>JAPYKT020000027.1:660117-3060117 GCA_028749325.2 Caryopteris x clandonensis | reverse complement strand
AGAGGAAGAATCAATCTGCCATGGGAGCTTCTTCAGCCGATTCTGAAAATTATTGGACACTGTTTGCTGAGACCTGAGAAAAATGATGAGCTTCTTAAGGCAGCAATGTCTGCATGCAGATGCTTGCATGCAAGGGCCATGCATGATATTAATGCAAAGGCAATTTTGGCAACGGGGAGTCTGGTGAAGCTTGCAGAAATGGCGGCTAATCCAACTGATACAGTTGATTATACAGAGGTAACCGTGAGTAATGTAATAACAATTTGATCTATATATCTAGGGTTCTTGTTGTTCTTCTTCTTCTTCTATGGTTCTCTCCAACTAATTGCAGAAAATGGAGTAATTTAGGTTAAGTAGTGCTGCTATCATTTCTTCTGGAAGAACTCTTTTTTTTTTTTTTTTCTTTCAAATTGAGTAATATAGCTACTAATTTGATCTTATGAGAGAAAATTGTTGGATTATTAATTGGTTATTGCTGTGGAGGATCATAAATTATGAATAATGTAGATTGCCACTAAATGTATTTTGCTAAGAAAAAAATTTATGTTGTTCTTCCCAAAAAAAAAAAGATAAAAATAGCATATCGTGACTATTCGCACGGTAAAAAATCAGGAGACTCGAACAACAACAAAACAAATCAAAATTATAACTATTTTATTTGTTCAACCATAATTCTTTGATTAAAATGTAGTCAAGATATATTACACTTCAAATTTTCCTTCAGAAATAGGGTTTGAGATCTTTCATTAGGATATAAGATCATCAAGAAGCTCAAGAAAAAAAAAAAAAAAAAACCGGTAGTGTCTTGGTTACCACATATAATTCAACGTTTGTTGAAATTAGGGGCAATTAAGCAAATTTCATATATATAATTTATCTACTTCCAAACATAATTCTACACATAAACATTTACTAATATTAAAAAATTGATAAAATGAGAAGAATAATTCACAACAACACGTACATCTTAATTAAAAAATATTTGTTACGTTCCCAAAAAGGGTTTTATTTATATAACTAAAAATAATTATACAAACATAACTTAATTTTGGAACGAAGACCGTATAGAGTAGCTACACTGCTTTACTTTTCCAATCATGCATCTTCTTAGAGACTTCTTGTGATCCTCCACTAGAAAAACAGATGCCATCGCTTTTTACGTTCCAATAGCATACACCACGTACATTGGTCTCTCGATTTGAATCTAAATGCATAAAACATAACTTCTTTATCACCCACCAGAAATGACAAAAGAATAAAATATTGCCGAGATAGCTCTCGCAAAAGTTTCAGTGAAAATCATAATTTATATTCACTTTAAAATGACCAAGCTCATTGTTTTTAGACGCACAATGAACCTCGAGCACGGGATATGAGGTTTGAAGTGATAAAAATACTTTGGTAAGTAAATGGTGCAAATTTAGCAATGAGATGTTGAGTAAAAGAGAGGGGTATATAGTGGGCCCGTTCCTCATTTTCTATTTTATAATTTTTTTTCTTTTTTAATAATAAAACTTGAACTTAGAATAAAATAAAATAAATGAAATGCCCTTAACTAGGCCTTTTTTAAAAATATAAAAATTTGAGGTGTTAAATCATAATAATAAAAGAAGAGGGGTTTTATAGTAAATTGGGCTTTTAAACCTCACCCAAACACACACACACACACAGAGTGAGATAAACGGATTTCAACTGTAACTTGAAAATGTCTCTTTTCTGTTCATCGCCTGTGTTTCTGTACACTTCCCACAACTCCAGTGCCCGTCATCTTCCTCTCCATTCTCTCCCACTACCGACGAGTTTGACTCGGCTCCGGCTCGGCGCCCGCCGCCACATTCTCAACCTCACCCATCCCTCTAAACTCCGCTGTCCGTCAGCCATGGCCATTGATGAGGGCCCCACTGCTTCCTCCTCTTCTCTTCAGGTCTCTCTCTGTTCTTTAATAATTTCCTGTTAAGTGATAACATATGTTGCTTTGGATTCGTATTTTGACCCCAGTGCTTTGATTGGTCATTGTTTTCACTGTGCTTAAATGGGTTTTGGGAAATTGGAAAAACGTAATTAAGTGCAAAATGTGGATTATCATTGTCAGCAAGTGCTCTTGTCATTATCATTGCAGGATAGCTTGTCCTACTCTCGAGCATTTTGGGTGAGTAAAGAAATAATTGCTTGGAATGTGGATTCTGAAGATGGATCATACTGTCTCTGCGGCAGTAAAAATGCTACTCTCTCTGTTGTAAATGGGGAAATTAAAGGTTTTCATGTCACTAATAAGACCTCTTTATGTTAATTCTGTTTGATCAAGAAAAGTAATGTTCTCTCCTTGTGCAAACAGGGTATGACTTTAGAATCGAGCTTGAACAAAGCAAAGAAAGGCTTCCAGAACATGTGAGACTCATATTAATAGATTTATTTCATTGTAAAAGAGAATTTACTTACCGATCACCCAGACTATGATTATCTATGTTGTTAGGTAGTTGAAAATTTTCCTCATATCCGAGATTTCAAGCCCTTCCAAGTCCCTCCAGATGTAGATGTCAAAAGTTTATTAAAATACCAATTGGCTGTTGCTGGTTTAAGCTGTAAGTGCAGTATTTGTGCATTCTATTTTATCATCTCATAGAGGGGCTTGTTAGTGGTCTACAATGAGTTAATGTAAGTATGTAACTGGATCGGCTTAATAGTATTTTACAAGGTAATTTGTTGTTTTTCATAAGCATGTAACTTAAATTTTGTCACATGACCTCTTATAAATTTATGTCCAACTTGTGAATGCTTGTCATTACTTGGATTGAAAAAGATGTAATTTAGATATATTAGCTGCTAGAATTTACATCATTTTTCTCTCTCTAGCATTTCTTCTTATATTTTCATTCTCAAAATCATCCCGGACTTGGCTGCTTGACTTCTTTACATATGCAGCCCGAGGAGAGTGCACCAGGATTACCGGTGTGCAGTTACCAGGAGTCCTAGATGAACAATTCTCTTATGATGGTCCTCTTGGCACATTTTTTTCATCTGAAGCTGTTTCGCTGTATCTTTGGGCACCCACTGCACAAGTTAATACATTATTTTGCAATTATTTATTTAGTTATAATTTTTTTCCTGCTCTAATTATTCCATTTTGGACTCTCAGTCAGTATCACCCATGTCTTTTGATTATGTTATGATATAAACAGAATGTCCGTGTGCTTATCTATGGAGAACCCGAAGGTGGAGATCCCTTAGAAGTTGTCCAGCTTGAGGAGTCAAATGGAGTTTGGAGTGTTAAAGGGCCAGTGACTTGGGAGGGCTGTTACTATTCCTATGAAGTCTGTGTATACCATCCTAGCACCTTGAAAATTGAAAAATGTATTGCAAATGATCCATATGCAAGAGGGTACTCTAGTTATATCTTCAAATGATTGACTGTTGAAAATTAAAAATAATGAAGGACTTTTGTCTTAACATGCATATATCTGTCTGTTCGTGTAGACTGTCAGCTGATGCAAGGCGAACCCTGATTGTCAATGTTGATTCTGAGGATTTGAAACCTGAATCGTGGGATCATTTAGTAGATGAAAAACCAAATCTTCTTTCACTTTGTGATGTCAGTATCTATGAGTTGCATGTGAGAGACTTCAGGTAAATATCGAACCAAGATTGTATCATAAATTACTTCCATGCCCTATATTGAAGTAAGTCATTAGAAATCTGGGCTAACAAAATTGTTGATAAATGACTTAGCAATGAGGAAAATCTTTTTTGTTTCCATTTTCTTTGTGAAGTTGTATAATGAATGGCCATCTGCATATTCAACTCCTCCTATTCTGTCTGAGATTATAAGATGAAACATCTAGATGCTTGTTCTCGTAAAACATTTCTCTGGTATTAATTCATTCTTTTGATTTTTATTTATTTGTTTATGTTTTTCATTGCAGTGCCAATGATGACACTGTTCCATCTGATTTACGTGGTGGCTACCTCGCGTTCACTTGCCTGGTAGTCTTCTTGACCAGTTTCTTGCATTTGACACTTCTCTTTCCAACAACATGTTCCAGTTCTGTACAATTTATTAGTTCTTTTCACTTTATCTATTAAGCTATTGCCTGTATCTTACTACAATTGGCTGACCACATCATTTTCAGTCCAATGGTATTTAGGCAAAACCTTTGCCAAAGGAAAGCAAAAGAAAAAGTTGCAATGTTATTTACCCTATCCATTTTTTTAGTGAACATGAGAATTGATAAATACTTTAGAAAAATACTACCAGGTGAAGTTGTTACTATTATAGTTTGCTTTTGCTTGAAGGACTCAGCTGGAATGCTTCATCTGAGAAAGTTATCCAATGCCGGTATCACACATGTTCATCTCCTGCCAACCTTCCAGTTTGCTGGCGTTGATGATGAGAAGAGCAAATGGCAGAATGTAGGTATGGAATCATTGTCCATGGTGCTTCTTTTCCCTCTCTATAGTTTTTTTCTCAATTTAACTGAAGTAAGTCA
This sequence comes from Caryopteris x clandonensis, assembly GCA_028749325.2. Lineage (NCBI taxonomy): Eukaryota > Viridiplantae > Streptophyta > Magnoliopsida > Lamiales > Lamiaceae > Caryopteris > Caryopteris x clandonensis. The sequence goes on along the minus strand of JAPYKT020000027.1, from coordinate 3,055,633 downwards.
CCTGTCAGTTTCTCTATCCTATTGGTTTTTTATTGCTTATATTGCTCCTAATAACAGGATATCAAGTTAAGATGTGAAAATCTACGAGCTAAGATGCATGTGCCTTTTATTTTTATACATACATAAATAAATATATATATATATATTGATGTTATATGTTTATATATTTGTATGTACTTGTTTTCCCTTTATTTGAGCTCCTTTCTCACACTCTTTTTTAATGGCCAAGGATCTAATTATCATTATTTTCTGCTTATTTTCCCTGTCCCAGAAGATTTAAGCAGTTAGGCACATGAAATATGCCTTTTTTTCTTTTTAAATTTAGGCATGTCCGGTGAAATATTTTTCTTAACCTGTATATAACATACAAGAATGGAGTCCTCATTCATTTTCTTTCTTTATATGAATTTATGTTATATGTTTTGCTATGTTTACAGAATTCAAATTAGGTTTAGTCTGCACTTAAATAATTCCATGGGTTTTTGTTTGACCATTCTAATGGTCCCAGTTTACCTTATCTTCCATTATACCCTTCATTGTTTCTGCGGTCTGACTGCTTTCTATCATTTATCTTACTTTTCCTGTGAATGATGTAAGGCCCTAAACAGATTTTCAGATGCTCAAATCATTTCCACCTGACTCTGATGAACAACAGGCTTGCATTACAGCCATCCAGAATGCAGATGGGTATAACTGGGGGTGAGATAATGCCTCCTAATCATAATCCAAGTAAAGGTTTGGGTTTTTAATGCTTTTAGACTGATTTTATTTGTTTAACACTCTTTGGGTGGATTAAAAGCTATAATCCTGTTCTCTGGGGAGTCCCAAAAGGAAGCTATGCAAGTAACCCGAATGGCCCCTCACGCATAATTGAGTTCCGTAAGATGGTGCAGGTATATGTTTGATTGACTAGGAGATTCTGCTTAACTTCACTTCTGAAAGTACAGACTCATAGGTTTGTTCTTGCTTATAATCCTTATTGAGATCTATTAAAGATGATGTCTTTGGTGGCAGGCACTAAAATGCACTGGTCTTCATGTTGTATTGGACGTTGTTTACAACCATTTACATGCAAGTGGCCCCTATGATGAGAACTCTGTCTTAGACAAGGTTGCTAACCTTAATCAGTCCAGTGTTGCTATAATCTTGTCATTATATCACCGTATGTACTGAAAGAGCCGCTCGTATGTTTCTGGTTTTCTTGCATTATCTGTCTTGAGAAGTGAGTGTGGAACATTATGATATGAAGTCAAACATTCTGTTCTATTTATACAATTATAATCGTATTATTGAAACCAAGAGTTACTAAACAAGTGTCATCAGAACCTGGAATTGTACTAAATGGCAATAGAGGATGGACATTGCAGAACTTATAAATAAGGAAGAAATCGAATGTGGGCATGCATATGAGCATGCATGTTCGTGTAGTGTGTATTGTTGGGACTGTCCATCATCAATGCAGATTTAGTACTCTTAAATCACAAAAACTTAAGGATTCTCTCTCTCATTTTTTCTTTTTAAATATAAATAATGATTATGCATAAAAGAGGTATCTAACTTTGACCATCAAAGACTGGTGCCTCATTTATGTTCATAACACCAAGTTAATTGCAGATTGTTCCAGGTTACTACCTCCGAAGGAACCTTGATGGCTTTATTGAGAATAGTACATGCGTAAACAATACTGCTAGTGAGCATTACATGGTTGAACGCCTGATTATCGATGACTTGTTGCACTGGGCTGTCAATTACAAGGTGATAATTTTCATTTGATACTACGCTTGAACAAGTTGGTATAATGACATATTTGACTTTACCAAAATGTGTATCTTGTAACTACCTTTGCTATGTGATTTTGTTGTGTGTTTAGGTTATTATCATAAACATTAGCACATACTATTTGTGATGCTTGTTAACGGACTTTGTGATCAACTACAGTCAACATGACCATATTATGACAATTGTGGTCCACATTTCCAAACATTCTTAGATACTCATACACCATTTGCAAACAAAGATGCTTTGTTCAATATTGGGCTTTTGTATTCATTGTCATTTCTTCAATGGTTCTCACATATGATACCTCCCAGAATGTCCGTTAAGAAAATTGATATTATCCACATCTGTACATTAGAGTCTCCTTTAAGTCTTTTCTAGCTAGATAGAAAATAATCTGTAGAAAGGTTTCACCAATCACCACATTGCATCCTGAAGGACCTTTAGTAGTCAATCACACTGAATATGGTTGCAATATCTATGAGAATTTTTTTGACATTTCTTTTGGTCATCTGTATTGCAGGTTGACGGATTTCGTTTTGACCTCATGGGTCATATAATGAAGCGTACAATGGTATGGGTTGCATTCTGTCATACACCCCTTGTTGGAGAACTTTGTGTAACATCTATTCAGACTAAGAAATTATCAAATATATTCTTGAATTACAAACTGTTCCATGAAAAGACCGGTTCTTGCCAAGGAGCAAGGCTAGGAATTTCTCGCATCTAATTCGTCAAAAGAAAACCAATAAAAAAACTAAAAAGGTGCATATTTTGTTATTTTCTTTTTAGTATGATATGAATTTTAACTTCTCTCACCTTCAGATGAAGGGCAGAACCATGCTCCAGAGTTTATCGAAACTAAAGGATGGAGTAGATGGCTCTAATATCTATATGTAAGGATGGAATACCAAACTGCCTTCTATTCTTTTATGGAAAAACAATTTTTTTTTATTTGCTTCTTTTACTTACATCATAATTGAGTGTGGTATCTGATAGTAGTTTGTCCTATTGCAGTATACTGTATATCTTTCAGTTCTTTGTTTTAGTGAATATTTATAGCATTTTCATTTTCAGATATGGGGAAGGATGGGACTTTGGTGAAGTGGCTAAAAATGGGCGCGGTGTAAATGCATCTCAGTTCAACCTTCGTGGAACTGGAATTGGAAGGTACTAAGTTCTTATTCATATTCTTGAGTTGACATCAACTCGAATATCATATAAATTATTTAGGAAACAGAAACAAAAATAAATAGAATTATAGTTCCACTAAAAGGAACACAAGGGCCATATTCTTCTTCATGAGTTTTACTCACATGTCAAATGAATTCAAGAACATATTGGAGGAAATTCTTACCCCCAACTACTTAATCATTTGTAAAAATGGACAGCCTACATTTCACGTAAGTGCTTTTTCATCCTGAAAACAGATGCAAATATCAGTATGGTGTTACATTTATTTTTTCAGGTTTTATCAAAGTAAGTGAAGCTTCATATTTTATAGATTTTCACTAGCAGGATGAGTTTAAAAAATATAAATGAATAAATAAAGCTTGACCTTCTCATTTAGCTAGTATAATTATGAGACATTGCATTCAGCTTCAATGACCGGATTCGTGATGCAATGCTTGGCGGATCTCCATTTGGACATCCACTTCAACAAGGTTTCGTAACAGGCTTGTATTTGGAGGTAATCTTTATTTTCCAGTCCAGTTTTATGAATATGTTCCGTGCAGTTTGCTCTCTGAGTTCAATAAACTCACTCTTTCATTTCTCATCAACAAATGGTCTTTCACTAGAGAGAAATCAGTTAAAAAATGTTGAAATTTTTTGTTCATGGAAAATGATTGTTTCTAATTTTCAGTTTGCTGCATTTTTTATATTTCAGCTGAACGGTCATGACCATGGAAGCCAATCTACAGTAGAGTATATGCTTGCTGAATCAAAGGATCACATTCAGGTAATGTTGAAATTTAATATTAAACCATACACTGTTTTTGAAATCATTCCTAAATTATTATATAACAATTTAATTAATGAAAATGCGGTTATATATATCTTACTTTAAACGGATTGGGAGAGGAAATTTTGACCACCTGATAACTACGAGCGAAGAATTTGTTGCTCTTTGTGATCTTAGACATAATACTCGAACCTAATGAGCCTTTGGGCTTGGGAAATGATGGTTTCAGTATTATTATTTCTTTCTTCAGCCTCAAATTATTTCATGATTTTTGCATCATTTAACATTTGTGATTCTCTGGCACTACCTTTTTTTCTAAGGCAGGTTGGAATGGCTGCTAACCTGAAGGACTTCGTTCTAACCAACCATGAGGGCCAAGAGGTAAACCTGTGGCTCTCATAAACTAGGATTTTATTTGCTGATTTAATTGTTATCAGTAGTACTTCTTTTTTAAATGTATACATACGATTAGGAAAATTATCACAGCAGAAATACTAGTGATTAGTAAATTTGTCGCTCATGAAAATTACGGAGTTAAGATGAAGTTTCTAAACAAATACCGGAGAAGCACTTCTATGTTCACATAATTGTCAAATCATAGGGAGATTCTGTTGTTAAAACTAGCAGTTGCTTTCAAGAATCCAAAATTAAGTTTCACAATAATGAACTAATTAAAGGAGTTTCATATCTATGACTGCATCTCTCCGCATAATACAAATAAAAATACACAAGGCTATATGTTATTACAGATTTGTGGATTCTACCATTGTTCGTTTCGCAAGTAAAGAAATCGTTATATCAACCTAGTGCAATTTTTCTTCTTTGTTTCCACATCACAAGCACACATAAAAATTTCCCACATTTTTCAACTGCCTCTTTAACAGGTTAAAGGATGTGAAATTTTGTTGCATGATGGTGCACCTGTTGCCTATGCTTCATCCCCATTAGAAACAGTAAGAACATAAATTCTACTTGATTCCTTTTCTTTGTATATCTGTTCTTTAAGGAGTTTCCATCAGTTGTTAGAAATATTTATGTCCTATGCATGCTTGTTCTTTTATTTGAAACAAAGCCGCTCTCATCTTCAACTGTTTAATCTTATGGAATTAGGTTAATTATGTCTCTGCTCATGATAACGAGACCTTGTTCGACATCGTCAGTTTCAAGGTAACTCTTTTGATTGTTTGTGCAGTAATTTACGTCCTAAGATAGTACTCAATGCTACTCTTAATATGCACAGACTCCAGTAAATCTCTCTGTCGATGCAAGATGTAGGATGAACCATTTGGCTACCAGCGTAATAGCAATTTCCCAGGTTTGTCTTTTTATCCTAGATTACATGTATCCTATTATGTATCACGGTATTGGATGAACAATACTTGTTTGAACTCAATGTAGCTCCTGAAAATGATACAAACCCCTTACAGCTGGGTGCCCATATCTCCCCTTACAGTCAAAACAACTGCATTATGAAAAACTTACTAGTGCAAATGGATAACGTGCAAAGTGGCATTTTCTTATATTGATTTCGTTATTTGCAGGGTATACCTTTCTTTCATGCTGGTGATGAGATTCTGCGCTCAAAATCATTAGATCGTGACTCGTATAATTCTGGTGATTGGTTCAACAGGTACGTCATGAAACTACTTTAAATTCAGTCTTGACTTCTGAGTTTTGATACCAAAAATAAATACAGAGAGAGAGATATGGAATTTTTCTGTACTGAGTTGCAGGATTTTAACTTGATAGCACAATGTCCTTTGTCTCCCAATATGGTGCAATCTGTTTACTTCTCTCAAGTCATAGGATGCCATGAATGCCTTAAAACTGTTAACCACATATTTTTTTCCGATTAAAAGCTTATGTTCTCCAACTTCAACTTCAGGTTAGACTTCAGCTACAGCTCTAATAATTGGGGGGTCGGTCTTCCTCCAAAAGAAAAGAACGAACGAAATTGGCCACTGTAAGCACCATTTCTCTTAAATCCTAATTCATGTTAACTATGTTCCTTATATTTCTCTCACAAATTTTATTATCTGGCTTCTTTTCCTATTCTCTTCAGAATCAAAACCAGATTGGCAGATCCAGCCTTTAAGCCTCAAAGGGAACACATCCTTGCAGCACTTGACAACTTCTGTACCTTTTTTAGTATCAGATACTCTTCCCCACTTTTCCGTTTGCGTTCGGCAAATGCAATTCAGGTTAGACGAGACGCAAGCAGTTTCCTCTTCTTTTTTTTTTTTGGGGGGGAGGGGGGTTTCCACAGGGCTATATTACTGTTATTTTTCTTTATTCTCTGATAATACGAAACGAAGATCTCAAATTGATAGTGATCTCATTAGAAATTATCTCAGATACTTTCATGATTCGGGTCACATTTACTGAAGAAAGAATTGCATATACAGGATGAATTCATCATTTTGATAGTAAGACATCAATCTCACATACACATGTGAAAGTTTTTGTTGGATTTAAGTGCATTCCATTTTATTCATTGTCAGTTAGTTTTCTCTGCTCATTAGTAAGAGAATTCTAATTTTTTCCCTTATTCATCTGTTTATTCACTTAAATTTCACATCTTTATCCAGGAAAGGGTACGATTTCATAACACTGGTCCATCATCAATCCCTGGTGTGATTGTAATGAGCATTGAAGACGGCCATGAAGGAATTCCAGGACTTTCTCAGCTGGACTCCATGTTAGTAACCATGAGCTTTTGAACAACTTTATTGACCTGACATGATTATATAAACTAACGTCGTATATTTGTGCTCCCAGATACGCATACATCGTTGTTCTAATCAACGCTTGCCCAACCGATGTCACATTCACCAGCCCATCTTTGAGAGGAAAATCTCTACAACTCCACCCAGCACAGGTTTTTACTCATTCCTCTTTTCACATTTTTCCTCTTATTGTTCAATCTTTGATGTTACTATGTAAAACAACCTCCAAAAGAGAAGCTTTACAGCCAAATGATTATACGCCGAACCAACAAGAATATAGCACGTTTCCTGACTCTTATCTTTTGTTTTGTTTACTTAACACGACTATTTAAAAATTGAAACTAACAAAATGGTCCTATTATCGTAGTAATCTATAATCACAAGCTACTCTTGAGGTTAGGTAACTAAAAAAAAACAAAAGCTTGTTTCCTTAAAAAGTTCGCCAATTGAGGTGGGCCGTTTGTGTTTGTGTTGTTTGTAATACTCTTAAGGGGTTATTCTTGACCTCTTGTCCAGGTGAACTCAAGCGATCACACTGTAAAGGGATCGGCATATGACTCATATTCAGGCTCGTTCAGCATACCGTCAAGAACAACATCCGTTTTTGTTGAACGTCGAGCCACCTAAGAGACGGACAAATGGCAGGCAGTTCTCAAGATACAGATGATGGTTTTGTATGTTGTCGACTGAATGTGTTTTTGTACATTTGTTAGATATCATGATATGTTATATTGCCAAATTTGTGGTTAAAGCTTGGCAGTCAACGAATGGCTCATCGATGATGTATCAAAATTACGTTGCACATAAATTAAATTTCCCATCTAAAATCTAGGAAAATCTAGGGATATGATTTTGACACGTCACATTGTGTCTGTGGTAAAATTTGACCAATCATGCAAAGCCAATAACTATATATGTAAGATTTATTTAGACTGCATTTTAGTGGAAGAACGTAATAGCAAAGTCATTGATGGTTGTTTGGACTGTCGTATATTTAATATTTATTACTCACTTTTGAAAAATTACGAATTTAAGCTAATTTTATTATATTTTTCGATCCAAATATAACTTTAAAGTCGATCTCTAAATAAGTTTAGTGCTATAAATAGAATAAAGTGGGCTTGAATTTTCTTATGTGTTAATATTTTTTATTATATCGAATATTTACGATATTTTCTATTTAAAAAATTGCTTCATGTTTTATGTTTAGATTATCATTACGCCTATAGTAAAAACAAGAATTAACATTATAAATATTATAAATTTACAGTATGTATGTTTATTAAAAATATTAAAATAAAATATAAAACATTGATTACAATAAAATCGAAAGACTTATTCTAAATTACAATTTATATGTTTAATTCATTCGACCACATATTTACACACACATTCATTATAGTGCGTGTGAAATACGTGGTGAAATAGAGCATTCGTGCACCTTGGACATGTAAGAAAAACCATGTTTTCTAGTCGTATTTTTAAATTTAATAATTTTACTAGTATACTTTATATTATAATAATAATAATAATAATAATAATAATTTTATTAATAATAAAAATATCATCAAACTAAAATGCTGTAACAACGTTTCGGACAAAACTTATATGTATATATTGGTTATATTATTCGAACAAACATTAAATAATCCGAACTATGTTGGAACAAAGTAATCAATTTGTGAAGCCCATTTTCTTAATTGTTTTGTATAAACCCTAAATTTTAATTTTATTTTTATTTAGATTGAGATTAGTTTAATCAAAGATGTTTTAGGAGAAATATAACTCTTAAGGTTTTTAATTACAATTATAAATATCTATACGGTAATCATGAACTCACATTCAATAATTTATTACCGACTTTTTCTAGAGTTTTGTGATTAATTAACATTAGTCATTCAGTAAAAAGATCGACTTCTTCACAAACTTCATTGTTGATCTCTCTCTCTCTCTCTCTCTCTCTCTCTCTCTCTCTCTCTATATATATATATATATATATATATATTGGGTAAAATTAATGAGGAGCCTTGGTTTATAGCTAAATTTAGTAATAGATGACACTTAACACTTAATCTCATTGCCTATATTTGGTGCAAAAAATTCTGATATATATATTTATGGAGTTTCCAATAAGACCACTCACATTCACTAATTCTGTTACACTACAACGGTCACCCCACACTACTCTTTCTCTTATAAACTTCCACCATCCTCCACCTCCCTCCTACTTTCTCTCTCCTCCTCTTCCCTCTCTACAATCTCAAACTTATTGAAAAACTAAGTATTGCTCATAGCTTCCTGTATGGTGGTTCCTGTGACCGTGGCGGTGAAGGAGGGCATGGAGCAAGTGGCGGCGCCGGCGGGTCGGGATAAAGATATTTCCTCCGTCGCCAAAGGCAAGCGCACCAAGCGTCAAAGGCCCCATTCCCCTATTCCCTTCGCCACCACACCACCTCCACCCAATGCCAGAGAAACTGCCGCCGACGACGACGTCTACCGCAGCCCGACCTCCTCGTCGGAGGAGAGCACCACCACGGAGGAAGTGATCACGGCCCGGTGCCTCATCCTTTTGTCACGAGGCCATTTCTCCAACAGCGATAGAAGATACGATGAAGCGGCCACCACCTCCTACGGCGGCGCAACCAAAGCGGCGGGAGGCGGTGCGTGTGTATACACATGCAAGACGTGTGACCGGTCTTTCCCTTCGTTCCAGGCCCTCGGCGGCCACCGGGCCAGCCACAAGAAGCCCAGGAACGAGAAGAAATTGGCCATGTTTTCCGATGAGGAAGATTTTCCGTCGCCGAACTCTCTCTCTCTCCAGCTGAGCAGCGGCTCCACCGCCACCTTCTCCGCCAGAATGAAGTCGTCTCCTTCTCCCAGAATCCACGTGTGCTCCCACTGCGGGGCGGAGTTTACTTCGGGCCAGGCCCTCGGAGGACACATGAGGAAGCACCGAGGCGCCGCCCCGATCAGCAGATCCTTCAACCTTCCACCAGAAGCCTCTGTTGATGAGCTCGAGCCCGAAGAATCGAAGAAGCTAGGAATCGGGCTCGCTTTGGATCTCAATCTGCCGGCGCCAGTAGATGACAGAGAAAAAAGCCCGAAAGAAACAACTCAGAGGTTTTCTCCACCACTACTCCGCCATTGATGATTGACTGCATTTATCAAGTTAGGAAGGTTACGACAATTTTTCTGTAAGCACTGACCTTCCACGCACAGAAATACTGTTGACATATACTATAACCTAATTGCTGAAACAATTTTTTTTATTATTTACATTTCAAGAATCAATTGTAAATTCGTTTCTGACAATTTTTTTCTGGTAATTGCAAACATTGGAGTTCTAATTTGTTGCAAATTATTTGATTTTTGGATTATCTCTTTACTTTTTTTAAGTCAGCATTAGTGTTTATTTTCTGCAATGTATTTGTCGATATGTATTGTTTCATATTTTTATCGAATATTTTAAGACGACAATTATTTAGAACAAAAGAAATATGAAATAAATCAAGTGCAAATATATGATAGTAACAGTACGTAAATATATAATAAAAAGTTTATAAATTTTTTAAAAAAGTTTGTATGATTTATTGAGGGGCCGTTAAAATTATAATTATGAGATAAAATATAAAATAAAATAAAAAATTCCAACTATAAGTATATACTTTTTTCTTCTTTTGGTTGGTAGAGCCAACTAATCCCCTACTCTTGTATTCTTTTCTTGGTGTCCAAACAGGATTTTGCTTCACTTCAGTATAGTATGAATCGTTGCCTTTAATCTAAGCTATATATAAATATATATATATATATATATATAGAGAGAGAGAGAGATGGATGGATGGCTATATATTTATATATTTATTTAAAATGTATTACTTATAATAAAAATAATCCTAGTTATTTTTGTGGAAAAATGTTGTTGATTAAAAATGTGTTGAAATATATTAATCATTTATTTTGGAAGTGCTCAAGCATAAAAATGTATTGCGATATATTTTATCGAAAATAATCTAGAATTTCTTAAGGATTATTATGTAGAAAATACCATGAAATTCTTGAAAAGAAAATTTTCACTAAGAAAATATTTAGAAGAAATTTAGAAAATCAGTTTCTACTTTAGAATAATTTGAATCTCCACCATCAACGTAAGGAGGTGAATAGTATAAAGAGGTGATATATTTATTGTCATTATAAAATTTTGAAAAAGTAAGTAAAATAGATTTTTTAACTCTATTTTATATAATAGTTTCTAAAAAAATGATAAAATAATAAGATTAAATAAATTTCCTATTTATGTAATTTACATATTAAGCCAAAAAAATATATATTCATTCAATATGTATTGTTCTAAAAAATATTTTATAATAAAAAAAAATAACTAGTTTTTGATAAATTATTGATGTATGATTTTATTACTAATAAATATATTATTTCTTACTAAAAATATTAGTAAAAAATTTATTATATTTAATATTTGAATTTATAATTTCATTCTCATTAAATATCACCAAATTAATACAATTAATATATTTTATTATACACATTTTTATGTCAATAATGTTAATAGATTTTGATAAAGATATTAATATATTTTTATTTATATACCAACAAATCTGCTCCAAATATGAATATTATTTTATAATTTTAAAAAATTCAAACTTTTCAAATATGTCTAATACAAACCTAGAGTTTATTGAATAAAGTTAATAAATTTATTTTTTATGTAGATGCAAAAATATAATCACATTTGGGAGGGAAAACAAAAATATATATACACCTAATTTAGATAGAGAGGGAGAGATTTTTTTATTATTTTTTTTATCAGCTAAATTTTTCTTACAAAATTCAATTATCTGTTTCTATTATTAGGGATTTGATATGATATCTTTTTTAATAATTTAACCTAATTGTTTATTGTTTCTAGTTTCATCTTAAAAAAGAAATTCAAATATATAAGTTTCAATATATAAAAAAAGATATATATATATATATAATTAAAAAAGCAGCAACTACCACGATCAAACTGTTCAAAATTCCAAAAGGGTAGGACTAGTTACGGCATATTTGTTTTCAAAATATATGGATTTCCATGTCTATGGAATGGAATTTCGGAGAGAGCTTTACGCATGATACATGGGAATGTTTTCTGAGGCATTGATAATGGCACACTTTCAAATTCAAGGGCCATCAATAGGACAATCTATGTTTTCACTCGATTGTCCAAGTTGAGTACAAATCTATGTATGTATTAATGTTTTCATTTGATTCTCGGGCGAGCATGAATCTTTTTTCGTGAGTATGAATTTTTTCTCCAAGAGAATATCAAGACAAACAAGTTTTAACCGGCTAAAATAATAAGTTTGTCACATAAAAGTTACACATTAAAGATAATGATATTTGTTTTGCTATAATGTCACATAATGAGTGCCAAGAAATTATATAATAAAATGACCTCCTTCGTGTTTTTTCGATAATTAAGATATATATTCTATATTTATTGAATTTTTATAAATTTAATCAATGTGATATTTATTATGTAAATTTATAATAAAATATTTATTCTATACTTTAAACATTTTTATAGGTGTGTGTAATTTTATGTAAATAAATAATAGATTTATTATATTATCAAATGTGTGCCTCGGAAAAATAGTGTTTGTATGATTATTTATTAGGATAAGTTCAAAATTAATCTGAATATTTTATAAGAAACGCATGTTCAACTCAAAAAACAAAAAATAAAAAAAAAAAACTAAGAAAAAAAAACCCTTAAATTCTACTGTAAAAGAAAGTTCAATTAGTATACACGTAAGTGCAGGGCTGTACATTATTGAATTATTTATTTAATAAATTTATTAGATAGTTTTAAATTTTTTATTTGAAAACATATAAAATATTTAATTTTATTTTTTTAAATAAATATATAATAAATCATGAATTGAACTGTGAAAAAAATTGGTATACATAAAGCTAACTAATAAATTTGTGATAGAACAAATTCATGGAATGAAATGTAGTGTTCATAACACTACCCTATGAACATTACATTGTTTAGTAATACTCCATTTCTACAAATCCACCCGATATAAAATATTATGAATTCTAACTAATTTCCTATCTTATTAAAGAAATATAATAATATTTGACTATAAATAAGTAAAACATAGATTTGGATCTTAATCTTGAAGGGGTATATGTTGAATAAATCTCCATCGATCCTCTTGTTTTGGATGCTAGCGTTGCTAAACAATAAAAGCAACGCCAAAGAAACTAAAACCCAAACTATCAATAACCTAAAAGGAGGGTAGTCATGAGGAAGATTGTGTTATTTCTTCTTGTGCAAGTCAACACGCTTCAAGTTTTTGCGCATGCATGTTTTGCCACATCAAGACACCATGTTCATGTCCTTAATGATCTCCCTCAAAACTCCGCGTCACTAAAGATTCATTGTTCGTCGGAAGACAACGATCTTGGGTATCACACACTTTATAACAGTCAAAATTTTCAATGGAGCTTCTGTGCGAATTTTATTCCAAATAATTTATTCTTCTGTCATCTTTGGTGGGGATCAAAGGATAAAGCTTTTGATGTATATAATGAAAAAGTTGCCAACAAACATACACATCAATCATGGTGGATAGCAAAGAGCAATGGTATTTACTTTTCTTACAACTCTGATCCAAGGAAGTATGCCTTCACTAAAAAATATGATTGGAACAATTAGAAATAAGACATTTTGTCTATTGAGCAATAATGTACTTATGTTTTCCTTTGAAGTTAAAAACGAATTTATCTTTGTTTTTATCTGTATATAATAATATTTGTGAATAGTTGTGTGGTGTTTGTTCGATACTAGATTGACTGAACTATATGAATGTCTGGAAAAGAGAGGCAATTTATCTTTATCCATACTTATCAACCATAAACACTTCTTGTCATCAAGGATGTTGGGAAGATTATAATGATAGTGTATACATATTTTGAAATTCGTGAGCTTTAAAATATGTTAAGTATTTGAGACTTATAGTCAAACGAGCAACAGCTGCAGAAGCTCGATAAAATATGTTAATCATTTGAGACTTATAAGTCAAACGGGCAATAGTTGTAGGAGCTAGTTAAAATAAAGCTATTGAATAGAGCTTAACACCTTGTTGTCTGACATGTTTGGATTGTTATGGAGTTTCAAGAATTGTGTTTGAGTTTGTTTAATTATATTGAGCCTTTTACGAGGTGCAACATCTGTCGAACAAATAGGTTTTTTTCACCTAGAGCTAAAGACATAGTATTGTGATCCAAGGACTTGCAGTAAAGAATCATTTTCCATTGTCACAATACAGATAATCAAGCCTGTTTCAGGAGAATTAATACAGCTTTAGCTATAACAACATTTGAGTCCGAAAAAATAAAAAAAAAAAATCAGGGATCTATGTCACCACCCTATCTATGGAGATGGTGCCAGAGCTGGACCTGGAGCTGTATCGACAAGTCCTGATCAACAGTCAAAAACCAAAACTCAGACGTAGAATGCGTTAATGATGATAAATGCATGTCCGTTTCTTTAATATACGACGCGCATACATCAATAGTAAATTTTTGCTATCAATATTAAAATTCTGGTTCCATCTCTGATAGTATATGGGCTTACCACATAAGAGGAGGTTAGGAGGAGGAGGCCGCTCCTTGGCCGGGTTAGGATCGTCATTGTGAACCCTTACATAGAGCTCTTGCCCCATGTACCAATGCACCAAGTTCTGTGATCTCAAATTCCACATTCCAGGGTTGTCAAGAAACACATATACAGCAGTCCATCTTCCAGGATACACTTGCACAGTTGAACGAACAACTGGATCGTATAAATTGTAGGTGCCACGCGATTCAGGTGTCCATTCTCCCTCACCAAATCTGTCCACAGTTTAAAAAATTCAACCACAGTTAGGTAGAATGACAAGTGTTTCTCTCTCTGGCTCTCTTTATCTGCCGCCAATGACGGGTTCAAACCATTAATGAGAGGAAAGCAAATTAAACGTACCCGACGACATAAAATCCAAAGCCATCCAAATGCCAAGAATCGATCTCATCACTGATATCGTTGTTGAACACAATTTCTAGCCATCCCTTATGCAATCCTGTTACAACGGAGACTCCGTATGATGTGGCATCATTGATCGAGTGCGTAGGGAATGCATCAAGTTGGTAAACACCAGAACCATTTCGGAAGTGATCAGCAAGTTTTAATGGAGTAGTTGGAGTTAGATACGACACATTGTTTACAGCATAGCTTTGTACACCATTGATTAAGGCACTCGATCCATGTAGGATGAACGTCTGAGATAATGTTATGTTTGTGACATTGAATGTACCTTGTGGATTAGGCCTTGCAGCACCAGCGGTCAAATTCCATCTGATCATGCACAACAAAATAGGAAATAATTCTTTATTTTCTTTCCAAAAAAAAATGTTCTGATTTCTGATTTCTGATTTCTTATTTTTGGATATTGGATTTCTAACCTGATTGATTTAGCTTGATCAATCGAGAAATCAATGTCGAAGGGATCAGGTCCATCAGGAATAGGGCCCTGTACAGTTGAAACAGAGTTTTCATAGTGTAGTATCCCTTTGGCCACAAGGGAGTCATTGGGCTCATTAATCATGTACAATTTCGGTGTAGCCACCATGTAGTAATCCGCGTCATTTTTATCAGCAGTAACAAGTACTGAATACGACTGTCCAACATGCACATCTAGAGAATCAAGCACGATCTGGTTTGTGTAGGAGCCTTCCGTTTCTACAAGCACCATCTGATGTTTCTGAATCCTAAAGTTGAAACTGAACTGAGTTCCCACATTTGAGATTCTAAAGCGATAAGTCTTGCCTGTGTGTCCATAGATTCGATGATCAGAAACTCAAGAAATGACTTGTTATAGCTTCAAGAATTTGAGGGCAGTTCCACAGGATAGTTCTTTGTTTCCAATTATTTTACCTTTTGTAACATTGAAAGACTCGTAGGATATCGAATAAGGGCTCCCATAAGGTCCTTTTCCATTCATCAAAATCACACCAGGGTACATATGATATTTAGATTCCTCTAGCATCATGATCCTAGTTTGCTGTTTATCGAGCCATGAAAGTTTAAAAACACATGATCCATAAAACTCATGAACAATAATGGAAGAATGATAATGTATATATATTTACATATTATTTTGATATAGAACCCAACTGTTTTTTATTGGAGAACTACTCCAAGTGCTAATACTTTACGTTGGAGTTTGCTCCATATATAAGAAACCGTACACGAGGTCTATATCTGGACTCAAATGCATATATTATGTTACCTGGTAATCGTCCTCCATCCAATCACCAATAAGAAGATCGAATTCAGCTTCTGGTTTAGGGAAAGGTACAAGGATGACATTGCGATTGTTGACCCGAATTGATCCATATCCACCGGCAGCCTTCTGAAAGTTTGTAGAGGGGAAGTAAGTGTAGGTGCCAATCTGATCCTTGGTCTGAAAAACATAAGTCCAGTTCTTCCCCGGTTCTATTGGACAGTTTGTGCCTGAAACTCCATCTTGCCATGAATTCAACCTCTGTTGTATGCCATTCCTTCAAAACAAACCAAAAATATAAAACCCAACAAGTAAGTATGAATCTTTCAAGACTTCACCCTCAGTATCATACCATGTAAAGAGTAGAGGTTCATCCATGTTGTTAAGGACATTAACATGAACAACATCATTGGTTGTTGCGTTTATGAGCGGCCCAGGGAACATTCCATTGATCCTAATAACCTGCAATTACGTAATTAATGTACACAATCACTTAATCAAACGACCGATATGCAGAACTTACGATTGTTCCTCGCCTAGCGTGAATGAGTGAGATACACACACACACACATACTTACAGTCGTATTATACGACATGGGATAGACAACGGTTACATCAGCAGAGACATCCCATTCATAATATATGTCTGCGCAATTAATCCCACCCAGAAGAGCAGAAAACAACATAATAATTGCAGCAATTCTTTGCCACTTAAATGGGCTCAAACAAGCCATGATCGGGCTCTAAAAACGGGCCTACCGTCTCAAATCAGATGGTCGAAATGCTTCATTTAAACCGTACTACACTATATATACTGTTACATAGCAAGCAGGCGACATGCTGTTATAGAAATTTCAGATGAATTGTCCAAAATGAAGATGAAAATCCAAAAACAAAGGACGTAGATGCAATGCTAATTGAAAATCCTCTCATATTGCAATGCGCCGGCATATTAATTTGAAAACAACGATGATAGCTTCTGTTTACCTATTCAACGGTAGGATTATAGATTGCTCCGAAGAAATCTATGCTGTTTTAGCTGTCATATAACTATGCATGCGTTGACTGATTCAACTGCAAAGCCAAGAAACTGCAACGCAAGAAGTTCATTTTAAATACAAAGAGATGAACTGCGACAAATATATATATATATATATATTTTTTTTTTTAATTGTTTTTTTTTTAATTCCCTTTTGAAGGGAAAGTGGTTTTTTTTTTTTTTTTGGTTAGGTAAAAATAAATAACGCATCAAATGCATTAAGATTTCAAATTTTAATAGTAAAATAAATTAATATATATCGAATATAAAATTCAAATTATATATTAATATTAATTTTGATAGTCACATAATTATGTCAAATAATCAATGCTATAAAAATTAAAATTTATTAATTTTTACACTAATCTTTTTTTAGCCAAACTAAGAATAATTTTCTCCAATAGTAATTTATCAATTATGAGAAATTAAAAAGTATCCATTAATATTTAATATAGAAGTAAACAATAATTAAAAGTATCCAATAATTAGTAATCCAAGTATAGAGAATTTATCTTAAAATTCTCAATAATTTGTGTTTTAATGAGAATTTGATGATATAAAATGTACATAAAAAATATATAAATATAAATACTATTGAGCACTATCGAGTAAAAAAAAAAAGCGCAAAAATAAAAAGATCGATAATTTTTTTTTTACTTGAATCAACTTTTTAAAAGATTCGGAAAACTCGTAATAAACAACATAAATTTTAAATTTTGGCGTGTAAATATGAGATAATCGACGGATAAGTAATTTTCCTACTTTTATGTATCGATAAATATGAAATTACTAAAATTATTCGAAGTTTGAATCGAGAGAGACGGGATCCGCGCAGAGTGAAGATGAGATTTAGTAACCCCCAAAACTCTTGATTGTAATTCGAGAGCGATGTCAATGGCTCTTGTTGATTTCTTTTTCTTTTTTTTGGGGAGGCGGGGCCCATTGATCCTCCATGGATTATTGAATCGTTTTCATTTCCTTCTTTCAGTTTATTTTCCAGAAAAAGCTTGGGAATTGAACTTTTTGAGTGTACAACACTGCTACATGACTTGACCACACCTGAATTCTTACATGATCAAATGTGTAACAAAGATTAAAAGAATGCAGTGAAAGAAACTGTATCTAATTTTCATATATATGACGATGAGAAAATGCCGGCGACAAATGTTCTTCCCCTCGATCACAAGCATTGTCGCACGAACCTGCAAGAACAGCGTGCAATCCCCCTACTTTTTTACTAAGAACAGCAACTCTCGTTTCTGTGCGCTTCGCAAACTTGTTTTTGCTTTAAAATTTGGTTCTTGACGGGCGTAGATCCTTTCTCCAGCAGGCTGGGTACCTCCAGTATCTGCAATGCAGATTGACAAAAAGAAGTAGACAAAAACTGCAGGTGAAGCATGATGAAATAGTCCTAGAGAATGATGAATCTGTTATGATATTGACCATGACCATCGATAACATAATATATATATATATATATATAACACGTTGCTATGCGCAGTTTCACGTTCTTCAGCAAGGGATTGCCTTCTTATCGAATATAACTGCGAGCAAGTTATTGAAGATACCTTAACAGTAAGCTCCTTGAAGCATTGCTTTACATTAGCTTGAGTTTTAGCACTGCATTCAAAGAATAAACACTTGTGCTCGCGTGCAAAAGCCAACCCCTCGTCCATGGTAACAGCCCTCTCGCTATCCTGAAAATGGTGTCGATCAGTAAAGCAAATCATAGTGTTATTTACGAGACACATTGGACATTATATGTGCGTGTGTGAGTGTGTGTGCACACATATCCACAACTTAATTACCCTATCAACTTTGTTGCCAACAAGTATCTTGATACAATCAGGATCAGTGCAATAGCATTGCAGTTCCCTGGTCCAGGTCTTGGATAGACTCGTAAATGTCTCTCGCCTCGTTACGTCATAGACTACAAGCAGTTCACATCACACACCAACATTAACCAGAATACAACCATAAAGCTCATTACAAACAAAAGTTCCACTTATATAGCTTTTTCAGCTGCATACAACATACCAAGGATGATCCCATGCGCTCCTCTGTAATACGAACTTGTTAATGATCCAAACCTTTCCTGCCCAGCTGCAAATCAATACAACTTTCATACATTATTTTGCAACAAATCCTCTCAAGAAGGGCTCAGTCGAAGAGTGTATAAACACAGAGTTTGGAGGCAACCAAGGATGCGGATGTAGAAATTGAATACATATTCCGTGTTGCAGTGGTGCAAAGGGTGGTAAAAACTACATCTTTTTATTTATCAATCTTATCCCTCAACGTCTTGCATAGCAGGTGATTCTTCCATGTATTGCTAAAGAATCTACAGCGCAAGGGTCGAGTTAATTTTGTCGCCCTATTCACAGTGAATCTAATAAACGCATTTTGTCTCTTTCGCAAGAAAGAAGATCTAACATTGCCGATATCCTACTTAAGCCCTGTGACCATATGTATCTTATTACAACAATTCAAACAAATTTCAACTTCAACTGATCCTAATAAGAACATTAATCTCTAACAACCGAACCTACCAGTCAATTTGATTTTTGTAAATTCAATGAAGTTTCATATACTCGCTCCGTTCCAAAAAAGAGTCATATTTGATTAATGAACAACGTTTTAGTTTTGATCAACTAAATAAAAGTACGATTGTTATAGCCATTCATTTTCATTTATGTCAATTCATTTATTTGTTAGTCTGATTTTTCCATCTAAATATCACTCAAAAAATTATTAGAAACTTCAACTAATAACGAGCTATCGTTGTCAAACAAAGCTCTTTTTTGGGACAAAAAAGGTTTTGGAAACATGACTCTTTTCTAGAATTATACTTTACCAGTAGAAAGGGAGTTATATTTTCAGTTACCTGTGTCCCAAATTGTAAGTTTCAGTCGCTTTCCACCAGTAGTTAGCAGCTTTATCTTGAAATCCACTCCTGAACATGTTTACATTAAAATCAAACAACAACCTATATTGAATCTAATCAAGAAAAAAAAAAAAAAGATATATATATATATACCTATATATACATATATATATATATGTGTATATACCCCTCTCAAGAATTTAAAATCTAAAACAGAGCATAAAAATCAGCTAAAATCAAACAAGTATCAACAAGCACATCAAGAATTTATGTTACATATACACTCTCTGTTTCACAAATTAATATATACCCCTTCAAATAGACTGTACTAGAGACAAATCACAAAATACAAACATTAATGATTTTCTTCTCTCACAAAAGTTTCAAGAATCGGACATCAAAAAACCAGGATGGTCTAATTAATCAAGAGCAATACAGAGAGAGAGAGAGAGAGAGAGAGAGAGAGAGAGAGAGAGAGAGAGAGAGAGAGAGAGAGATCAGCAACGAACATACCAATAGTTGGGGAAAGATCATTAGGAATCTGGTGGCAATTAGAGATGAAACTGAGCAGAAGACTGCTCTTCCCCACAGCAGAATCACCGATCAACAACACCTTAAAAGAGTAATCATAGCTACTGCCGCAGCAAATCTTTGTCGAACCCATCATTCGTTGATGCCCTCTCACCCAAACCCCATTGGAACCACCGCACCGCTCAAATCAAGAAACGAGGATTATCCACAGTTTTCAGACAAGGGTTGTTGTGGGAGTTAGGAGATGACGAGAGGTTTTTGAAACTTGGGTACTAAGTACAAATGTCTCGTTTTCCTTGAGACGGTTGTTCATTTGATTGTACACGCGCCGGCAGCAGCCAGCAGGAGAGATCGATGTGGGACCCCGACTGACGTTGATTAAATACCATTTTTTCCCGGCATTTGTCTTTCTCCAGTTTTGGATTTTCTGGAAAATTTGAATCATTTATAGAGGGGTTCCGTTTTCTAGTCGAATTTGATCTTGTGTGGGCCAGAGCATTTTTTTTTTTAGGTAAGCAATTCTTGATTCCTTTTCATTTTTTATTACAAAGATAAGGAAATGTATATTAGTTATTCTATCTTTAATTTGTTTTCATTATTTAAAATTCCGAATCTCCATATTTTTGTTTAGTCAAATTTTGTATTAATACCGTAGCACAAAATGTACTGTGAGCGAAAAAACTTTCATAATTTGGATGCATTGTGCAACCAATTTATTTATTTTTTGAAAAGTATTGATTTATTACTTTTTAAAAAATAGTAAGATTTTTTAAGTAAAAAAATAATATTTTTTAATTAAACAAGTAAAATTGTAAATCGAGTGCACGGTGTACTTGATACATAAGAGACTCATTCTTTTGTGAGATAGAGTCGGATTTCATTTTTTATTTTTTTCAATTTTCTTATTTTTCTGAGGATTTGTCGATTTATTTTTCTTTGGCTTCGAGTTTTGTTTTTATTTAGCTTTTTTTTTTTTAATTCTTCAGTATTGTAATTTTTTCTATCTTCTTTTTCACCATTTCTCTTCTTTCATGTATTCAAATTTATAAGTTCATGTATTGAATTATCTTATAAATTTCAATGACTATTAATGATTATCCAATTCTTCATTCATAACAAAACAATTTTTAACATATTTGGATCATTATTTCATCATGATTTTACATCTACTTTTACAAATTATGTCCTTTTAAATTCAAAAACTAACACAATATTTACATTATTTATTAGAACTCACACAACACATTATTTCTACGAATAGATCTATCACACACTTTTCCAAACGACAATCTTTCTCATGTTTGAATATTTTCTTGTCGGTAAACTACATAAAAATATAAAATAAAATAAAAAGAATAATACCCACAAATTAAAATCCATTCTTTTTTAATAGATTCCACCTTACATTATTATTTTTCCAACAATCCAAAGGGCAACATTTTCTTCCCCAACACTTACCAAATCAAGAAACCCTAAAATACTCATTAAGGGAAATTGACTGTGGAGGCATAGTATACCCCAGGTGCCCAATTTGATGGAATCACATTAGATGCGATAACTGAAGAATTCGATGCAGCATTTGTAAGCTTAAGAGAATAAGGGCCAACTGTTCCCTGACGTAGAACAACTTTCCAGGTCGCACCCAAGGCTGGCTGCATGTCGAACCATGTTGCGCCCTGGTTCGACGGCAATATCTGAATGTGGCCCACGTCCCCGTCTCCGTTCACATTTTCCACTGCAAATGAGAGATAGTACTGGTTCGACCCCAACAGCGTCTTAAATCCCAGGGACGCTTTGTACAGACATCGCACCCTAAAGAGGTAGCAGGATTAGGGTTAGGGTTACAGGTAGTTATAAGAAGAAGAGAGAGAGAGAGAGAGATAGAGATGCCTTTTGTATTGAATGTTGATTCTTCCTGCCTTCCTTATTGTGTCGGACAAACCATCCTTTGCTAGATATCCAAAAGCTTTCCCGCTCAAATCGAAATGGACAGCCTCATTGTTGCAGGCACCAGGACACTCATCTGTGATTGTTACGACAATTGGACGGCCCGAACATGCTTGATTCTCCGTACATCTCACCTACGGAGTCGTTTTATTAGTCAAAGTAAAATTTATATACATACATATATATATTGATTTTAAATTGTTCTTTTTGAACAAATTTCAAATACATACATAGATATATAGTGTATTTTCTAATATATATATATCCATGACGTACGTTTATAACGTACGTTATTATATATAAAATGATATTTTAAATACACATGACGTGCGTTTATAACGTACCTGGAAACAAGTTCCGCAGCCCTTTCCAGATTTAAATATATTACCATTCCCCGCAGAGATCATGCCATAGTATGGGAACCCAGCTACATTGTCTCCCAAACCACACTCTCCTCCGACTAAAAATAAATATAAATATAATTAACATATAATAATCAATAATTTCACTTTTTGGGAAAATTTTTATTTTACATCCGCTAACTTTGATTTATACAATGTTTAATTTCTAATTATATATATATATACAACACTTCCTTCATTTTTAAAAATAATTATATTTAACAAAGATACATTTTTTATTTTTGTCATCTTGACGAAAGTATAACCTCTTAAAAGATTATAAATTTAACATACACGATTTTTTTTTTTTTTTATTAGATTTATTGAATAATATATAACTTGTTTATGACCGATAAAGTTTTTAATATTTACTTTGACTAATAAATTGAGACCCTAACTCTCGAAACTGAACTTTTTTATTGAGATAAAATAAATTTCGAAAATGACTCTTTTTTTTCATGGGGTCGAGTTACTTCTATGTTGACAAATTTATGCACAATTTCGCTTGAATTCTAAAAACTTGCTTGAAATTACTAATGTAGATGTCGGGTTGCATACGTAGCAAATGAATTAAAATTGTCGTATCAATATTTTTCAGCAAGCTTTTGAAATTCCAACGAATCGACCATATATTTGACAAAATCAACAATTAAAACCTTTATAAAAATCTGTCAAATTAGAGTTTATAACATAAATAAACTTTTCCCCATTTTTAACTACCATTCTCTCTCATCTTTCTCTCTCATTACCACTTCCGGGTCCATTGGGGTCGCCGTACCACGTCGCCACAGCCGGTAAGAAATCAGCACTATAGGTAACATTGATGGATTCCTCCAAACTCATGCAAAGCCATGATGAGTGGCTTAAGACCACTGAGATCGCAATAATAGAAACACGACTCTTATTTTGATAAGCGAACATGATGTAGAACACGATTTATAAATGTTTGTTATGGTACTTAACATTCCATGTCAACGGTTTTATAGTGTCAACGTAGCAATATTAAGCACAATATTACCAAAATTAATATCTTTTAATTATTCTTTTAAAAAGAAAAAAGAAAAAGTATCAACTTTTTTATTTATATATCTTTAACTATTTTGAACTTAATTTTGAGATCAAATAGAAAATATACTTTCTGAAGTTTATATTGGATAAAAAGGATTTAAATATTATAATATATACATATATGTTATAGTCTCCATATTTATCAAAAGAATTAAGAACTTCTAATTATTCTTAAATATTTAAAAAATATCAATTAGTTTTTTTTTTTTTAAAGAACAGAATTTTATTCATCAAATCAAAATTACATTATATCTTTGAAAATCTAATATTGGGATATCCCCAATAATCAGTAATGATATAACATGTAATTTTATTACAAATATTTACATCTGAAAAGGCTATTTCCCATCTAAATTGCTTTATTGACAAAAAAATTATAGTCTTGTTTTCCTCTCTAAAAATGTATGATATCTTCAAATTGATCCGGCTCTTAATCCTCCCGAAATGAGCCAGCAAAAAAAATTAAAAAATAAATAAATAAATAATAATAATAATAATAATAATAATAATAATAATAATAATAACAACAACAATTTATCAATTGGTTGATCACTAAATCTTTGACTAATTTCAACTTAATATTGAGATCAAATAGCATACTTTTGAAGTTTATATTGGATAAAAAAGTATTTAAATATTATTAAAAGTTATTATAGTTTCCATATAAATGTAACTAATAGAAATTGAACACTTTTAAGTTATAGATTTTAGTGTAATCTTTATTAACTAATGATGTAATATTATTATTACTTGTACAGAATTTACCATATCACTGACTGCTTGAGATTATAAATTGTGAGAAATTAGGATTTTTTTTTTACTTTTATTAATGAGATTTTTAATTATCTGAAATAAGAAAATAATATCATTCGAACTTATTCGAGATAAGTTCATGAAAATAAATTAGAAAATTACCTCCTATAAGGCAACATCAATTATTGGGCTCCCATTTAGAAATCTTTTTGAATTCAATTGGGCCCAAATCAACGCTTGGGCTTTATTCATTAGGATAAGTCGTGGGCCGTCCATTAGATATCGCATGTACTAACCTTATTATTAATAACTCCTTGTTGACTTTTTTCTTTTAATTGATTTATTATATTGTCTCATTTATAATTAATATTTGTACATAGTAAAAAGCATAACTTGAGTCACAATTGAGAATTAATAATAAAATACCAAAGACACAAGTTAGAAGTCTTGGTTAAGAACAGCAATCAAAATCTATTCTCGATTCATTAGAGATGGTTGTTGATTTATATATACAGACATATCTTCGTCAATATGAGATTTTTAAGACGAACTCAATTGCAAAACTATGACACATAAACAAATTCTAACGCACTATAAATTAATATTTTATTAAACTAGTACAAGTTCAATCAAGTTAGAAGTCATGGTTAAGAATAGCAATCAAAATCTATTCTCGATTCATTAGAGATGGTTGTTGATTTATATATACAGACATATCTTCGTATATGAGATTTTTAAGACGAACTCAATTGCAAAACTACGAACACATAAAAAAATTCTAACGCACTATAAATTAATATTTTATTAAACTAGTACAAGTTCAATCAAGTTAGAAGTCTTGGTTAAGAACAGCAATCAAAATCTATTTTCGATTCATTAGAGATGGTTGTTGATTTATATATATAGATATATCTTCGTTAATATGAGATTTTTAAGATGAACTCAATTACAAAACTACGAACACACAAAAATAATTTAAACACACTATAAATTAATATTTTATTAAACTAATACAAGTTCAATCAAGTCAAAAAGTCACATGTAAC
Organism: Caryopteris x clandonensis; assembly: GCA_028749325.2. Classification (NCBI taxonomy): domain Eukaryota; kingdom Viridiplantae; phylum Streptophyta; class Magnoliopsida; order Lamiales; family Lamiaceae; genus Caryopteris; species Caryopteris x clandonensis. The sequence goes on along the minus strand of JAPYKT020000027.1, from coordinate 3,030,170 downwards.
TTACTTTATTTTTTTAATAATTTGAAAATTTTATTCCTATATTATATTTCATTTATTCATGTGGTTATAAATATTCTATATTTTGTAAGTCTTGACCAGACTCCAGTTGAATTAAGTCTCAGTTACCAATTTGATTGTAAATACAGAGCTTTCCCAGCATATATGATAATTTGGGTAGACGTTTCTCTCTGATTTGGAATCAAAATTGATCGTACAAATTGTTGATCAACGGTCCAATTTAAATATTGTATTTTAATTTAAAATTAAATTGAAAATAAATTAGTTCAATTTTGATTTAAAAATAGCCATTTTTTTAAATAAATTATATTTCTAAATCGTCGGTTCAAGTCCGATTTTAATTTCAAACCATCAAATTCGATTTTGAACTAGCAGTTATAACTGTAAAGTTTGAAGAAAAAAAAATAAAAATCAAAATTGTGGAACCATTCTAACCCACAATTTCAAGAACCAAAATCAAAATAAATATAAATGTGCCCACATCTAAATTTGGGTGAGTCTTTTGCACTCTAATTTTACATATTTAAATTTATTTAATTAAACTGATTTAACTTAAAATATTTGAAAATTTTCTGAATAAACTTCAGACACACAAAACATAATTTTTTTTCACAAAAAATAATATTTGAAAATGATTTTTATGATAAAAATATTATTTTCAACAAAAAAATATTATCTTTATTTAACTAAGTAAATAAAATTCAGTAAAAATAATATTCTTTCATATTTACTTTTTACATTATTTAAAAAATACAAAAACTTATGTGAAACGGCAGCACGTATGACACTATATAAGGTATTACTTGTTAACTATAAATTATTATTTGTTTAACTATAAAATATCACTATTTTTTTAAGTGAATTACTACTGATTAGTTATCTTAAAAAATAGTGATACTTTATAATTAAATAAATAATATTTTATAATTACATAAGTAATACATTAAACACGTGCAACTTTCACAAAAATTTTATACTTTTTTACTTATTTAAAAGTCTTATATTTTATTAAAAAAACTAAGATTTAAAATTATACGTGTATTCAATTTTATGGTAATTCATTTTTTAAAATTAAATTTGTTCTATTAAATTATATATAATATATTCCATGCATTAACGTGTAGGCTTATCTGCGTTGATTTTTGCTAAAATCTTGCATATCCATACATATATATATATATATATATGAAATCTAACATCCATAAATGGATGTGACATATTACTAAAGACATAATTATGACTTTTTCTTTTTCCTACAGAAATGAAAGGGTACCCAACTCATATTACCTCCTCCAGAAGGAAACCCAAATGATTTATTAAACAAAAACATACCAAAATATTTTTAAAAAATCAATAATAGTAATAATAATAATAATAATATAAGTGTGCATCACTTATATTATATATATTATTTAGTTAATTAAAAAATGTTTTTATTTTTATACTAATAAATAAATAATTATTTTTTAAAAAAATTAATTTTTATTTAATAAATAATATTATAAATTAAGTTGTTTGGTGCATGTAATTTTATTAGTATAATAAATAATAATAATAATAATAATAATTGAGATAAGTGAGGAGAGGATTTAAAGTAGAAGTGGAAGGATATTAAGTGAGCCGTCTTGTTGTCCACCACAGCCATATTTGACTACTCTGACACGTGTGCCCTTCATCCATCACACTCTCATTCCCAACTTACTATAATCAACCCTACCTTTATTTTTTTATTTTTTTAATTAAAAACATAAATTATTAAAAATAAAAATTAAAAGGTACAAGAGTCCAAATTCGTTTTGAAGTTCCAACAATATATATATATATCATTAAATTAGAGTTAATATTTTAATTGCAAAACTCTACAAAATAATAACTCGTGCTACCAACTCTCATTTTATTTATTTGTTCAATTACAATATTATCGTAATTTTAACATAATTTACTGATATGATGGTCGGAACTTATTTGTCTTTATCAAGTAAACATCTGATGCGTAAATTTTGAATTCTAAAAAAAAAAATATAACACATTTCAAACGACATCAAATTTTACACATCAGATGTCTCGTGGCAGATGCGAACAAATTGTGACCTCCACGTCAAAAAATTACGCCGAAATTTCTCCATAGTGTTTGTAATAAAAACAAAAACGATTACCATTTTTTCAAAATTAATAAAAAATGATTATTTCTTTTTAACTAACCCTAAATTTAAATCCGGTATAGCCTAACAAAACATAAATTTAGCAATAATAATAATTTAACCTAAATAGATTCACACTTTAGTGTAATTTAAATATGTCCAAAATTTAATAGTCTAATGACGTGACTCATTATTATTTTAATTCCACACTCCCTAAGAAAATAATAAATAAATAAATAAATAAAAAGATTAGTCCACGGAACTACAAAATATCAAGCCTGCAACCCCAAGTCAGAAACCTTATAATACACGGCATCTTCTTCAAACATAAAGCTAAATAATTACTTTTATAATAAAAAAAACCAAGTAATTAATAATTTAAATATAAATTAAAAATTAAAAATGTCGGCTGGCCATTCTAGGACTCTGGGATAGTCTCTCTCTCTCTCTCTCTCGCAGTAGAGAGAGAATTATATCGCAAGTAAAATTAATTAAAGTTTAATAATATTTTATTTATTATTATTAATATTAATATTTATGGAGGAGAAAAAGGCGAACAGAGGTTTCTTAACGGACGGGCAATGAATTGCTTTACTTGTACTCATAACTCATTAAATAGCCTTCTCTATTTCTTTGCATTGGATTTCTTCTTCTGCATGTTTGACCCACATGCATCTGTCCCTTTCATCTCTGGGTCCCACTCCCAATATTTCATTAATAATAAATATTATATTTGTCCCCAAGGATTTGGGAATCCATTTTCTTAAAACAGAAATTATAGTAATTATAATTATTTGTGTTGCTTGAATTAAAATTATTTTGATTTTAAATTTAATTTAAAAGATTTTGGTGGATTTAATACTTGTCGAGTTTGAATGAATTTAAAAATTATTTCAATTTAAATGGAGTGTCATGTAATTTTATGTAGTTTTTTTCTATTTAAATAAAAATAATTTTTTATAGAAAATCTATAAATTACAAGTGGCCCTGGAAGACAAGTGGCAGCCACAGTTCTTAAAAAAATTATAGTATTATTTTTATTAATTAAAAATTAAATATTTATTTATTTAAAAAGTATTATTATTTTTTTATAATAAATTAAAAGTAATATTTTTTAGTTACAGCACAACACATGAAATTTGTTTGTATTGGACCGGACCCACTCAAATAAAGAATGAGTTTTAATTCAAATATTGTTTGTTTTGGGTTATGGATAAAGAATCGAACATTCTTGTCCATTGAAACCCTACTCCATTATTAATTTATTTTAATATAAATAATTTAAATGTACATATTCAAATATAGAACGGACAGCTACGTTTCAGAACAAATTTCCCGTAAATGCGTGGGGCAATAATTTTGACAATTGATCAGTATTGTATGGTTTTCATTTTGGCAGAGGTGGTCACGTGGGGTTTTGTAAATTTAGACGGGAAAGACAGAAATGTCCTATTTGGACTGTGCTGCAGCTACTTTGGGTAACTCATATAATGGGGGGGTTTATTTGTCATTTCGTTTCAGAGAATGGTGCTTAAGTTATCTGTGATTATATTATATTTTCCGCATGTATTCTTACATGTTGAAGTTTTGTTTGTTTAGCAAGGAAAGTCATAAACGTAGCTTTGATTATCCAAATTCACTTTTAATGTTGCAAGAAACCCATTTGAAGAAGAGGGTCAAATTTGACTTCTTGCTTTCAAGATTAGCTCATAATATATATATTATCGATCATATATTTATATTGAATACGTGTTAATATATCTGTTAATTAATAATGTATATTTATATTTATAAATTTTAAAAAGTATCCTTCTATCCTATAACAAAAACATGATTATCTTTCGAAAGTTGATATCTCGTCGATAGGTATATTAACACGTGTTAATTGTGGTAACTGAACTTTTTTTATTTCACAAATAAGTTATATATAGATAATATTGATAAAGACATAAAAGATCGTATTTTAAAAAATATGACTTTTTTTAAGAGTAATAAAGTAATTAGCTTTTTTACAATAAAATATTTAAACGCTGATAAAAAATATATTAACAGATATCCATGATGGATGAATGAAGATATTCGAGTATATTATATGTGTTTTGATAATATTTGTCTCCAACACAATTGGAATAAAATACAGAATATAATAAATGGTTGAAACCTTAGGGAAATGTCAAAGTTCTTATCATTATTGAATCATAACGTTTCTAAGTTGTCTTTATTTTTCTTTGTCCAAATTCAAAGAAGATTATAAAGACAAACATAACTAGGAAAAGAAAATAACTTGGGAAAATATATTAATTTATTTATAGTAAACACTAATATCTTTGGCAATCCAACTTATTCCAAGCATAAGAAATTATATGTTTTTTTTAATAAAATAAGATGTAAAATATAGTACTCCTATAATTTATATATATATATATATATATATATATATATATTACTTGTTCAGATCGTTCCATATAAATATAAGCACGGTTCTTATTAGAACTCGAATGGTAGGCCAACGATTTTATTTAACCGTTTAGTTTTGGTTCAAAATGAAAATTGAAATTGAAAATTAGGTACTTTTGTTTTTAGTTTTAGAGTAGTCTGTTTGGTTCCAAACCATTGATTTTGATTTTGATTTTGGTTCTAGCTTCATAAAGCCGGTTCTGATTTTGAATTACTGTTTGAGGTTTAATTTTTAATTGTTCTGGTGATCTTTTGATAAAAAAATAATATATATCACATAAAAACGAAAATTGTGAACCAAAATAAAAATTCGATGGTTCTAGAATCAAAACTAAAGTATCATTTACCGATCAATTACAGTTCCATCTTTCATATTTTTAAAATTAAAAGTGGAAGAACTGTGTCACGTCTAATTCCAGACTATATGATAGCCTGAAGAAAATAAATATTTTCTATTGATTTTTACTATTTAATCATAATGTCAAACATAAATTAGTGGTGGCACTATGGATCCACTTTTGAGGTTCTATCTCTTGATTTTCTCTCAAATTAATCACTTCTCCAATTTAACATATCGACCCATATATAATTATATTATTTAAGCAAAATCGATAATGCAAATCTTGAATTTATTTTGAGATTAAATATGACACGATTTCTAATGATTATGAACAAAATTTTTGAAAAAACAATTTGAATGATTTGCTAACGGCTAACATAATTATTGAAATTTGTGAAATAATTAGATGAGATAAAGATAGAAAAAAAAAAGGGGCAAAGGAGAGAGAGTGAAGAAAAATCGTACGTGTCATAGGAAATAGACGATACGATTGAATTTATCCAACTCAAAAAATGGATCTCGTGTTTGCAAATTTTTTTGAAGTATTAATTTAATAAAATCTCATTACATTAGGAAAAAAATTCTATAGAAAAAGTAAAAGAAATGTACAAGAATCATGTTTTGCCTTATTAACCAAAAGAAATCAAGATAATTTCAAGAATAAAAATACATTCAATTAACACCTAATTAAGATGGCTTCATGAAATTGCTTTCCCCACAAATCTGAAGAAAAATAAATTTAAGAAACCTAATTTCTAAATATATATTTTTAAATAAAAAAACACACACACACACACATAATGTTACACTAAACCAACACGCTAACAACCCTAAAATTGTGATAATTTTAAGTTATTAAGGAATCTGTTATAATTCGTACACATATTGTTCGATATGGAATATAATCATTTTATTTTGTTCATAAATATTCTGAAATATCAATATTTCTTTTATAGTAACATATCACACGACACATAAATGCTATTTTTATTTGATCATGATAAAGATTGTATGTATTTTATGTATGAATTTTTTTACATGTAAAGAGTTGAATCATAGTTCGAAATAATAAAAAGTACAAAATTTAGTTCGAGGTCTGTTATCTGATAGTTCACGTATATTTGAACTTAATAAATCATTTACAAGTGTCCTTCAATATTATATTTTCTGATATTTTTTTAATTTATACATTGGGTGCAGAATAGACAAACTTTTATCATACAAAAGTGCCAAAATAATTACTGTAGAAAACACACAATTAATTTAAAACTCATTTGAAAAATGATATATTTAATGTTTTTTTTTAAAGCTGACCGACTATCACCAATGATCAGAGAGGACAAAAGAAACCCCAGATGCAATAAATTACAAATATATATTACAAAAATGGATCAAACAACAAAATAAAATGCCATTTACTCTGAATAAAAGAAGTAAAATGTTCTTTTCATAATTAAAAAAAAAAAAGTGAAAAAAAAAAAATGGCGGTCGTTATCCTCGAGGAGAAAGAAGCTTTATATAGGCAAATATTCGGATGAGAGAGGAGAGAGAAAGGGGAGAGAGGCTTCGTCCAAAAGTAAGCAAGAAAGAGTAATTTATAGCCCAAAAAACTCACCAAGGATTATCAGCATAAAAATAAGAAGAAAACAATGAACAACAGCTAAGCCTAAACGCACTGCTTTCCCTTTTCTTTTTCATAGATTTTCGATTTCCGTGTCAAGCAAGCATCCATACCACACACCACACTCTCTCTCAACCCCCATTTCTTAACTCATGGGCAAAAACCTAACCCCAGCTTCTCTCATCAATAAATTCCCATTTTTCTTTTCATTTCTCTGCTTCATTTGCCCTTTTCTTGCCTTCTAATCTTCCTTCTAACCCACTTTTAACTGTTTATTTTTCTGGGTATTTTTTTTCATATGGGTTTTCGTTGATGTGTTGAGTTTTCCCAAGAATCGTGTGGATTATTGGTTTCCTGTTGGTGGGATTTGTAAATTGAGTGTGGAAATGGGCCAAGAAGTCATGGTGAGTGGCACGGCGGCGCAGCCGGTTGCGGGTGGAGCGCCGCCTCCTACTTCTCTGGCACCGGGGTTCAGGTTTCATCCCACGGATGAGGAGCTGGTAAGGTACTACTTGAGGAGGAAAGCTTGTCGAAAGCCGTTTCGGTTTCAAGCTGTTACTGAAATCGATGTGTACAAATCTGAGCCGTGGGAGCTTGCTGGTATGTAGATTTTATGCAGATTCAGCTGTAACTTTTGATGTTTTTCTTGTTGCAGAAGTGGATTTAATCTTTTTGTTGATTGTTGTAGTTTTTATTTGTAAAGGTGCAGTCTTTGTTTGTGTTTTGCGATTCTTGTTTAAATTCCTTCTGTATGTGAATTGGGAGTTGTGATTAGCTAATCCATCTCTTAAAGACTCCATTTTTACTGTCCCTGGAGTGATCGTCTATGAAGTACAGAAAAACGAATTTTCTATTGTGTGTCTGTGGGTGGGTGGGGTGGGGGGTTGGGTTGCGTTGCGTTGGTCATTAAGAGTGGTCATTTGGTTGTGAAGGTGAGAATTCAGAGAGAACTTTGGATTGGCTACAAACAATCAAAAGATGGATATATATGTGATGCGTTTATTTACATAAAATTGTGCTTTCCTAACTAATAACTTTCTGTTGTGTTTGCTTTTTTCCGGCAAAAGACTACTCGTCTTTGAAGAGTAGAGATCTGGAGTGGTACTTCTTCAGCCCTGTGGATAGGAAGTATGGCAATGGGTCTCGGCTGAATCGTGCCACCGGAAAAGGATACTGGAAAGCCACTGGCAAGGATAGAGCTGTGAGGCATAAAAACCAAACCATTGGAATGAAGAAAACGCTTGTCTTCCATAGCGGGCGAGCTCCCGATGGCAAGAGAACAAACTGGGTAATGCATGAGTATAGGCTTTGTGATTCAGAATTGGAGAAGGCTGGAGTTACACAGGTGAGAATGTCACTTTAAGTTTGCAGTTAATAATTTTTTATTTTCTGATTAATTCTTTTCAGAAAGTTATGAATCTAACAAGAAATTCTTCTCTGTAAAGGATGCGTTTGTGCTATGTAGAATCTTCCAAAAGAGTGGTCTTGGACCCCCCAATGGGGACCGATATGCCCCTTTTGTAGAAGAAGAATGGGATGAAGATGCAGCCGTTGTGGTTCCTGGAGGGGATGCGGAAGATGATGTGGCTAATGGCGATGATGTACGAGTCGAGCACACTGATCTTGATCAGGTATTGTGTCCAATATTTTTGCTTATTATTTTCTGTTTATTCTCTTTAGGGCAGCATCTCTTGCTTGCTCACTTCGATTTAGGATTTGCATGTCCATTATCTTCTTAAGAAGGAAAGGTTAAGTCGGTCAGTAAACATTACATCCTGGAGAGTGGAGCATCTGTAGACCCTAAACTGTAGTCCAGGTGAAGATATGCATTTTATTTATTCTGTAATTGCGAAAGGATGCAATTAATTAGTTTTTAAGCCTCTATATTTGTTGTGAACTAACTTGTTTTAGAAGTCACGTCTCAATATTCTTGCGTTCTGCTATAAATATATATTAGGGGAACTCGGAATCACAGCTCTTCTCTTGTTATAGTCTTAAGTTGCTAATTGCATTTTAGGAAGGATTGTCCTCCAAATACAGCAGACTTGCCTTCTCCTCCTGACAGAACAAGGAGAAACTTAAGAGGCATTTGTTTCTCGTTTGGTAGACATTTTGAGATGCACATCTAACTTTGTTGTATTGGCGTTGGTTTCTGAATTTGGTGGTTGTGAACTTATTAATAATATTTATGTTCCAGTCCTGGTGGAGAAACATGTTTGCTCCCTATTATCACAAGATATATTGATGGACTAGGGTAGCGAAAATTCCCAACGCATTATGCAAATATTTGCTCCATTGGGATTTTGACACTTCTCTGTTTTTTGTTGGATTGTATGGACAAGTTCTTGTCTTAACCTTGTGAAAGTTCATGGTGAGAGGATAAAAATTTAGTCGGTATTTTTCCATTAAAAAGACTAAATCATCTCTGATGTGAATATACTTTTTTATGTAAATGACAATCCGGTTCAAGTGGACCTCTTGTGGATATACAAGGAATCTATATCAATTTTATGTATGGTTGTTGAATCAGTCTTGCACTGGCATCAAGCTTGATGCACGCTGTTAATCTACCATTACTTCAAATCTGTAATAGGATACACAGCCTCTCAGCATGGCTCCTCCCCAGATCGAGGCCCCAATTGGGTCCCAGTCTCTTCCGTTCATGTTCAAGAGGGAGAGATCTGAAGACGACCCTGAGCCACTCTCGTTGGCCCAATCCAAAAGGTCGAAGCACGATGATCCAAACTCCAGCCACGCGAATGGATCTGAAGATTCAACCACAACAAGCCAAGATCCTCCTACAATGATGATGACGACAAATTTTTCCTCTGGGCTATTGGAATTTCCTCTATTAGAACCTGTAGAGCCCAAAGAGAACCACCAAGCGAACACCCTCACATTCGACTCTTCCAACCTGGAGAAATCCGTCCCTCCCGGGTACTTAAAATTTATCAGCAATTTAGAGAACGAGATCCTGAACGTCTCCATGGAAAGGGAGACGTTGAAGATTGAAGTGATGAGAGCCCAAGCAATGATCAACATTCTTCAATCTCGGGTTGAGATATTGAACAAAGAGAATGAGGAGTTGAAAAGACGCACCTAGGAAGACTGATAGGTTGCCAGATTCCATCTCTCCATTGCATCAGAGTTGACTTCTGTATGCTCTTTTGGACAGGGAAAGATGAGTAACTGGTCTGTCGAGAGATTTAGCTAATATGTGGACTGTGTATTATAATCTCTCTGCAGTTTGTAGTCTGAAAAATGAATCCGCCGACGATGCTCTTTTTGTCTTTGAATCAACTTTTACTTGAATAAAGTTGACCTTCAGAATATGGATTGTGATTTTCCAGAAATGCTATTTTATCTGTTTGTCTTCTTGAAGGTGGTCATGATCAAGAATCGATCGCTCCAAAAGGCCAACACATTTATCTTCCAAATCTTGGCCAACTGGGCAAAATGTATCTCACTAGGTTTTCAGTAAAGTTCTACGGTCGCTAAATTAACCAAAAATAAAAATCGTGCTTTAGTGAAACACGATTTTTTATATTAAAGATAAAAATTGTACTTTAGTGAAACACGACTTTTTATTTTTGAAGGAGGAGTATTATAGAACTTGGTTGATAAATTATACCTTTACGAGCCTAGCTTATTACAGCTCATTTTCCTCATCACCCTAGCTTATTACAGCTCAATTTTCCTCATGAATCAATTTGTCGAACACCTTATCAGCATAATTATCTTTCTCAAAAAAACTTGTTTTTAATATTGAGCAACATCGATCCCCCCCTCTCCGAGCCATTTCCTATTCTAAAAATGGAAGCGATAGTAAAACTTAAACGACGGCCGCTGGAACTAGGGTTCTTGAGTGTGTGTGTGTGTGTGTGTGTGTTTATACACATTATCTGATACGCAGCAAGATATTTCGGCCCATGAGTTATAAATAATTGTCTAATTTCAAATTGGGCTCAGGTTACATGAGCTGGACTGGGGGAGAGCTCGTGGGCTAGTTTGTGGGTCTTATTTTTTATTTTTATTATTTTTTTAAGTATGGGTTATTTTTTATGAAAAAATATAATAAATTAATATAAATATTCAAGTATACATATTTTATATAGTTCTATATAATACATATTAATTCACTCAATTTGAATATTTATAAGAAATGCTTTCAAAAAGTAATTATATAAATCAATTAGAGATGACACAATATAAATATCAAAAGATATTTACATAATATAAATATTTGTAATTACATATCAATTTAAAGTTATTTACTATTTTTATATATGTATATAATTATACATTTAAATTTGAATTATGAAATATTATTTTAATATATAGTATGCATAAAATATAAATGTGTAAGATGAATTTCAAAATAATCCGTTTGAGATATTTGCAGAATATTTTTTAACCAATTATAATTTATTTAGACCACGAAATTTGATCCATCTAGTTTGACATTATTCACGGGTTAGACATAAGCTGACTTATGATTAACTATGTTCAAACTGGATCGGATAAATTATGTTCATTTGATAACTCTATAGCCTTTATTTAGAAATAGAGCAAAGTTCGAATGAAGCATGACGGTGTAGAGAATTCAAGCATAAGATTGTCCGACAGAGACAAAAGAAAACAGATTCAAAGTTAATGTACATAAGAAAAAAAACCAAAATCGTTATAAGATTCTGAATATATGTGGACCGGGATCGGATCATTCGAGTTGCACGAATTCTAAGTACATCGATAAAATGAGATATTTTGTACCATGGCCATGAAGATTAAAAAATATAAGTTACATTGTTTTGATTTTCTGACCAAATGGACGACGCAGTCTTGCCTCCAAACTTGACCTTCAACCCACCATTCCTTGATCAAATTTATTTATTATTTTTTTCTTTTTTAATTGACAAAAAAAATGATATATTTTTTACAGAATCGAATCGAATAAATAGGACAATAAAAACTTGCAACGGGATTAATCTAAATAAATTGGTAGCCTATTCATCTGTTGGGTATTATTCATATTTTACACGACATAAAACGAGGGTTATCGATAAAGTATGGACACAATATTTTATATACGTGTAGCTTAATCATACTCATTTATACCCTACTCATTTATACCTAAAAGTGGTAGAGAGATCCAATGAATGTCTTAATTAATATTTCGACCTTAAATTAATTCATAAGTTAATTTATATGTAAATACATATAAAAAATAGATGAAATATGCCCTTGAATTTCTAATATGAGATAATAGGGCACTCCTATTTTTTATTTTTAAAAAAAGAATTATAAACTCGTAATATTTTATTTTAAAATTAATAAATATTTTTAAAAAGTATTATCAAATTCTTTGAGAGCTCATTCACCCTCTGAAAATTTTATTTATTTTTAGTTAGGTATTTTTGACATTTATGTTATCTAAGTTTAGTGATAGAAAATAGATAGGACGGCATATAATAGAATAATTTTGATTTGGACCATACGAGCTATTATAGATTGAATTATTTTATTTAATTAGTATAAAATAAAAGTAATATCATTATTTTTTGTGGTGAACATTGATGCTATTAATTAAAATTATTTTTGAAATAAAATTATTTTTTTTGAACGGAGAAAATAAAATCGATTATCCAAAAAAGCCTATTATAGTTCCACCAAATCACCTAGGAAATGTAATGGGTAATGTTTCCAAAAAAAATGAAAATAAAAGAGAAGATCTAGAACATTCTACTCATTTAAAAAAAATAAAAATAAAAATAATTGTGGTAGTATTTTCCTATTACTTGGCATTAGTCAAACCACACAGAGGCTGTGTGTTGACGGATGTGCTTGCGCCAACACGAACGACGCCGTTGCCACGTTCAATAAATGCAATTTCTATGCCACGCCGATGAACCACAATATTAGCCAAAGGAACAACACGCTAATGCTTCAAGTGCTCTGGTAGTTTAAAAGCTTCCCTGGAAATATCAGAACCCCTCGAAATTGCCGGGCTAAATTCTCTTTATTGTACTTTATCCAAAAAATAAATAAATAAAACTCTTCATTGTCGGCCCCGAATCGGACAAGAACCGGAATCGACCAATCGGGTACCCGAATAGCTCCAAAGTCCAAATGCAGCTAATCAATTCAAATATTAAAATTTTCAGGAAATTATGGTACATGACCCGGATCCACGTCGCCACGTTATCCATCTTACATCCGGTCGCCCAAACGGGCCGAACCCAAATTAAATACGGATTATCCAGCCATAATACGGGTTACCCAGGAGACTGAATAAACTACGCATGAAATCTTTTAGCTATACATTTGTTTTAATAATTATTTCTATTTTTATAAGTTCACTTTTCTTCTACTTCTCCTGCAAGAGAGTATTATTTAATGGCAACAAACTTTTTCCAACCCCATTAATCTCCCACCGTCAACTCATAGAAACCTAAATCTTTGGAATACAAGAAACCTCCGATCGAATTGTATGAACTGATATGGAATCTGTTACAGGCAGGAAGAGTTCATCTGGATCCTCGAATATGCTGGCCCCGGGTTTTCGATTCCACCCGACGGACGAGGAATTGGTGCGGTACTATTTGCGGCGAAAAGTCTGCGGCAAGGGTTTTCGTGTCGACGCGATTTGTGATATCGATATATATAAGGCTGAGCCTTGGGATCTTCCCAGTATGCCCTTCTCTGCTTCTTCTGTATTTGTTGATTTCATTTTTGGTTAATGTTTTTCACTTAGTGCTGTTTTTTTCGTGTAATAATTTAGTTGAATTTTGACTTTTTAGGGGTGTTATGATGGATTATTCTTCCTTTCTGTTTGTTAGTGCTGTATTTTCTCTACTTTTTCTTTTAATGGGCTGTGCTGTATGTTTGTTGTTTTGTGTGTACGCGTGTGTGTGGTCGAGTTCTATGCTGGTGGTTTAATATGGATCTGATATCCAAATAATGGAATTGAGCCAGGATATTAAGGGATTGGTCTTGACTGCATTTTTTTATTTTTTTTTTCAAATCTGAGTCCTAGATTGAGCACTTGTAATTTTATTCCATGTAGCACTGAACAATGAACGTATAGTTATTTGACAAAGTTCAGATGGTGTCGTGATATCGGATACTTGAAGAATATTATCATACGATTATTATTGTTTCTTCCTTTGTGGTAAGGCTGTCTATTAGTTAGCGATATCAGGAATGTCTTAAAGGAGTACTTTTCTCTCCATTTTTATCTGCTGTATAAACATTGCAATTTTGCATAACATAATCTTAGAATCATGCATCACTGTAAAGGGTAGCAGAATAATATATGCTCTAGAAGGCTTCCTGATTATGGTTTTCCCTTATTGAAGGAAACAAGGAAGGTCCAATAGCTCGTCTGTTTTGTTTATAAATGTTTCTTGCTATGTCAGCATTGCTTCCTTTTCAGGAATTTAACTTCTGAAACTGATAATCAAGTATTCAGTCAGATGTGGCTAATTTCATTGTATTTCATAAGATTGGGCATTTATTTCTTTGCACGTATGTAAGTTAACTGTTGACAGCTGTCACGTCATTTTTCTGGTGTTATTAAAAGTTCCCCCCCCCTATCATTTAAAAGTCTGAAAGAATAGTGTAGTAATTTTGGGCAACTGTAGGCCTTTCAAAGCTGAAGACTAGAGATCGGGAGTGGTATTTCTTCAGTGTGCTGGATAAGAAGTATGGTAATGGAGCAAGGACTAACCGAGCCACTGAAAAAGGCTATTGGAAGACAACTGGAAAGGATAGGGCTGTCTACCACAAAAACCAAATTGTTGGGATGAAGAAAACTCTTGTTTATCATATTGGGCGTGCTCCGAAGGGACAGAGATCTAATTGGGTCATGCATGAGTACAGGCTCGTTGACTTGGAGTTGGAAAGAGCTGGCATTCATCAGGTGAGATCGCCTGGCCATTTTTGTATGACATATAGTTCTTGATTGATTTATGTAAAAAAGGAAGCTGGATAATTTTTTCTCTTCAATTAATTTGTGATTGTATCTTCAACCTTTTTTATCTTTAATGCCTGCTAGAACACTGCTTTAGAGTTGATGATATAAATTTGTAAATCATGATATGGAAACTGGTTTGGAGGATGATTTCTTTACAGAACTCCCAGCTTTCTTTGTACTGATGGTACATTTTTTGGTGGTAAAGGAAGCATTTGTGCTTTGCCGGGTCTTCCAGAAGAGTGGTTCAGGGCCAAAGAATGGTGAACAGTATGGGGCACCATTTGAGGAAGAGGAGTGGCTGGATGATGAGTTGGAATTGGTTCCAAAAGCAGAGACTGCAGAGGAGGTTGACTTTGGAGATGATGCATATTTGGATGGCCACGATCTTGAGCAGGTATTGGCTCTTATAGTTGTAATATTTGTTTTTCTAACAAAAAACGTGTGGATACTGGATACTATTAGAGAGTTAAGAGTTTTTATCTACCAACTTCATCCCAGGAAGTTGGTTACAATTCAAGATTGAAAAAAGATTGTGACATTTTCTCTTGTATGTGTTTTTAGGAATTATATTGGACAGATGTAATTATGATCTTGTTATAGTTTGCCCTGTCAACTTGGACACCTGTAGTTTCTTCTTCAATTTTGGGTAGACGAAGGCAATATGGGAATGCTTAGTGAAAAATGGATAAGGAAAAAGTTGCATGAAACACTTTGGGAATTGCTGTATTAAAAAAATTAAGTATTTAGGGAGATCCAAGTGCTACTGCCCTATGGCATTTGTTTTTTATTCTGGAACCTTGTCTTTTGGTACAGTGGGCTGGAACCTAGCCTGTTCATTTGTTACTTGTCTTGATCCAACTTCTTTATATACATTAAGTCAAAAAAATTGCTATCTATATCATATGCTTACAATCTGTTTTTCATGCACGTGGGAACAGTGAGTATCTGACTTTTCTTTATGCTGTTTGTTAAGTCAATCTGATTATTATTTATGCTGTTCAATTTTATTTTAGTTTTTTTTGGGGGGGGGGGGGTGAGTTTCTAATCTATTAGGTTTGCCTAAGTAAAAAAAAGAATTAGCATTTTATTGTCTTTACCTACTCTTGACACTGCCTTCTATTTTGGAACCACAAAATTGTATCCAGTGAATTTCTTTCCGAAGCCTTAGTTATATGCCAGAATTAATTCAGGGACATGATTTGATTTAATCACAATATATGTCGTGCCAGATTCTTGGATCAGATGTTCCGTCAGATGCTTCTCCTGCTACATTGAATTTTAACCCGGCAGATGGCAGCTTTGGGGAGGAAACTGCAGAATCTGCCAATAACTCCTTAAAGCTATTACCAGATGCAGATAACCAGCATTTCGAAACAGAGCCGCATGAAGACAACAGCTTGTATGCTTTGCCTGCTTCTTATGACATGGACATAAGAGCAGTCAAGCACGAATACATTGGTGAATCCAGCAAGTCTGGAAATCCGGATGAGTTGGATTTCTTACACGATGGACCAATCGTGGATTCTTCCAATGACCTTCCGTATGGCAATGGAGGCTTCATCGAAGCAAATGATCTGTCAAATCCGGTTGAAACAAATGCCTCCACTTTTGACATGCTTGAAGAGTACCTTACGTACTTCAATGATATTGATGACAACACACAGCACTTGGCATATGATTCCTCAGCAATGCTGGGAAGTGAGGACCTTATCTCCGATCAACCACTGCTTCCTCTTCCTGAGGTAATGTTAAACTTCAGGTTTCTTGTGTTACCATGCTCAGTTGTAATAGGGGACTCTTAACTCATGTTATTATCACAGGAACTGGATGTTGAAACTAAGCAGTCTAGTTTGCCCACTGTACAACCTCTTGACGACAATGGCAGTGAGGCTGCATCATCATCTGATATGCATTCTTCTAAATACGAATCAGGGACTAAAGGTAATCTGCTTTTGATCATTGCAGTTAGGGATCAGGACTGGACGTTTTGCCTAAATGTTTGGCTAAATATACAATTCACCCCAAGAATCTTTAATGCCCGAAACCCAAATCTGTCATTTGATCATGAATCATTGGAATGTTAACACCACACAATTATCCCAAACAACTATATCTATAATGGGGAGATTATAATTTAAATGCACCTGAATTACATATAAAATAGACGGATTAAATGGAGGTGAAGTAACAACTTAAGGCATGACTGGGTATTATTTTAAATTTTTAACAGATGGACCAAATTTTTGGGAGCATCCGTTACCGTTGCCCTTAAGGATAATTACAAAAGCGCTGAATGTTTAGCTTGACTGCAAGAACGTCCCAACTCTTTCAAAACTTACAAAAACCATTTGACATTCTCACATTTGTTCCTGTTCTTTTTTTTTTTTTTTTTTTTTTTTGGGCGGGAGGGGAGGGGTTTTTGTGAGTACAACACAACTTTAAGGTAGTATTTGTAATTCCAAAACATATTAGGCTTTTCTGTAAATAGGTTAAATGGGTGGTTTTGGTAATTTGTTCGTTTGCTATCTAGTAGGGAGTTTGTTTTCTGTGCTTCAGTTCCACAAAGCAGTCGGCCATGCATGTGGTAGTATATGAAGAATGGATCTAACTTAGTTCACCATATGTTGCAGATTTCCAATACCCGTTCCTCAAACAGGCGAGTCAGATGCTGGGTGCCATCCCTGCTCCGCCAGCCTTGGCGGCAGAGTTTCCCTCAAAAGCCGCCACTCTTCGCCTCAATGCCTTATCTCAACCTTCCAGCTCGGTGCATGTCACAGCTGGCATGATCCAAATCAGAAATTTGACCACAGGCAGCAACGGGGTTGAACAGTCATTGAACAAGACCAGGAACATCAACATTGTCCTTTCGTTTGGGTATTTGCGTGGTGATGATGGATCCACCAGCCTGGAATCAAGCTTGAGCATACTTCCAGGAAAGACGGTCTCAGCACTCTCTAGGGGTTGGTTCTATTTCATGTTCTTTTGGGTCCTTGTCCTTTCCATTAGCTACAAAATAGGGACCTGTATTAGTGCAAAGTAAGCCTTTTGGGGGAAGAGACACCCAACGTTCTTATGCCATTTGCACAAGTGAAACGCTCGTATTCTAATGTAGATTTGAACCGCCTGTGGCATTTATCTTTTAAGACGTTTGGTGTGTTGAAATAGGAATTTTAGGACAACATAGGATCCAAGTGTCGGCAGTGAGGTTTACTGGCTTCTGTAATGCTGTGGCTGCCACTGTTATTGCCAAAACAATTTCTTAACTATGAGATACGGCTTCTGCCCTGGAAGCGTTTGACACTAACCAGTTGTGGGATATTAGCCTCTTCTCAATGCGTTTGGTGTGTGTGTGTGTGTGTGTGGAGCTTGATGTGAGCCCTTTAATGGAATCTGTTTCCATACAAAATGTTTAATATTGTGTGTGCAACTTTCAAAATGGATTCTTAGATTTACATATGTTAAGTGGGCCGTGGCTTAATGGGGTAGCCCAGTTTGCCCAAAATTAGTCGGATTAGGACTTGTATTTTGTTTGCTCATTTAAATCTAGCAATGTTATATAATATTTTGAAATAATTTCTTCTATAAAACATAGTTCTCTTTTTATAGAAATGGGATTATAATTCAATTTTAATTAATGGAAGTTTTAAATACGAACGTCTAAATCAAGAACTCGAATTTAATTCTAAAATAAGTTGAAATAGTGTCAGAGTGCAATTCAAGCCGTAACTTATTTTTAAAGGTATCTAAACATCGTAAGTACATTTTGAATTTTACAAACTGAATTTACTGTATTAAGTATTTTCATGGTACACTTTTGTATTGAAAATTTAAATTTGTAAATATATTAAATTTTAATATTTTAGTATTTTGATATAAAAGAACTAGTTTAAATATGTGATTTGACTATTTTGATTCACATCCGCTTGCTCAGCAATCATAGCTTGTTTTGCGATTATGTTTACGCTATTATGAATTTACGTGTTTTTGTCTCTTGCTTTCTTAACGATAAATTTAAAAAATTTATCCACATAATGCACTTTGTTTTCAAATGAATCAGTTCTTTAATGTAGATATAGCAATGACATACCAATCCATTTAGTCGCATAGCATGGTTCATAATGATGCATCCGAAACTCTTCTTGCACGAGACATTCTATTTCATTCGCTATTATATTTTATAATTCAACTTAACTAGCACGACAACAATAATAAACTAACGACAGTTATCATAAAGTTAAAACATGAGACGAAGCCCAAAATTAAAGAGACGATCCCAACCCGTTTCTCACACCAAATCATTTCAATCTGATAAATCCAGATCATGAGGCAGCTCCAACGTCTCCTTATTAACCCACCCAAATTTCTCCATGTAAGGATTTGCCGTCGTCTTCAAAGGGTACCCATCAATTCCATCTCCCCACACATTTCCATCCTCCAAATCATTCATCACTTCCCACACACAGCTATTACACTTAAAACCTGAACCAAAACCGATCATCCAAACCTTATCCCCTTTCTTGAATCTCTTCTTCGCCTCCATATACCCCAGCACGTACCAGAGGCTGCTAGCCGACGTGTTTCCGAAACGATGGAGAGTCATTCTAGAAGGTTCCACGTCGTAGTCGCGTAGCCCCAGGCTCTTTCTGACCTGCTCGATCACAGCTGTTCCACCGGGGTGTATACAGAAGTGGTCGATCCCGGCCTTCAGATTCAGCGTTGCTGACTTTTTCACACACTTCACCACAATGTACCTTATGAGCTCCTTCAATGGCAGAGCTGTTCTTGCTACAGAGGCCACGTTCTTGGTGAAAGCCTTTGTAGCCGTTTTGGGCAGGCTTTTACCGAGGTAAAACCCTAGCCGCCCTTCGTCGTCCTCTTTTTGCATGCAGCACGTGTGGGCCTCGTCGCTCGCGCCTAAATGAGTACGAACGAGGCTTTTGAGTCTCATTTTGGCGCGGGCTTTTGAGGCCCGGTTGTTCGTCAGGAGGATCGAGCATCCTCCTGAACGGAACAAGCAGTTGGTGAGGATCATGGACTTTTCGTTGCCGGAATACCAGTTTGGGGCAATGGATTCAGAAGTGACCACAATTGCTAGGGAATTCTTGTGGGACTTGAAAATGTTTTCGACGAGATTGATGGAGATTAGACTCCCACTGCACCCCATTCCTGTGAGGTTAAAGGACCTGACATCATCTCTCATCTTGTAATGTTTGATGATTGTTGATGAGAGAGAAGGAGACGATGAGAGAAGGGCCACATTCACCACAAGAACGTCGATTTCTTGAGGCGAAACGCCGCTCTTTAGGAACAGCCTGTCCAGTGTGTCGATGAAGAACTCTTCCATCTCCGAAAGCCCGTCTTGGAGAGAAGGAGAGTTCTCCCTGCCCGCAATTATGTTTCTTGGCCCGTAAGTTTCCTCCCCGATGCCTGAGTTGACGATGGCGCGCAGCAGAAACTTGTACTCTTGGTGGCCCAGATTATCGTTCCGGAGTATGATTCTGCCGCATAACTTGGTGTCGATTTTCCGGTCGTCGGAAGGCTTGTGGCACTCGTAATGAAGAAGGTAGCATTGCTGGTTGGTTCTTTTGCCATACAGTTCGTACAATTTGTATAGCAAAAACAAGAAAAACAATGAAGAAATTACAGCAAAGAAAGGATCCATTTTCAAGAATTAATCAGAAGGTTGTGAGCAATGCTCGCTCACCATTCATTTATACACACCCACATACGAATAAGCCCAAAACTGCAGGTAGAAAATTTGCCCAGAAAATCATGAATTTATGAAGTTAGTTGACAAAAGCACAATATAAAGCAAGGGCATCTCCAGCCGCGTACGTCTCCACGTACGTCATTTTGCCGAAAATTATTGCCGCATCAAAAGTTATTAATCCACAACATTTATAGCTCTCATTCTTCAGTTCTTTATATTTTTAATTGTTAAAACTTACTCTATTTTTATTCAAACTTCAAAAAAATTGTTCGTAATTATATTTATATACCACATAATTACATCACATTAGATTCATATTTTTCTTCCTAATATGTGGGGTCAGTTTTTTTCATATTTTTCTTGCTAATATGTGGCCTATGTGGTCAGTTTTGATGTTTCTGATGTCATATTGTTTATTACGAAGGATATCTTAATTTCACTTATTATGCCACAAAAATAAAAATACTTATTTAACACAGTAATATGTGGTGCATGTACAAATATCCAACAAGAATTTTAAAATTCAGCTTAAAAATGTGTAAATTAAAAAAATTAAATAGAAAAATAACTAAAATTATAAAATTAATAAGATAAAAAACTAATTTCAATAAAGTAAATATTAATTTCATTTAATAAACATAATTTCAATACTATTCAAGATTTTCAAAGTAAATATTAATTTATTTAATAAACATAATTTTAATAAAGTTTTGATTAAAATTAAATCAAGAAAACACAATTGGAATTCTAATGAAACCAAAAAATAAGTAAAAAACATTGATGCCCATTTTAACTGTATGAATCCCCTCACAGCAGTGTTGTACCTAATTCTAATTTCTAATTCTATGATGAAGATGGTTATGTCTTATCCCCAGAAATCCAGTGGATGAATGTGCCTTAGCGTCACCAAGCAGCACCACCTTATATTCATATTTATGTCGATACATGCACCTTCGTCCCATAAAGATAGTCTTCCTTTTTTTCTTTTTGTTTAAATAATACTCAACTTTACTTATTTAATTGTATATAATTAATATACTTGTATTTAATATTTTTTTGAATTAACTATCTATACCTACTATCTTTTATTACCAACATTGAATAAGGGTATAATTAATAGTTAAATTGTGTATCATCAAAGGGAACCTTTTTTTTTTTTTTTTTTTTTGGGGGTCGGGGGGGGGGGGGGGTGTATGTTATTCCACTAGCCCTCGTTAGAAGATTTGGTTCTCCATTTGCTACTAGAGATGAGGCTCTGCAAAGTTCAATCTTTCATATATTACAATAGTATAAGTTCTTTTTGGGTTGAGGTGTTTATGTAATTTACATGTGATTCCAATTGAAGGAGTTTTTGTGTGAATGTATGCTAATTTCATCAAGTATGATACAAAAGAATATATATATATAAGTATATAGTCACTATAATTACTCTCTGCAATCTTGTGAATAAATACTACTAAGAACTATACTAATAAAGTAATTATTAACTTTAGTTAAGAAAAGGAGTAAAAGTAAACTACTAAAAAAATCTTCATAAATCCAATTATCAAAACAAGAAAGTAGTATATAATAACTTATGAAACTCTCTTGTAAAATGTGTCTCTATTTGACTCCACAAGACTTCTACAAAACTCAATTTCATTAAGAAATATGTTTGTTTTTAAATTAAATATGAAAATAAATCTTAATCCGCACAGTTCCACAACAAAATTACACACAATATGAAGATTGTTCGATAAAAAATATAAAACATTATGAAAAATATTATGTTGAAAGAATCCAGACCGAACATCTTATCAAGTGTCCAACAAATCCATGTCTAACTAAATTTGCCACCCCAATTTATAGTGATTAATATTCTGACTGACATATGAAATAATTTTAAAACAAAGAAAAGTTAAGCTTGTCATTTGTGCATCGGTAATGGAGGGATTTTCAGACATTGCATATAACTTCGTTTGTTTTCCAGCGTTTCCTGCTAAAACGATGAAGGTCAAGGGTGAACAAGTGTGGAGGGAGAGAAAAGCCAACAGGAAGAACAAGAGTGGGAGGGGAGGGGAGGGGAGGGTGCCCGCAAGAAGACGTGCGAAGGGAAATGGAAGGATTAGGAATAATATGGGGTGTGTTTAAGATAACGAGTTATTATGTAGTTAAATGTTTAGTTCGGACACACTCAAAACTGACGAGTAGACTATAATTTTTATTTTTATTTTTAGACAATTTACTGTAGTGTTATGATTAAGTTTATATGAGAACCATTACCATATCATGACGAGCCCGGTGCTGATTTTTCAGATAATGATAACTAAGAAAATTGTAATAAAATAAAGTGAGTGTTTTCCAGAAATGTTGTCCCAATGGATAAACGAGCATTTTTAGCATTTTTCTACATGCATTCTTGAAATGATGGGATTGTTCATACCCTCGAAATTTTCAAATATACCCCGACTTCTTTTTCAGTTAAAAAAATTCAAAATTTTTCTCTCTGCAATTCTCTATCTACCATAAATTTCTACATCTAAACCCAAAAAAAAGAACAAAAAATTCCTCATGGCACAAATTTCAGTTCAGCACCAGAATATGGTGATGCCTGGAGCGCGCACACACACACACACACACATATATATATATATATATATATATATATATATATATGTGAACCCTTGTACACAAAATTCTTAACAAAATTAAGTTTGGGAAAAAATCATTTAAAGAATAATATTAAGTGTGTATTACTTATCAAGTTTGGCATTTGCGATAAAATATTTCAGATTTGTAGTCGAATCTCAAGAAAGTCATAAATTTGCAATTCCAACTTCTCTGAAATATGGAGAATATGGAGAAGAAGAAGAAGAAGACAGGGATGAATTTCTACAGTTGAGAATAGAACCAAAATAAAAATAAAAATAAAAATATTTTAATCAATTTATTTATATTTAATTTTATCATAATTATTATGAAATATATTTAAAGATTTTAGAGATATGGATAACCGCACCCTTCATGAAATTGAGAGAATAAAACTGCAGTAATGAGTTGCAAGAATGTTGGACTATACAAAAATATAAATGGATCGTTGACTCAAGTCAACTCCACGATTTACATCCTCCTATTGCCCATTCCCGCTTTAACATTTCGGATTAGCAATGGGCAAACAACATGGTTAGCTTTATTTTTCATATTTATCACATTACATTACAACACTCAATGGTGGAAAATATACATTCTAAAAAATGTGGACCAAGAAAATAACAAATCCCCACGAAATTTGAGTGTTTGGATCTAGTGATTTAAAATTTTCAGGAATTTAAATGAACCTACAAGTCCACTCAAAACATGATTGGTAGACTTCAAACAATTACCAAAAGGATTTATTATATATATTCAGAATCCATTCTTAAAAACTTCAATCAAACACAACCTAATAGCTTATGTCACCACAATCTGTTGATTACTGATTGGAAAGGGTTTTAGGATTCTGGTCTGGATATTCATTAGTTTCAGATATGTATCCATCATATATTATAAAATAAAACAAATAAAAAACCGTCGTAATATACAAATTCCTGAAATAAACAAGGAAAATAATAAGAAATTGCTACCATGTGAAAATTGTATTTTTTCGTTAAATCAAATACATAATACTATAACTACTTGGGAAACAGTCACACCTTTAGATAAGCGTAAGTTCGAGTTTCGGCCTGTTTGGCTGTGGCTCTACAACCTCCAAATGGATCATCACTGTCTGCAGAACGCCATAAGAAGCTTGGCCATCAACCTTTTTAATCTTTTGCTGCTGCTCATCAATGATCCATTCACCACCTCCCTTGTTCTGCCCTCTTGGCACCAAGTATACAGGTCCTTCAATTCCATATCTGAAAAATACGCCCAAAAATTAATCAAGTGTTAACATATACCAAGTGAATCACTCAACATTCTAGAACTAAGAGATTAAGCAGTAGATATCTACTTTATACGAAAATTAGGGACCAAATAAGACGGCGACATTGCTCGTGCCAGTAAAACAATTTGTATTGTCCAAGATAGCTCCCTACTTTGTGAAGAAACAATAAACCAATGATATTGAAATCAATTTCCATTTATAGCACATACACATGGTAAAACCCACAAAATTAATTATCTAGCACAAGTATGATGAAATAGCAAGGTTTAAACAAAAGGAAAAACATTTGTATCCAAGCAATTTTAGTTAACTTACTTTGGCACAAAGACAATGAAGCCATTCGATCTTATTTTCAATATTCTCGCCTCAGTATCAGTAGGCCTGCATAAGTGAGAAGTGAGAACATACAAAAATATGTGAGAGAGAGTGTGAGTGGATGAGAGAGAGAGAGAGAGAGAGAGAGAGAGATTATTGAAGGGTTCACATGCTACCTTTTCCTGAAATAGATGAGCGTATGAAGCTCAACTGAGCCCCGGCTAGCCATCTGGGCATTCTTGTGGCGATAATTCAGAT
This sequence comes from Caryopteris x clandonensis, assembly GCA_028749325.2. Taxonomy (NCBI): domain Eukaryota; kingdom Viridiplantae; phylum Streptophyta; class Magnoliopsida; order Lamiales; family Lamiaceae; genus Caryopteris; species Caryopteris x clandonensis. The sequence goes on along the minus strand of JAPYKT020000027.1, from coordinate 3,005,434 downwards.
CTGTAGGGAATATATATATGTGAGATTGAAGTAGTAGCACCAACAACGACTTTCATCATTATCGAAATGAATACAGCGATATTGCAAAAATCACCCATCACTCTTCTATAAGTCCAAGACTAGTTCCGGTACTATCCTTTGGGCATCATCTCAAACCATAATAACCTCAAGCGGTCCTCTAAATTATAAGCAAAAGTATAGCGAATTGGGCTTGACTTTGTTACTTTACAAACTCTTTGTTTTGTGATAAGAGATGCAAAATTAATGAATATATGCTTCTCGTACATTGAAAAGGTACTCTCAATTCTCTCCTATATTTTATTAAAAACAATGGTAAAGGAAAAGAGGATGACACTCTAATAGTAGAGATTGGGTGGCCTAAGCAAAACTGTACACATGATGTGACATGGTTATGAACAATAAAAGTAAATGAATCAGGAGATCACAGAATGAGCAGATAACAGCCAATGAGTAGTACAAGGACCCATCACTTGAAATAGAACGTATCACCCAAGATTTATCTATCGAAACAAGAATGACTAACGAATTATATATATTGCAACCAGAACACATGTAAATAAAGCCTTCAATGTCGGTGACAAAATCCTTACTGTCAGCAAGACCAGTAAGTCGAGGTCTGTCTTGGAATACATCTGGAAGTCTGTATATTCCCAAGGATGCAGCAAGCAACCGGTGCACAACGACATCTACATGAATATTGAGTTCCAAATGACAGTTAATATCAAAACACAAATCAGTGAAAAATGACAAATATTAGAATATGTACCTGCATATCTTCTAATGGGAGAAGTGAAATGTGTATACAAAGGAGCAGCAAGACCGTAATGATAGAACTCTGGAGGGCTCAAATCTCCACTGCAGAAGTACACTGCCTGAAAATATGATACAGATTCAATCAGAAGGTCCCTTGTACACCCCAAAGCATACAAGAATTTATTTACGAGCTAAATTAGTTCAGTACCTGTGTCATGCATCTTGTTGCCAGAATACGGATTAGCTTATTGAAATATGGATCATCACCCTGTGGATTTTTTTTTGGGGGGTGGGGGGGAGGTTACATCTAAGTGAGAAACATAGTTGTACGTATTCAACAATACAGCATATAATTACCAGAGCATTAATACCTAACAATACCCTTATCACCAGAATGAACTTAACATCATTAAAAATGAAAGACAAAAACATCTTTAAAGAATAAAAGTACTGAATATATTAAACATCAATCTAGAAATAAATAAACAATATTTAAGAATAAAACTAATCTTTTATCAATTGAGAACCAAAATTACATCAGCCATATAAAGATAGCCCAAGATCCTACTTGATTATAAGAGCAATGACTGGTTAATATCTATCTGTGGCAGAGAAGCCTGCAACACCGATCTGGCATAACTTTAGACGATGGGATGCAAGTGTATCCCAAGAAAGGGTGTAAAGAAATTTTTAGGAAAAAGAAAGGGAAGACAGAATATTAGTAATTGCATCAGTATTAATACTGGAAAACTAAGATTGTTCCTCTGCACAGATAAATAGTGAAAACTACACAGATAACTACGGAAAAATGTGTCCATTGATTTTCTTATACATTTAAGGTTCAAGAGCGGCAAACATACCACAGCACTATCAAGTGAATCAGCAAGCGCTTTTGAAGATGTCACATCCAAAGACAGACCAACAGCAGCAGCTGTTTGAATTAAAGGTTCAAGCATATCACTAGTTGGGCTTGGATGCCGTCTGCATATGAAGTAAAATATCATGAGAATTTGAGAATAACACCAATAAGTATGGAATAAAAACAATTATCCACCAAGCAGTATCTCCTCTCCACAACTACGCTAGCCAGCATAGCATTTTAAAACCAGTCAGTAGACTTCCAATCATATTAGAGAGATGAAAAGCAGCAGCATGGATGAAAATAGCCCATAAACTAACTTGAGCACTGAGATTTTGATTGAAATTACAGCTACAAACTTTAAGTGAAGATCTAGAGAAAAGTCCAGAGAAAGACGAGCTACTTTATAACTTTGAGAAAGAGAGTAAAAAAGCACCTTAATAGCGAAGTTAGAGGGAAATGTTCAAGAATTTTTTTAGCTACGGATATATTTGCAGCAAGCATGAACTCCTCAATCATCTGGTTTGCTTCTCTAATTTGATACATACCTGCACATCAACATAACATGACTCGCCAAACAGAAAAATAGCATTATAAAGAGCACAAGAGATGTCCAATAAATATGGAAATTTGAGTTTTGATCATAAGCCTCCTTTTGAACCCTTACCCCCTGTCCCCACGCGACCACCGACTGTCATATAACAGTATTAGAAGAGAAGGATACATTTGTAATTAAGCATCTAAAGGGAAAAGCTTCTTCAGCCACTGGTTAGCTTATCAATTTTCATGTCACAAAAAATAACTACACAAATATAGATACTCTGCATGCTTCTAAAAAAAATGCTGACAAAAAGAAAATTTTCCTTTACTTTCTCTAAGATGGTGTGAAAAACAACATACCGATATCAAGAGGATCATGAGTTTCAGTATCAATTTGAAACTTCACTTCAGCGGATGCAAGAGTCAAGGCTCCTCTTTCAATGCGTTTTTGCCTCATTATCTACCATAATGCACAAGTAACACCAATTTGCATTATTTTATTTATAAAAAAAAAAAAAAATCTGCTTAGTAAACTCTAAGTTAAAAATATTTGAAGTTACCTTAGCTAAAGTGTTCAAATTCCGCAAATCTGTAGTTAATGGGTCCACCAAGCGACTGTAAAGGACATGCATTTACAGGAAAAAATTCAGAAACAGAGAACATAATATTATGATGTACAAAATAAAAAGAGCACTTGTAGAACTATTGCTTGTAAAATTACTTGCACTCCCCAACAAAAATGATAGAAAGAAGACAAAACTTAGTGCCATGACCAAGAGAACTAGAATGAGATCTGAAAATTAGGATAGAAACATAGTAAAGTCCAATTACGAGACTTTCATTAGAAATAGCAAAGAAACGTCACTTGAGCCATGAAACTGATCAACTTCTGAGTCAAGTCATGGTTACCAACCAAAAGTCATGCCACAATCTTCATAAGGGAGTCAATCAATTGACGCTAGGAAGAAATATATAGCGAGACTTAAGCTGCAATAGTTTTGGTTGGGGAGATGGGAAATTGGAATAAGAGAAAGCATTCAGAAGCACACATTCAAACAACAGCCTCAACCTACTGCAAACAGTAAGTACCAACTACAGCTATTTATTTAATACAATCTAACACATCTGGAATTTAATTCATTTAATGTTAATACAGTTTGTTTTGGGAATCACATAACAACTTTGTATATCAATTCTCAAATGGGACTACAAGAGATACATCAAAAGAAGAAACACAAGCAATCAGTTACTACATACATCAGATACAAGCATGAGAGAACAGTCTGAAAAGTTAATTAAAAAAAAAAAGACAAAAATAAATTATTTTAGAAGTGGAGGAATTATATAATATAATAGAACTGAAAATCAGTAATAATAGCTCATAACTGCCAAATAAAAAAACTATCAAAAGGCAGTGCTGATGATAACTACCTATCATCCATCCTTGCCTGGGCCTCGACATAAGATAATGCTGCACAAGACTTGACAATGGCCTTTGTGAATCTTGTAGAAATAATCTCTGCCTCAGGAGTCATTTCCTAAATTTAAAAATGTGGAAAGGTGAGACCTTTAGTGACCTGTAAATTTACAACATTCAACAAATGGGTATATATACACACACGTGTTGTCGAGGAAGGAAAAAAATAGAAGTTATTTGCCAACAACTATCTGGGTAAGTACCCTAAGCCATGGATAAAGAAGTATGCCTCATCAAACTAGCAAGAGTGTAACAGCTCTCATTAGCATTTATCTTGAGTTCCCAATAGAAATAGCAAGGCACAATTCAAAAGATCATGTATTGCACTTTGTTTAGTCCTGAAGTGCATGAAAAGTTCCATGGAAATATAATGAATCCAACTGCTGATGCATTTGATACAGTAGCAATATGACAGGACTACTTTGGAGTTTTCATGCTAACTCACTGTGGCCGACATAACCACAAATAAGAACAAGAGTATAAAAAAGCTTAATGGCTATTACCGCTATAAAATTCACACTCAGAAACATGTTGCTCATCAGTGTGAAGCATTTTATCTTGCAATGCATGAAAAAATAAATAACACTAGTCCCTAGATAATCCATTAGAACGAGATTAATGATTTCAAGTATGATATCCTTTCGATACAAATGAAAATTTTCCAACATACAGAAGCTAATAGCCTCCTTCAAAAAAAGGGTCAAAACAATTGAAAATTATCCCAGAATACCCAATTGAAGGACACCCACATCTCAATCACGAGATGCATCAAATTTATTATAAAATGAGAAATACTGGCAGATCACCATTCAAATCCTATTATTATGAACAAGCATGTACCCATATAACAGAAAAGGTTACTCTCTCTACATCTGCACGCAACGAACAAATATCTGCAGAACAAAAAGAAAATGTTAGAATAGGTTTATAATTAGGCCAAATATTTGCAAGAATGCAAGATCCAGAACAAAATATAAGTATTTCATTTAAGTTGGCAAGATCACCTTCTGTCAGAGGTTTAGGAAGCATGTCAATACGCCTCTCAACAAGGTAGACAGAGGTACCCCTTTGAGCAGCCTCATCATCCAAGGGGGTTCCAGGATGAACAAAATTTGTAACATCAGCAATATCTAATACACATAATTAAAGATCAACACAGAAACAAAATATCACATTACTATTTATGAAACAGAGTCTTTTGTATTTAATTATGTTTTGATCTATAACTTCGAAACCTAGAGCATATAGAGCAATGAATCATGTATTTCTGTCAGATATATATCACCTCAAACTCAAAGTACCAGTGGGCTCGTCTTCAAACTAAATGAGATTTTACAACCAACAAATATGTGATACAGTATGCTCTAGTGCACAAGAATGGACCTTCTAACAAACCAGAATTATAAATTTCCAATCTCATAATCAAACAAGAAAATATGGACTACACTAAGCACTGTGTGCATTTGATTTGGTTTCAGATATTTTACAAGTTTAAAAGAATAAGTAAGAATAAGACAGCCAACCATCTTCCAGTATAAAGGAAAATTCATACATGAACCAGAACTTAGTAATTGCTGACAAGAAATGGATGTATTTCAATTGTTTCCAAAACTTAAAGAAATAAATTTATTATTTAAAATATATTTTTGCAAATTTAAATCTTACAGAAAAGCTAATCTTCACTACCAGGAAGAACCTTCATTGAAACCAAAAGTGACCTGGTCATATCATAGTCAGTTTTGTTCTTGAAAAAGAGGAATACCCTTGTATTAGGTCGCATAACATGACTCAAGATGCAGCAAATCGATATTACTCCCGATATTCTTCAAAGAGATGAAGATAAAACCAGACAACCAGACACAATAAACTATAATCGTATTCAGGATGCTAAGAATATGAAACATTCTTGCTGTGCAAGGATAATCTTAATACAGGTGGGATTTTCAACAAAAACTTGAGCTTGAAGTTGTAAACAGTAGAAAGTAGGAAATAAAACACTCCAATGTGATAATGTCCTAGACGATGCAGACAACCAAGGGACCCTACCATCCCTTGGTGTTAATAAGAACCTAGAACTTAGATGAAGAAAGGATACGAACTCCAACTTCAAAATGCCCACTTGGAAGAAGTGTACAGTGCAAGGCATCATCAATATCCCTGCATCCTGCACCAACAGAATGGATATTTTATATCCAAGAAGTGAAACCACAAAAAAAAAGGATAAACTGGCTTATGTGACTGTGAACATTGAGGAGCACAAGTGAGCAGGACGACGAGGCATATAAAAACTGATAAAGAAGGGGGAACAAACAGACAGCTCAATAGAGAGCCAAATACCTGGAGGATCCACACTGAAGACACGTAGATGACGCAAATCCTGCCTAATAGGATTTGCTATATCTTCAGCAGACACAGACCAAGGTAAGGGTGGCAAACAAGCCAAAACTTGAGTAGAAAATGGTCTGGCATCAATGTCATTCTCTATCAGTACTACCTGCATCAGACATGCATGCAGTTTCGTACATTAAAATTGATGAATACACTCCACCCATCCAAATATGAGCATCCCATTTTGTTTTGCGATGAAGATTTATGTTAGATGGAAAGGTGTGCAGTCTTCAAGCTCCCTTCTTTTGATCAATGTCATGTTTTTATGATATGTGGTTCAGTAATGTTGGGCCCACTGCAACCATATTAGCTATGCCAGACAAACCTTCTATAGGTAATCACATGAAATTCCTTTTTTATGGCAGCATTTCAGTTTAATATCATTCTCTCCACAAATCTAGCAGGTCCTTCCCCTTTATTTTCAAATCTGCCTTTATCTATACTATTTTCTGAATGAAACTGCAAGCTTCACAGAACTCATAATGATTCTAAATGGCTTGAGGTACCCCTCAAGACAGAAGCCGGCATTAGACTTTCGCCCAGGAGCTAGCACCTTGTGGGCATAGGAGGGCCCTAGGCAGGAACTTGGAATTAAAGATTTTGAGAATGTTTTCAGTAGTACGTCTTTAAAGTCTTGTAGCATATATCTTCTTCAAAATTTTAGTGCAAACATGTACTTATAATATCTATAAAGTTATAATAAAATTATTGAGATTCTTAAAGCTAAACACGCAATTTAGGGGAGAAAAAAAAAGGAGTCCTACAAATATTGTAGAAGAAAAGGTAGTGTTGTACAGTGTGTATTTTTACCTTGTTGAGAGTTAAGACATGAGAGAAATTTGGTTAATGTCTTTTACAACTTCTTATACAGATACAATTATTTTACATAATTAGGTTTAGGCTGTTGAGGGATTTAACTGCTTTGAAGTTATTTTAATTGTTAACCTAGCAGCACCACTCCGTACACGTATGCTGAGGCGGGAGAAGCCTCCGCAGGACTATTACCAAGGGGCCGTATCATGACAGAAACGGCGCTGTATTGTACACGAATGTTAGATAATAAATAAAATAGATGAAAAGCCCATGCATCACACCTTGCCACTAGGGCCGCTTGGCTGGGCGACACCTTTTTTAGGCCACTCTAGGCAAAAGGGCGGCCAAGGGTCCTGGAGCCTAGATGAAGCAAAGGCAGCTGCCTTGTATGCCACTATTCACTAATCTATCAACCCGCAACATAGTGAAAACCTTGATACTTAACTCTTGGCTGACTCTCTTAAAGAATATTAAGAATGTAGACAGTGAGAAACAGTCTTTTAGAAGCACCAGACCAGAGAGTGAGAAATGTCTGGATTGACTGGTCATAATGTTATTATAGGAGACTAGGATGTTGGGTAACATCTTCTTCTTCTCATAAGCATACCCAAGGTAGGATGTAAGGGTTTGTTCTCCAACTCATTTCAGGCAATCAAGGTAGTTTAAACCTTCACAATCTTCAGATGAGATATGGAAGTCCTCATATTTATGGGCATGAGCTCTTATTATGGTTTTTGCTTCTGCATGTATATCCTTAGCAGAAGTAGAGCTGTGAGAAAGTCTCTCTATCCACCCCCCAACCCCCACACCCACACACTCATTGGAAACTTATAAGGATGAATAATTTAGCTGCTTGTACCTTAACAGCCTAATCACTGTTTTGAATATCCATCGAAGAACAACTGTGACATATTTTAATCTTATGATAATTGTTATAATTAGGAACGACAAGTTAAAATGTATATCAGTATTAGTTTAGCAACCAACACTACAACATCAATATTTCTCTACAAAGTGATATTGGATTTGCAATGCTTGTAACATAACCCTTTTTCAGTTATCTAAGGGCATTTAAGATATTCATGGGTCAAATAAACCAAAAACAGATCATTAGCTAAATACACAAAACAGCCTACTTGCTTACTTCAAGCAATCTAGATAAAAATAAAAATAATAATTTTTTTTTTTTAAATGATGTGTAAAATAATTATTATTATTTTTATTTTATTTTTTTTAAATGATGTGTAAAATTTGCTGATTTTTCTAGCGTACCACTAAATTCAGCACAAAGCTTCACACTGCATGTGGAAGAAAATAATATGAACAAACTCTATCGGCTAAGTCCTAAAAGACATAAATCCTCAATTATCTTTATTTTGGCATGTTATACATGACATAATTTCATCTTGATTCTTTATAATTGTATGTATAATCTCAAGGCTCACACTTTTGGCACACGCTTAATAACTATACGTTAATGTTCTTCTAGTTCATCATCTCATTGTAAAAGTGAAAGAAAGTAAATAGACCCGATTGTCAACCCCTTTGTACATGACACCAGACACCTTAAAAATGACAAAAGTGGTATAAAGGAAAATCTATAACGTACCTCACTTTCAGTATCTCTGTCACCTATTTCGCCTATTGTTCGTATATAGTGTCCAGAAGGATATCGAGATAAGCGATCCCATGAATCAACAGCAACAATAATTCTTTTGTCTAGTAGATTTCCAAGCTGTCGGGTTTGTATCCGAATTTTAGGAATTCTCCTATCTTTCGAGACAAAGAGAGCATGTGCAATACCTCCCTCACCCGCAGGCATAGGCATTGGCTCCAAAGATCCACAATAACTGCATACAAGACAAAGCTTGAAAATTAACTAAGATGAGAACCAATAAGTTACAATAGGAAATAAGCAACGTTATATCATCTACTCTTATTCTAATGAAAACTGAACCTAGGGCATCAATATCCCAATGCCTCCTCTTCACCATTATGCCAAGGCCTCATCGACATTATATATCTCCTACACTTTCATCAAAGAGAGAATTGAACTTGGGACCTCAAGCTAAAGGTGCCAATGCCTCCTCCATACATTAAGCCAAAGGCCTCATTGGCGTTATATATCTCCTAAACTACACTTTCATCAGTCATCTGTTTGATATTTACTATCTGAAAAGGAACGTCTATTTTTGGGCTCAGATTTAAAATGAATCACTTGATCGGTTATTACTATGCAAGTTCAATAATGAAAGACGGAGGCAATTTTTCTTCTCCCTCAAAAAGTAACTATTTATTACCTCTAACAAGGTTGATTCAAGATATTTGTGTGTGCTTCCATTGTGCATTAGGACACAAACTAGAAGACCTTGTTAGCTTTCCTAGGATAAGAAGCAATGTGCAAAGACACACAATTCATATAAGGACAACCACATCACCATCCAAACAGCTGGTCATGAGGACTTTTTACTTCTATATACTCATTCATCAAGTTTTGAAGGACCCTAGTTGTCTTATCATGATTTTACAGAAGTTCAAGAATTAAGTTCCTTCCCCGTGTAAGGGCAAGTATAAATTAATTCTAGCAAGTTTTATTCCAAGTATTTTGTTGTACTTCCATTGTGCACTAGAGGACAATCTAGACCACCTTGTTAGCTTTCCTGGGACTCGAGGAATTGATGCTCAATAGAACTGATGCACTCCATTTATGAACTTGAGCGAGTGAAGACTGAGACTGATGTCTCATCGGGTTCAAATGGAGATGGGAATGCGGATTTGGATAAGTAAGAGATTTTTTCCAAACCTAGAAAGCCCTAGAGCTAAGAGTTTGTTAAGAAAGTTGCTTTGATTGAAGATAGGCACCCTTTACCTATGGGAAGTTTAAAGTGTGGGAAGAAACAAAGACAGGTCAGAAAACAAAATCACCTCCAAATACTCATCCTCATTTTTTAAATTAATTTCTGGTAACCCAGCCCCCAACTGTCCTCTCTCTCACCTTTTACTTATTTGAATTCATTGGTTTTCCTCATCCAGCACGTGGTTAACTCTATTTAAGGTTTATCACATTGTGTGGTCCCCCCACTTGTTTCCCTTACAGAGGTTTTTTTCAATAGTCTTTAGCCGTAAGGTCTGGCGCAGGAAAAGCCAACAGAATTTAAAATAAAATAAAATAGAAAACCACAATAAATTCATCAAGGTAAATGTAACTTTTGGGAAGCAACTGTCCAATTTTTATTTTTTTTCTTAGGGTCCTACTTCTAAACTATCTTTCTTTCTCCTTTATCTAAGGACAGGTTTCGTCAAATGCATCTTATTCTCCTTGTAACTTATATTTTATCCAAAATAGGACCAAGCATGTCATGAAAAATCGCATCGCAACTTCTCTCTGTCAAAGCATGTCTGTCTGTGACTCTGTTTATTTTTTCATTTTTTACCATGTTCAACTTGTGAGAGACCAGACAAGGATCTGGCCTTTTGCAGCAGTGTCCGTCATGCTTTGAGTCAACTATCAATCAGAAATTACCATTATAGGATGAATGCAGATGAACTCTATATGGAGATGTATTCAAAAGACAGGAAAACGAGTAGTTTCATGAAGAAAAAGCAATGAGCAAGATGGTTTTAACTTACGAGTGCCAATTCCGTTTTATAATGCCAATAACACGACCAGATGGGCGAGTTGGTGTAGCATTATTGTCCCTAGAAGAAACCTGCGACGGGTTTGTAACTCTAGGAGCATCATCAGCACTGCTTGGAACTAGATGAACATCATCATCCTCCTCATCCTCTAGTATACGGTATGACAATGAAAAGGAGTTAAATCATAATTTTATAATGCAAATGAGAGACTCTAGCAAGCACTTGTGTGCGCGTGTGTGTGTGTGTGTGAGAGAGAGAGAGAGAGACGAGACGAGAGACGAGAAAAAAGCATCCCTAACATGTACACTATGAATATGCACACTATTGTACTTATAATGTTATAATAAAACATACTGAAACATGCTTACACATATTGATTATCCAATAGTGATTCCAAAATATTATAAAATCCAGCGTAAGTGTCCATTTGTCTTTACATCCAACTTCAAAACAACTGCCTTATTCCCTTGCAGAAAGTAATTCCAAAATGTAATTAAATAAAAGTGGTGTCTTCAGTACTCAGATAGCTACAGACACTCCACGAATTTTGGGAGCACCGGTACTTCTGAACCATGCAAGATGCTAAAAAATGTCCGAAATTTGATGAGATATATTTTTTGTCTGGTTACTAATTACCTAATTTCGTTCACATTCTTTTAACCTTGTTGGTGATGTACAGATTGAAAGACGAGATGAAGAGTTCCTTTCTAAAGCACATATTCAAGATTATCTCTTTGCTGTTGGGTAAAAAAAGCCTGTCTTTACATTTATTGCAAGTGGTTCGATGAATCAAAGTCCATAATTATACCTTCCTATCACCAAAAAACACAAGATGATTGATAAATGCATACTGTGTCAATGCAACGGGAAAATGACCAGAAACAATGAGTTTCCAATACCGGATACCTAACTTAAATACGTGCTTAATCTAATTACTGTATCTTCTGTTATGCAGTTAATATGATGATCATCCGCACCTTGCAATTTTTTATTCACATTATTCACGGGTAACCAAATAGGTGAGATCCAACCTGCTTTCTCAAGTTAAGAAAGTCCTAGGTGATTATAAATAAGATTGGCAGCACCATACTCAATCGTAACAAAATCAATAACTGCTCAACAGCTGGAATCATATTTCCTAAAAACCTTTCCAATCATCTTATGACCACTAAATAATAATAAATAAATAAATTAGACATAACCATCTATTTATTATGCAGCAATCAAGTGTAGTTACAACAATAGACAATACAACCATTCAAACACACACGCATACACGCATACAAATACATACAAAGATATACAAATAGAGATATATCAAAGAACACAAACCGTCATTTGCTATTGCAAGAGATTTCTCTTCTTGCCAGCTATCTTGAGGCAAGAGTTCGACAGCCACTATATCACCATCAAAAGCTCTATTCATGTTTGTACGCCCATAAATAATAATCTCATCTCCAATACTTTCACTCCCAACATATGCTTCAAATGGATTGTAACGATTAACCCTGAGTTTCCCTTGATGGTAAATTCCTCGATGCAAACCAGAAGTAATTTCAGACATGGGCTTATGCTGTGTGAGAAACAGACAAGCAAAAGACAAGTCAATCAAGTCACAACTTCATGCAGGAAAACAAAAATCAATCACTGTATATCCATCAACGGAGCATGATATTAGCTTGAGTACCTCAGGATAGATTATTTTCCGCTTTGAGGGCCTCAGATCCTCTGCATCCTCCATTGTAACATCTCCAGATGAAGGCTGAACAATAAGGTCAAGCAGTGCTGGTTGACCAAGTGATTTGACATATGCCTCGACTGCAACGAATTAATCGAATTTACAAGATATAGCTAGAATGATCTTTCTGATTATTTAACCACAAAAAGGGCAACGAAGAGAAGCAGTTATGGAGCCCAGTTCAAGTAGCATCCATTAAGAAACTTGATTTTCTCAAATTGAATATTACAGACTATAACAGAGGCCAATTGTAGGAACAATAAACAATTCCATACCTGTCTCAGCAGGAATGCCATCATTAATAGCCTTCCTTTTGTTTTCTCTGTCATTTGTAATAAGTAAGACTCGTACTGCGGTCCCTAGATGATTCTGATACCACTGTGCCGCCACCCGGATTGCTGGACAATAAGTTTTAGCGGCAAGATTACAATATCAATACAATTTAAAAACAGACATAATATCCTCTCAGTGTGCAGCTTCAAAATAATATAAAGTTTTTTAGAATATCAGTTATCAGTTGGCTCTAATTAATCGGGGGGGGGGGGGGGACCTGGAGAAGAAAGCTGGTTTGTGTGGTAAAAAGTTAATTTAGACTTCCTTATTCAAGAATTGATCACTGGCGAAAGTTACACTCCTCTCTATGTAGCACCTCCTTTACACCAACAAATTTTCTTTCATACCAAAAACAAGTAAAACAATGTCACCGCACATGTTTACAAAATTAACCAAATTTGTTTAGTTAGATCTTATGCTAGGATGAAAAGAAGAAGAAGGGTAATGTCACCATACGTGTCTATAAAACTACCCAAATTTTGTTAAGTGAAGAAGGAATCAAAAGTATTATCCATATATCTATTTCCCAATATTGTTTAAACCATAACAGCTCAGAAATGATTCCAGGGCAAAGATTATCTCTATCCTCCAAACATAGACAGGACTTGCTCGTATCCTTGTATCGTGTTAGTCTAATATTTTTTCAGAATTTTATTGCAGGCAAAGGACTATAAATTTTATCGAACCTCAACTCTTTATCTTTTCACCCATCCTTAGGAGCCTTGAAATATTAGTAAACAACATACCTCTGTCGTTCCTATCATTCGGACTCTCACCAGTCTCAATCTTCACATATGTATCCCTAAAGCAAAGGAATTAACTAATAAGAACACATTTTTTTCCATTCCCACCTTATCTTAATGCAAAATGACAGTTCAGAAACAGAAGGAGATCAATACAAAGAGCAATAATTCACCAAGGAGACAGAGTAACTAAAATCAAATGTAATGATAAATTATAGTATAAAAAGAGATACTAAATCTGGAACGTAGCAAAGAGGTCAACTCCCATATTAACCAGGGCATCCTAACAGTACATTACTTCTATCACCTCAGCTGCATTTTTCATAGTCTCCTGCTTCTGTGCTCCTTAATAACATCAGATATACTAACTAACCACAGTTTACCAATCACAAAACCAATAACTAGATAGCTTTTACCAGTCTACTAAACAAATATAAATAATCATATAAGCTCCTTCCATCAGAAATGAGCTTTGATCAATCATCAAACAGAAAGGGAACTTTGAAATTAAGCAAATAACCATTCTAATAGCAACATATTAAGCATGATTAATAGAACATTCAACCAAAGCATGCATGGCTCAAAAGTAAGACAGGAACATACTTGTGATACTCATTTGAGAAGACAAAGAACCTTCGTAGCGAATTGCTGCAAAGCGCCCTAAGTCTGTTATACACAGCAAGATTTTTATTCTTCACCTCCTCCAAAACTACGGATAGCACCACTACATCATCTATGGCTGTGTTTTCCAACAAATCAATCTAATAGAACACAAGAACAAGACAATGCATAAGCAAAACTCAAACATTTTCTCCATAGTGGCACTAAAATTTCTGAAACATTCCAAAAATACAATAAATCTCACCTGATGGAGAACAACATTGGTGTCAACTATGATGATAGTTGAGGCATTCGAGCTGAGGCGCGCGGCTGCAACATCGCAAACTTTGCAGAAAGGCGCACCACAGTATATATCATCTCTCAAATAATGTTCTCTCACAACCTGCAAACACCACGCCAAATCAAACCCTAGCTCCAAAACAAACCATGATATTTATAGCTCAACTACAATCACTAGACAGAAAACTTAGAAATCCAAATAGAACGGAGAATTTGAAACTGGACCTTGACTACTTTGCCTTGCTTCGTCTTCTTCACGAATGACTTGCTCTGCAACATGATTAAGCTCTATTCTCTGATTCTATATTAGAAGACGAGAAGTAAAACCAAAGCAATTCGTGCAAGTCCTCTCTGCAACCCTGCGCTAATAGTCGGCGCAAAAGAATGATTATTTAACAATGTCGCGCTCCCCTAATATATTCTGTCTCGTGGTTTTATTATTATTTTTTTTATTATTATTATTATTATTATTATTATTATTATTGTTATTGTTGTTATTGTTATTATTTTATTATTATTATTATTATTAAAATATTTTTAAAATAAACATAAACTTTACTAACAAAATTATGCTTATTTTTTATTTTACAGAGTAAAAATAACAAATTGTAATACTAAAACAAAGTGCTATATGTACATTAAGGGCTAATATACATCTTTAGCCAACAAAATTGATAAATTCAAAAATCAAATAAAATATAATATTTTTAATAATTTTAATGCCTTCTATTTCATTGATGTCTTTATTTATAATTCACAAAAACTTCTATACATTCGATGCACCGTGCAACCTGATCTCTAGTATTGCTTCTTAAACTAAAAAGTATAATTAATTTTATTGAAAATAATTATTAATAATTTGTTACCTTAAAAAAATGTAATATTTTTAAAGTAAATAAGTAATAACTTTAAGTTAAACAAAACCCGTTTTTTATAATTTTTATTTGTTAATGTTAAGGGATTATATATTTTGGTATACATAGGGAATGCTTGCATTTTTTTTTTTTTTGTGCTTAAAATTGCTTTTATTCAAAGAAAAGTTATTTTTTAAAGTGTTTGCAAATTAAAAAAATTGATCATCAAAATCAACTTTTAGCTGATTTTCAGAATCAACTAAATGTGTATATCAAAGGGATTAAAAGTGATTATAAGGCTTTTTATCAATGAATAATGGAAATTTGATTTTTTAGCAAACACCAAAATCCAATTTTTTTTTCAAAATAAATTTTATTTTCTAATACTACCTATTTTTCCATTTAAATACAAAAATCAATTTGAATCATTTTTTCAAATGTACAATCAATCGCAAACGTCCAATAATTAGCTTATTCTTTTTCGTTATAAATATATTTATTTGTATTTTTTTTTATCAATTATGTCTTTTGTTTTAAGAAACAATAATTTGATAAAAAAATATCATTGAATAATCAATGGTAAAATGGGGTAAAACTTTAAGTAATTAGAACTTTAAAATTAAAAATCTATTTTATAAATTTTAAATTACAGTAATTTCAAGGTTTTTTCATAATTTCCAAAATCTTTTAACTTTTCATAATTTTTTATGGTATTCCTCACTTTTGTGCCTCATTTCTCAAATTTTATTTTTAAAATTTCAAACAAAAAAAGGTATGCAAACAAAACATGATTATCTAAATTTGATTCAGTATTTTGGTAATCAATAAATCAGATAAAAACAAACTCAATTCAGATGACCATAAATGGCTATAAGTACCAGCAAAACATCTTTCTCAACAGTATTAACAGAACTATACAAGCTTTGCTATTTCAACTATGGAGATGATCACCAAAGTTATGTTATTGGTTTCGTTTCTCTGCCTTATGATCACAGGTAATACCTTGCAAAAAAAAACAACAAATAAATTAAAATCATATATATCGCTCGTTCTCCTGCTTCTATTTTTTCTAACATTGTTTATATTTGTACATATTTTTATCCTGAATCACACAGGGAACCGCGGGTGCTATCCTGGAAATATTACAATCGATCAAGAACCAACCGAAGAAAAGATCAAGAATGTGCCACTTTGGAAAGTGACACTTTCCAACAAATGCCCATGTACTTTTGCTCAGGTCAAAATATATTGTGCTGGATTTCAATCTTCAAAGAAGATTGATTCAAACATAATTTTGAAGTCCGGAAATATTTGCCTTATTAACAACGGAGAGCCTATTTATGCCCAAACCAACTTCAGTTTTACGTATGCATGGAATCAGAAGATAACCCTTAAACCATATTCTGTGCAGGAGTCTTGCTCCTAAATTGATCAAGATTTCTGCAGGTTATAAACATGGGGGAAATTCGAAATATGGTTTTTTTTTTTTTTCCCTTTGTTGTAATAATGTTTTCTAAAGATATATTTCCATGTTGAATGAAATAATTGATTAACTAGTCTCTTTGTATCTTATTATATGATTATAAATAAATAAATAAATAAAACATGCATGCATGTTGTGTTCAAATAAAAATATTTATAATACTATCATTCTAAGTAAATCAACACTTAAGAATAAACATATATAAAGTATTTTATTGTTTTATTGATACATAAATGTAAAAATATTGCTTCGAATATAAAATATATTTGAAAATAAGAATCTTATTATTATTATTAATTAATTAATTGTATTACAATATAATTATTTAATAAAAATTTTAAAAATAGCTATGTAATATTAACTTACACTCACAATCCAATTACATGATACCTACTCTCAAATCTAACTCATATAATTAGCAAAAAATAATTGTATTTTCTAATTTAATATAATAATAAATTGATGCAAATAATATAATTATTTTATTTAAATTAAATTTGAATATTTATTGTATGTTATTAAATAATTAAAATTTTAATACAATCAATCAATTTATTGTGAAAATATTACTTTTATTTTAAAACCAAAAATATATATAACATTATTTTATTATATATCTTTGTCAATAAATAATAAAGTATTTTATATATTTTTATATATTTATTCTTAATATTAACTTACTCAAAATTATAATATAATTATATTTTTTAAAATATAATAAAAACTGTACATGACTTTTACCCGAATCAGGTTTGAGTGCCCTTCTAACTCATCCCTGCCCCACCCTATTGCCCCATACAAAAGAGTCCGTTATTCTCACTTAAGAAAAATTATCATTTAGCACCCAAATATATCAAATTTTTAGAGTAAGTTAAAATAGATATACATTATATTTTGCTAAAAAAGTACATACATAAAAAATTTAAATTATTATTTATATATAAATATAATTGACATAAATAATTCTATCTAACTTTTTTTAATAATAATAATAATAATAATAGTAATAATATTTTAGCATATATTATTAATATGATAAAATATATTATGTCCTATGCATACACGGACAGCCATCTAGTATTTAAAAAGTATAAAATCCCTCCCCAATCCCAGCTCCATTCCCTGTTAGATGTCAGTCCTGCCAAAATGAACTAATTCTAGATATCAGAAAAAGAAAATGTCAACCCATAATAAGAACATTCCCTTAATCGTGTGCATGGCAAAGCAATATTCACAAATTAAAAAATATTATGAAATTAAACATCAGAGAAAGTCAATCAACGACACTCAAAAACAGCACAGTGCACACAGGCAACAGAGCAATTGGCAGGAAGAAAGAATACCAATAAAGAACAATCCAAAACTTTTATGACGACAAGTAACACATGGAGTTCAGCCATAACAAATTACAACAGTATACAGACAAACGCAAACAGTTTGCGTATTACCTCTTAAAATAATCGATCTTCCACCACCGATTTAAATAGTAAAAAGCCCTCTGAAGTAAAATGTATTTTTATCCCCTACCTTGTATCAAATTCTTTTACTAGTTCCCTCTAAACAAAAGCTATCAACAAGATCAACGAATTCCCAAATGCTGAACGAACGAAAATCTGGAAAGAAGAACCATAACAAGTTCGCATAATAAGTTAATGACTGCTTCATTATTCCTCAGAAAGTGAAACTGAAGCAACTTTCCGTGATATCATGGACTCGGCTAAATGAATAGCTCTTTGAGAACCTGTGATGGTGACTTTCCTGCATGAAAGTATAGGTATGAAGGGATTGTGCTTCTATTAAATTCTACCAACAAACATTACAAATGATGTGTGTGTGTGTGTGTGTGTGTACCTATCTGATGTCCCGGACATGAAATCACCCCTCTCAGATATCTTTATCCGAGCTCCACTAAGCTGCAGTATGAAAAAGAGCATAGATGCAATCAACCAGACAAAAAGATCTATGAAAACCTAAATGATAGCAAAACATATTTTTAGCCATTTAAAAAATTGGCCTAATAAAATACACAGGTACAATCACTCGCCATGTGTCTCAAGACCTGAAGAAGCTCAAGATAGTGGAGATAACAGAATCAGAATCATGTTTTTTAAATATTAACTCGTTACAAGACAACTTGTGGATGTCTTGAGCTTCAAATTCTGGAGAAGTCCATTGTCTCGTGAGATGGGCAGAATTTATGTTTTTTGGGCTCATAAAGGTATCTTCGGCACAATGGCCATTATTTCACTTTTAAAAGGTGGCCATAGCCAATTTTGTGTAACCAACGTGCTTAGAGATCCACCTGTATTGAACCTAAATAAATAATACAGACCTGACTCATCTCCATAATATTCCTTCCTCCACGGCCAACAACTATTCCAATATGCTCATCTGGGATGCCAATAGTAATTGAACTGCTTCTATCTTCCTGTGGCTGCACAAACAAGAATTCCATCTGATAAACTTTGGAAGGACCGAAATTAACTCTCATCTAATAGCATGCAATTAACAATGGCTCCAGTTACAATTGCATTATGCATATTGCAAACATGGGAGCAGTTTCATGTTCAAATTTATTTAATGCAGAAAATAAAAGATTGACATGTTAATCCAACACAAAATGAAAGAGAAGCAGCATGCCTCTGCAGCGCGTGTGCAAATTTATATCCACTTACTATGAACTAAATGGTGCAATTCATAAATTACCACGTCAGATATCAAATATATATGTGTGTGTGTGTGTAAAGAAGTTTAAAATAAGCAAACGTAAATGTTTCAGTAGGCAAAAGGGGAAAGGTTAAAGGAAAAAAAAAGTTGATGCAGGCATAAATCGAGAAAAGCAAACCAGCAAGAAAATAGATCACAGTACATATTCGGCAAAAATGATTAAACATGTACAGACCTTGTTAGGAGACCTGTTGTTCTGATACTTCCCTCCAGCGCCATTTGGTCCGCTGTTCATCCCGTTGTACGCCAATGCTGAAAATGGAGGTTACAAGATGACATCAGTTAGGATCTTTAGAAACACAATAGGTGTTTGGAAAAATTACTTCTTTGAGGTTTGACCTACTTACAGAAGCACAAAAAAAATTAACTTTCACCCCACTCCCTTGAGGTACATACAAACACCCCCTGACCCCTTCAATAGGTGAACTTGTTGAAATGCCAAAGGTGGCACTAACAATTTACAAACTTTGTTGGGTTCCTTTTTCTACATAGGCCAAATCTAGAGTAGTTTTTGTAATTATCCCCATGTATTTTGTTAAATTTTACTAAACAGATGACAAGTATCAGTTTTGAAATAGCAATCAAACAGTTACACGCAATATTTGCTAGGATTTCCAAGATAATCTATTCATTCTCAAGACAGAAACACTACCTTCTACGTGTACCTCAATAAATATTTCAAATGGTAATCAGTTCACAAGGATATATATATATATATATATATAATCAGGATGCTGAATATTTAAAGGAAAAAAATATCTTTAATCAATATAGGATTCATACATAGCAGATAGCAAAACATATAAAGAATTCTTGAGAAAAGCATCTCACAATCAACACTGAAAATCAGATATTAGAAAGATTGCATCAGAGTAATTTGGAACACCAGTTAGAAGGATATTAAATCATATGTCCAGATAACATTTTGGTTTTATACGATGAATAGTTTAGATAAAGAAAACAAGTGGGTAGGTAGATTTCATCATTAGACAGATAAATGTCACAATTTGGTATACCAATATAACTTGTGCCAAGCATAACCGTGCAAATTCCTTATTTAATATTAGTATCAATAAGAAACATCCCCAGTGCACAAAAAGAAATTTAAACATCCAAACGTGTAACTTAAATTATGACTTGCCGTGTAGAAAATAATGTTCGCTCAGTAACTGTTAAAGATTACATAACGGCAAATTATCTAATACTTGTTAAAACTAGTCTAGCATAGACCGGTTTCAACAATTCAAGGGTAAACTTCATGTCAAATTAAACCAAATGGTGATTGCATCATTATTACTGAAAACCTAGCACATTACTGGTCCAGATTCATTTGTGTAAATAGCACTGCCTTATAGAGAGAATGGTTACATTTTACAAAGACACGAAAGCTAGGAAAGGTACAACTTGGCACAAAGTTATCGCAAAACCTGGTTGACTTTTTGTTCCTTAAAATCATATTGTTCCTTACTAGACACCTTCTTCCAGGAATACCTTGGGACTTTAGTCTGTTTACAATTTCTTACAATTTCCAAGTACACGTGGCTGATACTATATTGAAGACCAATAACTTACAGAAGTGGATTTGTTTGATTTGAAACTTGAATATGCTAGTGGCAACTACTAACTACTACTAAACTTATCAAGTAATGTAGTTACAGTTGAGCATCAATTAGATGATTACATAATTTATTGATGTACTTCTTTTTTGGTTCATTTGATCATAGGGAATTATCTGGTTCGTTGATCATCACATTTGTTGACACCTAAAATCAAGCTTTGTCTTCAGATTTTGTATCTATAGCAAGTCCAATTAGTGATTACAAGAGTATAACTAATGCAAAAATCATTCATTAGTATCAACAATCCGATTGTTACGTTGCATTAGTTTGGCAGTACTGCTGATCTTTTAATAGTCAAAGAAGCGCTTATAGCAGAAAAAATTGCTGATAATGCAAAAGAATGCTTGCGTCAACCATATGAAAAGAGAAAATAGAAAAGAAGAACAACCATAAAAAAGGAAAAGAAAAAAAGAAGAGTCGTTTAGAAAAAAATACCAGCATAAGGAAATGGAGTATTTGCAGACTGCCGATAGTGTTGATCCTCAACCAATTTCTGCAGGATAAGCTCAATTGCCCGCATTTGTTCATCTAAAGCACCACCTATTGTCACTAACCTATCATGCAAGCCAGGGTAAAAGTTGTCCTGTGGAGATATCTTAATGGTAGCTCTAGAATCCTCAATCAATGACCTGTTCCAACAATCAAACAGTCTCTTTGTCAACATAAATATACACACATATATAAATCCACTTACCTATTTAAGGACTATATTATACTAATCTATAGGAGTTAACATATCATTATCAGAAAAGCACATATACATCACTGGAGACACTGTTTTGCTTTCATCAAATTTCAGCTTCACTTGTCAGATTATCATAAAGACCTCCTCCAGGTTTATCAACTCCTTTCCAATTATACTTAGAAATGAAGGCAAAGACAGAATGCTATCTATTTAAGTTCTGCCTATCTTGATCTTCAAGCAAGCATCCATAAATATTAAATTCACAGAATTTATACAATGTAAACTTTGATAATTCACAGAGTTTGAAAGAGAATTTGGTAAATTTTCAGGGCATAAGGAGAGTGTTTATCTTGGATTATATATCTATGTACATTTATAAATTTGTGTTTTTGCAGTGACCTATACATCACTTTCTTATGCCGCAGATCTTCTAATACCCAAAAAAGTGAGATATCAATTTTCTAATGATGCTGTTTTCATTTGCTGGTTTCCCATTTTCATGATCCAATGCGTCAATTCACAAATTGACCTCCCAGTCAAGCATGGACATTGTGACCTCCCCAGACCAAGAAGATTAGAACATAACGTAAAGCTACCAACTGTAGATAAAGAAATAGTAGTTATTACAACATTGAAATAACTCAAGTAAATAGTAAATTATATACTGGCCATAACTTTAACAGGGTGCCACTTTTGTTCTGCAGCCAAAAAATGTAGCAGTAAGATGTCTCTAAGATTCAAGTGTTGGAATAGTCAAATTCTTCTATGAGCATGTAAAGAGGGTATTACATCCAACTGATAATTTTAGACCACCCATTTCAAAGAACTTTAATGGAACAAGAAACATATATAATGTATTGGAGTCATCATTATTTACATGATTAGTAGACACATCAACCCAAAAAGAGATACCTTATCATAAAAATTCAATAAGTACACTAACCTTATAATGGATCCACCCTTCCCAATTATTCCACCACATGAGCTATTGGGTACAACCAGTCTAATTTTCGACTCAGGATCAACCTGACGGTCCTGGCCACCATCCTCACCATAAAACTGACCAGTTCAGCTAACAGGTCTCGTTAGCAATATATCCAAATACTCATCTCAAAACATATTTAAACACTCTACTTACCTCATCCAGTAATTTAGACAGAATAAGATCGACCGCCTTTAAAATGTCATCAACTGTTCCAGAGACCATGATAATCCTATCAGACGTGCCAGGAAAGTATTCAAAATTGCGTGACAGCTGGATGCGTGCTCCAGCTTGTGACTGAATATCATTGATGGTTGAACCTCCTTTTCCTATAACAGAACCAGCTTCAGCATTTGATAGAAGGAACCGAATATGAGTGGTCTTCTCTTCATTGTCTGTCCAATAACAAAAAACAAAGAGATAATTAACAAACTAAAGGAAAAAATGCCATTAGGAACAGTAGTTTGCAGTTGAGCGTGCAATTTAAAAAAAAATTAATTGAATACTGGAAATGCATTTTACTAATTCCATACACGAAAGTACAGAGGTAAATATTCAGGGCATGGTCACAATTGTAAGAGTGATACACAGAGGTGTAAAGAAATATAGAAGGCAAGAGATACAGATGAACCCAGGATGCATAAACTAATTCTACCAGAGAACTCGAATCTTGACATGCTGATCTAACTTGCAACACAAGAGTACTGTTTTATGCTAGCCTTACCAGAAAACTGATCTTATGAGAAGAGATTATCATTCAATTTTCTAATAACTGATGCTACAATTTCCATATGCAGCTCACATATAGATTAGGCAGATTTTATTTCTGCACAAACAAAAGCCTATTGAATTTTAGACAGTTGAAAAAGAAATCCTTTTAACATTTAGCGCACCAAAATAGCTTCTAGGACTTTTATGGAGATGAACTTTTCATATGTAGCTGACAAGACAAGGAAATATATGCACAAAGAAGATGGATCATTGCCCCTCCAAATGATGAAAAGAAGACAATGAAGGAATCTTTTAACCTGATTTTTAATAAAGTCAGAAACCTAAAACCTTAAGATTTCAAGTAGGGGCATAAGCAGTGCTGGTTTTAGAAAAGAAGCGGTATCCACTTGTGTATGTTTAACTACAAC
Organism: Caryopteris x clandonensis; assembly: GCA_028749325.2. Taxonomy (NCBI): domain Eukaryota; kingdom Viridiplantae; phylum Streptophyta; class Magnoliopsida; order Lamiales; family Lamiaceae; genus Caryopteris; species Caryopteris x clandonensis. The sequence continues at coordinate 2,981,741 of JAPYKT020000027.1, read as the reverse complement.
ACAGTTACGTCAGAAATTAGAGCAGAATGTATAAATTGTAAAGACATAATGCTCTCCAGGTAAAAAGTACCCTCCTCAAAAAAAAAAAAAATTTGTTTGTACTTTAATGGTGAAAAGAAACTACCCCTCTATTCCATTAGAACAAGAAACTAAGATGAAATACAGCACATCAAAGTTTTGGCGTCTTTTGTAGTTTTTCATTAAATTGGTTTCTGAACTGGTGGCATGAAAAAATATTGTTAGTGAACTGGGTTTTGGGAATAATATCTCCATTTTATTAAACAAAACATTATCAGGTAACATCCCATAAAGAAGAGGATCCAGTTCTGGCGAGGATCATTTATTTGCTGCTATGATATATCCTAGCTTAATTGATAATTGAGATTACACATCTTTATCTTCCAAATGTGCTGTTCTGTAATTTAATTTCATGAAATTGCACTAGTTACGACTCAATTTCAGCATCCAGTATCAAATATAAACAACATAAATTATCGCAAACAAAAGAACACTACCACACTGATAACACTAAGGCTGCGTCCATCGTAATTCCACGCTACTAAACAATAAACGAGCTAATGAAATCATAAAATCCACATTGAATCAAAAATTTATCCAATAAAACAGATCCGGAAACACAGATCTTCATAAAATCGTATGAAAGTCAAACTAACACCGTAATTATGCATGAAAAAACATGAAAAATACGTAGAGAGAAGGAAAACCTGGAGGAGGCGACGATTTGCGAGGCGACGATTGATTCTGCTGAACCTCAGGTGCCACCTCACTGTATGCGGCTTTATCACTTTCCATTGCCATTATTTGTGTGTACTTTTGGATGTAAACAATAATGTCAATTTATATGTAGAGAGAGAATATATAGTATCTGGTCAGAGCACATGAAATCTAGAAGCGAGAAGCCGAAGTTGGAAATTTATGATATGATTCTCTGTTTACGGTGTTGGGCTTTCTTTGGGGTGAAGAAACACTGTTTCGGGCCTCTATATATATTAGTTATGGGCTGATTGCTAGAGCCCAACCCACAACGTTAGCCCAATCCAAATAAGAACTCTCCCACTCTCTCTCTTCTTTTTTTTTTTTTTTTTTTAATTCGTGTTAAATAAGAGTATATGTGTGCTTGGTTATTAAATAAGATTTCATTTTTTTATTTTCTGTGTATTTTTTGGTAAATTTATGATTTTTATTAAAATATTTTCATTTTTGTAAAAAAAACAAACCATATATATGTTAATTTATGATTTTGTAAAATATTTTCATTTTTTTCACGATAACCTACCAATCTTTCGATTTAGTAGGTTCGTGTTAAGCATTTGTAACACACATGTAACTGTTGGCCAAAACAATCCACAAAACAACCATATTAAGACAACATAAACAAATAAAGGAATATAATAATATTATAAATTAAAATCATATGAATTCATAATGGCATAAAGCCTGAAATCACCAATTATTTAGTTACTCATCACCAACTCACAATCCATAAAAAATGAATTGACAATTAGACCTAACATCTATATAAAAGGAATGGATATAGTCAATGTCAGAGTAAAGGTGAAAAGGCTCTCAGCTGAGGGAAAAATAATAAAAACTAACTCACAATCCATAGATAACAAATTAACAATTAGAGTCAACATCTATATAAAAGAGAACTCTCTAATGACTTGGTTGCTTGTTTTCTTTTTGTATATATGTTTCTAACTGTGAAAATTAATATTACTCATTTTATAGGGATCGTTAGGGCTAAAATCCCCATAAAATCTTATTCGAAACTAGGCAATAAGTATGAATCGTGGACTGAAGCACGGTTCATGCACAGGGATGCACGATTCGTGCTTAATGGACCTAGCACGACCCGTGCTTAATGGACCTAGCACGACCCGTGCTTAATGGAGCATGGTTCATGCTTCATGGAGCCCAAAAACGGGTCATTCTAGACTGTGCTCCTAGGTTTCGTGCTTCTCTCTCCACTACTCAATTTGCATGCAGGATTTCTAGTTCTTTGGCGTCATCTGTGCAACCTCAAATGTTGAATTTCCTATTAAAGCTTCAACAAAACAATAATATAACAAAATATAATAAAATTACATAACTCGTTACTTATATAAATGTAATTTTCTAAAAACTATGCATACAAACTCGGAATTGCATGTAAAACATATGTTTATCACCTCCTTTCTCCCTTCTCCTTATCGTGAAAGTCTCCTCCTCTTGTCTCTATCTCTTTTCCCTTGTCTATTTTCATTTTTGTATCCTTCAATTTCATTTTTTTGCTTTCATTTGAATTTAAACGATTGATCGTGTGAGTTTACCAATTTTTATTTTGTATCTTTTGAATTATTCATGATGGGTTGTAGGAAACTTTATTCTCCCTAAAGGTACCGAAATATCTCTTAGAGCATGCTTGTTCCTCTAGATTTGAAACCTTATTTGCGTTCTATAAATATAATTTTATACAAATTTATCATAGTTTCTCAGAGGCGGTATCAAAATGAAGCATCTCTTATAACTCATGTGCTGCTATGGATTTTAAATCTTATTTGCATTCTAAAAATATAATTTTGTATCAATTTATCATAATTTTTGAAAGAGTGATCTTTTTTGTTTTCTTGAAAGATACTAATAAAACCCACAAGTGGGATAGTAAACTTGCAATAATGTGAGAATTAAATTATCAACAATTAATAAGTTAATGCAAGTATATATTATGAAGTTATTGAGTATGAGTCCGACCCAAGGTAACACTCCAAGATCCATCTAAATAATATATAATTATTTTGGTTACTTCTAAGTATGTTACAACTAATATATTGTTTTAGTTCTTATTAATTTATGAAAAAATTATAAAAATAAATAATATAATTATAATTCGAAAGTTATGTACTTCAATTCTGAATTCCGAATGCTCCAACAATAAAAAAACAAAATTCACACACACATAATATATTATATATTTTATGTAACACCAAATTTTAATCTATCTAGACACGGGCACGGTTCAGCGGTTCCGATTTCGGTTCCGGAACCGCCGGTTTTCGGAACCGGGGAGGGTGGAACCGGAACCGAACCGCCATATACACAGTTCCGGTTCCCGGTTCCGCCGGTTCTGTTTTTTTTTGTTTTTTTTTAAAGATTTGTTGGGAACCGCCGGTTCCCAACGGCCACATGATCTGGGCCGTTGATCTATATTTTTGAAAGCTCAGAACCGAGAACCGGAACCGCCGGTTCCAAAAAAAGGAGAACCGGAACCGGAACCGGTCAACGGTTCGAACCGAACAGTTGACTGCCGGTTCGAACCGCCAAACCGGAACCGTGCCCGCGTCTAAATCTATCACAATTTTTTATTAAAATATTATAAATTACCGTGTAATTTTCATAATAATAATAATAATAATAATAATAAAATTCTGGAGGGAAATTGATGTTTTAACCTAACCGCGGATTTTGAACTTCAGTTCCATTTTCATTTAATCAACAGCGGCAAAAGAACGAAAATTTTGAAAGCTTTCGCAAAATCCGAAAGCGCAAAACCAAAAGATCCACACATATCTAATCTCCACCGTCAATCTCTTGATATAATCGACGGTCCCGCACCACGATCCGCGTTTACGCACTTCCACCAATAATACCTCACCCCTCTTTCCTATATAAGAAATCCCCATCTCCAACCTAATTCCCATCGCTCCACTCACGCAGTAGTCTCCTGTCCTCCTATCAATTTTCTCTATCTAGAATCAATTTCCCCCCTCTAGAGATGGCGCCGAAGGCAGAGAAGAAACCAGCGGAGAAGAAGCCGGTTGCCGAGAAAGCTCCCGCAGCCGAGAAAGCTCCGGCGGAAAAGAAGCCAAAGGCCGGGAAGAAGCTACCGAAGGACGGAGGCGCTGCTGCTGGTGACAAGAAGAAGAAGAAGAGGGCGAAGAGCACCGAGACCTACAAGATTTACATTTTTAAGGTGTTGAAGCAGGTCCACCCAGACATCGGTATTTCCAGCAAGGCCATGGGCATCATGAACAGCTTCATCAATGACATTTTTGAGAAGATGGCTCAGGAGGCCTCTCGATTGGCCCGGTACAACAAGAAACCGACCATCACTTCTCGTGAAATTCAAACTGCTGTCCGATTGGTGCTTCCTGGGGAGCTGGCAAAGCATGCTGTTTCTGAGGGTACCAAGGCCGTTACCAAATTCACTAGCTCTTGAAGAAAATTACTTCTTAGGGTTTTCTCGTTACTTATCTTATATCTGTGTTTCTTATGGTGTCTGTAGGTTTAGATCTACTGTTCTTTAGGCTTATGTAAATTAGGTTTTGTTGATTGGAAGAACTGGGCATTGTAATGTTATGCGGGTAATTGTTGGATATTCATTTTCCTACATCTTTCATGGTTCGTATTGTTACACTCTGCTTCACATTGTGTTTTGATCGAAGCCCAGATTGTTAACAGAATGCTTGTTCATATTTCTCTGTAGCCAAGCTTCTTGATTTGATGATATTTCTTTGAATCCATCTCAATTGCACCTTGCATCATAGCAAAATTGTATGAAACTGACTCCTTTCATCATATTTTGTTTCTTCCTTCACTGCATACGATTTGCCTCTAGTGAGGAAAATTGCTCAACTGCCTCCCCCTTCATTATTTTTTCGATTTGGTTTGGTCGAGAAATGAGTTCAGGGTTTGATATTCAGCTGCAATGATTTGTCAAACAAGATGGGTCCTACTCCTAGGTGTGCACGCATTATAATCTTGGTGTGCAATGCCTTCATGATGTGCATTTATGAATAAGAGGTTCACTTTAGTACTTCATTTAGATATGGTTCATGTTCATCTATTTTTCACCATCATAAGATATGTTTATGGCAAAAAGACTGATATGATTATCTGCTAAGTGCTCCGGCAACAAAGTTCGATATAAGCAGTTTTCCTCTGACCACAACGAAAGTGCTCCGGAATAAAGACATGAGCTTTAAGAGGAGAAGATTGAGAATAACTAGGGTGCTTGGTTGGATGGTTTGGGAATTGGGGAATGGGGATGGGAATCAAATTGGGTTGTTGGTATTGCACTACAAATGACTCTTCATTCCCCAAATGGGGGTGTATCAACTTTCATTCCCATTTCCATTCCGTTCCAAGCCTCCTTAAGAGTACTGGTTGTCTTTACCAGATTGTTCAAGCCAAAATTTCCAGTAGACTTCACTAAACTACAACAAGTCAAATTCTAGTTTTGGGAGCTAATATTTTCCTCTCTTGTTGGTTGTTCCCATACATTATGCTCCCAATTGGTCCTGTAACATTCTTTGGTTTTTTGCTCCTCTGCAATCACTACTCTTTCTTCTCTGTGTTGTACATCACACAAGAATTGTTCATCCAAGCTTCGAACCTGTTAATCTTGTTGGAAATTGATCTCCAACAGCATTATTCTTTCGTGAATTTCAGAAGAGAGAAGTAACATGTTATAGAAGTGTTGCCTTTCTTATTTTCTCCCACGAACATATAATAACGGACAAATGTACAGGATCAAATTTTTATCCCACAGAATGGTACCGTCCATAAAGATGATGCTCAAATCTTCCAATAAACATACAGTATTCTTGAAAATAAACAGACTTAAAGAGCTTTCGTAGAACTGATTTAAAGAACCAAACAAGGTTCTCAAAATCAATCAAAGTCTAGAACTTCCTTTGAAAAGTTTATTTCAAGTTGGTTAGATGTCATATAATTTTACTTTGCCACACAAAACAGAACCCTTGCTTCATGCTGTTTGCAGCTCTAAATTGTTGAGACATTCATCAAATCACTTTACACAGAAAATAAGTCAGGTTATGTATTAAAAAACTTAAAAATAACTATAAACCTCCTTCATAGATTGAGAAATTGAAATGAAAATCATCCATTATTTTATGGCTGAGAAATATGAAAGCCTTAAATGATCTCTGATTCAAAACACCAATCATCCTTTACATCGACCGGATCATAAGAACTCTAATTTCAAAACTAAACAAGGAAAAAACCTGACCAATTTTTTTTTTATTCAAGAGCTAGTAAACTTGGTAACAGCCTTGGTCCCTTCCGATACAGCGTGCTTCGCCAACTCACCGGGCAGAACCAGCCTCACGGCGGTTTGGATCTCGCGAGAAGTAATGGTCGGCTTCTTGTTGTACCGCGCCAATCTCGATGCCTCCTGCGCCAATTTCTCAAATATATCGTTGATAAAACTGTTCATGATCCCCATGGCCTTGCTCGATATCCCGATGTCAGGATGAACCTGCTTCAGCACCTTGAAGATGTAGATCTTATAGGTCTCCGTGCTCTTCGCCCTCCTCTTCTTCTTGTCTCCAGCGCCGCCTTCCTTGGGGAGCTTCTTCCCGGCCTTTGGTTTCTTCTCCGCCGGAGCTTTCTCTGCCGCGGGGGATTTCTCGGCGGCGGGCTTTTTCTCCGCTGGTTTCTTCTCTGCCTTCGGTGCCATCTTGGAAGAGAGAAGTAATTTCGGTTGGAAATGAGAATTTGCTGTGGCTGTGTGAAATGGTAAAGGTGAGGATTCATTTTATAGAAAAGAGGGGTGAAGTATTATTGGTGGGATACTGCTGACGCGGATAATGATCTTTAACCGTCGATTGGAAGGTCGCATGTACGATCCAGATGAATGACACACATCGGTCTTCTTTTTATCTCTCTAGAAATTTTACAACGGATCAAAATTTTCGTGGGCCGGCTAGTCGTGGAACAGGGCCCATATCGATATATGTTTTTTATATGGTGAAATAATAATTAAATATAATATAAAATACACAATTAAAAGTAAAATATTATTTTAAAATCCCAAAATTAAGTTGAAATTTTCTTTAACAAATTAGTAACTATAAGAAATATGTCCATCACCCTGTGTATAATATTTTATGAGATTTTACAAGAATTTTTTTTTGTATTTTAATTAATTAATATTTTTGTAATAATTAAACTATCATTATATATTATATATTAAATAATTTACATTCAATTTATATCATATTATACATATAATATATATGTTTGAAAAAATATTACAGAGTGGGCCAAATCGACTTAACCATAATACCCAAATCAACCTCATATTGTTGGAGTTTATATGGACAAGTCCAGTCAACTAAAGCCCAAATTTGTAAAATAACTTGTTTAATTAATTTATACCATGTAATATAATAATTATATTGAGATGCATATTTTTAAAGCCATCATTAAATTTATTTTGCACGTTATATTAATTTTATTTATAAAATTAAATATAAATTAAATTTTATTTAAAAATTTAAAATACATACAAATTTTAATTTTTAATAAATAAATATTTATTTCATCCACACACAAAATTAATAAATAAACTTTATCTTTTCAATTCTTAGAACGTTTCCTTTTAAATTTTCTTTTTTTATTGTAAATAGGTAGTTTGTAGTTACTTATAATCAATCAAATCCCCATAATTTTGCATGTCTCTTTGGCTACTAATTTATAATATATACTTAGTTATTTTTATAATCATGGATGATTATGTTTTTTTTATTGATTATATATGAGTAGTTGTTTTTATTCCAAATGTATGTTTTGTTGGGATGTAAGTGTTCGTAACATATTTAAACGATACATAAAAATGTATTTTGATCCACATAAATAGTCAAAATTATATTTTTATTGGATGAAGTTAGGAATAATGAAAACTTTTTGTGCTAAATCAATAGGTTTAACAGGATCTGTAAATATTAAACTAATAACCTTTTATTTTGTAGAGGGATATGATTTGAATGGACTGGGATGGAAGTGAGATGTGATAACGATATCTAATCTACTCTACAGAAATATAGAGTCGAGGAAATACGCGTGAAACACTCTGCCTGGGGAGTACGGCCGCAAGACCATGGATTCAGCAGCAGTTCGAACGGTCGGAACCCTGTTCAAGAACCTTCTCTCATAGATTCCCTTCACCAAGTCTGCGGCATTTTCGCCAGTCTTTGCTATTCCAACTTTCAAGACACGTAAGTTCTTTTAATTGATCATTTTCTATTCGAATGAGCTCATTTTTTAAAAATAACTAAACTAATATTATATTCAATCTGTCTAAAGATTCATTGGAAACATCTAGCTGAACAAGTGAAGTGACATTTGATAGATGTTGCCGAATATTACTTTAGTTGTTTGGTAAAATGTTCTGGACAAACTTTAGGTCAACATGCTTGTTTTTATTCGATAAATAAATTTTGAATACGAGCATATATGTTTGACCACCTCCGTTGAACACGAACAAATGTGTTTGACATATTAGATTCGAACCCATACAAGCAGACGTCCGACATGTTAAAAATAAAAACGTCAAAAAATTGAATCAAATACAAATATTCTTTTTTTTAATTAAAAAATTATAATTATCTAAAATAAGATATTTAGGAAAAAAATAAATTTAAATAAGAAAATATTTAAAGAATTTGGGGGTGAGATATTTGTTCAATTCATACATTTGAGGAACAAAGACTCACTCATCCCTCAATTGTTTGTTTAGAGACTTTGGGGGTCAAATATGTAATTTGACTAAAATGTTGGGTAGGGTTTATCTCCCCCTCTCCACAGTCCTCAAGTTTTCCCATTCCCTTGAGTGAGGTAGGGTTTATCACCCCCCACTTCCATTGTCTCTCCTCCCAATTTTTCCAGGTTCGTTCCCTTTATCTCCACTCTATAATTTGTTTTTCCTTCTTTGACGCATTTATATTCTGTAAATTATGGTCCACTGTTTTATTTTGTGACAAAGTTCATTTCTTGTAGTGGTACATTAGTGTTGGAAACTGTTAAGTAATTTTTTTTTATTCTTTAAATAAATGTATAGAAATCACGGGCACACGCAGTTTGAGCTGTTATACAGACGAGTTATCACAAAATACCCAAATGATGGATGTAAAATATCAAACTGCAAGGTCACATACTGCTATTCAATGTAATTGTAAGCTCAATACTTGTCTCGAGCTCGCCGGCGATTCGTTCAGGCTTGTTGGCTTCCTTCTCAAGCCAGTCTTAAACGAATTTCTAGGTTTGTCAATGCGTTCGAGCGGAGTATGGATTAACACCTTGTTTGATTCGGTGCGCTATGAACATTTATAATTTTTTAACTTCCTCTTTTTCATCACTATCAATCTCTTGTAATTGAAAAATCCAATTGCAAAAACACTTGAATTGAGGAATGCCCGTTAAATGTTCCATAATTTTCCAAAGAGAAGTTGTACATCAATGTTGTATTGATATCAATGGTGTGGAAACTTGCAGAGGGACTTGCTAAGGTTGAGTTTAACGAACTATGAAGGATTTCAATTTCATTTGTTTGCCTTCTAGATCAGCTTTCTGACCATTGTTTTACAATCATTTAACTCTAAAAATTTGCCGTGTGCCTTTCGGAGATTGAACTATGAGCCGAGCAAGCAGAATAGCTAGTGAACTCAGTTACTCTCAATCGAGCCAAATCCAAACATAGAAAAATATTTCGTGAGCTCGAGGTCAAACAGAGGCTGCAGATGCCAACCCAGTTCCTGCTTTTCTTGAGCTGAGGCTGTACTCACCCTTGTGGGGTCTGTTTGGGCTTGTAAATAGCCCTTATCACCTGAAGCGATGTGCTGCAGAACCTGACTATCATTGTGGGTGCAATTTTATGTAGGAAGTGTTTAAAATTAGGGGTAAATGCTCAATGTTTTAGTGTAAATCTGTTCTTTTTCCCTGTCAGTTGCCATTGTGTGCCATATGAGAGATAACTGACCATCGACTGATAGATTATGCCTCCACTTCTGGTCCCTTTTTCAAGTATAGATATGCTTGATTATATTTGATATTGTATGATTATCTGGAAAACTCTTGTTATAGTTGCTTGAAATTTTTTGTGTTATACAGCTTGGTTATGTCTTTATCTTACTATTGAGAAACAGACAACTTATTTCACGAACCTTACTTTGTTGCAGAATGGATTTGCAAATTAAGCATGCAATGGTTGTGAAGGTTATGGGCATGACACGGGTTCGTGGTCAATTTACTCAGGTCAGAGTCCACTTTATGAATGAAATGTTTTATTTTGAGAAATGCCAAGGGATCTTTTGGTTGTATGTTCATTTGGTAATGCTTTTTGGGACACCATTTTTCTCATTACCTTCATTACAAGTTCTCTAAAAGTGCAAGGATAGATGAAAAATTATAGTTAGATAGAGGAGTGTTCATATTTTTCTGGGATTTGATAAAGAAATTCATATCTGATTGGAGATTCCCTTTTTCTTTGTTGAAATAATTGTTGGCCGAGACTGTCAGTCTCCAGTAGTGTCCCTACTTGAGAAATACTTCAACTGAGCTTTTGTTTTACCATATGAGAGAGCAAACAAAATTAGTTCTTATAATTGCGGGAGAACACACACAACACTCATATTTCTTTGTTAACCATTTTCTTAAGACTTGGTTGTCGATCAGCTACTCTCGTTTTAATTATACGAGAATGTTATTTTGGCGGAGTTTTTAAGATATGTCCAGTATTGTCGTTGTTGGAGATTTTCTGTTAAGCCTACTAAAGTTTCCTATTTATCTTTTTAGTTGCAGGTCCGGGAATTTAGAAGTTACCGCCCTCAAATCTGCTTAAAGTGTTCATCTGTAAAAGCTGACAAATCCAAACATTTTCCAGTGAGAGCGGGGATATCACGTGCTCTCAGATTCAAGTCAGAAAGGACAGTATATCCACTTAGAAGTTATGATGATTTGCTACACTCCTTTTCTGCCTTCAGAGTCCGGACACCTATTGGATGTGAGCTTCCCAGCCCTGGAATGCCCATGATTTTGTCCAATTATGGATTAATAAGTGGACCACTCCCTATTTATTTTGGTAGTATCAGCAGGTCATTTTCTCAAATCTCAAGGTTTGGTACACGAGGTGCTATTTCCAGAACAGAAGGTGGGGGCAATGGGAAGAACAATGCTGTCAAAACACCAAATAAGCATAGGAAGTTATCAGAAGCTTTTGCTGCTCCAAAAGGAAATGCAACATCCATGGAGGAACTGGAAAACAACAGTTCTGATGGCAAAGCTGTAGCTGTAGATGATGTTGTTCTGTCTGCACCAGATGGCCAAATTATCGAGGATAGTAAGAAGTCCTTAGTTGGCAACAATAAACAAACATCTAAGGGCAAAGGGAAAGCTAAACAGTCTAGAAGCAGTAAAAAACTAAAGGAATCATCTAGTGCTAGTGGACCTACTGAAACATCCCCAAATAGCTCTAGAAAAATTTCTGAAGCAAAGGGGGCTAAAAATAGCAAAAGCAAACCAGCTCCGGCATCCTCAGGGGTAGATAGAAATCTCTCTTCTTGTCTGATTGCCTTTAGTTTTTCGACCATTCTTATATTGACTATCTCTGTACAGGTACAGTCTAATTCAAGTTCAGGTACTCCAACAGAAGTGGCTGATAGCTATATTACACCACAGAGCGTTCCGAAGAAGGCAACAAAGAGCTCGACTAAAACAGGAAAATCTAATACGAAATCTCGTGCTCCTCATAAATCAGATGTCAAGGTATCACCTAGCCAAATTCCAGGCCTGAATAATACAAAGTCTCAAGGTGAAAAGGCTCCTCAATTATACCCACCTACTGCTAAATCTGTTGTAGTAGTAGAGTCAGCTACAAAGGCAAAAGTCATTCAAGGATACCTTGGTGAAATGTATGAAGTCGTACCCAGTTATGGTCATGTCAGGGATTTGGCTGCGAGATCAGGATCGGTCCGACCAGACGATGACTTCAGCATGGTGTGGGAAGTCCCATCTGCTGCCTGGACTCATCTTAAGAGTATTAAGGTTGCACTGAGCGGGTATGTAGCATTCCATCCAATAACATCTGGTTGTTTTGTTATACTATTATTATGCATACTACTGAATCCCTTTTTTTGCGTTATTGCCATAATATAGCTCTTTGTTTTGAATCCTGGACTTGAATTTTTTCAAATTAGCTTTCTGTCCATGCAGTTTGATTTCATTTCCGTTTTCTTCATCTTCTCTCTCTCTCTCACTCACACACACACTCATCTTAATTTGTTTGTAAATTGGCCTGTGTGCTCTTCCATTTATTCTCTGTTTTTCCAGAGCAGAAAATCTTATTCTTGCCTCGGATCCTGATCGTGAAGGAGAAGCTATTGCTTGGCACATAGTTGAGATGCTGCGCCAACAGGGTGCTTTGCATGGGGATGTTACTGTTGCAAGAGTTGTGTTCAATGAAGTAACTGAATCATCCATCAAAAGTGCCCTCCAAGCTCCACGGGATATTGATGCTGATTTGGTTCATGCTTATCTTGCTCGGCGTGCTCTTGACTACTTGATCGGGTTCAGTGTCTCCCCTTTATTATGGAGGAAACTGCCTGGTTGCCAGTCTGCTGGACGTGTTCAGTCTTCTGCTTTAGCTCTTATATGTGATAGAGAGAGAGACATTGATGGATTCAAAGCCACTGAGTACTGGACCATTGATGCACAGTTCCAGAATCCAAATGCAGCCAAGAATGTTCCTTTCTCTTCACATTTAACGCATTTTGATTCACAAAAGCTGAATCAGTTGTCAATCAAATCTGATGTGGTGGCAAGAGCTATTGAACAAAGAATCAATCTGTCCAAGTTTGAATTGATTGGCTCTAAGACCAGCAAAATTCGGAGTAATCCACCTCCCCCCTATATTACATCAACACTTCAGCAAGATGCTGCAAACAAATTGAACTTTACTGCATCCCGTACTATGAGTGTTGCACAAAAGCTATATGAAGGAGTTGAATTGTCGGATGGCAAGTCTACAGGATTGATAACTTACATGAGAACTGATGGCATGCACTTATCAGATGACGCTTTAAAGAGTATCCAGTCCCTTATCACGGAAAAGTATGGGCTGGATTTTGCAACAAAGAGTACCCGCAAGTACTTTAAGAAGGTTAAAAATGCTCAGGAGGCACATGAAGCTATTAGACCCACTGATATCAGAAGACTACCGTCAAGCCTTGTTCAGATGCTTGATACAGACTCCCTGAAACTATATACTCTTATATGGTCACGGACGATGGCATGCCAAATGGAACCTGCTGTTGTTGAGCAGTTACAATGTGATATCGGGAGTCCCGACCACTCCCTTATTTTTCGTTCGACGTGCTCAAGGATGGAATTTCTTGGATTTAAGGCTGTGAATGAGGATATTGAATCCAAAGGAATTCGGAATACTGCTGATGATGACTCCCATCGTAGTGATGTATTTGAGATTTTGAGTAGTTTGAAACGCGGCCAGCCATTGTGCTTGACTAAAGTAGAACTGGATCAACACCATACACAGCCGCCATCTCGCTACACTGAGGGGTCATTGGTAAAAAAGCTGGAGGAACTTAGCATTGGAAGACCTTCTACATATGCCTCCACCATAAAGGTGCTAAAAGATAGAAATTACATAACAATGAAAAACAAGACACTGTACCCAGAATTTCGTGGTCGCATGGTGTCTGCATTTCTCTCTAATTATTTTTCTGAGGTGACGGATTATAGTTTCACTGCTGATATGGAGGCTGAACTTGATAATGTGTCTGCTGGAGAAACTGAATGGAAAGGCCTTCTGAGAGATTATTGGACTAGATTTAGCAAGTATTGCGAGAGTGCTAGCAAACTCCATATCCATCAGGTGGAGAAGATGTTGGAGAAAACATTTGGTGATTTCTTATTTGCTTCTTTCCGTGATGGAGCTAGGACCTGCCCAAGTTGTCTAGAAGGGAACTTGGTCTTCAAAATTAGCAGGTTTGGTGCTGGATACTTCATTGGTTGTGATCAGCACCCAAAGTGCAAGTGAGTATATGGTTGCATCATGTGAAAGCTAACTCTTGATTCCTCCGCATGCAGCATGATTAACATTCCAATCTGTTGCAGGTATATTGCAAAGTCACTCTATGGTGAAGAAGATGATGATGAAATCAGTCCTGACCGACAAAAGAAAGTGGAGGAGCCAAAGTTGCTTGGTCTGTATCCAGGATCCAATGAAAAGGTTTGTCTGATGATAATGCTCGATTGTTTACTAGTAGTTTTGCCTCTTGCTAATTGTGTGGTTATTCTGCATTATTATTTAATTTGCTGTTTGCTCTGTAGATTCTGTTAAAGACTGGCCCTTATGGACACTATATTCAGCTTGGTGAAGATAGAAAGGGGCACGTACCCAAGCGAGCATCAGTGTCTCATGTATGTATTTTATTTAGTGGCTGAAGTTCAAGGACCATTATTCCCCCTCCCCCCTTTCTGTGCATATTTATATTGTTGATATCAATATAATTCATTGCCATAATCTTTTTCCCCCCCATTTTGTGCTAATTCTAAACAAATCGTATATTGGTCTACTCCCTCATTGATGTCACCTTCCAGATAATGAATCTCTGGAAACATCTTATAGCAAATTTCCACTTATATCCTTTATGCTTGTTTTCACTTTCTCAACATGTAAAATTCTGTCCTCTTATGTTTGTGCATCGTTGTGTTATCTGTATCCTGTGTGTATTCCTGTTCTTCCTTTGTCAATTCTGCAATTTATCTACGTAAATTATGGTGGTTGCATTATTGTTCTCATTTTTCGTTTCACTCTCTGATGTTCGCATTTCTCTCCCATGCTAGGTAAAGGATGTAAATGCCATCACATTGGAACTGGCCCTCGACCTACTGCAATATCCAGTGAATTTGGTGTGTTCTCAATGCTTTTATTCCTTTTCCTCTCTTTACTTCACGTTGTCACCCAACTGATCCTAACTGCCCTTTCTTTCCAGGGAAATCACCCAGATGATAACCAACCTATAATTATAAAGCTTGCAAAGGGTGGATTTGCCATTCGACACAGGCACTGTATTGCTCCTGTACCAAAGGTAAACGCGTGACATTTTATGACTTGTAATTTTTGTGTCAAGTTACCTATATGAATCATTACATAATGGTACAATTGATTCTGTTTCTCGAATCAAATAAACCTTGCTTTTAGTCGTGATAGTTTGGAACTTCCGTCTTCTTACTGGCTGTTTTTTTTTGCACGTACACAGAGTTTGAAACCTAACGAGATAACCTTAGAGAAAGCGATGGAGCTACTCAAGGGCAAAGATGTAAAGAAGTGCGGAAGACCGAAGCGCGTCAAGGCGGTAGCCAGCTGAGGCCATGTAAATTTTGAATACGATTTATAGGAACTACCTCGACTACTATAGATGAACATACATTCTTTTCTGGACTATTGGAAAATATACAGTGCCCAATTTTTTGCTGGCAGCAATTTTTTGAAGTCCAATTTAGCATTAATTCTGTAATTCTCTCAGCTTTTACTAATAAAACAGTTCTGATTGTGGAGAAAAATACCAAAATAAAAGGGGATATGAAAATGTAGTTTGTATTCGAATTGAAGGATTGGGATTTCATAATTTTAAATTTATCTTTCGGATTTGAGCTACAAACTTTGTGGGTTTGGGTTGAAATCTTTTTCTTGATTTCTGTAATTGAATGAGTTAAAACCTAAGCAAAGTAGATTTAATTTGGGGTGTAAGCGAGATAGCTCATAAGTTCATTAAAATCAATTTGAAAAGAAACATTGAATTTGACTTGAAGTTAAGTTCGAATGATCTTGAATTCATTAATACTCGACGACTCTATAAACTTGCAAACCTAGTCGGGCTTGTATAAATTTACAATTTAAGCCTTTATTCTTACTTATTTACCAAATACTTGATTATAAGTTAAATAATATTCTAAAAATAAAAATAAAAATGTATTATGTTAAAAAAAAGTTAGCAAATTGAGTTGAACTTATTGAGTATTTCAATAGGTTGAGTTTGAGCTTAAAAATATTTAGTTCGGTCGAATTCGATCCTCTAATTTATTAGTCGAGCTTGAGTCTTTAATTTTTCAATCAAGCTTCAACTAGAAAATACTTGATTCGACTCATTTACACGCTTATATTTAATTATGGGTGGTGTGTAATAAAAAGACGAGGTTTTTCTTCTTTGCCAATTGTTGATTTGAGGATGGAACAGTTTGGCTGCGGCATCGATTTTTCTTACTACATTCAAAAAGGCAAATTGTTGATATATTTCGAATAGAAATATTAAGCTAATTTTTAAATAGAATTTCATGTTTCGAAATTATTTTTCTGTTCCAAAACAAGAGCTCGGCTTCAAAATTTAAAATCTCGTTTAATTTTAAGTTTTTAAATAAATTTTTAATTTTTATACTTGATTCAATAAGTAAAATAATAAGTCAAACTACCAATAGAGTGAGTATAAAATTTAACTGAATAGTAAACTTTTCTAAAAATAAATTATTTAAATAATAAATCCCCCAACCCAGATGTGCAAAAGTATTCCTCCCACCAGAACTGGCCAATTACTACGAGGCCGCGGCTAAACTACAACGTCTTATGCGGAACGGACCCACCCCTCACACAACATTCTTCCTTCTCCTTCTCCTTTTATTTTATTGTTTTACATCTTCTTTTAATTTCCCCCTAATTTTACCCCACCTCCTTTTAATGCATACAATGACATATACATGTTTAATAAAATTATTTAGGTCAATACTCGACACATAACAATATCAATGTAAGGCTAATAAACAACACACAAACGAGCGACAGTTCAATATTATATAACAACACCCACAAAAACTATCGAGATTTTACAAAAATAAAACTGACGACCATCTGCTGCCGTCCCAAACCCTAATCACCACCTCACGTGGATCAACACCATCCCAACCTTCAAATCAATCCAAAACTCCCTATCAACAACTTAGGATTCCATCCCTCAAATCTATCCCCAAGAGAAAACCCTAGAAATCCAGCCATCCAAAAGGGCTCAATCCAATGTGATTTGTTCCCCAAAGGCGCCACCATTTCTGACTAATCATCTTCTATTATAATGCCACACAGGCCCATATCCCATGTAATTCCAAGAGCAAAGTTCTTTCTTGAATAATTGGTTACTTCTGGCTTCTTGGAGATGGAGTTTTGCTAAAATTCTTGCAAATGATCATAATGAGAAAAATATTTGTAGTAGGGGACATGCATGCAATGCAGATCAAAGGTTGAATGATTGATGTAATAACCTAACATGCATTGGCCTCAACGTTTTTTTACATCCCAATGCTTTTGTCCTAATGGTTAAGGACATGCATAATGAATTAATTAAGTGAACTCCAACATAGAAGATAACCCTCCACTGGATTCAGATTGCTCTGTGGTATGGCATGAGTTGTACAACATGGAGGAACTCTAACCAGACATATATTTACGACAAAAGCAACAATTTGTCCCCTAATATTTTTGCTAGAGTACAATTATTTTTAATGTTTTTTTGGCTAATTTTCTCCGACCGTTAATTTCAAGATTGAATTTAAAAAAATCATAGTTTTTAGGGTTCTTCGTTATACAGTAAGAATGATAACGCGAATACTTTGTGTTCTAATTGATAACGATTTAAATTAATCAAATTTATTTTCAAGAACATAAGTTCTGGTTACAATCATTCTTACTATATATAATAAACGTGTAACTGATATAAAAATAAATGGTTAAAAATTAACCGATCTAAATAAAAAGTTAGAAATGTAATTACACATTCGAACAAATTTGCTACTTTTCAAATGTTATTACGGATAGCCAACAAAAACATGGATCGTACTAGTTATTAATTAAAGAATAATTGAAATATGACATTTTAACCAATATAATTCTCTCTCTCACACACACATACACACACTAATAATTGAGAAGACTCTAGTTAGGTAGCTATGTTTATGTTTAATTAGTTTGTTGGACAAATACCCATCCTTAAATCATTAAGTCCTTTTGTTTTCTCCTAAGCCCCAAACAAATTGTATCTCACACACACACACACATGTATTTGATCGAAAGTGGGTGAACTTAATTTCGACAAACACAACTTATTAATTCCTTTAATAAATAGAAAAATATTATTTAAATATACATTTTTATTTAAAATTTTAATTTTCAACTTAAATTTAAACTCGAAAATTAGAAAAAAAAAAGTATAAAATGACCAAATTACTCGAACAAGAATGATTGAAGCAGAAGGTCAATTCTTGGAAAAAAGTTATTGAACAAATATAATATTTTATTGTTAAAAAAATAATAATTAGTTGATGACGTCACATCCATTACAAGCAGTGGAAGATGGCAACCCAACATACGTTTGCGGTTCAGCTCCCAATTCGCCCAGAGCAAGACAAGGACCTGTTTTCCCTCGCGCCCAATTTTCCATAAATTTAATTTAAAATAGGAAAAAAAAATTACATTTTACCATAAATAGGAATAAGCATTAAGAAATCATAGGTCTTCACCATGAATCTTGAAGTATTTTCCCATCGAAAAGATGGAATAATTTGTCGTATCTTTTATGAATGAATCACACCTCAAAATGACGTCGTTTTAAGTTGGATGTATCTATATTATTTTAAGGTACAATATAGTACATTATAACACAATAATAAATTATTTGTATCCCATTATTATATACGAGAAATATTTCATACACTTAATATAATTTATTTTTTCGTGAAATACAAAATTAAATATCAAATACTTATATAAAATTGAGGCTTAAAATTAGGATCTTGAAGGTATTTCCGTCTCGATCTCCTTTCCTTCATAAAAGAGGTTTATGGCTTTTATCTATACTTTCATAGTTCATAATATGTGGTATTGGCGTGATAACTGTCATACCTTGCCGTCTTCCAATTCTGACTATTGAGAAATATCTATGAGTCTGTCTCCCCTAGCCCGAAGCGAGTAAATAAGCTAATCTTGGCTTGCTGAGTGAAAAATACTCGTTTTCTATGACTTATCTGAACTTGTAGAAGATGTGAACCAGACTTGACATAACTAATTATTTACTTAATTTTTTTTTCGAAATGAAATATACTCAGAGATAGAAGTTAAGATTACAAAAAATCATAAAAAATGATCAATACATGATCAAGTGGTTCAGTCGAGATAAATGAGCTAGCATAAGAACCATACTCTACAACAATCATTCTAAACAAACTCCATATCTTTAATCCATGTCAAAGCTTGGAGAAGACCCTAATATTATCTACTTGGACTTCGTATGCCCTCGTAAATTTGAGATCTACAAAAAAAGAAGAAGAAAGAAAAGAATGCCCTAATATTATCTTGTGTAAAATAAGTTTAAACCCTATGAAAACCTTGCTTTATTTTTGTAATTTTTTTACGGTAGTTGTTCAAAAGTATTTCTAATATATATATATATATTACAAAAGAAAAAAAATTGTCGAAATGTATTTCTTTTGTGTAAAATAAGTTTAAACCTTACGAAAAATCTTGGTTTATTTTTGTAATTTTTTTTACGGTAGGTGTTCAAAAGTATTTCTAATATATATATATTACAAAAGAAAAAAAATGTCGGATTTATAATTGACCCAAACTTGGAATAAATTTGCACCGTTGAAGTCAACCTTTCCACTTTAAATCTGCAACACACACACACACGCACATATAGACTATAGTGTGGCAACATGCTTGATATTTCAATACAATTATACATTCTATTAATATATTACAGAAATACCTATTTATAGAATACAATAATATAATTAAATAAATTACCGTTTTAGCAAATTTCACTCCCACTCAAACGATTTTTTTAGTAATTCTCTTCCCTCTCTCTCTTGCCATTGATAAGCGCACACATACACGCACACACTATTATGCGTATATATATATATGTATACGTATGTTGTAACTTGGGGAGTTAGGTTTTCTGTTACCTTTTCCATATTCGCTCTGTAATCGAAGAGCGTACGGCTTCAGAGGTACGATTCGTTTCTCCATTCAATTATGAATTCATATTAACACATTTATTGTTTGTGACCGTGATCCTAGTAGTTATGGTCTGCAATTTTGCTTTTTAAGTGTTCAATTGCGATATTTCCGTGAAATGATTTTTTGTATACATTCAAATTCAGACAGGTGCTATTATGTATCTAGCGCATGAGTTCGATGGATGGAGAGGATGGTGTTTTATGGAATGTTTTGATCTCCAATTGTGGTCGTTAGGACTAGGGTCGGTTTTGTTTGTTATGTGTAGGAATTGGAGTTTTGTGTTGTAAATTGTGTATTGTCGATTTTCTGGGGATGATAGGACTTGTGTCTTTTCAGGTGAAGTTCTTCGTTTTATGTTTCTAACTGGGCGTGGTGGTGGAGGGGGTAGATTTTTGACGGTCACTGGTTATGGCTGGTACTCGGCAACAACTCCAACAGAAACCTGAGAGCATGACGAGTGATGCTCGGTCTGAATTTGAGAGGGGTTTGGAGGAGTTTATGTGCGGGCATTATGATGAATGCATGTCGTTTGCATCCTGCAGTTCACCAAGAACAACTACTACGGAGGATGAGGAGGATGAGGGCGAACAGCTCGTCAGAAGGAGGAGGAGGTCAGATCTTGATGGTGATGACTTGGCAGAATCTTCTGCTGCTAGGAGGCGCCACTCGAGGATTTTGAGCAGGTGGGCTGCTCGACAGGCTCAAGAAATGATCACTACGATTGAGAGGAGGAATCGTGAGTCAGAGTTGATGGCACTTGCAGGCTTGCACACTGTGTCCACGCTTGATTCGTCATTCTTGAGGGAGTCTCAATCCCCAACCTCAAGGCGTCAGGCGAATGTGGAGAGGCTCGGCACCCGTGCCTCATCCATTTTGCAGATGTGGCGAGAGCTAGAGGATGAACATGCACTCAATCATGCACGGGAGAGAGTGATAGTGAGAAGGCTGCAGAGAAATGTCAGTTCTTATACAAATGAATCTGTAAATATTTCAGAGGGCAGGGAGACTGAGAACCGCAGTAGCCTTGGGGATGCTAGTGAGAGTGAGAATGATTACGCAACTTGGTCTCACAATCAGTTGTCCCCACAGAATGGGAATAGGGACCATGAGAATTCTAGTAGGGAGCAATCTCCTGATCTTGGAGAAGTTGAGAGGGAGAGGGTGAGACAAATTGTTCGTGGATGGATGGAGAGTGGTATCAGTGACACATCCTCTAATGTTGTGCAGAGGACTGACAGCCCCAGAGCTGAATGGCTAGGGGAAACTGAGCGTGAGAGGGTAAGGTTTGTGAGAGAGTGTATGCAAATGACAAGTCAGCAAAGAGGTTCTCGCAGTGGACATAGGGACGCACAAGATACTGGATCTGGATCTCAAGTTAATCTTGTTAGTGAAGGGTCTGCCACCAGCCACGAGGAAGGTCAGCCTGAGCATGTTCACAGGGACAGGTTGAGGTTGCGAGGAAGGCAGGCTTTGCTTGATTTGCTTGTAAGAGCTGAAAGGGAAAGGCAACGAGAACTTCAGGGTTTGTCGGAGCATCGTGCTGTTTCCGACTTCGCACACCGCAATCGTATTCAGGTAAGTTTACAGACAGCCTGGCATCTTAATTTGTTATGATATCCTACCCCAATCTATAAAAAGTGCTGATATTTGTATACTTCCTTCATTTTATTAGATATGTACAGGATTTGATATCATATAAGGTTTAGACCATTTAATATTGAAATGCATATCTACCAAGAGATAATCTGCAATAGTTGGTGTATTTCCGTAAGCCATAAATTATTATTTGTTGCTCTTGTTATCAGGTTGGAGAGGTTTAACTGATTTTTTTTGCAAAGGTGATTGTAATGTTTTGATATTCATTTCATACTAAATTGTTTCCAAATCCCAATTTTAGGTAATCGCATCACATTCACATGACTTATCTTCTGTCAGTGCCAGTGGTGTAATTCTTGATTTTGATGATGGTCACATCATTTAACTTTTATTTATCTTGGTTATCATGAATTAATCTTCATATCATAATCTAAATTAGTTACCTAGATATAAATTGAATGTACTGTAACTTTAATCATGTTTTCCATGATTATATTTTGCTTGAAGAAAGTAATGTTTATTTATATTGATTTTTCAGTCATTACTTAGAGGTAGATTCTTAAGAAATGAAAGGCCATCTGAGGAAGAGAGACCACCTTCAATGGCAGCTGGTGAACTAAATCAGTTGAGACAGCGACACACTGTCTCTGGCCTGAGGTATGTCTGTTATCCAACATGTGAGAAACTCATATTTGTTGAATTCATATTTTACCTTAGATTTTAATGTTACCTTCTACTAAAGTTTTATTTCTTCCCTATTTGCCTATTTCAAATTAATTGCAAAATTTAAAGGTTGAAGAATGGATATTTATTATTTGACAAGCTTTGTTTTTTTGTTTTTTTAAATAAAACTACCGTGCTTTATTATTGTTATTATTTTCATCAAAAGGAATGTACAATCACAACTTAGGGAAACCTAAAGTTAGGTAATCCCCAAGCATCCAAAGATAGAAAACCCCTAACCCTATTACACACACTTATATCATCAAATCATAGACTTGATCTTTTCTGAATAGCTGTATTTACAAGACGATCCGCTGCCCTGTTTCCCTCTTGAAAGATGTGTGATGCATGTATATTCATCTTTTTCTTGTATCGAATGAATGCCGCTAACAGTCCCTGAAGCTTCGAATAGAAGCTTTACTATTGAATATGGGCTGGTGGGCTGTGTATGTTTGCTGATTTTTTTTCTGCTAGGAAGCTATCAGTTACAAATATTGTTAGGTTTAGCCAAATGCTATAGGAGAAATAATTAAAGCCCTTAAAAACATCATAGATACTAGCATATGGCTTTTCATCGAAGTAGAGGGTGGAGGTGGGTTTGGGGGTTAAAGCTAATGAAGCTGCCAAATCTAATTTTTGGTATTTAATTCCTTTTTATTTCCGAACAATTGTAGGCCAGGCTAATGATTCCATCGAAGTAGTGTATGATGTATATCTTGACATCAGTCAATCTAAGGATGATTTAATCTTTTTTACTATTTTAAATGCAAAATGCTCTTAGAGGTTGCCAAAATGCTGCATGATTCACTTGCCTATAAAAAATCACGTTTTTCAAATGCTGTCATTGTTTTTTGTCCCTTATATTTAGCAATGTTACAAGGCTTATCTGTAAGTCGGTAGATTGGAAAAGAAACTAGCATGATGTTATTTATGCAATATAATGTTTGTTATTCAGGGAAGGGTTCCGATCCAGATTGGAAAATATTGTGCGTGGCCAAGTAAGCAGCCATCTTGAAGCCACATCTAATAATGAAAACAGTGGCTCTAGACATCATGAGAGAAATACAAGTGCTTCGGTGGAAGTTCAACATGAGAATGAGCTTGATAGTCATCTATTACCAGAGCACGTCTGGAATTTGGAAGGCAGCAGCACAGCTGTTCAAAATCAACATGTTTCTCCTGATCTAGGAAGTGATCGGCAGGGACAGGTTACTGAATTTGATATAGGAAATCGGCAGCAATCTTCGAATGTGGACTCTAATGAATGGACTCGTAATCCTTCAGAAGACATGGATCCGAGTTGGCAGGAAAATGCAGAAGCACTTGTAAATGAAAATCAAGAGCAACGGCGTTTGCAAGAATCTCCTGAAGCCTGGCGTGATGTTGGATCTGGAGAAGCTGTGGAAAATTGGTCAGAAGGGCCCACAGACCCTCCAAGAATGCCACGCACTGTTCCATCCAGAAGGGTCACGAGGTTCCACCCACCTGATGATGAAAATGTGTACAGCATGGAACTAAGGGAACTTCTAAGCAGGTTATTATCTAATTGTATTATGTGTGGAACTAAGAGATTCATTAACTCAAAGTAAGAGTGAAAGGGGAATCCCTAAAAAATTGGAAATAAACTATTGAAATGACATGTTATACTTACATATAAATGAAAATAAGTGTCTCGACTGATCATGATGGCCAGATATGATCCATATAGTCGACCCGCATACTGGGATAAAGGCTTGGTTCTTCATTTTTTGTGGGAATGTTCTTAGTCTGCTTATATAAATTGTTGTCTTTCAGGAGGAGTGTCTCCACCCTTCTTCGTAGTGGTTTCCGTGAAAGCTTGGATCATTTGATTCAATCATATGTAGATAGGCAGGGCAGGGCTCCTATCGATTGGGATCTGCACCGGAACTTGCCTCTTCCACCTTCGCCTGAGAGGGATCCAGACCTACCAAATGATGAGCAAAATGAGAATCAGCGTGATGCTACTGGTAGACCTTCACTGATGTTACCAACTCCTCCCATGCCACCAGCACAACCGCTTTGGCATCAGGATTTGCACCGCTCGGGATGGTCTCGTCATAATGTTCATCGTTCTGAACTTGTGAGTTGACTCTCTTTCTCTCTCCCTCTCTCTCTCACACACACAGACACAATGTCCCATGATGCATTGTATTGATTTTTTTATTCCTTTATAACTACTCTGGTCTCTTGCTGTGTGCTTTGTTGTGTATTGGCACATTACAAAAGCATGGAGTATTTAGGGGAAGACATGCCAGAAGATCTGGTTCTGTAATTACAGTTTAAACTGAATTCTTCCATGATAATTTAAACAGGACTGGGAGATGGTAAATGATCTGAGAACAGATGTGGCAAAACTTCAGCAAGGTATGAATCACATGCAAAGGATGTTAGAAGCTTGCATGGACATGCAATTGGAGCTTCAACGTGCAGTTCGACAAGAGGTCTCAGCTGCTCTTAATAGATCAACTGGCGGACAAGGTCTGAGTGCAATCTTGATGCTCGTCTTCATTTGAATTTTCGGAATAAATATGATGCTCATTTTTGGTATTGAAATTGAGCTAAATTAGTGCAAATCTGTGTTTGCAGCAAGTGCTGAAACATCAGTGGATGGGTCTAAATGGTGTCATGTTAGAAAAGGTACCTGCTGTGTGTGCTGCGATAGCCATATTGATGCCCTATTGTACAGGTAAAGTTACCAATGTCCCTAGTTTATATAATCTAGAATGATAATTTCTGTTATAGATGAATTGATAATATATATATGTATATATTTATATCTTCTAAGAAAATTAGTGCCTTTCTAATTGCCTGTATCATTGTCTTGAGGAATAATTACAACAACTTCCCCTGAGGTTTCGCCTAGATACAAAGAAACCTACAAATTATAACTTGCACCTGTTTGGGGGGGGGGTGATTGTGATACTTCCGGAGGGTATTCTGTAATTTACCACTGTCCTGATAGTTATTTCTATCTCGTGCTTTGTGCAGATGTGGGCACATGTGCACTTGCTCAAAATGTGCAAATGAGTTGGTTCGAGGAGGAGGAAAATGTCCATTATGTCGAGCACCCATTGTCGAGGTGGTTAGGGCTTACTCAATACTGTAGATGTAGATAACCAAAAACAACAAAAGTTGCAAACGATGAGTACAAATATGATGCTGAGCTACGGTTGGTCTCTCTCTTCTGTGGAGCTCCCCTAGAATCTTATCTATAGAATTTTGAACTGCCACTGTTCTCCTGGTTATATATGGAACACTTAGCACTGTATAGTATGAACAAGCATTTGGCAGTAATTGCCTCCTCATTCATTCGTAAATGATATATCAATTCTTTCTTGCAACGGATTCTATTATCTCTAGATTTTATTCCCGGTCGTGCTCGAAGTCCATAAGATGTGTTATATGCAACACATCTTGACCATTTGCCTCGTTCGGATGTGCCACATGTCACTCATCTTATGGCTTCAGACTGATAGCTAGAAAGGGTAGCATGGGATGTGGGACCCTTCCCAAAACATTAGAGCTATATGAATTACTACTAGAGCTGAATAACAATCAAAACGACACGAACACTTAATTGAAACAAAAACAACAATTTATCGAATGCTTGGTCTTCGTTCACACTCTTAAACCCAAGGGAACACATAACAGCTGTATTAATTCACGAACTTCAAATTGTATGAATTACCAAATGAACAGCAAAACAGATGGACAACTAATATCAGTAAGGCAATACAACATAACAAACGAAAAACAATCAACTTTTATTTTTTCTTTGGAATGGTGTCTTCTCCTTTCTTGGTAAGTTTCTGAGACTGGCTGACCATATTAGTCATATTTGGAGTGGCATATGCACCAAAAGCAGCACCAGGCGCAACAAATCCCGAGCCACTACTACTGAAGCCAAAGCTCTGGAGCGAGGTAGCAGCTCCGGCCACTGTTTTGCCTCTAGTTGTTGCCCGTTGGGCATCATGCGAGCTCATTCCTGACAGAGTAAATGCTCGTCCTGACTGTTGATATATCTGTAGATTCTCCATTCTCTTTTCGGTTTCTCTCATTTCAGCTTCAAGCCACATACACAGACCGTCTCCTGCTTGAGCAGAAGCAGAACCCAGAATATCAGTCCTTTTCTTTCCCAGCAAGTCTTTTGCACCTGCTAAATTCCCTGTTTCTGCCATCTGTTGAGCCTGTTGGATGGCTTCTGCCGCCTGGAGCCGGTTTTTCTGCCGATCAACCTCCATGTTTATTACCATATCTTGAGGGGACACACACTTGGGGCGTCGTATCTCAACCAGGTCACCTTCTATTTGTATCATCTCTTTTGATACAGCATCCTTGTAAGAACAACTGATGTCCAAAATTGATGATTTTCTCTCACTTTCTTCGTCTTTGTTGTTTGAAAGTGCAGGAATGGACAAATAGATAAGAAACTCTTTCTCCTCATCTGCATAAAGATCGCCCATGATGACCAGGCCTTCTGATCCTTGGTTAGAGATTTTACTAGCATATCTTCCTGAAGGTATTGATTTGATTTCCACCCCATGTGATGCAGACCGGACTTTCAAACGAAGCTCCTGAGTTACAACACTCAGGAGGCCACCAATGCAGCCTGCAAATGCATCCTGAACCATTTCATATGACTCAATGAAGGAGAATGTCCCACCCGATGCATCAGCAATGGCGTGCATTGTTATGGGATCATGGTCTGAACCAAATCCAAATGAATGGACTGGAACTGTCTCTGATTGCGCCAGTTCTAGCCCTCGATACTTGGGATAAATAGAATCAGGCAATAGATGCAGATAGTCCGGAGCGTTTCTTGAATTCGAAAAGCCCTGAAAGGAGGCAAATGATCTATGGTTGTAAGTATCATTCCCATCAGACAAGAATATAATGCTTGTCACCGGATTCCTGTGACGCCTTTCTCCAAGAACTCGAGCTCCCTTCTTCAAGCCTTCAACAATATTTGTCCCACCTCCTGCTAAAAGTGAATCAACAGCCCTCTTAGCATCTTCACAGCCACTCTCTGTCATTCTCTGTAGAGGCAACAGTCTCGTAGCCTGATCAGAGAAGGACACTACAGAAAGCCGATCAGAAGCACCCAAGTTATCAATCACAAATCGAACAGCCCTCTTCACAAGATCCAACTTTCTCCCCATCATGCTGCCACTCACATCAAGAACCGTAACAATGTCAATAGCAGCACGTTGAGAGGTATTACCATCATCTGACAGCGGTGGTGCCTTTAATCCAACAAGAGTGGAAAATAGAGATACTGATTCTGAATCTGCAATGGCTTGACGTTCAGGGACGGCCTTGATCGTCACTTTCTGCAAGCCACCGGGTGAAGATGACGATGCAGGATCAGCAGGAAGGGGCTCGTCATCACAGAACCGAAAAGGTTCATCAGGGTGAAGAGGCTGTTGTGGCGGTGGACCTGGACTGAAAGTAAACGAAGATGGGGGATAAGGTGCAAATGGAAAAGGGCGGTTGAAAAACGGAGCATTGGAGACTGGCATAGGGAAAGGTATATGGTTCCACTGGGCATGGCAAATGGGACAGAAGCGATTGCCGTAGGAGAAGAAGTTGCCAATGCAGGGGAAGTGGAAGGCGTGGGAGCACTCAGCTGTGAAGATGGCTTGGCCTAGCCCTGCTGCAACACTTCCTGAGCAAATACCGCAGTTTCCCTGCAATCGAAAATTGATAGTACATCAACTGTTGTAATCATCCTGAAGTAGTTTAAGAGATCAAAGGGACTATGATCTTGTAATTAAATAGAGCCTATTGAATCAATGCTGGTCAACCCCAGAAGTGATCGGTTTCACATGCTTCAAAGATTGAAACTTTATGCAATGTAGAGATCGCAGAAAACTACAATAGGCAGATGTTATTCTGACAACAACACACACACACACACACACAGAGTAACAAGTAAAGCATGCAAGAAGAAACAGAAGAGTGAAAAATGGAGAAAGATTCATACATTTTCAGCTGATGAGGAACTCATTTTCTTCTTGTTTAAGAATGAATATTGTGTTGCTATGAAGTGGAGTTGAATAGTATATATATACACACAGACACAGACACACAGAGGGTTTGTGGGTGGGGTGGGGGGGGGGGGATGGAGTCCGATTACTTAGCCTACGCGTTTCCAATCTTATAATTCAATAAATCTGACGTGTTGCGTTCACAGAACGCTTTGTTGGAGTTTACCAAACAGCCGTTGACCAATTTAAAAATGATTTTGGTATATATATATATACACACACACACACATATAAGTATTTTTCAATTAATTTTTCTAATATATGTGACATATTTTTCTTGAAATACATTAATGAAACACTTTTGCGACGGAACCAAACAACAATATAAAGTCAACCATGATATGGTCATTTTATATTATAATTATATGAGTTATGTTTCGATGCGTTCATAACAAATCCTACCAATTGCTTTATGAAAATAAATTCGTAATACTAAACACAATTTCTAATATATGCTCTAAATAAAAATGTCTTTTTACAAAAAAAAAATTACAATATTAATATACTTTAAAAGGACACAAAACAACTTTAGTAAATTAAGTAAATTAAGTTCAGATGCTTATTTGATCTATTTTAAAAATTAAAGGTTTTATTTATATAATCATTTAAGGTTCAATTTGAACCTAAACTATTAATTAAGGGGTTAATTTGTTAATTTTTTTCTATTTTAAAAATATTGACATATAAGAGGCCTCTTAACTTTTCTAACTAAATAGGTAAAAATTAAATACACTTGAATTATTTAACTACCTCTAAAATCTAATAATTAATATGAATATTATATACATAACAAAAAAAAAAAAAACGAAACTATCATTCACAATTTTATAATATATAATATATACTAATTAATTATTAAAAAACCGTGCCCCACATATATATATATATATATATATATTTGTATTTATTTTGTAAAAAAAAAAATCTGAATCTAACACTGAATTGGGCATGAAGCTCCAAATTAATCTTACTTACTATATCAAGAATAATAAATAACAAACGAAAGAGAAATAAACAAATAATATGAAATAAATAACAGATAGCTTAACTCCAAAAAAAATAAAATTAATAAATACAAAATGTCAATATGAAACAATAAAATGGCAATGCCATTTCACAAACTAATTTAAGAAAAAAAAAAAACCCTAATCTTTGTTGGTAGTGACAGTGTTGCCTTTTTCCCGTCTCGTTCAGTTTCTGAGACTTCCTAACCATATTCTGCGTCGCGTAGCCCGCAAAAGCAGCACCACGACCACCATCCCTACGGCCGCCGCCCCTACCGCCCTTCCCGGCCGCCACTGCTTCGCCTCTCGTCGTCGTCCTCTGTGCAGCATGCGAGCTCATTCCTGCAAGAACGAACGCTCGTCCCCCCTCCTTCTACAACCGTGAGCCCCCCATTAGCCTCTCAGCTTCCTCCATCTCAGCTCCAAGCCACACACAGAGATCATCTCCAGATTTCCCTGATGCAGGAGCCATAATATCAGCCTTCTGCTTTCCCAGAAAGTCTTTCGCACCTGCTAAATTCTCCGCTTCTGCCATCTGTTGAGCCTGTTGGATGGTTTCTGCCGATCAACCTCCATGTTTATTACCACATCCTGTCTGGAGATGCCGTCCTTTGGGCGCCGTATCTCGACCAGGCCGCCGTCTGTTTGCACCGTCTCTGTCGACAAGAATATAATGCTAGATACTGCATTTCTCTGCGGCCTTTCTGCAAGAACCCTAGCTCCCTTCAACAATATTCGTCCCACCTTCACTGAATAGTTCTAAACTATATATTATACTACGATAATTTTGCTGATTATACGAGTAGTAATCTATTAATATAGTTTTTGAGGGGATATATAATAAGAAATTATATAATGTTCTTGGAATATCATATATTATATAATGTACTAGTGCAAATCCTGTGTGTTACATGAGTTACTCATTCTTTATTATTATTATTATCATCATCATCATTATTATTATTATTATTATTATAAAATGAAAAAATGAATCATTCTCTCTGAAATATTGAAATATTCCGAAGGATCTAAATCGAAAGCAGCACGACGTCACGGAGGCCGAAAGTGGGGCCTCTTTATTCGCCATTTGAAACTAACACTGCATCCTTCTTCCGAAACGGTAAAACCCAGAAACACTATAAACCCACCTCCCCATTGTCCCCAAGAAGTCGATCAAAAGCAAACAAGAAGAAAGATCATGAGTTCTTCCTCCCTTGTAAGTTTTTTTTTTTTTTTTTTTTTTTTTTTTTTTTTGTGTGTGTGTGTGTTGAATGTGCATGGTCTTAGCGTTCTTGATTTGATGGCTTGCTATTTGTGTTGATTATTTGCTCTGTTTCAGCTGTGTATGTTGAATTGGGCATTTTTGTTTTCTAATTTTCTTGTTTCTGTAAAGAGTTTCAAAGTCAATTGTTGTGTTTATTGTTATAAATTTGGTTCACAGTTCGATTTGCGTCATCTATTGATCATTTTAATTTGCTTGCATTAACAATGAAAGACTGATCCTGAAACCATATGCCTCCTGTTGGCCTTTGGTAGCATAATTTCTGGATTTAGTTGTTCATAATCATGAAGCAGATTCAATTGCTCGATCAAATCCTACCTGAGGATCTTTAGTTTCTGTTTCTTTCAAGTATTTACAATCATTTTAACTTTCTGAACACGTGTGCATGTGTTAATGTGTTCACCGACCATGTCTTAAAATCCCGTAATTTGGATTTCATTTAAAATTAGCGGATGTGATTTGGGAAGAGATTGTGGTGTTGTATTATGTTTTAGTCTCCTTCGACGGGTATCCCAAATTACTCTTAAAAAACGAGTCTTGTTTCTCCAAATTACCAACTCTTTTAGAAACAAAACTCTTGTCTTGGAACAGTGATCAGTGATTGTATTGTGTGTCTTTGCAGACAACATGTGCTATTTGCTTGGGGGTCGTAAAAGCAGGGCAAGGGCAGGCCATCTTTACTGCTGAGTGCTCCCACACCTTCCACTTTGGCTGCATTACCACCAACGTTAAACATGGCAATTACCTCTGCCCCATTTGCCGAGCTAAATGGAACGATCTCCCTTCTGTTCCAAAAAACTTGGCTCCAAATGCTACCAATCCATTCAATCCGTTTCTTGAAGTGAACCGCCGACCACAACCGCCGCCGATTTGGCCGGAGCCCCTACTATTTTCTGACGATGAGCCCACTGCCAATCCAACCTCTAGTGCTACACCTGCTCCCTTACCGCACGTTGGTATCAAGGCCGTAGCCGAGCGCGCAGCTGTTGCTGCTTCGGACTCCATTCCTGAGTTTGCACTTCTTGTTGGACTAAAGGCTCCACCCCTATCAGCTGATGCACTTAAGGTCCAGCGTGCTCCTATCGACCTTGTGACGGTGCTAGATGCTAGTGGTAGCATGCATACAGCAAAGATGGATCTCCTAAAGCAGGCTATGATGTTTGTCATCGATAACTTGGGGCCTTGTGACCGCCTTTCTATAGTCTATTTCGCAACCAATGCGCATCGAATGTTGCCATTGTGCAGAATGACGGAGTGTGGCCGTGAAGCTGCTAAACTTGCTGTTGATTCACTTCAAGCCAGTGGTCAGACCAACATTGTCGATGGTTTGAAGAAGGGAGTGCGGGTTCTTGAAGAAAGGCGTCATCATAATCCAGTTTCGAGTATCATATTCTTGTCTGATGGAATAGACACCGGTAATTGTAGCCTGGAATATCATTCCCTGGTGCCGTATCTACGTCTCTTGTCTTCTTCTATCTGTCCCGGAACTAGAGGTCCAGAAGATGAAAGGCAACAACGTTTTCCGATCCATGCATTTGGATTTGGTTTGGACCACGACCCCGTTGTAATGCACGCGATTGCTGATTCATCGGGTGGTACTTTCTCCTTCATCGAGTCTTATGACATGGTGCAAGATGCCTTTGCTAGTTGTATTGGGGGTCTCCTGAGCGTCGTAGCTCAGGAGCTTCGTCTGACGGTGAGCTCAGCATCGAGTGGAGTAGAAATCAAATCGATTCCATCAGGACGACATGCTAGTGAAATATCGAATCAAGGATCTCAAGGTGCAATCGAGGTGGGGGACCTATATGCAGATGAAGAAAAAAAGTTCTTGATCAATGTATCAGTCCCTATACTCACAGATGGCGAAGGAGGCGAGCCAAAGACGTCTCTTCTGGAGATCACGTGTTCTTACAAAGACGCCGTTTCTATGGAGATTGTAAGGATCAACGAACATCTAGTCGAGATACGTCGACCAGATTGTCCATCTTCTGATGATACGATCATAAATTTGGAAATCGATCGGCAGAGAAATCTGCTCCGCGCTGCAGATAGCATTGCAGAGGCTCAAAGGATGGCGGAGTCTGGCAATCTAGGAGGCGCGCAAACTCTTCTATCGAACAGGCGGTCGTCTCTTCTGTCGTCGGCGTCGGGGCAATTAGGCGATGACCTCTGCATGTGGCTTGAAGCTGAGATGAAAGAGACCCAAGTTAGAATGGGGAATCTGGAGACGTACGAGCGGTTGGGCCGGGCCTACGCTCTGTCGAACATGATTGCACATGGTTATCAGAGGGCCAATACAAGAGGCGGTAGCTTCGGGAGCGGAGGCTCTTCGGCCGTGGACCGCCGCAACTTTAGTGGCTATATCACTCCTAATATGGTCAGTATGGTGAACAGGTCTCGAGAGCTCAACAAGATAGACCATTCTGCTCAAAAATAGGTTTCTTTAAGGTTTTTTGTTTCATCTTCTTATCATTGTTCTTCCTTCGTTTTTTGTTTTTGTTTTTTTCGAGTCGTTATAGGATCGAACTTCTTGCCTATATCATTGCTGCTAGGTGAGCCGATCAACATTTTAAAACTTGTGTTCGTTGCTTTATTGTAAGAGTTGAGAGTCTTAAGTTTGTTCTTGTTTTTTCCTTCGGAATTTGTGATCGATCATTATTTAATAAGACTATGGTACTTTTAAAACTCGTGTTTGTTGCTTTATCGTAAGACTTAATTTTCCATCAAACATGGTTACTTTGGTTGTTGAGATTAATGTTTTTTTACTTAAAGTTTACATGGATTTATTGTAAAATTTCTTATGTATTAATATGTAAATGTTATTTATAATTTAATGAAAATATAAGTTTAGCATGTAAGTCCCAAATTGGGATCCAAAAAAATTATCATATTAAAAATATTATTAATTTATTGAATATTAATTTACTTAACTTTTTATTATAAATTTACTTAGGGATAACAATTTGACCCGCCCCGCATCTTACTCACTCTGTCTTGTTATTTGGGGCTCATCAGTCCTGTCCCCCCTTAACATGTTCCGTTTTGATCCGTTCTATATTAATTTTAGAATAATATCTACATGATATAAGGTATAATATCTTATTGTATTTAGAAAAATTTAATTGATTTCAACTTTTTTTAAATGTGAATATAAATTTATAAACATACTTTTAATATTATTTTTTTATTCAAATTATCTAAAAATTATACTAATATTATTATGTAATACTATTACAATAATAAAGACTCTCTTAGAACAGATCGCTCCATCCTGCCGTTGCCCCACCCCAAGAATGGGGCCATCCATGGTCTTGTCCTCAAGAATTCCACGGTCTTGGGGTTGCCCCACCCCAAGAATGGGGCCATCCGTGGTCTTGTCCTCAAGAATTTCATGGTCTTAGATCTTTTTTATTGTCATCCCTAAGTTTACCATATAGTACAAGATCCTTGTTATTGCTTAAATCAATATAATTTGGATATTTGTTATAAATTAAATATAATTATGTAAATTGTTAGAATATTAGAATTTCACCGAACGCTCTTTAAGTTTGTTTGATGTCTTATAATTGTATGTGGGAAAAAATAATTAATGGGTGATGGGCCATATTAACTAATTTAATGGACTCAAATATTGATTAGCCTCTAAATTGATTTCGCCGGTCAAATATGATTCGGTCCACCTCATTTGATTTGACATCTTTCATATTTCCAATTTCAAAATTTCACAATAATATCAATAAATCTAAAATTATAAAAATAATGTTTACAATTAATTAATAATTGAAAATAATAAGTTATACCTTAAAATTATTTAAATAAATCCAAATTATAATTTTTTTGAAGTAGTTATTGTAAATATTCCTTCATTTTGTTTTTGGGTTATCTGCTAAAAACTATGGTAGAGCGGTTTATGAATGTCTTCGCGGTGGACTTGATTTTACCAAAGATGATAAGAACGTGAACTCCCAGCCATTTATGAGCTGGAGGGATCGTTTCTTATTTCGTGACGAAGCAATTTATAAAGCACAGGCCGAAACAGGTGTAAGAATGTGAAGTGTTATATATATATGTATACATATAAAATACCACAAACTTACGTAAAATTTAAATGAAAAATAGAAGGAAGAAAGTACTTTAATATATCTATCTACACAACAATTCATGTGTATCGAGTGTACGGTGCAATTCAATCTACAAAATTACTTGTTTCTTGAAAAGTAATAGTACAAATTTCTTTATAAAAAAATATAATATATTTTTTAAATAAATAAATAATATTTTAAATTAAACAGATAATACTGTAAATCAAATCCACAATATACTCGATGCTCAAGAAACTTACTGATCTACTTATAAACAATGAAGTAAGGGTAATAATAATGTAGCAAACAATATCCTCCTTCAATTACAAGGAAGTATTCCTTTTGTTTGATGTCATTTAATTTTGTAGATATGATAAGGCACATTGGGAAATATAATTAATGAGAGATGGGCCACTAATAAATGTGATGGAATCATATGTTGAAAATTGATAATAATATAATAAAAATATTATTTTAAATATCAATTCCACTATTACAATTAATTTTTTTTTTATAAATAGCTAAATAAAATACATATAACAAAGAATTTAGAAATACTTGTGCCACAATTGCATGGTAGAATAGGCCTCATAATCTAAAACTAAATATTAATCAATCCAAAAAACTCAAAATGTATAGCTAAAGATAGAATTTTTTTAGGCTTCGACGGAGCAGTGTTATGTCTGTGTATAAAATATTTTTTCAATAAAAACTAATATCTTTTTAATAATTTAAAAATATAATATTTTTTAATTATAAAAGTATTATATTTTATTTTATATTAAGTGTTTTAATTGATTAATTACAAAAAAATATGGATGAAAATATAATATATTTTCGATCAAAAAACACTATTTTTTTAATAATTATAAAGAAATAGTACTTTTCACCACAATAGTGTAGCTCAATGTAATACTTTTTCCACAAAGATTAACATCTTTTGAATAATCTAAAATTATTATTATTCATATGAAAAAATATTACTTTTGACCGAAAAATATTATGCACAAAACAAATAATGTATAGAAAATCAAACCCTTATAGCTGCGAATAACATTTTTTTTATCAAAAATATATATATATATATATTCAATTCGTTACATACATATAGACCAATGTATTTGTGGTATATAAGTTTTTTTGTGATAGATACACCATGTGTATGTGTACGTGTGTGTGTATATATATATTTATTTTATTTTACTTTAATTTTTGTTTGAGCAAAGTCTAGAATTTGCTTTAGTTTCTCTCTCTTATGTCATGTATATAAAAAATTAAATAAATCAAATAAAGTTTATCAATCCAAATCCGTGTCAGCCACTCAAATTAATGTCAAACATTTAAGCATTATACAGATCACTATCTCACCAACTTATTATTAAAATAATACAAATATTTAACTTCTCTTAGAACACTAGTTTCTCTTCCTATATACACACATACAAATATATAATTATAAATAATAATAATAATAATAATTTTATTTAATATAAAGTCCTATAATTCATGTCAAACTTTCATCTGAATCAAATTTCTGTAAGTATGAATAAATTCACAAAAAAAGAAGTGTAAACCTACATACATAATTCTACATATATATAAACATTGAAACCCAGAAATGAAAAATATAAGATATCTCTCTTAAATTGCACATTTCCTTTTGGTGGAGCCATTGAAGCTGTTCTCCTTCACCATTCTGAAAAGGGATTCAACTTCTTCCCTCCCCACAATCTCAAAGAACTGCAGATCGCAGAGCTTCCTCTTGCATGTGGTGGAGCGCCGCCGCTTCATCGGCGCCGGAGGACAGCTAAGGGTGGTTGGAATCATGTGCCTAGGAGATCTTGGGGTGTGGCAGTCTTCTTCATTTCTGGAGACTCCATCATCAGCATCTGTAGTACTGATAAAAGAAGATGAACTTATCTTGATCATTGGCAGCCTCAATTCAAGATCTTTGGACATAGTTCTTGTGGGGGTGGGGGTGGGGTGAGAAGTTGTTTGCGGGAAATGGAGAAGGTATGAGATTCTACGTCCATATATGTATAGTTGGGGGGTGGGTGGGGTGGGGTGGGGGGTTAGAGGCGTGCAATATAAGGTAATTGAGTTAGAAAAAAAGTGGGTTTGTCTTGAATTTCTTTATTCTTACACAAGTGATAAACTTTTCTAGCTTGTCTTTTTCATCAGCTCTTTGCATCTCATTCAGTTTTTTTTTTTTTTTTTTTTTTTGAGCTTTTGTTCAGCTGATGTGGGTCCCATTTTATACAACATTTATCATAATAATAATAATAATAATAATAATAATAATAATAGTACCTGATAGTTTTAATAATATATTAAATATAATCGCACAAATAATAATATACACTTTTATAAATAAATACTAATAACTCTTGATGCACAGTACACTGAATGTAACATCTCAAATACTCGAAAGTATCGTTTAAGACCTAAGAAAGAAGCCTTGATTACTTTTCAAGAATCTTTTGCAACTTCTAATCAATAAGTCTTACAAAAAAATAAAATAACAATATTTATTTTATAAGTAATTAGGTTTGACAAAATTTGAATGATAATATTTATTTATTTTTATTTTTTTAGGGGATCGTGGCAAGAATTATTAACACGTGAAGCATATGGGTAAAGATCGTATAATTCAACACTAGTTACCCTCTTAGATAAAATACATATAATATATTGCCATTTAAGTAATTAGCTAAGGGACAATCAAGATTATTTTTCTTGCTTTCTTTGTAACAAAATTAATAACAACATCTTCCTAATCAACTTACATGACACCTTTTACTATCACTTTAATTTTAGAACACTCATTGGGTGCGTCGTATATTCGATTTGCAGTATTATTTGTTTAACTCAAATATATTACTTATTTACTTGTAAAATATTAATTTTTTAAACAATAAATCAGTAGTAATATTTTTTAAATTAAATAAGTAATACTATAGATCTGGTTGCACTGTACATCTGATGGACATAATTTTTTGTGTTAATTTTATATTTTGTTTTATGTTATGTGTATAATAAGACATTACCTTTTTATTATTGGATAATAAAAATATATCGAAAATAAAATGCAAAATTAGAATATGATAAATGAATTACTATCCGAATCGAAACTAACTTTATCAAGAAAGCCAAAAAAATAAAAAGAATAATAATGATAGTAATAAATAAATAAATATATCCTAATTAAAATATTGCCCTTTTAGCTCAATAATTTGCTAGTAAGTTTTAGTAAATCTACATTTATAACGTGCTGTAGTAGATCACATTTATAATATATATATATATATAGATATGATAAAATGAATATATATTAATTTTTTTTATCTACATTGATAAAAATAAAATATTATTTGAAAAAAAAATAGGTTGTGAGCTGAAATCGATGGTGATTAACTTTCTGGGGAATTGTAATCAACGGATTACGACTGATAAGTTTTAGACGGCGAAAATGTTATAAAGTGGTGGCAAAATGGGATATGATTTATAATATATTTATTTATAATAAAAGGTTATAATCGAATAATAAATTTAATATATTCTTTCGAAGAATGATGATAAATTATTTAATAGTTTTTAGTTTTATTAAAAATATTTAATTTCTTCATGCAATTTAAACACATTTAATTTTTCAAATTAAATAAATTGTTTTAAAATGCGCAATATGAGTGTCAAATTAAATATTAATAAAAAATATATATTTAATATATTATACATTAATAATTTGTAAAAAAAAAAAGTAATTTATGTTCTAAATATTTTGAAAAAAATCAAAAAAGAAAAAGAAAATTTTGAGTAAATATTTTTTATTTTGAAAAGTAAAAAAAAGTTCTAAAATAATTTTCACATGCTTATTTTAATGTCAAGGGTGAGTGACACAATTTATTTTTGTGTCAATACTATAAGAAAATAATATTTTTATTTTAACAAATTAGAAATAAAAAAAAATAATTAGTCAAAGAGTCGCACATTATTTTTATTTTTAGAAATTAAAAAAGATGAAATTTTATTTTTTTACTATATTAGTATATAAGGAAACTTAAAAAATATATTTTAATTTCCTTTTCTACTTTTTGCCCGGACAAGCCAAGAATAAATATAGCTGTTGCTCCCCCATTGTCAGAGACAAGTTCAATAAAGAGTTGGATAGGACAGGTGTCTCTTCTTACCAATTCAAACTTCCTCACTTATTTATTTCCTTTGTCTTCTTTAATTTTTTATTTATTTTAAATTTTTAAATGGAATTATTTAAAAAATATTTAGAAGAAAATAAAACTAATAAATTGATCAAAGTAAACTACATTTTAACTTGTGGTTACTTTTTGTGAAGAAAATAAAACAAACTACTCGATTCTCGATTTATAATTTATTGGTAAATGCTTTATTTAGATAATTATGATTTTTTTATAGAATCTACAAGTTGGTACAAACTCAATTTCAGTACGTGAAGGTATAAAATACATGGAAGTAAATTAAATTACTCAAAATCAATCGTAATTGGACCGATCAAAGTTCATTCAAAGTTAACTTGGATAAAATCTTATATAATTTTCAAAAGTCGTTAGAGTTACTTTTTTAAGATGCTACTAGTAAATAGGTTTGCTCGACCCCTAGTACTGAACTATAATGAATATGGTTGATATAATATTTTATCGGAATATTTGAGCTAGATTAAATTTTTTCCGTTTCCAAAATCTAAATCTTAAAATTCAAAATTTTGGGTGTTTCCAAAATCTAAATCTTAATGTAGGAATTACGATCTTTTATTTTATTTTTGTATTTTTGAAATGTGTTGTTTAATTGTTTTTTATATTTTTTGTATTGAATATTATGTTTTTATATATCATACTTAACTCAATTAAACTATTTTTAAATTATTTTTATTAAATATGATAAAAAAATTGATATAATTTCAATCATATAAAGAAAGTAAGTAAGATTTAAAATCCTACACATAAAGCTATAATTGTAACATAGAATTAATAAAAATACACAAAATTATAACGATAATAATTATAAAATTACAAATAAGAGTTAAAATGTTATATACGAAGAATTATTTTAAATAAATTATTAAAAATATTATATTTTTTTATGTAAAAAAAATAGTATAAATTATTGAAGAACGAGTGTAGATTTTGCTTTTTGAATGTCTTGGACAATTGTGGCCTTATAATTAATCGATAGTGATGAATGCCACGGTGGATGGAACGACGCTGAATGATTGTTCGAACAAATGCATGTCAAAGGTTTATAATTGAAAGTGTGTATTAATGGATCTCAGAAACAATTCGATCATATTTACTTTCTATTTATAGTCTGTTTCGTTATCTAGAATTACTCATGCATACACAATTAAGAAGAAAATGGCAAAATAATTATTTATATATAGAAGTTTTCCAGGACAACTTCAACAAAATTATTATTTATATATTTTTAGAAATATTTACCTTTAATTTTATTTATATTTATTCATAAATAGTATTTCATTATTTCTTCATTGCATATGTTATTGGGCGCCCAATGAGCCCAAGATTATTGGTTTTAAAGGTTGGTGTTGCTCTGTTCTACTTCTTTATTAGGCCGAAGCCCAGATCTTAACTAAAGCCCAAACAGGTAACATGTATGAATTTTTATTTATTAATTATTTTTTAATAACTAAACTTAGATTTCATTATTATGAATTAAATAACAATAAATAAATAAAACCAGTCAAATTATGCATTTTAGGGGCAAATTAGGTAATCGAATAATTTGTTTAATTTCTTTTTAGACTTCCTTTTTTATATAATAATATAAAGTAGGTCTCATATGGGACATCTCAAATATATCTTATGAGATCAAATATCAACAAAAAATTAATAAAGAAAAATAAAATAAAATAAAGAATAAAGAATATAAAATATTAAAACCCTAAAATCTGAAGAATTTATTTTTTTTTCTGAAAAAGCTGAAAACCTCCCAAAAAAACCCTTAAAAAACTGAAAATATTTACCAATTGGTACGATTTTATTTCCATAAAATAGTATAAATTTTCTCCTAAATTATCTCCTAATTCTACAGATTTTTTAGAGAAAAATCAGGATTGTGTCTAAAAGTCAAAGTAATAAAACATAGAATATATCCTCAATCAATAAATAATATTCTTTTTATAATAAAAAAATACTATTTTTTCGAGTTGTACATTTGACTGTATAATATATCTATTATTTATTTACATAAAATTACCCATACCTAAGAAAAAAGTGATCAACATACACCAGGAATATTTTATAATTATATTCACAAAATTATTATTATATTTACTAAATTAATAAAAATCTATATATCAGAATGTGTATACCCTAAGATTTACTAAATTAATAAAAATCCATAAAATATAATATACCTTAATTAATTTCCTTTCCTATTGAAAGAATATCATATTCATTAAATGTCTATAAAAGCAATCAATCAAAGAAAACTAAAACCACAAACTATCACATAATGAACAAAATTCTCTTGTTACTCCTCCTTCTGGAAGTCAGCGTACTTCAAAAGTCAACGGATGCATGTTTTGCTACATCGCAACACCATGTTCATGTCGTCGATAATCTCCCCCAAACTTCTGCACCATTGATTGTTCATTGTGCGTCTGGAGATGATGATCTTGGATATCATACTCTATACAATAATCAAAATTTTCAATGGAGTTTTTGTCCGAGTTTTGCTTCACACACTATATTTTTTTGTCATTTATGGTGGGGAGCGAAGAGTAAAGCTTTCGAGGTATATAATGAAAACGAAGTACCACAAACACATCAATCATGGTGGATAGCGAAGACTGATGGTATTTACTTTTCGAGCGAAAATGTCCCAAAGAAATTCTTGGCGAAAAAATATGATTGGGATGGCTAAACATAGATCGTCAAATATATATCATTATTTTTTTAATTTTCTTGATAATAGTTCGATTATGTGAGTTTCTAAAATCATTGCTTCCCTCTATGAGATATTGCTGAAATAAATCCCAATTTCATCAGCATGCCTATTTTTCATTTAGTAGATTGAAATAATTAATTCATGTGTTTCTAAATTTGTATGGATTTTAAATTATTTTATTGAAACTCGAGCACAATTTTATGGCTATAAATAATTCAAATGTTTACGAGTGATAATTAAATTTGAATCTTTATTGTGTATTGGAGTTGATGATTATTTATTATATCAATCTAAGAGTTTTATTTTAATTTTTTTTTACGTTTTTGGTTTGGCCTGAAATTTCAAACGATGCTTGATCAATAAGTGGAAAAAAATGGTTAAAATTGTCCGCTTAATGTGAATTTATTATTTTATGTGTTGTTTTTGTTCTTCTTGTTGTTGTCGTCGTTATTTTTTGTATTTGGAACTTTTTGTATTTAGGTTTAAAGCATTATTAGTTCCCAACATTCTTGATGACAAAATATAATTAGAAAAAAAAAGAAAAAAGAGAGAGAATAAAAGTTTTAGTGTCTATGTTGATAAATATGGATGAGATAATTCTTGCAAATTTGTTCCCTTATTTTTAAAATTATCAATCATATTTCTAATTTCAAAATTTTGGATCCGACTTTAATTAAGCCCTATTTAAGTTGAAACACGAACCTAGCTCTCACCTAACCCGCGGGTGTTTTTATATGTTTTAAATTTGTGTAAAATGAAAAAAGAAAAAAAAACATATGGAATAATATAAAAAGATGTACACTTAGATATCACATATATAATGATTTAGTAACAAATCGCTTACAAAAAAATGAGAAAGATTAACTTCTATATAAAATCATAGGAAAAAAAAAAATCGAAGTTTATTTATTTACACTATAAATTATAAGTAAAATATTGCTCGATAAATAAAATATGTTATTTCTAATTGTTCCAATTGTAAGAAAAGAAAATACCGTCGCTCTTTGCTATCCACCATGATTTATGTGTATGTTGGTCGGAAAATTTTACTTTATAATAATTTCAACAATTCTTCAAAAATAGTATTTCACTATTTCTTCATTACACATGTTATTGGGCCGGCACCCAATGAGCCCAAGATTAATGGTTTTAAATGTTAGTGTTGCTCTGTTCTACTTTCTATTGGGCCGAAGCCCAAATATCAACTATACCCAAACGGATGATATCCATGATTATTATTATTATTATTATTATTAACTAGTATGTTCTCACGCACAATGCACCAACATATTATTATAATATAATATTATTAAATTTTAGAAATATATAAAATTAAATTTTAAAATATATATAATTATGTTTAATAATTTATATATATAGTATGATTAAAATAAGATATAAATATTATGCAATACGTAAACATTAATTATATTTAATAATTTATATATATAGTAATATTTTTTAAATTAAATAAGTAATACTATAGATCCGGTTGCACGATACATCTAATGGACATAATTTTTTGTATTAATTTTATATTTTGTTTTATGTTATGTGTATAATAAGACATTACCTTTTTATTATTGGATAATAAACATATATGGAAAATAAAATGCAAAATTAAAATATGATAAATGAATATATATTAATTTTTTTTATCTACATTGATAAAAGTAAAATAATATTTGAAAAAAAAAATAAAGAAAATAGATTGTGAGCTGAAATCGATGGTGATTAACTTTCTGGGGAATTGTAATCAACGGATTGCGACTTATAAGTTTTAGACGGCGAAAAGGTTATAAAGTGGTGGCAAAATGGGATATGATTTATAATATATTTATTTATAATAAAAGGTTATAATCGAATAATAAATTTAATATATTCTTTCGAAGAATGATGATAAATTATTTAATAGTTTTTAGTTTTATTAAAAATATTTAATTTCTTCATGCAATTTAAACCCATTTAATTTTTCAAATTAAATAAATTATTTTAAAATGTGCAATATGTGTGTCAAATTAAATATAAATAAAAAATATTTATTTAATATATTATACATGAAAAACTTGTAAGAAAAAAAAAAGTAATTTTGTTCTAAATATTTTTAAAAAATCAAAAAAGAAAAAGAAAATTTTGAATAAATATTTTTTATTTTGAAAATTAAAAAAAATTCTAAAATAATTTTCACATGCTTATTTTAATGTCAAGGGTGAGTGACACAATTTTTTTTTGTGTCAATACTATAAGAAAATAATATTTTTATTTTAACAAATTAGAAATAAAAAAAAAATTAATTAGTCAAAGAGTCGCACATTATTTTTACTTTTAGAAATTAAAAAAGATGAAATTTTATTTTTTTTACTATATTAGTATATATGGAATAATGGAAACTTAAAAAATATATTTTAATTTCCTTTTCTACTTTTTGCCCGGACAAGCCAAGAATAAATATAGCTGTTGCTCCCCCATTGTCAGAGACAAGTTCAATAAAGAGTTGGATAGGACAGGTGTCTCTATTTACCAATTCAAACTTCCTCACTTATTTATTTCCTTTGTCTTCTTTAATTTTTTTATTTTAATTTTTTTAAATGGAATTATTTAAAAAATATTTAGAAGAAAATAAAACTAATAAATTGATCAAAGTAAACTACATTTTAACTTGTGGTTACTTTTTGTGAAGAAAATAAAACAAACTACTCGATTCTCGATTTATAATTTATTGGTAAATGCTTTATTTAGATAATTATGATTTTTTTATAGAATCTACAAGTTGGTACAAACTCAATTTCAGTACGTGAAGGTATAAAATACATGGAAGTAAATTAAATTACTCAAAATCAATCGTAATTGGACCGATCAAAGTTCATTCAAAGTT
The DNA here is from genome assembly GCA_028749325.2 of Caryopteris x clandonensis. Classification (NCBI taxonomy): domain Eukaryota; kingdom Viridiplantae; phylum Streptophyta; class Magnoliopsida; order Lamiales; family Lamiaceae; genus Caryopteris; species Caryopteris x clandonensis. Next base: position 2,937,290 of record JAPYKT020000027.1, on the reverse strand, counting down.
AACTTGGATAAAATCTTATATAATTTTCAAAAGTCGTTAGAGTTACTTTTTTAAGATGCTACTAGTAAATAGGTTTGCTCGACCCCTAGTACTGAACTATAATGAATATGGTTGATATAATATTTTATCGGAATATTTGAGCTAGATTAAATTTTTTCCGTTTCCAAAATCTAAATCTTAAAATTCAAAATTTTGGGTGTTTCCAAAATCTAAATCTTAATGTAGGAATTACGATCTTTTATTTTATTTTTGTATTTTTGAAATGTGTTGTTTAATTGTTTTTTATATTTTTTGTATTGAATATTATGTTTTTATATATCATACTTAACTCAATTAAACTATTTTTAAATTATTTTTATTAAATATGATAAAAAAATTGATATAATTTCAATCATATAAAGAAAGTAAGTAAGATTTAAAATCCTACACATAAAGCTATAATTGTAACATAGAATTAATAAAAATACACAAAATTATAACGATAATAATTATAAAATTACAAATAAGAGTTAAAATGTTATATACGAAGAATTATTTTAAATAAATTATTAAAAATATTATATTTTTTTATGTAAAAAAAATAGTATAAATTATTGAAGAACGAGTGTAGATTTTGCTTTTTGAATGTCTTGGACAATTGTGGCCTTATAATTAATCGATAGTGATGAATGCCACGGTGGATGGAACGACGCTGAATGATTGTTCGAACAAATGCATGTCAAAGGTTTATAATTGAAAGTGTGTATTAATGGATCTCAGAAACAATTCGATCATATTTACTTTCTATTTATAGTCTGTTTCGTTATCTAGAATTACTCATGCATACACAATTAAGAAGAAAATGGCAAAATAATTATTTATATATAGAAGTTTTCCAGGACAACTTCAACAAAATTATTATTTATATATTTTTAGAAATATTTACCTTTAATTTTATTTATATTTATTCATAAATAGTATTTCATTATTTCTTCATTGCATATGTTATTGGGCGCCCAATGAGCCCAAGATTATTGGTTTTAAAGGTTGGTGTTGCTCTGTTCTACTTCTTTATTAGGCCGAAGCCCAGATCTTAACTAAAGCCCAAACAGGTAACATGTATGAATTTTTATTTATTAATTATTTTTTAATAACTAAACTTAGATTTCATTATTATGAATTAAATAACAATAAATAAATAAAACCAGTCAAATTATGCATTTTAGGGGCAAATTAGGTAATCGAATAATTTGTTTAATTTCTTTTTAGACTTCCTTTTTTATATAATAATATAAAGTAGGTCTCATATGGGACATCTCAAATATATCTTATGAGATCAAATATCAACAAAAAATTAATAAAGAAAAATAAAATAAAATAAAGAATAAAGAATATAAAATATTAAAACCCTAAAATCTGAAGAATTGATTTTTTTTTTCTGAAAAAGCTGAAAACCTCCCAAAAAACCCTTAAAAAACTGAAAATATTTACCAATTGGTACGATTTTATTTCCATAAAATAGTATAAATTTTCTCCTAAATTATCTCCTAATTCTACAGATTTTTTAGAGAAAAATCAGGATTGTGTCTAAAAGTCAAAGTAATAAAACATAGAATATATCCTCAATCAATAAATAATATTCTTTTTATAATAAAAAAATACTATTTTTTCGAGTTGTACATTTGACCGTATAATATATCTATTATTTATTTACATAAAATTACCCATACCTAAGAAAAAAGTGATCAACATACACCAGGAATATTTTATAATTATATTCACAAAATTATTATTATATTTACTAAATTAATAAAAATCTATATATCAGAATGTGTATACCCTAAGATTTACTAAATTAATAAAAATCCATAAAATATAATATACCTTAATTAATTTCCTTTCCTATTGAAAGAATATCATATTCATTAAATGTCTATAAAAGCAATCAATCAAAGAAAACTAAAACCACAAACTATCACATAATGAACAAAATTCTCTTGTTACTCCTCCTTCTGGAAGTCAACGTACTTCAAAAATCAACGGATGCATGTTTTGCTACATCGCAACACCATGTTCATGTCGTCGATAATCTCCCCCAAACTTCTGCACCATTGATTGTTCATTGTGCGTCTGGAGATGATGATCTTGGATATCATACTCTATACAACAATCAAAATTTTCAATGGAGTTTTTGTCCGAGTTTTGCTTCACACACTATATTTTTTTGTCATTTATGGTGGGGAGCGAAGAGTAAAGCTTTCGAGGTATATAATGAAAACGAAGTACCACAAACACATCAATCATGGTGGATAGCGAAGACTGATGGTATTTACTTTTCGAGCGAAAATGTCCCAAAGAAATTCTTGGCGAAAAAATATGATTGGGATGGCTAAACATAGATCGTCAAATATATATCATTATTTTTTTAATTTTCTTGATAATAGTTCGATTATGTGAGTTTCTAAAATCATTGCTTCCCTCTATGAGATATTGCTGAAATAAATCCCAATTTCATCATCATGCCTATTTTTCATTTAGTAGATTGAAATAATTAATTCATGTGTTTCTAAAGTTGTGTGGATTTTAAATTATTTTATTGAAACTCGAGCACAATTTTATGGCAATAAATAATTCAAATGTTTACGAGTGATAATTAAATTTGAATCTTTATTGTGTATTGGAGTTGATGATTATTTATTATATCAATCTAAGAGTTTTATTTTAATTTTTTTTGACGTTTTTGGTTTGGCCTGAAATTTCAAACGATGCTTGATCAATAAGTGGAAAAAATGGTTAAAATTGTCAGCTTAATGTGAATTTATTATTTTATGTGTTGTTTTTGTTCTTCTTGTTGTTGTCGTCGTTATTTTTTGTATTTGGAACTTTTTGTATTTAGGTTTAAAGCATTATTAGTTCCCAACATTCTTGATGACAAAATATAATTAGAAAAAAGAAAAGAAAAAAGAGAGAGAATAAAAGTTTTAGTGTCTATGTTGATAAATATGGATGAGATAATTCTTGCAAATTTGTTCCCTTATTTTTAAAATTATCAATCATATTTCTAATTTCAAAATTTTGGATCCGACTTTAATTAAGCCCTATTTAAGTTGAAACACGAACCTAGCTCTCACCTAACCCGCGGGTGTTTTTATATGTTTTAAATTTGTGTAAAATGAAAAAAGGAAAAAAAAACATATGGAATAATATAAAAAGATGTACACTTAGATATCACATATATAATGATTTAGTAACAAATCGCTTGCAAAAAAAAGAGAAAGATTAACTTCTATATAAAATCATAGGAAAAAAAAATCGAAGTTTATTTATTTACACTATAAATTATAAGTAAAATATTGCTCGATAAATAAAATATGTTCTTTCTAATTGTTCCAATTGTAAGAAAAGAAAATACCGTCGCTCTTTGCTATCCACCATGATTTATGTGTATGTTGGTCGGAAAATTTTACTTTATAATAATTTCAACAATTCTTCAAAAATAGTATTTCACTATTTCTTCATTACACATGTTATTGGGCCGGCACCCAATGAGCCCAAGATTAATGGTTTTAAAGGTTATTGTTGCTCTGTTCTACTTTCTATTGGGCCGAAGCCCAAATCTCAACTAAACCCTAACGGATGATATCCATGATTATTATTATTATTATTATTATTATTATTATTAACTAGTATGTTCTCCGATGCACCAACATATTATTATAATATAATATTGTTAAATTTTAGAAATATATAAAATTAAATTTTGAAATATATATAATTATGTTTAATAATTTATATATATAGCATGATTAAAATAAGATATAAATATTATGCAATATGTAAACATTAATTATGTTTAATAATTTATATATAGTAATATTTTTAAATTAAATAAGTAATACTATAGATCCGGTTGCACCATACATCTAATGGACATAATTTTTTGTGTTAATTTTATATTTTGTTTTATGTTATGTGTATAATAAGACATTACCTTTTTATTATTGGATAATAAACATATATGGAAAATAAAAAGCAAAATTAGAATATGATAAATGAATTAGTATCCGAATCGAAACTAACTTTATCAAGAAAGCCAAAAAATAAAAAGAATAATAATGATAGTAATAAATAAATAAATAAATCCTAATTAAAATATTGCCCTTTTACCTCAATATTTGCTAGTAAGTTTTAGTAAATCTACATTTATAACGTCATATATATATATGATAAAATGAATATATATTAATTTTTTTTATCTACATTGATAAAAGTAAAATATTATTTGAAATAAAAAAATAAAAAAAATAGATTGTGAGCTGAAATCGATGGTGATTAACTTTCTGGGGAATTGTAATCAACGGATTACGACTTATAAGTTTTAGACGGCGAAAAGGTTATAAAGTGCTGGCAAAATGGGATCTGATTTATAATATATTTATTTATAATAAAAGCTTATAATCGAATAATAAATTTAATATATTCTTTCGAAGAATGATGATAAATTATTTAATAGTTTTTTATTTTATTAAAAATATTTAATTTATTCATGCAATTTAAACCTATTTAATTTTTCAAATTAAATAAATTATTTTAAAATATGCAATATGAGTGTCAAATTAAAGATCAAGAAAAAAATATTTATTTGATATATTATACATTAAAAACTTGTAAGAAAAAAAAATAATTTATATTCTAAATATTTTGAAAAAAAATCAAAAAAGAAAAAGAAAAATTTGAAAAAATATTTTTTATTTTGAAAAGTAAAAAAAGTTCTAAAATAATTTTCACATGCTTATTTTAATGTCAAGGGTGAGTGACACAATTTATTTTTATGTCAATACTATAAGAAAATAATATTTTTATTTTAACAAATTAGAAATAAAAAAATTAATTAGTCGAGGAGTCGCACATTATTTTTATTTTTAGAAATTAAAAAAAAAGATGAAATTTTATTTTTATTACTATATTAGTATATATGGAAACTTAAAAAATATATTTTAATTTCCTTTTCTACTTTTTTGCCCGGACAAGCCAAGAATAAATATAGCTGTTGCTCCCCCATTGTCAGAGACAAATTCAATATAGAGTTGGATAGGACAGGTGTCTCTTCTTACCAATTCAAACTTCCTCACTTATTTATTGCCTTTGTCTTCTTTAATTTTTTATTTTTATTTTTTTTAAATTGAATTATTTAAAAAATATTTAGAAGAAAATAAAACTATTAAATTGATCAAAGTAAACTACATTTTAACTTGTGGTTACTTTTTGTGAAGAAAATAAAACAAACTACTCGATTCTCGATTTATAATTTATTGGTAAATGCTTTATTAGATAATTATGATTTTTTTATAGAATCTATAAGTTGGTACAAACTCAATTTCAGTACGTGAAGATATGAAATACATGGAAGAAAATTAAATTACTCAAAATCAATCGTAATTGGACTGATCAAAGTTCATTCAAAGTTAACTTGAATAAAATCTCATATAATTTTCAAAAGTCGTCACAATTTATTTTTTAAGATACTACTATGATTGATTTTAGTAAATAGGTTTGCTCGACCCCTAGTACTGAACTATAATGTATGGTTGATATAATATTTTATCGGAATATTTGAGCTAGATTAAATTTTTTCCGTTTCCAAAATCTAAATCTTAAAATTCAAAATTTTGGGTGTTTCAAAAATCTAAATCTTAATGTAGGAATTACGATCTTTTATTTTATTTTTGTATTTTTGAAATGTGTTGTTTAATTGTTTTTATATTTTTTGTATTGAATATTATGTTTTTATATATCATACTTAATTCAATTAAATTATATTTAAATTATTTTTATTAAATGTGATAAAAAATTGATATAATTTCAATCATATAAAGAAAGTAAGTAAGATTAAAATCCTACACATAAAACTATAATTGTAACATAGAATTAATAAAAATACATAAAATTATAACGATAATAATTATAAAATTACAAATAAGAGTTAAAATGTTATATATGACGAATTATTTTAAATAAATTATTAATTTTTTTATGTATAAAAAATAGTATAAATTATTGAAGAACGAGTGCAGACTTTGCTTTTCGAGTGTCTTGGACAATTGTGGCCTTATAATTAATCGATAGTGATGAATGTCACGGTGGATGGAACGACGTTGAATGATTGTTCGAACAAATGCATATCAAAGGTTTATAATTGTAAGTGTGTATTAATGGATTTCAGCAACAATTCGATCGAATTTACTCTCTATTTATAGTCTGTTTCGTTATCTAGAATTACTCACGCACACACAATTAAGAAGAAAATGGCAAAATAATTATTTATATACATAAGTTTGCCAGGACAACTTCAACAAAATTATTAATTATATTATTTCAGAAATATTTACCTTTAATTTTATTTATATTTATTCATAAGTAGTAGTTCATTATTTCTTCATTGCATATGTAATTGGGCGCCCAATGAGCCCAAGATTATTGGTTTTAAAGGTTGGTGTTTCTTTATTGGGCCGAAGCCCAGATCTTAACTAAAGCCCAAACAGGTGACATGTATGAATTTTTATTTATTAATTATTTTTTTAATAACCAAACTTAGAATTCATTATTATGAATTAAATAACAATAAAAAAATACCAGGAGTCAAATTATGCATTTTTAGGGGCAAATTAAGTAATCTAATATTAGGTTTAATTTCTTTTTAGGCTTCCTTTTTTATATAATAATATAAAGTAGGTCTCATATGGGACATCTCAAAACTATCTTATGAGATCAAATATCAACAAAAAATTAATAAAGAAAAATAAAATAAAATAAAGAATAAAGAATATAAAATATTAAAACCCTAAAATCTGAAGAATTGATTTTCTTTTTTTCTTAAAAAGCTGAAAACCTCCCAAAGAACCCTTAAAAAACTGAAAATATTTACCAATTGGTACGATTTTATTTCCATAAAATAGTATAAATTTTCTCCTAAATTTTCTCCTAATTCTACAGATTTTTTAGAGAAAAATCAGGATTATGTCTAAAAGTCAAATTAATAAAACATAGAATATATCCTCAATCAATAAATAATATTCTTTTTATAATAAAAAAATAATATTTTTTCGAGTTGTACATTTGAGCGTATAATATACCTATTATTTATTAACATAAAATTACCCATACCTAAGAAAAAAGTGATCAACATACACCAGGAATATTTTATAATTATATTCACAAAATTATTATTATATTTACTAAATTAATAAAAAACTATAATGTGTATACCCTAATATTTACTAAATTAATAAAAATCCATAAAATATAATATACCTTAATTAATTTCCTTTCCTATTGAAAGAATATCATATTCATTAAATGTCTATAAAAGCAACCAATCAAAGAAAACTAAAACCACAAACTATCACATAATGAACAAAATTCTCTTGTTACTCCTCCTTCTGGAAGTCAGCGTACTTCAAAAATCAACGGATGCATGTTTTGCTACATCGCAACACCATGTTCATGTCGTCGATAATCTCCCCCAAACTTCTGCACCATTGATTGTTCATTGTGCGTCTGGAGATGATGATCTTGGATATCATACTCTATACAACAATCAAAATTTTCAATGGAGTTTTTGTCCGAGTTTTGCATCACACACTATATTTTTTTGTCATTTATGGTGGGGAGCGAAGAGTAAAGCTTTCGAGGTATATAATGAAAACGAAGTACCACAAACACATCAATCATGGTGGATAGCGAAGACTGATGGTATTTACTTTTCGAGCGAAAATGTCCCAAAGAAATTCTTGGCGAAAAAATATGATTGGGATGGCTAAACATAGATCGTCAAATATATATCATTATTTTTTTAATTTTCTTGATAATAGTTCGATTATGTGAGTTTCTAAAATCATTGCTTCCCTCTATGAGATATTGCTGAAATAAATCCCAATTTCATCATCATGCCTATTTTTCATTTAGTAGATTGAAATAATTAATTCATGTGTTTCTAAAGTTGTGTGGATTTTAAATTATTTTATTGAAACTCGAGCACAATTTTATGGCAATAAATAATTCAAATGTTTACGAGTGATAATTAAATTTGAATCTTTATTGTGTATTGGAGTTGATGATTATTTATTATATCAATCTAAGAGTTTTATTTTAATTTTTTTTGACGTTTTTGGTTTGGCCTGAAATTTCAAACGATGCTTGATCAATAAGTGGAAAAAATGGTTAAAATTGTCAGCTTAATGTGAATTTATTATTTTATGTGTTGTTTTTGTTCTTCTTGTTGTTGTCGTCGTTATTTTTTGTATTTGGAACTTTTTGTATTTAGGTTTAAAGCATTATTAGTTCCCAACATTCTTGATGACGAAATATAATTAGAAAAAAGAAAAGAAAAAAGAGAGAGAATAAAAGTTTTAGTGTCTATGTTGATAAATATGGATGAGATAATTCTTGCAAATTTGTTCCCTTATTTTTAAAATTATCAATCATATTTCTAATTTCAAAATTTTGGATCCGACTTTAATTAAGCCCTATTTAAGTTGAAACACGAACCTAACTCTCACCTAACCCGCGGGTGTTTTTATATGTTTTAAATTTGTGTAAAATGAAAAAAGGAAAAAAAAACATATGGAATAATATAAAAAGATGTACACTTAGATATCACATATATAATGATTTAGTAACAAATCGCTTGCAAAAAAAAAGAGAAAGATTAACTTCTATATAAAATCATAGGAAAAAAAAATCGAAGTTTATTTATTTACACTATAAATTATAAGTAAAATATTGCTAGATAAATAAAATATGTTATTTCTAATTGTTCCAATTGTAAGAAAAGAAAATACCGTCGCTCTTTGCTATCCACCATGATTTATGTGTATGTTGGTCGGAAAATTTTACTTTATAATAATTTCAACAATTCTTCAAAAATAGTATTTCACTATTTCTTCATTACACATGTTATTGGGCCGGCACCCAGTGAGCCCAAGATTAATGGTTTTAAAGGTTATTGTTGCTCTGTTCTACTTTCTATTGGGCCGAAGCACAAATCTCAACTAAACCCTAACGGATGATATCCATGATTATTATTATTATTATTATTATTATTATTAACTAGTATGTTCTCTGTGTGATGCACCAACATATTATTATAATATAATATTGTTAAATTTTAGAAATATATATAATTATGTTTAATAATTTATATATATAGCATGATTAAAATAAGATATAAATATTATGCAATATGTAAACATTAATTATGTTTAATAATTTATATATAGTAATATTTTTAAATTAAATAAGTAATACTATAGATCCGGTTGCACGATACATCTAATGGACATAATTTTTTGTGTTAATTTTATATTTTGTTTTATGCTATGTGTATAATAAGACATTACCTTTTTATTATTGGATAATAAACATATATGGAAAATAAAATGCAAACTTAGAATATGATAAATGAATTAGTATCCGAATCGAAACTAACTTTATCAAGAAAGCCAAAAAATAAAAAGAATAATAATGATAGTAATAAATAAATAAATAAATCCTAATTAAAATATTGCCCTTTTACCTCAATATTTGCTAGTAAGTTTTAGTAAATGTACATTTATAACGTTATATATATATATATATGATAAAATGAATATATATTAATTTTTTTATCTACATTGATAAAAGTAAAATATTATTTGAAATAAAAAAAAATAGATTGTGAGATGAAATCGATGGTGATTAACTTTCTGGGGAATTGTAATCAACGGATTACGACTTATAAGTTTTAGACGGCGAAAAGGTTATAAAGTGCTGGCAAAATGGGATCTGATTTATAATATATTTATTTATAATAAAAGCTTATAATCGAATAATAAATTTAATATATTCTTTCGAAGAATGATGATAAATTATTTAATAGTTTTTTTATTTTATAAAAAATATTTAATTTCTTCATGCAATTTAAACCTATTTAATTTTTCAAATTAAATAAATTATTTTAAAATATGCAATATAAGTGTCAAATTAAAGATCAAGAAAAAAATATTTATTTGATATATTATACATTAAAAACTTGTAAGAAAAAAAAATAATTTATATTCTAAATATTTTGAAAAAAAATCAAAAAAGAAAAAGAAAAATTTGAAAAAATATTTTTTATTTTGAAAAGTAAAAAAAGTTCTAAAATAATTTTCACATGCTTATTTTAATGTCAAGGGTGAGTGACACAATTTATTTTTATGTCAATACTATAAGAAAATAATATTTTTATTTTAACAAATTAGAAATAAAAAAATTAATTAGTCGAAGAGTCGCACATTATTTTTATTTTTAGAAATTAAAAAAAAAAAGATGAAATTTTATTTTTATTACTATATTAGTATATATGGAAACTTAAAAAATATATTTTAATTTCCTTTTCTACTTTTTTGCCCGGACAAGCCAAGAATAAATATAGCTGTTGCTCCCCCATTGTCAGAGACAAATTCAATATAGAGTTGGATAGGACAGGTGTCTCTTCTTACCAATTCAAACTTCCTCAATTATTTATTGCCTTTGTCTTCTTTAATTTTTTATTTTTATTTTTTTTAAATTGAATTATTTAAAAAATATTTAGAAGAAAATAAAACTATTAAATTGATCAAAGTAAACTACATTTTAACTTGTGGTTACTTTTTGTGAAGAAAATAAAACAAACTACTCGATTCTCGATTTATAATTTTTTGGTAAATGCTTTATTTAGATAATTATGATTTTTTTATAGAATCTATAAGTTGGTACAAACTCAATTTCAGTACGTGAAGATATAAAATACATGGAAGAAAATTAAATTACTCAAAATCAATCATAATTGGACTGATCAAAGTTCATTCAAAGTTAACTTGGATAAAATCTTATATAATTTTCAAAAGTCGTCACAGTTACTTTTTTAAGATGCTACTAGTAAAGGTTTGCTCGACCCCTAGTACTGAACTATAATGAATATGGTTGATATAATATTTTATCGGAATATTTGAGCTAGATTAAATTTTTTCAGTTTCCAAAATCTAAATCTTAAAATTCAAAATTTTGGGTGTTTCCAAAATCTAAATCTTAATGTAGGAATTACGATCTTTTATTTTATTTTTGTTTTTTTGAAATGTGTTGTTTAATTGTTTTTTATATTTTTTGTATTGAATATTATGTTTTTATATATCATACTTAACTCAATTAAACTATTTTTAAATTATTTTTATTAAATATGATAAAAAATTGATATAATTTCAATATAATTGTAACATAGAATTAATAAAAATACACAAAATTATAACGATAATAATTAATAAAATTACAAATAAGAGTTAAAATGTTATATACGAAGAATTATTTTAAATAAATTATTAAAAATATTATTTTTTTTTTGTAAAAAAAATAGTATAAATTATTGAAGAAGTATAAATTATTGAAGAACGAGTGCAGATTTTGCTTTTCGAATGTCTTGGACAATTGTGGCCTTATAATTAATCAATAGTGATGAATGCCACGGTGGATGGAACGACGTTGAATGATTGTTCGAACAAATGCATGTCAAAGGTTTATAATTGAAAGTGTGTATTAATGGATCTCAGCAACAATTTGATCAGATTTACTCTCTATTTATAATCTGTTTTGTTATCTATAATTACTCATGCATACAAAATTAAGAAGAAAATGGCAAAATAATTATTTATATATATAAGTTTTCCGGGACAACTTCAACAAAATTATTAATTATATTTTTTTAGAAATATTTTCCTTTAATTTTATTTATATTTATTCATAAATAGTATTTCATTATTTCTTCATTGCATATGTTATTGGGCGCCCAATGAGCCCAAGATTATTGGTTTTAAAGGTTGGTGTTGCTCTGTTCTACTTCTTTATTGGGCCAAAGCCCAGATCTTAACTAAAGTCCAAACAGGTGACATGTATGAATTTTTATTTATTAATTATTTTTTAATAACTAAACTTAAAATTCATTATTATGAATTAAATAACAATAAAAAAAATACCAGGAGTCAAATTATGCATTTTTAGGGGCAAATTTGGTAACGAATAATATGTTTAATTTCTTTTTAGGCTTCCTTTTTTATATAATAATATAAAGTAGGTCTCATATGGGACATCTCAAATATATCTTATGAGATCAAATATCAACAAAAAATTAATAAAGAAAAGTAAAATAAAATAAAGAATAAAGAATATAAAATATTAAAACCCTAAAATCTGAAGAATTGATTTTTTTTTTTTTCTGAAAAAGCTGAAAACCTCCCAAAAAACCCTTAAAAAACTGAAAATATTTACCAATTGGTACGATTTTATTTCCATATCTAAATTGTGGCACTACCCATAAAATAGTATAAAATTTCTCCTAATTCCACAGATTTTTTAGAGAAAAATCAGGATTATGTCTAAAAATCAAAGTAATATAACATAGAATATATCCTCAATCAATAAATAATATTATTTTTATAATAAAATATACTATTTTTCGAGTCGTACATTTGACCGAATAATATAGCTATTATTTATTTACATAAAATTACCTATACCTAAGAAAAAAGTGCTCAACATACACCGGGAATATTTTATAATTATATTCACAAAATTATTATTATATTTACTAAATTAATAAAAATCTATATATTAGAGTGTGTATACCCTAATATATACTGAATTAATAAAAATCCATAAAATATAATATACCATAATTAATTTCCTTTCCTATTTAAAGAATATCATATTCATTAAATGTCTATAAAAGCAACCTATCAAAGAAAACTAAAACCCCAAACTATCACATAATGAACAAAATTCTCTTGTTACTCCTCCTTCTGGAAGTCAGCGTACTTCAAAAGTCAACAGATGCATGTTTTGCTACATCGCAACACCATGTTCATGTCGTCAATAATCTCCACCAAACTTCTGCACCATTGATTATTCATTGTGCGTCTGGAGATGATGATCTTGGATATCGTACTTTATACAATAAACAAAATTTTCAATGGAGTTTTTGTACGAGTTTTGTTTCACACACTATATTTTTTTGTCATTTATGGTGGGGAGCGAAGAGTAAAGCTTTCGAGGTATATAATGAAAATGATGTACCACAAACACATCAATCATGGTGGATAGCGAAGAATGATGGTATTTACTTTTCGGGCGAAAATGACCCAAAGATATTCTTGGCGAAAAAATATGATTGGGATGGCTAAACATAGATCGTCAAATATATATCATTATTTTTTTAATTTTCTTGATTATAGTTCGATTATGTGAGTTTCTAAAATCATTGCTTCCCTCTACGAGATATTGCTGAAATAAATCCCAATTTCATCAGCATGCCTATTTTTTATTTAGCAGATTGAAATAATTAATTCACGTGTTTCTAAATTTTTATGGATTTTAAATTATTTTATTGAAACTCGAGCACAATTTTATGGCTATAAATAATTCAAATGTTTACGAGTGATAATTAAATTTGAATGTTTATTGTGTATTGGAGTTGATGATTATTTATTATATCAATCTAAGAGTTTTATTTTAATTTTTTTTACATTTTTGGTTTGGCCTAAAATTTCAAACGATGCTTGATCAATAAGTGGAAAAAAATGGTTAAAATTGTCAGCTTAATGTGAATTTATTACTTTTTGTGTTGTTTTTGTTGTTGTTTTTGTTGTTGTTGTTGTTGTCGTCGTTATTTTTTGCATTTGGATCTTTTTGTATTTAGGTTTAAAGCAATATTAGTTCCCAACATTCTTGATGACAAAATATAATTAGAAAAAAAAAAGAAAAAAAAGAGAGAGAGAATAAAAGTTTTAGTGTCTATGTTGATAAATATGGATGAGATAATTCTTGCAAATTTGTTCCCTTATTTTTAAAATTATCAATCATATTTCTAATTTCAAAATTTTGGATCCGACTTTGATTAAGCCCTATTTAAGTTGAAACACGAACCTAACTCTCACCTAACCCGCGGATGTTCTTATATGTTTTAAATTTGTGTAAATGAAAAAAGAAAAAAAAACATATGAAATAATATGAAAAGATGTACACTTAGATATCACATATATAATGATTTAGTAACAAATCGCTTACAAAAAAGAGAAAGATTAATTTCTATATGAAATCATAGGAAACAAAATCGAAGTTTATTTATTTACACTATAAATTATAAGTAAATTATTGCTCGATAAATAAAATATGTTATTTCTAACTGTCCCAATTGTAAGAAAAGATAATACCGTCGCGCTTTGCTATCCACCATGATTTATGTGTATGTTGGTCGAAAAATTTTACTTTATAATAATTTCAACAATTCTTCAAAATTAGTATTTCACTATTTCTTCATTATACATGTTATTGGGCCGGCACCCAATGAGCCCAAGATTAATGATTTTAAAGGTTATTGTTGCTCTGTTCTACTTTTTATTGGGCCGAAGCCCAAATCTCAACTAAACCCAAACGGATGATATCCATTATTATTATTATTATTATTATTATTATTATTATTATTATTATTATTATTATTATTATTATTAACCAGTATGTTCTCACGGACGATGCACCAACATATTATTATAATATAATATTATTAAATTTTAAAAATATATAAAATTAAAATTTAAAAAAAATATATATAATTATGTTTAATAATTTATATATAGCATGATTAAAATAAGAATATAAATATTATGCAATATGTGAACATTAATTAATTTTATTGAAAAATACAATTATCAAATTACCAAATATATAATATTTTCTTTTGAAATAAAGAAAATTGAATAAAATCTATTCTATTAACGAGAATTTTTTTTATTATACATAGCATTGAATCTGCCACAAATTCATAATTGATTTGTTAAAATAAAATAGTTATGAAGATATATGAAATTTTTTATTAGTTTTGATCAAATTAGTAATATTACCAATATTAATAGATAAAAATATAAAAAATCATAATGAAAGCTTATTGGTTAGCAGTATACCAACATTTTCTAAAAATTAGTATTTTCATTTGTGGAAAAACAAATGAGTGGAAAAAATAATAATAATAAATATAGAAATAGTCAATTTACTATTATATATAGATTATTTTGAGTCAAATTATGCACTTCAAAATTAGGTAATGTAATAATATGTTTAATTTCTATTTAGGCTCTCTTTCTTATATAATATGTAGAGGAGGTCTCATAATGGAACGTGTAACAAATATGAGATCGAAATTCTAACATAAATAAATAAATTATAAAATGATAAATAAAATAAAATAAAATAAAGAATAAGAAATATAAAAAACCCTAAAATCTTAAGGGTCGATATATATTTTTTCTAAAAAAGGAAACAATCTTCCAAAAAAAATCTTAAAAACTGAAAATATTACCAATTGGTTTGAATTTATTTTCATCTCTAAATTAAGGCACTGCCCAATATAACATAGAATATATCCTCAATCAAGAAATAATATATTTTTATCATAAAAGAACACTATTTTTTCCAAATCGTACGTTTGATCATATATATCGAAATTATTTATTTACATAAAATTACACGTACCTATACAAGTGCATAAGATACACAATGAATATTTTATTACTATATTCACACAATAAATTATTATATTTACTAAATTTATAAAAATCGAACAAATATAGAATATATACACCCTAATATTTACTAATTTATAAAAAATCAAGAAAATAGAATATAATATACCCTAATTAATTTCCTTCCCTATTAAGAATACCATATTCATGTCTATAAAACCCATCAAAGAGAACCAAAACCCCAAACTATCAAGAACTATACACCATGAACAAAATTCTCTTGTTACTACTCCTTCTGGAACTCAGCGTGCTTCAAAAATATACCGATGCATGTTTTTCTACGTCGAAACACTATGTTCATGTCGTTAATAACCTCCCCCAAAATTCTGCGCCATTGTCGATTCATTGTGCATCTAAAGACAACGATCTTGGCAATCATACACTGTACATTAATCAAGATTTCCAGTGGAGTTTTTGCGCGAATTTTTTTCCAGAAACTTTATTCTTTTGTCATTTATGGTGGGGGTCGAAGAGTAAAGCTTTTGATGTGTATAATGAAAGAGTTTTCAAACCACGGACACATCAATCATGGTGGATAGCAAAGGATGATGGTATTTACTTCTCAAGCGAAAATGATCTGACAGTATCCTTAACAAAAAAATATGATTGGGATGGCTAAAAAATGGATCGTCTTACCTATATCAATCTTTATTTTCGTATGTCTTTATTTTATAATTTCTTAATAATAATTCTATTGTGAGAGTTTCTAAATCATTGCTTCCCTCAAAGACAATATTACTGAAATTAATCCCAATTTCATAAGCGTGCCTATTTTTTTATTTAGCAGATTGAAATAAGTACTTTTATATCAATCAAGATTTCTATTTTAATTTCTTGTAGGTTTTCAATTGTAGGTTTTCAATTTGAAACTTGGCTTGATCAATGAGTTGAAAAAATGGGCTAAGAATGCCAGCTTAATGCGAAATTTTTAATTTTTGCTTCATGTTTATTGTTCTTTATCGTCGTCGTCTGAGTTTAAATTTAAATATAAATAAAACTTGATGTATCGATAAAAAAACTTTCAAGGAGTAGTTCTTTTCAATCTTAGTTTCCATCGCTAAAAATCAAATCAAGTTATTCGATACTCGATTCGAGCTCGTTCATTAAAAACTCTTTTGAACTCGAATTGATAATAATGTCTAACAAGCTTGAACACACTTTTACGTTTGATAAGATCTAAATCTCGACTCGAGCTCGTTAAGCAAAATTCATTAAAACAAGTGGAAAATATCAAACTACTCGAGCTCGATTAAAGCTCGTTGACTCGATTAATAATCAAACAAATCTCAAATAAAATATTAAAAGCTCCATAACATTTCAAACAACCTTGAAGAACAGTATGTACCACTCGATTCAACTAATTGACACAATATTGACAGAATATGATTAGAAAAATAAGAAATCAGGAGAAGTTTTATTTATTTATTTTTGGAGGCAAAGTGTTTGTGGTTGATAAATATGGATAAGATAATTTTTCCTGTCTTTTCCCATTTTTTTTCTTAAATTATCGATCATATTCTTAATTTCAAAATTTTGAATCCATCGTTGATTAAGCTCTATTTAAGTTGAAACATGAACCTACCTCTAGCCTAAATTTGTTGGTGTTTTTATATTTTTTAAATTTGTTTAAAATAAAAAAAGAAAAAAAAACATATGGAATAATATGAAAAGATGTACACTTAGATATCACATATATAATGATTTAGTAACAAATCGCTTACAAAAAAGAGAAAGATTAACTTCTATATAAAAACATACGAGAAAAAAATCGAAGTTTATTTATTTACACTATAAATTATAAGTAAATTATTGCTCGATAAATAAAATATGTTATTTCTAATTGTCCCAATTGTAAGAAAAGAAAATACCGTCGCTCTTTGCTATCCACCATGATTTATGTGTATATTGGTCGAAAAATCTTACTTTATAATAATTTGAACAATTCTTCAAAATTAGTATTTCACTATTTCTTCAGTACACATGTTATTGGGCCAGCGCCTAATGAGCCCAAGATTAATGGTTTAAAGGTTAGTGTTGCTCTGTTCTACTTTCTATTGGGCCGAAGCCCAAATCTCAACTAAACCCAAACGGATGATATCCTTGATGATGATTATTATTATTATTATTATTATTATTATTATTATTAACTAGTATGTTCTTACCCGCGATGCACCAACATATTATTATAATATAATATTATTAAATTTTAAAAATATATAAAATTAAATTTTGAAATATATATATAATTATGTTTAATAATTTATATATGTAGCATGATTAAAATAAGGATATAAATATTATGAAATATGTGAACATTAATTAATTTTATTGACAAGTACAATTATCAAATTAGCAAATATATAGTATTTTCTTTTGAAATAAAAAAAATTGAATAAAATCTCGTATATTAAAGTGAACATTTTTTATTATTATATATAGCATCGAAGCTGCCATAAATTCATAATTGATTTGTTAAAATAAAGTAATTATGAAGATATATGTTTTTTATTAGTTTTGATCAAATTAGTAATATTACCAATATTAATAGATAAAAATATAAAAAATCAAAATGAAAGCTTATTGGTTAGTAATATAACAATATTTTATAAAAATTAGTATTTTCGTTTGTGAAAAAACAAATGAGCGGAAAAAATAATAATAATAAATATGAAAATAGTCAGTTTACTATTTATATATAGAGATTATTCTGAGTCAAATTATGCATTTCAAAATTAGGTAATGTAATTATATTTTTAATTTCTATTTAGGCTTCCTTTCTTATATAATATGTAGAGGAGGTCTCATAATGGAACGTCTAACAAATATGAAATCAAAATTCTAACAAAAAATAAATAAATAAATAAATTATAAAATGATAAATAAAATAAAATAAAATAAAGAATAAGAAATATAAAAAACCCTAAAATCTTAAGGGTCGATATATATTTTTTCTAAAAAAGGAGAAAATCTTCCAAAAAAAATCCTAAAAACTGAAAATATTACCAATTGGTTAGAATTTATTTTCATCTCTAAATTAAGTCACACTGCCCAATATAACATAGAATATATCCTCAATTAAGAAATCATAAAAAACATTATTTTTTCAAATCATATATATATATATCGATATTATTTATTTACATAAAATTACACGGACCTATACAAGTGCATAAGATACTCAATGAATATTTTATTAATCTATTCCCACAATAAATTATTATATTTACTAAATTTATAAAATTCGAACAAATATAGAATATATATACCCTAATATTTACTAAATTTATAAAAAATCAACAAAATAGAATATAATATACCCTAATTAATTTCCTTCCCTATTAAGAATATCATATTCATATTCATGTCTATAAAAGCAACCCATCAAAGAGAACCAAAACCCCAAACTATCAAGAACTATACACCATGAACAAAATTCTCTTGTTACTTCTCCTTCTGGAACTCAGCGTGCTTCAAAAATGTACATATGCATGTTTTGCTACGTCGAAACACCATATTCATGTCGTTAATAACCTCCCTCAAACTTCTGCGCCATTGTCGATTCATTGTGCATCTAAAGACGACGATCTTGGCTATCATACACTGTACGTTAATCAAGATTTTCAGTGGAGTTTCTGCGCGAATTTTGTTCCAGAAACTTTATTCTTTTGTCATTTTTGGTGGGGGTCGAAGAGTAAAGCTTTTGAGGTATATAGGGAAAAAGCTATCAAAATACGAACACATCAATCATGGTGGATAGCAAAGGATGATGGCATTTACTTCTCGAGCAAAACTGATCCGACGGTATCCTTGACGAAAAAATATGATTGGGATGGCTAAGAAGTGAATCTGTCGTACCTAGATGATCTCTATTTTCCTTGTTCTTTTTTCTTTTCTTTTTTAGTTTCCTTGATAATAATTCCATGAGAGTTTCTAAATTAATTGCATCATGAAAAAAATTTAAAATTATGGGATTTTATTTATTTATTGGACTAGTTTTCATCTTAATAAATAGTTATTAAAGATATTAATAATTGTTTTTTAATTTCTGAAAAAGCTGAAAACCTCCCAAAAAAACCTTAAAAACTGAAAATATTTTTACCAATTGGTTGGAATTTATTTCCATATCTAAATTAAGACACTACCATAAAATAGTATAAAACATCACCTGTCTAAAAATCCAATTAATATAACATAGAATATATCCTCAATCAATAAATAATAAAAAATCTTATTTTTTTCGAGTCGCACATTTGATCATATAATATATCTATTATTTACTTACGTAAAATTACACACACGTTTAAAGTGCTTGACATACACCGTAAAATATTTTATTATTATATTCACACAATTATTAATAATATTTACTAAATTAATAAAAATCTAACAAATATAGAATGTATAAACCCTAATATTTACTAAATTTATAAAAAATCCAGAGATTATAATATACCTTAATTGATTTCCTTTCCTATTTTAAGAATATCAGATTCATTTAAATGTCTATAAAAGAAACCCATCAAAGAAAATTAAAACCCCAAACTATCACATAATTAATCAGAAAACAGAACGATACACTATGAACAAAATTCTCTTGTTACTTCTCCTTCTGGAACTCAGCGTGCTTCAAAAGTCCACAGATGCATGTTTTGCTACCTCGAAACACCATGTTCATGTCGTTGATAATCTCCCCCAAATTTCTGCACCTTTGATAATTCATTGTGCATCTGGAGACGACGATTTTGGATACCGTACCCTATACATTAATCAAGATTTTCAGTGGAGTTTCTGTGCGAGGTTTGTTCCAACAACTTTATTTTTTTGTCATCTATGGTGGGGATCGAAGAGTAAAGCTTTTGATGTGTATAATGAAAGAGTTTTCAAACCACGGACACATCAATCATGGTGGATAGCAAAGGATGATGGTATTTACTTCTCCAGCGAAAATGATCCGACAGTATCCTTGACGAAAAAATATGATTGGGATGGCTAAAAAATGGATCGTCTTACCTATATCAATCTTTATTTTCGTATGTCTTTATTTTATAATTTCTTAATAATAATTCTATTATGAGAGTTTCTAAATCATTGCTTCCCTCAAAGACAATATTACTGAAATTAATCCCAATTTCATAAGCGTGCCTATTTTTTTATTTAGCAGATTGAAATAAGTACTTTTATGTCGATCAAGATTTATATTTTTATTTCTTGTAGGTTTTCAATTTGAAACTTGGCTTGATCAATGAGTTGAAAAAATGGGCTAAGAATGCCAGCTTAATGCGAAATTTTTAATTTTTGTTTCATGTTTATTGTTCTTTTATCGTCGCCGTCGTCGTTTAAATTTAAATATAAATAAAATTTGATGTATCGATAAAAAACTTCCAAGGAGTAGTTCTTTTCAGTCTTATTTTCCATCGCTGAAAATCAAATCAAGTTATTCGATACTCGATTCGAGCTCGTTCGTTAAAAACTCGTTTGAACTCGAATTGATAATAATGTCTAACAAGCTTGAACACACTTTTACATTTCATAAGATCTAAAGCTCGACTTTAAAACAAGTGTAAAATATCAAACTACTTGTGTTCAGCTCGATTAAAGCTCGTTTAAGCTCGACTCAATTAATAATCAAACAAATCTCAAACAAAATATTAGAAGCTCGATAACATTTCAAACAATCTTGAAGAACAGTACGTACCACTCAATTCAACTAATTGACTTGACAGAATATGATTAGAAAAATAAGAAATCAGGAGAAGTTTTATTTATTTATTTTTGGAGGCAAAGTGTTTGTGGTTGATAAATATGGATAAGATAATTTTTGCGTCTTTTCCCATTATTTTTTTTAAAATTATCGATCATATTCTTAATTTCAAAATTTTGAATCCATCGTTGATTAAGCCCTATTTAAGTTGAAACATGAACCTACCTCTAGCCTAAATTTGTTGGTGTTTTTATATTTTTTAAATTTGTTTAAAATAAAAAATAAAAAAATAAAAAACATATAGAATAATATGAAAATATGTACACATAGATATCACATATACGATGATTTAATAACAAATCGCTTACAGAAAAGAGTATAATTACCTTCTAATATAAAATAACAGGGAAAAAAAATATCAAAGTTTATTCATATACCCTATAAATCTTATACATTAATGTGTTATTTCTAGTTGTCCCAATCATATTTTTTAGTCAAGGTACATTTTGTTGGATCATGACTGTAGGAAAAGTAAATACCGTCGCTCTTTGCTATCCACCATGATTGATGTGTATGTCCGTCGTCAAATTTTTCTTTATAAACATCAAAAGTTTTATCCTTTGATCCCCACCAAAGATGACAGAAAAATAAAATAGTTGGAAAAAAATTCGCACAAAAGCTCCATTGAAAATCTTAATTGTTGTAAAGTGTATGATATCCCAGATCGTCATTTCCTGATGAACAATGAATCTTCAATGGTGTGGAATTTTGAGGGAGATTATTAGTGACATGAACATGGTGTTTCGATGTAGCAAAACATGCATGCACAAAAACTTGAAGTGTGTTGACTTCCACTAGGAGAAATAGTACGATAATTTTCCTCATGATAGCTCTCATTTTAGGTTATCTGATAGTACATGTTTGATTCATTTTCTTGGCGTCGCTTTTATACTTGAGAAAAAATACTATTATTTAGTGACGGAAAGATAAAAATCTTACGCTATCCAAAGTAAAAGGATCAATGGGGACTTTTTCAATCCTTATCCGTTCAAGAACAAGATCCAAATCTAAATCTTGAAATATATTACTAGTAATCCATATATAGCAAATATAGAAACTATGGAATCATTTCAACCTACTAAAAAAGAACATGCTGAAACTGAAATTCCCAGTTGCAGCAATCAGTTGACTAAGATTATGGGATTATTTTGAAGGAAAAATATTGTAATTAATCCTAAAATCAAAGTATAATTAATGCAATTAATTAATCAACAATAAGCTGGCAATTACAAATAAACGGTTTGGTACAACATGCTTGGGAGTTTCATTGTCAAAGTACACAAGTTGATAGTTGTGATAACTAAAACATATAAAACAAGACAATATGTAAAAGAACGTTTATTTATATTCAGTATCTCATTTTTTATATGCATTACGATCAAATTTTTAATATTCTAATTAATTTTTTTCATCAAAGATATGAGTGGGTCATATTGCTCGAAAAGTAAATACCATCAACCTTTGTTATTCGTCATTATTGATGTGTATGCCCTTTGGCAAATTTTTCTTTATACACCACAAAAGATTTACTTTTTTTGTCAACACCTGACAAAAAAAAAATTTATTGCATAGATGCTCCACCAAAAATCTTGATTGTTGTAAAGTGTGTGAAATCCAAGATCTTCGTCTCCAGATGCACCATAATTCTTCAATGGATTGAAATTTGGGGGGAGATTATTAACTACATGAACATTATGCTTTGATGTAGCAAAACATGCATGAGTAGACTTTTGATGTAGCAGGGGAAGTTTGTTCATAGTAGCTCTCCTTCAATTAGTTACAGTAATGGGTTTTAGTTTTCTTTGATGAATTTGGTATTATAAACATTTCAATGAATATGATATTCTTCAATAGTACAAGAAATTAATTAGGGTATATTATAAACTATATGATTTCGATTTCACTGAATTTAGTGAATATAAGAATCACAATGTGTTAGTACCCTGTGAATGACTTAGCACTGTCTTGGATTTAATTGGTTTTACATAGAACTAATAAGAAAAATCTAACTTTGTGAATTTTACAAATTTTAAAATATTCTTTTGTTTAGGAAAAAGTTAATATTTTTTGCATTTTTTGAGAAAGTAGAATAATACGGCCTGGGCTGCGCCAAAGACTCAAGATTGAATGTTGCCACCAAAGGATTGTGATCTGAGCAGGGTCGAGGAGTATGTCACAACCCACTCACTGCCTGGCGTCTTTTAAAACATTAATAATTTGGCACGAGCATGTCACATCGTATGGCGACTTATTTTTTGAGTGGCACACATAACAAACATCTTCGATTGTACCTTTGCAGGTTATCAAAGTGAATTATGGGATGACAAACTAAAACTTGTACAGAAAAACATGCATTGTCGAAGCATCAAACCAACACACAACTGATCTAAAAGGGCTCACCTGTTCTAATAGGAATAATGCTAAGCTGGAAAAATGTAGACTTTATTCAGTCCAAAACTTCACAAAGGATGAGATAAATGCCTTCACTAATGCCAGAATCGGATTGCTCTCAGATTGAGTGGATTCCTTTGACGCCCCTTCCCAAGTTTCTCTGTCCAAAAGACGCATGGAAGAGAATGTCATTATGGGGTGACGGTGATCAGAAGCCTACATTTGGGACATAAACAGAAGCATTAGGAATGATGAGACTTACAGATTGATTCTGTCCAGTGTGCGATTGTTTCCTTTCGATGAACTGCTGTCATCTTGATCAGTAGATTTTCCTCCGACTTCAATGGAGTCCTCAGATATCAATGTTTCTGTACTGCTGCTGGCCTGCACAATAAAAGGTTGTATAAGACATTGAGAGCCATAGTTGTAAAAGCCTGAGCTAACAATCAAAAGTATATTCTGGAGTCGAGACTATTAAGAGGGAGATTACTTAATTTAGAGATGGCAAAAATAAAAATCAGAGCTTGCAGTCATTCATGGCAATAAAATAGAGACCAAGAGAAAAAGCCATTACCCCTACCCCAGAGAGGCTCATAAATACCAGAAAGAATTGAGCACCATATACAGGATAATGTTTCGTTTTCATCTTTATGCACCTTTTAAGAACAAAAAAACCTTACCTTAGTTGCATCAGGCAAGGAAACCTTAGATTGAAGCTCTTTGACAAGCAGAGTATTTTCTGATGCTGATGGGGATTTTTGGTTTCCCAAAGATTGGCCTTGAAGACTCCTTTTCTCATCGATCAATTCCACTGACGAATATGGAAGCTTTTCCTCACCATTCTCATTAACAATACCAGAAGGGCTTTGGGTAAATGCCTTTTTCTCATGCTGAATTGCCTTATCTTCCGATCTTCCAACTGCCTCTTGTAGCTTACCAGACTCTCCATCCATGTCGTGGGTTGTCATAGGAACAGGCCTCAGTGGAAACATCTCCACAACAACTTCTGATTTTAAAACTTGTGATGTTACTACATTTTTGGCTTCAACTTTCTCTTTATCCAGAGTTTCCATGCCTGCTGGGTCAGTATAAGTTTTGCCGCCAACTTCTTCGGTTTTATCAACAGCCAGATCATTCTTATTCTGATACTGTTCATCAATAAGCCTTTGACTTCCCAATCCATTAATTTTTCCACTAGGTAGAAGAGGACCATCAACATTTTCTTGATCATCAACATTTGTTACGAGTGTTTTATCCGACTGGGGAATTCCATCGATCACCTCAGAGCCATTGACAATCTTTTCATCCTCAAACTCATGAGTTTTGGGTAGAGGCAATTCCTCACTAGCCTTTGAAACCTCTTCAATGCTTGTATCTAGATAATGATCAAGTGCATGATGACTTTCACTTAGTCTAGAACCTTCGCCTTTCTCAGACACCTTGCTTACTCCATTAATTATTAGTTCATCGGCCACTTCCAAGGGGCGAGATCCATTAGAACTAGAAATGTTTTCTTCACTTAAAAGCTGGTATTTATTGGGTAATATATGTGTCACCATATGAACTCTTTCTGATTCTGACAAATCAACTTGTGGTTCCACAGAAATGGATCCTAGTGGGTGTTGTTCCAGAAAATCATAATGACCATCTCCTTCGAAAGACACTTTGGGAGGAGCTAACACTCGATTTTCTTGAATAATCTCTCGAACAATCTCCCGGACTGTATAGAAAGAACCACCAACTTCTTTGTGTGTAAGGTTGAGGGTTGGAAAACTCCCATTATTCGATTTCTGATATCTGAAAGAAATAAAATTTGCTTAATTTAAGATGAGCATGGGCAGTCAAGAAGAGTTAGCATAAGGTGACCATCAAAATTCATAGGCCAGTAAAGCAAGATGCATAGAATTATTGAAACGCTACAAGAAAATTCTGTAAATATGTTGTCGACTTTTTTCCAGACATAAACTTCAAAATTGACTAATTCATGCTAGAAAGGCCATACAGCATAATTCTGATTACTTAACCAACAAGAGAAGACATTAAATTGACATAATCAGGCTCCTTACTGTCTATACATAATACATGATCAATATTCAATAAGATATCTAATCAGTAGCACAAGCTCTGAAGTAAGTTGAATTTTCTCACCGAAGATCAATTTTTTTACGAGTAAAGTAGTTACATTGTCATAAAGATTTCCATTACGGGCCTCATATCCTTTTTAAAAGATTGGGTTACAAAATCATAGAACTAACATATCACAGGTACTAGACGGAAGAACATCCAGATTATTAGGTACATTTGATCACTGCTTATCTTCTTATACGATAAAAATGGGAAGAGAGAAGAGTGAGAGCTATACAGGAAGAAAAGAGGAGAAAGTGGAGTGATTACTTCTTTATGAAAGATTCAACCATTGATTTTCTCTCCTCTTTTGACCGTCTAATTCTCGTTTTCTTCCCTCCTGAGTCGTTATTGGTGGCAAGGGCAAATGCTTGCCCAGCCCAGCCACCCTTACACACATGCATGACTTAGATATAGACAGCAAAATCAAGTCCAAACCTGAAAGTAAAGTGAGATGCTTATTATAAGTTAGAGATCTCAATATCTTCGCATAAAGACATATAATTCATACGTAAATATTTACGCGCACATTCACATAAAATAGAATTAAGCCATCAAAGCACTGCAGAAGAGCCATCCTAACAAATGGAACAACATCAGGAAAAAAAAAATTAAAGTGCGAAAATCAAATGGACAGTAGGTACAGATAAAGAAACTAAATTTCCCCTACACAACATGGGAAGTCAAGATAAAAGACATTGGTCGGTGGGCGGGGGGAAGCCTATGCTTTCATACTATGAATTAAGAGAGGAAAATAAACTGAGAATTCAACCAAATTATACAGTTTGGCCTTCACAAATACAAATAAT
This sequence comes from Caryopteris x clandonensis, assembly GCA_028749325.2. Classification (NCBI taxonomy): domain Eukaryota; kingdom Viridiplantae; phylum Streptophyta; class Magnoliopsida; order Lamiales; family Lamiaceae; genus Caryopteris; species Caryopteris x clandonensis. Next base: position 2,910,603 of record JAPYKT020000027.1, on the reverse strand, counting down.
TCGACGGGCGCTAAAAATTCAAATACAAGTTACAGTAATTTTTCGAAGCCAAAGCATTTTGGACAGAAGAATGCCAAATAATAAGAAAAGCAACAGAGTAAAAGAAAGTGAGCGAATCAAATTGCAGGAAATTAACAAGAATGAATAACTAAAAGCGTCCAGGAAATTATGCTATAAATCAGAAACGTTAATCAATGCTGAAATGTAGAAGGACGAAAGGAGAAACAGAAAGCCAATAACTCAATTGACATTAACAAAAATTCATCAAATTCACATTTGCTTCATTTTGGCAGACTAACCACGCCGAAAACCGAAAGAACCCCTCGACAGGCCAAAGAAAGAATTAAAAAACCATTAATCATCCAAGAAAAAAAAACACCCGTCAAGAAAATACTCAAACACACAACACAAAAACAAAAATAACGAAATGAGCTAAGCAGATGCTCAAATTTCAAGAAAACAACAAAAGAAAACCAGAATTTTGAAGCAACTAACAAATTTGCAATTTAAGAAACTTTACCTGGTAAGAGTAGATTGAGAGTGAGGAAGTGCGTTGGGTTTTGAAAAACGAGGGGAACTGGAGTGAGTGTAAAATAATAAACCCTACTGAATAGTTGGGGAAAGTGGCCCAATAAGCAAATTTCAAGTTTTTCCAATTATAAATAAATAAAAAAGCTTATATTCTATATTTCATATTTATCACAAAATAAATGTAAAAGTGGAAAATTGAACTTCTAAAATCAATTTTTTTCGTATATATATTTTTATATAATATATGTACCCGTCTTAAAATAAGAAACGCGTTTCTATAATAAATTGTTATTTATATTAAAAATTAAACTATTTAATAAGTTTTAAAAAGTATTATTTAATATTTATTGACAACTTAAATAAAATACATATAATCTTAATACACACTAAATATTCAAATCCAACCGAAACAATCAATCAAAATAGTTGTATTTTTAAAATCTAATATCTTATTTCAATACAAGCAATATGAGCATAAAATTTAAGATCGTAAAAAATAATTAATTTGATAAATTATATGTAAAAAATAATTAGAAACAAAAATAAAGTATTTAAATTTTAATAAATTGAAAAGAGTGTTTCTGAAAATAGAAGAAAAATGAAATTCAACTAATTAAAAGTTGACACGTAAGTTTTTTAAAGTATTTCCATTTTTAAATAAAAAATGGGTGGAAATTTTATTTTTAAACTATTATATTATTATTATTATTATTATTATTATTATACTTAAAAAGTTTTTTTATCAATTAAACTTCTTTTGGGGCAATTCTATCATCTATATAAATTATGTACAAAGAAAATCATTTACTTATGCACTAAAATTATTGTTTTTTTTCAAAAATAATGGAAAAACAAACAAATAAATAAATAAATTACATACATCTAAATATGCATTCATAATTGCAAAAAAAAAAAAAAAAGATGAACTTGTCACAGCAAATTGATTCTGCAAATATATAAATACAAACATATATATATACATATATATATATATATATATTGGTGAGAGGATTCATTCTTCACCACCCATATGGACAACAATAGACAAACATCATCCACACACAAAATGAAACATCATATGACAGAACAAAAAGCAGAAAAACCATTAAAGTGAGGCAAAAGAAGGTGTGATGAGATGTTTCTGGGTTTAAGTTAGTGCAAGAAAAAGATGAACATGAAATGCTTATCTTTATCAAATTCTGCATTATCATATGGTTGGAAGAAGTCATCTCCACAGAGCTTCTTCAACTGGGACTTTGGCAGAGGCAGAAGAAGCACACAGCCTGAGCCCAAGTATTACGACGAAATCGATCTCCCATTCCCTCCTACTCTCGTTGCTAAAACGTTCTTGAAAGGTACAACTTTTCGAGATGTCACAATATATTTGGATGCAAGTCTTGTGATAGAAAGTACAATTTGTACTTCCATCATCGTGTTTCTAATCATATATAGATATAGATATAGATATAGATATTCGTATATTCTTGTATATTAGTTGCATCACATGATCTTGATCAGGCAGGGAACTCAAATGCTGCTACAAGGCCTCCACAGATGGATTCAGCGCCACTGATTTCCACAACAAATGTGACTTCAAGGGACCGTGTGTCATAATTGGCTACACAGATAAGTCTCTCAAATTTGGTGCCTTCAACCCTGAAGGCTACAGAAGTACAGATGACTACTATGACACATTTGATGCATTTCTATTCTACTGGGCTGAAGCCGACGATGACGTGCCCATCGTCTTGCCAAAAGTTGGTGGCAGCGGTGCAGCCCTCTTCGACTATGCACGTGGGGGTCCACAGTTTGGAGCCGATGGGCTGCTGATCGGGCCCCCACTGGCGCCGGTGATGGGCGGTTTTGCCGGGCCGGATACAAATTCAGGGGTTGGGGATTTGAGGCAAGCCAAGTCTAGGTTGGGACTGTCTTATGCTAAAAGGCCAGATGGGAAGGAATCTGTGTTTGGGGATGAGTCTCGGGCTACTATTGGTGAAGTGTTGGTTTTTTGTAGTCCTCAAATTGCGAGCTTATATTAGGTTGTTTTTTTTGTTTAATCTGTAAAGAAGTTTGGAGTTTAGATGAACTCAGAACGCATAAATATTCACATGATGTGTGTGTGATAAAACACGATTTGTAATAAAGAAATACGACTGGGTTGGGTCCGACCTGATTTGATCGAATCAACTAATAATCGAGTTCTTGAATGTGGGGCCTGTTTCTCTATAATGTTTCCAATCTCTTTCACCCTCTCAACAAACCCCCAGGGCGGTGACTCCTCGACCCTTATTTCCTCTCCCTTTGGAGCCCTGATCACCCATATGCAGTTCACATTGCTCATCTCCAACTCATGGGCTCTCTTCTTTTTATCAAGAAATCTTCACTCCCAGCCAATACCACCAACAACAGCTCGAAAACTCGTCTCCTCTCCCACGCCACTCGATCAGCTCATCATCATCAACGTCGTCATCCGCTCCATCTTCGGAATCTTGAATCAGTAAACTACTAGTATGATAAATCATGCCGTAATAATTATTATAATAAAGAATTAACTAATGTTGCCAATATCATGTGTTGTGTATCGATGGAGTTAACCCCCTTTTAGGAAATAAAATTAATAATTCAAGAGTATCTAAACACACTTTGAATAAAAGTTTAACATATATCAAGAATATCAAGAAAAATGATCTGTCCGCAGTATGTCATGAAATATAACATCATAGAAACATCAAAAGAGAAACAAATGGGGTACAGCTTAATAATATAATCTGTGAATAATCATTTTTATTTATTTTGGAATTGTGACATTTCACTAATGTAAATGGTATAGCATCTGCCGTTTTCTTGTAACTAAACATTACTATATAATTTTACAGCTTATACGTGGGACAAACTCATGCAGAAATAATTAATCCTCTTCAGGATAGGTATCCAGAAACTGTCTAATTATGAGGCGTTCGTTACTCGTAAGAGCAGGATCATCGCCCGTTAATCTACTCCGAACTGCAGAACTAATGCTACTTGGATTATCATCGAAAACCTGCAGCATATCAGTAAATAAAGATTAATTGTTCATTCAACGATTACAATACTACGATGGTGGAATTCAAGCCTTCTGATAAACAAGTACAGAAGTAAACAGATAGACGAGCATCAACATAAAGGGTCGATCATAAGACTATTTAAATCAAGAACCTGGACAGAATTCTTAGAGCATAGAACCACAACCTTTTTTATCATCTATTGTTAGTAGAGATTTCCGAAATCTGATTAAGAAAATAGCAGGGGAAGATGGATAATATTTAAGGAAAATTATAAACATAGGGACGATATAAGAGGGGAAAATGTACCTCGATATAATTGTTAACATTGCCATCTTTGTTGGGGGTAGTGATAAGCTCATACTTATTGCACGTCCATTCGCCATCCACAATGTACTTGTATTCATAGTGTCCTTCCTGTAAACAATAACAAAGAGGTAGCAAATAATGATCTCCTTCATGTTTTTCAGATAATTGCAGATCGTCTTGAATCTTGTGTGGAACTAATGAAGCAATACCAGCTTCTTTATCGACGTTTAAATTCACTTTTGAAGGGAAATAATTAATTCCGTAACAAAATAAAATTGATAGATACACTCACAGGTAAGTCTCTGTGTAGGATCCATAGGCCATGTTCTTCATCATATGACAAAGGCATTCTCTGATAAGAGTTAAAATAGATGGCTTTATGAGTACAAGATCAAGAAGAAGAAGCTAAAACTTAATCTTTCTAAGTATTCAGAGGATTGTACTTAAATAAGACCTCAGATTTCTGTGGGGAAAAAATGTTCAATGCTATATAGTAACAGATTAAAAAGTCGAACCATCCGAAATGGTTCCAACATTTTTTTACGCAAAATAACATCCTAGAATGATCCAATCATAGGGGCATAACGGATAAATAGAGAAGTTGGAATTTTTCCATAACTGTAGCTAAGTCTTCAGCTAATACAAGTCGCACTAAGGCGAAGATAATTCTTTGATTCAAGTTACCTGACCCCAACCAATGTCAAGCCCAGAGATTTCCACAGTCGTACAATCATTACCAGACCATGTCAACTTAACGGGCTTCTTTTTAAGACCTGTAAGCTATAAATCAAAAGGGAATTTGATCAAACAACTGTCAATGAGGTTTCCTATTGTCAACAGCTATCAGAAAAGAAGTCTTGCGATCATTCTGTTTCACATGTTACATTACTTAAGAGGCAACTAAGCAGAAAGCTGCAGAATTTATTAAGTTCAAATTGATAGAAAGGACCAAAACTTACAATGTCAGCTGTTGCACTTTTGATGGCCTCCAACTTTGGAAAGCATGATCGCTTGCTCTGCAGACAGAGAAAAAATAGTTATAGTACCCACTTTTCCCCCAATCTGATACCTTTGTTCACAAACCCTGAGATAGTTCTCTGATCATTAAAATAAGAGATGTAGTAAAAACAGCAAGGAAGTAAGAATTACCATGAGTAATTCATGTGCTTCTCTGAGGGTATAGCCTTGAACCCAGAACATGTAAGCCACCTATATATTGTACCAAAATAGGTTAAATTTGTACCATAAAATTATTTTGAAAAGAATAATAACCACCTCCAAAGTACATAAAATTATTTTGAAAAGAATAATAACCACCTCCAAAGTACACAAGCAATAGTGCAAACCTAAATAACACAAATGTTGTATTGCATATAATTTGCACCATGTTATGTATGTGTTTGCACGCCTTACAGCAATGCTGCACTTTGAAAATTTCAACAACTTGAGTATTTTATTGGAAGTTGTCTTTCTATATTTTTCATTTTGTCAAGAATCATTCTTTTTTTTTTTTTTTCCTTTTTTTTATCTTCAAATGTAGGGCAATCAATCCTCTCGCTGTTGGCTGCAGAAACTAGAGCAGCAAAGCGGCCATGGAGTCCCCAAATTAATTGTTGTGCGCCAGTCACACTAATGTGTGCCACGATGTAAACCTCTCCGGTGGAATACAACGCCACCCCTTCTTTCACGGGGGGAAGCGCTCGGCCTACAGCCCTGCTTTCAAAAATCATTCCTAGTAGCTTCCAATGTAGTAAAGCACCAATTGTGTACCAACCAACAATATTTAATTTCTTTTTACAGGCAAACCCACTACATATCTACCGAAAAAAAAAAAAAAAAAAAAGAGGTGTACAACACATCCATTTCAATAAAAATTGAAAAAAAAAAAAAGATGAGGTTTAACAGTAATCTGCACTTTTCAACTGCTCCATCTAGACAAACTGTGAACAAGGTCAAAAGTTTTGGTACGAGGGAGTATATGATTGAATGCCATCAATCAATTTAAATTAAGCATATCGGTGCTTAAGAGTTGAAAAAAGACGAACTTTCTTAATCTCTCTGTCACTTGACCACATAATAACAGAAAACAAAGCCTTCCCATTTTATCAGTTACATGTTGAATCGAAAGATCAATCTAGGTAGAAAGGCATTTATGAGAAATTCCTCCAATTACCCATGGACGTATGCTTTAACAAACTCAAGAACACAAAAGAGTAAAGAAGAAAAAGAGAATAAAAAATCTAAGGGTTTGTTACACATACTGCAGTTGCAGGTGCTCTTCCAAGACCGGCGGTGCAATGTATATAGGCCACACCTCCATTCCGATTAATGGCCTTGTGCAGTTTACTTACCACAGCGGGGAGCCGCATCCGCAGGTCAAAAGCATCAAAATCCCTGCTTCAAAATTAAATTGAGAATATGTAGCACAAAAGTGCAGAAGGAGCAAATATTTTAAACATGGTTTTTGTCTGCAAGGAATTCCTTGAATAAACAAAAAGAATATGTTTTTGACAGTTTCTGTGACAAGCTATACACTTACGAAGTAAACTAAACTGAATCTTTTTCCCTTCATATTATAACAACTTGAGTTAATTAAGGAAACTGGAAATTTCTAAAACCTACCATGCGAGGCAAGTAAAGGTTCTTGAGTTTAGGCACAAACCATGCATATGGTTCATAATTCATACACCTCCTTAGTTTCAATGTTTACTATGACCAAGTAATGTATACGTATGAAAATAGGCTAACAATTTAAGGACAGGTTACAAGAAAATAGCGTTGATTAAAAATGAGATGGGAAAAGCATAAGAAGCATAAAGGTTTCCACTTTCCGAATTTGAGAAAAACAGGATAGCAATAAAAAAATTGTCTCATATATATCAGAACCATGAGGCCAAGGTTTCATGTAAGAATATATCTTGGACTCATTATTTCTTAAGAAAACGAAGAATATGAAGGCAAAATAATAAAAAGATGGTGGGAGGGTTTTTGGGGGGGGGGGGGGGATTGTGGATAACTACCCCTTTGAGGGATGAAACCTCCAAAAGTAAAACAGAAACAGAAAATTAACAAGCTAGGCACAGAAAACGAGTTTTTTTTTTTCAATTGACTTGACTACTTATGTTAAGAGGAACTAAACCCAACTTGCAATGGAGATAAGAATCCATGTGGCTATTAGTACACAACTAAGACAAACAATTGAAGATAATTTTACCAATGGCAGCTTCTTTTCCATTTCTTTTTTTTTTTTTTTTCAGGGGGGGGTGAAATATGGCAGCTGGAAAAGTTAGGAAAGGGAAAACTGATCAAACTGGTAATTTAGGTATGTCGAAATATTTCTACTGCTTAGTGCTTTTATGGTTTGAAGCACTTATCTAAAAACAAATTGATCGAATGCCGCCTTAACATATAAATTATTAGTAAAAGTTTAAAATGTTTTCAATGCTGGGAAAACTGCATATCATCAGCTTGAAGATGGAAATAAATTTCAGAAAAATCTCTTGCTATAATACATTCTGTCACTAACCTAATTTCAGCACGCAAGTGTTCGATGTCACCACAGCTGTTGGCATATTCACGAATGGCAGCAATATCAACCCCAAAGTACCTGAAGAACTTTATTTAAGGGCTGAAACAAAATACATTTCCAACAGCTTATGAAGGACACAACAGAATAGCCCCGGGGAAAAAAGATAAATAAATTCAAGGAGAGAGGAACAAAAAAGTTACTAAGACAAAATTATTTGGATACTCAAGATCTGAATTTTGTTGCAAGCAAAATATAGTTTTCACTCCAATACAGCGAAGCTTGTCAACGTCAGCTGGCGACTGTCACATCCACATATAAAAATAAGGAAACGAAAACAAACAATTAAAATTTGACAAGAGCATAAAAACTTTCCAAGATTAATGTGAGAAATGCTTATTACCTGTAAACATGAACCCACAATCAAGTCCGGGCGAATGAAGTTGTAGTTCATCCCAAGTTCATGCCTATAGGTTAAAACTGCATCCCAGTAATTACAGTAGTAAGTTGGCTGAGTTAATGCCACAGACTTTGAAACCAATAAGAAAGCATTCAAAATCAAAAATCATTAAATTTAATCAACACAACAATGAGATGAGCAGCTAGCTTAAAAGTTACCAAATGCCAATACAGATACTATGTTGACATAAAATCACCAAACTCTGAAGAAATACATCATGATCCAATAACACACACACACACGGGTGCAGCACAATGGTCCTGTTAATACAGTTTTTGAGCAAACAAATAGTATAGAATGTCCAAAGAGCCTAAGCAAGTCGCTCATCTCCACACTTATATGCACTACATCATGCTTCTGATACTTCAAAGCAAAACAACTTATTAGCAATAAAATGCTACACATACCAGCACCCATAGCTGCAGTCATGTCATGACTGTAAATCTCAGATTTCTCGCCTGCTTTGGCAGCCTCATTTTCTGTGCTGGGAACAGAACCAGATGCTGCCTGAAAATTTTACGTAAAAAAAATGAGCTAAGTAGAGCCTCACTGTCTGTTTATCTAAAACCCCGTCTATCTTATTAATTTACAGTTTCTCCGATGAAACAAAACCTGGAGCTTGTACTAATTTAATATGCAACAAAAAACACCATATAGATATTCCATTTAGAGAGAGAGAGAGAGAGAGAGAGAAATTTAATTAAAAAAGGCATCAATGGAAGCTTATAGGTAAACTATTTAGCTAAAAGGTGAAAACACCTTCAACTGATTGATTACGGAACACAAAAAGTGTTGTTTCAAAATGAGATCTTGATTGATACAATCTGATTAATTAACCAAAGAACAGGACAGATTAGAGGAAAAAATATCAATTAACACACATCACAAAAGATTTATCAAAGGAAAGTCACTCCATTACTAAATCCCTTTCTACATAACATACCATAATTTCTTACCTTCGCAACAACAACGAGACGGCTTTGAGTTAAACAAATGCCTTTATCCATCGCCTGAACCAAAACGATCGAAAAGAAACTTTACATACATCAGCATTAACAGTAACTACAAGTACCAATATATAAATATATATATATATAATGGGAATGTACTATTTTCAATTTTTACCAACGAAGTAAAAGGGCACGAAGGCTTTCCAGAATGACTTATCAAGCTTTGCAGGGGCAAAGCCGAGGATCTGGGGACAAAGTTGAAAACCAATTAACAAACAGGTGATATGCAATCCACTCAAATAATCTAAAAGACAGCATTTTTTTTTTTAAACCCATCAAGAAAAATTTGCTGTGAGTGATGAAGAAGCAATTTAAAGACAAGAACCTCGGAAGATTGTAAAGGCAGTTCATCTGGGAATGCTACAAAGTAAAGAAAAACAAGACTGGTGAAGAATCTGCTACAGAGTTCAGTGTTCAGTTCAGTTCATGATGGGACTGAGATATTTTTGGGGCACTTTCTCGTAAATTGTACATGATTGGCGTGGGCTTGAGAAAAGATATCAACCTTTTTGATAGATGCTTCAACCGCCATCTGTGGAGATCTCTTTTCTTTATTTTAAATCATTCCGTTTTATTTTAATTTTTTATTCTTTTTCTGGAGTAACGTTAAGAACTTCATTTTCTGAAAACATTAGGAAAATCCAATCTTGACATACTCCTCCTCTCCTATAAGAGTTCACTAATCATTTTTCAGTATCCATCCTATTATATTTAAATAAAATATAACAAATATAATTTTACTTATTTAATTATATATAATTTATTTATAATGTATATAAATATACATTTTTAGGTATTCTCTTTTCTTTTCATCTTTTTATTTTCTTTTAAATTCTTACAACTAAAACTTCTTCTGAATTATGTTATAGTTTTTGCTTTATGCAAAAAAAAATGTTTTTTTTTTTCAAATTGTAAAATAATGTATTAAAATATTTAAAGTTTAATTTGTGAGATTTAAATTTATTAATTGTTTCTACGAAAAAAACAATTTATATTCATATTATTTGTTTGTTCAGTAATATAAATATCAACATAAAATAGACAGCAGAGATGTAAAAAAGAATTAACAACGTGACAAATATGACCCGCCACACCACAGGATCAAAGCCAGCCAAATTATTCCATCCTCATTCATATTAACATGAACCGTGTCGTTTCATCTTTGAACTACCAAGGACAGAAGAGCATACTTAATCAAAACTCAAATTTTCTCAGCCAAAAAAAAAATCAAATTTGAGCTACCTTTCTCTAAGGTTTATGCCAATATTTTCTTTCGATCTCTTTCTTATATGTATCTTAGGCGTTATAATTGTGTTTAATCATATATTTCAACTTCATAAATTCACACAATATATATAAATTAACATCATTAATTAACATTTGACGTGCGCTGATGAAGCTGGAACATAAAACAAACTTGAGGATCCCAACCAGAAATATTCCAAGTCTGTTTAACTTAAAAAATTGCACTATTTCAATTTTCGACAGTCTAGCATCACATCTTCATATCTGGATTTGCCAAAACTCTCGCATAACAATAACACAACACAAAAATAAATTTCACTAGAAGTACAAATATTTCTATATCAGCAAGACAATTTATATGGGGGAAAACATATACTAAAGAACAAAGCTATAGTAATGTCAGGGGCATGAGAATTGCTCTCTTCCTGTTTCATCTTTTGCAATTCTACACGAGGAAAAAAAACTGATCAGAAATTTAAAGGTCCACATGCTCCCACATATGTTGGTCCGACTGCGGGTCCCCCAATATACTTTCGATGTTGGATCTGGCGGCTTGTTCCTTTGCAATAGGAAAGTTCCAGAAAGAGTCTGAGTTCTCAAAAAATATGTAAAATGCAACAAGTGATGCCAAAAACAGCCCAAATAGCAGTAAATAGATTTGCCATTCTGCAAGTATGAGCAAAAAAAGCAAATCAAACATTAGTCTACATCCTGACCAGTTAAAAGGGAGATGGAAGAGGGTTGGGGTGAGAGAAGGAGAGAGACCTTTCCAATCAGCAGGGACAGTCAGTTTGGTCACCATTACTCCCCATTCATTGGAAGTAGTAAGTATTACCCTGCAAACTCCAAATCAATAATGAGGTAGTAAGTTGGAGCTAATGAGTCTATGGTGCAAATAAGACATAAAATTTGTGCAGCTACGCTATCTTTAAATCACTATCATGCTTTCTATCTTGATTGAGAAAGCTACTTGTAGAGATAGATACACTGATGTTTAGTACACCTATCTTTGCCTCATGAGTTAGCAACCTACAACAAAACTTAACTCGGTCTTACATGAAAACATTTCTAAATCTTACCTTTCACTAGGACAAAACTCCAATGATGTAATTTCTGAACCCAAGTGTAGCCTCTTACTCCAGTGGCGGACCTCCATCTTTTTCAATTCAACAACACATATGTCTCCATCCTTGCTCCCCCTAGGTTTAAAAGATAGGCAGAATTACTTTTCATACTATGATTCAATATGCTAAAATACTATTATTCATATTCCAATTAAAAATGATTGGCCAAAATGGTCTCCAGTCATTGGCGAGTAGACAGGCCAGCAATTTAAGCTAACAAAGACAAAATTTAAGCCCTAAAACTAAGTTTGAAGATCAAGTCTTGCTGATCCTTTTATTTAAAGCATCACAAAATGTACGGAAAAACCAGATTCTAAATGAAGCAACGACCCTCAAGAGACTCCTTAAGAGATCTTATAAGATGCTTAAGAGCTTGAAAACTCCTCAAAAGCGTTGGTAAAATTTTCAAATAAGATCTTATTTCATCACAAAATAAGATGTTAGAAGCTTATGAGTTCTACAAAAAGTAAGAAAGCTTATCTTATTTCTGAAATAAGACCTTATCTCAACAAACTCCTTATATTTTATCATTTTAATAACATAATGGCCATTGCTAACATCTCATAAGTCGTATCATCTTATTTTATAAAAACACTTTAACAACTTATTTTACAGATAACATAAAACATCTTATAAGCCCTGAAATCACCTTATTAGATGTAAAAGTTTATGAGATCTTTTAAATAAGCTTAGCCACAAACACCTTCTTAATCTTTCTTACAGCTTTCCAACTTGGTATGTGATATGGAGCAGGATCAGGATTTGGTTGAGGCGGGGGAGCCGAGGCCTCTCATTGTGTACCGTCGGCGTGCTCGGGCTTAGGCCCACGTCCGTGGGCTGTTCATGGAGGAGTTGTTTATTTACTGTTTTATTTAATTTTGATGGGCTTTGTTATTAGCGGATCTGTCTATTTTTGGCAGTAGATTAGTAGTATAATTAGGGCGTTTAGGGTAAAAACAAGGGAAGAAAAATCATTATTGGAATTGGGAGCCTGGAGGCTTGGGCAACGGCGTGCCGTTGATGTTGTGTTCTTTTACAATCTGCTATTCATCAATTGGTCCGACCTGCCGGATCCCCACCGCCGACGATGACGATCACACGTTCCACTGGCGAGAGGCTGGACAAATTGGAGTCTGAATTGGCTGACACTGCTGTGCAGGTGCGCGAATTGAAAGCAGGGCAGAATGAAAACACCATGAAATTGGAGGAGATTTCCGCTACCCTGGCTGAGCTTTCTCGCTCGATCTCTCGGTCAATTGGGAAACAGCCCCAGAACGCTAGCCAACCTGACGACGGGCCGTCGTCGCCCGCCACGACCGTTGAACCTGAATCCGTGGCGCCCAGGAACAGCGCATCTCGCGCACCGCCGAGCCTGGTGCAACTGCCAGCGTTCGAAGGGGTCGACCCCATAGGTTGGCTTGCCCGCGCAGACCAGCAGTTCGTGATGCATGGGACCCCGCTGGAGGAGAAACTGACCGCGGCGTTCGTTGCAATGGAGGGACCTGCTCTCTATTGGATCACTTGGTTGCGAGGCCGAAATCCCAACGTGACATGGGATGAATTTGCGCAAGCCCTGATTGCGAGGTTTGATACTAGATTCAAGGGGAGTCGATTTGAGCGGTTGGCAAATGTGAAACAGACTACCACAGTCGATGATTATGTGTCGGAATTTATGCAACTGGCGAGTCAAGTACCTGGGCTGGTGGACGCCCATTATCTGGGTTATTTTATGAACGGCTTGAAGAATTCTGTCCGGAGCTCGCTGCGTTTGCTTCGGCCGGTAGATTTGGAAACTGCCATGGAACTCGCTCGAGATATTGAAGATAATCTGATCGCGCAGGGGGAGGAGCGCGCGGGAAGGAGCTTTTCTAATTCGGGGCAGCGTCAGGGCCCGTTTATTCGACAACCTGGCAATGTTGTCAGTTCAGCGTTGAATCCGAGCAGTGGGGGAGGGCCAAATCGCACTTCGCGGCCACCCGCTAGAAGTGCATCGCAGGGCTCTAACATGACTGGGCAATCCACCGCCCGTTCGCGTTTCACCCGGCTCTCGTCCAACGATCTTGCTGATCTGCGGGAGAAAGGGCTTTGCTTCAAGTGTAAGAAGCTGTACACTCCGGGCCATAACAGGGTCTGCCCGCTGCGGGAACTTCGGGTGTTGATGGCAGAACCCGACGATACGGCTGATTTACAGAATTCAGAATATTATGAAGTGACGGGGTTAGAGGAAGAAGTGGAAGAGCCGGTCGAGTCTGTGGAGGATGAGGGAGCACTACCGGTCTATTCCATGGCTGGACTTTCCAGCCCGGGAACTATGCGGATGCGTGGCGTTATGCGTGGGCGAACGGTAACTGTTTTGGTTGATAGTGGTGCAAGTCATAATTTTATTTCATCGTCTTTAGTTCCTTTACTTCAGCTTACTCCTGATGAATCTGTTAAGTTTGGGGTGCAACTAGGTAACGGGGTGAGGCAACAGTCAGAAGGTGTCTGCAGAAATGTGGCTATGAACCTGGAGCGTTGCAAGGTAGTAGCTGACTACTTTGTGTTTACTCTCGGTGGTGTAGATGTGATTTTGGGGGTGGCGTGGTTAGCCACGCTCGGAGAGGTGCGCACGAATTGGGAGAAAATGACTATGACCTTCGAGAAGGGGGGAGAAAAGGTGGTGTTGAAGGGAGACCCGTCGATTAGCCGCAGTCCGGTAGGCCTGCGAACTTTGATGCGAACTTGTGATGTTGACTTTTGGGCATTGGTGATTGGGTCAGAGCCGTCACATATGTTGGAGCCCAATCCGGAAAAGGTGCAGGAGGTTCTGGATGGGTATTCCGGGGTCTTCGGAGAGCCGACAAACCTACCACCGCGACGAACCACGGACCACCGTATCGAGCTTATGCCTGGGGCAGGCCCAGTGTCAGTGCGCCCGTACCGCTATGGCCACCTGCAGAAAGATGAGATCGAAAAATTGGTGGGAGATATGTTACTAGCAGGGATCATTCGACCGAGTTCGAGCCCGTTTTCTAGTCCGGTACTTCTGGTGAAAAAGAAAGATGGAAGTTGGAGGTTCTGTGTGGACTATAGGGAGCTGAACAAGGCGACAGTGCCGGATAAATACCCTATTCCAGTGATACAAGAGATGCTAGATGAGTTGGCAGGGGCAGTGATCTTCTCAAAGATCGACTTGCGAGCCGGGTACCACCAGATCCGGGTCGCTGGGCGAGACATCCACAAAACAGCCTTTAGGACTCATAGTGGGCACTATGAATTTCTGGTCATGCCCTTCGGGCTCACTAACGCCCCGGCGACTTTCCAATCAGTGATGAATGATCTGTTTAGGCCGTTCCTTAGGCGGTTTGTTCTGGTGTTTTTCGATGATATTCTGGTATATAGCCAGACTTGGGAGGACCATCGCATACATCTGTCTCAGACCTTACAGTTGTTGCAGAAGAATCAATTTAAGGCGAACTTTAAGAAATGTGCATTCGGATGCTTGAAAGTAGAGTATCTTGGTCACGTGATCTCGGCAGCAGGGGTGGCGATGGATCCGGGAAAGGTCAGGGCAGTGTTGAAGTGGCCTCGCCCGGGTTCAGTGAAGGAAGTGCGGGGATTTCTTGGCCTAACAGGGTATTATCGCCGATTTGTGAAGAATTATGGCTTGATCGCCCGTCCGTTGACAGCCTTGTTAAAGAAGGAGGCCCCCCGCATCTTTGAGTGGACTCCAGAGGCCGAGGGTGCCTTTGCAAAATTAAAAAAAAAGCTAACTGAAGCTCCTGTGTTGGCTATGCCTCAATTTGACAAGCTTTTCGTGGTGGAATGTGATGCCTCGGGGACTGGAGTAGGGGCGGTCCTCATGCAAGAAAGGAGGCCCATTGCTTATTTTAGCAAGTCTCTAGCGGATAGAACATTGACAAGGTCCGCGTACGAGAGAGAGATGATGGGGCTAGCTTTGGCGGTGCAGCATTGGCGGCCTTATCTCATAGGGCGGAAATTTGTAGTACGGACGGACCATAGGAGTCTTAAACATCTCTTGACTCAGAAGATTGTCACTCCGTCGCAGCAGGTTTGGGTGGCGAAATTGTTGGGGTATGATTTTGTGATTGAGTATAAGACAGGCGCCTCCAATGCGGCAGCGGATGCGTTGTCTCGCCGGGGAGAAGAGTTGGGTTTATCGGCTATAAGCCTACCAGAGTGGGTGGGGTTAGCCGAAGTGGGTGTTGAACAGAGGCAAGATCGGTATGTTCGAGAAGTGATACAAGCAGTTGAGACACAACAGGGTAGCCGGCCTGGGTTTGAGTTGGTTGGGGGGCGACTGTTCTTTAAGGGTCGGTTAGTGCTTGCGGCTGATTCGAAGTGGATTCCTCAGTTATTGCATGAGTTCCACGATACCCCATCTGGGGGACATGCGGGGGCATTTCGAACTTATAGGAGAGTGGCTGAGAATGTGTTTTGGAAGGGCATGTTTCGTCGGGTGCAAGAGTATGTGGCGCAGTGTTTGGTGTGTCAAAAGGCCAAGTATGAGGCAATGTCTCCCGGGGGGTTGTTGCAGCCGCTTCCGATTCCGGAGTTTGTTTGGGAGGATATATCGATGGACTTCATTACATCGCTGCCCAA
Source organism: Caryopteris x clandonensis (assembly GCA_028749325.2). NCBI lineage: Eukaryota > Viridiplantae > Streptophyta > Magnoliopsida > Lamiales > Lamiaceae > Caryopteris > Caryopteris x clandonensis. Next base: position 2,894,755 of record JAPYKT020000027.1, on the reverse strand, counting down.
GTCACGGGGGTATTCATCTGTGCTAGTAGTTGTGGACAGATTGTCGAAATATGGCCACTTCATTGCATTGAAACCTCCAATTACAGCTCGTTCGGTGGCTGAGATATTTGTGCAGGAAGTGGTGCGTTTGCACGGGATGCCGAGATCAATTGTGAGTGATAGAGACTCGATCTTCATGAGTACTTTTTGGAAGGAGTTGTTCGCTATGGCTGGCACCAAACTCAAATTTAGCTCGGCCTATCATCCGGAGACAGACGGGCAAACTGAGGTCCTGAATCGCATACTGGAAACGTATTTGAGATGTTTCACTTGTGAGCAGCCTAAACAGTGGTTGCGGTGGCTACCGTGGGCAGAATATTGGTACAACACGGCTTTTCAAACGGCTGCTCGACTTACGCCGTATGAGGTAGTGTATGGCCGGGCACCACCCAGCCTGCGTCGGTATCTTCCGGGAGAGTGCAAGGTGGCGGCTGTGGCAGAGGTGTTGGGCAGCCGAGACACTATGTTGGGGCAGTTGAAGCGGAATCTGGAGGTGGCACAGCAGCGCATGACTCGGCAAGCTAACAAGCATCGCCGAGCAGTGGTATTTGAGGTGGGTGATAAGGTGTTCTTGAAGGTGCGGCCGTTCCGTCAGCTCTCGGTTAATCGGCAGAAGCATAACAAGCTATCCGCAAAGTTTTATGGTCCGTTTGTGGTGGAAGGTCGAGTAGGGCCGACTGCCTACAGGTTGACTTTGCCTTCCTCGAGCAGAATTCACCCGGTGTTCCATGTGTCGCAGTTGAGGAAGGTGGTAGGGGAGCATCCGGTTGAACAGGAGTTGCCGGCGAGTTTGGAGATTCCTTTGGCTCCGCTGTTTGAGCCCGATGAGGTGTTGGCAAGGCGGAATGTGCGGGTTGGAAGTGCTGATGAGGAGCAGTTGTTAGTGAAGTGGTTGGGACAGTCTGAGGATGATGCAACGTGGATGAGTGAGAGGGGGTTTCGGCGACAATTTCCAGATTTCAACCTTGGGGACAAGGTTGTTTCGAAGGAGGGTGGAATTGATATGGAGCAGGATCAGGATTTGGTTGAGGCGGGGGAGCCGAGGCCTCTCATTGTGTACCGTCGGCGTGCTCGGGCTTAGGCCCACGTCCGTGGGCTGTTCATGGAGGAGTTGTTTATTTACTGTTTTATTTAATTTTGATGGGCTTTGTTATTAGCGGATCTGTCTATTTTTGGCAGTAGATTAGTAGTATAATTAGGGCGTTTAGGGTAAAAACAAGGGAAGAAAAATCATTATTGGAATTGGGAGCCTGGAGGCTTGGGCAACGGCGTGCCGTTGATGTTGTGTTCTTTTACAATCTGCTATTCATCAGTATGCTTCTGTTCATTATTGAAGGCACTTCCGGGTAAAGGCAATATTGAAGAACGCTATTTGCTTACGAAGTAAAGTAGTGATCAAAAAGAGATTTGGAAAGTAGATCAGCCCTTACAGTGCAAGATATTTCCCATCCAAACTCATAGACATTATTGAAGCTGGCTTTCTAAGCAACCTCTTGTGCCCAATTTTCTTCCATGTGCTTATATCCCAAACAGAAGTCAGTGGTCTATTTCCTGCGTAGAGACAATCATTCTTCAGGATAACTGTACAACCCTTCAACCAAATAAAATCATATAGGTGACTACATTCGCTATGAACTAAGAACACGTACATACCTTTTTGAAAAGAGCAAAATAGAAATGGTTTTGTCCCATCTTTAGAAAATCGGCAAAGCTCAATCTTCTCGTCCTGCAATACAACCCAAGAGAAGTTGAACATAAAAAACTCAATTATAAAGGGACATGCACACGGAACTTAAGAATAAACAAAACATACAGAGTTCCGCGTCAAAGTTGTAACTGGAGCACCATCACTTGTATTCCATATTCTCGCCGAACCATCAGTTGATGTTGAAGCTAAAAATTCTGAGTCTAAGCTGCAAAAGGGGAATATCAAGAACAATGTTAAATTTTATGTCGAAAGATCCTGAACAGCTTGGAGATAATCAAAGGTGAAAAATAAGAAGAGAACCAAAAATAATGGCCACTTTGAAAAGCTTATATACAAGCTTTTTTGTCCAGAACTTAACGTTCAAATATAACAGGAATGGTTGAAAAAAGATACACTCATAATTCCTATTTGACACCCCTTTCCATATCTATTTTGAGAGATACATGTGAATGGTTTCCATTTTTGTTTTTTTTTTTTTTTTTTTTTTTTTTTTTGAAAGGATTGTGAATAGCATATTAGGGCCTCCTAGTCATCATAGATTTTTAGTACATGATAGACTGATAGTTTTCTAGTGGCTGACAATGCGATGTCAACAAATTATCGACCTGTTAATCCATAAAAGTTCAGTTTGTATCAGCCGATGGCTTATTAGTCAATGCAAAAATACATAAATTTAAAGAGTACAGAATAAGGAACAAAAAAAGAAAAAAGAAGACTTCAGAGTTGTAGAAGAAGAAATGGAAAGTCGACTCAACATTCAATACACCTGAAATCCATGTCTTGAAATGATTTGTGAGCTCTTGGTTCTTCTAAAATAATGCGCATGTTTGGCCATTCATATATTCTAAGGCATCCATCCTTCAAATTGAAAGAAAAAGAAAGAATATTATGATATCTCAATAATCATAAGTGCATTGATAGGCAATGATATCATGATAAAACAACTTACAACTCCACCAGTAGCAAATCTAGTTCCATCTACGCTAAAAGCCAAGCATTTTTGCCGGCCAATTCCCTGCACTGGAGGTTGTTCTTTTTCAGTAAGTTTTATTTTGCCATCCCGGCTATACAACTCGAAGAATCTGCAAGTAGCATGAAATTTTATTTAGCACAACAACAACAAAAAACAAAAAATGAAGCCAAAGTTGCAACAAAAACATCAGTTAGACAGGCCAAACCCACGGATTGAACTTGTAACATAAACCTTTATTCCGATAAATTTTGATTGGGGGGAGGTTTGAGGGGGGGAAAAAAATTCTATCTAAAGGATTCATTTTTTCCTCAAAAGAGAAAGAGGGGGGGAAAAGATTCATGTTTTTTTTCCTCAAAAGAGATGATTAGGGAAAAAAAAAAAAAAAAGTAGTCATGTTTTTCATATTCCTATTCCATTAAGCTGAAATCTCCATCAAATGAACATAACTTCCAACTTTCCTAGACTAAATTGCAATCATACTTCCGTCAATATGTTCATATTCAATTTGAATCACTGAGCTCGCGCAATTCAACTCTTTATAAGGTCTGACGTATAATTCAAAGAAAGGAGCTATAAACTTTTTAATTTATATAAACCTAGACGTTAGTAATTGTTTATATCACATAACTAGATGTTTGATGAAATTATCACCAACAAGAATATGAATACAGACTTGCAATCACCAGTGTTGGTGGAACAAGCCAATTCGTCTCCACTTGGATGCACCCCAACAATCAGCGGATGAACCCCTTCTTCGAATTCATACTTAGCCTGCAGAAATACAAACATAATTCACACATAAATACAACAAACGGAAAAAGGTTGGTAAACCCAACACTCCATCATTATAAATTAATACTATACTAAATCCTAAGAGCTTAATCCACCCCCCAAATTCCAAAAAAACCAATACTCATCGCAGAAAACCTTGACGAAAACTGTCCAAGTTACGGAAAAACTCAAACCAGCACTCCATGATATTCTCACCACTTGCGACCACAAATTACAATTACAAATAACTTAATAAATTAGCCTTACCTTGGGAGAAGCAGAGAGGGAACTGGTTATAGGATCGAAGGAGAAGATTTCGAGAGAAGACGGCCCCGATTTTCCCACCACCACCAAATGCGCGTTCTCCGGTCGACGAATCCACGTCGCACACGTCACTGTCCCCTGTCCTGGAGCATCAACACCGTCAATTTCCATCGTGAACACAAATTGCTGGGATTTTGAGGCAAAAATAGGCAAGTTTCAGAAAATTTGTTCGTTGATGGAAGTTGAAATTGGAAGCCGCGTCTGTTGAACTTTTATATATGTATATCTGAAATTGTGTTAAACCCTCCGGTTCCGAGAAAATAATAATAATAATAATAATAATAATAATAATAATAATAATAATAATAATAATAATAATAATAAGATAGAAAATTATAAATCATAATTGAGATACTTTTCTTTTATATTTATTTTTTACATTGTATTATATCTTAGTTGTTTCATTTAAAATAATATTATAATTAATTATCTATAGTTCAAATAAACATATTTGGATTAAAATAATTTTATATACATGTATAAAATTAATTTTCATCTTCTATTTCATTTCGTATTTAATCTTTTATTTCATTATTTCAATACACGACATATATTAATTAATGATGTCATTTTATTCACATAACGTGTTGTGATAATTTTAAAATACGAAATGAAATAAAAAACCTCAACCTATAAAGTAAGTAAGTCTCTTGTGAATCTGCATCGTACAAACATCTATCATCTTACTTATTTAACTAAAAAAATTATATATGTACTTGAAATATATTACTATTTTTTCTAAGATAACAAATATTATTTTTAAATAAATTATAATATTTTTTTAATTAAACAAATAATATTATATATCGCACCAAAATAAAAATTTGTTTCTTATTACTTTATTATTTTTAGATTACGCAAGTTGTAAAGTCAACGTTATATGGAGTTGACCAAGTCATATTTTGTGGAAGAATATGCTGTTAAGTATTCCGATTCCAACTGCACAAGAAGAAATAGAAAGGTTGGACGTGAATCGTGATGAGAGACAGTTCCAAAAAAAACAGTAAAATATTAGTTGTAGACATTATTATTAGTTAAGTGTGTGATATTTTCTCTTTTATCTTTATATTTTATTGTCATATTTAGAAGGATAATTTTAAATAATTAATAATAATAAAAAATTTAAATCTATTAGGAATATATTTTTAAACGCAAAAATTTCTGTGAAATGGTTGCGCGTGTGACACGATGTAAGGTATTACTTGTTTAACTATAAAGTATCACTATTTTTTTAAGTGTATTATTACTGATTAGTTATATTAAAATATAGTGATACTTTATAGTTAAACAAGTAATATTTTATAGTTACATATGTAATACCTTAAATCGTGCCACACATGCAACCGTTTCACAGGAGACCAGCTCATTCTTAAATGTTTAAAAGTATATTTAGACCTAATCATATTTTATGTGATAGCTTTTTTTTTTTTTTTGTCTAAAATGAGTCTATGAAGAGAAGAGTTTTGCTCAAATACCATTAGATAAAATTTATATTTAAATAGTGTAGAACTTGTGAAATTAAAAATAAAATTTATACTATAATAATCGAATTAATAAACATACTAACTTATTAGTGATAATTTCTTTAATAATATCAGCATATATTTTTTATTATAATTAGATATAATATTGAGTTAAATTTTACAAAAATAATGATGCACGTGTGTGGATTATGAGACTACCTAATACGATTTATTTATAATGAAAATAAATCAAATAAGTATAGAGTAATTAACAAAATGGAAAATATATTTAAATATGAATAATTGACTATAAATAAGTAAATATATTTTGTAATTTTGAATATGATAATTATTACATATTTTTTGTTATTTACATCAATTTTAATTATAATTTAAGTCTAAAAAAATTGCATAATAAACTTACCATAATATACATTAATTACTAATTGTTGATATTGCAAATAAAAAGAAATACATACCAAAATGACACTATTATTATGAATTAATATTTTTATATGTAATATTAAATTAATTTATATAGATAATGATATTGAAATCTTGAACGATATGCAGATTTTTTTATTGAATAATAAAGTTGACATGCTCTAAGTTTATGCAATTTAATAGATTTGGTAACTCTATCAATAATATTGATAGATTATTCGAATTGAATTATAATCGTAGAATAACTCATACCAATTCTAAGTATCTTTTAATAATTCTTAAAATAATTTGATTTTTTTCATAAGTTATGTGCATTGATAATAATCGACAAAATAAGCATATTTAATAATAATAATAATAATAATAATAATAATAATAATAATAATAATAATAATAATAATGAACTATTTTTTGTTGTTGAAAATATTTACAGATTTGCTTTTGTGGATCCAATGTTTTAAATTTAAGATGTAAATACACTTATTTTTAAATGTGAAAACTTAGGATATATTTGGTTTTTCATGATTTTTGGATTTTCAAAATATTTAAATTATTTATTATAGAATACTCCCTCCTATCCACAATAATTGTCGTTTTATAAATTTTTACACATATTAAGAAATAAATTAAGTGTCTATTCTACCCTTAATTAATAAAAAAATATTAATGATTTGTGGTTAAAAAATACATCATGCGTATAATTACAAGAAACATAAGGGTAAATTAGAAAAATAATATTAATTCTCACCTTAAAAGTTGTAAAACGTCACTTATTGTGCAAAAAACTAAAACTACTAAAACGACACCTATAATAGATAGAAGAAAATATAAAATTAGAATTTTCAATTCAATAAATTCTATTATAACTATATACATCTATTATTCTTCTATTTTCCAATATTCAATATACTCACTCGATATCTCTTTACGTTTTTATATTTAAATAACCAAAACTAATTATTGCAAAATAACTTAATTATTATTAATAAAACTCATTATTATATAATATTGTCATCGCCTTTCTTTTATTACATTAATGTGACATCTATAGTACGTCTTACCTTATTCTATATTAGATCAAATAAAAAAAAAACAAAGATATTCAACTTTATTTCTAGACTCCAAACTTTGAATGTTTGCTTAAACCTAAACCAAAAGCCTCCTTAGATTTTATAACTAGGCCCAAGTCAATCGGACTCAGTCCAATCTTGTTAGGTCCATTATCTCTCAAATTAGATGGAGTGGCCCAATAGCTCTGAGCCAATTATTTGTTTATTTTAATATTATCATTATTGAAACATATTATTTATTATCTTTAAAATATAATACTTTTTACTCTAAAATATATGAATGTAATTTTTTAAAATATTATTTATTTATTTATAATATATCACTAATTTATCTAAAAGTTATAGCTCGTTGGATTGCATAGTATGTACCTGATGCACAAAAAATTTAATATAATTTATTGTCCGATCCTAAAATTTACAAGCATAATATTTCTCCTTACTTTCAATTTGTATTATTGTACATAATCTTCTATCGAATAATCGATCTCAAAAAAACGATATATATATATATATAAAAGATGTATATATATATATAACAAGACAAAAAATATTTTTAATATGTACTCATTATTATGAGAATTTAATAATATATGGGTTTCACATAAATACAAAAATGTTTGCAGAGTGGGACTCCTATGAAACGGTTGCACATATAACACAATTTAAGATATTACTTTTATAACTATAAAATATTATTTGTTTAACTATAAAGTATCACTATTTTTTAAAATAACTAATTAGTAGTAATACACTTTAAAAAATAGTGTACTTTATAATTAAATATGTAATACTTTATAGTTAAACAAGTAATACCTTACATCGTGTCACACATGCAACCGTTTCACAGGAGTTTTTGATATGTCCAATTATAGTTAAACAAGTAATATATTACATTGTGTCACTCGTGTAACTGTTTCACAGGAGTTTTTGCGATGTCCGGGTGCTTAATAATTAAGAACTTGTATCTAATTAATATTTTTAAAAATCTATATTCCTATTTTTATCTTCAAAAACATTTTATGTTAAAAAAATTAACAACAAAAATTATTTTAATAAATAAAAAATACGAGCGAAACTTAATAATTTTAATGAGTTTCTTATAAATTGGGTTCATCATACATTGTATTAAATAATAATATATTTTTAATTAAATAAATAAAATATTATAATTTAAATTAACGGTGCCGTAGATACACGTAGATTTTGGCATATTACTTGTTAAAATTACACTCTATCACCTCTAAAATAAATATATATATTTTTTATTTTAAATTATATTGTCAGAAAGTTACAGGGAAAAAAAAAAAAAAAAAAAAAAGCGTAGGATGATGGCATGAAATATTCCCCAAAAAAAAAAGAAAATCACAAGAAGGAAGATAAATACATGGGAAATTAGCTTAAAAAAGAGAGAACCGTACGATACCTCACAGGAGCTCTCTCACACACACACATCAACACACAAACTGTGACTGAGAGAGAGAGAGAGAGAGAGGCACAGACTGAATCAGTGAGAGGTGGAGAGAGAGGGACTGCGTACGGCGATATGATGAGCCTGGGCGTCCAAGGCACACCCACCAACTTGTCCTCCGCATACTTTCTCCACCGCAGCGTCGCCACCGCACCCTCCGCTCTCCCTCTTTTTCCTGCTACTCTATCCACACACATTCTGATAAAGCCTAGTAGACTACGCCGCCCGTATGCCGCCATGTCCGACGCCGCCGCAGGAGTTAGTGGCGCTGTGCTGCAGGACGCCGGCGCCACCGCTTTAGTTGTCGGCGGCGCTTACGCTCTCGTCTCCACTTTCGATAATCTCACCCGCCGCAACATCATAGAACAGGTCTCTCTTTCTCTCTCACTTGTGTATTCACATGCACGTGCATGCCCATGGGTTATTAATTAGTCTGTAGAAACCAGATTTTGATTCGGTAACATAAACTTTGAAAATTAGAATTTCTGATGTTTGTTGTTCTGTATTCAGATAGTGAAAATGGAAAAGACAGAACGAACAGAGACGGATAGCAGCCAATAGATTGATACATAAGTTGAATTGTCAAATAGTAATGCTATTTCCGATCAGATGATGAAATTTTAATGAATTATTCCAATTTTAGCCACGAATTTCTGTCACGTATTTCCATTTGCTTACAGTCCCATTTCTATTTCTTTGCTCTGTTTCCAGTACTAATTCAGAAAAACGTTGTCCCTGTCTTTCCCCCTTTCCTTAATGGCTCTAGGTGGGTACTCTCTCTCTCTCTCTCGCCACAACTATGTGATTTCTGGTCTGTATAGTTGCATACTATAGAAAATTGGTTGGGTTATGAGAGATGTGTTAGCATTATACACAAACATTATAACAAGAAAGATTGCAACAATAATTTTTAGAAGATCAATCTAAGTCCGTTTCCGAAACTTTACAAAATCATGATTTACTGTGGACATAGTGGAGTATATGATTAATTTCTGAATAGAGGGTTCTTGATTTATTTGAATATCTTCGAAAAAACTTTGGTGTATGCACACTTTACATCTAGATAATTGTTTCATTATACTAGTTGTGATATTTTATTGAAATACCGTCAAGGCTGATTAAATACTGTAAATTCTTGTTCCCTCTTTACTTCTTTGATGCAAGCAATAACTATCCAGAGCATCTTAAGTAAAGAAATCCTTTTGTTAATATAATGGCCCACACAAAACTCACATTTTCATTATTCATGAAAATGTGAACATCCATACTTATTGCTTGAACTCATTGATATCAATCGTGTTAGAAATAGAGTAATAAACATATATGCTCTTTCAATGGGAAATCATGTTGGTTTTTGAGGTCCAATAGGTAAGAGCCTAATTATGTACTCTAAAAATATTTGACAATCTTAATTTCATGCTGACACCAAGTTTGAGATGAGATAACTTCATATGGGTTCAGTGATCTAACTATTTAACTGTTCTTTATTGCAAAAATAATCTAGTGTAACCTCCCTCCTTTTACTTGCGTGTTTGCCATTTTTTATGACAGAATTTAAGCCGGAAACTGGTCCATATTTTATCAGGGTTACTCTTTCTGGCATCCTGGCCAATCTTCAGGTATCAGTTGAGTTGGCATTTTTTATTGTTTCAACATTTTTATGACCCCAGAAACTTCAGCTGATGATTTTTGTTCTTAGATTAGCACATCTAGAGAGGCTCGCTACTTTGCTTCCTTAGTGCCTTCCTTAAATTGCTTAAGGCTTCTGATAAATGGTCTTTCCTTGAGTACGGATGAAGGGCTCGTGAAATCACTTAGTCGAGAAGGAAAGCCTGAGTAAGCCTCAAGCTTCAGTTTAATATTCTTCTTTGACTTGTCTTATTAGTAGCAATAGAGTTTTATAATATGTTTCCTTTTTAAAAATGTTCATATACAGGGAATTGCTTAGAGGTCCACTTTTTTATGTCCTTGTTTTGATCGCATGTGCCATTGTCTTTTGGAGGGAATCCCCCATTGGAATGACTTCGCTGGCGATGATGTGTGGTGGTGATGGTAAGAACTCTGCCTTTCAGATTTATTTTTCCATTATCTTCCAGAAACCCTTAAACTTGCTGAACTATAGGCATTGCTGATATCATGGGAAGAAGATTTGGCTCCAAAAAAATTCCTTATAATCCACAGAAGAGTTGGGCTGGTAGCATTTCTATGTTTCTATTTGGTTTCTTGGTCTCTATTAGGTTTGTGTAATTTTTAAAACCCTTCATTTTCATGTTAATTATGTTTCCAGAAATTTGGATTTATTCAATATGAGGCTCTAAATGTTACTTTCTACCTGTGAGTGCAGCATGCTCTATTATTTTTCAGCCCTTGGATACATTCAACTTGATTGGATGAAAACTGTAGAAAGGGTTGCTTTGATTTCGTTCGTGGCAACTTTTGTAGAGTCGCTCCCAACTAATGGAATAATCGATGATAACATCTCCGTTCCTTTGGCAAGCATGGTAACGTCATTCTTGGTTTTCGGTTACTAGCATATCATGAAAGAGCTGTGTTGCCCTCCTTATAATTTCATAGTACAAATGTTGTGTAAGGACTATTCTTTATCATGTATATTTGATCTGTTTCGACATACTCCATTATTATTCTTCAACTGTATCATTACACAGTTTGGCTCTCAAGAAAATGGAAGAGAAGATGGTCATCTCCTTGTCTAGTGAGTTTCTATCCTGTACTATGAAACACATGTGCCTTTTAAGTCTTTGGATGCATAGTCAAGGTGGGATGACCCCCCCCGCCCCCACACCCACACTCACACCCACACCCACAAGGATTTAATTTGTGTTTTTTTCTCTTCTTAGGACAATAGGACCATTTGGTTTCAGTCGGTCTCATTTACATATTTATATATATGTCCTTGTGGGGCCCACATGAGATGACGCTCACATGCCCTCTTGTGTGTGAGGTACTATATTTGTTGGTATGTTGTGGATCATGCATCTCATCATCAATTCGTATAGCAGCACTCACACATACATTCATATGGGTGTGAGGTAACGAGTTGACATTCATCAAGATTCAAAGCCCTACTCTTAGTAGCCCAATTTATTGAGTGCACAGCTAATCGACTTCATTGCACCGTGGCCCTATTGTTGGGCTGTGGTCCAATACTCCTCATTAACAACTGTTGATTAGCCCCTATTGCATTTTAATTTCGTGTGTTCATACTCTATGCAACTTATGCTAATTTATATATATATATATATATATATATATGTTAGATAAACTTTCTGAATGTGGAGGGACAATGGCGTTAGGAAGTGATGTTGATATTCCAAAAAGAGGTTGGGAGTTGCTGAATGATGTTTTTGCAATAATTATATATTTGGAAGATCCTATGGGTTATCCTATTGTTCGAACAAATATGGTTCTTTATAACTAACTTTCCTAAAGGTGAAGGTGGTGGCGACCATTATTTGTTTCGAATTGAGAGAAAGTGAAAGAGGAGAGAGAGGGTGCACATTACACACACACACACATATATATATATATATACATTTTTTTTAGTACAAAAATCCTGAAGAAAAGGGATGGTTAACTAGATTTCAATCTACTTACCTGGATTATAAGAGGCTCAATTAATTGAGCTTCATTCAAATCGATATGCATCATAGTTCTTATAAGTTCAAGAAATATATATATATATATATATATGGGGGATTACATACGGTAATTTTTGTTAAAATTAATAATTTTGAGATCAGTTAAATTATATTACTTTAACAAAATTATTAATTTATTGAGTATTATTTTAATCTATACTTTTTGAGTTAGAACTGAAAAAATTATATTATTAATTTATTAATTTTACGATCACGACATCTTCAATATTGAAAATGTAAGATGTTTGTGAGACAATCTCACAAAAAATTTATTCGTAAAATTCATATGTTGTGTGTTTGTGCTGAATGATACGATGTTGCATCTTGTTATATGTATATATTCAAAGTGCATAAATTCAAGTTAGGATTACAGCTTGTCAACTTCACTTGTTTGTGTAAAATTTGAAAATAGAAAATCAAAAGAAATGCATAATCATGGGACAACGTGGCCTTTTCTTAAATAAATATCACCTCACTCTACAATATACATGTATATATATATATATATATATATATATATAACTCCATGACTTGATCAATTCTTGAGCCCCAAAATTTGCCGAATGCCCACTAGCTAGATATGGAATAACCACATATATAACAAAATGGATGATGGTGCATATAAATTTTCCAACTCTATTTTAATATGATATTATAAAAAGAATTAACTAATAAAAACAATTCCATATCAAAAAAAAAAAAAAAGAACAACCCCATTATTCTCGACGTAGATATAAAGAAATAGAGTGGGTCTTCTGTGAAACGGTTGCACGCGTGATAAGATTTAAGGTATTACTTATGTAACTATAAAGTATCACTATTTTTTTTAGCTAACTAATCAGTAGTAATACATTTAAAAAAATAGTAATACTTTATAGTTAAACAAGTAATACCTTAAATCGTGTCACACGTGCAACCGTTTCACATGAGTTTTTGCGAAATAAATATTTTTCTATATTATTATGAATTACCCGCTTCTACTGCAACCGATAACCATATTTTTGCAATTTAATTTTAGTAAATATTAGGTTAGTTATGCATTATGACTGACTTCTGAGGAAAGCAAAACACTTTTTGAATTTTTTATTTATTTAAATGGGACACAAATTTTATTTATTTTTAATTACAGGGAAGTCTATTTTATATAGAAATAGCAAAACTTAATATTATAGTTGACCAACCTAAATTACTATTTTATAATTAACTCAACATGCAATTATATATATATTTATTTAAATATGGAATGACGTGGCAGATTTAGAAATAGTAAAATAAATAAAAATTCATAAATCCAGCTTGTACATGTGATTACGCATGTACTTTGACAACTAAAATGATTAGGTCCAATCAATGCTTCATCACACATTGCCCTTCTCTGTTTTATTTAATTTCCAAATCCATCCCACACAGATGCAAATAAAAAAAAATAATAATAATAATAAATATATAAAACAATAAAAAAAAAAGATAAAAATTTAAGAAAAAAGATAAAAAATTAAGAAAAAAAGAAAAAAAAGAAACAAGAAAGCAGGCAAATTGGGCAACGAAGGTATTTACAGACTTGCTGTTTTAGGCTATTCAACACATTTTCATCTTCTGTCATGACTCATTAAATTATATTTATTTTTTATTTTAATCTATAGTTTAAGAAAAAAATTAAAAAAAAAACCCTACTTTATATCAGTATTTTATAGCTGGATCAGAGATTGAACCAATTGGGCTTTATATACTGGTTCAATCGGTCGGACCGGCGATCCAACCGAAAAAATGAAATAGCTTATTTTTATTTATTTTTTGTATTACCACATATATTATATATTAACACCCACAATTTATTTTTATAAATACATAGCTTAAAACATGATATTAATAAAAATAGGAAAACTGATTGGCGGGTTGGACTGATTTTGATGGGTTCAACCGCAAAAATAATTTTAGTAATATTTTGGATCGGTCCAAACATCGATTCCCATTTTAACCGGTTGAATCAGCCAATCCAATTCAGTTATGAAAACATTGCTTTTGATGATTTCTTGTTGACCAAAAATTTGAGTAAACAAGAAGGAAAAAATACAAATTTATAATTCGTTTGGATTGCAAAACCAACACTAAATTGTCCATAAGAGATGAGACAAGATTATTGTATCTTTTACACAGACTTCTAAATTCTAAATAAGACAAGATTTATTGTAGTAAATAGAATTAAATCGACTGTAGTTCGATTTGAGTAAAGTCTTAAATTTTTTCTAATAATAGTAGTAGTAGTAGTAATAATTTTTTACGCAAATGACGGTTACAAAACAAAAATATATAAAAATGCATGGGCAACAAATAAAACAAATGGAGCTTTAGAAACTAAAATACTACTAAAACTATATATTCCTATGAAAATAATATTATTTCCTAATTAAGACACACTTACTATAAAGTACTAATCAAATATATCAATTATTTTACATTTTATTAAATATTGACAAAATAATTATTAATTTGTTATCTATATTAGTTGTGTGGGTCCCACTTTATCATCTTTTCTTTAACCAAATAAAAGTAAAATTGTCAATTATAAAATATTATTTTCTTAAATTGAACCTATTAAGCTAATCAAGAAAATTTGCATATAAGATAAATCAGGAATTTATATTTTAAAACTGAAATAATTTACAATGTGAAATCAGAAAAACCAAAAAAAAAAAAAAAAAAAAGAAGTTATTTAGTAATATTTTTAAATAAATAAATAAATAATATTTTTTAATTATACAAATTAGAAAAACCAAAAAAAAAAAGTTATTTAATAATATTTTTGAATAAATAAATGAATAATATTTTTTAATTATACAAATAGGCGATGGTTAATCAGCTACAAATACATTTTTTTATAAAAAAATATAATTAATCTCTAAAATTATTTAAATGTAACTTAAACTGCAAAATAAAATATGAATTTATTTATCTTAATATAAAGTTACGGAATAATATCGTAAAAGAATATGCTCCCACATTTATGACTTCTTCATCGGGACTCCCGACTCTGTCTCGGCGGAAGACGGCGGCCGGCGGCCGGCGGCGGAGTGACCAACAAAAAAAGGTTATAAGTTAGAATTGGTCAAACTTCCTTGCCATAAATGATAATTGGAAATGAAAAAAAAAATTATAGAAAGACCCAACTTTTACAAAATATAATATAATAATTAAATTTAAATATGATCACATTAATCATTTAATAAAGATTCTTAATTTTATTATAATTTTTTTAAATAACATTTATTTTAAATTGAAAACATATCACAATTTTTACGTAAATAATTTCGTACTATTTGACATCACAATAGAATGTACGAGCATTGACAATTAATCAAAATATTAAAATTATTGAATTTAACATATATTATAAGTTATATAAATCGATTTTATTTTCAAATTTGCTAGATTATGAAACTAAATTACATTAATTCATAATTAATGGTACCTATAAATAGAGCCTTCGTGGGAATGAGCAACCCTAAAAATTTATAGGTCGACTATTTTAATTGCTATAAGATATTTGGGAGGGTCTACAATTCATATTTCTTTTTAATTTTTTATAGCAACATAATTTTTTACGGGCAGAGCTAGTATAAGTACACGAGGTATAACTATATCTCGAGTTTCTAAAAAAAAGAAAAAAAATATTAAAAGATTTTCGTTAACTTTGTATTCTAAATTTTAGAGGAAATTATAGATCGATATTTAAAAACAAGCAAAAAGTTAAAAATATTCCAACTAATAGTGTCTCGGTGTGCAAATTTTTCATTCACTCTCATTGTTTGTGTCGATGTTTCGATTGTAAGAGTTTATTTATTAAATAGTACTTGTGGGTTTTTAATATCTAATATGCCCACATTTCTTAAGTTCTATATTCATTGTATGACACGTACAGTTCTAAAGTACCACGAATTTATTTTGGCTTTTTAAAAAATAAAATAAAATAAAAATTAAGAAAATAATTGGTATTTGATTGCATCAATTGGACTCATAGTTTGCTTCCTTTAAAAACAAAAAAATAATTAAGAATCAAATATTTATAGCAAATTAAAATTCCAATGTATTTACATTAATGTCTAATTAAAATTCAAGTCAAATGATTCGGAATTCTAGATCAAATATTGGAGGGAATAATAATTAAAGTCGAACCCGTAAAAATTTACACATACATATATATATAAGTCTCGTGTATATTTTTAAGTAAATAAGTAACATATTTAGTTAAATAAATAATATATTTATTTAAATAAGTAATAATACAGATCGAGCTGCACGAACACTCAATGTATATAATTTTTCTGTGTATATTACGATACTTGATAGGGCCACTATTAAATCAGAAAATATAATTTAAAAAGAGGAAAAAAACATTAAAGGTCATTTAATGATTTTATGAAAGAATAAAGTCAGAAAAACATGTGAATATATAGTTTACTATAGTTATTGCGTATTTATGTCTTGGATTATATTCCAAACTTGACATTCTTGTGCATATAAATTTATTAAAAAAAATCAAAATAATTCATAATATAAATTTAAGTTATATAGCAATTTTGATGGATCCACATAGGAAATTAATACTAAAAAAATGTGGAAAAATATAAAATAGAATAAAATATTATTTAAATGAGTGAATCTCTTAGAATGATGTCCACGTATGTTCGATCTATAATATTATTGGTTTAATTAAAAAATATTTATTGTTAACTTGAAAAATATAATATTTTTTAAATAAATAAATAATAATATTTAATTAAATAAATAATACTGTAAAATAAATTACACGTAATAAATAAATAAATAACCAGCAGAAAAATTTAAGAAAAAAGTAAAATAAAAGCTTTTCCACAGTGAAGCACAGCCATATGCTTCCTATCTATGCATAATAAAAGATCTTTCCCTATAAATAAATAAATAATTTAAATGGTTTATATTTTTTTTTGAAAAAAAGGCAGAATATCAAGAATTGATTACACACGCATATGTGTGTTTTTGGTAGGTTTGGGTGTATTCTGACAATTGACAAAGAAACAGATGGGCAGAAATTGATGTCATAGACCAGGTGCCAAGCCCCTATTCCACCCTCCACCCCCACGCCCACCCCGTCCGCGAAAAACTCTTGTGTATTTTTCATCACCTTTCCAGTCTGTGTGTGTAGGGAGCATTACAATTTCAAGAACCCGAAACTCTGTAGAGAAGAAACAAAGTGAAACCAAGAGGATCTCAGAACAAGAAAAGGAATAAACTTGAAGAAATTCCAGATTTTAGATAACTCCCCAAGAACACTCTCATCGATACGGTCGTTTGTGATTGTTCTTTGTTACGGAGGGAGAAAAATTATGCAAGCATTGGTCGTTTCTTCATTACATGCAAAGCTGCCGCTGCGGCGGTGAGGATTCTCCGGTGGCGTTGAACCTCCACTGTAATCTAACTTTTTATACCACCGTTTGAAGAAATGGGTTCGAGCCCAATCGCGGCCTTTGGGACCTCCGCCGGCGGTGGCGGAGGTGGTGGGTGGCGGTGGAACAGCGGCAATGGAGGTGGGAAGAGTAATAGCGTTGCGAACAAGATTGGAAATGGAAATCACAATAATGAGCCGTGTGGTTTGTCGTCAACTTTTGCGTATTTCCTGGTTTCGTTTGTCGTTTTGGGCTCAATTGGGAGTTTGTACGCGAGGTATATTCTCACACCTAATGTGCGCACGGGGATCACGGCGGTCGGTTGTCAAGAGGATGGCGAGGGCTCCTGGGCTGTGGGCGTTTTCTACGGTGACTCCCCTTTCTCTCTAAAACCCATTGAAGCTGTAAGTTTCTTGCTTTAGAGTGTATACATACATAGATATCTCTGTTTTTCTGTGTGATTGAGAGAGAGAGAGAGAGAGAGAGAGAGAGAGAGAACGTAGATGTTTGTGTGTGTTTCTGTGTATTTCTTCTTGGTGAATCTCATATTTTTATATTTATGAAAGAATTTGTGGAGTTTTTGAGGTATTTCTTGATTCTGGGGGTTCTCTTTGGTTTTTCAGATTTAAAATTATCTCTTAAAGTTCTGGGCTTGTCCTGTCAACAGCCCTGTTTGTTTTCTTTTTCTTTTAGTAGTTGTTTGGTACAAAATGGAGAGTTTAAAAGTCCTAAACTTTTCTATTGAATGTTTCAGCACCAATTTTTTTTTTTTTTTCAACCTTTTCTGGAATTTATCGTGGTTTTTTTCTTGATGCTTTGATGATCAGTTTGTTATTTTAACCTTCATATCCCACAAGTATTGGGTTCATCAACAGCAATTTTACAAGTACATACTGCAGGGAAGGTACCTGTAATATTTTAATAATGACTGTTAGTGACATATACAGTTCATTAACAACAGTTTAAAAAATATATGTTATGAACTGTATATGTTATGATTCTTCTAATTTTTTTGCAACATTAGAAAACAAATTTTATTGTTCTCCAACAATAGTATTTTAGTGTTATTGATTACTTTTAGGTTGTTATTGTTTGCCATGGTGTGGTATCATTACTATAAAACGAGATTGTGTATTTTGTAATTAGATAACTAATCTCATGATTGTATTCATGCTTCTTAAGAGATCGTAATAGTCTGTATTAATTCCATGGAATTTACTGAATGGATTTGCAGGTTCATAGAAGTTTGCTACTGTGCTAATTGAATTTCAAGTTATATAGTTGTGTCTAAAACCAGCTCTTATGTTTCGCAGCATGGCTATTTCCTATAAAGTAGGATGGCATCAGGATTAGTGTTTGATAGATATCTATTAGTGTGTGTGTTTTTTTGTCTTTTATTTTTTTCATGTTGAATTTCACAATATCACAAGTTCTTGGAAATTTATTTGGCAGATGAATGTATGGAAGGACAAGAGTGCAGCGTGGCCTGTAGCCAACCCAGTAGTCACTTGTGCCTCTCTTTCTGATGCTGGATTTCCCAGTAACTTTGTTGCTGACCCCTTTCTTTACATACAGGTATACTCGTCTTTTTCTGTCTTTCCCATTTTTATTATTTAATAGGTTGTTCAATTATCCATTAGTTTTGCTAGCCGTGCTCTTCAAGAATCTATGAAGCAGTCTTTTATCATGCTTTTAGGAATTCCTCTGTTAAATTATGTCTACATTGAACAGGTTAGTATATGAGTGTTTGAGGAAAGAGGGCTGTCAGTTGCAAGGCATTAGTGGGAATTGGTTCAGTTTCTAATCCTCTAGTGTTATATCTTTCCATCATTCAATAATTTGAGTAACTTAATGGGGTGGCACCTCCAATGGACCAGGTCAAATCGAGATTAGAAACAAGATTCATACTTCCACATGTTTGTATTGCTATTTGTATTATATTATGAGAGATGGGGTAATGGGATCTGCAGATATTATATGAAGGATGCCCACACAGATAAAGCTGGGCTGTTTTTTCTAGATTAGTGTAAGTGGATTAGGTGTCAAGATGTATAAAGATAAAGAGGTTTTTTTTATAGAGAAGTGTTGGTGGCTCTTTATTGATACATCGCTTTAGGTTAAGGATATGCTTACCCTTTGGACCAACTATGGTCAAGAAAAGAACATAAGAATTCCCACCTGAAAACTGGGAATAAAGTATTCAAATGTATTGGCCCCACTGCACTTTTTTTTTTTTTTTTTGGAGTGAGGTGGAGTGGGAGTGAACGATGTCTTTTTATATTTTCGTATAGGAATATATCAAGGGTAATTTAACAATCTTAGTTGGAAATTATCCTAGCAAGCCTTTTATTATGTTCGTATGGAGAGAGCCAGAATGCTTTCATGGAATTGGGGTTGTGTTTGTAAAAGATCCTAGATACGTTGTCAAGATGTGCTGCTTCTGATTTAAAAATTTGATGTGCGTTAAGTTGAATAACAAGTGGCACAAAGTATAGTGAGCCAGCCCATCTGCAAGCTTCAATAATTGCTTATTTTTTTATTAAAAATATCAAATCACAGGCTCAATATGCACAATCAAGATGTGACTGTGGAAGTTTTTGAGTGGTGCAGAATGGTGTGTTGTGATATATGCTCAGTCTGCCACATAAAGTGGATTTAGTTTGGCTTTGAAGTTTGCACTGCTTAGAATGATCTTACTTGGAAATGCTAATGTTTAACAACTTCATCACAAAGTATATCTGATGGTTTAAAACTAATAATATCGGTTTCCTGATTAAAACAGATTATATATTTTCATGAAAGTTGCAAGTAGACGAACGGATAGTTGGTTGTCCTACGGCAACTGTTGGATTTTTCTCGATAGTTTGTATATGAAAATTGGGTTACATGACTTGTGGTTCTGATATCTTAGACTTGGAGTTATTTCGAAGTTCTGAAATATTATATGCATTAGCTATTCTGGAATTTGAATTTTGGCTATTTTTGTTAATTGTTACCTCCATTCGTGTAACAATGAATGATTGAAATCTAGACTAGAGAGCAACTCCTAATAATAAGATGTATTTTCTAAACTTTTTTTTTTTTTTCTGACGAGAAACAATTCTTTCTTACAAAAACAAAGAAGAGATAAGGAAAGCATAAGCTTAATTCTTGATTTGGTGTTTCCCTTACCTTTGAAGAAGTATTCTCGCTTTTTTAGTTTCTATGGCAGAATTGGTGATCAAGGATTAATTTTGTAGCTCAGGATATTATTTTCATGATAATTAAATAATGCCATGTAATGAGTGTTATTGATCAGTACTTCTTTCAATAAAAAATATACAACATCGGATCTCATTATTATTGATTTTCAAGTATTTAAAATGCGGTGTCGATTATATTTGTACTTCTTGTCGTCTTCTTCTCCGTCTATCTAGCAGATTAAACAGAACTCTGATAATAATCTGCTTCTCTGTCATTTCTAATTGATCACAACAAAACTCTGATACATCCAGAATTTTCTTTTGGACTAAAGCATAAATCCATCGTGCGTTAATACCTATAGAGCAGTTGTCTGTTCATTCAGTTGTCCATACAAAGACTTTGTAATTAGCAGTTGTCTGCTCTACCAGTTGTTCATATAATGATTATTTTTTTTCGTAATCTGCCCTTGGTCATTTCAACAGGATAATGAAAATAAATTTTCTTGATACATAGGAATAAAATGGGAAAGAAAGGATCAAATCAATTGATGGAGATAATAATTATAAGATTCATTATGGAATGGAATTTGTCCAGTTGGTGCAAAGAAAAGAACTAGTGTAATGTTGCATTTAATTATAGGGTGTGTTTGTATGCGTGTGTGCTTTCGTTTCTTGGTTTGCATAGCAATTAGGTGTTTGCTGTCTGCGAATAAGCACATAACTAAATTATGATGTTTGATCACATGTTTCAGGGTGATACCCTTTACCTTTTCTATGAAACGAAAAATCCTATTACAATGCAAGGAGACATTGGAGTTTCACAAAGTACAGACAAGGGAGTAACGTGGCAGCAGTTGGGTGTTGCTCTCGATGCAGATTGGCATCTGTCCTATCCGTACGTCTTTGACTACAATGGAAATGTAAGTTCTTTACTCTCTAGCAATGTGTATTTTATGACTTTTATGTAGATCATAACCTACATAACGCGACACTGTCTTCTTGATATAATCATTCACCTCAATTTCTTTTTTATAATTGCTCACAGATATATATGATGCCTGAGGGCAGTATGAATGGGGATCTTCGTGTTTATCGTGCAACTAACTTCCCCTTGAAATGGACCCTCGAAAAGATTGCTATGAAACGGCCACTTATTGATTCTTCCATTATTTTTCATGAAGGTAAGTTCTGGCTTTTTGGTTCAGATCACAGTGGGATTGGCACCGAGAAAAACGGTCAAATGGAGATTTGGCATAGCAACTCACCTCTTGGTCCTTGGAAACCTCACAAAAAGAACCCTATATATAACACGGATAAGGCCTTGGGAGCCCGGAGTGGAGGCAGGCCATTTTTGTATAGTGGGAATCTGTACCGTATTGGTCAGGACTGTGGTGAGACGTATGGGCGTAGGACCCGTGTGTTCAAAGTTGAAGTTCTGACAATCGATGAGTTCAAAGAAGTTGAGGTCCCGTTGGGCATTGAAGAATCGATAAAGGGGAGGAACGCCTGGAATGGGGCCCGCTACCATCACCTAGATGTACAGCAGCTCAGCTCAGGTGAATGGATTGGGGTTCTTGATGGAGACCGAGTGCCTTCAGGTGATAAAATGCATCGGTTCGTTCTTGGGTCTGGTTCAGTTCTTTCTGTTGGTGTATTAATCATAGTTATGGGTATCCTACTTGGTGCTGTAAAGTGTGTAGTACCGTTAAGTTGGTGCCCCCACAGCATGGGGAAGAGAAGTGATACTTTCTTGGCTTGGGAGAGACCGAATTTGATGTCCAAGGTGAGACTCTTTTGCAGTCGATTGAACAGAGGAACCACGGCTCTTCGTGCTAGGATAAGGCCGAATACGTGCACTGGAATGGTTGTCCTTGTTTTATCTGTTATGGTGGTTGTGATGCTAACGTGTGCTGGGGTTATGTATATCTATGGTGGAAACGGTGCGGAGGAACCCTACCCATTGAACGGTCACTACTCCCAATTCACTTTGCTGACGATGACCTACGATGCTCGACTATGGAATTTGAACATGTACATAAAGCATTACTCGAGATGCGCCTCGGTGCGCGAGATAGTTGTGATCTGGAACAAAGGCGAACCTCCAAAAACGAGTGATTTTGATTCAGCAGTGCCGATAAGGATACGAGTGGAGAAACGAAACTCATTGAACAACCGATTCAGGGTGGACCCGCTGATCAAGACTCGGGCAGTTCTTGAGCTCGACGATGACATCATGATGACTTGTGATGATGTCGAACGGGGGTTTAGAGTTTGGCGTGAGCATCCGGACCGGATTGTAGGTTTTTACCCCCGGCTTGCAAATGGGACCCCATTGAAGTATAGAGGCGAGAAACATGCACGAAAGCACAATGGGTACAACATGATCTTGACGGGGGCGGCTTTCATTGATAGTCGGGCAGCATTCGAGAGGTATTGGAGCAGGGAGGCTGAGGCAGGGAGGGTGTCGGTCGATAGTAATTTTAACTGTGAGGATGTGTTGATGAATTACTTGTATGCGAACGCAAGTTCTTCTGGCGTAGTCGAGTACGTGAGGCCTGCGTGGGCGATCGATATGTCGAAATTTTCGGGGGTTGCAATTAGCAGGAATACTCAGGCTCACTATGGGGTGAGGAGCAAGTGTCTAAGTAGGTTTTCTGAAATGTATGGCAGTTTAGATCACAGAAAGGAGGAGTTTGGCAGGAGAAAGGATGGGTGGGATGTATAGTGAATAAAAGATGCAAAATGTAGTTTCTTTTATTAGTGCAAAAATTGTTCATACTGTGAATTTTGGTTGGGAGGGACTTTTGACCTCAATTGTTTTGATCTAATTTTATGGGCTATTGCTTTCTACTTTCTTTACGCAGCGTTTACATTGTGGGAAAAGCCTGGATTCGGATACAGTATTCAGGCTTATCCATTGAATACATTGTAGGATTGTAAAAAGTCAATTATCCCGGATATTCGGGATAAACACATTTTTCGATAAAATAAGGGACTATTAGGCTGATATGATATCCTTCCATTTGAGTTGGGATATCTAATCCCTCTTGGTAAAATAACAAAACTACCCCCTCATTTCTCCTTCATTTCTTCTTCTTTTATTATTATTATTATTATTATTATTATTATTATTATTTATTATTATTATTATTATTATTATTATTATTATTATTGTTACTATTATTACACTGTTATTGTTATTATTATTATTATCTTTATTATTAATAATATTTCTATTATTATAATTACTCTTATTATTATGATTATTGTAATTTTTTATTATTACTGTTATTATTCTTATTATTATAATTATTTTAATTATTGCTGTTATTATTATTATTATTGTTATTATTATTATTGTTATTATTATCATTATCATTATCGTTATTATCATTATTATCGTTATTATGATTATTATTACAATTATTATTAATATTTTATGCTTATCGTTATTATTGTTGTTGTTGTTATTATTATTATTATTATTATTATTAAATTTAAAAAATTTCAAAAGAAATTAAAGCAAAACCGATGAAGAAAGAGGATATTTGTGAGTTTATCGTTGTTGTCATTATTATTATTATTATTATTATTATTATTATTTCTATTATTATAATTATTATCTTTATTATTATTAATATTTCTATTATTATAATTATTCTTATTAATTTCATTATTGTAATTTTTTATTTTTACTTTTATTATTCTTATTATTATAACTATTTTAATTATTGTTGTTATTATTCTTATTATTATTATGATTTATTATTATTATTATTATTATTATTATTATTATTATTATCATTATCATTATCATTATCGTTATTATCATTATTATCATTATAATAATTATTATTACGATTATTATTAATATTTTCTGCACGGCTGCGAAGGTCGAGAGAAAATAAAACTGACCTTGCCCTAATTCACATGACGTCGTCTTGATGTGGGGCTGAGGAGATTTAAACAAATTTTAAGGGTATAAATGTCAATTCAATTTAATTCTTCAATATAATACATGTATGTAAATGATGGATATGATAACGAATCATATCCATCAATCAAAGTAAAAGTAGGATAGAATTGAAAAATATTCATAATTTTACACCTCATATCCAATCCTATCCTATATACCCTAATCCCTATTTACCATAGTTAACGCAACCTTAGGGAATAATTGGGTTTTAATGTAATGTTGATAGTAGTTTGATATTTATGTAATGTTGTAGACGGGAGAGAGGGAAGCCGATGGGGCCCGGCCCCAACGGTGCATCCCGGTTGGATGTGGAACGGCTAGAGCCGGTCTGCCAGCAAACACGGGGCACTGATCAACATGAATATGGATGATGAGCCCTTACCTAGATTGACTATGGGTGCTAAGAGCTGAAAATTAAATTAAATTATTTGATACTAGATTTGAGATCGTTCATTAAAAATTTATTTAAACTTTGTTTGATAATAATATTAAATAAGTTTGAACATACTTTTGCGTTTGATAAAAATTTAAATTATTTGTTAAATTATAAAAAATAATATTAATATACTAAAATAAAATTTTGAGTTTGAGAAAATTTAAAAGATCAAATTATTTAAGCTTGATAATGTTACCTTATATACCTAAAATGAATTAATAAAATTAAAATATAAAATTTGATGTACAAACATCTCTATTTGCATAAGTGCTGCACTGCAGCTGTGGCTGCTCTTTTTCTATATTAGTATTTGTATGTGTGACTTTGTTATATATCGGGTGCACCTGATTTATAATATTATTTGTTTAACTAATAAAATATTACTTATTTACTTGAAAAGTCTTATTATTATTTTAAAATAAAAAATATTTTCAAATAAACGAGCAATATTTTTAATTAAGCATGTAATACTGTAAATCGGGTTGCACAGTGCACTCGATGCATATAAATTTTTGTGTTTAGATATTGATATTATATTGTACTTTCTGGGACCATTTCTTGACAGCATTATTTGGATAGGGAGATTTAATGCAATTAAATGTCATTTATATACTAATAGCCATAATTTTGTACCTCCAAAGAAACACACACTCACACACACACATAATATTTTTAGACAAAATTCAGAATATTTAAACTATTAATAATATCTTAATAAATAGACCTGCTTGGAGGCAAATTTATTAAGCAATTATTTGTCTTTTGGTTAAAATACTCTATAAGTTGTTGCTTCTATATTATCTTTATATACTAGCAAATTATAAAATATTTTATTTGAAACAAAATTATATAAGATAAAACAGTAATTAAAATATAAATTTTAATTTAATTTTTCGGTCAAACTTCCCTAGACTAAAGCAATAAATTTACTTTAATTTTTATATTATTTTATTATAAAAATATTATTTATTACTAAAATATTTGTAAAAGAATAATATTTATTACTTAATATGTATATGAAATATTGGCAAAATTAAATAATTAATATATTTTGTTATACACATTTTTATATCATTAATGTTAATAGATTCTTGTAAAAATATTAATATATTTTATTTTTATACCAATAAATTTGTTGTAAATATAAATATTATTTTATAATTTCAAAGATTCAAATCTTTAAATATATCTGGTCTAAATCTAAATTTTATTGAATAATTCGTAGATGATAAATGTAATCTAAAGAATACTAGATTTATTGAAATGCTTTTTTCTTATTGATTCTTTAGAGTGATTTGATGTAGTATTTAAATCACATATTTTATTTAATCAATAGATACTCGATATGTACTATAATAAAAAAGATTATACATCCAATATGTGATGTGTTCATATATTCAAAGAAAAAGTGTTAAAATCATGTAGTTTAGATGCTCGATATATATTATAATAAAAGATATTACACATTCAATATGAGGCGTGTTTATATATTCAAAAAAAAAGTATTAAAATTATGTAATTTAAAAGTTCATTAACTTTACGAATATAATTTTATTCGTATATTGATGGTTGTAATAACTCGTATATCTTGTTATTTTTGATATTATAATATCATTAATGCGTAGTGTATGATTTAAACATAAATAAGATGAAAAAATCTGAGAAAATAGAAAACCTGGGGTGCATAGCATTGATTGATGAAAATTAAGTGAAAAAACCAATGACATGATGCCCATCATTGGATTTCATGTGCTCTTCAATCTCCATACATGCAAACACACATTTCCCTTCCATACATCCCACCTTGATAGCTTTTCCTTTTTTGGGGCCTTGCAAAATTCATAAAGTTCTTACCTTTTTCAGTGAAAAATGCATTCCCATCTGCCTACGTATACATAGAAACAATTATAAAAGAAATAATAAATTGATTTACACACAAACTTCAGTATGGAATCATTTGCTTTCTTGGGTCTTTTCTCGAATTGGGGTGGTAGCTTTATCAGATGTTTGGCTCAGAGAGAATATATGTAGTGAATCTTGATCTGATGTGTGATGGGCTGTCTTCTCTCAGGTCTCTCAGATTGTGTTTCTGCTGTTCAACGGTCTTCGCCTTCCCTTTTCATTGGGGGTTGTGAAAATTAAATCCACCTCCTGTTCCGAGATTTTCTTTTTCCTAGTGAGAGAAAGCTGAGGGCACCTGTGTTTGTAGAGAGAGAGAAAGAGTTGGTGTGTATAGGTGGATATATATACAGGAATTTTCTGCATGTAGGTGTGGAGGTGAGAGAGAGAGAGAGAGAAATTAGGGGAAAGTAATGTTGGCTATGGCGGGGGAAGAAGGAGGAGAAATGGAGAAGGAATTTGATTCAAAGTTGAGAATTGAGAGCAACAGTTCCTCATCTAATAATAGTCATCCTCAGAGATCTAAGAGTTTTGCATTTAGAGCACCTCAAGAGAATTTTAGCATCCAAGATTTTGAATTGGAGAAGATTTATGGCGTTGGTTCTTATTCCAAGGTCCAATTTTCTACCTGTTCTTCTTGTTTCCCTATTTTGTCACACACACACACACACGCACACACACACACACACACACACACATATATATATATATATATATGTTCTCTATGCTCTTGTTACCGCTTTTGTTATCTTCCACTTCATGTTTTTTACCTGTTTTTATATGTTAAGTTGGTTGGTTGATTCTCTTGAAACATGTTATTTGAATGCGCATTCATCTTCATGAAAGTCTGAATGGATAGGAGCATAAAATTCGATGGAATTTGACTTAATTCAATGGTTTATTAGAATAGAGGATCCATGTTCCAGTTACAGTCCTATTTGACGGTTAGATGTCATTTGCTAATCGAGTAAAGGAATTATTAAGCTATCACTAGACTCCGGATCGTCTCTCCCGGATACTGTGTTTCGTTGGAGCCTATTTCAACAATTCTACATAAAGGGGTAAAGAAGTGTTGAAAGACCTTACCGTTGTAAGGATGGCTTCAATTAGATTTGAAATCCTAGGAAGTTTTGCATGGATATAAGAACGCAGCTTGAGTGAACATGTTTGTTAGTTGTAAAAAGTTTATAATATTATGGGTGTCGTATGGGGCTATTAACTCATTTGGGCATGAACTCCAAGAATCTGGAGCTTGCTTATGAAATAAGAGTTGGGGGCAGACATGTAAAAGCTATAATACAATTGTGAGAGAATGTGAGATTGTGGGAGGTGAATTCTTTCTAAGGATCCTCTTTTGTCACTATAAGTCGAATACAGAGGAGAATTATTTAAGTATTCTTCATTTGGACGAGGTATCTTATCTGTGGAGCTTTACTTCACTTGCAAGCTTTCATGTGCTATTTTGGTTAGTTTGTTCACTGTTGATACCTATTAGATAAAACTGAGAGATGATGAGAATTTATTTCCTTGGGGCTGGTATGCTTCGGCTATGAGCAGGATTTCTTCTGGCTGGTCCTGTTTTGTCAGATTTTAATGTTAAACATTGTTGTATAAACACGTGCAATTATGCATATATACTACAGTTAAGAGGGTTGGCCGGATTGTTACAAGTGATAACTCATAGGTCGTTTTCCATGAACTAGGTTTAGCCTTTTGGATGAGATGGGTTGAGCCACTTCTTGATCGGCACTGGTGATTTGCATATGCTGCACATAGTTTCCTTTACACATTTCTTACAAAATTATATATATATATATATATATATATATAAACTTCATTTCCAACACTTAACTGGATTTCTTCGAAATGGTTAAGAAGGATGATATGGTGTGGTCGTGAACTGAGCATTTTCTATTGTCTACACTACGGTCCTGATAATTGCTCATAAACTGTTGATAATAGCTGTTATTCAGTGCTGCCAGAGCATTCTGTTCAATTTCTATGAATCTTTGTGATGTCAACAGGTTGTCAGAGCAAGGAAGAAGGATACGGGCATGGTTTATGCTATGAAAATCATGGATAAAAAGTTCATCACAAAGGAAAATAAAACAGCTTATGTAAAACTGGAGCGCATAGTATTGGACCAATTAGATCATCCTGGTGTAGTGCGGTTGTTTTTCACTTTTCAAGATTCTTTCTCTCTCTGTGAGTATTGTTCGTTGCACTATTATGTGTTTGTTTGTTATGTTGGTCGATTGTTTTTTATGTGAGGGTGACTATATTCTTGCATTTGATATTCTGGAGATATGGCGCTTGAATCCTGTGATGGCGGAGAACTTTTTGATCAAATAACCAGGGTAAGTAAAATCTGCAATTTTTTAACTAAACAAAG
The DNA here is from genome assembly GCA_028749325.2 of Caryopteris x clandonensis. Classification (NCBI taxonomy): domain Eukaryota; kingdom Viridiplantae; phylum Streptophyta; class Magnoliopsida; order Lamiales; family Lamiaceae; genus Caryopteris; species Caryopteris x clandonensis. The sequence goes on along the minus strand of JAPYKT020000027.1, from coordinate 2,865,528 downwards.
AAAAAAACGATCAGTTCTATAAAACAAAGTTAAACAGTATATTTAATAATTCTATCTTGTCACTTTTTATGTTCTACCTCTACAACCCATTACCTGTTTCCTGCTCATTGAATCTCTGAGCAATAGTGATGAAGTTTATTTTATTGAGGCAGAAAGGCCGTTTGTCTGAGGATGAGGCTCGTTTCTATGCAGCTGAGGTTGTCGATGCTCTTGAATATATACATAGTATGGGATTGATACATCGAGACATTAAGGTACTTCACATCTCCTATGATTTTTTCATTGTCATATCAGTAATGCTAACAGTTTCTAAAATCGTAGCCGGAGAACCTGCTACTTACTACAGATGGCCATATCAAGATTGCTGATTTCGGTAGTGTAAAACCCATGCAAGGTAGCAGGATAACTGTCCTTCCAAATGCAGCATCAGGTAGCCATATATATATAGATGTATGTATATTTTTTTTCGAAAAATTACTGGTACTTGGGAAATGGAAGTTATTAGGGGGCTAATTTATTGAACTTTTTCGGGAAAAAAAAAATCAGATGATAAAGCGTGCACCTTTGTGGGGACAGCTGCTTATGTACCTCCTGAAGTTCTAAATTCCTCCCCAGCAACTTTTGGGTAATTAACTTTTATATTCAAATTCTTGGTTTGTGATTGATGATATCATATTTATATACTTATTATATGACCAACTTGTTTACTTTTTTAATTCTCCCTTTCCTTCAATAGTTTTCATCGAAACCAATTTTATAAATTGTCTTGCTTGTACTGTTTTAGATTTCAATGTTGAACACGTTTATCCAGGAATGACCTCTGGGCACTTGGATGCACGTTGTACCAAATGCTTTCAGGGACTTCTCCTTTTAAAGACGCGAGCGAATGGCTAATTTTCCAACGGATTATTGCTAGAGATATCAGATTCCCGAATTACTTTTCAGCAGAAGCACATGAGCTAATTGATCAGTTATTGGTAATGCATAAGCTCACCGAGTTATTTGACTTCATCCTTACTTCTTCTGCTCAAGTTTACAGAGATTCTATCCACCTCTGAAAGAAGTTGTCTACTCTTTATTTTGATCAACTTCTGATTTTTTAGAAATACTAGAAGTTTGAGTGAGTGAAATGCTGTTAATATTTTATTGTCTTTGAATGTAAATTATCGATCCGAACTGTTTTATTAGTTTAACCAACAAAGGGTGTTCAAAGAGAGAACATCAAGATTATACTCAAGGCTGTGCCTTATAGCAAGTGCATATTTTGATCAATATGAATTTCTCCTATCGTCTAAAATATTTTAATACTACACTGAAATTTTGGGTTTTCGACCATTGCATATCTCTGATTTGCCTAATTATATGCATTGTTTGGAGTAGGACGTAGATCCAAGTAGACGACCAGGTGCGGGACCCGGTGGTTATGCTGCACTCAAAAGCCATCCTTTTTTCAACGGCATTGACTGGACAAATTTGAGGGAAGGAACAACCCCACCTACACTTGCATTGGAGACGAGAGTAAGGCTTTCTCATTTGTCCATGTTCGATTTTTGATCAGTTGTTCTAATAAAGCTTGAGACATGCTATTTTGGATACTTAATGATTGACTGATATCTGTTCTCATCTTTCTGGAGGATAAAGTAGCTCCGTGGCACCTCATTGTAAACTTTTCACCTACCAAGAAAACAGAAATGGGAAAAAAAAAAATAAAAATCTGTTTAAATTTTGCAGTGTTGAATATGTTTCAAAGTTTTGTCTTCATCTGCATTCTTTCAGGGTCAGTCTTCCCAGGGTGAAGACCCAGATTCTTCATGGAACCCGTCACATGTCGGGGATGGTCTTGCAAGAGCCAATGATGGAAACAGTGGTGCAGCATCAGCTTCTGAAGCTGGTAGCGTAACTAGGCTTGCTTCAATTGATTCGTTCGACTCAAAATGGTAAGTGTGAAGAGCTTCTCTCTGTCTCTCTCTCAGAAGAAGAAGGATTCTTAATACTTCAATCATGGGTTCAGCGCTTTGCGAACTTTCAGCACAAGTTTTATCATTGGTTCTTCAGTAATATAGACAGTAAATTCTTGTTATGATGTTCAAATTTTTTTTTTTCGGTTCTGCACTTGGAATATAAGAATTGATGGTTTCACATACGTGTTTTCCCTCATCGTTGGGATTTAAACTTGTTTTTCGTACTGTCGAACAGGAAACAATTCTTAGAGCCAGGTGAATCTGTTCTTATGATCTCCATGGTAAAGAAACTGCAGAAGCTATCAAGCAAGAAAGTGCAACTTATCCTTACCAATAAACCCAAGTTAATTTATGTTGATCCTGCAAAACTGGAGGTCAGGGGAAATATAATTTGGTCTGACAATCCCAATGATCTTAGCATTCAAGTCACCAGCCCTTCAAATTTCAAGATTTGCACTGTAACTCTCTCTCTCTCTCTCTCTCTCAACATGAAGTGCACTACTTGTTAGCTTCTTAAAAATGGATGAAATATTGTTATCTATGCATCTTATGCTCAATGTTCTATTGGTACAGCCAAAGAAAGTCATGTCATTCGAGGATGCAAAACAACGAGCAATGCAGTGGAAGAAGGCAATCGAGTCCCTCCAAAATCAGTGAATTCTGTTTATGATTCTGACAAGACATTCTTTGGACATAACAAACCATATGACAACACAAGTGGTACAGAAACACAATGCCTCCATTACAACTAGTGGACGCTCTCGTTGGAAGTGCTGCTGGAAAAAGCCATTGTAGCTACACTGCTGTAGAAAGAAGCTAGATATAAGCTGTCGCAGTCTTTGTTTCTTCTTCTTCTTCGAAGCTTATATATGAGGCCGACAGTTGCTTATGGCTTCATCGTATTTGCAGAAAGTCGAATATAAGGTCTTCTTTCACATGGGCATCCACCATTTTTGATACACAATCTTCTTCTTCTTTCAGTTGAACGTCACTTGTTTTTATAGCAGAATAGGACTGCTTTATATATACTTTAGTTCCTCATTGTGCTCAAAACTTAGAAAAAAAAATCTACTGTCATATGTAATAGTACACAAAGTATTTATATACAGATCACTAGTTAGTGCTCCTTTTTTATTTTTATTTTTTTAAATAATTGAAAACTAGTACTGCTTTCATCCTTTAAAATATAATTTTGAGTTAATTAATATTTAAAAATAAGTATTTAAGAATATTTAAAATATTTTATTATTTTACAAATATAAAAAATATATTTCAAAATTAAAATCTTGTTTCTATAATAAATTGATTAATTGTATTAAAGTTAAATATTCAACATTTTTTTGCAAAAAAATATTTATTATTATTTATTTGGAGTTCAAATTCATTACAAATATTAAAGTCTAGCCCCAAATAATCAATTAAAAATAATTATATTTTTTTGCATCTAATATCACATTTTAATATAGTATGGGTGTAGGATTAAATATTGTAATAATAAAATTAATTTAATATATAATACATAAAAATGAAGTAAAAACGAAAAAATTATTTGTACTTTAACAAATAATAATACATTTCCAAAAATTTAAAATTCAATACTCAAAAGTTAATACATGATTTATAACTTTTTTAAGAAACTGAAAACAAATGAAAAATGTTTAGATTATTTTATTATTATATTATTATAAGGTATAAATAAAATAAAAATAATTGTTTTTATAAAATCAATTAGACCAATGGCTGAACTCTTTAGACCTTCTTTAGACGATTTAAGGTTATTATTGTCCGGAAAAAAAACTCTCCTCAAAGAAAAAAAAATAAAAAAATAAAAAATATATTATATGTATATATTTATTATTATTATTATTATTAATTTTTTTTTTTTTTTTGGCCTTAGTAATTTTATTTTAGAGTAATTTTTTCAACTATTGGTGAAGTAGCCTCAAGTCAGAACTATTTCTTTACCAACATATAAACCCGTCTCTATCTGTCCGTCTTCAGTAATCATCTTCCTACACGTTCTCGTGCTCCTCTTTTTTTGTCTCAGGTAAGCTGCCCCATCTCCGATTGGTTTCTATCCGTTCTTTTTTCTCAACTGTTCAGGTTTTGTTTAACCTTACCAGTCTGCTGATTCTCGTCCAATCCAAGTACTGGTGGGTTGTTAGATCTAGACCGTTTTTTTGTTTGATTTAATGGGAGTTGTAGATCTTGTTGGGGTAGCCTGTTTCTAAGCTAATTAGGCCGCGTTTGGTTCCTGAAGTTAGGTATTTTTTATTTTTTTTGTTGGTATAGAATCACAATCTTGGTCGACGGATGTGGTGATCTGATTATGGGATTTAATGAAGATGATCATTGTAACCGCAATCGTTTATACTATTAGTTCCATCTGTTATGATTCAGCACTTTCTTCGGTTAAATCTATAGTTTGCTATCAATTTATCGTATTAGGAACAAGCAGTTGTAATATCTTTGTTTGAGTAGATTGGGGGTGCTATCATGAATTTTGGATTTAATGAGGGGAAATTGGATGTCAAATTGTGTTTCTGTTCATAGTTTGTCGGGAAATTCTTTGGATCCATCAGCGAGGTTGTAGTGCTTAACATTCTCGGTTCATAGCTAATTTCATATGAAAGGATTTTGCAATTTTATCTGCCTGCAGGGCAGATCTAATGATTAAGTAGGCGTTTCTTGGAATTTTTGGCTTGCATTAGAGATAAAGCTCCTGTAAATGGTAGTTGGGTTGTATGCCGAGTTTTCATTTTTAAAAAGTGGTGTGTGTGGGGACTTGATTGAGTTGGCCACTTTACCTTTTTGAGAAGTAGAATGTTGCCTGCTATGCTGTTTTTAAAATTAATCTAATCTGGAAATTTTGATTTGAGTGGGATTAAATAAATCTAGATTTTCATTTTGGTTAATTTGTGCTAGATGATCTAATCAATGGATATGCCATTGTGAAGCTAAAGTCCATGCAAAACAAAGTCTTTTGTTTCAGTTTCATGATTTGACATTATTGATGCTCAGGATGGAGCAAACATTATTATTATTATTATTATTATTATTATTATTATTATTATTATTATTATTATTATTATTTTAATCTTTTTTCCCCCACATGATCTGGAACTTGGAATTGAAAGCACTTAGCTATGACGATCTCAAGTATTATATGATGAAATTGGATGGTGTTTTCTTGTTCTTTTTTAGGGCACTGTTGTGTGTGTTTAATTTTCTTACTTCCTTGATCTATGCAGCCGTGCTTCGATTCTCAAACTATGGCAGCCTCCAGTAGCCAGAACGGAATTCAACTCTTACTAGCTGCAGAACAAGAGGCTCAGCACATCGTCAATGCTGCTAGAACTGGTTACAACTTTTTACCTCTTCTTGCTTTTGTTCCATATTAATCTCTTTAAGAACCTTTTCTTGAAGAAATGAATGGTTCAATGATAATGAAGCTGATCCTTAAGAATTCATGTTATTAGTAGTGTATACATATTAGACAACATTAAATTGGCCTCTATTAGATGCACTCCTCTTTCAATAAATATATGTTTGGTGTAGATGGGATTAGGCGAAACAAAATGATGTTTGCTGAAAGGGGAAAAGAGAATTGACTGCGCTCTCCTGGTTAAAAGTTTGGAGGGAACTAATAGGTTTTTTTCGCAGATATTTATGTGGTCGGTCATATATGACTTGTGCAGCATACGGAGTCTATACACCAAATGTTTTTGAGTCATGTGCATTTTTTTTTTTTTTATGAATCCAAAAGTGTGAAGCTCATTAGTGCAGAGTCTTAAATTGGGATTCAGGTGAGTTGATCTAGTCCTGAAGCCTTTAAATTCTGCTGATTCAGACTTAACTAGGTTGAATATGTGGTCATGTTTGATCTTGCATAGGCCTGATAGCATAGCTGACTATTTTTTATTTTTCATTCGATATCTTATAGTTTTATGTAAATATGCTCGAGCATACTAAATGGTCCTCACAATCAGTGATTTAACGCTACTTGGGCTTTCATATGCAGCAAAACAAACGAGACTTAGACAGGCAAAGGAGGAGGCCGAGAAGGAAATTGCTGCATTCCGTGCTCAAGTGGAGGCTGACTTTCAGAGGAAGGTTGCAGAGGTAAGAATTTAACTGGATGCTGAATAGAGGTTTTATTCAAGCCGTTATTACATCCTTGATATAAACATAAAATTTAAAAAATTTCTTCTGTTTATCTTCATTCACATACTGCAGTATGTACTTCTCAACCCATTTGTAGTCCTACCTGGCTAAGAAACAATTCATTTCAAATTCTGTTTGTGCATAATTCATGCTTATTATGACAAAAATATTATTCAAATTTCAATGACATATCCAATATTCATGCTCTTTTTTTTTTTCATCTGATTTCTTCCTTCTTTCTCTCATTTTGCATTATTCAGAGCAGCGGAGACTCAGGTGCTAATGTGAAGCGCCTTGAACGAGAAACGGATTCCAAGATCCAACACCTGAAGGCAGAGGCTTCAAGAATTTCTCCTGATGTTGTCTCCATGCTTCTGAGGCATGTGACTACAGTAAAGAACTAAGCACTTGGTTTAGCAGAGTGAGTTGGCCTACTGAGTTGTCTTGTTCCTTCCTGGGAATATATGCTTGTTCGACCTGTACTCTACGATGGGTTTATTCCTTGTTGACAAATTTGTTTCCATGTCATTTAATAAAAGCGTAAAATCTTTATTTTTGTTGCTGAACTTTGTTCTGGAGGAGGTTAAGACTTTGTTGAATGTCTATTTCCTAGTAGTGTATATTTTATTGTTAAGACTGTTATTGAAATACAAAGTTGTGATTTATTTTTCGCTCTGCTGACTGGAAATTTCATTGAACTAAGTAGTGTTTACTTGAATCAGTGCGTGTTCTGTGTTTATTATCTTTATCATAATTTGTCCTCAGGGCTACATTGACACAATGAGCGAAATTAGAGTAGATTGTTTAATATAATGAAACAATCTGGCAAAAATTGCAAAAAATTGTATTGCACCAATTGTTATATTTATATACCTAATGTTAATCTGGTGGGGTTATTATAGGTATTTAGATTTTGTTGTTTTATTTTAAGTATTTACAAAATAAAAAAATCCCAAAATGCCACTTTTTTTTTTTTTTTTTAAATTGAATTTAAAAGAACTCTGGTGTTACAACTTTCATAATTTCTTTGTCTCGATAATGTTGCTATTATTTTCTTACTTTTTTGTATTATTATAAAAGGTTAAAATGTTCTACGGAAAAATGAGTCACAGTCCAATATGTTATACAATACTATTCTAATATTTTAGAAAACAAATTGAATCTTGGTAAAAAAAAAAAAAAAAATTGGATTTACTAAGCTAACGGGCCTGCGCCGGCCTAGTATAGAAAGTCAACAGGCCCACAAGGCCAGAACAACCCTCCATCACTTGAAAAGACAAGAATAGCCCAACATAGAGACTTACTAATTTATATTTACTTATAAACTAAATTTTATTTTAAGAAAAAAGGAAAAAGGAGAAGAAAAACAAACTCATGTCTTTATTGTCTGCAAATTATACATACAAATAGTAATTTTTAAAGCAAAGCGAAGAAAGGCGAAATTATAGCGAATGATCGATGGCGTTGTCGCGGCTTCGGCATCCGTTGATCCGTCGAACTCCGTCTCTCATCAGAGCCCGATTTCTCTCCTTCTCATCTACTCATCCATCGTTTAATCGGTAACTTTCTTTTTTTTGGTGAATTTGGAAAAATAATCTGATTAATTTCATGTTTTCATGCATTTTGATTTGATCGAATTTGAAGAGTGGGAGAGGTTTAGTTGTTGGTGGAGTGATCAAGTGCGGCGGTATTGCCGTATTGGAATAAGTCCAGATGGTGAAAGAAAATTTGGATATAAAGTGTATTGTTCTACTGCATTTCTTGTTGTTGTGATATCTAAATGTGCAATAATGATGGAAGAACTCGCTTCTCTTGTGTGATTTATAGGCGTGTCTGAGTGATATGCTGGTTTCCAGTAGTTTCTGATTTAGAATGAAATGGTATCTAACTTCCTCTGGTAGAGTTGGCATTTTACTATATTTTGAAATCGAAGTAGTATTCTTGGGGGTATCAAGGAATTCTTTTTTCCAGCTTAGTTATGGTGTGCTTTGGTAAATAAGGTGGTAGAGGTAAAGTTGGATGTAGTGTTAAAGTTGTACCATAGATCCATTGACACTTTAGATTGCTATTGAATTTTTTTTAGATTGAAAGTGTTTGAAGAGAAACACTGACTTGCATAATTATAAGACGGCTTTCTCTATCTTGAAGAGCTATTTAGTGGAGAGCTTTAGTTGCTGCTTTATTTGTACTAGCAAGTACAGGTTAAAGGTACCATTTCAATTGGCTAAAATATCTTTGGGTTTGTAATTCCTGAATCTAAATCTCAATCAGAATGCACTCAGAGTACTTCTTTCAATAATGTACTGTATGCCTCTAAAAGAGAACCTAGGTCGTGGAACGGGATTTTTGGACTTCAAGCTACCAGTTTCCTCTACTGATATGATTGTAAACACAATAAAATGCTAATGAGCTATTGAGCTCGTTTGCTGGTACTGCGGAATACTTTTTCTGGGTTGCTAATTTAGCAATTTAAATTTGGTTTTTTTTTTTTTTTTTGGAAAAGGAATGAGATGAAATTTTCATTTATACAAATTACCTGGTGTTTGTATTGTTTTTAGTCTATGTGGTCTAAATTAATCTAATTGATAAAAATGAAGCACATAATAGCCTGATATTAGTTTGTTTGTACTGATCTCAATTCCTAAATCTTACGAACACGTAATTGTAAGTTATGATAATTTCAACACGATAGGTTTGTAATCTTTTTACCTTGGAATTACTGCATGACCTAATAAATTAATACCATATTTTTCCTTTTGACTTTTATGTAGGTTTGTAATCTTTTTGATATAATTATAGAAACATTCTGATGATTTTGGCATACGGTTTAGGTGGGTTTCAGTCTTTCAGATAATACTGGAATATGTGTAAAGAAATTTTACTAAATATCTGAATCTCTGATAGTATGTATGCATATGTATAGATGTGTATATATATAATAATGATTAGGGTCTGTCCGAAAATTATTTTGAGGGAAAGAGGGAAATACCCTTTTTACTGGAATAAACATCCAAATGGGCTTATATAATTCCTGGGATGAGACCATTCCATTGATATGAGCAAACATTGCCTAATTTTCTTCACGTTTTTCTTTCGAACAGAATAATTGTGGCTTTTGATTTTGTACAAAGTTGTCCTTGGGATTTTCCTTTTCACTAGACCGAGCATTCTTATTTCATAGAAACCATATACCCACCAAAACAAAACAAAAAATTGATAAAGAGAAGAATATCACCAAAAGAATTCTTATGTGCATTACTTTAATCCCCTAATTAACTTTTGACTTTAAGATAGATAGCAGAAGTCACATCATCAACTTACCAAATGCTTGTTGGAGATTTTTATTGTAATTTTATGTCTTCACCTTTTGTTGTTTCAATATGCAAAAAATTTGGTGAACAATTCTTCTATCTTCTCTCTAAAAATCAGTCATTTTACTGTCAGCTTTTCATGTGGTTGAAATGTTGTGTTCACTAAAAAATTGAATCTTTTATTGGTAAAGTTCCTCTACCAAGTGTCGGTCAGCTCAATACCTCCTTTATATTATTTTATATCTATTTTCTAGTTATGTATCAGTTCTAAATTCTTGTTTATCTTCTTATTGTCAACTATTGGCACTGCAGTTCCAGGGGGTTACTTCCTAGTACTGATATTGCGGAGTCTTTGTTGAGGTTTGCACCTATAGCCTTTGTTTTGTTCCTTTCCTTTTGTCAATCTCATTTTAAATATGTATATCACATTTATATTTAACATACCAGTGTTTTCTTGTTGGGTCTAATCTTTACTTTTCCTACTAACCCTCTGACACTTTTGCATATTCTCACATATAATCATACTCATGTATTCTCTTGCATTGTCATTAATATCTTGTTTCTTTGGGGAAAAAAAAATAAAGAAATTCCAACTCCAAAGAAGTAATCTTGATAGCATTTAGTCTTAAACTACAACATTTCTGATGTTGCATTTTTTACATATTGCCATATTAGATCTAAAATTAAGTAAAAGAAAATTGACCACATCTAAAAGCTAGCCAAATGTTGAGGAGTCAACTCTTTTTTTTTCCTCTTACCACTGTTCATATTGGAAGCATTTTTTTTTTTCAAGAATTTCAAATAAATCTTCAGTGTAATTCTCACTGTATGCAACTTTCTAAGATTGGCATTTAGCTTCACATTGTGGTTGACTCTGCAATGGATGCCAACTCTCCAATTTTGCCTCATTTACTTCGCCAATAGAACACTATATTGAGCACCCATTTTTCAATTATTTTGATTTTTTTTTATTAAATTGAAATGGAAACTGAGCCTTGACAGTTAGGGTGGTCAGCTTGCAGTTTGCTTTGCAAGCAAACAATATTTCACAAAATTTGGCCTTTGTATAGGAAACATTAAATTCATTTTTAATATTCACTATGACAAAAAATTAAGAAATCTTGCAGGCCAGCATCTTTTTCATTGTTCGTTGGCATTGATGATGATTCTCTTAAGATTAAGGTGGGTGGTGAAATTTCGTTGTTGATATATTTTATCATATGCATGCCTTTTCTGACAATAGTTATGTGGGTTTTACAGTTTCCAAGTGGTGTCCGCTTCTATTCATCTGCTGGTATAACTCTTTTACTTACTATCTTTTAGTAGAGTTCTAGTAGCCTTTTGGCAATGAAACAGTTGGCAAGAAGTCTCTAATAATCTAAAGCAGTATATTCACTCACCATAGCCTTTTTCTAAAGATTACCATGTGCAAATAGTCAACCCTCAAAGCTATAGAAGTCTGAAAAACATAAAAGAGAGCATGTTGGATTTACTTGTTGGTGCTTTATTTGACTTGGCTACTGATTATCAATTTCAAATATTGTTGCAGAGATGCCTGAGCATGTAGTGCTTCAAATGCCATCTTTGTCACCAACAATGGTAACTAATTTAAAGAACGAAGATTCAGAAAAAAATGCTTTAGTTCTATCATTGGGTATCCTTATGGGTTTTTCCATTTCTAACAGAATCAAGGTAACATTGTGAAGTGGACGAAGAAGGAGGGAGATAAGGTTAGTTGCAACTATTGGGCCATTCATAGATTTACCTAACACAAGCATCACTTAAATGCAACTGCAGTAATATACTTGATGACTGCAAAGTATGATGGATTTAATGCAGTGTATAGATGTGATATGTCAAGTATATCTGTATATATAAGTTGATTTTACCTTTCTTCATGATTCTGGATCCAACAGATTGAAGTGGGTGATGTGATATGTGAAATAGAGACAGATAAAGCTACCGTGGAGTTTGAATGTCTTGAAGAAGGGTACATTCTGGATTTTAATCTGTTGCTACATGTTGAATCGTAGATAGGCTTCCGATTCCAGTCTAAAGTGTATTTATTGTTATATTGGACTGGTATAAAGTATATCATCTTAAAATTTCTATTCTCAAAGTTCTAAGATAAGTAGGTGTTAATCATCTAATGATGGAGCAATGTCATATATTGGAAAAGACAACGTCTATTTCTCCACATTCATATCCATTTTTTCAGTTAATTGTTCTTTTTCTTTCTTTTGTGTGTGTGTGTGTGTGTGTTTGCTACATACTCCTTTTGAGCTTGTTTCCACATAGTTTTATGTTCATAATAATTCTTATTTTGGGCATTCATTTAGTTGTAATTTTTTTATATAAATAGCTTCTCTATTTCATGGGTTTGATTTGGTTTTCTGTTATATCTTGATTTAAATTCTCAGGATGTTCCTTGATTGCTGTTGTTGATTGTTTTCGATTTGTTCTTGGGAATTAATATAATTATTTTACCCTCTCTAGAAAAGTGTACATGACAGCACCTGTAATTCCCATGAACATAATATGCAGGTATCTGGCTAAGATACTGGTGCCTGAAGGTTCAAAGGATGTGCCTGTGGGGCAGCCTATTGCAATTACAGTTATGAGCCCTATGCCTCTAAAGCTATTCTCTCTCTTTTATATGCAATCTTCTGTTATGCAGAGTAGAACGAACTTTTTGAATGCTAAATGTAACATTACATGCCATGGGTTTGTTTGAATATTGTAATTTTGAACACCATAAGTCAACTACTAACAAAGCCTTATCCATTGCTTGTCTGGGGTTAGGCTGGACTTTTTTCTTCCACTCTATCGATGGCCATCTCTAAAGTTAAACCATAAAGCTTAATGAATATGCTTTTTTTTTTTTTTTTTAATGTTTATTTAAATTACTATCACAAACCATTACCGATATGATTTTATCCATCTGCTATAAACCATAAACTGATACCATGTGCTTTTATAGAGTTTGTCCTTTTCCGATGACCTCAATCCATTTATTAATATCTTTTCTGAGCTTGCTAACAAGCATTGCTGATGATCGCTTTTAGAAGGTTATCTTTCTCTTTCTTAAGAGATGATGTGTCATTTCTTTGTAAACCCATTTCTGTATTAATAATAGGCTCTCTCTCTTTCTCCCCTAAAAAATAATCTCTTTCTTAAGAGAGACTAAATCTAATTGATGTTATTGGCTTCATCTGGAATAATGTGAAACTGATTTTGTCTGGCTACATAGGTTGAGGATCCAGATGATATAGCTAATATTCCTGCAAGTGTAAGTGGGTCAGAAGCCAAAGATAAATCATCCAGTCAACCAACTGTGAAACATGGAGACAACAAGCAAGAATCAAGCTCTGTGAATATCAGCACATCAGAACTTCCTCCTCACATTGTCGTGGAAATGCCAGCACTATCACCTACCATGGTAAAAGAAAAGCTCTCCTTCTCAAGTTGCATACTATAATATCATTTTGCATCTTTTGTTTACTGCTGAAGAATGTTCCCTTATCTTTCTTCTTCTTCCGTTTTTTTTTTCTTTCCAGAACCAGGGTAATATTGCAAAATGGAGGAAAAAAGAAGGCGATAAGGTCATGCCCTTTTCTCTCAGTGACAGATATGCTATATGTATTCCACTTTCTGGTGATTGATGACATATTATTCTCTGTTTATTGCAGATTGAGGTTGGTGATGTTATATGTGAAATTGAAACAGACAAAGCAACCCTTGAATTTGAATGTCTTGAAGAAGGGTAATAAAACTGCAACACTATTGGTTGAATTCTTAAGTGTGGGATCTTGAAAACATATCTGTTGTTCCACAGCAAACTTGATTGACCTCATAGTTTTGACAAAAAAAAAAAAATCAAAACAACCCTGAACAATAGTACAATACAATAGAGATAAATATATAAACCCATTATATCATAAACTTTATTCTTCCTTCACACCATTGGCCATGCGTTGTATGAATTGTTTGAAATGCTTTATAGCATTTCATTTGACTATTGCAATATCTTTTTTGAATTCACACACTTTAGCATAGTTTGGTTTGTTGGTTGCAGGTACTTGGCCAAAATTTTGGCACCAGAAGGATCAAAAGATGTTACTGTGGGGCAGCCCATTGCAATAACTGTGAGTTCATATTGTGTAAACTTGTACCTCCAACCCCCCACCCCCACCCCCACCCCAAAGGTTGTTCCCTCTCTAAAAGAAAAATCAGTTCCCTGTATTGCTGATTACACATAATCAGATAATGATTACATTATATGCTGGGGTACATGGCTTGCTAGGTTGAGGATCTTAGTGACCTTGAAGCTGTAAGAACATCTGTTAGTGGTGATCTGAGTGCCAAGGATGAAAAGCCCATTCAACAAAGTGCTGCGAAGGATGTCAAAGCTCAGAAAACAAGTTTCAATCGAATTAGTCCTGCTGCAAAGTTGCTAATCACAGGACATGGGTTAGATGCATCATCAATAACAGCATCTGGTCCCCGTGGTACTTTGCTAAAGAGTGATGTTTTGGCTGCAATAAAATCTGGAAAAGCATCTGCCAAACTCTCTGGATCTAAAGAGAAGGCCTCTTCATCACCTCCAATCCACCCTCAGACTTCTTCCTCTGCTCCAACGGGATCAAAATCCTTTGTACAGGAGAAAGATGCTTATGAAGATCTGCCAAACAGTCAAATTCGCAAGGTAATATCAATTATGAGTTTAGTTTATGAGTTGATGCATTAGCCCTATTCTTTTGGCAGTTTTAAATCATGGTTTAATAAATCTGAGTCCCCTATATTGTATTTTAGAAACAAAATTCTCAAGATTTTGTGGACGTAGAATTGTCCTCTTTTGCAGAATCTTTTAATGTATATTTGTTCTATGTTGCAAATGACAGATCCTATAAAACTTTATGGGATTTACGAGAAAGAATTTCGTCCTGAAATTATCTAGCTTGTGCATCCATACCTATAACAAACTTCTGAAAATTAGATTGAAGCTTGATGGTATCAAGTAAGACAACAGATGCTGCAGTTGATGATCCTAAAATGAAAAGGCCTATTGTTGATATATGCCTACAATGGAAAGTTTTCCTCTATAGGCCTCTTCCACAATATGAAAATTATCCACATGTTCATACCACCGTTAGCTTTGCTGACCTTTCTTCTAATCCGATAAAGAATTGTTGGGTATTTGTAGGTCATAGCGACACGCTTATTGGAATCAAAACAGTCCATACCTCATTTATATTTATCCACAGGTTTGAAACAGTCAGTTCATTTGTTGCTTTTAGCATTACTCATTATGGTACAACTGTGTTCCTTATCTTGAATGCCTTTGCCAGATGTTATTCTAGATCCTCTCCTCTCATACAGAAAGGATGTGAAAGGTAGGGGCGCTTAATCTATAAGGTTCCTTTTTTTTAAAGAGCACCATTTTGAGCTCAGTGATCTCATTTTAGTTTTCTTTGCAGCAAAATATGATGTAAAAGTCTCAGTTAATGATATTGTGATCAAAGTGGTTGCTGTTGCGTTGAGAAATGTACGAGAAGCAAATGGTAAGAGTTTCCCTGTTTATAATCTGCTTCTAGTTTTGATTGGTTGTAAGAAAATGGGTCATCTGAGGAAGATGTTATCTTTATGGTAGAAGGTTTTAGGTTTTCCTATGTCAAGATACAACATGGATAGACCACTTTTCCATTTCAATCCACACAGTTATATTGTTTCCAAATAGGCTGAAAAGGACGGAGAGATAGACTCCACTTTGACATGAGTCAGCCATGAAGCATAACCGTGAGGCATGAGAAGTTCTACTGTGAATAATTTCCCGTTAATAAATGTTTTTCTTAGGTTGAAATGGAGCTTGGAAAGATCACTTTAGCATTGTAATCAAATGAATTTATTGTTGTAAATAGGTAAAAGGTCAAAGTTTCGACCTTTTACCTATTTATCAAAAAAGCAAATGTCAAAGTTTGGAGGACGTTGATAGGAATTAGATTTGAGATAAAAACACTTGAGCAATGACTCGCACTAATAACTGTTTATGTGTTTCTGTCTCTTCGTCAAGTATTTAGTATAGATATGATTAACTAGAAAAAGCAATAAATAATAAGGATAAACCAAAACTACCTATGAGATTTTACCTATTTGCCACAAGAGAGAGGGAAAAAAAAAACCCTCTTTATGTTACTACTATTATCTTTTGAATTTTAATTACCTCCCTGAGGTACTACAAATAATCCCTTGAAGTTTGTATTTTTCTTACGCATAGTCCATCTGTGGGTGCAACTTGTAAAATAGAAGCAAATGTCAAGGAAAGTATTTGTTAATTACAACTGTTATTGTGTTTTCTTATGTATGGATCAAACCTCAAGGGTAGATTCTGTAGTTGTCCCTTAAACCTGGGCGGGACCCTGCCGGGCTTGTCTATTTGTACATTGAAGTGTGGCAGGACTGCACTTGACTCGAACCGCTTGCCATATCATATCTAAACTAGGCTCATTTTGAGTTGTGGGTCATAGGGCAGGCAGCTGTTGGGTTGTGATTGAGCAACGCTTGGCGGACCCCTACTAACTTTGATTCTTATCTCGTTCATGGTCTCTCCCTATGCCTGGGAACCGGTGCCTTAGCGCCTCCAACCCTCGACCATTAAAAAAAGCTGTAACTTGGGCCTAGATTCACGTTCTAAGATGTCTTCTTCGTAGTATTTGCATCCACTTCACTAGTTCCAATCCTTGACTATTCAGATTCATCTTTTCATGGAATAATAATATCTAGAATGGTAACTGCCTTCCAGTTATCTCTATGATAATAACAAACACTCCTGTTATACCATAGCATAGTGAGAATTAATAGTTTCCATTGCCCCTGACTGCTTGTCGGTTAATTTTCTAGTGTAAGCTTACATGGAGAAATTATTAGATTGCGACTGCTGCAGTCAGTTTTTTGTTGCTTAGGTACCTTTCGTATATATCAAACAATTTCTAGCTTAATACTTCCCACTATATTCTTCAAGTTCATTGAAAGCTTCTTTGTTTAACGATCCCCTATAACTGTTACACATCCCGACTAAAGCTATTGAAAAGCAAGAAATAACTTTACAAACTTGAGATTTTTATTTATATTCTCCTAAATGATATTGACTGTCTTTTTTCGGGTAAAGAGAAAATGAAAATATTGTCTAGCGTGAAGCTTTTGTTAGCATCGATTTAATACCTTGAAATTATTGTAGCCACGTTAAACATGTACAGAAACAAATCTCAAGCATATTATTTTTTAGCTCAAGATCAAAATCATCCTACCTACAAGGACTTGAAACAAACTTGAAGCTAGTTGAGCTGTAGTAATGTAATTTGAATATGTCTCCCAAGACAAAGTCTATGAGCTCAAGCACAAAACAGCAATTCTTTCACTTAGTCCCTGTAGCCTTCTTATTATTTCAGTAAAGCTTTGATGTCAGTCTTGCGTTCTCAAAACCTAGAGTACTGAACAGTTATCATTTACTATTATAAAAGAAAGAGCTCAACATGCTTAACCTTTAAATAGAACACTTGCCTGCAACTGAGGCGATCATTTGGAAATAATAAATATTAGTATATATTCCCTTCGACGATTTAGTTTTTAGATAATTTGGTCGTTTGATCTCTGTTGAGAACAATTATCTTTCTTGGTTTTTCAAAGGTGGAACTCATCATTCATTCTTTTGTGACAGCCTGTGATGATGAGTTCCTTGGTTCTTAATAGCTTTGCACAAAAATCTTACATAAATTTAGTACCTAAAGTTTTCTGTTTATACTGAATTTTTCTGTACTTCTGATTCTATTATGTTACTGTGTGCTAACTATTGACTAATGCTGCAGCTTATTGGGACGATAGCAAAGGTGAAATAGTTTTGTGTGATTCGGTTGACATATCTATTGCAGTTGCTACAGAGAAGGTATTCTGTGAGAAATCACTCTGTGTTTTTCAACAATTTTCTTGTCTTCATGTCATGATTCTAGCCATGTACTCTTTCAATTTCAGGGCTTGATGACTCCAATAGTAAGAAATGCAGATCAGAAGTCTATATCAGTAATTTCCTCAGAGGTGCATACCTTGACATATTTTCTGTCTAAATTGTCTTTATTATATGGCAATTAAGTTTATGATTTATTTTTTTCTGTATAACAATTTTTTTTCCTCTTTTGACTTTTGCTCTTTCCAAAGGTTAAAGAACTTGCTGAAAAAGCACGGACTGGAAAGCTTAAGCCAAATGAGTTCCAAGGTGGCACTTTCAGGTGACTTCATGTGATACGTAATTTGGTTGTCTATTAATTAATAATGAAGTGCCGAGCCTTGTTTCTTTTCCTTACACATCATATACTTAACCTTTTTCTTGCAGCATCTCAAACTTGGGGATGTTTCCTGTGGATAATTTTTGTGCAATTATAAATCCACCCCAGGTTCTCTACTCTCCTCTCTCTCTCTCTCTCTCTCTCTCTCTCACACACACACACACACACACTCTCCTCTCTCTCTTTCAGTGTGGTGACATGGCCCAAATACAATTGATATATGTATAAATCAGTTCGCAATAGCATCCCATGGACACAGATTTTTTAGTACAGGAATTTTACCTGAACTTGGGTCTCTACTGGCCTAAAGCAGCATTAATATAAATTCTATTATTATTATATACATCCTTCCTGTCTTTAGCTTTACGTATTAAGATAATATAGCCATTTTCTTTCTGAAGGCTGGTATTATTGCTGTTGGTCGGGGCAATCAAGTTGTTGAACCAGTTATTGGAGATGATGGTAATGCATCAATTGCTTATGCTTACTCTTTCATTGCAAGATTTTGTTGTACTCTACAACCTGTGTGATTTTCAACTTTTTTTTTTTTTTTCCAGGGGTCGAGAAGCCTGGTGTTGTTACAAAAATGAATTTGACATTGTCTGCTGACCACCGTGTTTTCGATGGAAAAGTTGGAGGTATTTAATACTGTATATTGGATTTGCCTCTATAAATGTTGATCATTTTGTTTTTATGACCCCTCCTGCTTTTTCATCTTTCTTGCCTAAACCAAAGAAGAAAACTGGCCATGTAATTTATATTAAGAAAATATATAATTATGAAGAGATTAGCAAGTATGAGCACTCTTGATGAATTGTACACAATCTGTTTTGCAGGCGCATTCATGGCAGCATTACAATCAAACTTTAGTGATATTCAAAGGCTTCTTTTGTGATGCATAGAAGCTTAATAACACATTTAGATGGGAAATTTCTTGGATCATAAGGTGGAAGGTCTGAATTGTTGAGCTTCAGCTAGAGCTTTTGCGGATTTCACTTTCGACTGATATGAGCCTCTGCTGATTTTGGGGCAATTACCCAACTTTATTCAAATATTTTGGCATGCATAATTGCAGTTTTGTATCTTTTAAAAATTGCTTGTTTTCTTTCTCCTGTAAGAATAAATAAATGACTACGAGGGGTACTCTTGTCCGTTTCTGCCAATAAATCTATATGTCCCTTGTTCCTTTGTGTTTTCTGGGTTTGTTATCTGTATGCTGGTTATCTCCATTGCAGCTGTTATTGCTTTTAAAATGCTCGTATTTGTGGAGAGCTTGCGATGCAGCATAGAACCAAGTTGTACACAAACATTCTTAAGCCCAATCCCCTGAACTCTCACAGTTTATTCTATGAGATTAGGTGAATTTATTTTGTTTTTATTATTATGGTCAAATTGAGAGCACCGGTGCAATATAAATAACATAAGATTGTACTCAAGGCGCTGTGCTGGGCAGTTCGAATTGCAGGCTTTAGCTGAAACACTTGGTCATTGGATGTGTATGAATCGGGCGCAGTTGGCTTGTCAACTTAAAATCAAACCCAAAGAACGGTAAAATAGACAAGCAAACATAAGATGCAAAGTATATTAAATTGTCTGGCTGAATAAATAACTTGCGTACAATTTCGTAGCGTATGTAAATGAATCCAGATCCTAAAAGTCATTGATAAAAAACCCCAACTAATTGTTCCTATTTAGAATAATGCATCCTTGTATTAGAATCTGACGTTGCAACTTGAATTAACAGCCAGGATGGCATAAAATCCAATTTGACAAATCAAAAGACGCTCTCTCTCTCTCTCTCATTCTGCGGGGAAGTCTTTAACAGCAAGAGGCTCATACCATTGAGGCCCAAATCCAGCAGCTCTTCTTGCTGCCTCATTGAAAGGTGGCTTCAGTGGCCCTCTGAAGAAAGCCCTCACAATTTCGTGAAACTTGGAAATCACTTCCTCATTTAAATGTGCATCGGTTTTGTCTTCTTTAGACTCACTTTCCTCAAAGACCAGAGATTCAGAAGCCATGAACTGATCTTTTGACCTCAGGCAGAGATACTTGAACCACTTCACTCCAGCAGCACAATGAGTAATTTCTTCAGGATAAACAACATTCTCCAATAACTCGGCTGTCTTTGCATCGCCTCCTTTATGGAAACGTGATATAGTTGTTGGCAGAACATCAAGTCCTCGCGCCTAAGAATCCATAAACGAGATCATTACTTGGAAGTCCAGATTATACTATTGAAGAAGTTAAAGGTGTCTTTCACAACATCAACAAGCAGACTTAAGATAGGTTCTCAAATATTGTCACATCAACAAGTAATGAATTTTAAGAAACTCAAAGTGAACTCTTGCACCAATATTATATCTTAATAAAGTTTGCAATACAATTCTAGTGTGAGGTAACAAAGGGTACCTCATGAACACAATGTTCTATTGCCATACGTGCTAGCAAATCCTTTGAAGTAGCAGTAGCTGAATCCCAGAGACCATCATGAGCTGGTAATGCTCCATAGAAAGATCCCATTTCCTCTAGTCTTTTTGCAAGCAGGGTGAAGTGACGACCTTCATCTTGTGCCACTTTGACAAAATCCGTGAAAAAGTCTCTTGGCATGGACTGTTGCCTACCAAATCGAGCAATAATATCCTACATAAAACATAATTGAGAGACTGTAGTACTGTAGTAGTAAGACAAAAGGGAAAACAAAACAAAAATGGGCTCAAGAAATTGTGTCATGAAAACCAAAGAGAACGGGTGGTTATTAGCCAACAGGCCCAACAATATGCATAAAGGTGAATGAGTAGTCTCCAGATACATAAGCAGCAGCTAACGTGAGCAGAAAGGTCAAACTAACATTGAAATTAATACATTTCTGAAGCTCGAGCACTTGGAACTACTTCCACCAGTTTGTGGTCAGCCAAGAAATTCAACTAACACAGTGACACACTTGAGACTGCTAATGGGATGATCCTAAGATCTTGATTGGAATTTGTATAGCTTACAAATGTAATAAACCATTGACAGGTATAAACTTCTTATTTTCAAGACTTCATTTTTCTTATACCACTTCTTATCTCCCCTTGGTTGATTATAAACTTTACCATTAAAACATCCACATTCCATGTTTCAATTCTTTAAATACACTCATCTTAAAAAATGACAGAATCCATCAGCTGATCAGCGTAAAATGCAAGATAATTTTTTTCCAATCTTTCGACAAATAAAAGTCGCTCAACAATCGATCACTGACAAGAAGAACAGCGAAGAGAAAGAAACATGTACCCAAGATAAGTCAATGGCCCAGCTTTCAGTGTTCACAAGACTGTGAACAATAGCCTGTCTACTTTGCAAACTCCCTGCCTTCCCCAGCTTCGGCATCTCACCAGGTGACACCAGCTTCAGCTACATTCAGACCACACCATCCATAGCACATATTAACGAAACCTTTCAGTGTGGCATTTCGTCGAGCAGTTGTATGAGAACAAAAGGAGAGCCATTTTATCTTACATTAGCGAGGCGGGCAGGACGATCAGGCACTTGAATGTCCATAGAAGCGTCGTATGCAGTTTCAATATCGCCTTTCAGCCATTTGATCGCAACTTCATCGCCAAGGCGAGCTTTCTCAAAAGGGTCCGCTGTGTTCAACACTCTAAGCGCAGCTTCCACCAGCGTCTCTCCTGCAACGTTGCTACTACCCATTTCTTTATCTCCAATTCCCACTTTTTTCTTAAATTGAGAGAAGGCAATCAATGCAAATGAAAATGCATCGTTGAGCTTTAGCAAGAATTGAGACTGATTACTACTAGAATGTTTAATATCAGCTTTGAAAATATATGTATTTTATGTTATTTATGTTTTGGCCCCGCTTATTGTAGTTTTTTACTTTTCAGCCATTCGCATTTTACATTTTTTTTAGTAGCTATAATTTTTAAACATATATTTAGTATATATTTCATAATTTATAATATATTTATTATCTTTTTATATTAAATCATAATATCTATATTTATATTACATTCAAAATTATAATATTACATATATAATATTATTTATATGTATTTGTGTTGTGATGTTACATAAATAAATTATGTTTTATAATTTGTAATATAATAAAGTATAGTATATATTAAAATTTGGGTGAATTATATTTACCATCCTCCATGATGGGCCAAATTATCAAATAGATCATGAATTTTTTTTTAAATTATAATATTCATTTCAACGAGTAAATTTTTAACTAATAATTATTTATTGTGAGATAAATTGCATTTCATTCTCTATATTCTTATAATTTTGCACGAGAGTTTCATATAATTTCAGAATTATATTGGACCCACATAATTAAATTAGTTTCACAATGTTCCATTTTCGTGAATTAAAAAAAAAAACTATAATCCACAATTTAATTCTAATGCACATAAAAACAACAAATTTGCAATCAATATTCAGATAGCAATAAGGGAATATGTAAAATTATGTACGTGACCTTAGGTTTAAATTAAATTCTAAATTATTATTATTTTTTTAAAATAGGTTCTTGATTTTTTTATAGATCGATTAAGATCGTGAACTTTTAAATTCAGAACACTTATGACTATCTAATTATTATAATACTTAATTATATTTAAAAATATTTGATAAATCTAAAACTTAACAAATCAAATAAAAAATATATTTAAATAAATCAAGAGTAACAAATTAAAATTAAAACTTATTTAATAACTTCAAAAGAAATCTAAAAGTTATAGATCAAAAAATATATTTAAGACATTGGAAAATTGTTTTTTTAGATTTTAATTATTTATCCTTTACTTTATTTAAATATATTTCTAGAGATGTATTAAATAATTTTTATATGTTGTTTTTATTTTTAAATTATTAAATCACTTGTAAATTTTATGTAGTTAAATTTTTTTTATCTATTTAAATATACATTTTATTTAATTTGCTAAATTTTAAATATATTTAGTTATTGACATACAAAATTCATAAATAAAAAACAAAAACCGAACAAATAAAAATGGTTCGAGTTTTCAATTCAATTTAAAAAGTTGATTTCGATTTCGTTCAATCGGTAAGCCCAACTGTAGGAGTTACAGACAACATCCGCGCGTTATAGCCGTTATTTGGCCCTTGCAATCTCCCTCCGTCGGTCTCTCAGCAATTGTCGGGGGTTTTAGAGATTTTGAGAAGACGATGTTGAGTTCTTTCCCACCTCCGCGGCCCACCGAGTCAGTCCACCAGCGTCTAATTGAGTTCGTTAAAACTGCCCTCATCAACATCTTCGTCTCCCCTTACGCTACCGTATCTTTTTGTTTCCTTTCTTTTTCATTTTCGTGTTTAATTACATGTAACGTATCATTTTCATTAATGATGTTTTTTTTTTCTTGTGTTTGATTATTCGTGGGTTTGTGCAGGTGTGTGATTTGTATTGTGGCAAAGTGCCTGATGAGGAAAAGTGGGATGAAGCCCAGATTGGTCATTACGTTGGCATCGGTAACTCGCTGAACTTTTCGATTTTTTTTTCTTTCTTTTCTGTATTTTTGGGTTTTGGGGGGAGGGTGGGGGTGGGATTGCCACAATTGTACTTTATCTATGTAAATTTTGTTAGGTAATAACTGTTTGAATAAATGTCACAAAGAGTAACTCATCTGTGGGTGGTTTGTGGATTATTAAATTCTGCTATGTCTTTAAACAATATTACGTGGGCTTTTGTGCATGTGTGCGTGCGTGTTTCTCCTTTTCCCTGTAAAATCATATCGAGTCTTATCTTAAGCATAAGATGTGGAATTTTAATGTGCAGATGTGGCCACATCTGGAGTGAGTGAAGTGCGAGAAGCTTGGGAGAGTCGGCGGAAGTCTTACACTTCTGAGTTTCTAGAGCTAGATCCTTGCATTGTGAGTTGTCTTAACCCTCTGTACATTGATATTATCTTTGTTCGGTTCCTCATGAAAATAAGGAAAGTGGATTTGCATTTGTTTGAGCATCCAAGAACGAAATTGACCCTACAGTAAAAAAAAAATTATTGTTATCAGTACGTTGCATATCCTTTCTTTTTGGCTTGTTTGTTCTAAGTTGATTATGCCCCATTTTACTTCATTATTTGACACATGCATGTCTTCTGCAGGAAGATGTAGACGTGCATTGGAAAAACACGGAAAACAAGGCTGATATTGTATTCTGCATGCAGCATTTACCGGTAGGGGATCTTCCTTTGGTCTTTATCCTGGCCTGTATGTGCTAAAAGACATTATTAGATGTAAACCTTTTACCTGTGCTGGCAGTTATGCGTTGAAACTGAGGAGAAAGTGAGGAGACTGTTGCACAATGTCTCATCTTTGTTGAAACCTGGAGGATACTTTCTTGGCATTACTCCTGACTCATCTACTATATGGTATGGTACTAAATTGTGAGGCTTTGTAATCTTTTAACATGTGTGATTTTTTTCCAGCTTATGCAATCCTCATGAGGCTTTTGTTGTGTGCTTTCTATTTCTGATCTTACAAAAATATAACTTTGAGGTTTGAGTGTCGCATTGATAGTGTAAGCACTTCATTTAGTTTTTAATCCGCTCCCAATGCTGATACAGATACTACACTGATGTAGTAGTATCCCTTTTCAGCTACTTTCTATACCACTAGCTAATTGAGTTTTAGTTTCATATGGGCTAGAAATTTCCTATATTATCCATAGCATGGTGTTATTTAACCTATGTAGTTGTACAGCCAGTAGTCCTCTCTTCAAGGAAACATTTCTCTTTTCTATGTTACATTATGAGATCATGTACTATGCTTGCTCAGGAAGCTGTTTATTGTGGTCTGCCTTTTCGTTGTGTATGCTTGCTTTGCCACTAATAATCTAAGGTTTTCTTGAGCCTTGTATGACTTCCTAAACTAAAGTCTAACTGTATGGATTTGTAGGGCTAAGTACCAAAAGAATGTGGAAGCATACCACAATAAGGGTGGCGCGATGAAGCCCAACATTGTTCCAAACTGCATAAGATCAGAGAGCTACATGATCACTTTTGAAGTCGAGGAAGAAAAGTAAGAGCATTATAAAAGTTTTCTCTATATCTCTTCTTATGACCTCATTTTATTTTTCTTGCGATATTTGATCTCCCCAATCCTTGAACTAGGTTCCCATTTTTTGGGAAAAAGTACCAGCTGAAATTTGCTGGTGATATGGCTGCTGAAACTCATTGCCTAGTCCATTTCCCAAGCCTGATCAGGTTGGTATTTTCTCTTATCATATTGCGTTATTACATATGTGATGGTTATTGTTCTTTCCTTGGTTATTGTTCTTTCCTGTTTATTGCTGCTTTGGTATAAACGCACCTCTAGATTCATCATCCTAACTATGCATTTAGCTAGGACAAGCTGGCTTATTTGAGGTTCTAAGATGATTAAGTTAGGATACTTTCAAGACAACATGATAATATTTACTTGATGTTTCCACAATCTGATGGTGTCATTGGGTGGCAAAGCTATCAAGATGACTAGATATTCATGTCAGGATGTGTTCATACATACTCTAGTTGAGCCATTAATGAGACCGGGTCTTTCTAGGGTCAGTCCAAAATTAAAAAAAAAAAGTTGGGGGGACTCTTATTCGTCTCTTGTAGCAGTACTGCTCATCTGTACGATGCTCAATATTACCTCTGCAAGCCCAACATGAATGGGCCAGCATTATATGTTGCAGAACCAAGTTAAGTATTTTTGTGTGGCCTTGAAACGAAAGAAAGTAGTAACGCCAAGATAAGGAAGTTGGTAAGACCAAGTCCAGTCCTTGGGTATAGATTTTGGAAAGGAAAAGAGAAGGCAGGCTGGGAGTGGACATGTGGGAGGACGTTGGAATCCTTATCTGTGGCTACCAATGGATTAGGACCCAATGTGTACACTCTTACTCTTACCATAAGTATCCTTACTATAAACCTGTCAGCTATAACAGTTTCTTTTATACTTAGATTATGAAGCAATGTTTTGAACGTATTATGTAAGAACAACCTTCTGAATTTAGATGAATGCATCAAGGATTTGTTCTCTAAGGCTACTTCATCCTCTTACGTGAGGTTATTGCGTATCTTTTCTAACATATTATAGAATTGCACTGTATTTAGTTATTTAATGCTATATTTCCGACAAGCAGGTTAGTCTAAGTAGCCTTCTTTTTCTCCTCTTTTGGTTTGAAGTATTCCCCTTTTCTTGTGAAGCTTCAAGTTTTAGACATCCATAATACATGCAACTCTGAATAGATATTACCATTCATATATGATACTTTGAAATATATGTTCTTATTATCAAATTGATGATTCTGCTCTGCAGGTTGGCTAGAGATGCTGGTCTTGAGTACGTGGAGATACAAAATTTGACTGAATTTTATGATGATTACAGGTAATAGATTTTGTTTCAATTCTGGTATCTTATTACTGCCTATTTGTGTCTGAGATTGCGACATTGGTCTTTTAAAGTAAATAGTACTTAATTATACTGAATTACACCTAGGGAATTAAGGTGGTTGAATTGAGAATAAAAGCTGTCATATATGTGGCGCATAAGCACAAATCTTGGCATCAAATGTGATGGGTGCTTGAATATTGGAGCTTATGTTCCTATGCTCTTGCAGAAGAAACGCCCCTTTCCATGAGGCAATACTCTAAACGCATCTTTTTAACACTTAGGACATGTTTACTTCTTGATATGGGATAACTGTGTGATTGATAAATGTATGATGAAACCATTTGTATCATTATTGTATGGCCTATAAGTGCAATTGTAGCCAAAACTTAAACAATGTCAATTAAGCCATGATTTTGAAAATTAGATGCAATTGTAGCCAAACTGATTATCTGGTCAAAGAGTGATATTGTCTTATTATTTATATTTTCCATGAATTGGGAAGTATCACCCATAATTGTCATCCTAGCCGGCTTCCACATCAGTTTTACCAAAATTTTCATTCCTCAATTGAACCTATTGTTTCAAAATCATGGCTGAATCAAAAAAATTTAGAGTTTTATTCTAAATTGCACTTAAACGAAAAGTTTTCTCCTTTTTTTGTATAAATAATTTCATATTTACAGTGTTCGATTGATTAAGGGACATAAAAAAATCTTTTTATGATTCAGAGCAGCTTTTATGGCCCCTGTTCAGAAATTTCTTTATTTTTATAGTTTATTATATCAGTAAGAGCGCTCATATTTTCTAAAATTGGCTTTCAAGAGCACAATTAGCAGGATTGCTCATGGATGGTGGCCATAATCTTGTTGATCAAAGAGGCCGACTTCTTCAGAAATCATATGATGTTTTAGGTGATTCATCTCGTCATACTGCCTATAATTGCATCGGAGTTGTTATGCTTCCGTACTTCAATATTATTGGTACTTAAATTAGATCATTTCTTTTTCAGGTCTATACACCACATTCATCTTTCAGAAGCCAGATCCAGATATAGTCCCCCCTCTCATGACCCCTTTTCTGGAAGACGGGAGCCACAATCATGACGAGGCAAGTAACGTGGCATTAAGAAGGCCACGATAATAATATAACTTTGTTTTTTGCCCGCTATAAGTTCTATTACTGACCAAGTAGTGTTGGTCCATGTTCATTCCTGAAGTTTTTCTTATCATAGATGCTCTACTTATTGCTTCTGTGGTATTAAAGGTTTGGTTTTATAAACTCACATGGTGCTCATAATTACTTTTTGTTCTTGCTTTTTATTTCTCTTATTATCTCTTTATCAAAGACAATGGTAAAATAAAAATGATCAAGTGGAAGTATATTCAAGGAAAGCCTCATTAGGAGAAATATCAATTTCAAATCCTCTTATTGGAAGGAGAACATAAGAAAAAGCCAAAACAAACAGAATGAAAACACGGCAAACATTAATAGGGTAGCTCGGTATTATCTTGCATTTTGTCCTCTTTTCCTAAAAATGAAGGGTCAATTTGTGGGAGATGACTGGTGGACAATGTGTAACAGTTGTCATCATTAGCCAAGGACCTATCTAGAATGAGGAAAGATCCTTTTAATGCATATCTTTTCGTTATTTATTTTTAGGTCTAATGTAGGTATATTTTCATCAAAACTCGTGGGCGGCAGGGTATTTTGAGGACCCTCAGATCTATGAGACTTGAAACTCGCATTGTGGACATTCCATCTGTGTAAATCTGAAGGCCTTTTAGCTTATGTTACCCTAGATGCTTATATGAATTAGCTCCTTCAACTTGGTATCATTAATATCAAATACTTGAATATGACAGAAGAATTAGTTTAAGAATATGAGATGCTTCAAGTGTCAAGATGAAACATATTACATTCTTCAAGAAAGAGAAAAGCGACAAACACAAACTTAGGAGAACTTTTCGGTAAAGAACCATTTGGAATGAAATTGCAAGTGCAATTGACAATGAAGATGTGGTTGGAACTTATTAGGAAAGGAATTCAATGTAGCTTTAAGCTTTTAAATGGGAATTGATCGAAGAAAAGGAAGTAAAAAGAAAATGTAACTAACCAAGGAACAATTGTGCATTCGAAATATTTGAAAAATGAAAAAAAAAAAAAAAAAAAAAAGCTCAGTGATCACTTGAAATTGAAGCATTCAGTTGATATTCAAATTAAGAATATTCCTCTTAGGTTCCTTTAGCTTTATAAGACACGAGGACTTCCCCTTCTGTTGCAGTCTATTTGAGTGGAGGAAATTCCAGAAATTGATTTATTAATTATGTCTCCAACTGACCTAGATGAATGAATCCCTGACCTGCTCTTCTTATATAGGGAGTATTAAACATTGGATTGACAATTGCCATAAGACACGAGGACTTCCCCTTCTGTTGCAGTCTATTTGAGTGGAGGAAATTCCTGAAATTGATTTATTAATAATGTCTCCAACTGACCTAGATGAATGAATCCCTGACCTGATCTTCTTATATAGGGAGTATTAAACATTGGATTGACAATTGCCGCACTAGGTATTTCTATTAACTACATTTAAGACACATATTTGCAGGGCTAATCTGGCTAGGTAGTGAAGATATTGTAGATAATCATGCTGTTTAGGTTATCGAGTGATGTTTTCATAGTTTTATTTGTAACAAAAACAAATCCTAAAAGTATTCTCATCTTGTTTTGCTCATATCAACAATGTATGGACTTGCTCATGTTTTACTAGGTTCACACCATGGATCAAATGTCTTGGCATAAGATCACTATTTTCCTGATATTCTAAGTTTCTTGATTGTATGTTCATTTTCATGGCTACTTAAATACCCTTTCTTGGACTTCATTCATTCATAATTTGGTAGCTTAAATGACTTAGGCATCATCTTGATGGGAAGCCACTTAACCAAACCTTTCACTTCATATTATACAATAAGGATTATGCGATACTAGTAGCAGTGGGTTCCCACTGCTGATTTGGCATCATCCTCATTATAAAGTCAGTATCATGTCGTGCTAAACTGGGAGTTTTGTGTCATGTGGCGAGGATCTGTCCATGCTAGTGGAATGTGAGTCTCGTTGCTTACTAGGCATCATCCTTGTAATTTGGTGTGATAACATGTGGTATATGTAAGAACTTTTATCTTACAAGGCATCATCCTTGTAATTTGGTGTGATAACATGTGGTATACACAAGAACTTACATTGCCAATGGCATGTCATAGGTGCATGTGTTTCATTCAACCTGTTAATCTGAGTGATTTCAACTAAATGTACAAGCCAATGTGCCAATTTTGTGACACAAAGCATTGATGAATCAGTATCATGGCCAGATTTATCGCGTCTTTTTCACTGTTCTTTCCGTTAGAAGATGGAAGATTGTTTATAGCACTTATTGTAACATACTGCTCTGTCTAAATATGGAAGTGTATCTTTGGTTTCTTCGATGTTCAAGATTATCTCATTCTATATTGGTTATCAGATAATTGTCTTGACTAATATGACTTTGAATGATTTTTTTCGGTCTTCTTTGACACCACAGAGAGATTGGCAAGTAGCGGGCTGGAGAGACGAGGACAAGAATGGGCAAGCCGAATCGAGTGGTTTGGGCAAGATATCTGAACAGAAGGGCATACTAGGTCCTGGTCCAGCTGAGCTGCGCTTTCCAGAAGCTCTGTGAAAGTGCAGAAAGGAAGCTACGGGTTTTGTACACAAGCCTCTTGTAAAGTAGCAACATTTTTGCACAAATTTAACCAATGGAGGATCACCTTCACCGATAGCTTTTGTGTACATAATTATTGTACTGTGGTGTAGTACATTTATTTAATTGGTCTTTGGTTTTCTTCATATTATAGTTTCTATTAAGGCACAAAAATCAACCTTGACATTTGGCCTTTTCACATAAAAATTCTTGCGTTTCCAATTATAAACACTCCTTGAAGTATTAAAATAAACCCATTGTGATTAGCATTTTGGTGTTTGTCTTGAGGGGTAGTTTTTGTAAATATCCCTCTCTATTATGACAAGTTTAATCACAATGTTCCCAGTTCAATCTGCAAAACAAAATTAAATCCAGAGAGAGCATGGATCCTGGTAAGTATTTCTGACAGACAACAAGTAACATCAATTGTCAAAAGTAGATGAAATTTTCGGTCCAAGTTAAATCTATTCCTCAAGCTCAATTATCTTCACCACAGATGCATCACCAACTTTCTGGCAAACAACGACACGGTCGCGTGATTTGATAAGGCCAGAGGCCTTGCCATGATCCAAAGCAACCTTTATGATAGATTCGCTTGTTGCACTTGTGGAATCGGCCTGTAAGAATCAAGATTTACTTGTTTAGCAATATAAATTACTGTTAATGGGGGTTTATATCTACTTTTCATTAGAAAATATATATATTACAGTTGAGCCTTCAAAAATCATGGTTTTTCCCCATTTTAACCGATTAGAAGACTCAGCAGCCTTTAATAATCCTGGCAACACAAACTGGTCCAAGTTTGGTCCTGAAGCTCCAGTGGCCAGGACTACTTGGTCCTGATGTTCCAGAGCTTCTAAACCAACTGGTCCTGAAGCTCTAATGGCCTGGACAACTTGGTCCCGATGCTCTAGAGTTTCATGACCATAGTGGGTAAATAACATGTTTCCAAAAAGAGCAGCGAAGAACATCTTTCCTTATGTAAAATGGGAAGAAAAAAAGAAGTGTTCCATATGAAAGCACATTATCAATGTCGCATACAGTAAGACTGCAACGTTGCAAGTCAGAATTTGGATGAAGTCTACTTCTATATCAGCCAAAATATTCCATTTAGTGATGAGTCGTAAACTAAATTATAAAACCAGATGGATGTCTGACTTACTGGATGTCGAGGATCTGCAAGCATGGGGAAAAGTCCTCTGACTATCAAAGATTGCCTTGCCTGCAAATGAATTACAGGTGATGGAAACTGTTAACTACGTAGTGAGTAGCTTGTAGGAAGGAAATACAAGTGATAATTTCATATTTGGTTTTTGGTAAGACAAGAAGCTTCAAAAGTTTTTTTTTTTTTTTTTTGTGTGTGTGTGTGTGTGCGCGCGCCCGCCCGTGCGATTAGGCTAAACAGGAAGGATGGTTTTGTAATTATACCCAACAAGTAAAGTTCACTGCAATAAGTAGGAAATGACAAGTGATTAACATTAAATGAATGCCGCAGCAAAATATACCTCAAAAGCTCCAGTAAATGTCCAGCGGAGTTGATTTGTTTTAAGACGTGGAATGACAACAGAAAGTACAGGCATTGTAGGTCTGTACTTAGCTATCAACCTGCATCATTAAGATTACAATAAACTATTTTACTTCAGCATATATATTGAGATTATAGCTACTCCGCATTTCACAGAGAGAGAGAGAGAGAGACCTAGCAGCTCGTCCTGATGAAGTGAAACAAATAATGACTGATGCCTTCACCTTAATGGCGGCTCGTACCTAGATAACAAACCACATAATATGAACTGGAATCAATTATCGCACCACTATGGACCCTATGCATGGGAGATAAAATGCTGAAATATGCATCGGCTGAAAAAGGAAAGAGGTGCTAGTTTTAGGGAGACATACGGCAGAGGAGGCAATTGATTCTAGGTGCGTCATTGGTTCACCAACATACTTGACAGTTTTCTTGAAGTAGAGATCCTGATTGTAAACCTTTTCGGCCTGCAAAAATGTAATTCTAAAGTTCAATAATCTCAATTTGTACATTTTCATTTCCTGAATTAAGCAAAGAAGTACAAAACCTTTTCTTGATGTAATCCTTATTTCCAAAAAAAAAAAAAAAAAAAAAAAAAAGAAAGGAACAAGAATTCCAAGAAAACAAGCAAGCCAAATGAAACGGAAACTCACCTCAGCACAGATTTTACCAACAATGGATATAGTCTCTACAGGGTAAAGTCCTCGTAGTGTTTCTGCTCCTAAAAGGATTGCATCACTGCCTGAAAATAAATGCAAAATCAATTAATACAAGTGTTTCTATGGCAGAAACTATAACTTCAATACGGCACAACAATGCATTACCACAAATAAAGATCTAAAAGAGTACTGCATATATTGTAAGTGTAACTTAAGACAGCACCTTCAGGAACTAATTAGATAACCTAGGATGAGAATTGAAAGATACCGTCCAGTACAGCATTCGCAACATCAGTTGCCTCAGCACGAGTGGGTCTTAGGTTGTCGGCCATACTGTCTACAACACGAGTGACCACTGCTGGCTTTCCAGCCATGTTGCACTTATGAACTGCTTCCTTCTGAAATAAGAACACCTGAATACAGTAAAAATGATGTTAGAACCAAAACAGTTGTAATCAACAAACATTTATTGCGGGACCTGGGGAGAAATCACATGGGAAAAACGCATTTAGATAGTAGAGACCATACACAACTTACTAGAGGAAAGAAAATGTATGGCTGACTATTATGTAACCACAGTGATAATGATAATTACCCTTTTTTTTTTTTTTTTTAGGTCAATGATATGTAAGTTAATATCGGTTTTCAGTTGGTTGATAAAATCTTCATGGAAAAAGATCAGCAATTTTGTACAAAAAATCACGTAGCAGCAACTAGGGTGGCAAAAGCCCTTTATGCTTTTCATGAGAACAAAAGGTAGATTAAGGCTAGGCGTTTCTCTTTCTCAAGGAGCTAAGTAGAGCATCAATAGATATAGATCCTACTATAAACCTTCTCTGGTGGGAGATCAATCCCAAGATTTCCACGAGAAAGGATGATTCCATCAGCTTCTTGTAGAATCTCATCAAAATGAGTCATCCCCTGTCATAAAAGATTAGGAAAATTGATATAAGGAATAATCAACTCAACTTTAACATTCATTTCTGATATAAAGTTTTTCAGTTTGTCTAGTGAAAAGAATAAGAGATTTCCAACCTCCACATTCTCAATTTTTGCAAAAATCTGAGTCTGGTTGAGACCGGCCAATTTAGAAAGAAACTCACGGGCCTGAAGAAACGTGAATTAACCTCCATCATATCACCCCAAAAATTTCGAAAATCTTAACAACTAGGATGCTACTTACATGTCTGATGTCTTCAGCATGCCTTGTGTAGGAAAGTGAAAGAAAGTCGATATTGTTACGGACACCCCACGTGCTTATAACCTATTATTTATAGGAATTTACATGAACAGGTTTCACAAGGAATAGTGGAGCATGCTTGAATATATGAGCTCATTATCCAGTATCTTAGGTTGACTTTAAATGATTTCGATCACGATCATATTTGTCATGATTTTTATCATTACAATAAATGTTCTTAAAAACAAATACCTCCTTATCTTTATCAGTCAGAGTAGGAAGTTCAATGCGAATCTGAGAGACATGCAGAGTGTACAATGGCCCAGCCAAGGTGGCAGAATTCTTGATCAAACAAACCACATCTTTCCCTTTTACCTCAGTAACCTGAAAGGATGCAGTGATGGACCTCCATAATGAATATGTAGATGTTCATATTTGATAATACTATAATGCTTTACATGATTGGAGTTGCTATTTTAAACTTTCCAACTATGAAGTAGGATCGACATCATGAATAATATTGAACTTTAGGTCACCCGATTGATGCTATTCACAGAGGATCAGAACAATTGGCAGATTGTACTGATGGACATATTGGGACGTGAAATTCCCGGAAGTTGTTAAGAACAAGTAAATGACAATGTCATGTTTCATGTCAACATACCTCAAGCCATACTGAAGTTGTTTCACTTCCCGTAAACAGATATTGGCCTATGAAAATAGTGTCTCCTGTCTTAACAGCCTGAAAAATAATAGAAGTATGCTTAGAGTTAACGGACTTCGAAATCAGTGGATTTAATTCACCCCAAATACCTCAAAATTAATTCAACATGAAAATGATGGATTTCAAATTCATATCAAATCCAAACAACCACCACTGGATTTTCTACTAAGGATTTTAATCCATTCTCAAATCCAAATGCAACCAAACAGAATTTAAAAGTATTCGCAAGACAGAAAAAACAAATGTTATTATGCCATTAAGACTTAAAATTTGCATGATTGCTGCCAACAGCATTTTGTTACTGCTTTTACAATTTACCCATCCTTCAACTTCCATATGCTTCTTGAGCAAGAAGAGATACACTAGTCGGAATCCCAATATTATTACCTCGGACAATCCAGTAAAATTAATTGGAAGCAAATTCGGAGTAGCTTCCTTGTCTTGATCGGGAGTTAGAATGACCATTGAATCTTCCTTGAGGGAAATAGGTTGCTCAGTTTTGTTTACAACTTGCAGTTCTGGACCCACAGTGTCAAGCATAAGCTGATGAAAGAAAAGGTGAAAAATAAATAAATATTTGAACGTAACTCCTGTTTGATTATTGTGGAAAAGAAGTGCAACAATCTTAATCTTACTGCACAGAGCTTTTTCGTGCTCTTGATGGCCACTTTCAAATTATCAAATGTCTCTTGGTGAAAGTCAGCATGACCCCATGAAAAATCAAATCGAGCAACTATTGATAATATAAGAGGTAGCATGTCAACTCTGTCATGCAAACATCTAAATATATTTGGAAACACCGCAATAAGTGATAATAAATTTAATTAAGCTATAGTAAGGTAGGAAATTTTCAAATTGCCAAGTCAAACATCACTTTTTTTCTTCTTTGAGTTGATAATCATCATACTATCAAATGAAATAAATACTGATTTATTTTTAATTCATACGTAGTCAATTTCTGCTAAAAAAAGTGTGTTGCTGTTTACAATGTCAAAGCAATCAGGGATAGAGAAAAATAGTGTTCTATTCTACTACAGAAAAGGAAACGGCAAACAGGATAGCGTGTACTACATCCACAAAACATGTGATCAAAAGCTTACAGATTTTCAAATTGCCAAAGAAACTTGCACACAAGTTTTAAAAAAAAAACGAGTTGAAGAAGAAAAACTCAAATTTCAATCTAACTGATAACAGGAGGAAATTTATAATTGATTCAAGGAAATTCACCAGACATTCCAGCCTGAAGGCACCCGGCAATCGCTTCCACCGACCGAGATTTCGGGCCTAGCGTGCCAACTATCTTCGTCATTGCTGGAAAGGAATTCTGCAAACGAGAGATTCAGTTACAATCCGAGAGAGAGAGAAAGAGAGGGAGAGGTGGTTACAGACTTACAGGTTTAGAAGGCTCTAGAATGGAGGCCATCCTGATTGGCTCTTCAAGAAGCAAGTGATTGGACACCATTTTCGCCGATCAGGAAACGCGCAGGAGGAACACACAGTGGAGTGTGGGCGAGTTCAAAGGAAATCCAACACGGAGATGCAGAGAGGGGGAGGAAGAAAGCTATACTCTACACCCTTTGTTTACTCTGCAAAAGAATGCTCAAGTTGATGGATGTCTCTGTATGAACATGTTTTTGAGTGGGCCCACAATTTGTTATTTGCCACCCAAATCCTAACCGCTGCAAGTTCTTAAAACCGAGAACGTGAGATGTGAGGTGACAGCTTTGAACGACACGTGGAAATAAATTATGAATTTAATTTAAATATTTTAAATTAATTCAAAATATTTATTTAATACTATTTAATTCACAATTTTTTTTTTTAAACCTTTAGATATGGAAACTTCTAGATTTGTGGTACTAAAAATCATTTGTAGATGTCATATCTTACTAATATGTTTAAAAATAATAAATTTCTTCTATTTGCAATTTCTAAAATTTATTTTTTTAAATATTATTTTAATTTCTTAAAATACAAATAGCTTTCATTTTTTATTTATTTTATATATATATATATATCAAATTAATTATTTTTTTATGATCTTTAATTTTATACGCATATCATATATATTAAAATGAGATATTAGATCATAAAAACACAATTATTTTTTTGTTGATTATTTAAGCTAAATTTGAATATTTATTGTGCAATTGATTTGATTGAAAATAAATATTAATTAATTTAAAAAAATATTAAGTAATTTAATTTTTAATACAATTAATCAGTTATTATAGAAACAAGACTCTTGCTTCCGTACAAGAGAATAACTTTTTAATACAAATTTATATATTTTACATGTATTTATCAATAAACTAATAAAATAATTTTTAATATTAATTTATTAAAAATTATATTAATTTTCTTAATATATTGCAAACGGTGCATTGCACTTGAGCAATACTCATAATAAATAATAATAACAATAATTTTTTTAAGGAAAAGAATTAGAAAAAACATTAAATATAATGTATTAAATACTTTAAATTAACAGGTAATGCAAGTTTATAATATATTACATAAAATGGACAATATTTTAATTAAAAATTCAACTACACGTAAATTTTTGGACACAGTAAAAAATAGACTTAACTTTTACAAATGCTTAAAATCGAAACTAAAAATTATACAACGAGCGTTCTTACTATTTGAGTCGACTCACTTTATTTTTTGGATAATATAATTGGAATGACATTTTATTTCATTTGGTATGGTATAGGGTTCCACCCACTTATTTATAATGTAGGCTAAGAATGTATTTTAATTATGGGCCTAAATTGTTAAGTTATTTGTAATATCTATCCTTTATATAAAAAACATATTATATTAAAAAATGAATTCTTTTTATGATTTTTTTATTTTATTTTTAAATTTCATAGTGATTTGTAACATTTACAAAAATATTTATAATTTTAATAAATTTATAGTTGTTTGTAATTTTTATATTATATTTATTTAAATACTTTTAATTAATTTTTTATTTTTTCATCGTGAAAATACTTTAAGTTACAAATAGTCGATATCCTGTAAAATGATAAACAACGTGAAATGTTATTTTTTTTTTTGCTTAAGTACCAAACTTTCAACAACGAGTGTAGTACTCGTTACAAATTAGAATTAACCCTTATTTTTTCATAAGATTGTATGTTTAATAGTGTATTTGTTATATATATAGTATTCAATGTATATTTCTTCTTATAAACAAAAAAAAAAGAAATGTGTAAATACCTTAAATAAAAACTTATTTTTTCAATATATAGATTATTATATTAAGTATACGAAAAATATTTTGAACAATTATCATTTATAATATGCTATTTATGTGTTTGCCATAAATATAGAGGTCTATTGTAAATTCGAGCTTAATTTTAAACATACACCAAGCTTAATTTTAATGAAATATATAATATTTGTTTTGGATTGAATATGATATTATTTTTAAATATGTAATTATGATGCAAGAAAATGTTAAAATTATATTTTAATGATTGATAATATATAATCTTGTAACATGATTTGATGAGAGAGAAAAACCGAAGAGATAGAATATAGTAATATTATTTTTTTGTTAAGAGTAAATTTCTCGTGAAACGATTGCAGGTGTGACACGATTTAAGGTATTACTTGTGTAATTCTAAAGTATTAGTTGTTTAACTATAAAGTATCACTATTTTTAAGTTGACAAATTAGCAGTAATACCTTCAATCGTGTCACACGTGCAACTATTTCACAGAAGTTTTTGAATTTTGATTAATGATAGAGTTGCATTTACCCAGCTTAAAATATATTACAGTAAAAATATAAATCGTATCAATATTTTCTATTTATGACGTGCCAAGACGATACCCTTAACATATATAACTTATTTTCAACTTATATGCACAATAACTTAGTATTATTATTATTATTATTATTTATTTATTTATTTATTTATTTATAATTTTGGTTGTGCAATCACAATAAACGAAATACAGTAATGTGCATAATCTCAAATTTAAGCCTTAAGTTTCAGAGCGTTAGCAAATCCGGATTTTAGGTACAAGCATCCGAAGCGTGGGGTACAGCTCATTCAGTGCCCAGTTTCAAATTTGAAAAGCTTTTCCCTTAACTTCAATTTAAGCCCAGAAAAATTCAAAATCAAGGTGGAAACTGGAAGGACACTCGCACAACACCGTTAGAAGCCGCTGAAGCAGCTCGCCGCCTCCATTGGCCGGCCGGTCACACTCGCCGCTGCTTTCTTGTTTGGTCAATTCTACTTCCTACCCATGTAAGGTTAAATTTACAAGCACTCAACTTAGTTTGCTTTATACGCATTTGTTGCTTGTTTAGTGATGAGTTGAGTTTGTAAGTAGACTTGCCACTTAAATAAACTTTTTGGAATCGCAGTCTATTATTTTACAGGTGTTTGGCGTCGAATTTTAAGTCAACATTTTGTGTAATTCTTTGTTTTCGGTAATCTATTTTAGGGGCATTGATGAGTCCTCTTAATTTTGCCCTAATTTTATTGTTCTGTGATATTGGGAGAGTCACACACACACACACACACACACACACACACACATATATATATATATATATATATATGCAGTTAATGTTACCGGACTTAAATTTATATTTCTATTTTTTCAGGTGTATATTATATTGCATTGGAATTGTGTGTTGATTGTCATCACAGCATGTCGTTGCTGAGTAGATTCTTTTACAAAAGACCCCCAGATGGTTTGCTTGAACTTTCTGACAGAGTCTATGGTAATACGGCGTACTTTAAAGTGCTTGAATTAAATTTATCCTTTCAACATGTTTGGGCCATTTTTTTCTGCATCGTAATGGAATGAATCCTGTGTTGTGCAGTTTTTGATTCCTGTTTTACAACTGAGGTGCTGCCGGAGGATATATACCAGCTTTACTTGCATGAAATCATTAATGAATTACATGAAGAGTTTCCTGAATCCTCATTTCTCGCCTTTAATTTTCGGGAAGGTGAGAAAAGGAGCCAGTTTGCAAAGATATTATGTGAGTATGATGTCACCGTAATGGATTATCCTCGGCAGTATGAGGGTTGCCCTCTGTTGCCACTATCTTTAATTCAACATTTCCTTCGTGTAAGTGAGAGTTGGCTTTCACTTGGGAATTGCCAGAATGTGGTGTTGCTTCATTGTGAAAGAGGGGGTTGGCCACTTCTTGCATTTGTATTAGCTAGCTTCTTGGTTTTCAGGAAGTTGCAAAGTGGTGAGAAAAAGACTCTTGAAATGGTTTATCGAGAAGGTCCAAGAGGCCTGTTGCAGTTATTGTCGCCATTGAATCCATTTCCATCTCAGCTTAGATACCTGCAATACATATCAAGAAGAAATATATCCTCAGAGTGGCCTCCTCCTGAGAGAGCTCTTTCATTAGATTGTCTTATTCTTCGAGCAATCCCAAGATTTGATAACCAGAAAGGATGCAGACCTATTGTCCGTGTTTTTGGTAGAAATCTCCTTAGCAAGGATGGATTGTCAACGCAAATGCTTTATTCCATGCATAAGAAGGGTAGACATGTTCGGCATTATCGTCAAGTAGGACTTTCGATCCTTGTCTTTTTTTAGTTGTCAACAATTTTTTTTCTTTTACATTAGTGGCAATACTCAATTTTTCCTACAGAAGGACAGTGACGTGATCAAGATTGATATACAATGTTTAGTGCAAGGAGATGTGGTATTAGAATGTGTTCACTTAGACGTGGATCCAGAAAGGGAAGTCATGATGTTCCGTATAATGTTTAATACAGCCTTTATTCGGTCCAATATTTTGATGCTCAACTGTGAGAACTTGGATACCCTTTGGGATTCAAAGGCCCGGTTTCCTAAAGGCTTTCGGGCTGAGGTAAAAAAATTCTCATTCATGGTGGAAAATATTTCAGGTTTAATTTAATTTAAGATACAAAATTGAACTATTATTGTTATAACATTTTGGGATTATCTGATTTGTAAGGGCAGGTGTTATTTGGAGATATTGAAAGTCGCACTCCCCCCAAAGCGCACACCGCAATGTTAAATGGTGAGGAGAAAGGTGGGCTGCCTATTGAAGCTTTTTCCAGGGTGCAAGAACTATTCAATGGTGTAGATTGGGTTGATACTAATGATGATGCTGCACTATGGTTACTTAAGCAATTATCTGTGTTGAATGATGCCAAAGATTTGTCGATGTTTCGGAGGATGAGTGGTTATTCATCTCCTCTTGATTCTGAGGAAGAAAACAATGCATCCAGCATAGCTGATAGCCTTGAGTTTTTAGAGACAGAGAAAGCCAGCGCACCAGAACTCAATATGCTTGATGATCGTTCATCTGTGGATTCTACCTTAGAGGAAGTCTCGGACCTCAGACCCTCTGGGGGGGAGGTTAACCAATCCATGACAGCTAGTGATAGACAGTTACATCCTCTTACCTTTTCTGGACCTTCAAAGGAAATGGAAACTTCAAATACAGAAATTTCAACTAATGCTTCCCTACATTCTTCCACCGATTCACACAAAGGACCATTATTGCAAGCTGCTACCGCTCCTGATATTTCTGGTAAAAGCCCTCCTCATCTACCACCTTCTCTTTTTAGCATTTCTGGTAATCCTTTGGATTCTGTAAGAGATCCTCAATTGACTGCCCCCCCACCACCACCACCACCACCACCTCCTCCTCCTCCTCCTCCAGGCCATGGTTCAGTAGCACCTCCTCCTCCGCCTCCTCCACCACCTCCTGGTCATGTTTCAGCTGCACCTCCACCACCACCTCCTCCTCCAGATCATAGTTCAGCAGCATATCCACTTCAACCTCCACCTCCAGGTCGTGGTTCTGCTGCACCTCCACCTCCACTTCCCCCTCCCCCTCCATCTCCAGTTTATGGTTCAGCTGCACCTCCACCTCCTCCTCCGCCTCCGCCTACACCTGCAAGTAATGGTTTGGCAGCAGCTCTACCTCCACCTCCACCTGCAAGTAATGGTTTAGCAGCAGCTATACCTCCACCTCCCCCTCCTCCTCCACCTCCACTTCCACCTCCACCTGCAATTAATGGTTTAGCAGTAGCTATGCCTCCACCACCTCCTCCACCTCCTCCACCTCCAGGTCGTGGTTCAGCTACCCCTCCACCTCCACCACCTCCACCACCTCCTCCACCAGGCCATGGGTCAGCTACAGCTTCAGCTCCACCTCCACCTCCACCTCCACTACCTCTAGGTCGTGGTTCAGCACCTATTCCACCTTCACCACCACCATCTCGTGGTTCAACACCAGCTCCACCTGCGCCACCTCCTCCTCCAGGTCGCAGTTCAGCCCCAGTTCCACCTCCACCACCTCCAACTCGCACCTCAGCCCCAGCCCCACCTCCACCACCTCCAAGTCGCAGCTCAGCCCCAGCCCCACCTCCACCACCTCCAAGTCGTGGTTCAGCCCCAGCCCCACCTCCACCACCTCCAAGTCGTGGTTCAGCCCCAGCTCCACCTCCACCACCCCCAAGTCGTGGTTCAGCCCCAGCCCCACCTCCACCACCTCCAAGTCGTAGTTCAGCCCCAGCCCCACCTCCACCTCCACCTACTTGTGGTCATGGTTCAGCACCTGCTGCACCTCCACCACCTCCAAGTCGTGGTTCAGCCCCAGCTCCACCTCCACCTCCTGTTGGTCGTGGTTCAGCCCCTGCTGCACCTCCACCACCTCCTGGTCATGGTTCAGGATCTGCTCCCCCAGCTCCTGGAGGAAAGAGCTCTGTTGCACCTCCACCTCCTCTTGGAAAAGGCAGAGGTTTCTCATCAACAAGGGGAAGAGGCTCTACTGGTTCTGCAATCCCCCCAAAGAAAGCTTCGCTGAAGCCGTTACATTGGGTAAAAGTCACTCGAGCAATGCAAGGGAGTTTGTGGGCTGATTCTCAAAAGCAGGATGGTCAGACAAGGTGGGCATATCTGAAATGTTCCAAGTTTACGGTCATATTTAAAACATCTGACCGTACAATTATGTAGTTTGGTCATGGACTTGTGCATTTACAATATGTGATCCAAATGAAAGTAAATTAACTTCTATTTGCTTTGTCTATTTTTTCATTATATCAATGCACCTCAGGTGATATTCTGATGCAGCAACATGAATTTTCTGTCAGGGCACCTGAAATTGATATTTCCGAGCTTGAGAGTCTTTTCTCGGTGGCTTCTGCTTCAGATGGCGCTAATAAGGGTGCAGGCCCGCGAGGTTCCAAAATAAACAAGCCTGATAAAGTGCAATTGGTAATATACATTCATCTTAATATCTACAGTAACTTATATAGGTCTGTATTGACTTATTACTGTGAACATGAACACCATCTTTCTGTGTTTCTTGGGTTAACTGAATTGAACCTTGATAATACAATATTTTCAGAAAAAGACAGGAAAACAAGAAACTCTATAGAAAAGAAATTCAAACTGAAAGAATAAGATAATGTAATCAACAGGAGGGGGATTGTGAAGGGTGGAAGAAAGTAAAATATCTGAGAACCAAATCATTTTCCTGTTGAACTTCAAGGCTTCAAATGATGGTCATTGCTCAGTGCATACCTACTTTTGGATGAATGTGTTAAGTCTTTGCATGTAGTCTCGAAATTTAATAGTGAATTAGCTGTTTTCAGATGGAGTTGATAATTTATGTGTGTGTGCATATATATTTCTTTTTTTGGTGAAGGATTAAGTTTTTAATGAGAGCAAATTCCTCAAAGAAGCGACGGTTTCTTCTTTGCTCTGTGAATTTGTTGTACTGATGAATGGGTTTATCAACATCTAGGACGACAATTTGTTTATCAATGTGAAAGTCCTTACTATTTTATTCTTTCTATTTTAACTATGAGTTGAATGATAGTATCTTTCTGTAAGTTGGTTCCCTATTGATTCAATCTGGTGTTTCCTTCTCTCAGGTTACTTTTCTTATTGATTTGATTTGGTGTTTCCATCTCTCAGGTTGATTTGCGTAGAGCCTATAATTGTGAAATTATGCTCACAAAAATTAAGATTCCCCTGCCAGATATGATTGTAAGTTACTTATGTCATTCTTCTCATTGCAACTGACTTCAGATTTATCCAGCATTTTTTGGTACATAAATTTAACTTTTTTCACCACATAGTTTAATTCTTATAAAAAAAATAATCAAATTAGTTGAATTATTTTCTGCTTTTAAAGGAGTGTCTGCCTTAGACAATGCAATAGCATCAGGTTATCAGTTCATTGATAACGTGGC
This sequence comes from Caryopteris x clandonensis, assembly GCA_028749325.2. Classification (NCBI taxonomy): domain Eukaryota; kingdom Viridiplantae; phylum Streptophyta; class Magnoliopsida; order Lamiales; family Lamiaceae; genus Caryopteris; species Caryopteris x clandonensis. The sequence goes on along the minus strand of JAPYKT020000027.1, from coordinate 2,822,312 downwards.
ATAAGGAAAAAGATGCTCTTTTGTATATCAACTGAAAGTTAATTTTCTTTGAATAAGAATCTGTTTGTAAATTAATTCTTAACAGTGCTACTTTTTTCATTTTAATAGAAGGCCATTCTGGCTTTGGATTCTTCTGCCCTGGACATTGATCAAGTTGAGAATCTGATAAAATTTTGTCCCACTAAAGAAGAAATGGAGACACTAAAGGTAATCATTTCCCTCCCTTCCCTTTCTCTTTCTTCTGGTGTTCAAGTAATGTTGATACTTTTTACTGACTAGACATGCTTATGTCGGGCTGTAGCTTTCTTTTGCATGTTCAATTTAGAATAATATTTCATTTTGTCACAACGTGGAAGACATGTCTGGAAGATCGGGTCCTATTAGTTAAGGATTCTAATGCCACGTCTTGAATTAATGTACTTGTAGATTTGGATGACCCTATGTTCTTAAGAAAAGTGAACCAAAGCCAATTTGGCATCTCATTTACAGAGTCCGACTGTTGATATAGTTTTCTTTTTGAGTTGGGGGAATATAAGGGTTTTCATATGAAGTTCACTAAATCTGCTAGTAAAAATAGGTATTGTCATATACATACATATACATGATCATATATCTAAACCTATTCAAATTAATATATGAATTAGGAATGTATGATTTACATATTTAATTTACTTTAGCAAGTATATGTGCCTTAAACCTGCAAGATGTCATTACTAGGGAAAGTTGGGCCCTTGGGGGAGGTTTCATCTAGCTTCTAGACTTTTATGCTAATCATCAAGGATAGCCAAGCAGAAGAAACCCTAGAAAAAATCTGCTCTAATTTATCCTATAAGGGTAAAGCTGTCTATGTTAAGCTCTGCAAAATCATGCCTTAGCCCTCCAAAGTTCTTAATATCATTATATCCATTCTTTTGTTCTTTCTTTTTGCCTTGTATTTGTGTTATATTTCTCTAAAGCCGTAATCTTTGTGAACTATGAATCGTCTTTTACATTAGCTTTCTTTATTTTGCAGAACTACAATGGGGACAAGGAGATGCTAGGAAAGTGTGAACAGGTTTCTTGAAAATTTCTTGATTAACTGAGGAAAAACATAATGTTGTTTCGTTTTCTTACAGTTCTGCCTTTGAACATTTCAGTTCTTCTTCGAACTAATGAAAGTTCCACGAGTGGAATCCAAATTAAGAGTATTTGCTTTTACAATAACTTTTACCAGCCAGGTGCATATATTTGTATAATAACTCTTGGTATTTTTTTACTATGAGCTCTTACTTTGTTTTTTTATATATACAAGTTCCTTTACTTTTCAGGTGGAGGACCTAAAACTTAATCTGAACACAATAAATGATGCTACTAGAGAGGTAACTTTGTGATATTGCCTTCAATATTTTTCACCTGTAGAGAATGGAGGCGCACTGTCAACTATATCATTCTTCCTTGCCAAATTGTGTTAGGTTAAGGAGTCCTTGAAGTTACGCCAAATTATGCATACAATCCTTACGTTGGGAAATGCTCTTAATCAGGGAACAGCACGAGGTATAAGTTCCTATAAGGAATTGTCTTATATAGTATGAAATTATGCATATTTCTGTTTGATTAAAACTTATCTTCTAATGAATTTCATTGCAGGGGCGGCCGTGGGATTCAAGTTGGATAGTCTTCTCAAACTTTCTGATACTCGTGCAAGAAACAACAAAATGACCTTAATGCATTACCTATGTAAGGTAGTGTTCTATTTGTATCTTTTGTCACTTCACAGTTTTTTTCCATTAATTCTCAATTCTAGGTGTAATGGGTGCAATTCTGAATAATTACACATGGATTATTCAAGGTTCTTCGTAGAAACATTAGGTAAGCCTGGCCATGGGTCAGTCATGACTCATGCCCAGAACATGGCTGTGGTCAATGATCCATTTAATTGGGTCAATGTGTCGTCTGTATTGAACTATTGATCTGTTATTGACCCATCTCTGTTTAATCTTTCTCACTTGGGGGGAGGGGTTGGCAGCTAAGATCTCTTGAATGTTTGCAGAAGGGAACTCTCTCTCCCTCAATGTGAATTATGTATAGATAGGTCTGTTTCTGATCTACTAAGTTTTTTTTTTTTTTTTTGTGCATTATCTATCTACTGTGATTTTTATATGCACTGATGTATATTTTGTACTATGTCCTTGCACATGACTCCTGTGTATACACACTTGTTAATGACTTATTTTTTGGAAGCCTTATCATAGGCCCACGATCTTGACCTTAAGATGCAAGCTTAAAAAGCTATTATGTCTTCTTTGAAGTGGTCAACCCATGTCACAAAGTTTTAACTTTGCTCATTCCATAACTTCTCCTTCATTTTTTGGCACCCCCGAAGGTCCACATGTTTGACTTGCATGGGATGTATATTTTTTATGGTTGCTAGCTTATTGATAAGTACATATTTAGTCGAGCACGTGTAGCTATGTAGAATTATTGAACTTATCCTCCATGTGTTACATATTTATATATTGCTGGCCATTTTAGAGCAATAGCAAACTGTTGTTGCCTTTTTAAGTGCTGGCTGCCATCTCCACTATATGCCTACAGCATTAGCCATGTTCGTGGAGAGTAGATTCTGCAAGACCTTTATGCTAACTGATTTAGCATGGCCTTGTAGAATGTAGACAACCTAGCCTATATGTTTGTCTATGAACATGTTAGTTTTGGTCATAATTAAGTAAGGTTGATCTTGTCCCTCTCTTTTTGCTGCAACATGTAGTTGTTCAATTGGTTTGTGTTAATGTGCACTTTCTTTTGTATAACGTAACTTCATAACTCTGGACTTTCTTTACAAGTGCTATTTATGCATGTCTTAATTGTCTGTCTGTTCTAGATTCTAGCTGAAAATAAACCAGAGTTGCTAGACTTCAGCAAGGATCTTTTGCATTTGGAACCAGCCTCCAAGGTGTGTTACATTGTGTAATTAAGATCTCATAATGTTGAAGAGGTATATGTTATTGCAGAGAGTATTTAACTTTCTTTGGTGCTTGTTCCCTACCTTTGGTTTCACTAGATACAATTGAAGGCCTTGGCTGAAGAAATGCAAGCTGTTAGCAAAGGCCTTGAGAAAGTTGAGCAGGAACTCACTGCAGCAGAGAATGATGGTGTTGTATCCTCAGGCTTTCGAAAGGTCAGAACATATAAAGCTTTCTCACAACCCTTCGTCTTCAATTAGTGACAATTGCTACTCAAGCCTAATCTCCTATCCTATTTAGGAACTTATTTAAAGCACACTCGTAATATTTGGTTTTGAACTTTTGTATGAAATTATGATTATTTAGCTAACTTGCTTTGACAGGTCTTGAAACGTTTCCTTGATACCGCTGAAGCTGAAGTGAGGTCGCTTATCACCCTCTACTCTGAAGTGGTGAGTGTAACTGTTATTTTCTATGCTGTTTGGACATAATTCTGACTGTCATTTAATGGTTGAAAGTGAGATCTGGTATAACACTTTGTTTGAAGTAGTGAGCTCAACTGTTATTTCACATTGTAGAATTTCTGTGTTTTGGTCTGCTATTAATGATTAAAGCTCGTGGTAACTTCAATTGCAAATGTATGCAGGGGAGAAATGCTGACTCACTGTCACAGTATTTTGGCGAAGATCCAGCCAGATGCCCCTTTGAGCAAGGTTGGGTTTTCTGCAACTTAAGTGTCTATAGTTTTAAAATCCTCTGATATTTCCGTATCTTACTTATTTCTGTCCCTCATGTTCTAATTAAAGGCATTACTAATATGCATGTGTAGAAAGCATCAGATAACTTTTCTGTGTGAGTAAAAAGAAGCATATTTCGGTCCTATTCTTTTCTTCTTCTTCTTTTTTTTTTTTTTTCCAGATCTGGACCAGATACTTTTGGTTATAAACATTGAGACCTTGTTCCTTTAATTTGCATTAAGATTGAGTCCCTGTACCTTTTTGTATGTACAAATCATGTCATTGTACTTTTGTTTGCATCAAAACTGGGTCCCTCAACCTAGTGTCTAATGTATTTGACAAAAGACCCAAATTTAGTGCAAATGAAAATACAGAGTCTACAGGCTTATTTTTACCGACAGAAGTATAGGGGCCCAATTTTACACCCCCCCCCCCCCCCCAAAAAAGAAAAAAGAAAAAACTGAATTTGGAAGTACAGGGATCTGAATGTACATTTTTTTCCTCAAGTAAACGAGCTACTTTGCAAGTCTTCAGTTTTCTCGTCTTGAAATAACTTTCTTGGTTTCCTTCGTGCAGTGACTCAAACTTTAGCTGTCTTCACTAAGATGTTTAGTAAGGCGCACGACGAAAATGAGCAGCTGGCCGATGCTGAGAAGAAAAAATTGGAAAAGGAAGCTCTCAAAGAACAAGCAGCAGCCTCCCCTGCATGGAAAGATTCTCCTGCTCGGAAGGAAGGTATCGATGCTCTACGTGCAAAACTCAACTCTCGTAATCAGAAATAAGCTTCCTGATCATCTTACGTATAAGCAAATACAAAATGAGTTGATGTTTCTTTGAGGGCTATCTCTTGCATGCAATATCAAAATGTTGCAACAAAAGATGATGAGTTCGGCAGAGGTGTGGCTGGCTATGCACACTCCACCTCTACATATGAATGAAGTATTTGGAGATGTACAGAACTGTACATTTATAATGCTACTGCAGCACTGCCTGATGGAGGAGGGAAGATATTTTGGATGTGATTCAAATTGTTTGAATTCACTTCACCATTTATAGAAACATCAAGTATATATTTGAGTTGTACATGATTTCCCCCCTCTACAGTGACATGTAGGCTGGGTGATCTGTGCAATAGAAAGTGTAGAGAGAGAGAGAGAGAGAGAGAGAGAGAGAGAGTATTCATTCGTTCTCAGGAAACAAAGCAGAGAGTATTCATTCGTCTCAGGAAACAAAGCAGAGAGAGTTCATTCGTCTCAGGAAACAAAGCATGATTTATCTGTACTAATATGCAGTATTACAACATCTTTCATACGAAAGATAGATAGATAATATTATAATGTTTTGTTTAGCTAGTAGTTTTTAGTAAATTAAAATATTTTTATTTAGTTTGGTGATAATTAAAAATTTATTTTAAAATATTGTATGATTTATTATAAAGTAAAGCAAATTAAAAAAAATGTAATTTAATACAACAAATTATATTTTTAATTGAAATATTTATATATATATATATCTGATATAAAATAATAAGTTATGTATATTTTTATACTAATAATAATATAATATTATTAAAAGTGCAATTTCCCCAAAATCAAGAGACCGATAAACAGTTATCCAATTATTGAAAAATGAAAGAAAACAACGAGGAGCAGAGACTCAATAAAGAGTCCAAAAAGGACACCTACAGAAAGTACGCACAACTCAACCAAGCAACTCCTCTAAAACCAACCCCACCCATATACAGGCACCCCCCCCCCCCCCCCCAAAACCCCCCCAGTGGTGGCAATAGTCTTCAGTAATGGCTACCCAAGAACAGCAAGAAGAAGGAACCCATGACTGCCAAGAAGAACATAAACTTAATCACAATGAGCATTACAGTAAGCTCCTGTCCTCATATTTAGGCCTCAGTTTCACAATCTTTCTGGGGTTTTTACCCAAAAAAGCAGTTCCATTACTCTCAACTCTCCGAAGCCAGAACAAAGCTCTCTCCTTTAAGCTCACGCAAGCAGAAGAGGAGCTGAAGCAGCTTCACTCCAGAAGAAAAGAGGACTCAAAAGCAAATGCAAGAGTTGTTGAAATCTTTGCAAGCCAAAGACATTCTTGGCAGCAGGAAGAGAAGAGGCTTTTACAGCAGATCGATGGCTGCAATGAGGAAATAGCATATTTGAAGAACAAAGTTGAAGCTGAGTTGAAGGCAAATATTGAAGATTTGAAGAGGGAAATCAGTGAGAGAGATGAAATGCTCAACTTTATGAGTAGAAGTAACTGTGAGATGGAGAATGGTGATGGGGAATGCTACAGTGACATGGGGTTGCGGTATGGGAAAGTTGGGGTTTCAGAAGACTGCTTTAAGGGAGATGAAATGGGATCTGTGTATGGACAGAGTAACATTGGGTTTAACTCTTCTGCTTCAAGATTCTGGTCTGAGAAAGCAAGCCTCTGGCAGGTAAGATTTTAGTATTCCCTTTTCAATTTTCTCGTCATATAATTGTAGCATTGTAGTTTGGGAGGTGTTATTGTGCTCTTTTTTGAAGTTCCTAAATTGCAAGAAAAATTGTATATTTGATCGAATAGTGCACCAAGTTATGTTTTCTGGGAGGAACTTGCATTAGGCTGATGCAGGCTGGAGTTCTTCAATTCATTTTTTGCTTTCTTGATCTTATAATAGGTGAGTGCCTTTCAACTTGAGCTTTTAATTGGAAAAGTTTCCTAAAATTCTCTTAAATTTAAGAGTAGGAGACCCAAATCAGAGGCTGACCCAATGAAGAAATGCTTTATATAGTAATGCATACACCCTATTGTTAATTTTTGAGTTTGTAGTTTAACCTGCTTTCGTATTCACAAATCTTATCTGTGGAAAAGGGGTTTTGTACTGTGGCAAAAGCTCAATTTTAGTCGGGTATATATCCAGGTCGATATTTTTGTCCAACATAATGTTTCGTCTATTTGTTCTAGCAATTCGATCTTTGTTATGTTACTGAGTTTTACCACTGCAATCCAATTTTAGTTTACCTCTATTGACAACTTGATTGCTATTTTACCACAATTTATTGATTTATCAATCATGATGTTGTTGTACTTGCCTGTTGTCAGAATCCAGAGTGGCTACCGATTCTTGCATTTCAACAGTCTTCTGTTTATTCACTGACACGGAATGAGGCTAATATTTTAAATGAGACATCGTATAGTTAGCGCGCAAATTCAAATTTGAAAACATAGAAAGGGAGTGTTGATTATTACTTTTTGTTGAGGAGTGCACAGTTTTGTCTCCCATGTCTGGCGTCCTTAGCTGTAAAATTTCTTACATATTCACTTCTTCATATTAGGACAACAGAATCCACTGGAAATTTTTCGTTTTTCTAGTTTTCTTCCAGTTTCATGGACCACATTTTTCAGACAGAGGCATTGATGGGAGATTTTCGGAAAAAAAATTTGTAAATGAAAATCTGACAGTAGGTTCTATGTTTGCCAGACTATTGATTCCTTCCCTTTAGCACATGCATTGCCTGTAAGGATACCAATAGATGAATTCGCTGATATTGTTTAACATGCTCTTTATCAAGAAAAACGACGAAGAAGAAAGAGTGTAATTTGCATCTTTATCCTTTGTCTTTTATGCAGACTTGTCTGATTCTGTTGATAAAATGTTATTTTGTACTGTCTTCTTGTTTTTATAGTTCTTCCTTTTCGTGTAAATTGAAATGATTTACCCTGCACGTAAAATTCCATCACCGGCTTGATGTTGCTTGACCATTCTGACATAAAACCTTGCAATCAATCATCCACTTCTTGATTCTTATGTTTTCTTTCAAGCAACTTTGTTATAACACAATCTTGTATTTCATTTCATCGCCACAAACATACAACGAGCCACTGATTTACACGTTCTGAGAAGATGTTGATTGTTAATAGTCATACATATGCAGGAGATGCAGCAGTACGAACCCCTCGAATCAGTTCACCATACGAAGCATTTCATATCAAGGTAAATAAAACACCACCATCTATTTTCAAGTAAGCTAATCTGGTATGAGAAATGCTGTTCCTAACGCCACATCCGTCTCTTGTTCAGAAAGGAGTCCCCTTGGAAGGTAGACAGTGATTCTACTGGGGTCTCGTCTAAACTGAAATTGCTCGATCAAGAACTTCTGAATTTGGAAAGAGTTTGCAATTCAGATCTGTCGAAGTTTCCATCTCAAATGAGAAAGCAGGCTAAAAGGTATCAATCATTAGCAGGAAAAATCGATGATCTCTGCAGAAGAATGGTAATATATCATTCTACTTTCAAGTTTCAGCCCTTCCCTTCTCCCATGCACGCTAACTCTCTCTCCCCCTCCCTCCCTCCCTCTAATAGCAAGCTATGGATTCGTGCGAAGCTTCCCTTAGTCCAGAGTTTCAGGTGCAAAGACAAACGGAGTTTTTGCTGGAGGCAGTTCAGCTACAGCAACAAGCGTCTGAAGCTAACCAGAAACTGATTGCATTGCAATGTGAGACGGGAAAGAGTCATCACGGTGAAGAGCTCGACGGCCCTGCTAAAGTAGGCACAAGGAGATCAATGGACTGTATCAGAAACAACTTCAAAGACATCCAGAGGAATTTAGAGATATGGCTGGCAAGAATTGCAGGAGATCTCGAAGGACTAATGGCTAGAGATGGGGCTTCCCGTGCCAGGGAATATTATGCCTCCAGGTATCTCTTTCTTCAGTAATAACATCTCCTATTAGATTCAAGTGTAGTAATCAAGAAAATGTACAGTTCTTCTACTGTTGTTTGCTCAATTGACAAAATCCAACTCGAGCATTATTCTATCCGATTTTTGTAAAAGGCGCTAGACGTTAGCTGATTTTTGTAAAAGGTGCTAGACGTTAGCTCGGAGACTGGGGTCTAGCGCTTAGTAGGGCCCAATCTAGGTCAAGTGGCGCCTAGGCATGACTAGGCTGGAAAAAACGGAGGCGGTCAAGGACAATTTAGCGTCTAAACGGCGATTTTTGTGACGTGACAAATACTAACTAGCGTAGAACCTGTGAAATTCATGAGATGTTAAAAAATTGTAATAAAATAAAATTCTCTTATACTATAATAATCAAATTAATAAACATATATGAACATATATTTTTTAATCATAATTAGATATAATATTTAGTTAAATTACATAAAAATAATGCTACAAGTGTGTGATTGTGACTACAAAATGAAAAATATATTTGAATACGAATAATCTACGCTATATAATTACATATCATGTTATTTTGAATGTAATTATTACATATTCTTTTGTTATTCACATTAATTTCGATTATTAATTAAGTCTAAATGAATTATATAATAAACTTACCATATAATATATATTAATTGATAATTGTCAATCTTGCAAATAGAAAAAAATAAATACCATAATTATATGGTTTTATTTTAACATAAATAATATGATCATTATTAATATGTATTAATGCTTCAATATGTAATATTAAATTGATTATTTTTATATAAATAATGACATGAAAATTAAGAATCTTTAATTTATTTTAAATGAAGAATATAGTTGTCGGGTGTGTGTGAGAAATTATTTCTTTGTTTAGAGGCTTTGAACCAGAAATTCCAATTAGGCCCGCCCAGCCAATCGGGCTAATGGGCTGAAATCATCTTGGGCCAACATGGGAGGGCCCATTATCTATCCGTCTATTGGGGCGGGCCTAATAGGCCCCTCTTATTTGGGCCTAAGACAATACAACTTAACCCACTAATTATGGTCCGTTGATTGTGCTAACTCCAGCTAGAGTGAAATATTGCCATAGATAAATATATATATATATCTATATATATATATATTTGGTCTCATCATTTTGCTAATTTTTGTCGTTTCAGTTATTTCGACACCTATTTAATGTTGAATGAGCTTTGTTTTGCACAAATATTCATTCTGTTTTCTTAATAGAACAAGATATTTCAATCGTATCAAACGAGAAGAAACAAAATTGTGAACTCTAAACAATATTTCAATCGTATCAAACGAGACGAAACAAAATTGTGAACTCTAAACTAAACCCCAAGTTATTTACCAAGTTTTTAAATTCAAATAATTACACACATTTTGATATAGTTTTCCATAGGTATCACACGAAGCTCGTGCAAAATCAGGACTAAAACGAATAGCGCGTGGATGCAACGCAACTATACCATTGAGATCAACAAATAATAAAAAATATATAATTTATTCAATTTTAAAAGAAATATGATTACCATTTTAGAATAGTGATCTTGATGTGCCACAATTAAAATATTTGTTAGAATTATCAAAAGCGCTTTGCCTAAAAAATAAAAAAAAATCGAGAAGATCAAGCATTTTCTATTTGAGTTAGTCTCGATAGGAATTCCAAAATACTGTTAAAAGAACGAGCTTTAGAATTCATGCAACTCAATCCGAATTTCATATTGCTAAAACATTTAAAAAACAAATGCATCCTACATCCCGCCCCAATGATTCTGGGTTCAATTCTTGCTAGAACGCAAGTAGTACTTTTCAGGTATAATATTTTTAGTTGAACAAATAATATTAACGTAATACCATAGCATTATTTTTACGTAAACAAATAATAGTATTAAAGAAAATGACTTCTCATTAACACATAAGTGTTACTTCAATGAAAAAATAAATAATATTTTTAATTAAACAAAAGATACTAGTAAATTCATAATGTAATAATATGTTTTCCGTCCCAATAAAAGAAGTATATCTGAATAATTTACAACTTTTTATTTTAAGCTTACAAATGAAAATACTTATTATTACAAGTCGTCTTGAACGTCATAAATTTTTAGTCTAGTAAACTAACTTAGAAATGAATCCTATAGTTAGATTCCAGACGAATCAATGAGTGATCAGACGCAATTTACTTCCGAATTGATTTATGAAGGAAGTCCAAAATACTTTGATTTCTTATTTTTTTGCAACCACGATCATACCTTGCTCGTATCAAACCAAAAATTTAAACTTATTTATTAATACTCAAATTTTCATCGAATTTCACTTTTTAACCTTATTTAACTTTTAAAAATTATAACAAACTTTAAATTTTCAAATAGAAATCCCGTTTTAAATGGTAGAAAGTACCATTTAAGCGAGCAATATGTGTGTGTGTATATATATTATATATATATATTGGTGGTCAATGATAGGAAGAGGAGAAGAATGAAAAGATATTTGATGATAGTACTAAATTGGGTGGATTACCAAACAAAAACATCATCTTCAAAGACCAGCACACTCTTAACTTCCTTTTAACATGTTTTCATTTAGTGTACCAACTGAATTTGGCAATTATGTTTGGCAAATGTTCACATTTTAGATCCCAAATCAATTCAATTTCACACACTTCTTTTATTCTTTATGTCACTTTTCACCTATTTTGTTTTTTATTCTTCTCTCTCATACATCAGGATTTTATTATTTATTTTTTTATTTAAAAATACTAATAAAAGTGAGAAATATATATATTTTTTAAATATAATTGAAAGCCACACAATTTAATTTTTTATTGGTCATTACTGCCATTATTAATCATATGTTAGGAATTACTTTTTTCCAATTAACATTTGAAAATAATAATCTTAAAAGAAAATTGAAAATAGAATAAGTTTTGCATCTAATGTTATAATATATATATATAAGTGTGTGTATATATATAACAAAATTTGAAGAAATCGGATTCCATCAAAAACTTACATAGTGAAACTTTTGTGTAACGGTTGTACAAATCTTAGATCTTTATAATAGGGTCTAACTTACATAGTGACACTTTTGTGCAACGGTTGTACAAATCTTAGGTCTTTATAATAGGGCCTGATTCGATATAGATTGGCTCATATGGATCCACTTGAAAATCATATAATGCAAATTAATACAAATGTTAATAAGATATACCACTTTTATGGTAAATATATATATATATATATATATATTTTAGAATTTGTTCAATCAAAAAATATTTTTTTATCGAAAAGAAAAATTATACTCCAGACACACAGAACACCCAAACAAACTGAGATCGAAACAGTTTTAAGTGGATTTGAATCGAATCAAACAGAATTCGAGTGTTTTTTGGTGATTCATATCGATTGATCGATCTATTACACAAATCTAACATTGATGTAACCTTAGGACAATTTTTTTGTGCTTATATATCTATGTGTATGTATACATATGAGAGAAGAACATAAGATATGGTAATGTGTGATGACAAACAAAACAAAAATATGTCACCAATAACAATAGACAAGACACATGCAGTTGTGAATCATTGAAGAAAAGGAAGACGCAGAAACCCTTTGTGTGTCTGAGGATACTTCAACATTAGCATCCCACCTTAGAATTTCTGTTTTGTCTTTTCCAGCAATTAAAAACGTTTTTGCCAAAATAAATAAAATTATTTTAAAAATACCTATTAATTAATATTACTCTAAATTAGGAGCAACCACAAAAAAATGATGCACAACTAACAACTCCAAAGATATATAAATAAGAATTTGGAATTTAATCTGTTCTGGGGTTTGTGGAATCTGACTAGAAACACTTGTTACGCCATGCACTAGAATAGTTGTTCGTAAATTTGAAATTTTGGATTATCAATTGATTCGGATTAGATTGGACCCACTCGATCATCTACCGTTGATCATGAAATTTTACTTTAATAAGATTGAATATGACTAGATAGATGATTGCTCAATATTAGTGTACAACGAACAACATATCTATTAATATTTAAAGTAACACAGTGGTAAAAACAGAAAGAAAGTGGATGTTTTTGTCTAAAGTCAATAATCAAATTTGACTTTTTGTAATTTTTAATTCATAATACAATGCATAATAACGTAGATTTATCATTTTTCACGGTTTATAATATAACAACATTATTGCATAAATAAGAAAAAATTTTAGATTTCATAATCCGAAAATATCAAGCAATGATATTTCTATATATATCAATAATGAATTTATATACATTTAACTATCTTATAAAGTAATAAATTTTCAGTAATTAATATTTTTTTCAAATTATTACTTAAGATAAAATAAAGTTGCATAATTATATATAGTGGAGTAATAGCAACAATTGTAACTGTGACTTAGCCCATCAAATGATTAGAAAATCTAATTTAGACCATCTCCAACAGTGTTAATTATTCTAGTGCAAATTATGCACCACTTTAGCGTAAAATTTACATACTCTTCAACAGTTTGCACTACTTTCTCCACTAAAAAATAATATTACACAATAATCTTTAATTTCTTTATTTTTAATATTTATTTTTATTACTAAATATTTATTAAAAGCATTATATATGTAATTTTATTTAACATTAAATTTTGAGATAATATTTATTTTACTTATATTCTTAAATTATCATATTCAAAAAATATATATGTAAAATTGAATGTCGGGTAATGTTATGCAATTCTATTTAAATTTGTATATAATATTTAAAATCTCATACACTTATTTAAATTATATTTTTATTATTATTTAAATTACACATAATATGATTTTAAAAAACTTGATGTAATTTTACTTTGGATAATTGAGATAAAAAAATTACAATATTAAATATTAAAAAAAAAAGATATAATCATATAAAAAAGAAAAGGAAAAAAAATGCAGCGCAATAAAAAATCTGTGCTAAAAGTAGTGCAAAAATTTAAAAAACTTCAAACTGGTGCAGAGAATGAAACATTGCTGGAGAGTGAAAACTGCCACAAAATGCCGAAGCAGCTTCTTGTTGGAGAAGCTTTATTGAATTAATTTTTTTAAAAATTAACCATTATCCTTAATTTCTATATAATTATTTATATAAAATAAATCAATCTAATATTGCAACTGAAAACATAATGATTAAATTAGTAATTAATATGTATTACATAGGTAGTTTATTATGTAATTTATTAAAATTTAATTAAGAATTAAAATTTATGTGAATAACAAAAAATATAATAATTATTATATTCTAATCTACAAAAGATATACAATTATTTAGTGTATATTATTCATATTCACAAACATTTTTCATTTTGTTAATCCTCGTATATTTAATTGTTTATCTTATTATAAATAATTCATATTATATAATCTCATAATCCACACATGTGCATCATTATTTGGTGTAATTTAACTCAATGTTATTATTTAATTATTATTAAAAATATATAATGATAGAATTAATGAGATTGTTGTTAATAAGTTAATATGTTCATTACTTTTATTATTATAGTATAAAAAAAATCACTTTCTTACAATTTTTTTAAAATTCCGTAAAATTTACAGGTAAAATCCACGAGTTCTACACTGATGTATATATATACACACACACACGTATTAATAAAAATTTAAAATATTCATTCTCTATCATTGAATACTTCAATTTTTTTCATAAAACTATTATGTTTGTTTTAAATTTGGCATGCAAAAATTTTAGATGTTAAAATACTTTATCCTTGTTTATTTTGAGTTGTAAAATTGAATTTTACAATTCAATAAAATCCTACCCTAATATTTATTCTACATTCTATTATGTACGTATATTCCTATTTTTTATTTTTATTTTTTAAAATTCGTTACCAACACAATATAATATTATAATAAATAATATTTTTTAGCATTGCTTTGACATCTACCGTACATTCATATTTTATAAAATCCCAAAATAAATAAATATTATCAATATTCAAATTTATTTTATAATTTAAATCAAAATTTTCACGATCCACTTAACTTAAAACCAAACATCCCATTAGCATATGAAAAATTATGAATAAACAATGGTTTTGCTTATTTTTTTATTTTATTTTTATTGTGGATTGATAAGTAAAGTCGTTATCATAAAAACGTCTAAAGTACAAGTGTGATCTGATTAGGCGTCTACTTAATTATGTGGCCACCATATTATTTCCTTAATTTATTTTATTGTTTATTTGTTTGTGCAATATATCTTTCTAATATTGCTCTGTGTTTTATTTTATTTATTTATTTTATAAAAAAACGTAAATTAATTTGTACGACACAATTATAATTCTATCTCTCTATCTTTCTAAGCTAATCTAAATTTCAAAAAAAAGAAAAAGAAAAAAAAGTTAAAGTGTGCACATATCTTAAATTTCTTGTGGATGAAGGCACTATCCATAGAGGTATGATCGACTGAGCCTTCTAGGATCGACTGAACGAGTATCCAACATGCATTTGGTGAAATGTGTTGTACCACATGTTATAAAATATATATATTATTTCTTATTTCACACTTAAAGAATTATACTTTCTACATCGTTGATAATATATAAAAAAAAGAGATATAATACATCGAAACTCATAATTCCGAGAATATTTGATGAGATTTGAGATACAATACCGCAAAAGGCATCTCACATTTTTGCTGCTTGTTATTTGATATTATTGTCTTTTAATACTTGTATAGATTGCGCTATTTATTTTTAATATATGTCGAGGGCTCATTGTGCCTTAATCCCAAACTCCTAAAATAATATAATTGAAGTTCGTAAATTTTGAGATATCTTAATGAATTTTGAATATTCGATGAGCTACAAATGTATTCAAATTTTTTTTAGTTTTATGAGTTTTAAGACATTATATTTTTCAAAGTTAATGAGCTTCGATAAATTTGAAATATAAATAAAAAAATATATTTTAAGAAGTACGTATAAAATATATGAACTTATACATATTGGGTACTTTTGAGAAAAAAAATGTGTATTTATTCATGTGTATAGATTGATAATCCACCACCATTTGCATTCAGTAAAACCTCCCCACAAGTGTATTTTAACAAATATGAATCTTTCCACATTTATGATCTGATAAATCAGAACTTGCTTGAGAATTTTGTTTTTCTCACGTATGGTGGAATCCATTGTTTTAGAACTGGTTTCGTGATCCAAACGCCTCTCTCTGTCCCTGACAGCAACCAAATGCACACACACACAACAGATACATACGTACGTACATACATATATATACACACACAGAGACACAACCAGAGAGGCATATCTGCATCTACACACACACACACACACTCACCAACACAGCCAGAGACGAAGAAAGCGTGCCAGTAATTACGGTGATGGAATCCAAGTGTGTGAAGCAGATGAGGCCGTATTTGGCTGCAACTATTCTCCAGTTTGGCTACGCAGGTTTAGCCATAATCGCTAAGTTTGCCCTAAACCAGGGAATGAGCCATTACACTTTTTCAGTGTATCGAAATACCATTGCCGCAGCTCTTGTAGCTCCTTTTGCCTTTGTTCTCGAGAGGTTCCTCTCTCTCTCTCTCTCCCCTCGTTCTCTCTCTAGAATTTGAAGCTTTTAGCTTATGAGCTGTGAAATGTTTAATCTGCAGGAAAATCAGGCCGAGAATGACATTCTCTGTTCTCTACAAAATATTCCTACTTGCCCTACTGGAGTAAACACTCTCTCTGATCTGCAACTATAATTTATTATGTGGGCCCAATCTACATTGGGCCCATATGACCAAAGCCCAATAATTTTAATGGATTTTGACCCAATAAATTGAACTTGTTATAACAGGCCTGTTATGGACCAAAACTTATACTATTCGGGGATGAAATATACGACAGCCACTTTTACCACGGCGATGTGCAATATTCTACCGGCCATAACATTTTTATTAGCTTGGGCCACGAGGTATTGGGCTGTCCATGTAAATCCATTTATTATATTGCTGCAATTGGGCCGGCCCGTTAAGAACCCAATTTCATGTTTTTGTGCAGGCTTGAAAGAGTGAATATTAGAAAATTACCAAGCCAGGCTAAGATTGTGGGAACTGTAGTGACTGTAGGTGGAGCTATGGTTATGACTCTAGTAAAAGGGTCTGTTATCGCATTGCCATGGACCAAACTCAAGCCCAATTCCGGATTGGCCCAAGATGAAAAGGCCCACCAAGACCCAGTCAAGGGAGCTCTAATGATCACAGCTGCTTGTTTCTGTTGGGCCGTCTTTTACATTCTACAGGTATTCATTTTTTCTCTCACTTCACTTTTTTATTTTTTATTTTTTTATGATTATTATTTTTTTTATTTTTTTATGATTATTAATTTTTTTTTGTGATATGGTCCAATAACTGCAGGCAATTACGTTGAAATCTTACCCAGCTGGGCTTTCCCTTAGTGGGCTGATATGCATGTTTGGGGCCTTGCAAGGGGCCGTGCTGACCCTAGTTGTTGAGAGGTCCAATGCTGCAATATGGGCCATAGGATGGGACACTAAACTTCTAGCTTCTACTTATGCTGTAAGATAGTATATCATATATTCCTAAATTAGCAAGATTTTATATTTCTTAGTTATTTGGAATTAATATTTTTTTTTGTGGGCCAGGGTGTGATCTGTTCTGGAGTTGCTTACTATGTTTCAGGAGTTGTAATGAAGGAAAAGGGGCCTGTTTTTGTTACCTCATTTAATCCTTTGAACATGGTCATTGTTGCTGTGATGAGTTCTTTTGTTCTATCTGAGCAATTGAACATTGGAAAGTAAGTCCCCCCCCCCCCCCCCCCACCCCCAAAAAAAATAATAAAAACATATTGGGCCGCTTACAGAACGCAGCCCAAGACAATTGGGCCATATTTTGATAAATAAAATTTAACAAGTGCAGGATAGCAGGAAGCATGGTGATTGTTGTTGGGCTGTATCTAGTGATATGGGGCAAGACTAAAGATGAGGCCCAGCCCATTTATTCGGAGTCGGAAATGAGTGATCAACAAACAACGCCCACAGATGCTTCTTCAAAGGCCTCAGAAAATGACGATAATCTAGTTTAAGTGTAACCAAGTTTTGTAATTTGTAGTTATAAGCAGAAACTAGTGACCGTGGAAATAAACATTTTAGAATCAGATATAATAGTTTTATTTTTTTATACCAACATTACCATAATATATGTAAATATATATATATATATATATATATATTTGAAAAAAAAGGTCAATGGATACAATATTCAGACCACTCCTTAGGTGACAATGGGCTTATGTATGGGATTCTGTACGTAATTTTCATCCATCAGTCGAAATGGGCCGATAAAGCGGATCCATCAAAACTCACCATTTAACGGGGCGAACTGGACCGGTTTGAGTTTTTACATTTTATTTATTTTTAAATGAAGCACTTAAACTGTTAATTTTCAATTTATTGAAAACTGAACTCTGAAACAAATTTATAAAATTATGCCATGAGGCTGCGTTTACTTCCCTAATCAGGATTGGACAGGATATGACAGAAATTGGAATTAAACTCGAGATAGGGATAATTTCGAAATTTTTATCCTACGTTTACTTCTTAGAATAACATTAGGATAGAGAAAGATAATTTTATACTATCCAACGTTTACTTCGTGGGATTGTACAGGATAATGTGAAAATTACAAAATTACCCTTAATACATAATTGAGCAGAAAATATGATTTATATATGAGGATATTTTTGTAATTAAAAATTTGCACAAGGGTAAAATTGTCAATTTCCATTTCTTATCCGATGGGAAAATTTTTATCACAGGGGTGGAGGCAGGATTACTATCCGGCCAGTTATCCCGAATTCTATCATTTATCCGGATCGGCAGGATTGACCCAGAAAAATATCCAACCAAGTAAACGCTGAATTACTCTTAACCATTTTCCCTAATCCAAGTTTATCAGCCAAAATAAAGAAACCCTGATAGTACATAAAACCCATAGTTCAGTAGAACAAAATCTCATAGTTCAGTGGCCAGCCAGAGCCTCATTAAATTTCCCTTTTGGGGTCTTTTAGCCTCTAGGTATCATGATCAAGAAATACAAGATCGATCTCTCTCTCTCTCTCTCACACACACACACACACATTTTTGTATCATAACAAAGACAGCACAGAAAGCGTGGTTTTTGGAATCAGTTCTTATCAAGATTCAAGAGAGTCGCCACTATTGCAAAATTTTCTGGATTTAACATGAAAAAAATCTAATCTTCAAGCTCAATTAACTCATGGATTCAGCCTGCAAATGGAAGGTAGACTTGAAGAATGTCGAAAATATTCATGATCTATCTTGATAAATGAAGCTAGAAACCAACGCCCCAAGGTTGCATTTGGACTGAAAGGTTTGAATGAAAAGGTATTCGAAATTTAGTTCAAAATAAAATTGATGAATTTTAAATTCATAAGAACGATTTGATATTATAAATGTCAAATCCACTAACCGAACTGGCCATTTATTTTTCAAATGTTGGATCTAATTCAGTAGAACCTAATCTTCAAGCTCGATGATCTTCACCACAGATGCATCACCAACTTTCTGGCAAACCACGACACGATCGTGTGGTTTTATAACGCCAGAAGCCTTGCCATGATCTAAGGTAACCTTCAGGATGGACTCGTTTGTTGCACTCGTGGATTCAGCCTGCAAATGGGGTATAAATTAAACTCATTCGAAATATATTGAACATCTCAAAATTGTTGCATGATTGAGGAAATCTTAGGATTGCAAGAGCAAAGAACTTTTGAGGGGGATTGTTTACAACAAAAACTAAGAGAATGCCAAACATCTTACTGGATGTCGAGGATCTGCAAGCATCGGGAATAGGCCTCTTACAATAAGAGATTGCCTCGCCTGCCGATAAAACAAATTTACCAATTAATATGCAGAAAGAATGAGAACCCTGCTCGGAGAGAGAGAGAGAGAGAGAGAGAGAGAGAGTCGACGAAACCTATATTGAATGCAAAATGGTCATATTAAAGAAGAAACTTCATATATCAGTATTAGCATTGATAAGGTCAAAAAATTTTACTGCACTCGTTGAGCAACAATTATGCTATATGATGTTGGATGTGAAATCTTGATAATGTAGAGGCGAAAAACAGAAACGAACATATCAAACCATACAAAAAGCATTACGGATGAATGTGAAACCAAAAAGTACCTCAAAAGCGCCACTAAAGGTCCAGCGGAGCTGATTTGTCTTCAGGCGTGGAATGACAACTGATAAAACAGGCATTGTGGGTCTGTACTTAGCGATTAACCTGCATTATCGTTTTTAAAAAACATTACATTACTTCATATACTTCATGAGACGAGTTCTTCAGATAGTGTCTATCTTCTATTCCAACACTGTTAACACATGCCACGTGAAAATTGATATCGTTATTTTTTAACACAAAGTGTATGTGCATGTGTTTTGGTATTGGGATAGGAGATGGAACACCATAGAAGATCTTCAATGCACACAAGCACCAGGTGCAAACTCATCTTGGTGCTTGCACCTATGTAGGCACCAAACAAAGAAACCGAACTACAGAGAGAAAGAGCGAACCTTGCAGCTCTTCCTGATGAAGTGAAACAAATAATGACAGATGCCTTTACCTTGATGGCAGCACGGACCTGCATCAATAAAACAATAGACAAATAATTCAACACCAGTTGCAACCTGTTTATAATAGTTGCATAGGGAGCAAGGGAGCAAGAGATAGAGATAGAGATAGAGATAGAGAAAGAGAGAGAGGAGACTGAGCAAAATGCTACAGCAACATACTGCCGAGGAGGCTATTGATTCTAGGTGGGTCATGGGCTCGCCAACATACTTAACAGCCTTCTTGAAATAGAGATCCTGATTGTAAACTTTTTCTGCCTGCACAGTATATAGTAAGTTAATGAGTCGAGTAAGAACATACCCTCACTGCTGTGCAATGAGGGTCCAAGTAAAACCAGGATTTATTCTCCATATTGCTTTAATGCAATATCAGCACTAATAAGCAAAGTTTCCATAAAACGCTATCTGATAAATCATATTGTTTTCAGATTGGCTAAAAGTTCCTCTGTTTCCTATAGCAAGTCTATATACACAAGGAGATGACAAAGGTATGATTGAATTACTTAAATGATTAAATTTCTTGCAAGAATTCAGGGTAAAACAGCACCTCGGCACAAATTTTGCCAACTGTTGATATCGTCTCAACAGGGTATAATCCACGCAGGGTCTCTGCACCTAAAAGAATTGCATCGCAACCTGGAAATAAGTGCAAAATTGATTTTTTATTGTGAGCTTTCACGTTTTCAAACAATAAAGAAATAGCACCAATAGTGTTTGTAAGTAGGACAAATCAAGAAGTAAACAGACAAAAGAAATATTATAAAAGAATGGAAGGATACCATCAAGTACAGCATTAGCGACATCAGTTGCCTCAGCACGAGTTGGTCTTAAGTTGTCAGTCATACTGTCTACAACACGAGTGACCACTGCAGGCTTTCCAGCAATGTTGCATTTGTAAACAGCTTCCTTTTGGTATAAAAATACCTAAATACAGAAGAAAAAAAAAAAAAAAAGTATTTTAGTATGAGAACAGTGAAAAACTTTGTAACTTCTCGATCTCGAAACAAAGACATGTCAACAGTTGAAACATGTCACTCAGACTGCTTTAAATATTTAAAATATTTGTGTAACAGTCATACCATGCTTCAGATATTCATCTTTATTTTTTTTTAATTAATTACTGTATCTCTCTTTCTTTTCTCCAGGCCAGGGATCTAAGTTTCAGCTTTAGTAAAAACAATCATGTATCAATATCTTAGATGAACCTTCTCTGGTGGGAGATCTATTCCAAGATTTCCACGAGCAAGGATTATACCGTCAGCTTCTTGGAGAATCTCATCAAAATGAATCAAACCCTGTAACAGAAAGATAACAAAATAGGTAAATTAAACCAGGAAGCTCTAAGATTAGTACAGCTTTGAGTTTAGTGGTTGTCTTAAATTAAACTGGCTTCTGACCTCTACATTCTCTATCTTTGCAAGAATCTGAGTCTGACTGAGGTTACCCAATCCAGAGAGAAACTGACGTGCCTGGACAAAAACATGAAAATAATCCACCCGGAATCAAAAGCATCTACAATAGTTGATTCCCTAATATATATTTTCCATTTTGTAACAAAAGATTGCCTAAATTATAACGATACCAAATTTGAAGTGAGAAAACGGAAATAAATTCTACACTAACAGGCTTACATGTCTAACATCTTCAGCGCATCGAGCATAAGAAAGTGAAAGGAAATCTATCTTGTTTCGAAGTCCCCAAGTGCTTATAACCTGATAATGATGTGAAATAAAGATACCATTTAAACTATAGATTAAAATCAACAAGGTCGATGCAAACAAAGCAGTATTATGAGATTGAGATTATTCCTTTTGTTTTTTTACACAGTTCAGCATCAGAAAACGAGAATGAAGTAATACATCTTGAGTGACTAGGATAAGGCATATACCTCCTTATCCTTATCAGTGAGAGTAGGAAGGTCAATGTGGATCCCAGAGACATGTAACGTGTACAATGGCCCAGACAACGTGGCAGAATTCTTGATCAGACATACCACATCTTCACCTTTCACCTCTGATACCTGCATAGAAAAGAGCTCCATAATTAATGGCATGCATGTTGGTTCAATTACACTTAAAACAAAAGATCATGCCATGCCTGAATTCCAGTTAATCCTCCTAATGCATTAGTCATAGATATGTGTTGATCAGCAACTTGTAAGAGTGGACTTGGATAAAGTTAGACTTAGGACAACACTAAGAAACGAGAAAAACTAGGAAATGATAGTAAAAACTCTGGTTTTCCCATACCTCCAACCAAACTGAAGTTGTTTCACTTCCAGTAAACAAGTATTGGCCAATGAAAATCTCGTCTCCTTTTTTTACTGCCTGTAAAGTTGAAAAGAACTTAGGATGGTTAATAGCTGAATTTCATACCCGTAATTGAAGGTTACATTATCAAGTGTCCCAAAACCATGATCAGTCAAAATATTCAGACAAAGCATTAAATATAGACAGGTGAAAGGAAAATTAGTACAACTAACTGGAAATTTGAAAAAGATTGCAAGCCAGATATACCCATTTGTGTCGGTAAGCACTATATAAAACTATTTAGTAACTAGCAATAGGTTGATGTGTAATCACATATTCATCACAGATTTTTCCAACAGATATTGGAATCTGCATATTTACCTTGGACAGCCCACTAAAATTAATAGGAAGTACAGTTGAACTAGCTTCTTTGTCTTGGTCGGGTGTTAGGATGACCAAAGAGTCTTCCTGGAGGGAAATCGGGTTCTCAGACTTGTTGACAATTAGCAGCTCTGGACCCACAGTGTCAAGCATAACCTAATCGAATATAGCAGCTATTAAATTTTCAAACAAAAACGAGATATGAGCTAAGGTCTTGCTATCTCGTAAAGATTCATGCCGTTCAAAGACAATGGAAGAAATATATATATATCAAGCTCACCGCGCACAATTTTGTTGTTGTCTTGATGGCTGCTGATAAGTTCTCCAATGTTTGTTGGTGAAATTCAGCATCACCCCACGAGAAATCAAATCGTGCAACTATTGAAACATCAAAACACTTTTAATTAGACAAGAATGTTAACATTAAAGTAAAATTCCTTAACATCGATTCTCTTAAAGCTGCCAATAAAAACCTAAAGCGGAGTTACTTTCGTTTCGCAACCAAAACACCAAAAAATTTCCGAAACATGATATCATCTCGTGATAAATCTCTAAGCTAACCTTAGCTCCAATGCAACTAACATTAAATGGGCTGTTTGTTCTTTTCTCTTTGGACAAATGTAATAGCATTATCTTATCACATAACAACTATGATCACAGTTTTGCAGTCGAGGATATTTTAATACACTACTTACATATTCCAACAACCATAGGCAGCCCAACTACCAAATAATCTCTCATATTACATACCCCCCCCCCCCCCCCCCCCCCCCGATATACATTAGTCCAGCTGTAGCTGGCAGGACCATCAAATTATCGAATAGCTATAAAGGATTACACAAAGAATAAAACAATTGTAAAAACAGGAGTGAGTTAACTGAATCACCAGACATTCCAGCCTTGAGACAGCCTGAGATAACCTCAACAGATCGTGATTTGGGGCCTAATGTCCCAATTATCTTTGTCATTGCCGGAAAAAAGTTCTGCATAAACAAACTCCACTCTTAATCCAAAACGAAAAGAACAGCATAAGACTAAATAACTCAACAAATTCATGAAAACAAAAACCAAGATTCAGCTCAAGGCATATTTACTACGATCCGTTCATACAACCGTGGTACCTACTCAAATCAACAGGTCCGAATTCAGGGAAACAATTCAGCAAAAAAACAACTCATTGGTAAGAAATTAGCAAAAGAGTAGTGCGTACAGGCTTAGATGGCTCAAGAATGGAAGCCATCCTGATTGGCTCTTCAAGGAGGAGGTAGTTGGACACCATTTTCACGCACAAACAAACAGTTGAGAGTGGATAAATTGGGAGAGAACTCTTTCGGAGGTCAGTAGCTACGAACAATGATGACAGAGTAAGGGGACAGTCCACTTTTTTACTGCACTTCTGTACCAAATCAATGTGCTATCGTTGTCTGAGTCCCACTATAATTAATTCAAAATTTTATTTATTTATTTATTTATTTATTTATGTTTTAGTTCGAATTCGTATGTATTTACACACATTAATCAAGTTGGATTTTTTTTTTAATATTTAATATTATCTTACAATATAAAATATAAAGTAGTTTGAAAATAAAATTTTAATTTCTAAAAGTAAAAATACTTTTTAAAAAAATATGTAATTTTTTTATTAGTTGAATTTTATCTTTATTCAATTTAATATTTCAAACTGTTAAAATATAAATAGTTTTTACATTTCCAACATATTTATATATAAAATTAATCATTTTTTTTACAATATTTAATCTTAAACTCGTATCACAAATATTGATATGTATATTATACTCAAAAAATATAATTATTTTATAATTGATTATTTGGGTTTATAGTTAAATACTTAGTGTGTGTTTAATTTGCATTGTAAATAAAATATTTTATAATACAATTAATTAATTTATCACAAACAATATATTTATTTTGGGATAAAGGGAATATATTATTTTTATATAAAATTATTTCTTTTGCATGTCATTGTCAATAATAAAATAAATACTTCTAATATTTTTAATAAAATTTATTCTTAAATATTAATTACTTAAAATTATATATATATATATATATATATTCAAAATAAGTGTCTTTTTCAATCATGATGTACCAGTTTATTCTATGGGTAAAAGGTTACGAAAACTATGGGTATTTTTGTCTTTGTGAAATGAGTTTTTACTTTATTTGGTTCATATCAGCCAATTTCTTGGGGCAAAAGGCGAAATCTCTCGTCCTCAGGGCCCCCACCCTCCGGTCCGATAGAGATTGCTGGAGGATTTAAATTATGGTAACTCAGCGGCCCATTAGGTGGGAGGAACAGTGCATATCAGCCAATTTCTCCTACTTATTAATGTTGTGATAGTTATATATCATTTATATAATATGATTTGATAAAATAATTTTTTTTAAAATTAAGAATTTTCTCATGTGCACGATAAACGTGAATTTTCTTACATGCGAATGAATTGATATAATCCGTAAAATTTTAGTAATTACGAAAAAAATTCACATACCAAGAATATTATACTTATTTGCAGAAAAATAGTACATTTTGATCAATCTAAATAGGTACCTAAATCCTCGAATATTCATATATTCATATATTTACTTATGAAATGAGTAAATTGTTCAAAAAAATATTATTTTTTATAAATACATAGAACAATTTTTACTAAAAAGAAATATTATGTTATATATATGCAGAAATTTTTTGTCAAGTGACGCATCTATCCATAAATTTTATAAAAAAATACAGCTATTCGAACCCACCACAATTTTTCTAAATATATTTCATTTACCAAATATATTTTATATTACAATTATATTCTTTTTGTTAAAATCGTCCAAATCAATCATTTTTTGTTTGTTTTTTTAATATTTTGTTTTCAATTCATCGTCCGCCAGATATATATATATATATATGTATATATATATATATATATGTTGAGTTGCTATCGATTCACTTTTATCTCTTATAAATTTGATCAAAAGACATCAAATTCAAACTTTTCAAATGTAATTTCTTGATATTTTATTTCCTTAATTGAGTTCTAAATCAAAGTGATGGGTAATCCGTGTACCCAACCACAGGATCATCTGTATAAAACGTACTTCGATCATGCTTATTAAGAATCGAACCAAGTTCAAATCGCCTCGGTAAATCCGGGTTAGCCAAGAACAGCCTCCCAAACGCAACCAAATCAGCTCCTCCCCTTCTTACAACTTCATTTCCATTGTCCCTACCATACCCTCCTGCAACAATAAAACTCCCTTCAAAAGCCTTTCTCATTGGCAACAAGCAGCTTTTTGACTCCCCCTTCTCTAACTCTGTGACCATTCTTGACTCGATCGCATGGCAATAAAGTACGTTGTATTCGTTCAGTGCTGTAGCCATGTAGAGGGCGAGAGCTTCAGGGTTTGAGTCCTTGCAGTCATTATAGTCTGAGTAAGGCGATAGCCTTACGCCAACCCTGTGGGACCCTATCTCTTGTGAGACTGCTTCGATTATCTCCAATGGGAAATGACAACGGTTCTCTATGCTCCCGCCATATTCATCTGTTCTGTCGTTCACTTGATCTTTCAAGAATTGATCGATTAGATAGCCATTTGCTGCATGAATTTCTACCCCATCGAAACCTGTAATGATGGTGTGAGTATATGTTAGATGTTTTTTTTTTCGTTCTTTAGCATACTTGGCTTCAACTTATTTCTTTACAAACTTCTGTGTCATTTGTCATTTTCAAGTTTTTCTTAAGAGATGAAAGTACTGGGAAATTTTCAAGAACGAACCTGCTTCAATGGCATGTTTGGCAGCCACTCTGAAATCATTTATTACTTGGGAGATTTCTTCTATTGCTAGTCGACGGGGTGGCGGATAACTTGCTTCACCCAAGCCTTCAGTATCTTGATCAGTTTGAATCGGCTTGTCTGTGCAAGATATCGGAGGATTGCCATTTGGCTGAAAGCCTGCCAAGAAAATTGAAGAAATGAATTATATTTACGGGATGATGTTTGGTGAAATAAAATACAAGATTGAAACATGAGTGAAAGTAAAAGAAGAGGTAAGATTGGGATTACTGTAATTTGAAACTCTGCCAGCATGCCAAAGCTGGCAGAAAAATACACCCCCCTTCTCATGAACTGCTTTAACAATTGGCTTCCATGCTTCTACATGTTCTTTAGTCCATATGCCTGGTGTATTTGGATATCTGAAATGATACACAGACAATGCTAATTATAACCTACGTAAAAGATCTGAAATCGCACACATACCCTTGTGTATCAAGTGCATACGCGATGGAGACGATAAACGAGTTAAATGTAGCTTGTGGATATCTACGTATATGATCTTATAATTCAGAATTGAGAACCAGCAAACATCCACCTAGAAAAATGATTGCAAGACATAAATGCATGAAAAGGGTCTTGTAAATTCAGGATTTTGGACTAATGCTCATTTATAACAAGAGAGGACCGAGTGAAACCATGAGTTATTGAAGTTTTGTACGATTATTAATGTTTCGTTTTTTTTTTTTTTTTTGACGGATAAGATTTCATACATAGATCTTCCACCAAATTCGTATTCATGCCTCTTGATACCTGATCTCTGTCTGCTCTCTTGCATATAATTTTATAAGTTCGATAAACACATAATTCTAACATTTAACGACAGAAAACATGATTTGATTACTTCTCGAGTCATATATACCTTGATTAGAAGAGAACAGAGGTGATGTCCTGTCTATCGGAAAGAGCAGATCTACAGAAAAATAGTAGTGATTAATTATCATACCCTTGAGCTGTGTCTGAGATTCCAGAGGCTTCAGATATCAAGAATCCACCCTTCGTTGTTCTCTGTGAGTAGTAAAGAACTGCATGTGGTTGTGCTGTGAAATTGTAAGATCTCATTCTTGACATAGGTGCCAAAACAATCCTGCAAAACACAAAACACACGCACAGAAGGTGAATTAAGATACAATCTTGAAATATTTCGGGCCTTCCTTTCTTCTTCAGAACAAACACACCACACACTCGCCCGTATATGTATGTGAGTATATAGACTGAAAAACACTGAAGCACACACACACACAATAGAGAAATACCTGTGGGAAAGATCAAAGTTTCCCATCTTGTACGGAGCTAAGAGAGGAATGATCACTTTATCAGCTCCCTCTCTGTTTTCTTCCATGCTCATCAAATTTGTGTTGCTCTCTGGTCGAATGGGAGAACAATGGAACCAGCAAGTTTATGTATGCTTTCTTTTTCTTCAAAGAATAATAATATAAAAATGTGATTTTGACATTTTTTGTTTAAGTGCGTTGCACGACAGTGTTGCACCAATTTGGGAATAACCCCCGTCTGATTTTATGTGATGCAAGAAAATTGTTAGGTGATGGGGGTTCCATAGTGCCATTCATCTGCTTTTTAATTTATTATATCAAATACAAAATGAATATGATGATACATCCACATCTACTGCTCTGTCAAGAATGGAAAATTTGATTTTTTTTTAATTTAAAATACCAATTTGGTGGGGGGGGGGGGATAGCTTAGAAAGGAATATCAGTACAGCTGCAAGGTTTAAGCTATGTATGAATGAAAATAATCAAGAACTGAAAAATCCCGGGATGAAGATGAATCTCTCACGGTTCAAACAGCAAGCAGGGTCATTCATTTATGCTATATCCAGCAAGTCCAATACAATTTTAAAGGACATATGAAACTGAGAAGAGCAAGCTCAAGAGAAAATTCTCGATTCTAACATAAATCCTAGATTCAGAATGATCCTTTATAAGACAAGATCATCAGACACTATGATGTAAGAGAAAGCAGTGGCTATACAATTACCAAAAACTGACTGAAATACACATGGATTGCACCTTACGACCTTGGATTCAAATTCCGTGATCCAACAGAAAGGATTGTCGTAAACAGACAAGAGGAAGGCCTTTGATTCCTATTCAAGACATTGGAAGTCTAAGGTGGAAGGTGATTGGACCATTTTTCGGCAAGGGTTCCTGATCGGGCTGGGCAACTGTTTCTGATCTTTAAACAAAGCTCCCTTTGTACAAGGTGAATGATAAAAAATTTGTTCCACTTCCAATATCACTCACTCCAAGAAATCGCCAAATGTTCTTCCACTAGCACACTCCACTAATGATTTGGCATTGATTTCCCGACCAAATCTCCATATATAGTTCAGACCAACAAGAAGCTCAGTGATTTCAGATTCCGTCTTCTCCTGATTCGCAAAGTAAAGCGTCTGAACAAGAAGCACATTCGTTCTAGAAACCAAGCTCTGGTGTTCAAAGCTTCTCTCCGATTGCCATCTGATCATGTTATGAGCAAGTGGGGCCAACCATTCAAGTGTTTTCAACATTGCTTCATTCCATTCTCCAGCAAGAGCTGTATCATAAACCGATGCGTTCAGGCTCTTTACATAAGGCTTGAGTTTAGCCCTGAGAGATGATCTAATGCTAGCTGGTAACATATTGTAAAGATCATCCCTTGCGTCATTGCCAATCAAGTGGGGAGACGCCACCAATTTCTCAATGAATATGATAAGATTGGCGTAGTGAAGCGCTAAGGCTGAAGCACCAAGGGTTTCAGGAGGTGGGTTCAGCAGCTTGCTCTTAGAACCACCTACGAATAGGCTTTCATGGCTCGAATCCCTATAAAGATTTGTTTTTTTTACACTGGCATCTGTAGTACCGCCAAGAACTCCAGAATAAACATCACCAGAATTCGAGTAGCTGTTACTCGTAGTAGAACCATTTGCATCCATTATTCCGTTGGGTTTCTGTTGATGGTTTTTTGGTATTGTGTCGTGAGATTTATCACGAGAGTGCCACAGTCTCAATGCGCTTTTGCTTGCTCTTGCAAAAGGGCCGGACTTGTTTGTCGACTTGGATAGAGGACCAGAGTAGAAGCTGGGGCCATTATGTTTTCCCGACATTGGGCTAGAGTTTGGCATTGAGTTTCCAAGAGGGCCCGAATGGAAACTGACTGCATTATTCGTTCTCAACAGTGGGCCCGATACAGAGATAGACTTCCGTGATTGGCTGGAAGAAAACCTAGGGACATAATTCTCGGATGGATAAACGGATGACTGCATGAAGACAGTTGAGTGGCTGCGTCTGCTATTGCTCGAATCTTTAGCCCCCACATCAGCAATGTGATTAATTCCAAAAACATGTCCGATCCTTCCATATATAGTAAACAGCGATCTTGCCAAAAGGAGAATGGTGTAATCATAAGTTCGACTCCATAGAGAATTCTCCTTGAGATGCTTAACCTCTTGTCTCTTCCACGCAAGCTTCTTTTCATATTCAACCAACGTAATGCTATCAGCATTATCATTAGTCTTCAGTCTCTTCAAAGTCTGCTCAAGATCCCCAAGTGTCTCCATCTCTTGATACAAATTAGCATTCGCAACAATCAATCGCTCCATCTTCTTCATTTTCCTCTCCATCTTTTTCCACGAGAATTGCCACCCGTACGTGTCACAACCAGACTTAGTCAAATCATTAAACGCTTGCTCAAAACTCTTCAATAGGGGATCGTTGCATTTCTTGGACAGCCTGGCCAATGCTCTTGCAACTTGCACTAAATTTTCCGTAATTTCCGCACATATCAACCTACCAATATGATCATCATTCTCTGATACAAGTTTCTTAACACCCTCAGAATTCGTTATTTCCTCCCTTAACCTAGCAACATTCTTATCGGTCAACGATTGCCATAGGTTAAGCAGTTTAGTCATCAAGCTTGCTGCTTCAAATGCCAAAACAGCAATCTTCGCCTTTTCAGCCTGAAAATTGTGCTTCTTTGAAGTTGTCCACAGATGACGGAACCATGATTGATTCACCATTTCTAAAATCAGACAAAGCTGCCAGGATAATGTCCTACCAAATCGTATCAGCCAGTTTCTTGATTCTGAAATAAAGGAAAACGACACGAAAACAGCAGCTTTCAAAACCAGTGCAACAAATCTTTAAAAACGGAACAAGTAGCAAATTAGCAAGTTTAGCTTCATGTTCACATCAAACAACTCCACAACAAACATATGATCTACAACAACACTATTAATTCATGAATATTCTGCTGCTAGTTAAATAGAACAAGCAAAAAAAATAAAAAAATCCATTTAAACAGAAAGACTAAAATTTGGTAGCTACAATTCCAACACCTTCTTCCCCATTTTACTCTTTATTTTTCTTTTCCCACTTTTTATTTTTCCTTTTTAATGCAAAAGCATATGAAATAGCACAGTAAACATACCCTAAAATCGATCTGTGGCTCAAATGCCCATATGAAAATTTACAATCCCACCAATTTTTACAAACTCATTACTGCCCGGCATAGAATAATAAATAAAGAAAAAATAATATAAAGAAATTAAAACGAAAAAACAAAACCCAGAAGTAGTCAGATATAAAATAATTAATTAGCTTTGCCCAGAAACAAATTCACTAGAACAAAATACTTTCTTGCAACTTTTTGCAGCAAAAAAACAAAAAAGAAAATTAAGCATTTAAAGGAACCTGAAATTTTCTATGTTAACTCTAGCCTACTTCAAATCTAACTCAAGAAACTCTTCTATTTAACAATAACACTTCAACACGAGATTACAAACACTGATTCTCAACCCACCAAAAAAAAAAAAAAAAAAAAAAAACGGAAAAGACAACAATTTTTACTCTCACATATTATTTGTTCTTGGATGAAAAAAACACGGACCACAATACTGAATCTCCTAAGAATCAACACGTATGACGAGGCACTGAGGCAGCAGTAAAAGAATGAACGAAAATTTAAAAAAGCAGAGAAAAAAAGAAAAAAGGAGAGAGAAAGGAAGGATGAGAAAGTGGACAGCAGCAGGAGAGGAGAGGGAGAAGGGCACATGCAGGAAAAGGAGCCGAAATTGTAGAAAGTTGAGAAACCGTGTGGAATTTATGGTAACATTTATTACATTGCAAACTGACTCCTCCTCCTTTTACCTATTTTCATTTCGGCCCAATATTTTACATGATTTTCTTCATTTTAACTTTATTATTTCCAATCTTCATAAATTAAAGTCCAACATATAAACATATGTTATGGACTTAATATTAAGTTCTTACTTATAGGTTAATTTTATTTACATTACGACAAAATCTTGTCTGAAAACATCGTACATAATTTTTTTATGAGACGAAGTATAATTTTTTAGTTTACTTTATTTATGATTTTTTAAGGGTTTTTAGCTTTTTAACGTTTTCAATTTATTATTTCCAATCTTCATAAATTAAAGTCCAACATATAAACATATGTTATGGACTTAATATTAAGTTCTTACTTATAGGTTAATTTTATTTAATTTACGACAAAATCTTGTCTGAAAATATCGTACATAATTTTTTTATGAGACGAAGTATAATTTTTTCATTTACTTTATTTATGATTTTTAAGGGTTTTTAGCTTTTTTCACGTTTTCAAATTATTATTTCCAATCTTCATAATTAAAGTCCAACATATAAACATATGTTATGGACTTAATATTAAGTTCTTACTTATTGGTTAATTTTATTTACATTACGACAAAATCTTGTCTGAAAACATCGTACATAATTTTTTTTACGAGACGAAATATAATTGTTTCTTCAAATTTTTCTATGATTTTTTAAGGGTTTTTAGCTTTTTTCAGGTTTTCAATTTATTTTTCCAATTCTTCAATTTTAGAGTGTTTATGTTTTTGCTACTTTATTTAAGTTTTTTTATTTCTTTCATTTTTTACTTTATTAAAGTTTTCAAGAAGTCCGTCTCATGTTATATATTCATAATATTGTCCCACAATTCTTTACAATTTGAATTACTATGACCTATGAAGACTAATTTTATTATAAAAGAATTACAATAAAATACGCTCGCTTAAAAATTGCAACAAAATCACGCCAAAATAAGAAATAAAGTTAATTTTAATTTAATATATTTGGGGAAATTATCATCCCTTTTGTTTCTAAGAATTTATATAGCCAAACTATTATGTATAACTTAATAACTATAACTTTTTAAAAATAAATAAAAAATGTCACATTAAAGAAAAAAGGAGTTTACACTTTATAAGGGCTTTTTTCGAATAAGAGAGAATTATAGGGGCATAAAAAGAAATCCAAGTCGACAGAGATGTCACAATCATTATAGGAGACCACGCGGAGAAATCTGGTTTTACGAAATTGACCCGCAACGTCAATATGAAGTGACCGGTTCAAATTGACCCCACAAATTATTTCAACTTAGAAAAGCCGCACACGCCGGTCCAACCGCCGGGAGCTTTTAAATGTTGACCGATTAATACCAGTAATTAATATCTTTTACAATTCATGCTGACTAATCATTTATTTATTTTTCTTTTTTATGAGATATGATTCCCGAAATATAATTAATGAAATATATTTCCTTTTTTAGTTAGGGGTGGGTCCAAGAATGTTTTTTCTTTACTTGTTGGGAATAACTTTTTTTTTAATATTTTTTAATATTTTAAAATAACCAATACATGTCATATATATTTTATAATATTATTATCTAACACATTATATATATTAAAATTGAAATATAAAATAAAATAAATGACTTGATTATTCAACGATAAGTAATAAATGTCGGTGCAATATAATATTATAATTAAACACTTTTTATTGCTCGGATAACATATGGGTGTTTACATTGTCAACAAAATAAAAAATATGTATATATAAGTTGTTTTTTATCCATCAAATACATGAATTTTTTAAATGAAAATGAACTGATTCGATCCTAAAAATTAAAAAATCACATATTATATTTTCTGCATATGAAAAATATAAAATGCAAAAAAAAAAAATTTGCATATGAAAAATATAAAATGCAAAAAAAAAATTTTACTGAATTATATTTTCTCGATAAAAGTATTATTTTTTTTTTCTCAAAAACTATCAAATACAAATATGGGGAGTACTCTCATAACAGGCGCGTAATTTGTGCGTTTTGCATGAATTCAAATATGGTTGGCTAGGATCTGCATTCTTCTGTTGTTTTAAGTTAAGATCCAACACGTTACATATGGTGCATACAACTTTATATATATATATATATACTATTTATATTTGACCATAGGATTTATGAATTATGATAAGATTTATATAATTTGTTTATAAATTGGAGCAAGCACAACATTCTTACTTTATAGATAATTATGGAGTTCCCTTTATTAACAAAGAAAGCTATTTGGTTTGTACAACACACCTTTTCAAGAATTATAGCCCACATCTTTTTATGGTCGCCACTCTAATTGCGTGGGGTACAACTTTATACTTATTGACCAAATAGTCCCCTTTTTAATTATTATTATGGAATTAATAACATGACTTTTATTTTATTTTATTTTATTTCCTAATAAAAGAATTAGTTTTTTTAATAGGTGATGACATATATACCCCTCCTCTTTTCTATGTTTGAGCAATGGATTAGGTGAGTGGGGAATGAATCTTTAAAATTTACCATACAATTATTTAAGGCTTTCTAACTTCAGGATGAAATTCTTTAGAAGGCGTCAGCAGCAAAGGCAGAAGGAAAAGGCTTAGTCGTCGGTAGCAAAGGCAGAAGGAAAAGGCTTAGTCACCAGAAGGCTTAGTCGTCGGTAGCAAAGGCCGAAGGAAAAGGCCTAGTCACCAGAAGGCTTAGTCACCAGCTTTATACGAACTCACGAAGAAGGAAGGATGGATAAAATCCATTCCGGCTCGGTTTTTCTAAAAGGAGATCTTTGTCAATGCGTAACTTAATAACATTATCTCATTACTTAGAAAATATTAGAAGTTTGATTCTTAGATCACAAACACTTATGTGTATCAGGTGCACTGTGCAACTCGATAAAAAATATTACTTGTTTGACTAAAAATAATTATATATTTACTTAAAATGTATTACGACTAATTTATTATCTTGAAAAAGAAATAATATTTTTTAACTAATAAGTAATATTTTTAATTAAACAAGTAATACCGTCGATCGGATACACAGTGCAACCGATGCACAAGAGACTTACTCTCCATAAATTTTATGATAAAAAAGACTAACAGATTAAGCTAAATAACTAATTGTTCAATATTATTTATTAATCCTCACATTACAAAAAATAAAATTGAGACAAAAAAAAATGTCTCTATTATATAATATTCATCTTTAAACTAAAGTAGTAATATATTTGAAAGAAATGTTGTATCACTAAAATGTTGGTTGCTAAAATTTGAAGACACTTTTTTACGTTTTTTAATTCTTTGAGTGAATTTTCGTCTCTAATTCGAAATTAAAGACTAACTTACTTATATAAATAGAAATAAATTATGTCCCTCTCAACTATAATATTGTTGATTAATTACTGATTGGATGCAATTAATTCAATACATTTGTCACTATTCTTTTTTTTTTAATTAACTTACCAATATTATATGTCACTAATTTTTATTTCTAATATAAAATTTCTTATAGTATAATTATTAATGTAGTCAAACAATTTCATCTTCTTGTATAAATTTTGTAATTTTTTTAGTTAAACTCGAGTTAATATTTTTTTAAATTTTTTAAAATAAAATATATAATAAAGAACCCGATAATAGGCTCAATCCCACATGTTAATAATAACATAAAATTTATAATTTAATTTTTTTCTTTAAAAAAATACCTAATATGAAAATAAAGAAAAAAATATTTTTCTCTCCAAGATAACTCGAATTAACCACACTTGCTTTTGAACAGTGGGTGCTTCTATAAGATTATTGTGGCTTATATACCATCAAATTAAGATATTAAAATATTTAATTTAATTATTAATTTTAAATATTTATTATTTAAATAAATAATATTTATCGAATAAGTTTTGATCAGTCGTAATATAATAACAATGTTCGTGTTCACGTTTTGACTAGAGAAACCTTCCATCAACTTAATAACTCTACTAGAAACTGATTATCTCTTCGAAAACAGTTATATTTGCTTAACTCTAAAAATATTTTTACCGGCCGATTTTGTTTTTACAAGTTCACATTTAAAAACAAGACAAAGAAACTAAAAAAAAATTATAACTAAATATTAAAATTGTACACTTTGGATTGTACGACTTGAAACATAAAAAAATGTTTATGTGCGTATTTTTTATTTTTTATTTATGAATCAAAATGTGATATAATTTAAACTAATTATAAAAATAATTTTCTTTTTATGTAACGAAGGAAGTATGAATTCTAGAAAAATATATAACAAACTATATACTCAATCCGTCTTAAAAAAATAATGTTTTTAATAGCAAAATTTTTTTGGTTAAATATAATCTTCTAAAAATCATAAATTTGTATTCATACAGACTTATTTTATTCATTAATTTAATTTATTTAAACATATATAACTTATTTGTGAAATTAAAAAAAATTAATTTGTTGCTTTAATTAATAAAATATTAAATTTTAAAATACAATTCTTGGGACAAAACATATATATATAACATATTTTTTTATTTTCTTGGACGGGGCATATAATTTGAGTAGAAGTGCAAGCCCAACGGCCCACTACCAAGCCCAATTGCGTAAACTGAAAGAAGCCCAATGCCTATGCGATCTCGTGGGTGACAAGAAAGCCCATGGAACACACGATAACTGCCCACTAAGCCACGAAACCGCCAACACTATAAATACACGCGCAACACGAACTCCATCAGCACGCGAACTTCTCCATCTTCTTCTCTCCAGCGTTATTGAGAAAAACCAGTTATTAAGAGCAGTAGAAACTGTGGAAAAAGTCTAAAAGGGATACGTTATCAAGGTTCACTTCCACTATCGCCGCCGAGAAGCGGCGTCAATTGGGCCCGCGCCGCGAATGTCAGGTTGCTTTTGTATTCTATGAAAATTTAATTAACAAAAAGAAGAAATATATATAGATTTTTTGTTGTCGGGTTGATTGTTATTTTATTTATCTGATCGCCTATGTATGTGGCTTGGAATCAATAAATCATGACCTTTTCTCGAGATTCTTTGTATATATTTGTATATTTTAAATAGTGGGTTCTTGAATGGTACGGTTTTGATTCTTGACGTCTATGTGAGTAACAATGCTTCTATGAAATAAATGAGCTAATCGACTGATGTTGTATCCGAAATCTTTGCATTACTTAGTGTGAAGAATGTACTGTTAATCTTCTATATAAACATAGAGTAGATGATTTATCAGCATGTAGCCGCAATGCACCATTACGGTTATATTTTGTTTTGTGATTTTTGTTCGTGTATGAGCTCGGAGTCATTATACTTTAATGCTAATATGCAGGGTGTGAAGAAAGTATGGATTCGGGAATGAAAGTCGGTAAGCTATGGAGATGGTCACTTCAGCACGATAGTTCGTATACTGAAGAGGATATGGAGCCTCAGAACGTGGAGAATGAAATTTCGGAATTAATTACGTCTATTGGTTTTATGGGGGCAGAGATTGCAATCAATCTAGGGAGGCCAACATCCGGGATTATTACTTTTTCTGAAAAATATAGTGATGCAAACGACTTTGGGTGCCCGTCAAAGCTTTTGCTGATGTGCCTTAACTCAATTCAGATGAATCTGAAGCAGCAGGAAAACGCTGACTGTTGTATCGTAGAGGACAAGCCTTTCTTTACGAATCGGTGGGGGTTTGAGTTCTGGAGTTGTTATACCACTGGAAAAGATGTGTTGGAAATGGATGGAGCTGATTCAAAAATTGAGAAAATCGCTTGGATAACATCAACTGCGATGGACAAAATCTCAACAGAGGAGAAGAAGGGCGTAACATTTAATGGTCCTTTTCTTTTGTATCTTGTGCCATCAAAAGACAAAGCCTGCGAGGTTGGTGATCATCCTTAACGTTGTTGTTAGCGTACATTTTAGTTTTCCTTTCAGCTATAACAATTGAGTTTAGGGGGCATTTTTTTTTATTAGTTTGTGATTCTCGTTGAAGGTCTTGCATTTATGTATTTATGTATTGTACTGCGTAGCTATAGATAAATTAGTTTTATTTGTTGCATTGTCTCACTTGCCTAATTGAGAGCATAATCTGAGTGTTCTATCTTAATTTCCATATAACCAGGTAGGCCGAATCTGCAAGATTATGCGATCTTTTGGAATATATACACTCACTTTGCATTCTGATGCTTCCATAGATCGTCAAATTTTCAGGTTACAGCCTCAACCACTTCTTCAATCTGTTGTAGATTTGTTCTTCACTTCTTATTGGCAGATTCAAGATTAACTGGTTTTTGACACTTATTAATGCTCTGAAACACTACTTTCTGTTGCAAACCATTGACAAATATATTTAGTGGTAAATGTAGGATTTCATTCAGAGGTTGATTGATCTTAATTAATGTATTCCCGTTAAAAATAGGATTTTCATTCAGAAGATGATAAATCTTTATTACTATATTCCTGTTAAAATTGTAGCTTCAGAATGTTATATTTATGGTGTTTAGATGTACTATTTCCTTAATTGACTATGTTTAATTCTCTTAAACTAGTAGTTTGATTCCAATATGGTGATGTTTTCCTTGCCTTATCTGATGTAAATAATTATGGCAGTATAAAGAATGATGAACCAGAGTTTCTCCTCTCCACCCCTGAGAGGCTTTTGGAGCTTTTGTCCTCGAAGGCTATTGACATGTCTTACTTGTCCTTGATGGTAACTTCAATTAGCCTTCTTTGTTCTGAACTGTTTCCTTTCTTAGCTTTCTTGCGCGATATTTCTGGTTGTATTTAAATAATTCTTTTACGGAAGATCATTGGGGGATTTTTTTGGGAGATATGGAATGTTGGTGTTATCAGCAATCACATCATTCAACCATTCTTCAAATTGCACGATCTTTTAAATTTTTTATATTTAGTCTTTTGTCCTGGCTTATTTTTGAGCATGCTATCAAATTAATAACTATCCCAACTTCGAGCTACAAGTCGTGTTTCGTATTACTTCTATTTGCTTTCTTTGCAATTCAGTATGTAGCTTGGTTCAAATAGGCCAACCACTTGAGTTGTGTCCGTTTTAGAAAAACTTTGCATTTTTTTTAGCTGATTTATTTCATTATTGTAGGTTATCGATGGACTAGAAGCCCCTGCAAAAGGCACTTACCTTGATGCAGTCAAATCCATAAGGCAGTATATCCCGGGAAATCCTAAAACTGTGGTTTTCTATGACAGCAAGAAGGATTCATCCATTTCTATGAGCAACAAATGATTTTTCAGTACTTCTCTCCAGAGTAATGGTTGCTGTTATTGGTATGTACTGATGCATAGTTTCTCTCTTCCACATCAACTATATTGTTTGCTGTACTGCGTTCTTTTGAATTATTTTTCATCAACTATGTTTTCATCTTAAATTGGTAAAAGGAACATTTCCAGGCCTTTTATCCTTCTCTAGTTTAGGCTGCAATCTTTAAACAATTCAACAATTTTGAGTTTCTGATCATCAATTGTGTGAAAATCGTAACTGTATGCAATGAAGCTGCGCTTGATATATGTAGTGCATGATTTCTAGCCTGATAATGCATCATAATCCCCCCTTTTTCTTCATTATGTCAAGATTTGTGGAAGTTGTAATTTGCTCTCTTCAACAATGTTGCAGGCTTTAATTCATAGGCAGAGCACATTGGCGTACAGTAGATACAGTTTTGCTATTCAGTGACTCCAAATTGGGTCTTCATTGAGATCTGAAGACTTCACTGATGATCCTGGATTCCTTAGTAGGAATACGTGAGTTTTGCATGAGTTTTTTCCTTTCTGAAACCTTTTTTCTTGTTGCTGTTTTTGCTTTAGATCAGTTTTACTCGTCCTGTTAGGGAGTCATGAAAAAACAGAGGCTTCTGCTTCTGTTAAGCTTACATTTCATGGAATTTGCCTTGTAAGTTTCTTGATTCAGTTTTAACAGAAAAATGACCATTTTATGCAGAGTGTGATTTGTAATATATATATTTTAAAAAATATACTTATAATTTATATAATTATAGGTAAATCAATATTTAAGAATATCTCAAAATATTTTCAATTTAAATTGTTACCTTTTAACTTTTTTTACTGACAATTTAGTAATATGAGTTTTACTTCCTTATTAATTTACAACTTAATTATTTTTTATATTTTCAAGTGTAGATTTTAATGATAATGAAGGTCTAATGTGGGGGGTTGGGGGGGGGGGGGGGGGGGGGGGGTTCTCTTCTATCATTTTGATTTGTATGCCAGAAAATAAAAAGAAAGAAGTTGTAGACTCAATGAGAAAGACTTGTCGAACATCAATTTGTCTTCTTTATGTGGTTCTCATGTCAAAAACCTCGCGGATTCTGGATTATTTTGACGGTGTTAGTTCATTAGATATGGGATTAATTTCATGCCCGAGGTAATTTGACCATTGTGTTTATACTATTGTGTTATATTGAGTTTTAGGAGTGTCTACCATAAAATTAGTAACATACTATTTTGATAGTATATTTCATAAAACCAAACATGATACAAACTTTTAAAAAGGGTAAAACTTGTCCGGTAAAAATCAACCTACTAAAGATACAAGTAACTCTTTATTCTCTCTATGTTTCGAAAGTGTTATCTTGTTTCTACGACTAAAAATAGATATAAAAATATGAATGAAATAATAAAAGTTGAGTATAATACAAGATCCCGTGTAGAAGAATTCAACATGAAAGAACATCAATTAGTGACAAATAGAGCATAGAATGCAAGTTTATAACTTCATGTTACTTTGTTCGAAATAAAAAATTTAGTTCACATATAAACGGAAAAATCTTCAATTTAAATCTCATTTTCAAGAATATAATCTCGCACTCTATTTAATTTGAGAAATCCTATAATATTTGAGAAATTTCTAATAAATTTTATTGATTAAAAATCATAAATTTGATCAAGCACGTAAATACATTGTTACATTAATTATTAAAATTGACTATTCACTAACATAATCATGAACTATTAATAATCATAAAATGAATTACAAAAAGTACAACTTCCCTTTCCCAGAATTACCCAAAAAAAAAAATAAAGAGAAAAAATAACAAAAATACACCGACCACAGTGGGAGTCGAACCCACGACCTTCTGATCCGAAGTCAGACGCGCTAATCCACTGCGCTATGCGGTCTGAATGTTCAGAGGTTGCTTGTAGATTCATTTAACAAAACTCCTAATTTAATTGGATGACCATAAATAAAATAAATTCCCCTAAAAATTCATGACGAGGAAATCAATTCCACTCAAACAAAAACAACTTAGCATTATAAGAACTATTTTTTCCAAGTAATTTCCCAATTATACAAACTCACAGTTGGCGGGTGTTAACTGTCCTCGTATATAGGCCAAGTCGGGATATGATTATTATAAATTTTGCATGAATTCAAATATAATTAATTTTGTTTTTTTTTTATTATCAAGAATTATAATATAAACACAATTCATTTATTTCACTTGTTGATCTAACTGTTCCGATTGCATTTATTTCACTTGTTGATCTAACCGGTTCGATTGGATCTAAATAATAAAAATATATCATAAAGTTCTATGAAAACTTATCAAATAAATAAAGTATGATATATGTTAATGTATAACTCTTTAAATTCACATAATAATACCCGAAATTAACACTCTATACTATTACATGGTAATTTTTTTCTATATATACACAATTTTTTTATAAAAATAATTTTACATACCTTATGAAATTATAATTCTTTTAAATATAATAATACTGATTATTGGGTTGACACACAATTGACCAGACCTGACTCGTTTTCTTATCATATGAATCAAGTTCAATTAATTTTTACTCTTAACTCCTGAATAGTCATCTCTAACCGCTATATTTATATTCTAACTTATTTCAAATTATCACAAAATCGTCCTACTCATAACACAAAATACCCCTCTCTCTCTCTCTCTCTCTCTCTCACACACACACACACACACAAACAAACATAAACATACTCACCCACACAACTAACATGCTATATCGATGCCCAACTCATTGTCTTTGTACAACCTTGCATTATGAACTCTCTATAGCTACACAATTGAAGGCTTTAACTCTACATTTAATTTGCTATGAATAAGAACCAACATATATAATGTGATCACATGGAGAACAATTCAATAATTAAATAAACCCGAAAGCTATATGACATCAATAAAGTCTATCTAACTATATTCACACACATTCTAATGTAACGTGCATATAGTATAGAGTACTACAATTATACAAAAAATGATAAATTCAATCTAATCAGAACAAACAATTCGATAAATAGAATGAAATGAGTTGTAATTCAATCAAACCCGACCAAAATATTGAATTGGGCTGAGAACTTTCTGACATAAGTTCCCGGCCCGACTCCAGCTAATAAAACTATTGAATAATCTTTATCAATTGTTCTAACTTTAATTTGTGTTAATTTTGGACTGACATACAACCCATAGGGGCTTTCTACAACTGACAATTGTGTGCGGTTGCAATCATACGGCGCCGTTATGAATATCACTTATTATTGCATTAAACAACTTGTACAACATAAGATTGGTTGTGTCCAATTCAAGAATCCACATCATATGTTGCAACAACCAATAACTTCAATTTCTAACAACTCAATCCATTCATTATTAATTTCCTGAAAATGTGAATGAGTTTGCGGCAATCTCGTAAGTCAAAAATCGGTAGTCGGACATTTTATTCCTTATATTATATCTCTAATAGATTTTAAATAATAGTGCATTATAAGAAATCTTTTATGGTGTCGTTTTATTTTATATTCAATTACTGTAATATATGCCTCTATTCATTAATAATAATAAACTAAAAATAGAATAACGATTGAAAATGAGTCACTATATTTAAGGACAGAGTAAATCAATCTTCGGATTTTAGGAGCCGACATTTTAATAATGTAATTTTGGATTTTCTAATTACGTCATTACGTAAATTAAGAGACGTATATTATGTGATTAAAGAAAGAATTCATGTGATTTGTATATCATGTCACATGTACAATATTGATGAATTCTTTATAATTGAGATGAACAATAATTAGTTTCAATATGGAATATTGATAGCTACAACACAGAAATACAAACTCAACAGATCTTGCCATCATTAATTAGGGAAAAAAATTAATTAAATTGCCTAAAAAGTTAGGAACAATAAAAGCCACTGTCCTAGATTCCATAATTTTGTCTGGTTTGTGGGTGGCTGTTGTAATTTAATTTAATTTAATTTAATTTTAAAAGTTTCTAAAGTCACCACTAAATTTGCTCTGCAGATCACATTAATTTTACTCATAAAATTAGATATAATATAAATGACATAAATACTCTTATTTAAAAATTAAAAAAACATACACAATTCTTAATTTTCAATTTTAAATTTTTAATAAATAAATATTTATTAATTTTTAAGGGAAAATTAAAAATTGGGTATGTTTTTTAATTTTTAAATAAGGATATTTATGTCATTTACATTATATCTAATTTTATGAGTAAAATTAATATGGTGTGCAGAGCAAATTTAGTGATGGCTTTAAAAACACCGAGTAATCTTAGGTTCACCAAAAAGATGCAATCTTTAATAGGAGACAAGACTGCATCTTGTTCATAGGATTTAGATTTACTAGTTCTTGATCACAATGTTTAAGGTTTCATTTAAAAGCTACTAATCGAGTATATTGACTATATTATATAATTCATAGTTAAATAAATATATAACTATATATAAAGACGTATGTGACAATGTTGAGATAAATGTATAAATGTTTAGATGAGGTGGTCATTTAAAAACATATTTATGTTGGCCATTTAATAATTTCTTGATTTATTTAATTATATTATTTTTTTTATTTATTAAGTGTTTTAGAGTTATTTAAAAATTTAAGAATTTAGAAAGGTCACAATTGTCTCATATGTAGATGGCGATAGTTTAATTAATCAATTTTAAAAGTTCAAAAATTAATTTAATTTTATTCAAAAATATTAATTGTACCTTTTTCGATATGTAATATATTAACACATTTTTTGACCCAATATGCAAAATTCTTTAATTTAGACTTCTATAATTGATGCGTCGGACAGTTTCCAACAATGTTAAGATAGTACTCCCTCCTGTTCACAATAAGTGTCGTTTT
This sequence comes from Caryopteris x clandonensis, assembly GCA_028749325.2. Classification (NCBI taxonomy): domain Eukaryota; kingdom Viridiplantae; phylum Streptophyta; class Magnoliopsida; order Lamiales; family Lamiaceae; genus Caryopteris; species Caryopteris x clandonensis. Next base: position 2,778,413 of record JAPYKT020000027.1, on the reverse strand, counting down.
AGTAGTTTTAATTTTTCGCACAATAAGTGGCGTTTTACAATTTTCAAGGTAGAAATTAATGTTAATTTTCTAATTTACCCTTAACTTGTCTTGTTGATGTGTATTTTTACCAATAATCATTAATATTTCTTCTCCATTAATTAAGGGTAGAATAGACACTTAATTTATTTTTTAATATGTGTGAAATTTTTTAAAACAACGCTTATTTTGGTTAGAAGGGAGTATATCTTTTATTTGGAAAAATAATTGAAATCAACCATTAATTTCATATTTTAAATCAATTTTATTATTTATTTTATAAAACTAAAAATAATATAACGTTATCACGTACATTAAATAAATTAAATACGAATTGGATGCCTCTAACTTTTTTATTGTAATTTAATGGAAAAAGTAGAAGTTATTGACATGATAAAGGCTATCACACATGCAAACCTCTTTCCTATCTAACTCACAATTTAATTGCACTCAATTATCATTTATTATTATTAATTTTCAAACTCGTGCGATCCATGAAAGTTATTTTTGCATATTTTTTTCAAAATATATGTTATTTATTATTAAAAATATTAGCAAAAAAATAATTATTATGCGTAATATCTAAATTTATAATTTTCATATTTGAATATGAATTTATTTAAAAAATTCAAATCAAATATCATTAATAATTTTTCATGATTTTAAACGTACTAAATCTACTGCATCCGGATACTGATTTGTTTAAAATTTTTGGATATCAATTGAAAGCATATCAAAGTTGTTGCAAATTTAATATTAATAGCTAAAATCACGAAGTTAATCTTCATTATCCAAATTAATTTATTTTTTAATAATGATAAATTCATTTTATATATACACACAAAAATAGAACCATATTTAAGTGGGAAAAACAAAAGTTAAAACATTCATTTTACTACTACTACTATTATTATCATTATTATTATTATTATTATTATTATTATTATTATTATTATTATTATTATTATTATTATTATTATTATTCAGAAATTCAAGTTTACATCAAAGTTGGTATGTCTAATTAATTAAATAATTAAATACAGTACTATTTGCATGGGGACACTTTTTTCCTTTTCAACAAGTGTGTAATTATATTCCAATTATACTAGGGAGAAAATTTATATTTGTTTTAAATGGGATACCCATTGTTGCTCTTTATTTCAAGAGGGTGTTTGTTTGAGCTTATAAGCTTTAACACAATGTTTGTTTACGATTAGAGTGGGACGTGACAAATATGTTCGTAAAATTCTGAATTGTGTAAATTCAAAAGAATATTATAAATTTTATGTTTGTTTTGATAATATAATAAGATTTGTACAAGTTGCTATTATAACCATGTTGAAAAAGTGATCAAAATGTCTTACAGTGTTGCTTTCTAATAATTGAATGATTGGGTGACGATTAAGACATTATTGAATTCGTAAGACAGAGTGAGAGAGAACAGTATGCATCAATTTATTTTTGTTTTTTCTAAGAGAAGTGGTAGGTTTGAATTCACAAGTTAAAAAACGAGTTCTAGTATAAATTTTAACTAGATCGACCATCCCCATCTTATACATCGATCCATAAACAAACATAGCTAAGTTGTTTTCTTTTTTTCTTTTTTGAGTTCTATTTCATTGAAATTATATGCTAGGAATTCATAAGTTTTTGTAAAAAAGGTAATTAAGGGGACATTATCTTATTTCTTAAATAAAATCTTATTTTCACACTTCTTTAAATAATAATCTCATCTTATCCAAAATTGATTATAAATAATATATATTAATAAAATTAAAATATAAAGTAAAATAAAACATCTAAAATATCATCATAGCTAGGTTAAATAGGCCAACATGCATTATGTGACAAAAGGGAAGTCCTTCCTTTTCAAACCAAATGGATAGCCCTTCTTTTGCATCTCCAAGACTAATAGATGTTACTTTTATCGATTGTGGGTAAATTATTATTCCGATCCACAAGTTTTAACTTAACTAATAAATATTCGGTATGTCTATTCACTCCACATGTTTTTACTTATCAAACCATAAAAAGTATATAAACAAAAATAGACATAAATAAAATAACAAAAATATTCTCAAACCCTAATTCTTTCTTGTTTTCTTTGTTTGGCAGTCTCTACTGTCATTCTTCCTTAGGCAAATCTCCAAACCCGAGTTCCAACTTCGATCCAACCCATCTCCGTTAAAAAATCGAGAGCATCCCAGATCAACTTGTAACAAGTTAAGGAGCTCGAGTTCCAACTCCGATCCAATCCATTCACAAAGCGATCGGCCAGCCCATGCCGAACACTTCACAAGGCGTTCAGCCAACCGGAACCGAACTGGTGCTGAATGAGCTCAATTCTTTTTTTCTTTTCGACGTATTGATAGAATAACATAATGAAAATATTACCTGGAGGACTCTCCACATTGTCACATTTTTCATCTATTACTCGATGTTGAAGAGAGGGGGGAGGTCGGTGTGATGGCGGCGAATTTAAATTTTTGGGTGCGGAGGATTCGGGGGATGGGTGCCGATGGATAGGGTTTCAAATTGGGATTTTTTTTAAAGGAGTAAAATAGGTATTTTGGATGGTGTGTTTTGTAAAATTAATTTTTTAAATATAATTTTTTAGGTGAATATAGTAAAAATGGTGTGGAAAGTAAAATTTATGGTGTTATTAGAAACACCCTTAATATTATTATAAACTTAAATAATGTATTTTATGTTTTTTAAAAATCATTATATTGATTATTTTATTTTCATATATATATATATATGTCTTGTTGTCTGTCAGAGTACTTCGTGTGTTCACTGTACTCCATGAAATCCAGCACGTAGCATTAAACATGAAAGCTGCTTTCTTTGTTGGAAGTTTTCAATACCCATATTAACTGATCTTACCTGTAATTTCAAGCTCTTCCTCCATAGATATACTCCTCCCTTTTCCTCTTTCTCACCACAATCATTCAAACCGCCATGGATTCTCTCTCTTCCTCCCCTCTCTTCTCTCACTACCACCTCATCTTCACTGCACTGCCGTTTCTTATCTCAGCCTTCTTCTTCCTTTATTTATCCCGCCGATCACCTTCCAAGAAGAAACCCAACCTGCCGCCGGGGCCGCCGGGGTACCCGGTGGTCGGCAACCTCTTCCAGGTGGCGCGTTCCGGAAAACCCTTCTTCCAGTACGTTCGCGAACTTATTCCGATATACGGCCCCATTTTCACGCTCAAAATGGGTACGAGAACAATGATCATCATCAGCAGTAACGCTTTGGCGTACGAAGCGTTGATCGAGAAGGGGCAGATTTTCGCCAACCGGCCGACGGAGAATCCGACGAGGACCATCTTCAGCTGCAACAAATTCACCGTCAACGCCGCCTACCACGGTCCCGTGTGGCGGTCGTTGCGGCGGAACATGGTGCAGAACATGCTCAGCGCAGCTAGGCTCAGAGAGTTCCGCCGCGACAGGGAGTCGGCGATGGATAAATTCGTCGACAGGCTCCGGGCGGAGGCGGCGGCCAACGACGGCCTTGTTTGGGTGCTGAAGAACGCTAGATTTGCGGTGTTCTGCATACTGCTGGCCATGTGTTTCGGCCTGGACATGGGCGAGGAAACGATCGAAGAAGTCGAGGAGATGATGAAGGAAGTTCTCATTGTTCTTGATCCAAGAATGGACGATTTTCTGCCCTTGTTAAGCCCATTTTTCTCCAAACAGAGAAAAAGGGTTCAACAAGTTAGGAAGAAGCAGGTCGAAACCCTAGTCCCGTTGATCGAAAAACGACGGAAGGCGGTTCAGAATCCCGGTTCAGACAAAACCGCCCCCTCGTTTTCATATCTGGACACCCTCTTCGACCTGAAAATTGAAGGCAGAAAGTCATCTCCGACGGACCCGGAAATCGTGACCCTCTGCTCGGAGTTCCTCAACGGCGGCACGGACACAACCGCAACCGCCATCGAGTGGGCGGTGGCGAGAATGATCGAAAACCCAGAAATACAGTCCAAGCTCTACAACGAGATCCGAACGACTGTAGGAGAGAAGAGAGTCGACGAGAAGGACATAGAGAAGATGCCGTACTTAAACGCCGTCGTAAAGGAGCTACTACGTAAGCATCCGCCGACGTACTTCGCTCTCACCCATGCAGTCTCAGAGCCGGCGAAGTTGGGCGGTTACGACATTCCGACGGATATAAACGTAGAGTTTTTCTTGCCGGGTATCTCGGAGGATCCGAAGCTTTGGACCGACCCGGAAAAATTCGACCCTGACCGATTCTTCTCGGGTCGGGAGGATGCGGATATCACGGGTGTCAGCGGAGTGAGAATGATGCCGTTCGGAGTCGGGCGGAGAATCTGCCCCGGGTCGGGGATTGGGACGGTGCATATAACTCTAATGTTGGCCCGAATGGTTCAGGAGTTTGAATGGTCGGGTTACCCGGATAACGGGAAAGTGGATCTTAGTGAGAAGCTGGAGTTTACTGTGATGATGAAGAATAAGCTTAGAGCTAAGATCAAGCCAAGGGGATAGGTGGACTCGAACGGGCATTTTAGTCATTTCACATTCGGTTGCAATTGGGTTTTATATTTTATTAAATATAATAATATAAATACATTGCAAGTGGACAATACTGATTGTAATAAAGTCTACGGGTTTGGGACAAGCTTCTCGTGCCTCTGGTATCTTCCATCACATCGTAAATTACGAATATTTTTGGAGGCTATTAGTTTGAATATGTTATTTCGGTTTGGATACTTTAATTTATTTTTGTATTATTTTTTAATATATATTATAGTAAATGCACGTAATTTATACTTTAATCTCTATTTTGTTGCTTTATAAATTTAAAATTAGTTTTTTTATATATCTGGTGCACGGTTCTTTTGCTTATCTCATGTAACGTGTAATTTAGTGATCGTACCTTTAGCACGTAATAAATAATATCTTAAGAATAACAAGTAACTTATTTCCCCGTTCATTTCAAAAATATCATATTTTATAAGCTAATATATTATTTTATTAATTAAAATAAAAATTTGAACTTTTTTCATATACAAATTATACATAATTGAATAAGTTAAATAAAAAAGTCGTACAAGCGCGAATTTATAGTTCTTAAAAATGGTAGCTTCATCAAATTGATAAAAAAATAAAAGTGGTGATCTTAACTCCCGAGAAATAGAACCCGACTTTTTGAGAGCGAAAAAATATTACTTTTTAATTACAAAAGTAATATCGTACAAAATGTGAAATCGGAGAGAGAGAGAGAGAGAGAGAGAGAGAGAGAGAGAGAGAGAGAGAGAGAGAGATTTCTAACTGAACTAACAAAACTTCCATATACAAGGATAAAAAGCAAAATATAGGAAAATGAAGAAACATAACTAACAGCATATTTACAGAAAAGCAATAGTGATCAAACAATGTGGACAAAGTGGGAGCACTACCATTGATCTAGGTCCTCTTCAACAATCTGCTTCACCACAACATTGTGCCTACTGATCTGATGGACTCTCAACTTTCCGATCGATATTTCCATGACCAATCGCTTGAGAGTTGCTGTCACCGACACGAACATCATCAACGTCCGAGTGAAAATGAACCTCCTGGACAGGTCCCACTCTCTCGTCTGCACTGGATCTCGATGAATGCCTGTTTGCATTTTCCATGCAGTGGCAGTAATGTGCGTTGACAGACTGCATACGGTACTGGGATCGCAGAGCTGGGCTAAACATCGGTTGCATAAACCACCTTCTCTCGGGAAGATCGCGGAGAGAAATCCGGCATACTGGACATGTGGCATTCTCCTGTAGCCATATGCTGATGCAGGTTGTGTGGAAGGAATGGCCACAGGCAGGTAGTATAGACAGAGTATCTTCGTCGTGGTAATCGGCAAGGCATACAGTGCACCTCTGACTGAAAGTTGCAATAAAAATGATGATCAGTTAAAAAATTACAGGATGTTTCTGGGGAAATCTACATTTTAAGAATTAGATGTGATGTAAGTGAGTGAAGATCAATTAACCTAACAAATCAAACTCCAGCTAAAATTATTAATATTTGAACGGACAATTCGAATTTGAACTCTCAAAGTCGAAGAAGTCTTGGCAAAAGCTAAAGCAAGCTATGATCAATAGGTTGTATGAAATCTACAACCAGTTTACCACACGGAGTGGTAAGCATTGGCTTTAAACATAAAAACACGATTCGTGGTAATGTTGGGTTTAGATGTGAAAGTTACATTGGAACATGAATTAGCAAAAACTTCTGGGATAGTCACCTAGTAATGCAAGAACACAGGTGCTTTTTAAGGAAATCTTCCAAAGTGGTGGTGGGAGGTTGGGGAGGGGGGGGGACCCTGTTGAAGATATCGAGGGAAACAAACTCGAGACTTCTTACTAGCTTGTACTAGAATGCTACGCATTCGAATTAGCAGTGCTGTCTACATTGAGACTATCCTAAAGATCAGCAAAGACGAAAATCAGGATAAAGCAAATCTGGAGACTTTTTGAGGATTATGGGATGGTTCGAGCATATCATGAGTAGAACTTGCTTGCTTCAATTAATCAAAACCAGAGTGATCGGCACGATATATGCCCTACGAATCCTAGAAGGATCTCATACAAATAAGTTGTCCTACACAAGGAAAAAGCGCACTCTAACAAGAAATGCAGTTCTACCGGAATCTAGAATCAAAAAGTCCATCCAAATATGAATATCACTCGTTGTTTGTCCTAAAACCCAATCCAATTTCCGAAAGTTTGAATCAATGATCTCACACAGATATGGAGGTACTTTTGTAGAGCATTAGGAAGATCTTATGACTTCTTGCTTGCTAAAAACTAACTCTTCACGAGAACTAATAAATGTACTGGAGCGTATTTGCTCAATACAGAACGATAGTGGGACCTTCTTTTTTCCTTTTCACTACTAGATTTTGGGTTGCTTTCTTTGGAAAAGAGTAGTTTCTCATTTTCTAGCTGCAGATTACATGAAATCAACAAAAGATTCAGTTATAGGATATTAGCACATAATCTTTCTGGCAAAATTCAATACAGGAAGGAGTAGAATTCGACAAAATAAAAGAAGTAGTTTTTCATTGAGGGCAGGTCAACAGAAGACAATGCATAAGGTGTGGCTCCACCCCAAGTCTAATGCTGAATATTTGACACACTAGCAGCGAAGCACGGTTTATGAATTGCTGGAAATGCAATGTGGATACATGGAATGTGAGTCACAGAGGACAAGGTAGTACGTAACGGTCTTTTGGCCAAGCTGGACAGGTAAGTAACTGGACTATGGCTACCAAGGGAATTAAGCTAGAGAAATCTCTCGATACAGAAAATAAGACGTCTGCCATTAAGATCTATAATCGTCGACAAATAATTCAATTTTCCCTAATTTTCTAATTTAAAGTCATAAATAAAACAGTAATTAGACTTGCTAGCAGAGTGTTCATAGCAGTGGACAGTTAACAGTAACAAACTTTCATTTTAATGAACTATCTGAAGAGTTTCTGTTGCATGCTCGTGTGTCGATTTAACACCTTCCGTCTTATATACATCATAAATATATAAAATACTCTACTGCACACTCGCATTTACTAACTTATTTCAAACTGCAAACGAGTTAGATGAGATTCAGAGAGCCAAATTCCTCCTCATAGAAGAATCTTCGATGTGGTCAAGGAGGGGTGGGGGTTGGGGGGGAAGAGAATATGGAATACTGTCAATTTGCCGACCACATTAAATTCGACAAAGAGAATAACTTACCAAGCATTTTCTTTAGACGAAAAGCATAATTCTCTATACTTCTTTGTGGAGAAATTGGCTAGTGCTAGAGGCTCAATACCATGACAACCCCTCTCCAACTGTCCAAGAACAAAGCCAAATTAAAACTACTTCAACCAGAGTAAAAGCGATCTACAGAAAAACAGTCCTTAGCTGGATATGACATAACAAGATTTTCAAGTATATGTTACTTAAAACGAGTCAATATACGATGAAAATAGCCCCTTCAGAGAGACAAAAACAACACGAAAAAATTGCACAAACAATTTTTTTTAAAAGCACAACTAGTAATCTAGAACTAGTTGGACTTATTCCCTTATCATCAGGAACTGAACGATTAACTCCTACAAGCATAAACCATAAAATCAACAAATTGTGGCATTCCTTCCAAGATTTCTCAGACAAGAGAATACTTGCAGACTCACCTAGAACAGCAAAAAGGACAGAATGATGTGATATAATCCATACATATGTCAAGCTGAACTTCCTAAAAACAACACAACTGCTATTTGAAAGACACTCTTAACCACCTAATTCAAATTGTACGGTGGAAACATGAAACAACACACAATTGAATTCAAGAATTTGGTTGTACCTACTATGTATCGCAGATTTAAGACGATGCAAACGTGGAATGAAAACAACCATTGTACCATGAAAATTGGCAACAAAAAAGATAATAACAACAAAAGCCAGAGTCATTCAGTTGACTAAATTAATGAATATAATGCTTACAATGTTAAGATCAGATCTAGATGCCCTGGCAAGAGATCGCCGGGACACGCTCAACTGTATTCGAGCACAGATGAGCCTTGTGCACACAAACACTATGAACATAATGCTCAAACCAAATCCAATCACTGTCATCACCAAATTTATCCCTGAAGATATCATTTTTTTTTCCAATCTTCCCTGATGTTGTTGCCAACTGTATCAAAGTCCCAATTCGGTGCTTCTCTTCTGTAGTGAAAATTTTCTGCTTCTACTTTCTATTCATTATTTTTAATGTCCCACAATTGCAAATCCCAGAAAATTGCAAATCTTGCACTGTTCATAACAGCTTAATGAATCCCCTCAAACAATCTATTCAACAAGACATTACGAAACTTCGAAAAGACTGAATCTTTAAACTATTAATGCCAAACTCTTGTCGCCCCAAATAATGCAATCTTTATGAAGTTTCACACCTCGAAATACCTTACCTAACTTTGTTTTTTTTTTCCTCGTAACTCCTTCTCCCCCTCTCTATCTCTATGTGCGCATAAATGCTTGTGTGTGTGTAAAGAAACATCTGTAGCTTCGACCTGACTTTAAAAGAAGAGACTAATGGTGAGGGTGGGAGAGGACCCATGTTGGAATTGGGCTAAACCAAAGTCTAACGAGCCCCATGGTGTGGAATACAAACATAATAGAAAATGACAAGCCGGGAGGCGGAGAGAGAGAGAGAGAGGTGTCTTAATGAAAGATGATAATTAAGTTTAATCAAAAGATTAACAAGAGAGAAAGAAAAGAAAAAAGAATTTGCTTTCAGGGGAAGAGAGAGAGAGAGAGAGAATCTGCATTTCAACAAATTTCATCGGTGATGGTTGATTTTGATGGCCATTTTCCAAGAGGAAGAGAAAGTGGAGGAGAAGAAATGTGTTCATTTGATGGGACGCCTGTGGAAACATTGTGCTGTTGCTTCTGTCAACAATAAAATATTGGAAAAAACATTTTGACTCTTTTTTTATTTTTTTCAATTTTATATCAGTATCTTTTTCTTTTTTTTTATCTATTTAGGTGCCATTATTTTTATAATATGTATTTATAAAATAAAATATAATAATATGATCAATTCAACAAAAAGTTCAATTTATAATATTCACAATTACTTATGTAGATATCAATTCAGTAAAAATATACGACTTATGTACATATAGTATCTATATGTTGGAATAACTTAAAAACTTTTACTTTTTATATACATTTTAAACTTAACACGTATTTTGTCATAACAAAGTTTTGTATTCATTTATCCTTAATGCTCTGTTTTATTAATTAATTAAATAAATTATTCATAAAAATAGTAGGTGTCATAAAAATTATAAAATAATAGTGACAATTATAAAAATACTATTCAATGATAAATACCAATATATATATATATTGTGATATCAGAAATTTTTGGCATATGTTAGTAATATTTAATTTTTTTATTTATATGAAATATGAAAATCCTCTTTGGGAGAAAGGAATATAAATCATATATAATTGAAAATATGAGTATAATATATGCTAAAAAGGGTTTTATTCTATGACTACTTATATTCTTACAAAAAATAATAAAAATTAAATGGTAACATAATGATTAAATCCACATATCTAGGGTATCAATTATAATTGTTCTTTATAGGCATACTTGTTTTCAAATAATTGGCAAGATTATTTTTATATAAATTTATTGGTTGATTCCAAAGTTGGAGTACTGAATTAAAAGTGCCTTTTGGAATCAAATAATCATAGATATGCATGTGTTTGATTGAAATTTAAAGTTATGATAATTAAATTTCAAATTTTATTTTTGGTACCTACTACGTATATATGAATCGTCACATGGTAGATAATTTATAATACAATTCTTTCATCATTCGAAATTTCATAACACAATTATATTGTCGACATATATTTTGTTCGAAACACAAGTAAACACATAATTTCAATATATTAAAATATATGTTAAAGTACTTATATTTGGTAGAGCTGGTAAAATGAATCGGCCCAACTGACCCAAAATGCGATCGGATCCATTTGGACTGACTCGACGGTCCGTGCAGGCCATGAGTCTGTTCAAACCATTTTAATGTAGTTTAAAGATGTTTGGATGAGGCAGACTTGGTATCAGCACAGTTCGGTGGAATTTTAAGCTGATCCAACTTTAGTCATTGGTCGGCAAACGTAGTTTGGATCGATGTAACCTGAATTATCGACTATCACATTCAGTACTTCTCTCATTATCAATTAAACCTTTATAAACATCAAATAACGAGCAAAACTAAAACTGTATTACTACTATTGTTGTTGTCGATGTTATTTTACGAATTTTCTTGTTAAATTATAAATGTAGTGGGAAGAAATCTCAACACTCGAAACTTAAAAGCAACAACTCAAGTACCACTTAAAAGATGATTTCTAGCCATTAAATTTGGTCCACTCCAAAAGAAAAAGAAAATTAAATAAATGAAATGATATTGAGTGAAGAGTGAGAATTTTAGGACAGGTGTGAGGTGATAATGAAAAAAGAAGGTAGATCTACTTTCTTAATTGCCATGTGCGCAACAAAATCACTTTATTTCTTTCTTTCCAATTTTTCCTTCTTTCATGCAATATGCATATATATGGGCACAGTTTTGGTTTTAAATTGGAATTGTCGGTTAACAGTTTGGTTAAATCGTTGATTCGATTCCGATTTCAAACCAGAATCGAAACTATTGGAGTAACACTTCGGTTCCAATTCTCAGTTTTTCGAAATCGAAACTGACGGTTCAAATTCGGTTACAGATTGAATTTGAAAATTATAGCCGTTGGAAATCAACAGCTAAGATTAAATAGCCGTTGATCTTTAACGGGTGAGATGAAATAACCATTGGGAACCGCCGGTTTTGAACCGAAATCGGAAAAACCGGAACCAAAATCGTGAAATCGAAACCGAAAAAAAAGAACCGTGGAACCGAAACCGAAAAAAAAAAAAACCGTGGAACCGAAACCGGGATAACAGCCGGTTTCAAAACCGGAACCGAAACCGTATATATGGCGGTTTAATTTCGATGCCGCCCTTCACGATTCCGTTTCACGGTTCGGAACCGCCGATTCCAATTTATAATTCAATCTTATATATATATACACACACACATACATATATATATACATATATTATATATACACTCATTGTCATTATTTATGGAACTAGTATTTTCTCTTCCCGTACGATGTACGGATTGTATATATTTAAACTATTTTATTATTATAGAATTATGAATTATAAATATATAACACTATAAGCTTTATATTTCTTCTATATTCAATTAGTATTCTGCCTGCATAATGTACGGGTGAAAATATATATTGGTTAATAACATAAAGTTTTTATTGATTTAAATTTAATTTCTATAAAAAATTATATCAATTTTTTTTCAAAAGGAATATTTAGGTTTCAATTTTGTTAATACCTTGTGTGGTAGGTTTTAAAAAAATGACTTTTTATTATTATTATTATTATTATTATTATTATTATTATTATTATTATTATTATTATTATTATTATTATTATTATTATTATTATTATTATATTAATTTATTATACCAGCAACAAAACTTGCATTGTATAATCTATTAAGACAACTTAATTTTTTACATTTCTTTCAGTTATGTTTATATCGATTTTTTGTAATTTATATATTGTGCATCATTCTTCGCTCGTATATTCAATGTGACATTTGTTCGACGATCTTATTTTATTTTTATATTCATAAATTTCAAACTTATGGAAATTAATTTTGTGGAGCTCAAATGGTATCAGCTAGTAACCACCTATGTATCCACCAAAAATATATATTAATATTTTCATAAAAAATATATTAAAATTTAAATTTTAATTTAATCAAAATTTAATTATAACAGATATATTAATACATATCTACGAAGGATACGTAATTATTTTCAATTAAATATTGTTGCAAATATAGAGCAACAATCCACAGTGTAATCAACATGCTTAGATTCCTTTTTGCTAGATTCCCTATGAAAACAGACCGTAACTATCAACGGCGGTGAAAGTGCCGAAACAATGTAGCAAAGAAAAGTGAGCCACAGGTGATCACATCTCCATCAATAGGGGTTGACTTTAAGTTTGCACTAAATAAGCAAGCAGTGACATTTGCTAAAAACTATTGCAATTTGCATCCACATTTTCGGCTCCCAATTATTATTGCTATTATTATGTTACAAAGTCAAAACAAATAGTGGCACACTACATGCAAAATAGACGTGGCACGGTTCTCAACCGTGCTTGTTTTAGTTTTGAAATCGTTGATTTTTTTATTTTAATTTTTAGTTTTGTTTTTTAATGTTATTTATTTCGAACCGTTCAATAGATAAAAATCAACTTTGAATCAGCAATTTTAAATCGAAACAACTTGTTCCCAGAACCAGTTATATTGTAATCAAATTTGAACCGATCAATTTTTTTATATTTAAGATCAGGTTAACGGTTAAACTAAACTATTACCATGGGTTTAAATTTTTGTTCGAAATTGAAACCACGTCCATGCAAAGTTACTTTTGTTGCTAATATTTTTCTTCTTCTTTTTTTCGCTCTTGCAGTGACTTCATCTCAAAAGAAAAATGTTTCGTTCGATTTTGATATAAAAATAAAATTACTAATGTATTTTATATCACTAATGCATGCGAGTGATATTGTAATCACCAATGTAATCAGTAATGCATGCGAGTGATATCACCAGAACCAGTTATATTGTAATCAAATTTGAATCGATCAACTTTTTTTTACTTAAGATCAGGTTAACGGGTAAACTAAACTATTACCATGGGTTTAAATTTTTGTTCGAAATTGAAACTACGTCCATGCAAAGTTACTTTTGTTGCTAATATTTTCTTCTTCTTTTTTTCGCTCTTGCAGTGACTTCATCTCAAAAGAAAAATGTTTCGTTCGATTTTGATATAAAAATTAAATTACGAATGTATTTTATATCACTAATGCATGTGAAGCCAAAGTGAAACTCTCAATTGAAGAATGAAAAGGAGATATAAAATAATAGATGATCTCACTTTACTAATTATTATTTAATAAGTCGAGCTTGATATAAGCTCGTTTGCTATGATTAATAAAATATTTATAGATCAAGCTCGAGCTACTAGTGGAATTAAAACTTTAGAATCGAGTTTAAACAAAGTTATAAGGTGCCATTTCGAATTTTTTCTTTCTTGGCTCGATTTAATTGTGTAACAGTCTCATATTATAAATTTTACTATATATTTGTTTCCAAGCATGTACATTCTTGTAATACTCCCACCATAATATCAAACCAATTCATTATATATAATACATTAATTATTTACAATATTTAAATTCATAAATACACAATTTGCAGTTATATACATTAACCATAGTAACTTCACATGTGATTAGGTGTGGCTGCACTGGCTAGTACCGCTTGGTTCAGCCATGATCACGTCTGGTGTCCTAATTTTAAACCTTTCGAGTCTCAGCCCATCAATTTGATCATCAACTCCTATTTGCCCTAATGCTTGCATGCTTGTGCTTCGAGCCACGCCCCGAGCCCTCTTTGTGTGCTTCTTTCTTTTCATTGCATCGCCAATTATCTCAAACAATTCTTCATGATTTTCTTGAAAAATCTTATTGAAAAATTTACGGTATTCAATATAGATCTCTCCGAAGGACTTTAATAGGGTTAGAAGCCTCGAATCAACCCGTTCACCTGATCTCCATCGAATCAAATTATGTATCTTGGTATGATTATCGACCCTTGCTGAATCCATAGATGAACGATGAACGATGAAATATGAACAAATGCAAGTAGTTTTGGGTACTTGTGGAACCATGGTGGCATATATATAGGTTGCAAAACCACTTGATGTTTGTGGAGCACTTATTAAAAAAATATAATAATAATAATAATAATAATAATAATAATAATAATAATAATAATAATAATAATAATAATAATAATAATAATAATAATAATAATAATAATAATAATAAGCAATATACGTACCATACGAGTTGACTTGCAATTTGTTCGTAATTTTCTAAACAAATTTGGATCCAATTTGATCTAGAAAAAAAGAAAATTAATGAATTTGTTATTTCATCTAATAATTAAATTAATGTAGGTTTAATTACTTTTGATATTCATGTGTGTGTATACATAATTTATGTAATTCTATTCCAATTTATTATGAAATAAATATTTAAAATTTCCGTAAAAAATTAATAAATATTTAAAATTGTCATAAAAAAATTTAAATCATTTTTATCCCTGCTCCAAAGATTATCTAAAACATAAATTAAATTTTTTACAAATAATTATTGAGCAATTATGTCTTAATCAGCCTGCTTACACGTATTCACTTACCATTAATTATTTGGTTTCTCAAACGGCTTTTCGGATTTCTGGTCTTAGCAATGCCAGCTAATAATTATTTAGGAGTAATTTATATTTATAGTAATCAAGATATTAAGTAATTTATATTTATAGTAATCAAGATATTACGAAATTAATATTTTTCATAAAAAATGAAGTTCGACAAATAATATTGTGCAAGTAATGAAGCGTCTGCTTTTAACATGTTTGCTCGACTCCTTCAATACCTTATATGATGTGCGTACAAGGGATTATCTTTTTATTTTAAAATGACGGTTTTGTAATTAAAATGATGAAAATCAAGAATTCAATCAAAATAAGATTTAATTTGAAAACAAGCGAAAGCCTTCTTATATTTTCGAAACGACTCAAAAATGTCAAAAGTTTATAAGCTCTGAAACATCTACTTATACTAAAATTAATTAAAAATCTAACCTTCATGTATTTGTAGATAATTAGGGAGATTCAAAATTGACTATTATAACAAATAATAATAATAATTATTATTATTTAATTAATTTTTTTTATCAAATAATTATTATTATTCTTTCAATCATGCACTCAATTTTGGTTAGAATTGGCAATTGGGTTCGGCCCATTCCAGCCCAAGCTTGTGGGCCAATGATCAAAGTTCAGCCCAATTAATATTTTTTTTAAAATACATTAAAATTTATCGGACTGGCTCATGGTTCGTAGGCGATTGCCCATTAGACCAAATCAATTGAGTCTGATCCTATTTCAGATCTTAAAATCTACCGTACAACCCATCTAAACTATCGGGCTGATGAGATCGACTCAATTTTACTAGCCTATTTTTGTTGTAGCCATAACAAGCCCATTTTGCAGTGTGAATTGTAAAGATGACAATTCTGTAGTTGAAAGAAAAAAATATAACATACTATAAAACTTTGCATAAAATAAATTGTTATGTCATACGAATTCTCTAAATGAGAGAGAATTAATTGTTGTTTTTCAAGCTTTTGGTATTTTGGTAAATAAATTGAAGTTTTTTCCACCCTTTTCTCACTGTAATTAATTGAAAGTTGCTTAAAAATTAAATACCTCAGCTTTTAAATTTGATCCAAGTATTGTGTATATATATATATATGTATGTATATATATATATATATTTTAATCTCAAAACACTATCTACTTTTGATTATAAATAATTTTAATTTTAACACTTCAAAAGTCGAAGCAAGAGAAAACACCCCTTCAACGTCAGCAGGCCCGTCTGATCTTTCGGGCGCATAATAGTAAAAAAAAAAGGCTTCTATATAAAGAGAAAAAAAATGTACGTACATACCTACAACTCGAGTTTTATTTAAGATATAAAAAAACTTTAGCATAAAATGTTCATTTAAAAATAAATTAAATTTCCAATAGGATACTCTAACAAAATGAAATTAAATAACTAAACAATAAAAGCAAAACAAAATGCTAAAAGAGCACACTAATAAATAAAATGTTCTGTTGAAATAGTGTAATAAAGTGTCATACAAATATGTTAATTCATTAGAGATAGTATTAAATTTCATTGTTTCAAATCCGAAAAATATGTATGCATGCACATACATATAACGTAAGAAGTCCTGTGAAGCGGTTTGCACGTGTGACACGATTTAAGGTATTACTCATTTAACTATAAAGTATTATTATATTTTTAAGTTTATTACTTTTGATTAGTTATCTTAAAAAATAATAATACTTTATAATTAAACAAGTAATACTTTATAGTCACATAAATAATACATTAAATTGTGTCGCACGTGGAATCGTTACACAATTGTCTCACTCTACATATAAAGATAGTTCATTTTAGCATACACCAATTATAGCCCACTGGGCCTCTAATTCCAATGAAGAACAATATACAACTACAAAAATAAAAATATACAAAAATAAAATTGAAATATATATATATATATATATATATTTATTAAAGAAAACTCAGTAAATTATCCATAATAATTTAAATATAAAATTCAAATTTACAAAGAAAGGTTCCAATTTTAAAGTATACTTGCATTTTGTCAATTGAAATGGTTGAAGGTCATTTTTTGAGAAAAAAGATTTCAAGGGTAATTTAGTATAATCTTGTTTTAAAGGGGGTAAAACGTTGAAGACTTGATAAGTCAAATTTGAATGTAATTTCAAAAATTTTAAGGTTAATTTGAAAATTTAACCAAATATTGAAACATATAGATATAGTTCACCTAATAAAAAAATATTAAAGAAAGTATAATAGTCTAGTCATTTCGAGCCATTGGAGGCGCCTTGAGTGGGTAGAGTCTGACCCCCATGACTCGTATCATCTGATCCTACCACAATCACATTTGGAGTCTTAATTTTGAATCTATCAAGTTTCAGCCCGTCAATCTCATCGTCAACTCCTCTTTTCCCTATTGCTTGCATGCTTAAGCTCCTCGGTAAGCTTCGGGCCTTCTTCATCTTCTTCTTCCTCTTCAATGCATCGCCAATCTTCTTGAACAACTCTTCATGGTCTCCGTGAAAAATTCTTCTAAAAAATTCATGCCGATCAACGTAGATCTCTTCGAACGATTCTAGTAGAGCTAGAAGCCTCGGGTCAACTCTTTTGCCTGATTTCCATCTGATCATATTGTGTATCTTCGTATAGTTTTGGCAGCTGATGAAGCTATTTTTTGTTTTTGAATACGAACAACTCTCGAAATTTGACGAGTCCATGTGTTTTTTGGCTTTTATTTCAAAATTCGAAAAGGGAGAAAGGATTTTGCTTGAGAATATACACAACAAGGAAATAATTTCTTGGAGATGATAGTTGATTGCAAATTCTTGAATGTGCTTTTGGACTTGTGTTGGTATATATATATATATATATATATATGTGTGTGTGTGTGTGTGTGTGTGTGTGTGTGTGGGTTCCGAAATGATTAAAAAAATAAGATCTTAGCGAACAAGCAACAATCATTTTCGCGTTGAATAATGAGGGAAGACTCAGCCGTGTAAGCCAAGGCAAGTCACGAGTTGACTCGGCAAGATAGAACTACACATATTTCCTACACAATTTCTATGCAAATATATTTGCCTAATTTGATTAAAAATATTTCAACATATTTGATTTTATCATAATTAGTATTTCTGCCTTTTGCACAATTTTTATAATAATTATGATAATATAATAAATTATTAAGAATACTAATAAATTTTTTAAAATAAACACATGAATATATAAAATATATTTTATTTTAAATAAAAACATCTCCCAATTTTATTTTATATAAAATATTTTAGATATCAAGATATAGAACAAACAACCTCAAAATATATATATATATATATATTTAAAAAATTAAGATTTTATTTGTGTATGTATATTACGAATATCAAATAAAATATCAAAAAAAAATAATTAATTTGATATACTATTAGAAAAAAATAGAGTTGAGACGAAAGATACAAATTTATCTAAAATAGAGGTTGAAAAGCAAAAATAAAAAAGAAAATCTAATTGACGGTTCAACTTTTTAGAAATAACATATAATTCTGACAAAAAAATTCTAATTCAATATACATATATATATATGTGTGTGTATGTGTGCAAAAATTTATATACATCGGATGCATGGTGCAATTCGATGTAAAATATTACTTATTTAATTAAAATATTTAATTAAAAAATATTTTTATTTTACTTGAAAATTATTTACTTTAAAATAAATATTAATATTTTTAATTAAATAAATAATATTATAAATTAAGTATACGGTACCACACAAAAAACTCACACACACACACACACACATATATATATATATATTACCAACTTTAAATGGATAGCTAACCAACAATCTCCAAAATCTTATAATTTTGTTTATCACAATTGAGATGGTCAAATTTTGGTGAGAGGTATTTGAATATTTTATTATATTTTTCTAGAAACTGAGTGTATGCCACGACTCGGACTCGGTTGCTTCCGCGTTCGCAATATTCATTAATTATTTATTTTTTAATTTTGGACCACATCTAGACTTTTCAAATTCCTTGTTTAATAATATATATATATGTGTATATATATATCCATAAAATAATAATTTAATATTCAGTGACTTATTAATATAATAATATTAATATTGCATTCAAGTCGTCACTTCTAATTTCCATGAATCTCGAGTTCCATCAGCCTTCAATAATGATATTTATTTATTTTATTAATATATAACTTTACATAATATTATAGTGATATTATAAATAAATATATATCGCATATTAATAAAATTAAAATAATAAATTATTTAAAATAAAATACAATTGCATGGGTTTAGAGGCAGGCACGATTTCGATTTGAAACCAGAACTGCTGATCAACGGTTCGGTTCAACCGTTGACCCGGTTTCGGTTCCAAATCAAAATCGAAACCGTCTGACTCACGGTTCGATTTTGGAACCATGAAAACCAGCGGTTCTAACCGTCTTTTTGAAAATTCTAGTTGTTGAAGATTAACGGTTGAGATTAACTAGCCGTTGATCTCCAACGGCTGAGATTCTGTAACCGTTGGGGAACTGTCGGTTCGAACCGGAACCAGAAACCGGCGGTTCCAACAGATCTTTTGCTTTTTCTTTTTTTTGAAAGTTGTTATTAAAAAAAAAAATCGAAAAACCAGAACCGAAATCAAAATCAGAAGTCGCTGGTTCCAGAACCAGAACCGAAACCTTATATATAGCAATTTGGTTTCAGTTCTTCCCTTCACAATACCAAAAACCGTCAATTCCAAAACGACAAAGCCAACAAATCGTGCCCATATCTACTTGATGGCTTCATGAACCAATACACAAATAAATAATAAAAAACACTATTATATTAAAAGATAGAAACAAAACAATATTAGAGATGACAATAGGTCTCTTTCGAGTCTCCCAAACTAAATATGTTGACAAGTATTATTTCATGGGCCATATGAGATGTCGGCACGATTTTTTCTATTTCGATTTTGATTTTAGAATCGTGAAGAATGAGGTTGAAATTTAATTGAGATATTGATAGATTTAATTTTAATTATAAAATTATATATTTCTTAATTTTAATTTTAATTTCTGATATTTTTTATTTTAATAATTTTGGTCTAGGAACATAACTTTTTTTTTTAGATCCGATAATTTAAAATCGAAACCAAAATTATAATTGATGGTTTAAAATTGTCAATTTCTATAGCTAGCTTTCCAAAATGTTGATTGCCCGATTAAATTGGTAATATACAAATATGTAATTTATATATAATACGTACAATATTAAATAAATATATTTTACACAAACAAAATTATCATTATTAATATTAATAAATATTTTTCTTTATAATATTTTGTAATAAATTTTATAACAACTCATTTATAAAAGAAGATGGACCGATTTATTTAAATATTTTAAAATATTTTTCTATTATATTATTTTTATCCAATATATCTGAATATATATTTAAAGAATTGTGGGATTGCGAAAAGCCACCCTACTAATTATTTAACAGTATTAATTGAGTACACTAATTAGTCTCTGTTATTTTCAGTTTTGCTGAAATCACTCCAGTGCTTTTTGGTTTCGATTTTAATTTTAAAATTATGAAAAATTAAATTAAAATTAGTAATTTTTAGAATTAATTATTTTAGAATTAAAATTGAACCAATGAATTTATAATCAATTTAATTTTGTTATACAAATTAATTCGTTGACGATCGGTTTAAATTGTGGTTCTAATTTTAATAACAAAATTAATTTGTTGACGATTGGTTCAAATTGTGGTTCTAATTTTAAATTTAAAAAATGTCTTGCTTATTATAAGGTTAAAATAATGAATGAATGATAGAAAAAAATTATAATATGGTGTGGTGTGGAAAGCAAAAAGAATAGTGCATTTAGTCACACCTTACTTTGTTTGGTGGGCTATTCATATTTTCGAAATCTCTAAACATACCCCCAAATTTAAATATAACTTATTAAAAATTAATAATTTTTTTTATTAAATATACCTTATTTTTACTCCTTATACACTTCTCACTAAAAAATAAAAAATTAAAAAATAAATCAGCATCCACTGTCCAACCCTCCAAAAATTCCAACACAAATTGACAAATCAAAGTTAAAAACTCTATGCTTTTCTAGAAAAAAATTTCAAATTTTTATTTCTCTGATCAGTAATAACAAGAGGGAAGGAAAATAATTGTTGCTGAAATTGAAAAATAGTACAAATTTAAGTTCAACACCAAAATGTGGTGACGCCTGAAGCCCAGAGCAACCACAACCCAATCACAGACAACTTCGCTGTATGTGGATGATTTAGATTTCAATATGACATATTGCTGATTAAAACCATTAGGAGTGCCCACATACAACGAGCATATATATATATATATATATGTGTGTGTGTGTGTGTATATATATATATATATATATATATATGAACCATTGTATATAAAATTCATAACAAAATCAAGTTTGGGGAAAAATCATTTAAAGAATAATGTTAAGAGTTGTTGCTTATCAAGTTTGACTTTGACAGCAAAAGGTTTCAGATTTATAGCCGAATCTCAAGATGAAATTTCTGCAGTTGAGAATAAGAACAGAATAAAAAATAAAAATAAATATATAAAAATATATTAGTCAATTTATTTATATTTAATTTTATCATAATTATTATGAGGTATATTTAGAAATTTTTTGGGATATGAATAGCCGCACCCTAATTTTTATGTATATAAAACTAATTTTCTAAGAGTCTTATTTATTATATATTTTTAATTGGTTATAAATAATTTACTGAATTCCAGGAAACAAGATATATATATATATATATACACACACACTAGTAATAGGAAAAAAAAAATGGTGGACCCTACTTTTACTTTGTGATATATTCAACTGACTTCAGTAGTCAGCGTACTTATTAAGGTGAAAAAAATAAGAAAAAAAATTAAGATATTACATTCAAACTATGATTCGATTCCAATCCATTTGTACTTTGGATTAACTGAATTTGATCTTCAAGTGTTGAGGAGTAATTCACACTTTCTGATTTGTAGTTTTACTTGTTCTGGAGGCTGTGCGAGCTTGAAAATGTCAAGTTCTACGAACGAGGATCGGGAACATAGGTAAAGAATTGCATCCTTTTGGAAGTTCTACGGTTATGGATTTTTATCATTTTGTTATTTTTGGGAACTTCTGTTGTCAATTTATTGGTGTTTGTTTTAAGTGGGTTGCATATGTTTCTGAAATTAAAGATGCAATGGTGGATCAAGGTTTTCATGATTATCATGTTCACTCCCCACCTCCACAAAAGGGGGTGGGGGTGGAGGTGGGGTGGGGATAATCTAATCCATGCCAAATTAGGTGTATAATTAAGTTGAAGTTTCTTTACAGTATAAGAACTGAATATGTTGTACTGCTGTTGGAGAATGTTGTCTGATTGTGACTGCAATATCAAATTAACATTTACTTTCTTTTCCTTGATATAATTCTATTTGGACTTGTAGGATGTTAGTGATTCGAGTTAATCTTTGCATTGTCTGCCGGACAAAGATTTACTGGAAGAGATATAAATTATACAGATGCTAGTTCTAGATACATATGGTGGAGAATTTCTTGCCAGATTAGGTGGCTCAAATTGGTGGGATCATAATTCATAATTTTGATATTTGATGCACTGTAGTCTGTTATTGGTGTAGTTTTGTCATGCTTTACTGCTGTGGATGCTGATACATAAGTTTCTTTTGCATTGATACTGGTGAATCTTATTTGGAAACCTAGCTTTAAACAATGTTGAATGGCACAGATATACTAAAAGACTTATGAAATGGGTTTGAGCACTTTGGTCGACTTGTAATATGAGCAAATGCAGCCTGATATAGGATTTTACTATATCTGGTAAAGTAAATAAGCATTCTTAAACCTTTCCCAAAATAGTGTATAAGCTAAGAGTCCTTATTTTGGAGTACACTCTTTGGAACTCACTCACTTTGCCCAGCTGAATAAGTATAGTAGACTTACTCGCTTATATTGTTGGGCTTGGCTGCTATCCTCCCTCTGTTTATTACCGCCGTGCATTTAGGAATGTGACCAGGTGGTGTGCATGGGTTCCATAAGCTTGAGTGGTGAACATGGTCTTTGAAAAAAATAGGCTTGTAATTATTGAAAAATTCTTATGTAGGAAGGCCAACCCACAATAGGGACTTGCTAAAAGCTCCGTCCCTCTCCTCGTCTATATAAGGGATGTTGGACAACGATTGTTCCCTCTCTAGGAATTCTTGTATCACATTCATTAACTGATAGGCTTTTCTTTTAAGCCTTTGTTCATGGTTCTGATTTTGATGGTTTTGCATGGAGTGAGGTACTCATTCATCCTGAACCGAGACACTTCCGACATTATTATCTATCAGAATCACTAGCCTTTCAATTTATCATTTACTTCATTGCGTCAGGGTTTAAAACCTGTATTTTTTTTAGAAATGTCCTATAAGAGGAGGATCAACCTTCTTCCTGGAGAAGAATATGTGGTTTATAAATCCTTTTTAGATTTAGAGAGCTCAGGTTGAATTAAAAGCAGGGTGAAAGGCAAGATTTTATCACCCCAAGTTACCTTTCATCATTTTCTGATGAGATTTACTTCGTTTAGAGCTGATTCTGTTAGGCTTTTTGGAGAAATTGATGATGTGCATGATCAGAGCTATCTGTGAAGTTCGGGAATATTTTTGGCTGTTGTAGTGGACCAAAAAGCTATGGGGAAGGAAGTTTACTTGATCCGAAGTTGTAAGACAGATCTAGATTTTTTCATTATTAACTGAAGGAGATAATTAGAAAAAATAGTATTTAATCCTTACTGCAGCTTCCCCACTCGTGAATTTCTTTTATATGTGGCTGAAAATGCATATAGCTCATATTTGCACTATTATTTATTTATTTTGATTTAGCTTGCTGATACTGTTCCAGTATTAGTTCTGATCTTTTGACCTTTATTGTGTCAGTGAAACTATGAACATGGAAGAGTCACATTTGAATACAATTGAATTTCTCCGAGCAAGGTTGTTATCTGAAAGATCTGTCTCAAAGACAGCAAGACAAAGAGCTGATGAGCTGGCCAAGAGGGTGAGTTGCAGTATATATGTCTAGTTTCCCTGTCTTGCATAGCTTGTCTCATGGAATTGTTTGGTCTGCACTTTCCACTATTTCATGTTAAATTTGAGCAATGACAGGTAGCATCATAAAAACCTGGTGGATTTAAAATTTTGGAATATTGACAATGTTTGTTTGTGTATCCCCTATAACATTCTTTCCCTCAAAATACGAAACAAATAATGTCACTCTTATCAATGAATTTTCTATCTAACACAAAACAAATTTCAGTATACCAAAATTCAAATTCTTCTCCCAATATCTTCTCTCAGAATATATAGTTCATCGCCAAACATTTCCTGAGTGATTTAAATTAATTTACTTCATACATATTAACATGACTATAAAATTTATGAAACATATGACAAGTAATATGGATGTGAGAATGTGCATGCACCTCTACATTCTCCTCCCTCCCATCAAATTATCTCTGGTGGCTGTTAATCATCTTTTTGGCCTCTTATTTTCGACCATGAATTTTATTTCTGTTGTTGTTTTTTTTTTTTTTCCACTTGAACATCTTAAATTTCTGCAGGTTGCAGAACTTGAAGAGCAACTGAAGTTTGTTAGCCTTCAGAGAAGAAAAGCTGAAAAGGCCACAGTAGATGTTCTTGCGATTTTGGAAAATCATGGAATAAGTGATGTGTCAGAGGAATTTGATTCATGTTCTGAGCAGGGGGATTGTCTGGAAGATTATACAGCTCCTAATGGTTCATTGAAAGAAACTTCAACCTATGTAAAATTAAGAAAACATGAGAAGGAGGCATATTCTAGTTCTGAAGTTGAATCTTCTCCATCAACCGGTAGAAGCTTGTCCTGGAAAAGTACTAAAGATTCTCAGCATTCTCTTGAGAAGAAGAAGTACATGGAGTCGGTCAGAAGAAGAGCTAGTTTTTCATCAAACAGTTCGTCAGCAAGAAGGGTCGGTAAATCATGTCGTAGGATAAGGCGCAGGGAGACTAGGTGAATTTGCTTTTCTTGGTTCTTGATCATAAACTCATTGCCTGCATGTGAAGACCTTGTGTTCCTAAAAACCAATTTAATTAGTTTAAATAGTCATTAATGTGGAATACAGAGCCTTCTTATGATCATCCTTACTGCATAATAAAGGTGAAATTGACCCCATAATAAATGATTGTGTTGCATTTGATCCCAAAATATAAGGTCATGGGGGTAATTGGCCCAAATAATAGGTTAGGGGGGTAATTGTACCTTAGACCAAAGGTTATGGGCAAAATGCTACTTTTGCCGAAAAAATAATTGTTTTATGCTTGGTTTTACTTTTGGTGTCTGGGGAGAAGCGTTCTGGGTGGTGATCTGGAAAAATGTATAGCTGAATTGATGTATGCTAGATTTTATTTGGGCTATGTCTCTTTTATTTGTAATGTTAGATATTTTGAAATACTTTGCAATGAAATATGTTGAGTGTTTTATTTTATTTTCGGAAAATGAAAATGAACAAAACCATAACATTTGCAAACATTCATATTTTTGTTGAGCTGCAAAGCTGGTTCCTTGCTTCACTATGAATGATATGAATCGTTTGGTTGGGCCAGATCAATGGATGAGTCACATAATGATGTCACTGAGAACGCTGCTTATTCCAGAGATGCTTCAAACTGCTCTGATGGTGAGCATGTTGCATTGGCAGAAACTTCTGGGTATGCTAATGGAGAAGGTCCACTGGAAGGTACATTGGGGCCTATAAGTGGAACTCAAAAAGTTAATGGCCATTATATTGGCATACATGACAAAGATGAAAACATGGAAAGTGCTCTGCAACATCAGGAGCAACTCATAGGTCAATTTGAAGAGGAGGAGAAGGCCCAAAGAGAATGGGAAGAGAAGTTCAGAGAAAATAACGGTGCCACACAGGTATGCTTTATCATTTTCAACTGTCTCACTATCAGTGTCATTTAGATGTCCATCCTAGATCAGAATCTTTTATTTTTACTGATTTCTGTAAAGGGTTTATCTGGGGCAACGTATACATCGTCTTTCTACATTCCGTTTTGCATGTTCTTGGTATGCAGCCTAAACAAACTCATTTAGCTAATTACCTTATTGTGTGTGTGTGTGTGTGTGTATTCTTATGGGCATTTGATTTTTGATGGTTAGATTGAAAGATATTCTGATGAATAATTACATGATACAGAGTACAAGACAAAATCATTTTTGGGGCACCTAGGACTGCCTTGAGGTGTAAATTACTATTTCCTTCCAACATTTTCTGAAATTTTGTTGGGGTGATGTGTCTTCAATCAATCTACAGCAACATAACTGTTAGTGTGACAATGCACTGTAGCTATGAAGTTGTTTATGGGAGAAAAAACATTCAAACCATGTGGCAAAGACCACTAAATTATTAAAAAAACACACATGCACACATTTTCAAAAATGAACTGGCTGTCTTATTTTGGGATCCATAATACACTGCTGTTTTGTTTGATCTGGTTCAGCATCTGCCTGCTGCATATCGGGTTCCCTCCTTTCTTCTGAAAATATACATATAACTAGTTTTCACTAATATATATTAGCTCTCAAAATGATTGAGGTGTGTGTGCATATATATATATATATATATTTTTTTTTTTTTTGGGGAAACTTTGGCTCCAGTTATCAGGATCACCTTGCATCTTGGGACAATATGCTTGAATCTTGGGCTGGATGTACAGAAATATCATGTACTCAAAATCAGTTGCACCTAACACACTTGTCTACCTTAATTTGCATGGGCAATGTGAGTTAATCTCAAGACTTTTAAAGCCAGAAACGTGATGGCGAGGGGTGGGAGGAAAATTTATCACTTGAGTTCCTGCACGCTTGTTTTTTTCGTGTACCCAGTTGAAGTTTAAAATCTCCGTGACATTTTTCATAGGTTTTTCTACTGTCTTATCAACTTTTTGGTTCACAAATATTTTTCTCCATGAACCACCAGGATTCATGTGATCCTGGAAACCATTCAGACATCACTGAAGAACGGTATGAGACAAAGTCACAAGAGCTGTCATGTGCTGTTGGAACAACGGATTCAAATAATCGAGAAATGAAGCAAGGGCCAGTTGACACTCCTGTCAATGAAGAACCCCAGACTTCCAAGAGTTCGACACCTGTCACAGATGCTGACAAGGGTCACTTGCAAGATGAGAAAAGAAGCAGCGCCATAGATGCCCACAATTCTTCAGCATCAGAATTTTCTTTTCCCATGTCCAAGAAAAGTTATCATGAGTTTTCAAGAAAACAGCATGAGGGGTTGACACATGGAATGATACCTTTGTCTTATGTAGAGAAAAGCATCGCACTTTCTACTTCTTCTGGAAGACCTTCATCCTTTGAACTTGCAGTTGTGCCTCAAGAAACATCGAGTGGTTTAGGATCGGTCCTAGAGGCTCTTCAGGAAGCCAAATTATCACTGAATCAGAAGCTGAGTAGCTTGCCTCAAGCTGAAGGTGGAACTTCTGGCGATGTTAATCCGTATACAGAGACGAGCAGAGTGGACAGTTTCCAAATTCCCTATACCATTCCAGGCATATTCAGATTACCAACTGACTACCACTTTGAAGCAACTGCTAGAGCCAATCCCGGCAATGGTATGCAATCAAGTTTTGCTAATTATCATCCTGAAATTGCTAATGGTAGATTCCTTTCTGAGCCTTTTGTTGAGTCAAGAAGTGCTTTCTCTGGTGATGCATTTCTCACTGTTCCGAATAGACCTTTTAATCCGGAAATGAGACCAGGAGTTCCTCCACAGAGGTCTCTCAGTCTCAGCCAGCCTAGACTAAGTGAAGCTCCGACACCTTCTAATAGAATGAATCAGCTCGATCCGTACAGAAACCCTGTGCTTCCACCAGTTCAAGATTCTTATCCGTTTCCCCCAGATGCTACACTTCTCTCACCTTTGAACAAAGAAGGGGCTTCTAGAACCTTTCCAATTTCTGAAAGGGGGTTACCTCCAGTTATGCGCTTGTCCTCATATGATGGACGTGGTGGACCAAATACTTACAGGTAACCCAACTGCTATGATCTAGTTTTAATTCGTTTTACGGGCATGAATTACATAAAAATCGAATTCTTTTCTAAACATCGACCATGTGGGTTCGCAGTAGTGGGATAAAGACTTAATTTGTTGTTGTATCTAGATATATTCAGTAGGAACAATGTAATATACTGTTTCTGTGTAGTGAAATATAGTGTTTGTATAATAGAATAGGTGCAGGATTAATGCATGATGTTTTATATGCTCATTTTGAGCATAAGAACAATTGAAAGAGCTTCTCTAGCTGTATGATTTTGAAATGAATAGTGACACGTGTTAAAATCACTATCGATGATATGAAAGTAACAAGTGCCGAAATGTAGGGGTGTGCTCGGTTGCATGTGAACTAAATTGGATCACACATTCATATGGTTGTATATAATCACGAGCAATAGGGCAAGTACACAACCTTAAGTAAATGGACAATAGGTGCTGCTGCATGAGAGACCACAAGAATGATATTTTATTTAGGTATGCATCAAAAAGTCATTTTCGTAGTGACACGTGTCGCCTAAGAACAGTTCACCTTTGAAACGTAAATGTTTCCAAGGACATAATCAAAAACCTTACGTAGTCGGTATTCGGACCAGTATCCATGCACACGCAATAAAATCCTACAGAGAGAGAGAGACGTGCAAGCAGTTTAATAGTTGTCTTTGTGGATCATCTGTAACACTAAAATAGTTGTCAAAATATATAGGAATTTCATTTCTAATACCTAACTTTCTGCTTCATCCTACTTCTCTGTTCAAGAAACCTATATATACAACCATGTGAATCTTTCAAGTTCTAGCATCTTCTCTCTCTCTCTCTCTCACTCTCACTCTCTCTCTCTCTCACAAACACACACACACACACAATGGACACTAGTGAAATCAAAGTTCTAATGCTACCATGGCTAGCCCATGGTCATATTTCTCCTTTCTTGGAACTGGCCAAGAGGCTGACAAAAAGAAGATTTCTTATCTACATATGTTCCACTCCTGTGAACCTTAAATCCATAAAAAATAAGGTTGCAGAAAAATACTCTGAACACATACACATGGTGGAGCTCCATGTTCCACCATTGCCTGACCTTCCTCCTCAATACCACACCACCAATGGCCTCCCACCCCACCTCTTGAAAACCCTTCAACACGCCTTTCGCACAGCGGGTCCTCAGTTTTCAGACGTTATCAGTCATCTGAACCCTGATTTAGTTATATATGACTATTGTCAGCCCTGGGCTGCTCAAGTTGCTTCCTCCTTTGGCATCCCTGCTGTCCAATTCCTTACCATAAGTGCATCAATGATGTTGTATGTTCTATACGAGTTTGGGAAACTGGACGGAAAGTTTCCTCTTCCGGAAATTTCTCTAAGGGAGTATGAGAAGGTTAAGTTTCATGGTCACAATACTTCAGGAAATATAGATGAGCTTCTTGAAGCTTTCAGGCTTTCAAAGGACATTGTTTTGATCAAAACTTGCCGAGAAATGGAGGGGAAGTACATTGATTTCTTGTCGAATGTATCAGACAAAAGGATGATCCCCGTTGGTCCACTAGTTCAAGATGCGACGAATTATGACAATGAAAGTATGGAGATAATGCAATGGCTTGAGAAGAAAGAGAAGAAATCAGTTGTTTTTGTTTCCTTTGGGAGTGAGTATTTCCTATCTGACAAGGAGAGATGTGAGGTGGCAAAGGGTTTAGAGCTGAGCAAGGTTAACTTCATATGGGTAGTTAGGTTTCCTAATGGAAGGAAAATCAAGATTGAGGAGGCACTTCCAAAAGGGTTTCTTGATAGGGTTGGAGATAGGGGATTCGTCGTCGAGGGATGGGCCCCACAAGCTCGAGTATTAGAGCATTCCAGCGTCGGAGGATTTGTGAGTCACTGTGGATGGAATTCAACCATGGAGAGCATGAAGTTCGGAGTTCCAATTATCGCGATGCCAATGAATGTAGACCAGCCGATCAATGCACGATTGGTGGAGGCCATTGGAGTAGGTGCGGAAGTTGTTAGAGATGAGAGTGGGAAGTTCCAACACGAAGAGATTGCAAAGGTGATTAAGAAGATCGTTGTGGATGAAAGTGGAGACGATATAAGGAAAAATGTGAGACAACTAAGTCACAACTTGAGAGTGAAATCGGAAGATGAAATGGATTTAGCAGTGGAACAATTGGCAATGACCCGATTACGTAATAATTATTAGAACAAGAAAAGAGATTTTCCTTTTATATATATATATATTAAATGTATAGTATATGCTATAAATAAATTATTTAGAGCGAAATACAAGGTTGGTAACTTCTCCTTATATATGCTTTCTATTTTTAATGTCTATACACTTTCTATAAGAGCGAATTGCAAAATTAGTCTCATAACTATATGATATTTGTAATTTTAGTTCTGTTTCAAATGTAAATTTACAATTATGTTTCATAACAATTTTAATTTTGTAAATTTAGTCCTAATTTGGGTGTAAATTAGGAATTTTGTCAGAATTTGATATATTCATCCCGTGTGCCTTTTTTTTCCAGCGAAACTTTTCTAACGTGACTTTAAATTTCCATACAACCTGCAAAAAAAATGCCACATAAACAAAAAAAATTAAAATAATTTTAAAAAATTGTTGTCTTCTAAGTGAACAACCCATAAATAATCAAATATATATGAGCTAGGATTTTTTATTACTTACGGATTGTTCTTCTAAAGAAAGCAACCATTTTTTTAAAATTATTTTAAGTTTTTTTTTTTTGTTTATGCGGCATTCTATTTTTTTGTGTGACTTTTAAAAAAAAAAATTTTTTTTGCAAGTTGTGTGAAAATTTAAAAGCCACATCGGAAAAGTTTAACTCGAAAAAAGGCAAGCACGTCACTTTTCTGAAAAAAAAAGCCAAGCACGATGCACATGTCAAATTCTGACAAAATTTTCAATTTCCCCCAAAATAACAACTAAATTTACAAAATTAAAATTATTATGGAACATAATTGTAAGTTTAAATTTAAATGGTATTAAACTTACAAATGTCCTACAGTTATGGAACTAATTTTTCAATTTGTCCTTCCTATCATTTTGTAATTTTATTGTTGTATTTGAAAGGGCATAAATGAATATTTTTTATCTTCAGTATTATTTTGACTTGTAATTTTTACTTCAAAGAAAATTCATGTACTTTTTTAGAACAAGTCCTTTTTATAAAACAATATTATAGCAATAATCAACATCAATTTTGATATATCAAAGTTTTAAATAATATCAATGAATATTAAGACCATATCAAAATATTTATATGCTAATATAAAAAAATTCAATATTTATATAAATTTTACTAAAATTTCAACACAATATATAATATAAACTAATTTTTTTGATATACCATGACTTATCCTTATCATCCCATATCCAAACTAAACAAATGCTATATATATATATATATATATATATATATCCTCGGTCAATAAAGTCGTACTTCAACTCCAAGCTCCCATCCCTACCCTTACATACTTATCTCTTCCAGTTGCATGCTCTTTCCCAAGCACACCTCTCTCTCTCTCCTCTCTCCACGTCTGCACTAATTCCCCATGCAGCCGACACCTCACCAATATATAAAAATAAAAATCAAGATTCTCTCACTACATATACAACCATGCACAGCTGACAACAGTACCCTCTTCATGGATACAAGAAGCAGCAGCCGTAGGGTTTTACTGCTCCCATGGCTTGCCCATGGCCACATCACCCCTTTCCTCCTCCTCGCCAAATCCCTAGCAGACAAGAACTTCGTCACCTACCTCTGTTCTTCACCTGTCAACCTTAATTCCATCAAAAAGGACATCTCTCCCAAGGACTCCATTTCCATAAAACTGGTGGAGCTCCACATTCCGCCCACCCCGGAGCTACCCCCCCACTACCACACCACCAATGGCCTCCCGCCCCACCTCATGTCCCCCCTCAAGAAGGCCTTCGACCAGGCCCGGCCTGCCTTCTCCACCATCCTGAAGACCCTCAAGCCCGACTTGGTCGTGTACGACTTCCTCCAGCCCTGGGCGCCGGAGGAAGCCGAGGTGCAGAACATCCCGGCGGTGCTGTTCCTTACCACTGGCGCGGCGGCGTTCTCTCTGACCATGTACCACTGGTTCGAGCCCTCGTGGTAGTACCCTTTTCCGGCGATGTACTTCCGGGAACACGAGTACCTGATCTTCACTCGTTTGATCAAGTCCACCGACACTCATGACGGCGACAGAGTCAGAGCCTGCATCGAACGGTCGTGTGGCGTCGTCTTGATCAGATCATTCCGAGATATGGAGGGGAAATATATAGATTTTCTCTCCGGGTTGACTCAGAAGGAATTTTTATCAGTCGGGCCGCTTATTCATGATGTGGAGGCCCGAAAGAGTGATCCTATCATTGAATGGCTCGAAAGGAAAGACGTCGGCTCGACGGTTTTCGCCTCGTTCGGAAGTGAGTACTTCTTGTCGGAAAACGAGATGGAAGGGATAGCAAACGGGCTGGAGATGAGCGGAGTTAACTTCATATGGGTTGTGAGGTTTCCGGTGGGGGAGAGAGTCAGGATCGAGGAGAAGCTTCCACCAGGGTTTCTGGAGAGAGTGGGGGAGAGAGGAATGGTGGTGGAGGGATGGGCCCCACAGAGGGGGATACTGTCGCATCGGAATGTGGGGGGGTTCTTGAGCCACTGTGGGTGGAGCTCGGTGATGGAAGGAGTATATTCCGGCGTGCCGCTGGTGGCGGTGCCGATGCATCTGGACCAGCCGTTGAATGCGAGGCTGGTGGAGGAGGGTGGGTTCGGGGAGGAGGTGGTGAGGAGCAGAGATGGGAAGCTTGACGGGGGAGAGGTGGCAAGGGTGGTGAAGAAGGTGGTGGTGGAGGAGAGTGGGGAGAGGGTGCGGCGGAGGGCCGCGGAGATGAGTGGGAGGATGAGAGAGAAAGGGGATGAGGAGGTGGAAGGGGTGGTGAAGGAGATGGTGAGGCTGAGTTGGAGAGGAGAGAGAATGAATCTTGAGAGAGAGAATTCTTTGAAGAGGTTGAATCTTATGATGAAGGAAAATAGGGAGGGAGTGTTGAGTGAAAATACATGAGAATCTGTGTGAAGATAACTTGAATTAATAAGGAGTTGTAATATATATATATATATATATATATATTTTTTTTTTTTTTTCTGGAAATCTTTGTAAATAAAAATGTACAATTCAATTTAATTTCGAGCTCTTTATTTTGTTATATTTTCTGGAAAGAGTTAATTATACATTTTTAAATAATCTAGAATAAATATTTGTAAGATACTACGAAAACTAAAATAGAAAAACAACATGGATCTGCATATTTTAATCTCAGATCTTTGTACTCCACATAAAGTTCAGTTCTAGAGAGAGAAAAAAGAGTGGAAAAGAGAAAGATGGATAGGAATATCAGAATTAGGGGTTTCTTTCTTCTCCCTTTATTATTTCTGCCGATTGGCTTCGTAATCTTTTTTCGAACAAACTTTTCTGACGTGTTAGAAATTACTACACAACTTGTTGGAGTACTATTACTAATTGACGTTCGAAATTGAAGCAAATAATATTTACTAATTTCAATATAACATTAGACACGAAAAATAATTTTGAATTTCGAACCAAATAATATTTACTAATTTCAATATAACATTAGACACGAAAAATAATTTTGGCTTCAAATTGAGACGGACCCACAAAAATTAGGCAAAATTTTCAATTTATGAGAAATGTTAGAATATAATAGATCCCTTCTACTACACCATTTAAATGGATCAAATTCACCCAAAAGAAAAACCCAATTGACCCGCTTCTTTTAAACCATTTAACTCTCAAAACAATATAACTTCAATTATATATATATATATATATATGTATGTATGTATTAGTTATGCCAAATTCTATCCACATTAATTGACCAAAATAGTATATTTTTTCCACAAGAAACTGAAGTATATATTCCTGCATGTGTGTATAACTTTATACTGTCTCCAACCTACATGTGCAAGTATCGTGGGCACCACATTTCAGAAACGTTACTCACTTAAAAATATATTATCTCTAAACCCTTTTTCATTGTTTCTGTTTTTTTTTTTTTTTTTTTTTTTTTTTTTTGTTTAGATTAGAGATGTCGGGTTTATTTCAATTTCATCAATGCATGTTATGTATATAAAAATAATAATATCATAATATCACAAATAAGTATACGATCGACTAACAGAATATGAAATAGTATTTGAAGTAGAATATATCATTGCTTTATTGTTTTTGTAAGTGAGGGAGGACAACCAAAAAAAAAAAAAAAAGGCAAGTATTAAAGCAAAAGCTAAAAAGTGGGCACCCCAGCTCTTCAATATGCAATATCACACTGCATCACCATTATATGTAAGTGGAGTTATATATATGTGTGTGTGTGAGTGTGTCCAAGAGGGAGGAGAAGGTTTATAGTTGATTTGAAGAAAAAGAGATGAAGAGGGTGACTCTGGGTGCCAGCATTGGCAGCAGTGGCCGCTCGATATCGGCCAGAGATGAGGACGACGATGAGGCATCGAAGGAGGCGATAGCGTCGTATCAAGCAAGAGAAGAGGAGATCGAGAGGATGAAAATGGAGGTGAGGAAGAGAGTCGATTCTCAACTCACCCGCGCAGAACAAGAGGCTAAACGTTTGACACAAGTTTGGGAAGTAAGTTCCACCATATATACATTTCATAATTTCATCATCCAGTCTCATTTTCTTTGTTTCATATTGGAATATATATTTATATAACTATTTATAATTATATATATATATATATTTTTTTTTTGTGATTTTTTTGAAACCTAGATGTTTTCTCAATGGCAATATTGAATTGTTTGTATGAAAATTTGGAAATTTGGGTCTACGTAATTGAATGGATGTGAGTGTTCTGAAATCAAGAAATCAAAGCTTTATAATCATTATACTTGAATTGTTTTAGTTATTTTTGATGATGGGGTTGTGGGGTATGTGCCTCCTAATTCAAGGGCGTTGGGTTTAGGAGGTCATCTCTATTTACTTTTTTAGCATTATTTATTACTTTATATATCGTTTAATAATATAATATAAGATTGATGTAATATAAAATAGGCCATAAAAAGATCCCTCGTGTATCATCTTATATGTTGTGCGGGTTTGAATTTATCTATTTCATTCTGTATTTCATTATAAAAGATCATTATTTTTTTTTATCATCACATGGTGTATTATGATTGTATTAAAATAGAAGATTCAAACTGATTGTGCGGGAGGAAAGTGTTCCCACAAAAATACTAATTACAATATTTTGCGATTTATAATATTGAATTAGTTTATTCTTTTCATCAATACTACTTAAATTATAATGTGATATTCCTATTCACAACATTATTTGTGTTTATATTCTAAAATTTGTTTTACACATAAGTAAACATCATTGAATTACGTGAATTTCAATATTCTATGTTTTCTAAAATGATTTAATTTGTGAAATAATGTTAGGAACTGGAAGTGTTCACAGATCCAATGAGAAAAGAGGTGTGCAATGTGCGGAGAAGGTTAGAATTAGCCACTCGCGACCTCAAATCTCTGGCACTAACCTGCCAAAAGAAAGTAAGATTCTACTCCTCTTTTGCTCAAATAAATGACCATCTTTCTTGACCAATTTTGAAAATAGAATAAATTCTGAAACTTTTTCTTTTATTTTTGCACTGTTTTAAGGAAAAAGAATATAAAGAAGCAGTGGAGGCTTTCCAAGAAAAGACCAACGAAAGAGCACAGCTCACAGCTGCACTAGTGGAGGTAACCTATACTTTCAAATGCGAATTGGTCCTAAAGTTTGGGAAATTCTCACTTTTGTACCTTTAGAAGAAATAAAGCAATTCAGTGCAGCATTTATTTACACACTCTATCTGTGATGGATAACTCACCCGATGCACCGGGTGAAGGTAATAAAACACACAACTTTCTGGGCTAAACTTCTCTTTGGTGTTGGGGTTTTGCAGATGGTGGATCAAAGTGAGAAATTCAGAATGAAGAAGCTGGAAGAACTGAGCAAGATTGTCAGCTTAAAACAATGAAATACTACTTGGCATTGTATTTTTTTTCCCTTTCCTATTCATCTCTTCTTGAATCAGTGCTGCAAATCATTCACTTTATGAGCATGTCAACGTATTCTATACTGAATCGAGTGCAATACACTATTGATCTTCAACAAAAAAAGACAAACTGTAGTTGTACAATCACACCACTTGGACATGCAATTGAAGTAAATTAAATTCCAATGTGTATAAAAGTGTAAGTGCTACATACAGTGTGGCGCTTCATATGCTGTCGGGCTGTTCGCTAATACTGACAGATGAGAGAAGCTCTTTGTACTCTGCCAACAGATTTGGGATATCATTCAAGCGCAACTGAAAATCAACAAAAGCTCTTTGTTAGAGTGAAAAAACAACAGACACAAAATGGAATTATCCAAGCATCTACACAGCAGTTTCCAGCATATGTATTAAATTCCACGTAGAAACCTTGTTCGACTTCGCAATTGTTAGTAGTTGTTTGCAATAGAAATCAAAGTCCACCAGACCATCGACATAAAACAAGCTGGTGTATGGTGATATCTACCATTAGATACCATAAATACAGAATCTCGTTGGTTTTCAGGTGAAGCTGCAAATTTTTTACGGATTGTTTTATACATTTGCTCAAAGTTCACTATGCTCCCTTTGCCTTAAATTACTACTTTGTGATGTCTGTAAACGGAATTATTGAATAAGCCACATTGGAGAAGATAAACACCAGGGCAGCTCTCATCTCTCCTCCGTCTTAAGAAACATAGAACCTTTAACTTAATGACTAAAATGGCATAATGCTATCCGCTATAAGGCTATATCCAAAACACAATATCATATTAAACTAATGTTACAGACAAGCTCTGAAAGTTTATATTGTAGTCATTGTTGCTAACATATAAAAGCCATCAGATATTTAATTCAAGGAAAATAAACTATGATTTTAAATATGATGATATGATCACTCTGAAGCAAATCAGAACGAGCTCAATAAGGGGCTCAATATCTCTTTACCTGAGAAGCACTTTTGACATGATAGAAATGAAATGATGCGCCTTTCCCAGGGAAACCAAATTCGATAAGCTCTAAATTCGATCCAACCTTTCCACTGTCAGAGAAAGAAGCTAGTAAAAATAAAAACTATTCCATAAAGTAATTGCAAGATATGCCAAATCACTCAAAGATACCAAAAATGCACTTTGACTATGTTCAAGGGGCAAAGCTCACAAGAGCTGTAGTACTTTGGTGACAAAAGTTTGTCATGGAAATAATAGTCTGCCATATTATGATCCCAATATTTTGGTTTCATAGAGATCAAAGCACAGTTCAACAAAAACATGTTAAGGTAATATCTAAACAGTAATTACTTTCTTATGTCAAATTTCCTTTCTTGCTGAAGAAGCAATGCATCCACTATATATTGAAGGCATAATATGGAAAAATAACAAGTTCAGCAGATGCAATAGGGTGTTTGCAGCATGCACACACACACAAATTACACATTGGGGGGGGGGGGGGATTTAGAAAGAAAAGTAATTTCATTATAACAGATTATACACCACACCACTTTTCAATTCTCCAATTCTTTTCTAAAATCTTAACATGTGAATAGAAAATTAATGAAACTTATTAAGCATAAGAGAAAGGCAGCCATAACCATACGACAGTTTAATGACATTCTAGATGGAAACACAATGTACAACATGCTTAACAGTATGGTAAAGGGTTGACTCAATTGACAAATTATACCCCCAAATTAAGATGCTCAGTAATCTGTAATTGACATAATGTGAACACAATAATAATGTATAAGCAATTGATCTCACATATAATGGCGGGTGATCAACCGCTGGTAGTCATGGAGTAATGGGCTAAGCTCCTTCAAAGTTATAGATAGTGGTGCAGCCTTCATCCAGTGCTCTCGGAGTGCTTGGACAGCCTTTAACCAACATACGGTCAGAAAACATGGCATGGTAATGCTCTACAAATGTTAAATGTTAATCTACTAAGCCAAATGAGATATTGAAAAACCTGCATGTTGGTGAGAGCCTCTTCACCACCAATTCTTAATGCCAGTTGGATAAGTTCTTTGTCTTCCATTTCATCTCTGACATGCTCAGGATTAGAAAGTGAAACTGAAATTTCTAATCTTTTCTGCAACTCGGAAAGTGCAGTTCCTTCTCTTTGGCCTTCCTGCAGAAAGAGGCACTGAGAAATTAGTGATCATTTATCATTCTAATACAGTTGAGCAGGCTAACTCATATAATGTTCCTGAATGAAACTGTCATCATTATGAGTTGGTCTAATAAGTATGTGGCACTATCTATTTCTTGATTGCTGGCATGCTGCATTTAGCCAGAATGTAAAAGAACCACGGAACTCCAAATACTTGGTGGAATAATTAGAAGACGAGAATATCTTTTATAACATTGTGTTAGCATCAGATTATGCTGTTCTCCAGTGACACCTTGCATGCCTTTGTCAAGATTTTCTCAATCGAAGAAAAATAGCAAAATTCGTAACATGAGCTGAGTTCCATTAGTGCTTTGAAGGAAATATACTATGGAAAGGAAATTAGTACCTTATTCTACAAAGGAGTTAAATCTTTCAGATCAGAGTACTAAAGCCCCCCAGGAGAATTTTTTTTATTAAGAGAAGGCAAAGTTACATGCTGACACAGCTCATCAACAACAGACAATTAAAATGGAAAATCCATTTAACATCACACCTTTTCTCCCATGGTAGTGTTTCTTTCTGGAACATTTTCAGATGAAGATGCTTTAAAGCTCTTTGCAATAGGATCATCTGCAATCAAGCACAATCACCGTGAACAATTCTCAGACCTAAGCCAGAATTGACAAACAAAGTGAATCCCTAAACATGTTCAGGGTGTTACAGAGTGCCAAATACCTTCAGGTACAAGCCACCACAGATCACCATAAGTTGATTTTCCATCAAAACCTCCAAATAATAGATACCGAGAGTCGATGCAGTTCATGGAATGGTACGCTCGAGCAGCAGGGGGTTCATTGCTGGTAGGTAAGCGTTTCCATTGCACAGAAACTAAATGCAACAAAAATATCACACCATCAAAAGTCATACTTGTAAGATAAAAGAACAATGAAAACCTTAAAAGCACAATTATAAGGTCATTATACTTAAAAGTAAAGAGTTGCGCCCACTCCTAGCCTGTAATAAACATTTTAAGGGGAATTTTGGTATATATCATTTCTGAAGAGGGGTCCTCCAAATACACATATACCACTTTTCCCCAGTGCAACTATGGATAAAAGTGCTTTGCTACAAAGGCTGCTGGCATAATTCAAGAATGGAATTTTGTGTGTAATCTCTATCATGAGAATGCAGGATTATGGATAGGAAAAATTATCAGCAGCTTAATTTGGGAAAATTGAGGAAGATGCTCACTATTAAGGAAGATGGACTGATTTGAAGGGCAACTACTGTTTGTAGAGTCTGTTTTACTTTTCTCTATTACATCCATTTGACTTTACCATGAGATAGAGACAAGTGGCAACATTATTGAACCAGAATGTGGCTAACTAATTGACAAAAGCTCAAGGAGATAATAACAAAAAAGTTTGATACAAGAAAGAAAAAAGAAATATGATACTGCAATAACATCTCAGGTGAAATATTATGTGTCCATGGAGAGCATAAGGCGCACCTCTGTCTAAAACAATACAATCATTGTAATAAATGTCATATCGGCTCAACCAGCCGCCAGTTCCATGCCCTCCAAATAACAAAAGCTGCAATCAAACAATACTTGTAAAGCAACTTGCATGATATATACGAGAAGAACGATAGGACCAACCAACTTGTTTGCCTAAGGGGTACGCAAGTCAGAAAATATAAGCAAATGAATATCTAAAGAGTTTGTACTCAAACGTCCCCAATTGACTTTATAGGATGACTGAAACTACATACAAATATAATCTCTTGAGAGAATTATAGAAACATAGAACTATAGGAATGTTCTGGATTAGAAACAGAACAATACATGCATGTTTGTTCAAATGGCGTTATTCTTGACAAGTGCATAATCAGGAGAACATATAATGCCTATTACTGCAATAATCAAGGACCTAGTGGCACTTAAATCAGCAAGGGAAAGCGGAGCAACCATATGCTCTCATACAAGTATTGGATGCGACCTTGGAGAGGTAAATAGAGCTGTCCAATGTTATTCCAACATGCAACACTAGTTATATAAAACATGGAAACCACAGAAATGCAAAACATTTAGAAGATTACGTAGGGGCCTCCAGAAGCGACAGTGTGTCCACAGCGGGGTGAAGGAGCTTGTCCTGGAAGCTTCAATTGAGTCCATCCAGGAGGTTCATTCTCTTCCTTTCACAAGAAATATCCAACCATTATGAACTAGATTAAGCATGCAAGGGTACTCTCAAAACACCACAATATATAAGGGCATCAGATCATAATAGGGTTTAAGAAAATGAAACAATATAAATCATAACTGAAAGATTAAAGGCAGAAAATGGAACATTTAAAAATTAAAAATGGAAACTTGAACTGAGCTTGTGAGTTGTGACTCCTCCATAAAAATAAAACAAGAGGGAATTCCCTCAATTGATGAGATTACAGGATGTCACATAAAGTTTGAAATATGGCGGCTGCTTATATTGATGCCACCACCATTA
This sequence comes from Caryopteris x clandonensis, assembly GCA_028749325.2. NCBI lineage: Eukaryota > Viridiplantae > Streptophyta > Magnoliopsida > Lamiales > Lamiaceae > Caryopteris > Caryopteris x clandonensis. The sequence continues at coordinate 2,737,565 of JAPYKT020000027.1, read as the reverse complement.
ACTATGATATTTAATAAATAAATAAAAACCATTATGTAGACACTAGATAGGTATTAGCCATGATCACTCTTTATCGATTGCTTCTGCTGGATGATAAGATTGCAATAAAGAGCTAAAGAGGTACCTTCTTTAATGAGTCCCTTCAAAGCCCAAAGATCACCCATGATTGGGCCGCCACCACCTGAACAGGTTAAAATTTTCAGGTGGAAACAAAATTAAGATCCATAAATTGGTAGTCTAATTCAAAGATGTGGAAATAATATTAAGCATAAAAGTTGAAGCACAATGTCCTGCATCTCAATTTCTTTTCGAAAGAGAACAGTAAACAGAGAAGATTATTTTCGGTCATCTAAAGCAATCATAGAATCTAACATTACCTCTACCACCATATATGAGCAACCTCTTTTCAATCATTGTAACAGAATGGCCACACCTTGGAGGAGGTACTGTCCCTGAAACCGACAACTCCATCCACTCAAGTGAAACTGCTCGAGAAGCAATCAAATATCAGGGTGTGACCATTCTGGATTAATATGAAAAAACAAATGTTTACTGAGATGAAACAATTATAATACTTGTGTCTAGGACATAGACATCTGAGAGCCACTTTTTGCCATCCCAGCCACCATACCTGCACCATACTCATATAATCTGAACAAGTGGACCAGAGACACAAATAATCAGCTCAAATAAAGAAAATGGTCCTCACATCACAATTTTATTGTTTCCTACAACCGAAGCAGATGCAAAATCTCTAGATGAAGGCAAGTCCCCAAAAGTGGCAAGCTCTGACCATTGCCATATATCTGTAACCAAGAAGAAAATATTTTCATGTTTGATTCCTACCATTAACTGATTGTCTACGTAAGAATTTGTAGAAGCTCACCAGTATCTAGAACCCAAAAATCACCTAACCTGTAAATCACAAGCTATCTTGTGAATAATCAACTTTAAACAAGCTCCGGTAATTACGTTACATAGATGTTGCAGAAAATTAATCTATAATATACCTATTCCCACCAGACCTTCCACCAAATATGAACATGTTACAATCTATGGAAACAGCAACATGGAAAGCACGTGGACTAGGGCACACTTTCCCATCAGAACTGCTGCCCGTGCACTCTGGCTGAAACCACATATTATTATCTGTGACATTGCAAATACAGAAATATCTGTTGTAAACTGCATATTCTATTAGTTATAAATAAGAAGAGAAGATGCATAGAATATTGAATAAAATGGATCCCCAGATGACCAACTTATTCTGAAACAAAATAAAATGTTCTTACTTCTTAGTACTTCCACAAACATATATATTTCCAGCTCGCATGTCAAAGATTTACATGCTAGATTGAGGGGATAACTAAAGGTACCCATTTTTATTCTTTTTTGTTGGGTTCAAGCCCAATCACATAAACGTTCTTAAGATCATACTGTAGTAGGGCCCCTAGTGGAAATCATCTAGTTCTTTGTTAACCACAGAACTAGGACGAATAGTAGGAACTAGTGAAACTTTTCTTCAGATTGTCTAGTTATCATCACTCAAACTAGAACAAATACGAGAGAAAAAGAAATTAGTGAATGCAGAAGAAATAGCCACCTAGGGGGAGATGTCTAGCTATTCTATGTAGGCTAATCTCGATATCCAAAACTATATACCGATGCTTGAATTGCTTAAAGTTGAATATAGACACTTTTAAGTTGACCTTTTACTAGCGATTTACAAATTATTTTTCAGCAAATTCAGTTTTTCAAACCCGAGGCTATTCCAAATCCTTATCAACCTCAATCTTTAACAGCATAATAATATACCAAGTTATACATACTCCATTCAATTTTCCTGCTATTAAGCTACTGTACCTTGATCATACCCTCAACCACAAGCTTCCAACAGATTACGGCGAAAACAAAATGTAAACAAACACAATCATCACCAACTTGCATTAATTGAAACGAAAAAAATTAAAACGACCAACTCACCAATGTCATAAACAGTGACATCATTGAGGAACTTCTTGTCCACCAGGCCACCGAAAATTACGATCTTCGACTTCCCGATATTCACAGCTGTGTGTCCACTGCAATTCCATGGGGGGATGAAAACTGATCTGGTAAATTTAATTCGCTAGATGAAAAATATAATCAAAGTATATACGAGTATTTACCTTCGAGGTTGAGGTAGAGGTCCAGTGAAATCGGAAGCAGAAGCTTGAACCCAGCAGTGAGTCTTCATCCTCTCTCTCCTCTCTTTCCTCTCTCACCCTGGGATTTTACTGTATTTCACTATGTATATTATTATTACTATTATTATATCATTTTAATTTTTTTTCCTTATTTTGTTTTTTACTTTTTCTTGTCAAAAAAAAAGTGATTTTTTGTTTTATGCATAAGTGACCACATTCCATTTTTATAAATATTTTGATTTTTTTTTTAAAGTGCATTATTTTAATGAAAAATCATTTTTATCTAATTTTGTCTTTTTAATAAGAAATAATTCCAATTATTACACTTTAAAAAATAAACATAAAACCTAAAATTAAATTACAACTCAATATAATTTATTTGAAAATTGGTACCTTACTGTGGGTATGTTTGGACACGCCTTTGCACAACCGGTTGTGGGTTGTGCAACGATCCAATTCGTGTTTGTTTACAAGATTGTAGGTTGTGGTTGTTCCATTCACAACCCTACTCACTTTACACCTCTTTTTTCTCACTCTTCTCTCATCATTCCCAAAAAAACTATTCAATATATATTTTTTCACCTAAAATTTTTATAACTTTTTTATTTCAAATCCATTTTTTATAAAAATTATATCATATTAATTCATTTCTTAAGATCTTTATTTTAACATCCATTTTGCATATATATATATATATAATAATCCATCACCAATTATTAAATCCACAAATATTTATCTCTCATAATATAATAATACAAACAAAATTCTACTAAACATATTGATTTGACATATCAATACCAATCTACCTTATTACAATCCAAAACAAACACTACCTTTTACTATGCATTTGATTGTGACACAACCTTACAACCCACAATTGATTGTGCTACGGAGGCCTCCAGCCTAGTCCAAACATCAGATTGCGAACTTAAACCCTAAAATCAATAAGTGTTTATTGCAATCAAACATTATTCGTACTGAAACAAGTACTTTAAAATCTACAAAATAATTTGAATAATTGTTTTCTACAATAGTTAGTTTCTCCATCATGCTCTTTTGATAACTGCTAAATAGTCGAGTCTCAATTCAACTATTTGAAATCTCTTATTGTTTTATGCAAATATGGTATCATATCTCCATAGATCACGAACCCACAACCCTAAAATTGATAAATATTTAATACAAACAATCATTAATTCTCATTAACAATTTTTTAAAATTCTACAAAACACTATGAATAATTGTTTATTTACAGATGATTGCTCTTAATTCAACTATTTGAGCTATTGTAGTAACGAATCTCTTATTTAATTCAAAACTCGGTATTCTACAATTTATAAATCACGGACCTGAACTCCAAAATCGATAAATGTTTATCGCAAACAAACATTATTTTCACTTAAAACAATTGTTTAAAAAAAAATCTACAAAATAATATGAATAATTGCTTCTTTACAACTTCAATACTTATATACCAAATCAAGACTCCCTTCACCTCCTCTGGAAATTGAAGTACTTGATCGCGAATGCAAAGACCAGACAGAAGAGGATGGCCCATCCAACATGAGCTCCAATAACAGCACCAAGGAAATCATATTTGAATCCAAAGTAACCTTCAAGATACAGTTTTAATGGAACATCACCAAAACCCGGTATTTCTAACGGGTCGGCCTTATCGCCCACCTGAGACGTGATCAGACCGTATATAGTCCACGCCACCGGAGATGCCCAGTAATACCATCTCCACCATATCGGAATTTGCTGAAAGAAAAAAAGAATTAACTTTTAGCTCAAGTATTCGTTTCAGAAAACGCTAGCTCGTTTTCTGTTTGTTTTCCTAAGAAACGGGATATAGTCATTTTGGCATATAAAAAGAATAAGATGCTCTTTTTGAGAAGAAAAGAGTATTGATCTTCTTCCCATGTGTCTCAAGACTGCAGGATTTCTCGAGCTTCTGCAGGTCTTGGTACACGTGGGGAGAAGACAAAAAGAGTTTCTTACCGTTCTTGGGATAAGGAAGCCGGAGAACAAGTTCCAAAAGCTGAGGAAAAACGACATGACGATTGCAGCAATCGCGTAACTTGGAGTGAGCGCCACGAGCATCATACCGTATGTTGTGAAGTAGACGAAACACATGAACACGAAGAAATAGAAATAAAAGAATTTATCGGCCCGCCATTCGAATCCAATCATCGAGTAAAGGAGAAGGCAATATATCATAGTTTGGATTGCAACATAAATGATCTCAATCGCCACCTGCGCGAACGCATAAGGAAATGCCGAATACATCCCAGCTGCTTTTTCGCGATAGAAAACAGTTCTTTCTACGGCTACAACTGATTGAACAGCCGAAGTATTTGTCCCTCCAAGAAACATAACAGCAGAGTACATAGCTCCGACTAGATTCATCAGGTCCTGTTGTTTAGACCTGTGCCGTAATAATCAGATTTTAGACCATTCGCACGACGAAATGGAAATCGAGACAACATATCTAGGACCCATTAGAATTTACTTACATTTTCTCCCCCTTGTCCCAGAAAATGACTCCGAATATAAGTCCGATTAGCGTTGTCATGAAGAACCTTATGGCATTATACTGAGGGTTCCTCCAGTAAGACAAATGCTGTTTCCAGAAACAAGCTTTACACTGAGAAATGAAGGACTGTGCATATTTCGTATGGAAATGTAAATCCTGCGACCCTGGTGCAGGAGTGCTCAGTTCTTTAATCAGCTCTTGATTCCGTCTGTCAGGAAGAGAGAGAGAGTCAGAAATGCATGCAAGAACAGCAGAACAAGAGAGAGAGATGCATGCAAGAACAGCATAACAAGAAAAACATTGCAGAGCTTATGAGTTATTTACCTGTATAGATCAGAGCTGGTGTAAAGTTGAGCAAAGTCGACGTTGAGTTGAGCCTCCATAGCAGGAGTGCTGATATCCAGCATCCATGTAGCAGGATTATAACCTTCTTTGATCGGAGGAACACCAGGGATGGACTGAAGCACAGTAGTATAATTAGCTCACAGGGGCATTTCTCATGATTCCCAAATGAAATCGAAAAAATTTCGATACTTTCTTGCATGATACAGAAGTATACTTACTTGAAAGTATTCTACCAACAAGCAAGAATGATGGCCAAGAGGCCCTCCATAAATAACCTGTCCTCCTCTCTTCATCAACAACAGCTACACCAAAAATTACAACAAAAATTTACAAAGCTAGCAAACTCAAAGCAAAAATAATATTCATCATCTTGTCTACCTCATCAAAAGATTCAAAAATATCTATGCTTGGCTGGTGAATTGTGCACACAACGGTTCGTCCCGTATCAACCGTGTTGCGCACGGTTCTCATCACGATTGCAGCAGCTCTAGCATCAAGCCCCGATGTAGGCTCGTCCATGAAGATTATGGACGGGTTTGCCACTAGCTCCACGGCTATAGTCAGTCTCTTTCTCTGCTCTGTTGATAAACCGTCCACTCCAGGTAGGCCGACTAGAGCATTTCTCAATGGATTCAGCTCGATCAAATCCATCACTTCCTCAACAAACATCTAATCGAAAAGGAAGAAAATAAATACCGCGTCATAAACTGAAAAACAGACACTTTAAGATCAGATTTGAGATGGGATACCTACCTTTCTTGTTTCCTTGTTTACATCGGGGGAGAGACGCAGCCAGGCTGAGTACACGATGGACTCATAAACGGTGACGTGTGGAGAATGGATATCGGTCTGTTCACAGTAGCCGCTGATGCGCGCAAAAGTAGATTGATTCTTAGGATAACCGGAAATGTTGATACTTCCTTCTATGTAGCCACCTGTTTTCCTTCCAGCTAACACATCCATCAAGGTGGTCTTACCCGCACCACTTACACCAACTAACGCCGTTAGGACCCCAGGCCTGAATGCCCCACTCACGTCCCTCAACAACTGGAGACGAGTTTCTTCAATCCCGCTCTTTTTCATTTCCTAGAGAGAGAGCGGGAGAGAGAGGGAGAGAGAGATTAGTATTGTCATCTTGGTCTACTTCAAGAAAACTGCATCAGAAGAGACTTACAGCAGGCATATCGACGTAGTAGTTCACGTGATCAAACGCTAGCGACAGGGGAGTGAACGGAAGCACCATCCCTCTTCGCGTAGCAGAGTTACTTCCTTCGGATTTATTCCTCACAGACATGTCAGTGCCTGTAATCAATAAACAGCATCCTTACATGAAACTATTACAAGCATATCCGAATATAGTAGATGAAACGTAATCAGGTGTGTATCAGACCATCGGCCATGGGAGCTGCAGAGGTTGAACTTCCATCGGACCCACGATTCTTTTTCTTGTTTTTGGCATCATTATCTGGAATAACAGTTCTTGAATCTCCAAACGCTGCAAAAGTTTGCATTAGATTGTCATAACAAGATTCTGGAAGTCTCAGCTGAAAGATTTCAGGGCAAAAAACAAAACGAAAACAGACTTACGTTTGAGGTAAGTGAGTGCTATAATGAAGCAGATATTGAAGAAAATAGAAAATGCAAAGAGAGCAATGACACATATCCAGTACATATATTCCTCCACAAACATGCCCCTCATCTTAAGAAGAACCTTGCCAACTGTCGGCTCGGGAAACCTCGGATCGGTGTTTGGCTGAGAATAACAAGATTGAAATACTTAAAACTAAAAGCCATCAATCTTGAAAACTGTAGAAAATCCAACAGATTAGCATAAAAACTTACAGTGCTCCATCTTTCGTCCAAGAACTCGTTAATGGCTATAGCGTTTTGGCCGTACATCATTGGAGAAATATAATATCCCCAGATCATCCATGGTTCAATGTCATCTGAATGGTAGGAAACATATGTAAAGACATTTTTGTAGATTAAATGCAGAAAGTATGAAATCTGAGTGGAAAAATACTAACCTTTTGCAATAATAAAACCACCAAGAACAAATACAAGTAGCAAACTGAAGGTACCCAAAGTGTTTGCAACAACCTGCGTTCGTCCAAGTGCGCCAATGAATCGGAACAGTGATAAAGCCATCTGATGCAGTGCAAAAAATGCCAGCAATTGTCGGAAAAACCTGAAATGTAAGATCAAGAAAATATAGTAAGCAATTTCTAGTATGTTTCAGAGGCTTAGCAAATAGCATGATCATACAGATTCCTGTCTCAATCAATGTGACGGTTCTTTACATAGCCGAGAGAGAGAGAGAGAGAGAGAGAGAGAGAGAGAGAGAGAGAGGTAAGAACATACCTACTAGCAGCAGGGGCAAATCCAATGGTGTAATAGGTAAGAACAATCCATATTAATGATTCCATAAGAGAAAGAGGGATCCTAAGAAGCCAAATCGGCAAGGAAAAGGCCCAAGCAGGGTAAAACAGACCGTCCCTCTGTTTGAAAAACACGGGAAGCCTCATAACGGTCAGCGCAAGCTCTGCTGTCCCGTTAAACATCACATTAATAAGGCTAAAAAACAATGCACCATAAAATTTTCCCCCATCAGCTAACTGGCCAGATTTCATCTCTGTCCTAAAGAAAACAGTGAAGGTTATTATCGACATTATAGTTATCTGGAACGTCTTAAATATGTACAAGAACGAATTGCGTTTCATCAAAAGCCACTCTCTTGACAAGCATGCCTTGAACAGTTCCATATTGGATATCCCGTATTTTTCAGTAACCAACGCAGCTGGATGGGCTTTCATTTTATCATATGGGATTGCCAGGTCATCGTATAGCTTTTGCCCAATATGGAAAGAGCTGAAACAATCCACAAACTCTTCCACTGAAACATATCTATAAGGTTCATTCTGTTTGCACCAGTATTGCTCTTGGTCTTTTACTGAAGTAACTTCCTGTAAAAAGTCTGCAACGCCCTTCCTCTCAGGGCACTTGAATCCAACACTCGCAAAGAACTCAAGGATGTTTTCACGAGGGCCTTGATAGACGATTCTCCCTTCTGAAAGCAAGATAATGTCATCAAAAAGCTCGAAAGTTTCTGGTGCAGGTTGGAGAAGGGATATTATCATTGTCACATCCATGATGTGAACCATTTGTCTCATGTATTTAACAATTTGAAATGTTGTTGAACTATCAAGACCCGTTGAGATCTCGTCCATGTAGAAGACTTTTGCAGGCCCCACCAACATTTCACCTACATATCAACCCAGAATGAGAAGCAAGCAACATTAGAATACAGTCACAGAAAGGACTTTCTGGAACTCATGAGAAAGTTCACACACACGAGTGTGCACATGTAAAGTGTATGATTATGTGTAAATTTGTGGTGAATTCTACACCTATTGTAGTATGGATATACCGCACTAACATACCAGTTGTGAGCCGCTTCTTCTGTCCACCCGAGATTCCTCTTCTCATCTCATCTCCCACCAATATATCAGCACATATGTCTAATCCAAGAATCTGTAATGAATCATCTCAATTTACAGGAATCAATTGCTTGGCTGCTACTTTAGAATCAAAGATTCATAGGAAGAACAAGAAGACGAACCTTGAGAACATAGTCGGTCACAAGACTAGATTCTTGTCCAGCCAATGCTGTGGCTTTCATGAATGCATCAATCTCAGGGTCCGGCTTGATTCCAGCCTCTTTTTCTCGCCTGGACAGTTCGACAAGAAGGTCGTACCTGGTTCCAACTCCTAAGCAACGTCCCGAGAAATTTAATGTCTCCCTTACAGTCATCTCGCCATGGTGAAGGTCATGTTGGCTGATGTAAGAGCAAGTCCTCTGAGGAACGAATTCCGCCATTTCATGACCACAGTAGGTGATTCTTCCACTTACCTACCAGTTGAAGCAACAAAAACAGTGAGTGAATGAGTGAGTGAGTGAGAGAGAGAGAGAGAGTGTGATGTAGAAACAAGATGAAAGATCACGCACCCTAAGTTCCTTGTCCAGCTTCCCAGCAAGAGCCTTGAGCAATATCGTTTTCCCAGCACCTGGAGGTCCAAGAAGTAGCGTCATCCTACGCAACGCACAATAAAGAAAACGCGGCGTGATTTACATATCACCAAATGAGCCAAAATGATACATTCCATGCACTTGTGAAAGATAAAATTAAATCGTTTGGTTTAAGAGCCTTCCACTTCCACAGTTATGCAGGCGAAAAACAGTTTCAAGTTGAATTCCGACTTATCTGGCAATCTATGGAGTTCAATAAACCAACCTTGAAGGTTTAACAATTCCGCTAACATCATGAAGGATCTTGATAGACTTTTTCTTCGAAGGGATGATCTTCACTTTTTCAAAAAATCCCTGCAGCAAATAAATTCCCGAGTATATCTTCACTTCTTCAAAATGAAATAGATTTATATCATCAATGTGGAACTACAACTACAACTACAACTGCAGCTACAGCAACGAGCAACACGCCGGTGACAAATAATTGATGACGAATACTCACAGAAAAAGCGACAAAATGATGAAACAAAGGGGAAAACAGGGCTATTTCAGCTAAGAACTCCCTTATGCATCAGTGTGTGGCAACTGCATTGTATTTAAACCACATATTGTAATCACTAGATAATAACTAGCAGTAAAAGTAAAATCCAACTACCTCCAACACATTCAACGCCGAATTCCACAGAGTCGGAAGTGCCCTTGATCCAGCATACACATCTCCTTCAACCGATAAATGCTCAAATCGAACTTCTACTTTTGGAATATCAATCCCAACCCTATTCAAACAAAAAACCAGAGTTAATCAAGGATGAGAGAGAGAGAGAGAGAGAGAGAGGGAGGGAGAGAGAGAGAGAGTGCTCACCTATCAGTCCTATCTCTTAGCCTCTGCAAGAACCTCTCATTATCTTCATCAACAACCTTAAGCAAACTTTCCATGAGACGCTTCTTCTCTTGACCTCCCAAATTGGCAAAATCGACTTCCTCACGAACAACTCGCCCATCATCCAATACTTTCTTCAAAATCCCTTTCCTCGTACGATCAAACGTCGGAAGCCTCTCAATAGCAGCCCACATAAGCTCATCTTGATCATCATATTCCCTCCCACTTCTATGAAAAGCATCCTGTCCGGGCCCAGTAAACACCTCCCTCACACTAGCTGAGGCCCAACTTCTTGTGCTGATAGATGCAAAGCTGATCCGCCTACTGGCGGATCCACTGCTGAGGGACCTCACCGCCGCCAGGTCATCCCCAGCAGCCGCCGCCATCTTTTTCAGATTCAAAACCAATAATTACTTCCCAGTTTTAATCCCTGGAGGATTACTTTCATCAACTTCTATATCAAAGCTGCACAGAATTCAGCACTGTATACATAAGCTAATCAAATTTCTAATCCTTTCAAAGATGATTCATATTCTTTTTCTGCAGAATCCCAATAAGCTTAAGCTCTCCGCAAACTTATTTCGTTCTTCCTTTTCTGGGGTCCCAACTTTAGATATCAGTATTCATAATGATACACACACATGGATGAATAAACAATCCAGTTTTTTTTTCTTTGGCCCATGAAAAAGCAACACCAAGCATAACAGAAGCAATCATACGTCAGTCCAGCACAAAGATCATCAAACACATTCTTGAAAACAACAGTAAATATTATTTTTTAATCAAACCCATAAACAAACAAAATTCCTTCCTTGAATCCGAAGATAACAAAAAAAGAAAAGAAAAGAAAAAAAAAACCTTACTTGATCGCAACATCCAACCCACAACAATAAACAATCGTTACATGAATCCCTCTACCCCATATCCATACAGCATAAACATCAGCATGAATGCGTCTGAAAGAACTTACAGAGAACGAGGCACCATAAAGTGGCTGCAGAAAATGCAGAAATGGCACCAATAACTACCTCCCCATAGAAAACCCAATAATATAAAGCAACAAGTGCTAATAAACTTAACACAGTTTGCGTTTCACACTCAAGTGTGTAACTGTGAGGAAGAAAAAAGTGTGCGGCAGCGGGAGCACTTGCAATTTTTTTTATTTTCTTGTTTGTTCAAGTATTTGGTATATGTGGGGACATATGTAGATTAAGAGAAGCATGTTACATTCGGTGCGGAGTGATTCTTGGGATTTTCTCCAAATTTAATGGCGTCTGTAAGGTATAATCAGTTCAAGATAAAGTTTAATGTCTCTGTAGATTTAGAGTGGATCAAATCATCTATTCCAATTTTGATGTTCAATTTTTATTCCACTCATTCTAAATATTTCTTTTAAATTTAATGGCCGTAAAATCTGTTCAAGAATCAAGATAAACAATAACGTCTCTATTAACTTAAAGTGGCTCAAATCGTTTGTTTCAATTTTAATATTCGATTTTTTATTCCACTCATTCTAAATACGACACTTGTTTCACGATTTTATTAATTAAAAATTCATAAAAATCGTATCTTTTTTACACCATTATCGTAACACCATTTGAATTTATCAAATACATCTGCAAGAAATAAACTCAATTAACCATTAATCTAAATTATAATTAAAATAATACAATATAACCTACATCAAGTATTTTTTATCTCGAATTTATTCGTGAATTCTCTTGATTGAATTCAAAACATTAGGACAAAAGAAACGCATCAAATTTTAAACTCAAAGTTCAAATATAATGATAAAGATTATATACGTATATAACTTCTCTTTATTTTTATTTCAGCGATGAAGTCCAAATTTAAGAACTGAACCTAAGTAATTTTGACCTTTGTTCTTAGTTCGGAAATACCTATACCAAAATATACGTCAAATTTTCTTGAATGTCCTTCTAAATAAAACATTCTATATTTAATTTAAGTTCGGTAAATAAATTTTATCAAAGTTTAGATGAATTTACCGTATATAATATGTGATATTAAGAAAATTATTACTTGCAGATATATTGATAAATCCAAATCTTATATATATTGGTGATTGATTTTTTTCCCTCGTGCTGCGTGGCCTCAAGTGATATGGTAACAATGTAAAAAAAAAAAAAAAAAAAGATTTTATTAATTAATTTTTTTTAAATTTCTAATTAATTAAATTATAGAACAAGTATATATGGGTGGTATAAAAAATTAAATATTAAAGTTGGAACAGATGATTTGTTCCTGACTTCAAAATAGGAAAGAAGTTGAGAACTCAAATTTTGCAACTTTAACCGCATGCAGGTCACAACTTGGGGAGCATTTATATTTAGTCTCTCTCTCTCTCTCTCTCTCTCTCTCTCTCTCTCTCTATAGAGGGTTGGAAGTGCAGCATATATATATATATATATGTATATATAATTATTTTTTTAATTTATTTATTTCCATTCTTTATTTTTGTATGAAGGTTAAGTTGGAAATTTCTTGCAGAAAAGAAATTGACCTAATATAAAAAAATCCAAATATTGGTAAGATTTCATGATTTTAGTCAATCCTTTCACATGGGCTTTTGGTCTCCTTTTCACTCGTGTCCCATTTTAAAAATTGAATAATTTTATTAGTTTATACTCATAATATTCTGCATAACATTATATTACCCAATTAATGTTAATTAATCATGAAATTTCAGAAAAAAATTAATTAATTATTCAACATAGAAATACTTCGAGGATGTATTATGGGCCTTAACACGAACTGTATTTATATTTATCCTAATCCAACTAGAAATTGTCCGTTGGCCATAATCCATAGAGATATTGATAATTTGGACGTAATACAAAAGAATATAAGTCTCGTGAGCCAGACACATGTTCTATATTTTTTAAAATAATTACGAAAGAACTGAAAAACAAGTACCGAAATAATTAAGAAATGGCATGTAATTGGAATGAATCAATTGTTCGTGCATTTAAACAACAATGTAAATAATAACAACAACAACAACAACAACAATAATAATAATAATAATAATAATTGAATAATAACGTACCGTATCATAACAAAATACCACATCTTATTGTCTAAAGTTGATAAAATATGTCAACTTTTATTCTAAAATAAAAAGCTTATGTTTATAATTTTTTTAATTTATATTACTTAGCTTTTTATTAATCTAAATTAATTAATTAATTATATATAATTTAAATTTTACAATATTAGGCAGCCAATTGTTGGGACCCATACCTTTATTTAATGAACCCTCAAGTTTTTGGTCAATTTAATACAACCCTAGTCGCCATCCACGCAACACCAATCTTGTCGGCGGTCGAATAACTTCGGTGGTCCCACCGTTTAAAAACGGTTCTGTTCTATACTGTTTTACCGGTGAACAATTTTCTATTTTATTTTGGATTTTATAAAAAAATAAAATATTTGTATTTAAGAGAAAGAATTAGCTAAAATATGACGAGATTGTTCACTATATTAATACATCTTTAAGCTTAATTATTTTTAAATTATTTTATAAATTGTAATTTTCTGTCAGTTTGTTCTGTGACCTATTATAGCCGACAGTCCAATTGATTGGACGCAATTTCACATGTGGTATTTATATAATTTTTATATTTATTTTATTATTCATATAATTTATAAGGCTAAATCGCTATTAAAATTTAAAATTTTAATAGAAAAAAATCAATTCTCAGTTGGATAATGAGATATAATAGATCAAAAGATAAAACGGAGACGCAGTTAAACCTATGGAGCAATTTAAAAATAACAAAATTTAAAGAAAAAGTTAATGAAATCGACAAATTTACATATATTTTGGTTGGTTTTCTCTAATTTAGGGTTTTAGATAATGTTTAGGTTCACGATTTATAATTAAAAATTAATATTTTGTAATTAAGATATATATAATTTATTCATGCTTCATAAATTTAAGAATTAAATTTCATAATTTATATTTCTAAATTTTTAATTTATGAATTTTACCTTAAAATATAGTGATACTTTATAATTAAACAAGTAATACTTTATAGTTACATAATTAATATCTTAAATCGTATCACACGTATTACCGTTTAACAGAAAATCTATTCTGATTCATAAATCACAAGTTTGGAATATATAGTTATATTGTAAGTTTTAAATCACAAATGTGGGACCGACGTTACAAAATGATAAATAAATAACAAATATTGCTGTGTGACTAGTTAATGCATTTTCATTCTTGTACGTCAGACATGTGACATACTGTACTTATATAAGATTACAGTTATTCATTTAAAGCAATCAGAACTAGGGATTTTTTTTTTTTTTTTTTTTTTTTTTGTAGGGATTCATTATGGTTGGGGATCGATTTAAATAGGATAGAAAATTCTTAAATAAATCGGGATGGAAGCGGGGTAGAAATTTTTTATGTTAAGAATAACATAGGGATGATATTTATGCTTCGTTTAATTTTAATTTTAATTTTAGTTTTTTATTGATTAGAAAACTCTTAAATAAATCGGGATGGATGCGGGGTGGGAATTTTTTATGTTAGGAATAAGATAGGGATGGTATTTATGCTTTGTTCAATTTTAATTTCAATTTCAGTTTTTTATTGATTAGAAAATTCTTAAATAAACACGATAAATCGGGATGGAAGCGGGGTAGGAATCTCTTATGTTATGAATAAGATAGGGATGGTATGTATGCTTCGTTCAATTTTAATTTCAATTTTAGTTTTCTATTGATTAGAAAACTCTTAAATAAATCGGGATGGAAGCGGGGTGGGAATTTTTTATGTTAAGAATAAGATAAGGATGATATCTATGCTTTGCTCAATTTTAATTTCAATTTCAATTTTTTATTGATTAGAAATTTCTTAAATAAACACAATAAATCGGGATGGAAGCGGGGTGGAAATCTTTTATGTTAAGAATAAAATAGGGCTGGTATTTATTCTTCGTTCAATTTTAATTTCAATTTTTAGTTTTTTATGCAATTTTATTTTTCAATTTATTTTCAAATTGTATCAATTTTATTGTACTTTTATGTTATATTTTGTATCACATAAAATAGAACTAAAAGACATTGTACCATTTTGATTTCTCTCTCTCTCTCTCTCTCTCTCTCTCTCTCTCTCTCTTCGAAGAGTATATTTTATTTTTTATTGAGATATGTTATTAAGTTAATTGTTGATTGTATTTATTTTTATTTTACTTTAATATTAATTTTAATGTTATGTTATAGATATCTTTCCTAAAAATTACTTAAAATTTTAATTAAAAATTAATTGTTTAATAAATATAAATGAATTGAAAACCTCAAAGAAAATTCATTTCAAAACCAAGAACCCTAATTTTCATATCAACTTAGTTTAGCTATAAGTTTTGTATGTGTACCTGCTACTACTCGATAGAATTTTAATATTATTTTTGTTGTGATTGAATCTAAGATAGTTCAATCGTGATCCAAGAAATTCAAATAAAAATAATGTGAACAAGAAATCAACACCAGATTTTTTATAGTGGTTCGATCAAACCGATCTACATCCACTTTGTTGCTCTCTTTGTATTGATTATAGTGTATGTTTTACAACCACTCAATCTCTACCTTGCATCTGCTAATCTACACAAGATACAAGTGTTTCAAACTCTCTCTCTTTTCTTCACTCAAAGATGAAAGATGATTCAATCCTCTACCGGAAGAGATGGATTGGTATTTATAGATGCATACCAATTGTAACAACCTCTATTAACCAATAACCGCTGCTAACAACTTGAATAATAACCGCTAACAAATCCTCAACCGTTTTGCTAACTACCGCTTCTAACAACTTGAATAATAACCGCTAACAAATCCTCAACCGTTTTGCTAACTCCCGCTGCTATTAATTTGCTGTTATTATCACAATTTTTATTCGCTAATATAGTTATAATATTTATTTCAGAATATATATATATATATATATTTGGGATATAACAGTATTTTACCTAACGCATTCAATAAATGAATTGAAATTTTTATTTTTTTAATGTGAACCAACAAATTGGTCTGAAGTCATGAATGTCGGAAAGCAATCACGTAGAATAATATAATGGGTGTGGTTACGAAACAAGATTGTTGTAGTTAGACGATCAGGAAAAATAGACATAATCAAATAAATAACTATCAACGGCAAAAAAACATCAACATACGAAACAAATATTTATGATAATTTAACTATATTTTATAGTATTCTGATTTTAGACACATACTTTTGACATAACTTTTGAAACGAGCATTATTTTTATTGAATATATTCAACCATACATGTCGGGTGGGATCTAATCCAAGAATTTATATCGAATAGAAATATGGTGGATGAATATTGTTCTATTAAGTTATTGACGTGTTTTAAGAACAACATGATCACATTTCCATTAAAAAAAATTTGAAAGAGTCTTTCTATTATATTTTCTTGAAATGATAACATATTAGGTCTGTCGATAAACGTACACATTATTAATAAAACTTTTATTTCAAACTAAATAACTCCCACAAAATCGTATAATTTGTCGTTTTCAGCCAAATATTATATTGAGACTAGCCCACTTGCAAATAAATAATGCCAAATTTCTGACTTTTTTATTCCAATAATGGATCTATATGTAGACAATTCCCATCTTCCATTAATTATAAAAGAAAATAATAATAATAAATTATTATATAAACCCAAATAGGGGTCTAATTAATTATAATTAAATTCGTATTTAAATAATAATTTGTGAAATACCTAAGTCAATTTCTATCTTTATCAATGGGGTCGTGGCCATTGAAGGCCAATAAATAGTGTCACGGGTGCATATTTGGAAAATAAAATAAAATCTCGCATGGCCAACTTTCTTGTCACATGAGGCCAAAACTTGTACACGTGGCATTCAATAACAGTCTGCTTTCATAATAATGGCCAACTTTCTTGTCACATGAGGCCAAAACGTGTACACGTGGCATTCAATAACAGTCTGCTTTCATAAAAATACAATATTCTTTTATTAATTATGCAAATATTTTATCCTCTCAAGAAAAAAAAAAAAATCTCACTTCTAAAATTAAGGTAAAATGAATTGTTTCAAGACCGGCCCTAATTTCTTTTATTGAGATGATCCTTAATGAAAATAAAATTCACTTGATTGATGCATAATATACACGTAAATTTATCAATTCGACCTAAAATTAATTTTAAGGTATTTTATCGATGCATTTCATAAAAATATGTTTCAGAAAGAAGCAAGACAACAAAGTAGAAGAGAAATCCAGATGTACAGTTGGATTATGAGAGCCAGTGGCATGCGTCCTAAACATGGTGATGATTCATCAGTTCTAAAATCCTAATTCAGAAAACTATGTTGTATTGGCCTATCGGCCAAGAACGCAAAAAAAGATAGAGCAGCCTACGGGTATTAACAGCCGTTTCCAGCTGTTGTTCCCCTTCCAAGGGCAGGTTCTTACGCGTTACTCACTCGTCCGCCACTGGAAACACCACTTCCCGTCTGACTTGCATGTGTTAAGCATGGCGCCAACGTTCATCATGAGCCAGGATTAAATTCTCCATGAGATTCATAGGCCCGTATCCATAATTATGATTTTACGTAGGACAATTCCTCAATATGCATCGGCGTGTATTTAATTTACAATATTATTTATTTAATTAAAATTTATTATTTATTTATTTAAAGAATATTATTATTTTTTAAGATAAAATTAGTAATAATATTTTTCACGTAAATAAATAATAATAGAGCGGATTGTACGGTGCACAATAAACTTTTCATTTATTTATTTGTTGATTTAATTTACACATTTGCAAAAAATTAAGATTATTAATTTTTATATTTACTAATAAAACCTGATTTTAAATTATGAAAGATGACCTTTTTTATAAAATAAAATAAAATAAAAAATATTTTTTAAAATATAACTCTTATTTTGAGACGAATAAATTATATACTTATTTTTTAAATTTACATACACGTCATATCAATCTTATAGCCCGTGTTAGTTGAATATTTGAATAATTTTAATAAAATATTTATTCTTTTAATTCAAACTTTTTGGGTGAGAATTCGTACCTAAGTGTGAACATTCATTTTCATATATTATATTATAAAAGAAAAAAATAAAAGAAAAATATTTAATATTATATTTTGTGAAAATATAAAATTTAACGAAAAGATCAAATTTTATTCATATAATAGATATATTGTAATAATTTATTAAAATATTATTTATTGTTTCTACATTATTATTTTGATTAATCTGCTTTTACGGTTTTACCCCTGCATCACTGTACAATTCTACACTTTAAAGCTCATTTATGAGTTAGGAACTTACGCTCACCGCTATACATCTCTTTCCTCATGATCGTGAAGCTGACCAAATGTGGGGACCACTAATTAACTAAAAAAATAATTTTTAATTGAAAATATGTGATTAAAAAAATAAATACAATTAAAGATTTTCTCTGCCTAATTTTCCCAGTTATTTTTTTTTAAATATATTTATAGCCAGAAAATATACATTTTGAAGACTTGCTAACAATATTTTTTTAGGGTGTTTCTAAACACACCACAAAAATTACTATTCACATCACTTTAATTTTTTAAATAAATTTAAATATAATATAAATGACAAATATACCCTTATATATATTTTAAGCAAAATTATAATATTGTTATTATTGTTATTCTTCATTCTTGACTATACCCTATATTCAAATTAATAAAATAAAATAAAAATATTTTATAAGTAATCAATAATAGACCATACAATATAAATTATATACAAATATTTCAATTTTTATTTTGATTCGTTTGAATATAAGGTTAATGTGTGAGTGTGTTTGAGCAAAGAATGAATAATATCAATAATAAAAATATTAATGTTTATTTTTTTAAACAAAATTATATAAGGATATATATGTTATTTACATTTTATTTAATTTTATTCACTAAATTAAAGTGGTGTGTAAAGTAATTTTTGTGATGTGTTTAGCAACACCCTTTTTTTTATCCTATATATTCTCGATTAAAAAATAAAAATTTATGTTTTATTTCTTGATTACTTATTTTTATTGTCATTATTATTATTATTATTATTATTTTTTTTTTTTTTTTTTTTTTTTTTTTTTTTTTAAATTGGGCACAAAAAAGTTAGTGGCGATTTGATCGGCCGTAAAGGGTAGGGCGATTATTTGGATGGGGGTTTGACCTTCCAGAAGGTTAGCTGGTTAGATGAGGAGGGTCCAATTCGAAAATATAAATAATGCCTTTGGGAATGTGGAATTGTAGATACCATCGTTACCTCGTCATCAGGTTTTATTTATGACAATGTCAGATGAGGGTAGTCTTGCTGGTGGAGCAGTTCGAATTCTTTTATTTATCGAGATTGAATTTAGTAATATTTGAGTCGAATTTTTAAAATAAAGTTTTAAATTATAGAAAGCAGTCGGAACAATTCGAATCATATTTGTTATCGAGATAGAACCTAACTTTATTTAAATTTGAGTGGAATCTAAAGAGAATATTGGTGAAAAATGCACTTGATTGTTACTAAATAATTTATGTCAAAATTTAATCTACTACTACACACACACATATATATATATATATAATTTTCGAATTTTAAAATTTGCAATTTTTGATACCTGAGACAACTAATTCTTCTAATCATGAGAAAGTTCGACACTGTTGTTTATAGTCGAGGTTGTCGTACTAAAATTTATTTAAAATGTCTTATAAGAGTTTTAGAGTGGCTACATATGATATATTTTAATTATTTTTAAATAAATATGTTCGTACTTATTTTGAAATCGATAATAAGATATTAATATAAAGATGATTGTGAAGCATTATGACGTGAATTCTTTCACAAACAGTGAAGGGGTGAATAGACTGTGTGTAAACTGGAGAAAGGTCACAGGGAATAATATACTTATAAGGCATCTCTTATTTTATTTTTGAAAAATATTTTTTGGGAATTTGAGGTGTAATTTTTTTAACCTTTTTTATAATTATTTTTCATGGGTATAAATAAATTTATAATATAGATTTATATCAAGAATACATATATTTTTTTATTTAAAAAAGGGAATATAGAATCTTGTTAAATAATTCCATACGGACAAAAAGACAAAAAAAAGGGTAGGTTTAGAATACAATTCTTTACCTAATTATAAACTTTTTGATTTTATAAGTCCAATTAATATATTTATATATATATATATATAATTCGTTGGTAGATATTTGTAAAAAGTGGAAATTTAATTTTTGACATTCACGAAATAATGATAAGATGAGGTTCCTGAATTATTAAAAACTCAACAATTAATATATTATTTTTCCAGTACTATGGCTTCGTATATGGATTAAATGTTTGAGCGCAAAAATTTCTGTGAAACTGTTGCACGTGTGACACGATGTAAGATATTACTTGTTTAACTATAAAGTATCACTATTTTTTAATTATAAGTAATATCTTAAATTGTGTCACACGTGCAATTGTTTCACAGAAAACTCACTTATGTTTGAGATATTATACTCAGCTACATAAACTCATAATGGTGGATGTGTGATTGAAAACACGTGCAATGGACCTATAGATCGGACCATAAAAAACAATTATTAAATTTTTTGCATGTATAATTTTAATTTACAACTTTATCGTGTAATAGTGTCAAGTGCTTGATGCATGCACGTATAGTAGATATATTAAAAATTAAATAAAATATTGAAGAGTTTAATATAAAAAAAATAATAATAATAAATAAAAAAGTCCGAAGGAACAAAATATATAAATCGAGGGATTAAAATATTATTTACCCAATGTGACATAATTACTCTTTAAATTTTGACAAAGTGTTTGGTGATGAATTAATGTCCATACTCCGTTGTTCGTGGCACGTGGAGAAATAAATTCTTGACTCATCTGTAAAATATTTGAGGATTTTGTTAAAAAAATATTTTAAAATATAAAATTAATTTTTTAACCTTATAATTATAAAAATAAACAGTTAATTATTCATAAAATAATTTTTAATTTAGTGAATTATTTCTGTTACCATTAAATCAAACCTGTCGCTATTTTGGGCTAAATATTTCTTGGAGGCCCAAATACTCTCCTAAAAGAAAGCCTTGCCTTGGATTTGGACTCATTCAAGCGGCCCGTTTTTCAGGCCCAAAGACATTTGGTGGTTATATTTTCTAAATTGTGTGTTTTTTGTTGTTCCAAAATGTCAATTATTTGATATATTATGTAAATAATTATAATCATTTAAGACATTTTGAATAAAAATGAAAATTAATTCTTAATAAAACTGCAAATTTATAAAAAATATCCTCATTTCTTAGGTATTTATGGAGAAATAAATTACTAATATTTATTTTTCTAAGTTTCTTGAAGGAAAAATATTTAATTACTGAAATTCAATCAGAATTTTCTGGCTGTCTTTGTGTGTAGTGAGACCATGGCCAAAATTAACTACTAAGGAAAAATATTAAAAGTATATATTAAATAGGAATATAACTGCTGAAAATGGGTTTAAAATTATTATAAAAAATAAAACTATATTTTCTACATATTTTTCAATAATTTAACAATAATATTATAGAGTTAATTGGTCTAATGATATTGGGCCGAGCCGTCTGTAGACTATATAGGGTGCATTTACTTCCGTAGATAGGATTTGACAGGATAAGATAGGATAAGATAGATATTGGGACTAAACTGGGTATATGCATAATTTCGAACTTTTTATCCCGTGTTTACTTGGACGGATAACAATAGGATAGATAAGGATAGTTCTATTGTATCAAACGTTTACTTCGGGTGATTAGGTCGGATAAGGCGGAAATTACTGCAATTCTCTTAATATATGAGGACATGTTTGTAATTACGAATTTGCACGGGGTAAAATAGTCACTTCATTTTTCTTATCATATGGGATAGTTTTTATCCCTGGGTTTATGGGCGTATTACAATCCGCCGATTTATTCAGATATCCATGATTTATTCCGGATCGATTGAATTGATCCGGAAAAAAATTCCACCAAATAAATGCGGGATAAAGCAGAATTAATTCTCCTAATCCAGCTTTACCACCCCAAGCAAACGGCCATAGTAGACGAACATGGATGGACACTCCAAACTGGTAACAAGTCAGCAATAAAGGCCCAAACCATAATGAAGGCCCAATAAGCATTATTAGTACTGGACACTAAAATGACCCATCAGATTTTATTTATTTATTTATTTATTTGTTAAAACTATCATTTTTTAAAAAGATATATATTCTTAAAAATATTAAAAAAGGGTATTTTAAAATAACAATTTCATCATTATTTTAATTTTTATTGTTGGTATTATTAATTTTTTTCTTAGAATTAAATAGGACTGGTTTATTTAAGACACATAAAAAATTAACTTTTATAAATTATTATTATTATTATCTTTACCAGATACAGTAAAAGAAATATATATTTTTTCTTTTAAATTTAAACAATTGATCTAAATTAATTTGACGTACCATGGCTTGTTGCTCAAATTCTTGTTACATCCATCCAGACCCTTATGAGCTGGAAACTAATTTCTAAAAAAAAAAAAATCCCAAAAAAAAAAAAAAAAGAATTATTATTATTACATGAGTACTTGGATTTGTTGTTTCATATGTTTCTATCGAATCTTAAAAAATAATACTCGTACAAGAAGTTTGTCTTTAGTTTTTGTCACACTTGAAACTATCTTGGACCCCATTTTTTAAGGACTCAAACTATATAAGTTGTAAGAGTAAAATTTGTCTTCACTTATTAGATATATTTAATTAATGGATCGTAATAAACGAGCAGTACGTCATTTTAGAGAATTGTGTAGGTCAGATTTTCGATTACCTGATCACTGAAGTAAAAGTTTTACGATCTTCAAATCACTTAAAAATATAATTAATTACTATTTTTTTTCTTAAGTATTTGCAACTTTCATTTTTTCAGTTTATTTTTCGCTAAAGCTTTCACTAACGAAATAGATCAAATATTTTCAAAGATTTTTTTGATAGTTTAGTGACATCGACTAACCATTATGTAAGATTTTTCCAAACAATTACGAAATATACATAATTAATTAATATATTTGCTCTTCTTCAGCATTTTCAACTTTTTTTCTTTTTATTTTCATTTTTTATTTTATATTTTATATTTTTTATTTTTACACTGAATATTCCTCCAACGAAAGAACTCGAATATTCTTCTCCAAGATTTTGTGGAATTCGAACATTATCTTAATAAACATAATTATTAATTCTTGCTGTTATTTTCAGTAACATATCTAAGATATATATATATATATATATGTGTGTGTATATATATATATATAGTATATAATTGTGACACCAAGCATCCGGCAGCCTCCATTTTTATAATAATATCAAATTAATTAATTATTAAACAATTAATGTGGTGAAAAGATATTTAAAATTATTTAAATAAAGCCAATAATTAAATTAATTAAGGGCATGAACGGGCCCTAGATGAACTCAGCTAGCCGGCAGAATGACCCGGCCTACCATACTGCCGGCCCGAAACATTCCCTTCAAATTCTTGATTTCTTCCCTCCTTTATCTTCACATTTCTAGCACTATAGACCACTACTACTACATATATCTTCTAAAATTAAGCTCCATTGTCCTTAAATGGAGGTCTACGTCGATGATACGATCCATAGTCATGCGACTCTAAGGTCTCCCTCGATCACGAGCACCTCCACGACTACGAGCGATAGAGAATTCAAGTTTGTTACAAGTTCGGATTCTGATACCTCTCGTTCTAAGAAGTGTGTTGAGGCCAATAGCCTCGATATCACCTCCGATCCTATAGATAAAACGAGTTCTGACTCTAGGTCTAGCGTTATTTCTAAGGTTGAATTCAATAAACTTATGGAGCAACCGCGATTGTTGAAGGCGAAGAAGCTCATGCTTGACGACTTCAACTTTGTGCAACGGCTAGGGAGCGGCGACATAGGCACCGTGTACTTGGTGGAGAACAAAGCCCGTAGAGGGTGCTATTTTGCAGCTAAGGTGATGGATAAGGAGGAGTTGGCTTATAGGAACAAAGAGGGTAGGGCAGGGACAGAGAGGGAAATACTTGAAATGTTGGACCACCCATTTCTGCCCTCCCTCTATGCTACATTGGATTGTCCTAAGTGGTCATGTTTGTTGACTGAGTTTTGCCCCGGCGGCGACCTTCACATCCTCCGGCAGCGCCAACCGGAGAAAAGGTTCGATGAAGATGCAGTTCGGTGAGTAATCTCATGCATAATATTGTTTGTTCTATATAACATTATTTAAAAATCAATTTGAAATCTCAACGAGTAAGAAATTAAATTGATCAAAATAAATTAAATATCGTACATTTAAATTAAGTAAGCATTGAATATTGTATATTTTAAATGTCTAATCATCTTATATAGTATACAATATATTTAATTCATAATGGGTCTATTTTGTCATATGGTCCCATATGGAAGACTTTGTTCAAATACTACAAGTGAAATTATTTCTATGCAATTGTTAACAAAAAGACACTTAAATCAAATAATTGAATAAGCAAGCAATAATGGTGTTATCATTTTGATTGTAATATATCAGGTTCTATGCATCTGAGGTGGTGGCTGCTCTAGAGTATCTGCATATGTTAGGTATAATTTATCGTGATTTGAAGCCCGAAAATATTCTTGTAAGATCGGACGGTCATATAATGCTGACTGATTTCGATCTCTCTTTGAAATGTGATAACTCAACACCAAAGGCACATCTCGTACACGATAAAACCGACCCAAAATTTTATAACTCATCAAACAACTTTAAGACAGAGTCTACACGATTTTCTATCTCATCATGCATTTTACCGAGATGTGTTGTGCCACGTATCTCTTGCCTTCGCTCTGAAAAAAAGCGAAATAACTTAGTTCAAACGAAGAAGGGGAATGGGTACCGTGGAACCCTAAAAATCGTTGCAGAACCTATTGATGCACGATCAATGTCGTTTGTTGGGACCCACGAGTACTTGGCCCCGGAGATTGTGTCCGGGGAAGGGCATGGCAATGCTGTGGACTGGTGGACACTAGGAATATTTATATACGAACTCTTCTATGGTGCGACTCCCTTTCGAGGAAAGAACAACGAGTTCACCCTAGCTAACATTGTGGCTCGAGGGCTCGAGTTTCCGAAGGAGCCAATGGTTCCAGCTAGTGGTAAGGATTTGATGAGCCAACTACTAGACAAGGACCCAACCAAGAGAATGGGGTCTATGATGGGGGCCACAGCAATCAAGCATCATCCCTTCTTTGAAGGGGTCAATTGGGCACTTTTGAGGTGCACAAAACCACCATATGTGCCTAGGCCTTTTGATCCTAAGGCTTTGGTTTCTTCTAATCATGATCATTGTGGTGGTAATTTAGATTATTATTAGAGTTTTTTATTTAATTTATTGTTTTGGTAGAGAATTTAATAAATTCAATTTCTATTTTTTTGTCAAGAATTAATACATAAACTTTTAATGATTTATTTGTACTATATTGCGATTCAAAAATATTTTTATATATTTTTACTTGAAGCATGCATAAGAGTTGTTTATATATTTTTGCGACGGAGAAAGTCTTTTTTATTTTTTTGGAAAGAGAAATAAAATAGATAGATTGCAAATAATTTTAATCTAAATGTAACCTTAAATAAATTGAGATTGATTGTCAAAAGAATATTTAAGATCAGGTGGATAAGTATAACAAGCTTGTTTTTTTTTTTCTTTTTTTTTTTTTTGTAAGTAAACAAAGATGAAATATTTTAAGATAATTGAAGAACATCGAGATGGAAAACTAAGTGAAACTTCGTTGGTTGAGTCATTTTCAAAAAAGAAAAAAAGAAAAAAGAATGTCAGTTCGAGTAATGCAAATGTATACTTAAACTCAATGCTCTAAGAACCTAGCGAATTGAGGGGTATAAAATGAAATAGAATTCAAATTCGATCATTCAAAAATAATTTTTAAATATAAGTATTTGATTTCATATAAATTTCAAATTTCTTGATCTAAATTCAACCTAAATATTTCGGGTACTGCATGCTCCGTCGACTAATTAAGGTTAAGTTGGGGCCTAATATTTGGACTAATATTCTTGTATAATATATTTAAATACTCTATCTTTTAGCGATTTAATCTAATTTAATAATATAACAATTAATGTCTTATAATAATACTAATTATTACAATTACCCGAACCTCTTACTACCAAATCTCTTACTATTAACTAACCAATTGTTTCATTTCATAAACAATTAAATAATTTATTTTATATTTTTAACTATACATTTCTTAACAATATTATTATAAATATAATATATTTTAATTAAATTAAAATATAAAATATAATAAAGAATTTCATATCAAACTTTGCATTGGTGCGTTTTGAACCACAAATTAATATAATATTATTAAATTTTAGAAATACATAAAATTAATATTTTTAGAATTTATACATAATTATGTTCAATAATTTATATATATATACCATAATTATGATAAGAATATAAATATAGTACATAAAATCATATGTGAACATTAATTAATTTACGATCATCAAATTATCAAATATATAATATTTTCTTTTGAAATCAAGAAAATTGTATAAAAGCTCGTATATCAATATGATTGTTTTTTATTATTATATATAACTTCAAATCTGGCACAAATTTATAATTAATTTATTAAAATAAAGTAATTATGATTTCAAAATAATATGGGATCTGAACTTGAACTAAGCCGAAAACCAAGTCCAAATCCATATCCATGTGGTTCATACAGCTCCACCTGGAGGTGTATCTCATTTGATACATCTTCCACACATTCTAGTATTTAGACTAGCATTATTGATACATCCTGCCCTCGACGCACACCTATCTCACACCACATTCTTCACCTACGCTACATTAAGACCCGTCTCCAGACCAAGCTCACCAACTCTCAAGATCACAAAGGCTGGAACAACCGAGCGAATTGGTATTGTGTTCGCCATTCTTGAGTTCCCACACACACCCTCGTGCTTCTGAACTCCAGTGTTATGTATAATCTGAAGATCTTTCTTCTAGGAAGAACCAACTTTCACAGAGAACTACATATAAAGAAAGACACAACTTCCCTCCAACACAGTAAAAATATTCCAATGTCCAGAAATTTCTCTCTTGCTCTTGCTCTAGCATCTTCCAACACCTTCAATTTTATCAGACACCCATCCTCAAGTTCTTTGGCTCATCATTTCCCCTTCAATGCAATTGGAGCCAAAAACTGAAACATTTTCATAATAGTTGGATTTTGTTCCTTGATCCCAAGTTTATCAAGCATTACATAAAGCGTCCAACTGTCTGGGTGCCATCCATTACCATTCATTTCATCAAAAAACTTTGCTGCATCATCATATTCGCCACTCATTAGATGCCCTCGCACAATAGTATTGTAGGTAACAGCATTCGGTGCCAAATTCACGCGTTCCAATTTCGAAAAAAGAGCTCTTGCTTCTTCCAGCATACCACTTTGGCAACATCCTTTAATAAGGATAGTGTAGGTTACAATATTTGGCACCAATCCTTTAGAAGGGAGATTGTTAAATATAGCCTGCGCCATATGAAGTTTTCTAGCTTCGCAAAACCCATCCATGATTATGCTGTAGTGAGCGATATGAAGAGATTCTCCTTGGTGCTCCAGTGCATTCAACAACAAGAATGCTCGTTCAACATCTCCGTTAAGGCACACTCCTTTCAACAAGTTACAGTAAGTATAGAAGTTTGGTTTTAGCCCAATAGCTTGCAACTCTGCAAACAACTCTAGTGCAGCAGAAACTCTGCCAACAAGAAACAACCCAAGTAACAGAGAGTTATAGGTAACCACGTCAGGCTTCAATCCCTTGTGGTGCATCTCACGGAAAAGATGAATGGCATTGTCTATCTTCTTTTTCTTGCAATATGCATGGATTAAAATGTTGTAGCTCTGAGTATTAGGGGCAATACTCTTGCTAGACATAGAAACAAGAACATTCCTAGCTTCATCCACTCGTCCAAGGAGACAGTACCCGTCCATCAACGCACTATAGGTGACTACATTAGGAACTAGATCCTGTTGCATCATTTTATTGAGCGCACTTTCTGCTTTATCCAACAACCCCTCCTTACAGTAGGCATCAATAATAGTAGTGTATGTCTTGACATTCGGATAAATTTTGCAAGCTGTCATCTCCTCCCAAAATATCTCAACTTGTTTCCACCGACTAAAATTGGCCAGGCTACAAATCAAAGAGCTGTAGGTGACAACATCAGGCATGATGCCTTTTTCAGACATTTCATAGAAAAGCTTCAAAGCAGAATCTATCATTTGATCTCTGCATAAAGCATGAATAAGCATGCTATAAATGTTTATGTTAGGCTTACACCTTCCCTTCTCCATTTCTCTGAACAGTTTGATGGCCATTTCAGTGTCACCAGCCTTGCAGAGCCCGTCAATCACAGTCCCAAAGGTAATGAGATTTACTTCGCACAATCGTCCTCTTATTATTTTCACCAACAATTCCTGCGCTTCCGATATTCTGTTTTCTCGAAACAAACCCTTTAAAATGGTGCTAAATGTAACTGTGTCTGGAACCCAGCCCCGCTTGAAGAACCAACCCAGAATCGAAAACCCGTAATCGACGCCATTTGATAGACAATAGCTATTAATTGCAATATTCATAGTAAATTCATTAATTGGAAGTTCCAAGCGGCAGAGATCTTTGAAAATGACAATGGCAGCAGAATACTCTTTCAGATTGACGACTCGTGAGAGCAGTTGAGTAAATGCTTTCGCAGAGGGTAAAGGCCTCCTACTGATCATTTTCTCATACGAAATGAGAGCATCATCCAAGCAATTAATATTGGCCAGATCAAGATGCATTTTATTCTTCGGGGAATTGCAATTCGCAACAGAATTTGTACGAAAATAGCGAAGTAGGGTACGAGAGAAATGACCTGATTCGGGAAAATTGGGGGAAGAAGAAAGAAACATCCTGGGGAGGGCAAAGCTGAATGGCTTCATTGTTGACTGGGAAAGCTTCTTTCTTCAACGGCAGCAGCAGAGATTATTACAGTTGAACTGAGAGCGGAGAGAATTCCCTTTTCCGGGACTCAAATGGCAATGGAAGGAAGAATATAACAAGAAAAAGAAAATTAAGTAAATTGTATCTAATTACCAAAAATACCCTTGTAGTAGTCTTGGGGGGCCTACTCAGTGCCCAATATGACTTGAAACAACATTCTCATCATACTTAGAATATATAGAACAAAAAAAATCACACTTTGATTTCAAGCCACTAAAAATATATACTTAAACTTCATGTAGAGCGTACGTAAAATTTTGTATTTTGAAATTTTTTCAATAAAAATATATACTTAAACAACATCTCAAATATAAACCCAATGGTGTACATCAATTCACATATCTAATTATTGATTCTAAAAGTGTTAATATATTTACAAACAAACTTAAGCGGAACAGTAGTGTTCCGAATAAGAAACTCTTCAAAATCATGAATACATATTGTTGCAAGTATTCGTTTCAAATTTGAATTTTGTATAGCATAAAATATACAAATTATAGATGCTCTTCTTCCAATCTTATACATACAACTCAATTCACACGTGTTATTTAAATAATTTGAAATTATTTTAGTGCCAAATTTAGCAGCTGCATCAAAAAATGTAAATTAGAATTTTTGCTGTCATTTGAATAGTGAAGGAGAGAATAAAAAGCTCATGTGACAATTATGCTTAGGGAGGGAGCAAGGGTAATTTTATATTTGAAGAATGGATAAATAAACATAATTTAATATAAGTAGATATTTTTAAAAAATAAAATAAAATATATATATATATATATAAACGGGTAACTAGGCCATGTAGTCAGACAAAATGATAATGTCATACCCTATCATATTCCGGCATAATTGGGTTGGTAGTAATGGATATTATCTAATTCTAAATTCGAAAAATCTTTGATCAAGTTGATTTTTTTATTTATTTACTTATAGATGACCCGACAGACGGGTCAAACTGACAACCCTATATCATCTTTCAAATCCGCTCACATCATTCAAAAATAATTTTTAATTAAAAGTATTTGATTTCATATGAATTTTAAATTTCTTGATCTAAATTCAACCAAAGAATTTCGGGTGCTGCATGCTCCGTCGACTAATTAAGGTTAAGTCGGGGCCTAATATTTGGACTAATATTCTTGTATGACTGCAATTACTCTAAAATTGGCAGAAAAATCAAGAAAAATAATATTTTCATTTTAAAAAACTAAATATGGGCATAAAACTTATATCTGTACTACTTTATTATTATATTAACATATAGATTCTCTCATTTTATTTTATTATAATGTTTTAGTCAAAATTTGATATGGACAAGGATGATTTTGGAAAATAAAATGCAAATAAATTTATTAACTTCCTTTATTAAATAAAACAAACAGTTACAATGGTACATATTAAATAAGTATATTTATTATTAGAAAAGACTACTTAGATTTAACACAAACTTAACAAATCTCTCTCTCTATATATATATATATTATTTATGTGAAAAAAAATATAAGTTTATATATAAAAGAAATGGAGAGAGTATGATAATAATAATAATAATAATAATAATAATAATAATAATAATAATAATAATAATAATAATAATAATAATAATAAATTGACAATAATCTCAATTCATGAATTGTGAATTTAATATTTAATACTAAATCTATCAAACTTCTAATATATTTAAATACTCTATCTATTAGCGATTTAATCTAATTTAATATTATAACAATTAATGTCTTATAATAATACTAATTATTACAATTACCCGAACCTCTTACTACCAAATCTCTTACTATTAACTATACCAATTGTTTCATTTCATAAACAATTAAATAATTTATTTTATATTTTTAACTATATATTTCTTAACAATATTATTTTATATATATAATATATTTTAATAAAATTAAAATATAAAATATAATAAAGAATTCCATATGTAACTTTGCATCGGGTGCGTTTTGCACCACAAATTAATATAATATTATTAAATTTCAGAATTACATAAAATTAATATTTTTAAAAAAAATACATATATATATATAATTATGTTCAATAGTTTATGTATATATATATACCATAATTATGATAAAAATATAAGTATAGTATATAAAATCATATGTGAACATCAATTAATTTACGATCATCAAATTATCAAATATATAATATTTTCTTTTAAAATTAAGAAAATTATATAAAAGCTGGTATATCAATGTAATTATTTTTTATCATTATATATAACATCAAATCTGGCACAAATTCATAAATGATTTATTAAAATAAAGTAATTATGATTTCAAAATAATATGGGATCTGAACTTGAACTAAGGCGAAAACAAAGTCCAATCTCAGTCCAAATCCATATCCATGTGGTTCATACAGTTCCACCTGGAGGTGTATCTCATTCGATACATCTTCCACACATTCTAGTATATAGACTAGCATTATTGATACATCCAGCCCGCGACGCACACCTATCTCACACCACATTCTTCACCTACGCTACATTAAGACCCGTCTCCAGACCAAGCTCACCAACTCTCAAGATCACAAAGGCTGGAACAACCGAGCGAATTGGTATTGTGTTCGCCATTCTTGAGTTCCCACACACACCCTCGTGCTTCTGAACTCCAGTGTTATGTATAATCTGAAGATCTTTCTTCTAGGAAGAACCAACTTTCATAGAGAACTACATATAAAGAAAGACACAACTTCCCTCCAACACAGTAAAAATATTCCAAAGTCCAGAAAATTCTCTCTTGCTCTTGCTCTTGCTCTTGCTCTTGCATCTTCCAACATCTTCAATTTTATCAGACACCCATCTTCAAGTTCCCCTTCAATGCAATTGGAGCCAACAACTGAAACATTTTCATAATAGTTGGATTTTGTTCCTTCATCCCAAGTTTATCAAGCATAACATAAAGCGTCCAACTGTCTGGGTGCCATCCTTTAGCATTCATTGCATCGAAAAACTCTGCTGCATCATCATAATCGCCCCTCATTAGATGTCCTCGAACAATAGTATTGTAGGTAACAGCATCTGGTAACACATTGACCTGTTCCATTTTCGAAAAAAGAGCTCTAGCTTCCTCCAGCAAACCACTTTGGCAACATCCTTTAATAAGGATAGTGTAGGTTACAATATTTGGCACCAATCCTTTAGAAGGGAGACTGTTAAATATAGCCTGCGCCATATGAAGTTTTCTGGCTTCGCAAAACCCACCCATGATTATGTTGTAGTGAGCGATATGAAGAGATTCTCCTTGGCGCTCCAGTGCATCCAACAACAGGAATGCTTGTTCGACATCTCCGTTAAGGCACACTCCTTTCAACAAGTTACAGTAAGTATAGAAGTTTGGTTTTAGCCCAATAGCTTGCAACTCTGCAAACAACTCTAGTGCAGCAGAAACTCTGCCAACAAGAAACAACCCAAGTAACAGAGAGTTATAGGTAACCACGTTGGGCTTCAATCCCTTGTGGTGCATCTCACGGAAAAGATGAATGGCCTCGTCTATCTTCTTTTTCTTGCAATATGCATGGATTAAAATGTTGTAGCTCTGAGTATCAGGGGCACTACTCTTGCTAGACATAGAAACAAGAACATTCCTAGCTTCATCCACTCGTCCAAGGAGACAGTACCCGTCCATCAACGCACTATAGGTGACTACATCAGGAACTAGATCCTGTTGCATCATTTTATTGAGCGCACTTTCTGCTTTATCCAACAACCCCTCCTTACAGTAGGCATCAATAATAGCAGTGTATGTCTTGACATTCGGATAAATTTTGCAAGCTGTCATCTCCTCCCAAAATATCTCAACTTCTTTCCACCGACTAAAATTGGCCAGGCTACAAATCAAAGAGCTGTAGGTGACAACATCAGGCATGATGCCTTTTTCAGACATTTCATAGAAAAGCTTCAAAGCAGAATCAATCATTTGATCTCTGCATAAAGCATGAATAAGCATGCTATAAATGTTTATGTGAGGCTTAAACCTTCCCTTCTCCATTTCTCTGAACAGTTTGATGGCCATTTCAGTGTCACCAGCCTTGCAGAGCCCGTCAATCACAGTCCCAAAGGTAATGAGATTTACTTGGCACAGTCGTTCTCTTATAATTTTCACCAACAATTCCTGCGCTTCAGATATTCTGTTTTCTCGAAAGAAACCCTTTAAAATGGTGTTAAATGTAACTGTGTCTGGAACACAGCCCCGCTTGAAGAACCAACCCAGAATCGAAAACCCGTAATCGACGCCATTTGATAGACAATAGCTATTGATAGCAATATTCATAGTAAATTCATTAATTGGAAGTTCCAAGCGGCAGAGATCTTTGAAAATGACAATGGCAGCAGAATACTCTTTCAGATTGACGACTCGTGAGAGCAGTTGAGTAAATGCTTTCGCAGAGGGTAAAGGCCTCATTCTGATCAATTTCTCATACGAAATGAGAGCATCATCCAAGCAATTAATATTGGCCAGATCAAGATGCATTTTATTCTTGGGGGAATTGCAATTCGCAACAGAATTTGTACGGAAATAGTGAAGTAGGGTACGAGAGAAATGACCTGATTCGCGAAAATTGGGGGAAGAAGAAAGAAACATCCTGGGGAGGGCAAAGCTGAATGGCTTCATTGTTGACTGGGAAAGCTTCTTCCTTCAACGGCAGCAGCGCAGCAGAGATTATTACAGTCGAACTGAGAGCGGAGAGAATTCCCTTTTCCGGGACTCAAATGGCAATGGAAGGAAGAATATAACAAGAAAAAGAAAATTAAGTAAATTGTATCTAATTACCAAAAATACCCTTGTAGTAGTCTTGGGGTGCCTCTCAGTGCCCAATATGACTTCAAACAACATTCTCATCATACTTAGAATATATAGAACAAAAAAAAATCACACTTTGATTTCAAGCCACTAAAAATATATACTTAAACTTCATGTAGAGCGTACGTAAAACTTTGTATTTTAATTTTTTTTAATAAAAATATATAGTTAAACAACATCCCAAATATAAACCCAATAGTGTACATCAATTCACATATCTAATTATTGATTCAGAAAGTGCTAATAGATTTACAAACAAACTTAAGCGGAACAGTAGTGTTTCGAATAAGAAAATCTTCAAAACCATGAATACATTGTTGCAAGTATTCGTTTCAAATTTGAATTTTGTATAGCATAAAATAACACAAATTACAGATGCTCTTCTTCCATTCTTATACATACAACTCAATTCACACGTGCTATTTAAATAATTTGAAATTATTTTAGTGCCAAATTTAGCAGCTGCATAAGAAAACGTAAATTAGAATTTTTTGTTGTCATTTGAATAGTGAAGGAGAGAATAAAAAGCTCATGTGACAATTATGTGTAGGGAGGGAGCAAGGGTAATTTTATAATTGAAGAATGGATAAATAAACAAAATTATATATAAGTAGATATTTTTCAAAAAAAAAAATATATATATATATATATAAACGGGTAACTAGGCCATGTAGTCAGACAAAATGATAATGTCATACCCTATCATATTCTAGCATAATTGGGTTGGTAGTAATGGATATTATCTAACTCTTAATTCGAAAAATCTTTATTTAAGTCAATTTTTTTATTTATTTACCTATAGATGACCCGACAAACGAGTCAAACTGACAACCCTATATCATCTTTTAAATCCGCTCACATCATTCAAAAATAATTTTCAAATAAAAATATTTGATTTCATATGAATTTCAAATTTCTTAATCTAAATTCAATCTAAGAATTTCGGGTACTGCATGCTCCGTCGACTAATTAAGGTTAAGTCGGGGCCTAATATTTGGACTAATATTCTTGTATAATATATTTAAATACTCTATCTATTAGCGATTTAATCTAATTTAATAATATAACAATTAATTCTTATAATAATACTAATTATTACAATTACCCGAACCTGTTACTACCAAATCTCTTACTATTAACTATACCAATTGTTTCATTTCATAAAAAATTAAATAATTTATTTTATATTTTTTACTATATATTTCTTAACAATATTATTGTATATATATAAAATATATTTTAATAAAATTAAAATATAAAATATAATAAAGAATTGCATATGTAATTTTGCATCGCATGCGTTTTGCACCACAAATTAATATAATATTATTAAATTTTAGAAATACATAAAATTAATATTTTTAAAATATATACATAATTATGTTCAATAGTTTATATATATATATATATACCATAATTATGATAAGAATATAAATATAGCACATAAAATCATATGTGAACATCAATTAATTTACGATCATCAAATTATCAAATATATAATATTTTCTTTTAAAATCAAGAAAATTGTATAAAAACTAGTATATCAATGTGATTATTTTTTATTATTATATATAACATGAAATCTGACACAAATTCATAATTAATTTATTAAAATAAAGTAATTATGATTTCAAAATAATATAGGATCTGAACTTGAACTAAGGCGAAAACCAAGTCCAAATCCATATCCATGTGGTTCATACAGTTCCACAGTCCAGAAAATTCTCTCTTACTCTTGCTCTTGCATCTTCCAACATCTTCAATTTTATCAGAGACACCCATCTTCAAGTTCTTTGGCTCATCATTTCCCCTTCAATGCAATTGGAGCTAACAACTGAAACATTTTCATAATAGTTGGATTTTGTTCCTTGATCCCAAGTTTAACAAGCATAACATAAAGCGTCCAACTGTCTGGGTGCCATCCTTTAGCATTCATTGCATCGAAAACTCTGCTGCATCATCATATTCGCCACTCATTAGATGTCCTCGAACAATAGTATTGTAGGTAACAGCATCTGGTAACACATTGACCTGTTCCATTTTCGAAAAAAGAGCTCTTGCTTCTTCCAGCATACCACTTTGGCAACATCCTTTAATAAGGATAGTGTAGGTTACAATATTTGGCACCAATCCTTTAGAAGGGAGATCGTTAAATATAGCCTGCGCCATATGAAGTTTTCTAGCTTCGCAAAACCCATCCATGATTATGTTGTAGTGAGCGATATGAAGAGATTCTCCTTGGCGCTCCAGTGCATCCAACAGCAGGAATGCTCGTTCGACATCTCCGTTAAGGCACACTCCTTTCAACAAGTTACAGTAAGTATAGAAGTCTGGTTTTATCCCAACAGCTTGCAACTCCTCAAACAACTCTACTGCAGCAGAAACTCTGCCAACAAGAAACAACCCAAGTAACAGAGAGGTATAGGTAACCACGTTAGGCTTCAACGCCTTGTGTTGCATCTCGTGGAAAAGATGAATGGCATCGTCTATCTTCTTTTTCTTGCAATATGCATGGATTAAAATGTTGTAGCTCTGAGTATTAGGGGCAATACTCTTGCTGGACATAGAAACAAGAACATTCCTAGCTTCATCCACTCGTCCAAGGAGACAGTACCCGTCCATCAACGCACTATAGGTGACTACATTAGGAACTAGATCTTGTTGCATCATTTTATGGAGGGCACTTTCTGCTTTATCCAACAACCCCTCCTTACAGTAGGCATCAATAATAGCAGTGTATGTCTTGACATTCGGATAAATTTTGCAAGCTATCATCTCCTCCCAAAATATCTCAACTTGTTTCCACCGACTAAAATTGGCCAGGCTACAAATCAAAGAGCTGTAGGTGACAACATCAGGCATGATGCCCTTTTCAGACATTTCATAGAAAAGTTTCAAAGCAGAATCTATCATTTGATCGCTGCATAAAGCATGAATAAGCATGTTATAAATGTTTATGTCAGGCTTACACCTTCCCTTCTCCATTTCTCTGAACAGTTTGATGGCCATTTCAGTGTCACCAGCCTTGCAGAGCCCGTCAATCACAGTCCCAAAGGTAATGAGATTTACTTCGCACAGTTGATCTCTTATTATTTTCACCAACAATTCCTGCGCTTCAGATATTCTGTATTCTCGAAACAAACCCTTTAAAATGGTGCTAAATGTAACTGTGTTTGGAACACAGCCCCGCTTGAAGAACCAACCCAGAATCGAAAACCCGTAATCGACGCCATTTGATAGACAATAGCTATTGATAGCAACACTCATAGTAAATTCATTAGTTGGAAGTTCCAAGCGGCAGAGATCTTTGAAAATGACAACGGCAGCAGAATACTCTTTCAGATTGACGACTCGTGAGAGCAGTTGAGTAAATGCTTTCGCAGAGGGTAAAGGCCTCATTCTGATCAATTTCTCATACGAAATGAGAGCATCATTCAAGCAATTAATATTGTCCAGATCAAGATGCATTTTATTCTTCCGGGAATTGCAATTGGCAACAGATTTTGTACGGAAATAGCGAAGTAGGGTACGAGAGAAATGACCTGATTCGGGAAAATTGGGGGAAGAAGAAAGAAACATCCTGGGGAGGGCAAAGCTGAATGGCTTCATTGTTGACTGGGAAAGCTTCTTCCTTCAACGGCAGCAGCAGAGATTATTACAGTCGAACTGAGAGCGGACAGAATTCCCTTTTCCGGGACTCAAATGGCAATGGAAGGAAGAATATAACAAGAAAAAGAAAATTAAGTAAATTGTATCTAATTACCAAAAATACCCTTGTAGTAGTCTTCGGGTGCCTACTCAGTGCCCAATATGACTTTAAACAACATTCTCATCATACTTGGAATATAAAACAAAAAAAATACACTTTGATTTCAAGCCACTAAGAATATATACTTAAAATTCATATAGAGCGTACGTAAAACTTTGTATTTTGAGAAATTTTCAGTAAAAATATATGCTTAAACAACATCTCAAATATATATTAGATATCACGCAATGATGTACATCAATTTACATATCTAATTATTGATTTTCAAAGTGCTAATAGATTTACAAACAAACTTAAGCGAACAGTAGTGTTCCGAATAAGAAACTCTTCAAAACCATGAATATATATTGTTGCAAGTATTCGTTTCAAATTTGAATTTTGTATAGCATAAAATAACACAAATTACAGATGATCTTCTTCCAATCTTACACATACAACTCAATTCATACGTGCTATTTAAATAATTTTAAATTATTTTAGTGCCAAATTTAGCAGCTGCATAAGAAAACGTAAATTAAGAATTTTTTGTTGTCGTTTGAATAGTGAAAGAGAGAATAAAAAGCTCATTTGACAATTATGTGTAGGGAGGGAGCAAGGGTAATTTTATAATTGAAGAATGGATAAATAAACAAAATTTAATATAAGTAGATATTTTTAAAATATATATATATATATATAAACGGGTAACTAGGCCATGTAATCAGACAAAATGATATGTCATACCTTACCATATTCTAGCATAATTGGTATGTAGTAATGGATATTATCTAACTCTTAATTCGAAAAATCTTTGTTCAAGTCGATTTTTTTATTTATTTACCTATAGATGACCCGACAAACGGGTCAAACTGACAACCCTATATCATGTTTCAAATCCGCTCACATCATTCAAAATTAATTTTCAAATAAAAGTATTTGATTTTTTATGAATTTTAAATTTCTTGATCTAAATTCAACCTAAGAATTTCGGGTACTGCATGCTCCGTCGACTAATTAAGATTAGGTCGGGGCCTAATATTTGGACTAATATTCTTGTATAATATATTTAAATACTCTATCTATTAGCGATTTAATCTAATTTAATAATATAACTATTAATATCTTATAATAATACCAATTATTACAATTACCCGAAACTCTTACTACCAAATCTCTTAGTATTAACTATACCAATTTTTTCACTTCATAAACAATTAAATAATTTATTTTATATTTTTAACTCTATATATTTCTTAACAATATCATTTTATATGTATAACATATTTTAATAATATTAAAAATAAAATATAATGAAGAATCTATGTAACGTTGCATCGGGTGCGTTTGCACCACAAATTTTACACACCCACATATTCACTCGTACAATTACACACCCACATATTTACGTGTGTACGAATGGTTCAAAACATATTAAATATATTTGCAATTCACCTGATATTAAAAAATAAAAATGTAAATTATAAAAATAGCATGGATAGCAATGTAATTTACACAAATAACATATATATGTATGTATATATATAGTCCATGTATTGAAAAATTGAAAAATACATTATTTAATTTTTGGATGATGTTAATTTTTTATATTATAATTTAATTATTATTTTTTTAGATTATATAAAATTAATCTTATTTTATTAGAAATTTTGCAAGATAATTCACGTCCTTTCCACCATGTAACAATATTTAACATAAAAATTACAAATAAAATAATAATAATATAAAATTATCAGCCTAATAAATTTAGTTTTTAAATGAAATATAATAACTTAAATAATAAAATATAAAATATAAAACTATAAAAATAAAGAGAAATTCGAATTTATTTAGCAAATTTGTGGGATGTGTATATAAAGGAAGGAGAAGAAATCCATTTGAAGGTTTTAGAATAAAAGTAAACCCTTGTCCATCGGAGAAGAGGACAAATTGCCAACGCCTCCATATCTGTACATCCAACAAACATGCCGCAGAAGATACAAAATTCATCAGAATGTAGCAGTGCAGATAAATGGAAAACGTGAGTGGAATCTTCTCCTTTTCACCTTCTCTCTCGCTCTCATGCTTTCTGCACCTCTCCACACAGATTTCATGCAGAATTATGTGTATATTTTTTTGTATCTGTGTGTATAGTTTTTCTGTATATATAGACATGCAGTGAGAAGCCCACATCGTTTTTCACCTAATTTTATGTGTTTGTGCGTGTTTTGCTTTCTGAAGCATGGATTACGGGAAGATGGAAACAGAAGCACTCGAACAACTGCTGCTTGATCGTATTAACGAGCTGGAACGAGCGGTAAGATTTATCTTTTCTGGATCCCCTTTATTTCGTTTTTTTAATGTTGTGGTTGTTTCTATTGTTATTTCATGCATTTTGTTGTACTGTGCTGCGCTTTGTTTCTAATTTTGCCTTTTTATTTTGAAGATGAAGGTGGGTTGATTTAAATCTATGCAAAATTGTATTAGGGTTTTATGCGTAAAGAGTTTATATATATATATATATGAATGACTGGATTAATGAGCGAGTAATATAATCTTTTTTTTTTTCAAAGTTAATTTCTTTCGTAACTAATTGTTTGTATTTTATATGTATGAGCTTGGGAGGTTAAGATTTAAGTTGAGGTGCTAATTGAAACAGATGAATTTGTGTGAAGTGAGAACATGCCTTTGATGATGCCTTAGCCGGAAGACATGCTCATTCCTCAATGATTTTCTACGTGCTGTCAGATTGGCTGTATGAACTACTGTTGTGTTTGGATTGAGGGACTGTTATGTGAGGATTCAGAATCAGTGGATTTCAAATCCATTAGAAATTAGAGTAGACTTTAAATCCATCCAAATTTCTAAAAAATTAGTTCAAAATGTTGTAGATATTTAATCAGTATCAATCCAGACAACCATTAATGTTATTATGGATTTTAAATCCACCGTCAAATCCTTCATTCGAAACTCAACCTACGTGTTTCTGCATCACGTCAACATGCAAAACCTATAGATTTAAACAATTTAAGACATATTTGATACATATTGGAGATGCCATTTATCTTTTTCTATGTAAGTGGCTCTTTAGCATGTGTATGCACTAATATGTCTACTGCTTCTATTTATATTTATTCTCGATACATGTAGGGAGTGGTGGATCGCCATTTTTGTCAGCTGCATTCACTAAAGGAGGATAATGGTCCCAAATTTTTCATGGACTTGATTCCTGTATTCCTTGGTGATGTTAACACATCAGTGAATGATATGACAAAGATTCTGTAAGTTCTTCTTGCAATATTGTATATTGCATTTTCTTATGGTTATAGAGGGAAGTTTAATGTGTTTGTCTTGTTCTTAACTAGGTACCAACAAGCTGTGGACTTCAATAAAATGTATTCACATTATATCAAGCTTAAAGGAAGTTCTGCATGGTATTATTACACTAGTTTTTACTAAAGAATTTGCATAAATCTAAAGTTGCTTTGATATCTATAGTTTGATGTGGAGGCCATCTTTCAATCTACATGTATTATATCTGCTAAATGAAAATGTGTTTAATGAATTAACGAACGTTGTTTAATTATCTTTTACCTATTTAACTACTTCTGGATGTTTTCCTTATGGATGGCTTTGTTCATGTTCTTCTAATTTGCTTTGCAGCTTTGGGGCTTGTCAAATTAGTGTTGCATGTTCTACTTTACATCATGCTATTGAGAACAATTCCAAAGATGGGTAAGATAATTTTCTACCTCTGAAATTTTTATGCAGCTGCACACTTCTTCTTGTTCGGCAATTAGCATGTTGCTGTTTGTGAATTTCACTAATCTCCTGCACCGACACATTGTTAGCCTCTTTTAGAAGTTTGCTCTTAATTCAGGAAAATTGAAAGAATTTTATATTTTCGAACTTAGATATATCATTAATTAGGATTATTGAACACTACTTCCTGAGAAGGGAAAGCCGTAATAGGATGGGAATCTTGTACAAAGACAAAAATGACGGCAATAAGTAAACGAAATCATTATTATCAAAAAAGGAAAATGAAACAAATGAGGAAATCATACCACTTATCTTGTTAATGAACATTAATTTCTAGCTTACATCTTTGGAAAATGCCTTTTTGTTGACAGCGATTTATATGGTTATTGTGAATGCATAAGGTACTTGTTAGACATAACTACAATGGTTAAAATGCTTCTCATCAATACCTAAAAATAAACTTGCTTTAGCTTTACTGTACATTTTCTTATATTCTGTCACCTCGTTTGCTTAAATAACACTATCGACAACCACCATTATTTGTACTTTACAAGAAAGTCGACAATTTGAAGTTCTCACATCACATGTTCTCCAGCATAAGTTCTATGGCTAGCCTTTAGCACTTTAGACTATCTATCATATCAAAGTGGTAACTATATTTATTGATTTATTTTTTATTATGTGGAGCACTCAGAGAAAAGGCATTCACAAGTTTAACAGTTGCATTTGGAAGATATCACACAAGCTTATTTAGTAATCCAATCTATATGGGCGCATGTGTGCCTGACATGCATGTTATCGTACATGTTTCTTTATATATATATATATATATATATTATTGCACTTGAAAACTAGAGCTTGGGCAGAATATTTAAAAAATATATTTTTGATGCTTGCAGAAGTATGCTAATCTGAGTATCTGGAAATTGGTCACATACCTCTGCATATTCTATAATATCATATCGTTATGAGTTGTTTATTATCCATTGATAAGCTACCTGACAATTATCTTTTCGAAAAAAAGAACAAGAAAAATAACATTGAAGGTTTTTTCTTTCCGATGACTTCATTATATTGATACAGAATGTGTTCCCTCAAGCTTATTTGGACGACACGTTATCATGTTTATTGAGATAAAGGAAGTATATATATCTTACAGCATCAGAGTTGATATTGCATATTGATTCTTATCACTTTAAATTTTCAGGTGTCTAGAAGCACTGAATAATATAAAAGATGAACACAAGAATCTGTGTGATCAGTTGGACAGTGTTGTAAAGGTGAGGAATAATGCTTTATTTCCCTTACTTTTGTGATTCTTGATGTGATTTTGTGGAAATTATCTTTGTACATGGTATATAAACAAGGTTTTGCATGTATTTCCATTTTTTCGTTTGGTCATAATTTATCTTCGTGCTTAAGTTAGTGTAGATCAGGTGAAGTTGATCAAATCAGTCTCCCTATTTTATGTCGTTATCATTCCTTGATGCAGTGAATTTGTCAATAAGCTAATATAATCCTTGTCCAACAGACTTGTAACATTGATATCTTTCTCTTAATTGGGAAAAACAATAATGTTATCTATTGAAAGCTCAGGTTCATCCTCTACTTTTTTAGTATGTCATATTGCCCGGTCGTTTTCATTGAAATTAGATGAATACATCGAGGAAAACTCTATTTTTTGCTGCTTTAATTCTGTGTACTGAAATATCTGATTTAATTCTATGTACTGAAATATATGAGAAGTATCTTTAGGCAGCTATGCCCCTAGTCCTTCCATCCCAAGATAAGTAACTGCCTCATCATTTTCTTCAATAGCAAAAGTTAGCATTTAGCTTGAGTTCTTATTAATGCTATTCAATATTGCACCAGATATCGCTCTCTCTCTCTCTCTCTCTCACACACACACTCACAGAGCAACCTGAATTTTACCCTGGGATTCGGCAATCAAACAGTAATAGATGTTTTAGTTCACTGTGAATTCAGTATGAAATAAAGCTGTCACGGCCATTTAATAGGAAACAAAGAGTTTAGTGCACTTTATGCAATGTAGATTTTGGTGCCACTGACCATCCATGCCTTCATCGGTACTAGTGTAGTTTGCAGCCAATCAACGTCGACCAAATATATTCTTACCGAATGTTGTTACACCATACAAAATATGAACTACTATGATAAGTGTGGTAGTAGATAACATTGGATTAGATCCTTATCTTCTAACAGCACTAACTCGGGTTTGGCTGAACGTTCATTGCGAATACTAGTTGTAAAGCTTTGTTAAGTAATAAACTCCCAAGATTGGAGAGATTCTTTACTTGGGGATTTACAGCCCCATCTTTGTTATGCATGAACTTGTGAAGCAATATTTATTGAGTTCTTTATATCTTGTTTCATTTTTGACTATCTCATGTTCACCATATTAATATTCAACATTTGTCACAGATTGAGCAGGAAATTGTTTCTAGGGCAACCGAACAACAACAGTGAGGAGAATCGGGTGTCGTAATCTTATCCGTGAAACAGATGCAGGATTATTCTATATGGCTTTTTTCTCAAATTTTAATTATATATTTTCTGCTATCAGTCTGTAAATATTTTGCCTTAACTTAGAATATAGTGCATGTATCATGCAAGTGAAATTTGAACTACAAAAATGGACCTTATTTTGGAGCTTAGGCTGTCTGGATGTTATACTCTCTCTCTCTCTCTCTCTCTCAAGGTTGCCTGGAACCCAAAATTAATAGATTAAAATAATAAATATTTGTACCACTTGAGTTTATTTGCATCATCTGCTTCATAATAACCATAGAACGATATACCTTAAACATTATTGTAGTATGTAAACCACAATTCAATACCATTGGACAAAAACAT
The DNA here is from genome assembly GCA_028749325.2 of Caryopteris x clandonensis. Classification (NCBI taxonomy): domain Eukaryota; kingdom Viridiplantae; phylum Streptophyta; class Magnoliopsida; order Lamiales; family Lamiaceae; genus Caryopteris; species Caryopteris x clandonensis. Next base: position 2,693,180 of record JAPYKT020000027.1, on the reverse strand, counting down.
ACATGATCCATGTTGAAGTACAAACACCGTATTTACTATGCTACCAATCTGTTTGCGCGAACCAGTGATATACAATATAATTTCTCGAATATATAGCTTATTCTGTAAATTTATGTTCCCGCTAAAAAAATACTCAATAAATTATAATTTTTCAAATATATATATATATATATATATATATGGGTTGTCCTATAAAAGTATATGTCCCTGCTAAATATTACTCTATAAATAAGAAAGTCATTCGTGTCGTCAAAATAATAACAAAAGATAAATTTTAGAACTTCATTTAAAATCAAATAAATAAGCCTCCAAGATTACAAAAAAAGAACAAATAGGCACTTCAATATAACATATAATCCGTATAGCAAGCATGAAGGGGCTAAATGAAGCATTTACTGGCAGATTGTTCGGTACTTTCAAAATCTTATGTAGCTTTTGTGCTGGAACTGTTGTGCACCATCTGTTGAACAGGAAACTGTAATATTTATCATTTAAAGCCTAAAAATTATAAGAAAAGTTCACATCTATATCGAAGGCTTAGTAGTCCAAAACCAAAATCAATGGCTTCCTATGGTTGCACCACAAAATGAATAAATAAATAAATAAAAAGGCGATGAGAGACGACAATGTGTAGCAGCACGCTTCGACGAGCAAGAAATATTAAATCAATCAACACTTGCACAGAAATCACATTTGTCCCTCCCTGTTTACCACTAGTTAAAGATCACTCTTGTATTGGCTCCACCTGAGAAAATCTTCTTCTTCTTCTTCTTCGCCGTCATCATCCAACTTCAAAGGACTTTGAACTTCCCCCGAGTCATTTGCTATGGTCTCATGCTGCTCTTTTTCCTCAATGTGCTCTTCTTGTGCTTCGTCGTCCTTAATGATGCAATAAAAAGGGCATAAGACCATTATTGAGTATAATAATAACAAAAGATTGTGAAATGTGGGAAGAGCAGATAACATACATCAGCATTCAAAGTCCCCTCATCGGCCACATGACTGTCTGTCACATCTATAAAGTCATCATTGTCAGCATTCTGCTTTTCTTCATCTGCAATTTTCTTTAAATGCTCTTTCACCATTTGAAATAGGGAAAGATCTGCGAAGCGAAGATATACCAATACTTAAAAAGACAAGCATAGCAGCAAATGTTTTTTTTTTTTTTTTCTCAAAATAAATAATTACTAAGTATCGTAGCAAGTGTTTAATTCCTAAAATATCTGCCAGGATACCACTTCTTCCAAAATATATAACCACTCCTCGTAAGGGAGGAAGAGATTAGAGTGCCTCTACCTCCAGAACGGCTAGTCAAAGCTTCATGAAGCCTCAGTGGATGCTGTCGTTCTTCCTTTTTATATTTCAGCTTTATTTCTCGGCGGCTACGATCAGGAAAAACCATTTCAATCATAGAAAAATCTGTCCCAAACTGCTGCACGGCCTACCAAATAGATAGAAACTGTCATTTGATGGGATGTTCACTGTGGCTCAAGACTTGCTGAAGAGGATTCAACAATAACTTCCCAAGAAACACAAAAAAAAAAAAAAAAAAAAAAAAAAAGGTGACCAACACACACACGCACCCCACCCGCCTATGCAAGATGTTGACTGTTGTATGATTAAAAGAGCTAAGGCTTTAGGCAACCAGACAGGAACGCCATAAGGCAGAAAAGATGTAATGTGCGGTAATATAATTTCCCTTTCTTTTCTTTTCCTTAATTAATTTATTTTTTCCCCGGGATGGGTGGGGGGGGGGGGACTTGGAGGTTGAAAGCAGAAAAGATCAAAAGAAAGAAAATCTGTGAACTTGTACGAAGATGATGAAACTTTCCTCTATCCCTGTTAACATGTAGTTAAGTATCCATTTCATAACAAATGAACTCAACTCTTACAGCATGGAACTGATCTATGAGAAAATATGTAATCCAGTTTATCTAGCCTAATCTCGTATATTGTAAATTGGTTTGACAGTTGTAACTGTCTATCAAATGATTTATTTATCCTCCACCTGTAGGCACAATTCTCTTGGATAATCACCACCCAATAATCAATGATGAGTTCAGGATCTTGATGACTTTCACATTCCCAGATAATCACAACTAAGAAGATGATGAATTAACAACGGCATATAAAAACCAGCTTTTGAATGACCATTGATCGCAAGCATTCTTTTTCGTCATCAACAATCATCATAGAATTAAAAAAATAGATTCACTGTTCTTGTACAAATATGTACAAGTACCATGAAGGCATACCTTATAGAATAGCTCTGTCTCCTGTTTAGACCATCTTGTTTTGGACGTTTTGTCCATATGGTGATGATAATTGAAGTATTCAGTGGTGTCAACCATAGGAGTGCCTTGTCCATCATTATCTTGTCCACCTTGTTCAGAAGTAAAGTTCTCATCATTGTAGAGGCCAGAAGAATTACCAGTACTGCAAAAGCACAAATAACCATCACGTTATACTGTATATTAAAATACTGCAATATCCATGTTGTATACTATTCCAAAGTAGAATATATAAGTCTAGGACAAAGCATTTTCGAAGTGGAAAGAAGAGAGGAGTATAGTCAATAAGTAGGTGAGAACAAAAAAATCAGCTATGTATGAATGGAGTAAAGATTTCAACGAAACAGTTTGATATTGAACATAGGGAGATATATATTTCAAGTTTCAACACTTCAGGGACTCCATGGGAAACATTGTGGCAACCTATGTACATTCTTAATGTGTGATTTGCTATAACAGCTCAGCAATTAAGAATATATATTTTATACATTGCAAGCTCAGATCTTCTCTATATACATATGCATCACATTTTGTTAAAGACTGGCAACTAAAACTTTATAAATACCAAACTTTGTTGATTATTACAAGTTACAACACACTATAATATAAGGAAGTTGGCACCCCATAATCAGCAGTTTCTTTAGAAATTGAAAGCTAGGGCGTCATGCATTGAGTATTTACCAAGCCCAGATACTATAGAGCATGTCTTTACAAAACTAATTACCCAGCTTTACTCTGTTTTTTCCCTCCCTCAACGAGCCTGTAGTTTTCAAACAGAAAAATATGATAGTTCCTTTACAATTTCCTAATGACAACATACAATTAAAGCATCTCTACAGTCGGTAAATTCTAGAACATTACAAATAATAAAATTAGATATAATTCCACACGAGGGACACCCATTCTCCGTACAGGACATGACTCGATTTACTTATCTTTTCTGACTAATCAATGAGATGATACTACCTTTGGTTCGTGGCCGGTGCTCCTGCAGCAGCCCCTCCTATTTTCTGCATGATGCAAATGAAAATATCATAATTCAGAATTCTTAAATTAGATATCAATCCACAACTTCCTTGTGGTATCTGAAAAATACTAGAGATTTCTATTCAAAACATTATTTACAGAGCACAAATGATTTTACATTCATTGGTAGTTCATTGGTAGTAGCAAGTCCAGAATTGAAGTTCAATGGATAATTTACATACCATCTCCCGCTCCCTGTGCTCTGCAAGTTGAATTAAATCCCTAAGAGCCACGTTCTGATAGTCAATCTCATCTTCAGGAGTCTCAAGCAAAGTCTTGTCAACTATGTTGAACAGTTTCTAGTCAGTACATTAATAGGAAGCAATAGGTACTCTTGAAAGTTACAAATACCTCGTCTTCGCCGAGTAGAATGAGAGAACTTTTTACGCTTTACCCCCTCCTGATCTGATGCCTCCTTGGACTTCTTGCTCTTTTTAGCAGGTTGTTCCTTACCATCATCAGTTCTCTTAGACTTCCCTTCCAACTTTTTCTTTTGTGGTTCACTTTCCATTTGAGGTTCTTCATTGTTAATGTTTTCCTCCTCAATCGGAGTACAGTCTTCAGAAACTTCCACAGATGCAAGGACTTCATCTCTAGCCTCATCTACAAGTTCACAGAAATCTGTTTTGCCTTTTCTTGGCCGTAATGATCTGCCAGTTCCATTCTCCTGACTCGATGTGGACCCTTTTTGCTGCTGTGGAGAAGGATCTGATGTAGAATGAGTTTTACCATCTCCCGTCTTCGCCCGACGAGAAGCCTGATAAATATAAAATAGTAATCCATAATGTTTAGGATATGTGAATAATTGACCGTGTAAAACATAATGATGTTATGCTACAAAATATATATATACAGGACAACTTCAAGCATTTAAATATATGCACACACACACACACAGAGAACAACTTCTAGCAACAATAGCTTACAAGTTTTGCAGGAACTTCAGGTATATCCTCCAGATGGAAGCACGTGTCCAGCTGAGCCACCTCCATAAGATTCATAGACTCTTCATTCAAAGGTAGCTCAGAGGTTCCTTCTGTGGGCAAGGTATGAGTGAATCCCAGTGATGAAAGATCAAGAACATCATCTTGTTCAGATGTAGGAACCAAATCCTTTTCTGCATAATCAGTATCGGGTGGAATTGATTGTGAACCAAGTGAATCAGAAACAGACTCAGTGGCTGGTATCTTTTTTTGAATTTGTGGCTTCGGCTTCGGCTTTGGCTGAAATTTTCCTGTTCTCCGTCCTTCACAACAAAATCAACATCTTAATGTTTGAGATATCAACAAAACACATAAAGCAGGTAATTTAAAATTAAATATACCAGATTTGGTCGTTAACTCAGTCGTAAGTATAGGATCCAAGACATCCATCTCCTGCAATGAACCAACTCAGACATCAAAATCAATGGATGCAAGTTTAAGTCGGTGATTGAAAAATAGTGCAGAAACTCAAATGATTGGCCCTTTACCTCACCCAGTTCTCTATCACGCATGTCATCTTGTGCAGCATCAGCACTTGAAACAATAGGCTCACTAGAAGTTCCCGGAGTTACATTTTCTGACACGCCAGGATCCGTAGGAACATCAGCCGCCTTACATGCATGGGCAGAATCCTCAACAGAAGAAAGACCCGGTGTCCCACTCCTTCCTTCTCTGTTCTCAGTGTTAGTGGCATTAAGAGTTACTTCCTCTGAATGAGAGACATAACATTCTGTAACATATTTAGAAAAAACATATAGCGTTGGTTGTCTAAATGATCACTACATGAATTCAAGGAAAGTTAGAACTCAGCAAATACTCACCATTATCAGTACTAGTTTCAGGAATAAAATCATCAAGAGCTTCCAATCCAATGAATATGTTAGCATTCTAGATGAGCGGAATACATCCATCAGTAGACTAAACCAACAATAATAAGTAGAATTACAATACTCACCTCTCCTGCTGGCTTTTCCGTGACAGCATGCAAGTCTGCAGTGTCATTAGGCACAACATTTAAGCCTGAAACACATAAAGGAGCCAACAATAGTTTAAATGTCATTCTATCTTCAGATTATGAAAACTTTATAACGAGAAACTCAGTTACTCCGGAAAAAAAAAATATATATATATATATATATACACACATATATATTACGCAAATATATAGTGTTGCAATTATTCAAGAAAATACTGACATTGCTCTACTGGCTTTGGAGTCTCGATAGGTTTACTTAATTTACTCGGTGAAGAATCTGCCTTTGAAGAAGCAACTGAAGTTGTTGTCGAACCCTTTTTCTGTGGTCGGAACTTTGGCTTGGGCTGGAACTTTCCTACAGCTCTAGCTGCAAAGTCATGAAAGTGAAAGTGTCAACAGCGAGCGCACACACACTCACACACCCAAAAGAGACAACTCTAAAAACAGGATAACAATTGGACACCACATATTACCCTTCTTCGCTGCTTCATCAGCAAAAATACCATCCAATGGATCCAAATCATTACCCATTGCAAAGTTTCCTGAATCAAGCATTGTCTTAGTTATAAACAGACAACAAAACTTAAGAATTTGACATTAAAATAGTAAAGGATTCTTTCCTGAGAATCTGAGTTATGGTACAAAGATTGGCATAACCACAAATCACCCCCATCAAGTAGAAAGTGAAATTCATGAAATAGACAAGATAAAATTTAACCATGTTTATCCTACTAGACAACAACACCTAAAGACTGACATTGTACAAGATTTACAATGCATAGGATGATCACATCAATCTAACTCAACTGTCAAACTGAACTCAGATAATAATATCATATAATATCACGCAGTCACTAACAATTGGTGCCTTTGATGCGCAGATGGTCAAGTTTAATATTAAAAGTAGCGGAGAAGACGACGGCTTACCTACGATGAAGGCGGCGGAAAAAGGCCGCGGCGGTCGCCGGGTAGACGAGGTGGACAAGGACAAGTGTGGGTCGGTTACCAGCGCAAATCCCTAGAATAACTGATAATCCATACAGACCGGAGCCCTACGTCCCGATGGTGAGGTAATGCCTAATGGAAACGGACGACGTGGGTTCGATCTTCGTGGAGGAGCTGTCTCAATTTTAGTTGTTTTTAATTTGTGAAAGAACGATTAAAGCTACGGCTCGCGCGTAAGCTTCTTTATACTTATATGATGTGAATTGACCAAAATGTCCCTTGATTAAAAATACAATTTGCCCCAATTTCGAAAACCATTGTCTCGCTCTCTCTTCACGAGCTTGATTGATATGCCCTTCTTGTATTCTTTACAAAATCGACGTGCTCGTTTAACCAAAAAATATATTCAATGAACGTAATGTTTCTATACCCATCTTTATATATTATGTATAATATATCAAATTGAAAATCGTAAAAGTATAATTAATTTGATATATTTTTCATAAAAAAATAAAGTTGAGATAAAAATTTTATAAGCCCTTGATATGTATATCCTGCTTTTATATAGTTACAGATATGTTCGATTTTTTTTGCATATATCCAGTGTCATTAGTTGAGAAGGAATCAAACCACATCATTTTTGTAGTCGAAATTTTTATTTATTAACGGCTTCATTCCATTCAAACTATGTAACGGTTTAAATTTTTGTAACTTTATACACAATAAGTGACATTTTAGAAGTTTTAAGTTTTTGCACAATAAATGATATTTTACGGTTTTTAAGGTGAATAATAATTTTTTTTTCTAATTTACCCTTAATTTTTTTATAAATAATCTATCTTTTTTCACTAATTATTAATGTATAATTCTCATTATTTATGGTTACATCACGTACTTGATTTATTTTTTAATATGTGTGAATTTTTTCAAAACGACACTTATTTGTACGTGATTTATTTTTTAATATGTGTGAATTTTTTTAAAACGACACTTATTTAGAATAAGAGGAAGTATTATTAAAATTTTGGAATATAGAGTTCTAACTTATAAAACTTGGCCGGACAGTCTTTAAGCAGACCGGGACAGCCAATCTTCCTACACTAATTTTTCAGACACCTATAAATCTTTTGTCCCAAATATCTTATTTGGTGGATGAAAATATCAAGAAAACATCAAATTATTGTAATAGGTAGCTACCAATACAGTTAGTTGCACATTCATTCAAGAAATTAACTAGAGAAATGAAGCACCCGTGGAGGGCCACAAGTCGGGGACACCAGATCCTCTATTTCAAACAGTGTTCCAACTTTTATTCCCGTAACACCACAACAACCTTCGTATACAAACTAGTACCATTGTACACGTGTCGAAAGTATCAAGAAGACGGAAGTACGTTTGCAGTAGAGGAATCGGACTGAGAAGTGGGGTATATGCACTTAATGGACTTAATATGTGTGATATTACAAGCAGTTGAAATATTTAAAGACACAGCTCTGTTGGTCCCTCTTGTTTGGTTCAATCTATGAGCTGTTGAGCCTAACCATTAATGATCTTTGTCCAAATCTTGTCAATCATTCACATATAACCATGGGATATATTGGTCTTGTCTTATCCAGAACTAATCAAACAATATGGATCTCAAGAACCAAAGTTTTCCTTCATCTGATCTTGAATCAGCTCAACGAACTGACTGTTTTTCATCCATTATGGCTGCTGTGAAGCTGCAGAGAGTCTACAGAAGTTATCGTACGCGACGAATGTTAGCAGATTCAGCAGTTGTTGCTGAGGAGCTATGGTGAATTCATCAGACTATCTTGTTTCCATACTGCAGAATATTTTTGACTAAGGAATTTTTTTTCTAACATGGTAAACAATATGAAGGTGGCAAGCAATAGAATACGCTCGTCTGAATCACAGCACAACGGCGTTCTTCAACTTCTTCCAACCCGAAAAAACATCTTCTAGGTGGGGCAGGATCAGCTGGAATGCTTCCAAGGCATGAAGCACTACTAGTTCAACTTAAAATTTCAAGTTTTTCGATAATACATTATATTTTTCGATCATTTACAGGTTGGGAAAGGACTAGTTAAGGATGCTAAGGCTCGAAAGTTGGCTTTCCGACACTGGATTGAAGCTGTAAGCCTGTATTTTTTAAATCTTTTCATGACGATAGGATTTTTTCCGATTTTTGTGGGTTCCTGATTGTGGGCTGGCCAGATTGATCCGAAGCATCGTTATGGTCATAATTTGAATATATACTTCGAGGACTGGTGCAGAAGAGAGACACATCAGCCATTTTTCTACTGGTGAGTCCTATGATTTATGCAACAATTTTTAGATTCCTAAGCAATTAGATGTACTGTTATAGATCATGATTTGTTTAGGTTGGATGTTGGAGACGGAAAAACAGTTGATCTTGATGAATGTCGAAGATCAAGACTCAGGCAAGAATGCATCAACTATCTTGGACCCGTAAGACCACGAATCATACAGGCATTTGATATGAATGTAAATTGTTGCTTGGGGAATAATTTCACACTATTGTTTCTTTGTCTATTGCTGAATCAAGAAAGAGAGGGACTGCTATGAATACGTAGTAGTCGAAGGCGGGTTGACGCACAAGCAAACTGGAGATCTTCTTGATACAGATGAGCAAATTACAGGCTCAAAATGGATATTTGTTATGAGCACATCTAATAAGTTGTATGCTGGAGAGGTAAGATCAATATCAGAAATACAAACAATTAAGTTCTTGACGAGAACTGATCTAAATTGTCGCGTTTTTTCTTCAGAAAAAGAAGGGACTGTTTCATCATTCCAGCTTCCTAGCAGGTGGTGCCACTCTAGCAGCTGGAAGACTCATTGCAGAACGTGGAAAACTCAAGGTATGGTGTAAAGAATACCATATAAAAACGCGCAGATAATCTCAGAATAACAAGACAAAAGGAAGCAGATAAGCTCAAAGAGAATTCTAATGTTGTGCATCTTCAGTCTGTATCAGCTTATAGTGGGCATTACCGGCCAACACACGGGGATCTCAGCATCTTCCTCGGCTTCTTACAGAGCAGCGGCGTTGATCTTGAAGAAGTTAAGGTGAAAAATTCGTACAACGAATCATGCTATGATGATGCAAGTAAAGATGTGAATTACTTGAGCTGCTTTATCAGAACATCACCAGAGAGAGGACTTCAAAAACTGAATCTGGGAAGGACTGAGACGATCCAGAACATAGTGTAGGCTCGTAGATGAATCTCTTAACGAGGTGAGGCACATCCTACACACGGTGCATTCCACCAAGTCAGACATCGACCTCACTTGATGTGATGCACCCACCAGGTGTAGGGTGCATCCCAGCAAAAGATGAGGTTTTCTGAAAGTGAGACACTGATACGAGATGAGGAGACAGATCAGAGTCGAGCACAAATTTCGCTGACAGCGCCTGCATTACCGGTTAGAAACATCTTGTCCCAGATATAAGTTTCACCATTACAGAGCTGAATATGTTCATTTCATTTGTTTAGAAAACAAAAAAAGAAAAACAACTAATATGCAAGAAGTTATTACGTATTACCATAAGCTGGCAGGTTTGCCAGATACAACACACCAAATTGTTCCCAAATAGTACTTAATATCTAAAAGGTGGAGTTACATTGTAATGATTAGAGAGTAAACGAGTATATTATGCAGCAGCAACAGTCTCGGTGGGCTTTGCTTCTGGTTCGGTTGGTGGCGGCTGGGCGGCAGCTGTCGGCTCAGAAGCTGGTGGCTGGGCGGCTGCTGGTGCCTCAGCCGGTGGAGCTTCCCAGAAAGAAGTTGCCTTCCCAGTCTTTGAAACAGTCTGGAAAACTACGTCCGGTTGCACATTGCCTATCACAGTCACCTTTTGCTTCTCAATATCAATGTCAAATGAGTCGACACCTGTGGAGAAAGAAAACGCATATTGTTAACTGATACAGTTTACTGCTTTCTAATATATGCTTACAAGAACAAAAGAACACAAGAAAACCATTTTTATGAGCATTTTTTTAGATCATAACCTTTTCAGAGTCCGAAAACGAAAAGAAAAAAACAGGACATCCTCTATATTGCACTTAAAATAAAGTTTATTCCACAGAAAAGAGCAAAATTACTCCAAGCATCAAACAAAAACACAATCACACAGCATGCATGCTCGTTTATTGAGGGAAATTAGCCTAATGAAATGAAAAACAAGATACTAAATAGATATCACACTCCAATCCAGGCTTGAACATGTATCGAGCAAAGTAAGCTCAAGTCAGAAAATGAATAAAGGTTTATAGATTACATCATCCACATTTGATCGAGCGTGTGGTATAATAGAGACGCAAAATTTAATAGACCGCTATACAACTTGCAATCTTTCTGGGTAGTGAACATATCTATGATTTCATAAAACACGATCACCCTTATGAGTAAATGAACCTTATTATCATTTAACACAAACTGTCGCCTAAGAACATAGATGTAGAACATATCCAGCATTTGATTATTAAACAACTCCACCTCACGAGAACAAAACAAAACTCAACTCTATAAACAAGCACGACCGATATTAGAAAGATATATCTTGGGAAAGCAGACAATAGATCATTTAGAGCCATATAATTGGCAAATGGTGAATAATAAAAGTCCATATAAACTTTAATGCAACCATTTCTACTTTTAAAACAAAATGTTCAAGTCATTCATGTTGTCATCAACATTTTTGTTATATAATTATTTTGATTATAAATACTTTGTGTTAATTGATATCTAGAAAAGTTGACAAACCTTCCAATTTTCCAAGAACCCTCTTCACAGCTCCTACACAACCTTGGCATGACATGCCAACCTTCAGCTCAACCGTCTGTAACAGAAGATAATGTTACAAGATCATCAGAATCGAATTAAATCAGTTCGTCGAAAGGAAAAGAATTACCATTAACCTCATTGGGTCTAAACAAACTTGACTCATAAATCAACATATGAAGCTCTTATATGACATTAATTTAGCTCAATAATTTCAACCTTGTGTCCATGCTTACATTCAAAAGTTAGAATTTGCAAACAGATGATTGAGAAAAAAACAACAGGGCGCAATCTCTAGTACTAGCGCTGCTGCTTCTACCCGCAAATATGACAGCAATCCAATGGAAAATACTGAGAACAGTCATTGTAACAGAAAAAGTAAAAGCAATAGACGAACATAATGTAGAAACAACAGATTTCTCCAAAAGTAGCAGATTTAGAACAAGTTTTAGGCCAAATCGATACATTTCCTCATTCTTTTAGCTAAGAAAATCGATTGCCAATTCAATAGCTGGCATAAATCTACATATTTCATTATTTGTTCAAGCCAAACCACCAGCAATCATCAATCAAGCTCGTAGAACAAAAGACAGACAAAGTGACCATCATTAAATTCAGCTAAATAAACAACAAAAACATAATCCGAAGTTCATCATACTAATTTCGCAGATCAAATTCAAATGGAGAGAGAAGGAGCCAGACGTCTCACCTGCGACATGATGATTGAATTTTCCTAGTTGACGATCACAAGACAACACACTTCCCCAAAAGCCAGAGAGGATTATGATAATGGGATGAGACTTTGGCGCTGGGTTGAAGGCGATATTTATAGAGCAGAAAATCCCTGAAAAGAAATATAATAGAAAATAAAAAGAAGAGATTACAGCCAATTTGGTCTGAATTTCTTTTCCTTTACGAAATTATACTTAATTGGCTTTTGATGAAAATACAAAATATTATTTTTTATTAACCTTTTACCTGATCTGACAGTGACAGGTTGACCTTAACCTACACCAATCGTTTAAGAGTCGAGGAATATCTATGGTTTTTTTTATCATACAATGTATTTTGTAATTTTTTTTATAAATTAAGAAGGTCGCGATGAGTCGAAGAATATCCACGAGTTTTTATGCTACATCAGATATAATGTATTTTGTAATTTTTTTTAAATTAAGAAGATCGCGATGTCATGTTAAATAATATTTAATTAATTTCAAATTTAATTGTCATAGTTCGATTATTAAATAAATTAGTATTTTTTTTCGTACAATGCACGTTTGTAATGTATATTTTTTAATAATATAAAACATATTTATAACATAATTTTATGCAAATTATTCTTTAAAAATATTCTATTATTTTATTAATAAAAATAAGTAAAACAATGTAGTTTATATAAAAAAAATTCTCTCTATCTTAAATTAAGAGTTTTGTTGGTATGATAAGTCAATTAGTCGCATTCAAAATTAAATTATAGAACAAGTTTTTTTTAAAATATTATTTTTAATATTTATTTGTAGAATGTATTCATTACTCAATAAATATTCAAATAATCAACTAAAATAATTATTTTTTCAAATCAAATATCTTATTTAACATATGCAATATGCGTGTAAAATTAAAAATTATAAAAATATAATTAATATGATATAATTATATGTCTAAAATAAATTAAACACGAAAAAAAATTTATATTTTATAAATTAAAAAAAATACAATTTAACTAATCAAATATCTGTCACATCATTTTACAAAAAAATGAAAATGAGTGAATTTTATTATTTTTAGACTACTCTATAACTATAATATTATATTAATATAGATTTAGAATTAGATTTTGAATTAAAATACAATATACCGTTTGATGTGATTCGATCAATTTTGATGGATTACAATTGATTTTTTATTTTTATTTTTTGTAATTTAATATGTAAATGTATATTCTATTTAATTTATATTATTTAATAACAAAATAGATTTTAAATGATACTTCACATAAAATATTTGAAAATAATATAATAGTTGGAAAAATTACAAAAATAGTCATGTACTTATGGGTGGTACCAAAATTACTCCTTTAACTTATTAATAAAAATTTATTAATAAAAATAACTTTTAAGAGAATGAAAATACAATATAACATTAAAAAGGAAAAATAAATCAAATAATACTTAGTTAGATATAATTGATATAAATAATTCTTATGTATATATTTATAATTATAATATAAATTTACCACATATTATTAATATAATAAAATATATATATATATATATATATATAATAACAGAATTACAAAAAAAAATATGTGTTATTTTAAGAAAGTGAGTAAGCCAATTAATTTTTGCTCTTTTTGCATTTTTTAAGTATGAATATAAGTTTTTAACAAATTGAATAATTTATTTTGTGATTTTGATATATATTTTGAATTTGAATAAATAATATATTATTATTTTATAGGAATTTGAAATGAAAATATAAATATGTTTTTATAAAACCAAAAACTTTATACTATTAATTTATATAATATTATAATTGATTGTTTCTCTTTAATAGATTTTATTGAATTTAAATTTTTGTATTGAGTTCCGAAATTTTCTAAAATTCACTTCAAAATGTCATGCAATTTATTATTTAATAAAAATAACTTTTAAGAGAATGAAAAATACAATATAACATTAAAGAGGAAAAATAAATCAAATAATATTTAGATAGATATAATTGATATAAATAATTCTTATGTATATATTTGTAATTATAATATAATTTTACAACATATTATTAATATAATAATATATATATAATAATAGAATTACAAAAAAAATATGTGTTATTATAAGAAAGTGAGTAAGCCAATTAATTTTTGCTCCTTTTTTACTTTATTTCCGCAATTTAAAAAGTTTATAACTTTTTAGTCTTAACTTCAATGTTTACGAAACATATATCAAATTGATCTATATTTCATGATCCTCAATTTTAATATTCACAATGCATACATACAAATAAAATTTTAATTTTTAAATAGAAACTATATTTTGATATTAAAATATTGTGAAATATGTTTATTTAAAATAAATTATTATTAAAAAATATATTTTATATATTTGTGTATTTTATTAAAAAATATATTACTATTTCATAATAGTCTATTATTCTGTCATAATTGTTACATACCGTGCAACACAGAAAAAATGCTAGTCGACGTTAACCTCGAATTCACAAATATATACCTATGTATAATAAAATAAAAATACAAATCAACATCAATCTCAAAGAAATCAATATATCTTCTAATAATGTCGACATAGTTCACAATAGTTATTCTTATATTCTTTATATCCTACACTTCATATTAAGATGATATCTTCTTGATCTTGGACTCAAAGTATCTGCAATAGCCACACAAAAATATGTTAAATTTAATTGAGTTTAAAAAATAATTTTCATATTTTAATTTGATAATGTTTAAATTTATTATTTTTATTATTTTTTTAATATGTTATTTGGTTATTTTCTTAGCTTATTAGATAACTATTAGTTTTTTTATTATATTTTGATAAAATAATAAAATAACATTACAATAATATTTGAGGAGTCCCAATAATCATATTATCTACTTTTGGTATTTAATATTATTATTATTATCTTAGTAAAATCAGTGTAATGAAGACATTAAAATCTTAAATTAAATAAAAATTGATATTTAAAAGATAATTTCACAAGAATTTAGCCCATTTCTTTCTTAAAAAAAATTAAAAAATAAAAAAACTTTTCTAGATTTTATAATTTATTTTTATATCAAAAGGCTCATAAATTTTATTAGAAAAATATTTCTCCCCATTTTAAAAGGACTTCATTTTAACACATTAAATTTCAAATAATTTTACAACGGTTAGAAAAACAATAAAAATAAAACTTTCATTATCTATGTTTTTACCAAATATTTTCTAAATACTTTCATATATCATAGAATATAATAATCTCATGTACTCGTATCTGACACAAGTCATGATTCACTCATTTTTTTAATATATGAGACTATTCTGAAACGTCAACAACATCTCAAAAAGTTAAGGTTGCGTATCTGATTCAGAGACGGCTGTCTTTTTACAAATATTCGTAAAGTATAAATATTAAATCAACCATTCAATTAATGATAAGTTGTACCATATGAAGGGAGGAATGAATGTCTCGACGAATAAATATTACTGTAATAAAATACGAGAAAAGAACTATAGAAATGAATATTAAAGAATTAAAGAAAAGAACATACCTAAAGTTGTTGAAGAGGAAATGCTTAATAATTGGATTGGTGACCAAAAGATTAGGCATCCCTTAGAAGGAAGGCATATTTTCAATCTTAGTGGACCAAAATATACCTCCATCTTTTCTTTAGGGGGTCGTATTATTAGTAGTACAAAATAGTGAGATATATGCTTTATCCTATGGTACTACAACGAGCAATGTACTACATTCAAGAAGTACAACTGTACAACCATGTGTAGCATATATATATATATATATATATAGGTATGTGTGTGTACATATACATATGAGTCATGCACGATTCCCATACTTGTGACTCAATTTGACATGCTTCAATTATTTAAACTTGCTAAATATAGTTTCCTAAGTGTTACACCCAAGGTCACACACAAAGCATATTGATAAAACTTGGGGCAACTATTATGCTCAAAATGTGTTTAAGGTTAAATTGGGTCGAGATCATAAAGTTAGATCTGTTGTACGAGACATGTGACGTTTGTCAAGGGTTTCTTACGAAGAATTTCTAACGCGAAAGATAATTTAAAATAAATGAAAAAATGAGTTTAACATGAGGAAAATCAGTTTCATTACAGTTTGATGAGTATTTATACCCTCGGTACACATGTCATTAATAATGCATTGCTTACCAGTTGTATTTGTATAGTCACTATGAACGGTTTGAGGATTGGGTTGGGTTAGTTGACCCGAAATAGGAGACGCAAATCCTATGAGCTTTGTGGTTGAGTGGTTGAGCGTTGGTATATTGGACCAAAAATATATTTTGTTCTGTTATTGGACCGATTAATTCTAATATAATGTATTTCCAACATTACACACACATCTATATTTTGGTTCGACCAAAATATATCAGGTATAAATAGAGAAGACGTTAAACATTTGAGCAAAATCCAATTTACGATACTAGAGGGTTGATTCTTAAAATAGTACCTCCAATTTTTAATAACGTTGTTTTATCAAATCATAATATATGTTAGATGTTCGATCTCTAAACCATTAAAAAAATCACTTAATTACGATTTCTGATTATAAAGGACAACACATGTTGCTCATCAAAAAAGAGAAAGAAAAGTTAATATGTATCGAAAAAAAAAAAAATATATATATATATATATATACCCCATGAATATAAATTAGGTTAAATTCAAACTAAAATATTATGTCTTGTAATATAAATTAAAACTATACCACCTCAAACACATTACTATTAAGAATTACTATAGTTTATAAATTTTAAATACAATATAAAAATAATGTAAATAAATAAATAAATAAATAAAGCAGCGAGGGCTCAATATTGAAGATTCAAATGCCTTTTGGACCATCAACCTTCTTCTTTACTTCTTTTCCATTTTAATTGAATGAAATTCGATTTGAATATAAATTGTTCGAAATTTGAATCTACAATATTTAATTCAATAAATTAATTAAAAATTAAATGAGTATTAAATTAAAAATATATTAGAACATGAATCAATTTAATTAACGTCCATGGTCAACTTAGGTTAGTTAGAAGCCAATAAAAAATTAAATCATTAACGTAGAAAATAACGAGCCAATTTATTTATTCAATTATTTTATTACATCTACAAGATTCTTTCTGCCCATTGTCAAAGTATTAACCTCATAAATCACATTTTTTTTATTTTTTTTTTGTAAATACGTGAAAATTGAGTAATGCGGTAACATAATTATAACTTATCCATCCACTCTTGTTTACTTTATCAAAGCATTCTCGATAGACATGGCACGGTTCCTCGGTTCCGATTTTGATTCTAAAAGCAGCAGTTTTTGGAACCTTAAAAGACGGAACCAAAATCGAACCGCCATATATACGATTTCGGTTTCGATTCTGGAACCGGCCGTTCCCCCGGTTTCGATTCCAATTCCCCCGGTTTCGGTTCCATAATTCCACGGTTCCGGTTCTCCCAATTCCGGTTCCACGGTTCTGGTTCTCAGTTCTGGTTCAAAACCGGCGGTTCCCAACGATTATTCCATCTCACCCGTTGAAGATCAATGGCTATTTAATATCAGTCGTTGATTTCCAACGGCTATAATTTTCAAATTCATTCTGGAACCGAACCGGAACCGGCGGTTCTGAACTGGCGGTTCTAACCGCCGGTTTCGGTCTGAAAAACTGAGAACCGAAATCGAATCAATAGTTGAACCGAACCGTTAACCAGCGGTTCAAACCGACGGTTCCGATTCTAAATCGGAACCGTGCCCATATCTAATTCTCGATTAAATAAAAAAAATTGCATTTGTCGATGACATAGTCACTATTTCATGAGCACAATATAATCACTATTTTGTGTACACATGGCCTGTGCTGAAATGGTTACGATATAAGGACCCACTTCATTAAGAAATATATAAAAGTTAGTTTTCTATATAATGGATATGAAAGTTAATGTTATATTTCAAATGATTAAAATATAAACTTTCCCTTTAATCACTATTAATGGTTTGTTATCCATAAAGATACTTCGATCTCGAGTGTTTGTGAACATTTGTATGTATTTTTTTATTGATCCATTATTTAAATCGAGCATCAGAGTATTCACTCTGAGTTCCTTTTTGCATACCATTGCAGAATAATTTTTTCCTGTATCGAGTGCATTATGCAAATGATCTACATTATAACTTGTTTAATTAAAAAAATATTATTAATTTTTGTAAAATAATAAATTAATAGTAATATTTTTTACATAAACAAATAATACTATAGATTAAGTTTCGAAATGCACTTGATTTGCGACATATTTGACCTTTGTTTGTATGTAGGCTTTTGATTGATTTGTTATTTAAATTGAGTATCGGAGTATCCATCCTGAGTTCCTTTTTACATATTATTGTAGAGTGAGTTTTTTTTTTTTTTTTTATATCGAGTGCATTGTGCACCTGATCTATATTAGAATTTGTTTAATTAAAAAATATTACTAACTTTTGTAAAGTAACTAATTAATAATAATATTTTTTAAATAAACAAATAATAATATAGATTAAGTTTCGAAATGCACTTGATTTGCGACATATTTGACCTGTGTTTGTATGTAGGCTTTTGATTGATTTGTTATTTAAATTGAGTATCGGAGTATCCATCCTGAGTTCCTTTTTACATATTATTGTAGAGTGAGTTTTTTTTTATATCGAGTGCATTGTGCACCTGATCTATATTAGAATTTGTTTAATTAAAAAATATTACTAACTTTTGTAAAGTAACTAATTAATAATAATATTTTTTAAATAAACAAATAATACTATAGATTAAGTTTCGAAATGCACTTGATTTGCGACATATTTGACCTGTGTTTGTATGTAGGCTTTTGATTGATTTGTTATTTAAATCGAGTATCGGAGTATCCACCCTGAGTTCCTTTTTACATACCATTGTAGAGTGAGTTTTTTTTTTTTGTATCGAGTGCATTGTGCATCTGATCTATATTAGAATTTGTTTAATTAAAAAATATTACTAACTTTTGTAAAGTAATTACTTAATAATAATATTTTTTAAATAAACAAATAATACTATAGATTAAGTTTCGAAATGCACTTGATTTGCGACATATTTGACCTATGTTTGTATGTAGGCTTTTGATTGATTTGTTATTTAAATCGAGTATCGGAGTATCCACCCTGAGTTCCTTTTTACATATTATTGTAGAGTGAGTTTCTTTTTGTATCGAGTGCATTGTGCGCCTGATCTGTATTAGAATTTGTTTAATTAAAAAATATTACTAACTTTTGCAAAGTAACTAATTAATAATAATATTTTTTAAATAAATAAGTAATACTATAGATTCAATTTCAGAGTGCACCCGATTTGCGACATATTTAACCTGGTGTTTGTGGGTGTGTGTGTATATATATATATACACCAAAAACATCAAGTAATAAAATATAGAAACTGGGAACTTAGTGCGTATAAAATAGGTCCCAACAATAGGGGCAAAAAGTCGAGTTTTGGTAGTTAGTTGTTGAGTTCTGGTGCAATGACTGATCATCTTTTACAATATAATTTTAATTACAACAAATTGAATCTAACTTTTGGATTTTACTACTTTTATGAAATCAGAGATGTAATCAAATTTTCCACTAAAATATTAAAGCAAATTTCGTTGACTTTCAGTCTTGTATTAAAAAATTAACTCTTCCATATGATATGAAATAGATTACATTAAAAAATAGTAAAAAGAAAAATCGAAAATTTTTGAGTTACTAAAAAAAACAAAAAATCTATTTATTTTTTGTTAATTTAAAATTTAAATATTAAGATATGAGCAAATAAATTCATTTTTTTGGACGCTTGAATTTTATTAATTTTCCATTTTCGATTTTAAAGAAACAATGAAAGAGAATTAGTCGAACCTGAAATTGTGGAAAATATATAATTTTTTTTTAAAAAATAAATTTTGAAGTTCACAAACTTTTTAATAGAAAAATAGAAAACAATATGCCTAAATTTAAAGAAAAAAAATATTCATAATTATTATTGACTCAAAACTCGTATGGGCCGAACTAAAATTTAAAAAAAAAAAAAATAACTATTAGAAGCCCAATCAACTTATCTGTCCATACATATGATATTGTAGTAAGTAGTAAGTTTGGACCGCGACCAACTTGGGCCTGACCCAGCTTGTTGGGCGGCCCAAAACTATCCAAAAAGTAAAAAGTAAGCCCATACGGATCCAACTAGTAGTATACATAAAATTGATTTTTTTGTAGGGATTAAAACGAATTAAGGTTTTTTTTTCTTTTTCTAATATAAGGTTGCAAGTAAGAAAATGATAGGGAGCATTGCTTGCGAGCTGAGTTGATTTTTTTAGAAAAAAGGATAAAATGGATAAGTTAAGTAATTATTTTAATTTTATTAATATTTTTACTGTAAAAGAATAAAATTATTATTGTATTTAAGAATCATTATATTTGTAATTTAAAGAATAATAAAACGCAATATGGGCCACTACAGTCCCATAAACCATTGTGGCCCGTATAACCCACCATCTAAAACTAGCCGTCTTTGGTTCAAGCGACGCTGTTAGATGAGAACAAAGATTCCCTTTGTCCTTAGATTAGGAATAATTACATATTTAAAAAAAAAAAAAAAAAAAAAAAAAAAAACTAATATAATAAGTTTGGAAACACAATATTATTAAAAAAAAAAAAAAAGGGTGCAATGTAAAATAAATTAGAGGAGAAGAGAATGGAGAGAGGTGTTTAGAGCAGAAAAGAGAGCTGCCCAACCAGAGTTGGAAGGATGAATTGAATCCCAGAAAAATGAGAGATTAGGGTTCTCACACACTGCATATTTCTTCTTCCCATTCTCCTCAACCAATCCACAGTTTCCTACGCAACATGGCTTCAATTTTCTCACTAACTTTCCTGCAATGGAGAACAATAATTCAAGACTGTGTCAGAAAGTTTGCATTTTTCTTCATTTCCAAGACTCATTTATACAGTTTTGGAAGATTAAGATAAACCACTCTTGAATTTATAAAACTATTATATTACCTGGACGGTTTTGCTCTATTTTCAGGGCTGAGGTGAAAGCAGTGTAGAGGTCCAGATATGTGAGTACAGGAGCAGCAGCTTCATGGTTTAATGCCCAAATTTGGTCCTTCAGAATTTGGTTGTGATACTGTGAGAAATTGTTCTGCACTTCATTGCAATTTTGGTATGAGTTTGAGGCAATATTGGCAGGCAAACAGCCCAATGGTCCAATTCCTGTCAGCCCTATTTTCTTTATTCCAAAGCTCTGTACTCTTCTAACGTTTAAAATGAGCTGATGGATCACTGATCTTGTGAATTCTGGCAATCCCTGCTTCACAAAAATTGGCCAAAAAATAAAAGTTATCCCTGTCGAGTTGTTGTAATGTATTATATCTTAGATATGAGAGTGCGGTAATGAAATGAAATACGAGAGTACATAACAAGGGGAGATGATCTCCTGCTTTTATGCACCAAGATAAATTAATATTTTATAAATTTACACAATGATTAAAGGAAATATTACAGTTTATGCTTGTTAACTTGGCCGGATTCAATATATGACTTCAAAAATTAATAAGGTATATGACTTTTAATTTGTCCAATTTGACGAAATTTCAAAAATTCATCAGACGCTGTTGATGTCACACTTTTAATTTCACTTGCTTATGCCGCGTAAGCAGTTTGATTGTCACATCAACAATTTCTAACGAGATTTTGAAATTACAGAAAATTCATACATAAAATAGACTGAAATTAGCAAGAATATATTGAATAGAATCAAAGTTAGCAAACATAAAAATAAAAGTTTCTCTTAATTAAGCTAATTGTTTATTGAAATAAAGGATAACAATATCAGCTAAGTTCAGAGAGACTTTTAAGTTGTCTATACATTTCATTTTATAAGCATGCATGTACATGTGTAGCTAAACTCTTTTATGCGTATGCAATATTTGCACCCTGTGTAAAGTACACGGTTATTTTATTTGGTGTGACGATGCCACAAAACTATCAAGACCTAAACAAATTTATTTCTTTAAAATTGCATAAAGGCTATATGAATATATAGTACAAACAAATTACCCAAAAAAATGTAAAATGTATGTGTATATATCTCTAAACTGTTATCTCCTTATAACCCCACCCCAAAAAATAAATTCTTAAAAGACGATTTTCCTTTAATCCTTCAAATTATATATTATACTAATACAACATTGTTATTTATAGGTAACTGTAGAATAAAATACGAGATTAAAATACGATAAAAACAAAAACCATGTCCACACTAAATATACCTGACATATCCTACAAAGTTCAAAGTTAGTTCAACAAACTTTTACCTCGAAGGTGCCATTTCTGGCGAGAAAAGTAGCGTAGTCATTGCCCGCCAACGACATAAGGGCTATGGAGGAACCCAAATCTTCAGAGGTGTACACGTTTTGTTGGATAAGTTGTTGCAAGAAATCAATCTGTGTGGTCATGTTTGGTTGATCAACCAGTGTCGTGAAGACACCTGTCCCTCCATGAGCGAAGTTGGTCCCACTTCGGGTCGATGTTTTTGTGTCTGAAGTCTTCATCCGTTGGTAGGGCAATGGGGGGCTTATACCAAGGTATGAAGCTGCATTTGTATGTAGAAACATACTATTTCAAAATAATATTTCATCTCGTGTTGAAGATATATAGTTTGATGGGTCGGTGGGATCAAACTGAAACTAAAACAAAAATGTAGAATTGCTTAAGGTACAGTTGTACGAGATTAGGATAGTTAAGCCCAAAGAAACTTCGCTCCTATGCATTATATCTATAAATACCTCATTGGCGATCGTTACTCTCTTTACTTCAAAATAAGTATCGTTTTAAAAAAAATTCACAATACTGAAATATTAGGTAAAATATAAATTTTTCTTCATACTCATGAAATTTAATCATTAGTAGTTCATGGGAATATGACATGAACTAGTGAGCATAATGGTAGTTTAGAAAAAAAAATACCAATTTTAAATTAACAAAATATCAATTATTTGAAAACTTAAAAATCCTTCAAAACGCCATTTTTTGTGAACTGAACAGAGTATTTATTTAATTATTACTTACTTTTAATAATTAATGGCACAATTTTCTTCTCAATAGTATTTATTTACCTTAATTATAGCGATACTGCATCATATAGCAAATCGAAATTTCACTTTTTTTTTTTTTTTTTTTGTGGAGTTTTTGTATTTAAATATTGGAATATATATGAATTATATAAATGATAATATATTTATATATATATATGTATATTATATACTTCAATTGTAAACTTTTTTTGGCAGAATCAGATACATTTGAATTTGGTATTTTGTACATATTTGGGTCGTCTGTTACATACTATGTTGTAAAATACAAATACGTGAGTGGAAGAAAAGGGCTTAGTCGGATTGATTTGGAAAGAACGGGCCTTAAAAATTGGGCCTTAGGGCCCAGGTGCGACATTAGAAGAATCGAAATACGTGGAGGGTAAAACGGTAATAACAGGACGTACCAAGGTAATCCGTAAGAACGCGACCATCAGAGAATCTTCCAGAAGGTTTTCCGGGGAAAGTGATCCCATATGGCGGGTTCCATGCCTGGGAAAATGGAAGTGGCGAGTTTCCAGTGTCTGCGTACGAATCCCCGAACACGAAGAGCTTCATTGTCGCATTTTCTCTCTCTAGAATTCCATTTCCAGCAGGATGATGAGCTTCTGCTGCATCTGCATTTTGAATTTGTGAGTTGCAGAAATTTAATTTACAGAGAAGGTTATAGAGGCGCAGATGACAATGTGTGTGTGTGTGTGTGTAGCAGTTCATTTGTTGAAGAAACGTGTGAACCTGTGATCAGAAGAGCAGAAGAGAGGAGGCTGAAGGAGAAGAAGATCATCAATCTGTTGTACTCCATTTCTCTTTCTAGACTCAAAATGAAGACTTATGAAAGATTATCAAAAGCATTTCCCTATATATATATATAGAGAGAGAGAGAGAGAGAGAGAGAGAGAGAGAGAGAGAGGAGCAATTATGTAGACTAGAAGTGTACAACCATGAAAAAGGACAATTATATGGAGGCTTAGGTAAGAACAATTGAAGTAATGAATGCATATTCTACGCACTTCATCTACAATATTTAATAGGATTAATTGCACAAAGAAGACAATATTTTTTCATATAAATAAATAAATAAATTTTATAAATATAATAACAACAACAACAACAACAACAACAGTGGACTTTTAGTCATCGTTTTTATGTTAAGAAAACTAAAAAGATAACATCTATAATAATATGATAATAAAATATTTTAAAAAAAAATTGCTCATTTTTTATTTTTAAAAGAGAAATATTTTTAAAAAATATTTTGATTAGTTAATATTTCAGTTATTTTTTTAATTTGTTATGTCAGATTCGAGCAATAATTTGCAGAAGCAATCGATCAAGAACGAGATAAAAAAATGTAGACTTAAACGAAAACACAACACCAATCTTAAGTGGTTCGATCTATTTATAGATCTACGTTCACTGCAAAACGAGATCTTATTACTCAAGTAACAATGCAGATTACAAGAGTAAACACTTCACTCAATCATGATGGACACTTCTCACGAATCTAACTAGATATAAACACTCAAGATTCACAACCCAAAAACTGAACTTCACTTCTCTCTCTCTAGATTTGCTCCACTCTTTTCACTCTTCATTTTTCACCTCTTTTTCTTATGGAAGAATGAATCCTCTAAATTTTATTCACCCCATCCCATTAGTTGAAAATGCAGCTAACCAACTTATCAAAGAGTAGCATGAACTTCTACCACAAGCTAACTAACTTACTGCACTAACTAACTAACTGCACTAACTAACACTTCATTATTAACTGATAATCATGAGCTACACTTAAACTCCTGATTAACATGTTAAAAAATAAATATTATTCTTTTACAATTTATTTTTCAAAATCTTTCAATTTTTTATCCATATCATATATATTATACAAAATATTAGATACAAAAATATAATTATATTTTATTGATTATTCGGATTAGATTTGAATATCGAGGTGCAAATAGATAATTACTAATATTTTTAAAAATATTTATTAAATAATTTAATTTTTAATGATGTTAATTAAACTGGACACCCGATAAACTTTTATGAAAGCCCCGTGGTTCAACTGCATGTAAGTCTATCTATTTTTCATTAGGATTTTTTTTTAATAATAATTTTCAAGTAAACAACCAATCTTGGATTGAACTACTTTTGTCGGCTCAACTCAGATGGGCCCACCATTTGATTCCCAATCCGAACTGTTGAACCGGGTCCGGTCCAATTCTAAACAATGATCTGAGTGCCTTACAGGACCATTCATAAGCCCAAGCTGCTAAAACGTAATAAGGTTAAAAAAGGAAGTTCATCTTCTTCAAATAGAGTGTATCTACAACCTTATACAGTTTATGTAAATCCCAGATATGTCCCCATCATAGATATTCCAGAAAGCCAATCCCTGCAAATTTATGAAATGTACACTTAAGTACTGCACTATCATACATTTTAGGACTCTCTCTCTCTCTCTCTCTCTCTTGGTAGATCAAGATCTGTCTCTTTACTCAATGAGCAAATAAGAATGGAAACCAAGATACAATCACTGCTGGTACATACAGTGCTTACCAGAACTAGGATGCACATTTTCCTGAAAATCGTGCTGAGAGACTCCGAGGTTATGTTTGGATTAAAGGATATGATAGGATGGATAGGAAGTCCATTGATGTTATTTGGAAGAAAGGGTTTGTGGAATGGATTGAGCATCCATTGTCTAGTTGTGAACTAGCCTTCCTCGATTTGGCTGGATTTGGAATTCGCTATAATTTATGTAAATTTGAAATCCAATCGGTTCAAATTCCTCCATCCAAACACACTTAAGATAACACACAAGGACGTTTATCTTGGTTGGCCTCTACTATACTTTGGTGGGTTCTTCTTCGCAACATCAACTGTGATCATCCAGCCATTGATGATCTGAAGGCACGGGAACAAGAGGAGGAACTTCAGCTGATCTTGTTCAGAAGGAGAAGCTATTTGAAGATCATAATATTGAGTACAGAAATCATCTATTAAGTTTACCTTTCCATTCATTTCTCTGAGAGCAGTACTTGCAGCCTCCTCGGTGGTGTATTCGACAAATGCATAACCCTTTGACCTTTTGGAAATCTTGTCCATTATGATTTTAACTGTTGGCAATGAAAAAAGAAAAAAATTATAAATCAATAAAGCTTCTAATATAATCGGTCACATTGAAAAGTGTGTAATTTGTACCTTCGACAAGTTCACCAAAACCTTCAAACGCTGCACGTAAGGTTTTCTCAGATGTATAAAAAGATAGACCTGCAGAGAGAACGGGTTGCAAGTATTTTCAGCTGAGTTCAAGAATATGAAAATACTCTGCACAAAGTAATATTCTTCCATGCAGAAACTCACATTTCTAGACAAAACAATAACCCCGATTCCCAACGAATCAGGTGCAGAACACTCATCCAAGTTCAAACTTCTATTTTCTTAGACAGCAGATACAATAACTTCAATCAGAAATGTGATGTGTTTAGTATCTAAAGAATCAAGGTGCAAAATACAATTATCCTTAAACGTGTTGGCACTTTTAAATGTCAATTTCAAGACCAAATATATGAAATCACACTATCTCAACCTCCAACAGCTTTAATCATTGTCGTCAATGTTACAGAAAATACACGAACACAACGTCCAAAGGTTTATGAGTTGCAGCATACCGGTCACAAAGAGCTTCTTCGTTTTGATGTTGCTTGTCAGATTTGACGCTGAAGAATCTTCAGAGGCCCTAGTGTTCTCACCTGCTAGATACAACTAGTGTTATTTCCATTCCAAATTACTGATGAAGTCAACGGATATCAAGAAGGGAGCTCCACTGTAAATTACTTAATGTGCTAAACATAGCAAGTAGATCTATGAAAAATTATTGGATTGCATAAAGCGTAACAGTTCGTGAAAGCCCTTAACTAGCTATGCTACAACATAAGATATCTAGACTAATTCAAAACACTAACATATTACCATGAAACTGTACTGTAATTTGCCGCAATGGACAAAATTGTACTTGAAAACAAATATTTAATTTTACATCAAGTTTACAGCTTCCTTCAAGAGGAAAACAGTTAATCCATTTAGAAGGAAATTTAATCAGCCGATACCAACAAAAAAGGTCACAAGATATTAACAATGACAAACCTGCATAATTTTTATCATCCGACTCAAAATTTTCATCAGGCTGAACTGATAGGACACCGGGCACAGCTGCACCAACAAAAATATCCATAGTCACACCAACAACACATACGCATATCAACTGAGATGCAGACTTGCAGTATAGAATACAGACCAGCTAACTGTCGTGCACAGTCATCATCCAGTTCACAGCAGAAACCATAGTTGGATTGCCATGAAACATGGTACATGCACATCTGAGCATCTTTCTCACTGAAAAACATGATCCCACTTGTGAAACATCTAAAAGGAGAAAAAGTCGGTCATAAAAGAACTCACAATCGGAAAACTAATACTCACTTCCTCAAAACCCTCATTAAGACTTGAACATAATAATCAACCATCTGAGCCCTCCTGATGACCCCAATTGCTGGTCTTTCCATTTGAACAAGCCAGTGTTTAGTAGTTCCACCAGGAAATGGTATTGTGCTTCCATGGAAAGGGCTTGAATCAGTATTCAGTTCTATTTTCGAATAGCTGTAATCTTTCTGTGTAGAATCTACATCATGGTCTGGCTTAACAGATAATACACCAGGGACTTCTGCGATGCGCCAAAGTAATAATTCATCAATCTAGAGCATTCTGCCAATAAGAAGCACTATTCAAGGAACACTATAAAAACTTCATTTTGACCATTGATAGAAACTTATCTATTCCTTGTAAACTTAAAAAAGATGAAGAAATAGCTTACTTGCTAATTCACCGGCCCTTTCTTCATCAATGTCACAGCAGAAACCAAAATGGGTATCACATGAAGCATCATATATACACATTTGAGCATCCTTCTCACTGAGAAAACAAAAACCAAAAAAACTAAAACGAATTTCTACCAAGAAGAAGGAAAATCCCACAAACACAAGTCACCAAAAATGAAATATACACATAATATATATATACAGTCGTGTGTGTGTGTGTGATCAAATTCAAACCAAGTATCCAATAAATTATCTACTTGAAAACACAACAAAAGAACAACAAACATAAAAGCAAAATATTACACCCGAACACATACAAGAATTTTGAAAAGGAAAAACTTGAAATGTATAAAAAACCACCCACCTGCCAAGAACGCGCTCAAGTTTGCTGACATAGTAATCAATTATTTGGGATTTAGCAGTGAGTTCTTGTGGAGGGGATTCCACCAGCACCATCCAATGCCGGTTATCACAACCAGAACCATTTATGCCGACAGTGGATGTCGAAGAAGTAGGATTTAAAGTAGCTTCCGCTCTTAAAGTTCTTGAAGCGGAAGATGAGATACTAGAAATTGAAATTAGTCGGTTCCGTGGTGTTGTTTTGGTGTGTAAGGAGAGGGTGAGTGGGGTTTTCTTGCAGTATGAGTTCGTGGGAAGCTTAGCCAATAATGTTGGGAGGGTGGTGGTAGAAGCGGCGGAGACGGTGGCGGTGGCGGTGGCGGTGGCGGAAGAAGAGAGCAGTGCTTCCATGGCTCGTGGCAGCACCATTGAAGGATAGGAAGTCTTGAGAGCATAAAACATTCTTATTTTTTAGGAATAATATTTTCACGACGGTTTTTGACAAAAATATTACCTTTACCCCATAACTTTTCCATACTTCTAATTTAGTCCTCATATTTATCACTTTACTAAATCAAGTCCCAAGTCCCAAGTCCCAAGTCCCAAGTCCCCGATTTCCAATTAATCTATATTTATATTAATATAACTATAAAGTACTTTATAAATAATGAATATTTGCTCTTTTTAATTATTAAATATAAAACTATTTTAAAAAAAATTATGTATTAAAATTTCATTAGGGGTGAACCTCTGCTCCGAACGGCTATAGATGCATTGATAGAAAGACAAGCAATCGAACACCCGAGAGAGAAATACAAGGGGACAACTGATGGAACACTCGACCAGTGATTCACCTTCCTGGGAAGTCTATATAGATCTTGATCCCTCCGTGCCCTTATCGCTCTCCTCAATAATATTCCCGATCATTTGTCCCTTCTGCTGTTAGACCCTGGTGATGGCTGGAATACAAGGCCAACTCTTCCCACTTCCCCCACGTCGATGCCTCCCGCGTACCATTCTATAGCTAGCTTAAGATATCGATCAGGTGTTCAAAATCTCTATTCTGAATGTTTTGCATAATCTCACTTAGATTAGTTGAATTTTATTTTTCTTGTTTGTGCAGAAACATATTTTTCATTTGTTAAAATAAAATTCCATTTTCGTTTTTAATCAATTTTAACCAATAATATGTAAATTAAATATCTTTTCACGATCCTTAATTTCACTCTCGTATTTAGAATAAGATATTAGACTTAAAAATTATGAATATTTTTTTACTCATTATTTGATTTAAATTTGAATATTTGTTGCATATAGAATTATTTGTATTAGATTTGAATTAGAGTAAATATTAACTAATAATTTAATAAATAAATATAAAATAATGCAATTTTTATGACAACTAATCAATATATATATATATATAAACAAGATCCTTATTTAGGAACATAATAAATATATTTTTTCAAAACAAAATTATTTTTTATAAAAGACAATAATAAAATACATCAAATATTCTAAATTTTAAGTTACTCAAAATTATATTATAATATATTTTATTTTATATTTTTTCAATATGCTGTAACTGTGGATCGAAATACTACTAGTTTTAGTAATTGCAGAATACCACCAAACTAGGCACATATTGTATTTTGCCCACCAGATTTCTTTTTAGATTGCGTTTTGGCCCCAAACTATTGGTTAATTACACTTTGCGTACAGGAATCTAACTTCGGATGTTAGATTCTTTGTGTTAGAAGTTAGAACTTCTTATTTTCAGGTTTTTTTTTTTTTTTTTTTTTTTGGGAGCTGAATCTTACATAATTAAACCTTATTTTCCATGGAAGGATCGAAATTCATAAGATACATATAGCTTCTGACTTCTGTTAGAACATCAAAGAAACACTTTACTTGCACTTAACTACTTCACATACAATGTTACTCATTCCTGGGGAAATGATCAAGCTTCAAGCATCAACCCACACTCTAAGCTGAGGTCAGTACGATATTATGGTCTCCGCTCCGCGTCAATATTGTTCAACTGCATACGATCATTTTAAACTACACAGACGATCTGCACATATTCGAGCGTCTAACTTGTCAAACCACGAGTTTTGATCCAAGGATGGATAGAAGATCTAAACCACGAATCTGGGATGATGTACACTCATCAATCCTCATGACAGAAGTGGTGTTTCAACGTCTTCTGGACGCTCGTCTGAATTGTTCTTGGATGGGGCGTCTAGGTTTAGTGTCCAAGCATAGCACAACGAGACCACCTAAAAGACAACAGAAAAGATTATGTGATTGTAACACACTGCATTACGTTATTTTGTCCCATAACATTTGTCAAACTTACCATGCTGAAAGATGCTAGTATGATGCTGAATCCTTTGCAGTTGAAAGGTGCGTTGCTGGATAAAAACCATGCTGGAATAACACAGAAAACGCGTTCCATCAAGAGAATCTTGGCTACATTTTTGCTTTATTTAGAGAGAGAGAGAACAGCGACTTACTGGTTAGAGGACTCATTGCAAGGGGCGAAAGCAGACTTGCAACGGATTGCACACCAGCTACAAAGCCTTGAGCTTTGCCCTAATTCAAGAAAATCAGGTTAAAAAAACAAGAGAGAAGTTTGGTTCACACATAACCACTCTTGAAGGCAAATACCATATATATATATAGATCAGTCGATTTCACCACAACATCAAGTATTAGGCAGTAGACTAACCTGGTCTGCTGAATTTGATGCTTTAGATATCACTGCATAAGTCTGTCATGTTTTAAAATATCGAGTAAGATAGATGCGAAACTGATATGAGGGCGAAACAAAGCTTTAGCTGTAGTACCCATGAAAACAGGGTCAAAACCGAAATTACTTACAGCAGGTTTTACTAGGATGTAGATGACTCCAAATGAAGCACTAAGATAGGGCACCTGTTTCACAATATCAGGTCGATAAATAAATATCAAGTTTCACGCAGAGTATTCATCACTAGTTCGTTTGCACAAGATCGATCAGTTCTTTGAAAAAATGGTAATAATCGCTCTCGTAATTGACATAAATTTTCAGAAAGGAAAGGAAGAAAAAACATGCGCAATAAATCGGGTTTAGCATATGAGTTCCGTACCCATGATGCCCAGGCCAATCCATAAAGCAATCCCTGCATATTTATAAGAAAAATAAAAAATTAAACAAAGGAAGGTAAGGCCGTTCCCTTTCGGCAAGAAAAAGCTGACAGTATTGTTTTTGAAGCCATATTTAATTATATGTATTTAACTTACATATGCTACTGATGCCAGCAAGCCCATACAGAGAATAAGTCTCTCTCCAACTAACGGATTGAGTAGAGGAAGCACCAACATCTTGAAACGTGCAATAGAAGAAGACGATTAGTAAAGAAATTAAAATTTTAAGATTATTTTAGGAGTGCATTGTCAAGTACCTGAGAAAAAATAGAGCCTACTCCAACCATCATCAAGATTTCTGATAACTGATTTTTGTTGAAACCAAAAAGTGACTTCAAATAGTACTGCAATGTTATAGATAATAGTTAGAAGAGTTTTTACGTATGCAGACATGTTTAATATTGTTAACTGCATGTGATTTCACAATGAATCATCATTTTTGGAATAAAATCAAATTGTTTGGTTATGCCACAAGTTATAGTATTGTACAGTATTGGTTACAGATGTTCGGGATAAAGGATATCTCAGTGATTTTATCATAAATATAATTTGAGGTTCATGTTCTTGTTAGAGACATACCAGTAGAACACCACTGATGCCAGACATGCCCAGTTCGTAGAAGAAGGAAACAAGAGAAATACGCTTAAGCGTTGAGCTGAGGCAAATGAAAGAAAAACTATTTAGGAAGTATACAAGTAGACGAGTTGGTATTTGTAGTTATTCATTAACCTTGGTCGAATAAAAATCCAGTTTACTTTTAGAGAAAGAAGCAGTCTTTACCTGCTAGTAACAACATCGACAGCATGCTTCATTGAGTAATATCGTTCTTTAACAATATGAACTGCCTTGTTTAAGCAAGGAGTATTACGGTCCGGTTTTTTAGTTCGTCTGACTGTTTCTTTCAAAAACAGCGCCATGTAAATTGGTACAAAGGCCAATAGAGCTATTGAAACCTGAAATTGAAAGTGACATCTCGTGAATAAGCAAGTAAAAGAGTGATTAAATTAAAATGGGGAAAATGCCCCAAAATATCTACCACGAAGACGTAATCTTCCGGAAGAAAACGAGCTAGCATGTTTCCTACGACATGTGATGCGGAGAAAAGGCCTGTAATCCAACTAAAGGCAGCAGCCCTTTTGCTTCCTTCAACAACATCTGCCTGAAAGATGGTCAAAGAGTTGGTAAATCTAGTTTATGTATCTCCAGGTTGGTCCGGTGATAGCAGCAATGAAGTTGACTTACAGCATAAGCAACAGAAATGCAGAAAATGCTCCCCTGGCTTATTATATAAGAAATGGTACGAATAGCATAATAAGCATACACCGATCCTCTTGATTGATCTATGGCAAGTAAAGCTGAAAAAAGATGACAATTTCAAGTCAAATTATGCACATTTCTGATCCTTTGGTGAGGTAAATCATTCTCTATGACGTGAAGTAATCCAAGATAACAGGCAACAGAAGGTATCTTCCACTCATCACATGAATTATCTATCGATCTTGTTTGATAACCAAATTGGAATAAATGCATGCTATAGTCTCAAAGAAAAGCTCATGATACTAAAGAATGCATTTTCAAACCCCAAATTGGAGTTCAACATTCCAATAGACAAGAAAATGGAAGCCTCACATATAAAAATAAGGTACGTGATCAAGTAATTGTTAGGTATTCTCTTTTTATAAATAAATAAAACACAAGAGAGAGAGAGAGAGAGAGAGAGAGAGAGAGAGGGAGGGAGGGAGATGTCCCAAGAAACATACTGAAAGGAACAATAGTTGTTGATACTGTGAGAAGCAGCATCGGTTTGCGTCCATAATCATCAGAAAGCTGACCTAAGAGCGGTAGAACTATCATCTTGAATATTCCAACCACCTACAATCGCAAACGCAGGCTAAAACATTAGAGAAAAAAATCAATGCAGTGAATCATGGTGGAGAATGATAGACATCCTTCTTTACGTAATTAATTGCATTCTGAAGTATTAATTCATTATTGTATAATTAAGAACAGGAAGCTTCCTTGATTTCCTATTCTCTGAATGAGTCTTTCATATTAGTATTTTTTTTAAAATTTTTGTTATGCAGATGAACACACACAATAAAAGAAATGACAAATTTATTGCCTTCACAACACAACTCCATCAGTCGTAGTCCACCGCACCTCTCATCCGTCAGAGATAAGTATCTCTCAGTGCAGCAATTATTGTCCTCAGCCATTAATTCCTATCTTATATCTTACAACTTGCTTCATCTAATAAGGAATTGAATAAGCTTGTAAACATAAAAACATCAGTGTCATGCAACTAAATGTGGGATGATACTACTCTCTTGTCTAGAAGTAGACAACACCATTAATAGAGAGCTATATATCCTCTATGAATATTCTTGCAAATTAAATCTAATCAAAAGACATGAAGGGCCCAAAGATTCTGCAGATTAGCACTCTTACTCTATCATTGTTAAAATACAAGTGGGCCCAAAATCAGACATCCCCTACAAAATCCAAAGAAATCCACCTCAGATCAAGAACTCAAGATCAGACGGTTAAGAAAGACAAAAACACACACTCCACACACCACCAATGACTCAATAATCAAAACCAAAATGGTCAGTGTTCAGAGTCCCCTGCCAAGCAAGGAAGAACACCTCTTTCACAATGTATATCCAATAAGAAAATCTAATTGGAAAAATATTCAAATCAAATAAGACACTGGGTACAAATTCAGGTCCAAGAAAAGTCAAAACTTCAATGATCCAACTATATCAACGAGGTAGTCGTTCAAATCAAACAAATGCTATTAGTAGTATTTGTCTGTGTGTGTGTGTCTGTGTGAATTGTTTATATGGCGAGGAGAGCAGGAGGAAAATACTGACAGTTTGTTGAAGGCCATTGATGTAGATAGCTTCAGAGCAAGTCTTGCTGCCAGGACAAAGAGCATTAGTTGTGACATCAACCAGCACAGAAACAGTCATCTCTTCAGCAACCCAGTGCACACACAGTGGAAACAGTAGGTGTACCAATGGCCTAAGCTCCTTCATGCTCTCCCACATCTTCACCAAGATTCCAACTTTTCTTCCTCCCAATCTCTTTCTCCTCGATCAATGTCCCTTAAACTTCTCTCTCTATGTTCAGTACTCTTATCTATCACTCTCTCTTCCAGAATAGGTATATATCTATTCAAGAATGATATACAGACGTGGGTTGGTAGTGATGAGGGTAGTTTGTTGATTTCATTAATGGTGACGTGATGTGAGTGCGCAAAAGACTGGACTTTAATTGACAGAGATGCTTTGTAGAGGAGTACATCGTGCTGGGTCAATTGTACGTTGGATCAGGAAGGCCACCGGGTCGGATTGGAGAGGGTGGGGCACGGTGATTTCGTGTGCCGCCGCCGATTGGCGTGTGGGATCTGAATGGCTGGCGTGCTTCATTACACCTTAACTGGTCAATAATTTAACATGGATAGTATATCCAGTTTCTCGGCCTTTTGGCCCTTTTTAAGAATAACACATATCTCTACAAATTTTGCACTTCACAATTTATAATATATTAAATATACAAATATATTTATATATATAATTTTGAGTTAATTAATATAAAAATAAATATCTCAGAATATTTGAATTATTTTAGTGATAAATACACATAAATATATAATTTTATATTAAAAATATACTATATATGTCCAAAATAAAAGTCTTATTTCTCAAATAAATTTATTAGTTATATAAAAAATAAATTTTTTTAATATATTTTTAAAAATATTAGTTAATATTTATTTTCAATCCATACATAATACAAATAATCAAATACACAATTATTATCAAATTCTAACCTAAATAATCAAGCAATATAGTTATATTTATTCGCATCTAATATCTAATTTAATATATGTAATATGAAAGTAAAATTAAAGATCGTGAATTGAAAAATTAATTTAATATATGTAAAAAACGTAATGGAAACAAAAATATTATTTGTGTTTTTTTTAAATGGAAAAAAAAAATCTAAATAAACCAATTGATAAAAAACTGACACATTATTTTAAAAAACTAAAAATAGGTAGAAAAATTATATTTTGACTATTTTATTATTATATTAGTATAAATATGGTAAAGGTGAAAGCTGTGAAAAGAATCAAATTAAAATTTTAAATCTAATTTGGTAATTATTTATATTTTTGTATTTGTATTATTTTATTTAAAATATTAAATTTAATTTGTATTTCTTCCATATTCTTTTTTGAATATTTTTAAATATTAATACTTGAAATTTTAACTTGATTTTTAAAAATATTTTTATATTTTTTTTAAAAATAAAAATAAAATATATTTATACATACTCACATATGAAATATTTTTTATTAAGTAGGGCCAATGTTCAAGCCAGCGAGTGTGGTAGCGAACACCCTGTGCTGTAAGCTAAGACTATCCCTAAGTAGGGGCAGCTAATTGTGTAGATCGATGCTATTTCCTCTTGAGGAAAAGCTATTCCTTGAGTCGAGATGTTATTACTTAGATTAGATGGCAAATATATATATATATAATTATTCGAATCAAATATTACTACATTCATATTTGTATTTAATAAAAATAAAAAAATAAAAATATTTCTACTTTAATATCACTATCCGTATGTCCTAGTCCTACACTAGCCAGCACTAACTTTAAAAGTAGAAGGTTCAAAAAAGTAAGATATTTTTTGTTGTTTTGACAAAAGGAAGAAGATAACACAATACAGGTCTTCATCCCCATGAACACAATTAACAAATCCAACTAACTGGTGGCAACTGAAAGGTGTATGAGATCACTCTTTTCTGTAAGTCGGCTAGACGAAGTC
The DNA here is from genome assembly GCA_028749325.2 of Caryopteris x clandonensis. Classification (NCBI taxonomy): domain Eukaryota; kingdom Viridiplantae; phylum Streptophyta; class Magnoliopsida; order Lamiales; family Lamiaceae; genus Caryopteris; species Caryopteris x clandonensis. The sequence continues at coordinate 2,657,015 of JAPYKT020000027.1, read as the reverse complement.
GGCCTTGTGCTCATACAAGACAGGGAAAAGATGGAGCACACGATTACAAGTCAAAATGTTCGACCGGCTCAATGATTTAGTGAAATGTTTCTTCTCCATATTATTGGCTCAATGATTTAGTGAAATGTTTCTTCTGCATATTATTGATGCTCTGCAACTTGATACTGTCAGTTACTCATGTGGTGCTCCAGTTAGTGCTGCGCCTTCATCTTCAGCATTGCCTTCATCTTCAGCATCGAATTCTTGTTCCACACCTTTGACCTCAGACACATAATGCATAAGCATATTCTCTATGCCGGATTTCAGAGTGACGGATGAGCTAGGGCACCCACTGCAGGCTCCTTGCATTCTTAGTTTGACTATTCCAGTCTCTGGATCAAACCCCGCATACTCGATATCTCCACCATCATCTTGTACAGCTGGACGAATACGAGTCTCTAACAGCTCTTTGATCATGGCAACAGTTTCTGAATCATCTTCTTGGATAGCTGTGTCCATGGAAGCTGCAGTGGCTGAGTCCAAGATTAATGGCTGCCCAGAGGAATAAAAATCCATGATTGCTGCAAAGATTTGAGGTTTCAACAAATCCCATGAGGTTTCGTCTGATTTTGTCGCTGTTATGAAATCTGATCCGAAGAAGACCCTGGTAATTCCTGAACCCACAGAAGAAAAGTTGAGATTGATTTTAAATGAATCTTTGACCTGAAAAATTAGGTTAGAAAATTAAACGTCAACATAATTCATCAGATGAACTGGTTCAAAAAATTCTCATTATGGTGAGGCAGACAGAAAAGGATTGATAACAATATTGTGTCGCTACACGAAACCCCATGGCAGAATAAGACTTCCATTAGTATTTTTTACTGCATAATCCTTTCAAGCAGCAATGCATCACCAATCTTCTTTTGTACACTTCATGTTAGTGTCCCTTATAGGTTGATGAAGCTCCCACTTTGAAATTCACATCCATGAATCATCTTTGGCAATCCAATTGTTCACGGCTTCCCCAATATAAAATCAACTGCAGAAAGAAAAGTCTATTTTGTATTTTTCACCCCATAACTCAAGAGGGGAAAAACTTAGAAGATTCTAATTTTCATCCACACCATACATAATTTCATCAGTTTACCTTATGATCTTAAACACTATCATACACCATCAGCATCAGGAAACAGTAGCTTGTCCTTCAGAAATGATGAAATTATGCCAAAGATGAGTCATAATAACTTGAATTGTCTCTGGATCGTTAACTACCAACTCATTTTCATTATTCACCTAAATAGTAGAGTAAAAGTGCATTGATCTTCGAAAATCTACCCATAAGCTAGATTAATAAGGCGTGCCTTGAGTTCTGTTTTCTCCCCCACCAAAGTTCCTTAAAGACGTAATTAAAAGAATATATAATAAATAAATAATAATTCTAGCTTGGCTTAGACTTCAGATTTCACAACATGCCATTGCCAAAAAACTGTAAAAGTTAGGCCTAAATAAAAAGTTCAGTCATTCATCTGTAAGTAATACATGCTTCAGGGTCTAGTAGCTATCCCCAGGTTAAAAGGAAATAATTATATAACAGAAATTGCTATAATTTAGTATACACTGGGAGATACTCACCATCAATTCCGAATAGAGTCTTTGCCAGCGGAGAACTCATAGCAGAACGTGCATTAGGAAAATCCGCGCTCCCAGTCTCCATAACTTGCTTCCCAGGATGGAACATGAGCGAAGCAGGATTCGGAGTCGACTGTGTCTGGATAAACATGCTCCTCCTCTGCACTGTAAATGACAAAAGCTTGATACTGTTATAAACACAAAATCCAAGCTGGAAGCCAATAATTCGTTCAAACTATTTTTTGCCCAACAGATTATTATTTTTTTGTTTGGTGGGGGTGGGGGTGGGGGGTTCCAGAAATCTAATGGATTTCCAGAAATACGATTGCCAATCAGTGAAGAATATAAGGGTTTAAAATTACAAAACTAATCAAATTCATGCAAAATTAATCCACCCTAGCATTCAAATCGAATTAAAGCAACAATAAAAACATTCGGGCCAAATATCCAACCATACCTTTGAAATGGTTCAATTGGGGTAGGCGTGAAGAAGACTTCAACAAGTTCAAATCAGTTGAAGAAGAAGAAGAAAACAGGAACCGACTAATTAAATCTACTCCTCTAGCGGGATTTTGCGAAATGAAAGGCTTTGATAGTGATCCGCCATTGTTACAGCTCAACAAAGCTGCTCGACGTACCAATCTTCCCCAGCTTTTCATTATTGACCGACCCCTTCTTGCTGTGTTTTCTTGTGCAGATTTTTCCGATTTCTCGCGAAGTAGGATTGTTATAAATTCTCTGTTCCTCGGCGGTTAGTCTATGGCGGTTCGGCAGTTGTTTTTATGACCTAATCTGTAAATTTCTGAGAAATTTTGGGGGCAAAAATATTCTAGGGCAAATGACACTTCCTTTATGATCAACCATTTAATCTCCGTGTTGCACTTTTGCTCCTTTATTACCTTTTTTTAATAGTAATAATAATAATATTCAAACATTAAATTCAAATTGCTATCAATCATATATTTTTTGTTCAACGTTATTTCATAGTCAACAATATTAGTTATTCTAGATATGGATATGGTTTTGGATCAAATAAAAGCTAACACTTCGAATCGACGGTTGAACCATTAAAACGAAATTGAGATTGAAAATTGGTTTGTTTTGCTTTTCAGGTAGCCGGCTTTGGACATTACCTGTTCTGATTTCGAACAGTTTAATGTATTAAATATAAAAGTAAAGAAAAAAGAACCAGAATGGGGAACTGCCAGTTTCACAACAAAAATTGATACATATGTCGAATGTACATATGTCGAATGTACATATGTCGATTAAATTTTAACTTAATCCTTTGCAAGAACCAAAGAATCATGCCCACATCTAATCGATTCATGACTTTGACCTAACTTTTCTGCAAAATTATAAGCAAGTGAGTTGCCGGTGCTATTTTTAGAGGTGTTTTAGTTAATTTAATTTAATAAGAACGACTAATTGAGAGCCCAAATTTGATGGTCAAAATGTCCAATTTTTCATTCAAGTGATCGGAGCACTTTGTTCAAGATACTTCATAATGTGGTGAAAATGATAGAGGTACATAGGGTTCGAAACTTGTGCATTGAATAAGGCTTTTAAAACCGGATGTGGAACAACTAGGGCCCGAAATCCCCAATGCCGAAGGACATAAGAACGAGGGATTAGGCCATAAGCAAGGTTTTAGTTTGTGTGAGCTATGTTTTGGGATGAGACGACATAGTCCAATGAGGAAGCTGTCGTAATTGGATCAATTAGGAGTCAGATGATGATTTACGGTACTAGTGGTTTGTGGGTGCGATGTTAGTTGTTTTTAGTTAGAACCTATCATTGACGTTGTTGTTGCGCAATGGATTAAAGCCCTCTATGGCTTGATTTGAGGTCGATGAACAATGACTACTTGCTGGCAATCTAAATGTGTTTTGAGGTGGCCCTTACAAATTGAAGAATCATAGAGGGAGTGAAACGAGCAAAAAATCATTTCGATTTCCGTCTATATTTGTTTTTATTTTAAGAATTTGCACTGATTTTTCGATGAATGAAAAAAACAAAAATTATAGATTGATATGTTCGTGTAACATTTTCTTGTTTGTAAAACTTTATTTCAAATTCCCTTTTAACATATGAAATAAAAAAAAAAGATAATTTACAATTCTTTATTTTAAAAAAATATAACGACCGAATTTATTTTATATACATATTTAATAATTTAAAAAATTAAACTCAAACTAAATAGTGTATTTTTATGTTGTTTGGAGTAGTTTTCCAATAAGAAATATATAAGTTGGTGATATAATAATAAATATAAATTAATCATAATTTTTTATTATTTTTAAAAATTAATTTGAAGATTTTGTTATATCCAAGTTATGTAAAATTCCCTGTGAACATAATGTTGACCAAGTTAACACCACCACGAATTCCCACGAATTTTCTTGACGAAAGGCATCTCACGTGGCTTGCACGTGCCGACCTCACCACATCTCCGAAGCAATAAGCAAAGAGGCACAGAGACAAATATTAGAAAAATGCAGAACAGTCGTCAAACCCTATCTCCTTCCCTCTCCCTCTCTCCTGAAACCCTAATCTAGAATCCAGTTTTTCCCCCTTGATCCAGTACATAATTTAGATGAATTTGATCGTTTTTTCCGAATCGGAGGCTCATGTTCTCTCGATTATGAGCTGGATTTGATGATTTTCTGTTCAAGGATCAAGAACTACAGACTCGCTGCGTCTTAATCGGTTAAGATTATTCGAAGCGTTCATGGAGGGCTCCGTGACGGCGTCGCTGGCCTCTGTGGATGATGGTCCAGAGTCGTGGGAGGTTGCTGACGTAGAAGCGAGCATGCGCCGCCTCATGCTTTCCTCCAGAAAGGATTCTAATATTAGTTCCAATAAGCAGGATGAGGTAGTTGACGACTCAGGTCTGTCTTCGGGCTTGAATATGGGTTCGGGTATGTCCGATAATTTGATTAATACAGTGGATCAGTTTTTGCGGGAAGCTATACAGAACCCTCGGGAGCGTCTCTCCGGTGAGTTTTGTTAGAGTAATTTTATGTAGTCTTCGCTTTGCTTGTGCTGCTCGCTCTCTCTCCCCCCTTTTTTCAGTTTATAGTCGTGTTGCTGACATAAAATTTGCATATGTGGTCGCTTGTAAGTCCTAGTTATTGAATTGGTTAACTGTTATGCTATGTGTTTTCTCTGTAATTAGAAAATCAACCAAACTATATAACTCAATTCAAGATTATTAAGTTGTGTAAAAAATGTTTGCAAAAGAGTTGCAAACATATGGTGTACTCGTAAGGTCGACCATGAATCGATGCATTTGGCTCAATAGTCACCCTTATTATTTTGGAAAATGTGATGTGATGTTTCTTGATAGCCCCAAATTGTAGAATCATCAGTATAGGGCAACATAGATTGTCAAGGTTCAGTCCCTATTCTGCAGAATTTACTACTGACTGATCGATGAATATTATGTAGTCATTGATACGCCCCAGTGGTTGTCGTGCAGTTCGAGATTTTTGTTGTTTCCAATAATTTAAGTGAAGGATATCTTATGGGTTTTCTAACTGAATCTTAAAATATAATTTTGGATGTGTTTGTTCTGATTTTGTGGCCAATTGGTATATAACTAATATATTGGCTAAATCTTAGAATGAGTATCAGGAATATAATACTTTTATATTTATTTCATTTGATGTTGCTTGGCTGCCCTACATAATTGCCATTACAAGCCAGGCAGAAAAAGTTCGCATTCAACTTGCAAATCTTAATAAATGCTGCATTAAGTGCTTAACAATTGATGTGATTGCTCTGAGCTAATGGATGAGCCTATGTAGACGTCTTTTTATCATACGAACAATGAAGTAGATTATATGGTCGAAGATATTGAGTTTGACTTGTGAACAAGCTTAAGTTTCTGTAGATAAGAGGCATTTATGTCTTTGTAAAAGGTATAATATTGTTCTATTTTTCACTTTGGGTCACTTAATTGCTTGTTAGATAAAATTGGTTCTGAAAAAGACTGGCAATCTCTACAGTAAATAGGGCACATATAAATTGAACCTGAATATTTTGCAAGCATGATTACTGGGACCAGTAGGTGGAGCAGACTCAAGTAATCAAGTCACTGAGGAGATGGGCTTCAAGTAGGAAAAAAAATCACCGTCAAGAAGGCTATACAGCAGTTGGTTGGGGCTTACCAGAAACCCATTCAAATCTTGACTATACAACAGTTGGTTGGGCCTTACCAGAAGCTCATTCAATAAACCCTGAGGAGATAACGCAGCCTCTTTGAATTACTGATTACTAACAATTTTGGCTTTGATATGTTAAATTAGGAACAACTATTTGAGCTTTTATCTACTATCCACTCTTTCTAGCAATTCAGAACATATGTTGAGTACTTGTGGGCAGTTCAGTATTTTTTTAGCGAAGTTTCAAGTTTATCGTCATTCCCGAACTTTTGGGAACCTAGTTTTTTAATTTCATATTGAATAAGCAGGGAAGATCCATACGATGATGGTACTTTTGGTAGTTGCTTTTTCTATCTACATTACTTATGCTACAAATAGTAATAATGTGATTATCTTTATTTAACTTGATATCAGAGATCGAGCACCAACATCAATCAATTATTGATGGTTATATTTGTAAAACTTGTGATATGTTGTAAAAACACAACTTTTGCATGGATGTAGTAACATGATTCTGCCTGATGTGGTTAATTCATATATTGTGATAGTTATTTGTTATTAATACCTCTTTCATGATCTTTTGCCTGTGATAATGAATAAATAATGATATTATGTCTTTTCAGTGTTGAGAATGGAGCAGGATGTGGAGAAGTTCATCCGCGATCCTACTAGAGAGCAGATGGAGTTCCAACAGCTGCCCACATCTTACCTACGGTTGGCTGCTCATCGTGTAGCACAGCACTACTCACTGCAATCCATGGTTTTGTTGGATAATAACCTGCCTGATGGGTCTGGGTCCAAAATCATTGTTCGGAAGACTTCTAATCTCCGGCTTCCTTTGGTACGTCTTGCTGACATCCCTGTAAGTTTACCTGGAGAAGATGGCGGTGCCATTAAGGTTGCAATCAAGCAAAGGCCACAGAAGGGATCACAGAGTAGTGGCAGTTCAAATGTGAATTCTGCAAAATCAAACAGTGCAAAAAGTGTTGAGGAAAGAAAGGAGGAATACAATAGGGCTAGAGCTCGTATATTTAGTTCCAACAGTTCTACTGGGAGTTCAAGTGGTAAATCAGTAAGTGATGCCAGGATTCAAGATATACCGCATGTTTCATTGGGAATAAGCAAGGCAGAAGAGAGGAGCGGTGGATCTGATGTGGTTATTAGCAGAAGCTTATCTGAATCTTCTACATCTAGCAGTAGATTACCTAGGAGTAGGACCGAGAAAGAGCCCATTGGAAGGCCAAGGCCAAATAGTAGGGTGGCCATCTTCCGGGATCGTGAGGTTGATCGTAAAGATCCTGACTATGATAGGAGCTATGACAGGTATCTTTATTCTTTCTTTCTCTTATTGTTTTCTCCATTCCTTCCTTTCCAGATGTCTTTTCCACTTTGCCTTTTGATGCATAGAGAATTGTTTGACTACATTCCGTCTACAATATGTGTGTTCTGATATTGTCAGCACATGTGAATATAACATTTTAATATTTTTTCTCAGATACCTGCAGAGGTTTGATCCTGGTTTTGGGTTTAGCGGTGGTCCATACCCCATACAGCCTATGTATGCCCCTGCTGTGAACTATAACACTGAATTTCCACAGCTTGGATCAAGTCATGGGCCCCCAATATCTTCAGAACACCAACCTCGGCCTCTTCCTCAACACTTACCTGCACCATGGGTTGCTCCATCTGCTCCAGCTGGTATTGGATATGGTCCTGCTGAAATATCTCCATTTGGTTCTGGTCATGTTAATCCTCGCTCAAACTCTGGTCTCTACTTACATTCTGCTCAATATCCTTGTCAAAGATCTGGGCTGCCGTATCTCCACCCTCTTGAACCAGTTCACCAGCCTTACTCACAGGTAAAATATGTCAGATGTATCCTCTATTGCCATGGTTCATTACTCATGCAAAACAATTTATGATTCTTTCCCAATTATGTAAGGGATATAGAAAGCAAACTGCATGCTGTATATCATTAATCTAATTTAAGTGAGGATGGATTTTTGCTGCAGTTCCTTCTATTTCGAGATTTAGTATACGAATGTAAAGTTTGTTATAACAGACCACCTGGTGAGTTTTACATCACCAATGTGAACTACTAGGGGATGGATTCCCACCTTTAACGATAGTTGGCAGTACTCGATGAAGAAAAATGTTGTAGCAATAGTAGTTAAAGTTCCACCTGCTTATTTTTTAGGCCTATGTATGGATTTTCCATGCACTTTGTGAGGAAAATATACTATCTTTAGTGTCAGAAGATGTATTCTGTGTATTTTTTGTATATGTTATAATAGAAGGATCCCATGAAAATTGGAATTCTGAAATTGATGAATCAAATGAATGGAGTTCCTTATTATTATCCATCTGTGTTGCATGCTTTGCATCATATAATCCTTGGACTGAGATGTTGGTTGTGTAGAAGCCCAATATATTTTTTTGTTTTTCAAGCTGCCCACTTGAGAACACATCTAGGATGACAAAATTTGCTAACATGGCTTTGAAAAGGAAATGTGGGAGAAGTTAATGAGGCTTTAGGAGGGTTGTGCATTATCTTAATTGCTTTTCAATTGTTGCTGGGGCAGAACTCGGTTTTGAAGCACCATATAGGATATCGTCTCTGCATATCCACTTTCTGTTGACTAGCCACTTGTAAATAGCCCCTGCATTCCAATTTCCACCAAACCTAGCGAATAGTTCAGTGAAGTGAAAATAGACCTCCATGAGTCTTGGTACTGTGATGAAAGGTTAGCATGGTACTTGAAAGTTGAAATATCATAAATGGCCAAGTAATATTTTAGGTGACAACTATGCTTAACCTAATTACTCATGCTAGTTTACATGATAGGAACTTTTTATAGTTGAGCATTGGAACTATGCTTAAGGAGGAGGGTCTAGTGGCACGTAATTAACATTTCATTAAGTGCCAACAGTGATCCTAGTTATTGATTTTGAAGATGGATCAACACATGCGTTATGTTATTTCTTGCTCAATGCCACATCAATGACCCCACCACTCCATGCCCTGAGGCGTAGGGACCATATTAAGAACATGCTTCTGTCTTCATTGAAACAGGCCACAGAAAGTACACCTATGCTCCCACGAGTCTGTGCATTCAATTGCCATCTTGCTTCAATATCGTAGTATAGAAAGCAATTATCTAATTATGATATGCTAACTATTTTTTTTTTTTTTTTTTTTTCCCAGTCTCATCAGCAGCAACATGATGCAAGTTTCGGTCTTGGTCTAGCCCGGCCCCGGTGAGGGGCGTGGGCCTTGCCTGCACCCTAGCAGCATAGAGTTGGGCATGTTTTTGAGAATAGCTGCTAGGGGAGCGTTGTGGGCCCAACTGACTGGGGTGCAGGCATAAGAAACTGGGATTTGCTGGGTGGTTCATCTTGCATTCTGAGCTTGTACTCCATTCAGCCAGTCTCAGTTTAAAATATAGCTTTGTTGGCGTTAACAAGGCTTGTTGACAGAGGCACTGCAAATATTGTAAGAGTTCCCTAGAGCTCTGCTTTGCCACTGTTCATGATGATGACGATGAAAATCCAAACCCAAGAAGAGCGAAATATCCGAGCTTTGAAATCGTGTTCTTATGTCAAGACGCAGGTATCCCTCGTCCAACACTTTTTTGTTTTGGTATTGAACATATGAACTCAAGATGATGAATTTTCTTGTTAAGAGCTGGTTTTAACTTATCACAGCGCCTGTGCAGATGGCAAAACTAGGTGGAATGGTGAATGTGGGTTCGTTCTATGCTACCAAAGCGGGTAAATAGCCAGCTATACTGATATGATTTGTGCATTTTAAAGTTTAACAACTTTTTAAAATAATCGTAAATGATTTTTAATTAGTCTTCACTTTTCAAGTGGAGTTTGATAAAAATCACCTGGGTAGTACAGAATGAAGTGTGAGTGGGAAGGTGGAATGAAGAATGTATAATGATGATGCTTCCATTTGATTGGGATTGGTGCTTGTATGCTTTAACAGTAACTTGATTGGATATGTGGTTGTTTTTATTTGTCATGTGCTTGCCAAGTGTTTGCTAAAATACCAAGTTGGACTTCATCGACTTGATTCTCTGCTCTTAATTATTTGTATTATCATTTTCCAATGGTTCTGTTGAGTTTTATCTAATATGTAGCAGCAGTACTTAATTTCATCGACTGATTGGCGGCCGCATTTCATTTTACGATATTGATAATTACATTGAGAATAACATATGATGATGAAAACAGTATCTGTTAGATTACACAGACACAGATACGCACACACGCGCTTTTTAGGGGCTGTGGCTGGGTTGCCGTTAGAAGGATTTAATTCTATCATAAAGTTAATTGTTTAGTTAGTATATTCCAAGGAAATTTGATCTTTTATTATGTTTGTTATTGTTATAATTTTCTGTCATGTCAAATTTTAAATCTTTGCTGGGAATTAAAGAAAAGCTCAACACAGTTTAGATTCGTTCAAACTCTTGCGTGGAAAAATATTTCATATCGTATTTGGCCCATGTGTTCATACAGATTTCAAAATTTGTTTATCCTGAACTTGTTCTCTTTTTTTTCTGAAATTTGCTAATTAAATCTTTTGATCAATTGTACTAAGGTGTAACATTTGTTAAGCAATCAATTCTCATATATATGTATATATATTTAACTCCAGATTTAGATGATTAGTTCAAGTAAATTGTAATATATGCATACTTGAGTTCTAGCATTTAAATTTCGTTTTGGGATCTGGATTCTTGATTTGAATAAGAAGAGAATGATCAACTAATCAACTGAACAAGGTTGATAAACCAAATGGCTACAGGGAAGAGATATTTCAAATAATTATTAATGGGCTTACCATGTTGTCTCTTTTTTCCTCGCATCTGGCATTGAAGCCCGATAAGATTATGGGGTAGTGTTGGGACCAATTCTTAAATCTTTGATGAAAGCTGGGATGCACATCTTTAGCCTAGTCTTCTATTCTTTTAGTCACTTATTCCTTTCATGAGATCGGTGAACGAGAAGGAAGTTGAGAACCCCCTTGAGTAAGCTTCTGCATTCGGCTTTCGATTCTTTCTTGTCTATTGCATTTATATTTTTACCCCTACATGGACTATGAAGATGATTGAGGTATATATCCCTTATCAAAGACATGCCTTTCTAAAGGTTCTCAAAGACGAATCCAGGGCTGAGGAGTCCTTAAAAAGTGGCCAATCTCATTCCACCCGAAGGAAGAGGTGATCCTTCAGCTCAGAATTCTAGTGTGGTAGGGGGTTGATTCTTTTGAACCTGTTGGAGGATGAAATAGGGCAGTAGCGTGGCATTGTCAAAAGCATTAGCACTTGTAGTAGCAGTCCAAGAACATGTGTCAAGAAGCTTCACAAACGACATGTTCTTTGAATACAATATCCACCATTCACTTGTCCAAGCTCACTACGTTTATCTTAAACGCCCTTTTAATAGGCTAATTTTTTAAGCGAATCAAGTAGAAATGTTCGTTTTAAGCACCATTGACTATCTTTTTGCACGATGAAACTGGAATCATATGATGTCACTTAACTCTAATATACACAAATATTTATGTATACTGTGAAATTCAATCTACAATATTGCTTGTTTAGCTAAAAGTATAAATTGTTCACTTGAAAAATATTACTATGATTTGTTACCTTAAAAGAAAAGCTATATTTTTCATATAAACAAGTAATACTTTTTTAGTTAAATGAGCAACAGTATAAATTAGATATACGATGCACTTAATGAACAAGAAACTTACTCAAAGATGTATAACTACATTATATGTTGGTCCTAGTTATAGTATTCATAGTTCATGATGACAGAAAAGAGGAGGAAGAAGAACCTTAAAGTGCTGCAAAAACGGTTGTCAAATGTTAAAAGGGCTACACTTTCATGAACGGGTTCATTTAGCTTGAAAAATTACAATGTTAGAGTTTGACTTTATTAGTCAACTTAAAATAGTTCAATTAGCTTGAAGCACGATTAACGGAAGCCTAATAGGGTTGGTTGCTTAGGATTAAGGGTTGGTTGCTTAGGACTATGGCTAGTTTGGCAGCCTGCATTTTTCTTCTTTTTATTTTTTTTCTAGTATTAAAAAAATAATATATATTATTTTAAATTATTTTATGTATAATATAATTGTTTTTTAATAGACAAAATTATAAATTAATGTTAGTTACTAGAAGATTCTAAATAACACTATTAAAATTTAGAATTTAAGTAAGATACTAAAACAATAATATAGCCACACAAGTGTACCTCCCCACCCACAAATTGATTTCAATTTGGCTTATTATCATGCCTAAATGTAACAAATAAATTGTCGTAGATATCTTGTCCTCATTATGAACTTATGTATATTCCATCATGTATACATCATGCCTTGTAGAAACTACTCATTAATAGAGCATTAAATTAATGATATTAGTATCATTAATTAAAGATTTATTCATTATCGCCAAAAAAATTTGTGTACCCGGGTGTACCGTGTAACTCAGTCGTGGATCTTATACAATAGTATTTGTTTAACTAAAAAATATTACTTATTTACATGAAAAATATTATTTGTTACCCAAAAAGGTATCATTTGTTACTTTTAAAATGTATTAGTTGTTACTTTAAAAAGTATTAATATTAGTTTTTTAATAATATTATTTATTTATTTATCTTAAAATAGTATCAATATATTTAAAAATTTAATCACTAAATTGTATGACATGCATAGATGACTTACTCATCTATTACAAATTCATTATAGAATATAAAGGTTGAGTATTTATTTATTTATTTTAATTTTAGATTAGTAGGTAGCCTGGATTGTTCTCTAGGTTGTTTTCCGCAAACTAAGTTCACGCTTTTACATGCTTCACACAAATTTCATACTATACTTGCAATTTCCACGCTGTATAAAGTTTAAAGAAACAAAAAATAACTCACCGATAAAGCATGTATGTATATCTTTTAGCACGAGAAAAGGACGGAATTAAATATACGTTCACGTTTATCATCAGCGACTGGTACTATTCTCGTGTCCTTGATTGTTTATGGTAAGCTTAATGATTTAGAATGATTTTTGGGTTAATTGCACGAATAGTCACCAAACTTGTTCTTATATTAAATTTGACACTAAATATTAATTTTTATCAAAATAAGTACCACATTTATAATTTTATATTTTATTGAACATTTAAGATTAGTTTATATTAAAATAGATACCAAAGCTATATTTTTGAATTATTGATGATTTCATATTAAATATATGTTTGATATTACCTTATGTGTCAATTATAACTCCACTTATTTTTGTATTACTGATGATTTCTTATCAAATATATATTCGATATTACCCTATGTGACTATTATACTTCCATTGATTATGAGAGGTGGCTTGTTTCCAATAACTTTGCAAAAATTGTACTAAGAATTACATAAAATTTTACTTGAAAAATTAGAAAGAGGACCAATTGAAAAATAAAATTTAATAATTAAGCGTTAATGTAATTAAAAGTGGTAGTCCATACAAAGCTTTGACTGCCATGTAGGATGAAATTGAAAAGAAAATTGAGATTGAACTTCCATTTTACAATTTGGCAAATAATGTCACACGATAATACTAGTTTGGTACCATTTTATAACAAATTAATCTTTAGGACCTGAAATAATGTTAAAACATGAAACTAGGATACAAATTATTACATATTAATTTTGAGTACCCATATAGGCACAAGAGGCCTAATCTGAGACTTTGTGCAATTACCACCAGTATAAATAGATGACCATCATCCTAGCAACACTCACATCTAGCATCAATATCATTCCAAGTTTCAGATAGCTTGCCGCAACAGGTGCGCGCTCTCTCTCTCTCTCTCACACACACACACACACACATTTCACTTCATGGACAGGGACATGGAATTCAAGCTTCATTAACCTTTTTCTTGATTTTTATTACCTGAAGGGTGCATGTTTTCTCTTGATCTGCAGAACTAGTCAAAAGCTGGGATGGAGAAGCAAAACTCAGAGCTGTACTTGGAAAACTGTCAAATGATTCGTGAAAACGAAATGCTGCGTAAGGCAGCTGAAAGGCTCAACCAGGAGAACCAGGCCTTGCTATCTGAGTTGAAGCAGAAGCTTAAAGAAGTAAATTCCATGCAAAACCCTGAGCAGTCGCTCAAGAGCAACACCAGTTCATCTTCTGGTCACAAGAAAAGCAACAAACCTCGCTCTCAGAAGCATAACTAAACATGTTTCAAAACATGTCGAGCTTCCTGGATGCAAAATGTTCTATCATTTATGTTAAGCCCTTTGAGCTGATTATGTTTATCGAGTCTGTTCTGTTATTTACCTTATCCATTTGCATCAAGTGTTCCCCATTTCTGTTATTACAGAAACTGAATAAATTTGCTTTTCTGAAATATTTGTCCACCAATCTCTCTTTTTCTACTGCTGTGTGTGTGAATGTGCATATATGTGCTCATTATTTTCTTTCCCAAATGGACCTAACTGCACTTACATGAAGTGGGGAGAGCACGAGAGAGAGAGAAAAAAAACAAGAAGCTAGAAATCCACACTCAGTCTTTTGTCGATGCTTGAGAATGTTTTATAAAATGCCTTGAAGTGCCTGTAAGCAATGTCCACGTCCTCCTTTCCGCAGATTTCTCTTACACTGTCGAATGGAGAGAAGAAAGAAAATCAGGGCAATAAACTGAATGAAATAAAAGGAATAGTTGAGCAAAAAGAAACTTATGGTATCAATTCTGTTTATGAGTTCGCTCAGTCCTCTCATTTTAACAGACCTGGAGACTCCATACAATTTGGTAAACTTTGAGTGCTAACCTGTGCATGGATAGCTGAGCAATGCCACAATCAACCGTACGAATTCCAACTCCTGAAGCCAGTATGGGGCCTATAGTGGATCCACAACCCATATCGTTTCTCACAACAAATTCCTGCATTAATTAATGCATTGCATTGCCACAAATTTTCAGTGAGGACTCTTCTCCAAAAAAGGAAGAAAAAAAGGGTGAGGACAATCAGAGACAGTTGGATGAAGCAGTATACTGCCAGTCATACGAAAGCTATCCACCACTTACCAATCCGTCATTTATCTATGTAATTCCATTCTACCAATTTGATTTTATTATAGTTCACAAACTTCAAATTAGAAGAGTGAGAGCAGGAAACTACAATTCCTCTGAAGGTTTAATTTGATGCAAGGAAGCCAGTATTAATGCAACTGGAAGTCTGGAAACACACGTCCAAGAAAGTAGCTTATGTAGAAAGGCTTTCGTGTAAACATTTCGAGAGGTTCATGGGGTAATCTATACAGCCACATAATGGTGGTATATCATCGAAGTGAACAGAAGTGGTGAGCAAAATGTCCCACGCAAAGAGAAGAATAAGGATAAATGTAAACAAGATAAATTGCTATAAGTAAAGAATGAATTAAGGAAAGATAACTTATTACTTAATTGATTTATTCCTATCACTCAGAGAGTGGATTATGTTCCTTTGTCATCCCTGCCTATGCCCAATCTTGTACGCTGATTCTGAGTCGAATACAAACTTTCGTAGCTCTGATCAGTTTTAATATTCTTGCTACCTACTATGATAACTCGCTACTTATTCTGTATAAGAAAATCATGAAAGAGCCCCCAAAGAAAAATCACCCACTTTTTTGTTTTTTTTTTTAAAATTATTCAACCCCTTGGCAGATTGGGATAATTGGGGTGGGGGGTGTTTGAATCCTATATGTCTTTCTGATATAGCAAGCCAGGTACCAGCTCTCCTTATGAGGATTGGAATCTCCTACTTGATAATGTGGTAGCATCATAATTTCTAGTGCGACGACAAACAAGTTTTTACAGTGTAGAACAGCAAGGGCTTAACTATTATATTTTCATGAAAAACAACAAAAGTATGGAGAACTTCCTTTATTTGAGTGTAGATATGTTATTGCAGCAGCAAACTTTCTGAAACAAAATAATGGCAGGGGACTATTTTTTTCCTCCTTTTCATTGAAGTCTCTCAATTCTAAACTAGTGTAAGTCCCACTCTTTATAAAGATGTCAATAAGGGTCGGGCCCTAACAAACCTTGGCTCTTTAGAGCAAGGGCCAAAAGACCCTGATGCTATAAGAGCCTTGAAAATCCAGGCCCAACCCTAGCACTAAAGAGTGAGGGCCGGGCTAGGGTTGGTCCTGTAAGTTTTTTTTTTTCTCTCTCTTTTTGAATAGAGTTGAAGCTTCATATAAGAAATATAACTCAATATGTTTGAAGGCTTATCAATCGATGAATAATTTAAGCACTCCAAATTACAAGTATCCCAAATATTCATATGAAACATTAATAATAACCAAGTAGCAAAATATGGCCTCTTTCAAATATTAACAAAAACATAATATGATCCTAAAGATCCCATAAGTAAAAATATCCTTCATGACTTCATCTTTGACTGAAGTTCAAAAATGAGAATCCCAAAATTTGTTAAAACTTCAAACCATAAATAAATGCATTATCTATTTATTTATGTTATTATATCTCAATTGGGGTCAACTTTGTAGATAGAAATTTATAATGTGTAAGATATTCATATATTTAAAATGGAAATAATTAATTTATTGATATAAAATATGAAAATACACATAAAATATGTACGATATACAGATAGAAAAAAACCTTGAGCCTTGACACGACCCTAGCCTTATTAGACCCTAGGGCCACTTAGGGCTAGGCCGAAAGTCTTGATGCTATAAAGGCCTGTAAAATAAAGGCCCATCCTTTACATTTTTAGGTGGCGACCCAGTTTTGACATCACTAACTGTTTATGAGACTTCCAAGGATTTTGTCCAAATAGGATAAAAATGCCAGGTCCATGGGAAGTTCGCTATAATATTAAGGCTAAATGCGTTATTGTCTCGGTCCCAAAAAAAGAGTTATTTTTATGATTTTTTTTTTTTGTCCCAAAAAAAGAGGCAAGTTAGAAAAGTCGAAGTTAGCTATTAGTTGAAATGTTATAATATTAGTTGACAGTGATGTTTTTCTATCAAACGTGGTTCAAAAGGTCAAAGCGACAAATTAATGAAGGGCATACGTGAAAATAGAATGCTTATAACAAGTTGTACTTTCATTTGGTTGACCAAAAATAAACGTTGTAAAAAACTTGTCTTTTTTGGGAAGGGGGAGAATATTCCAAAGGACCAATAACTTTTATTTTTATTTTTCATTAAAGATCAGCTTACATAGTGGAGAAAAAAATACAAAAGCACAAGAACTGCATTAGTATTAATCACCTGGGTGGGGAGATTATGAATCTTAGCAACTTCCTGGAAAAGCAAAGATGTAACTCCACTCGTTGCATAACGTTGGTTCGCGTTATGCTTTATTACGAGCCCCTTTTGCAACATAGGTCGGTGATATTCTTCATGCTTATCCACAAAATTGGGATGGACTCCATGAGCCATGTCGGCTGATACTGTAAAGTTATTCAAATAAAGATAAAAGACAGATTATTTAAGATGTTTCAGACAGGAGAAACCATACGTAGTATGACAATTCCACTCCCATGTACCACTACACAAATATAAAGAGGTAATGAACTTGGCCAAGAAAAGCTCAATTATTTTCAGGTTTTGGATTAACCACTCAACAGAAGATTGTCAAGTCAAGCTAGATATCACTGGCAGCATACTTGCAAGCCTAGTCAAATGACTGAATATATCTACTTCAACAATTAATTAAGAATGAGTAACTCAAATATAATATCAGACAGAACATAATTGATAGGTTTAGACATGAGCACAAGTTGGTTCCCACATATATGAAGTTTCATAGCTATTGTATCATTTCAGAATGAAGTTCCTTGATGTGAAATGTAATTCTTTGTAGAGATCATGCTTCAAAGTGCACGAGTCTTTATTGTTTATTTGGAAAATAACTATTTTGCCACGAAACCTAGATCAACAATAGTTTCGACATTGCTTGGGAAAAAGTTTAAATTTCTCAGTCAACATTTAAGTTTATGAGAAAAAGATGTATGCTCCTGCTACAGATAGCGTACCAAGAAAAGAGTGACGAATTGCTCGTGCAAATCCACATTCCCCAACAGCCTGTTGACCTAGACAAGAAATTATTCTTCTCATGGCCTCAAACATAGTTGGCGCACCTGCTCCCTGGTATGAATCTGAACCAACCTGTAGTAAGAATATGAGTTACTATTGACATGTAGAGTTTGAAAAATAAGCACAAAACCACTTTTGACAGAAGTGCAGGCAGCATGGCATGTCGATAAAATGTCACCGCTCCTATATCTATAATAAAGCATTAAACAAGTTCATAATAGCTAAAAAAAGAGAGACCATTCATAATAGCTGAAAATCAAGCATCAAACGCACAATAGCTAAAAACCTAATCATCATCACTATCATAATCCTCCTCTTCCTCATCATCATCATCATCAAATTTTAAATCTTTCTCCTTAGATTCTTCTTGTTCTTCATATTCAGTTTCATCGTCCTCATCTGGGTGATGCAGGTGCAGAGGGCAGAGCACAGTGCAACCTCTCCCTCATTTTCTGACTTGTTACCCAACCCTAGCTTTTTCTAAATTTTTTCACTAAGACATGTGACCATTGGCAGGGAGTTAAGTGATCACATTTTATTTTTTAATAGAAAACAACTAAAAATGCCTTTAATAACAGAGGTAAAGGCTGGGGACAAGAGGCGCGCCCGAGGTGAAAGAGGTGCTCGCCTATGCCCGCCTCTTCCATGTAAAGGCGCAGAACCCATAAACCCATCGAGGCTCATCTTTGGGACGCGTCTCTAACAACTATGTTTGCAGCTAGCACCACATTATGGTTCTGTCGAAGAGCATATGCTGAAAAGATTCTGCATAAAGATCAAATTTCTGCAGTAAATAATAATTACCTCCTCATTATCAAATAAAGCAACCATTCGAATTGCATGCTCATTCGCCAAATCCTCAGGTGAGGCACAGGAATCAACAAGAGCTCTCAATGCACAAAAACTTGAAGCCAGATTATCCAATCTTCCAGAAAATATGAACTCATCATTAGCACCTCCAAGGCAGCTCGGTTGGGTATCACAGACATTTAATTCCATGCCAGCTATATCTTTAACATCACAGCCCAGTTCATCTGACAAGATCTGGAAATAAAATATATATTTTCTAAATATATCTAATACTAACACTGTAAAATAAAAAATATATTTTCTATATATATCTACTACTAACACCGTAAGACTCACACACATAGCGACATGACAAACTACCAAATGAAATTTGCTCACATGTAACCATAATCTGAAAACACCAATTTAGATTTTGAATAGTGTTTCACGTGGAGTGCATGTATAGAGTATGAGGGTAGAACTACTCTGTGAGAACATGGTAGGTAAATTGCTGAGGAGACCTATTTTTCTATAAACGTCCAATCTTCAACAATATGCACAAAAGTAGTGTGCTGTTGGAAGAAAAATCTTTAGCATAATATCACCAGGACAATAATTCTTAATTCTTAATTGAGTCGCTTAGACTTAATTAGGTCACAGGGTTCTGTGTAGAAAAGGAAACTGATTAAAATTATACCATTACTATGATATTACATTACATATTCGAGTTTGAAAAAAATCAATTAATGCAATTTAAAAATGATATACTTGGCCTACTAGAAAATTATCCCTAATCAGCCAATCTTTCTGTCTAAATGACGTCTTCTATATCGAACAAACATTTGGATGTGATGGCAAATTGATGAGAGCATGAAAAGCACCTTTGATGGCTAAATTATGTTATGTATGTGAAGAAAGACAGAGTTGGACTTGAAATTCTTTTAACCCCAAAAAAGAAATAAAATTATATGATTAAGGTATTAAAGGTCCATATCTCAAAATGAAAAAAGTCTAGGTCCCTACCGAATGATTTGAGAACCCAAACATTTACAATATAAAACCTGCTGATGCTTCCCATTAAGGTTGATGTCCGGCAGATAGAACCCTGGCAATTATATGGGAAGAATAGCTTGTTCTGGATAACCTTATGCTTTAAATTAATGTTGATACTACTCTTGCAATCATTCCAACTCAAACCCTACTAAAAACATGCAGTTTGGAATAAATGGAGAGACAAGATTATAAAGCCAACCCTCCTGATTAGGCTCCAGGGTCTCTGGAGAAAGTGTCCTAATGTCCATGCAGGTGGCTGAAATTTTTCTTACTCATCTGAAATTTGGAATTAAAAGTTTTGAGAGAATTTGCAAAAGCAGAAATAAATATTACCATAGAATACGTAATCTAATAAAAGAACTAGAATTTGTTCCAAATTTTGTTATTGCATATAGAACACTAGCTACAATACCTGTTACGGTTGCATCTGCAGAAAGAAGCTTTTCAAAATTAAAGATTATAAAGAATTATTTGCGAACAACTTTGACAAAAGATAGATTAAATGGTTTCACAATTTTATCTATTGAAAATGATTTACTATCTAAACTTGATTGCAAAAGTTCCATTAAAATTTTTGCATCCAAAAAAGCTAGAAGTAAATTATAATTTACTAATTTAAAAAAAATTAAAAGACCTCATTTTCTGTCTTGCCTAGGGGCCCCAAAAAGTATTGGGCCGCCCCCGCCAACATGCAATTGCATAGACTTCCAGAATATCGTGCACTTGTTTGAACTTCAGGTACAGAAACACATGTTACACTCAGAAGTGACTTTCCTCTTCAATATCTATACATTAAAAACAGACACTTCTGTTTTCACATTTTTCATTCCCACATTAACCCAGAACACCAGCATAATTTGAATGGTTTAGCAAGCCTCATTTAGACAATTTCCCAGTCTTCATATATATTATGACAGAAGGATAAGATCAGAGAGACACCTGCATGAGTGGTTGGTGGTGTGCATCTTTTGAAGATGCATCAGATTTGTCATCAGGCTCAGAAGATATTTTGTCACCCTCTGTTCCCAAAAGAGGATTGAGGTGAGTCTCTAGGTTTGGCTTGAATCCGTCTGTATTTACTGTCCTAACATTCAAGAAGCAAAAAGCCACAAGCATCAGTGATGCCACAATTTGGATTAGAAAAATATCTCTAATACAGTTTTATAGACTATAACTGGATAAGATATCTATAATCTTTAAGTGGAGCTCAAGAATCAAGCAGTTGAAGAAACTTAAAATAAACCCATCAAGAAACAGCAGGCTTTGTGAATGGCACCAATACATATTAAAACATTTAAAAGCATTTGTTAGATATAGAGTTAAGAATTAAAAGCCAAGCTCATAATTTCCAACATCAGCAGTACTACTCTAAGTAATGAGTCAGTTGGTTTAGCCAATTACTTCATCAGGCCAAAGAAAAGTAGCATTAGCCATGAGTACCTCAAAGTCCACCAGAAATTCTCTCCAATAGAATAGAGCCATAATTAGGTATAAGTTGGAGAGACCTATTTCAGTTTTTATGGGAGTACTAATTTTAGACTCCTGACCCTACAAAACCACTCCAGTAGTCAATGTAAATATACTTATATGACACTTAACATGGAAATAGGAGAATGTGGGAGTCATTCTTCAAATAAACAGACCAACCTGTTGAGATGAATAGCAAGTGTAGGCACTCGCAGTAAAGGTCTCTTTATCTTGACTAGCTTATGTGTAAAAGAACCATCCTCTGCTCTAATAATAACCCTTCCAGCTAGACTTAGGTCTCTGTCGAACCAAGTGTGCCATAAACCACCACCATAAGTTTGTACATTGACCATAAGATAGCCAGATTTGGATGACGCAGAATTTGGCTTTAGTTTAAGACACGGGCTATCTGTATGCGCAGCAATAACATGAAAACCATTGCCAATTGAATACCTGCAGCACTAACATAGGCTTTTAACTGACTAAAATGTTGATGTCATATGCACAAAATAAAAAGTACGTTGATTACAAGAAGCAGACAAGAAAGAAGAAACCAAGGAAGCGAAACTGGAGCCTGAGACATGATTATGATATAACTCTGCTTTAGTAATGTACAACAATAAGATGCATTTTGCTCACTTATTTCCTATGGCAAAGGCTACTAAAGAAGACATGTTCCTTGTAAAAAAGTAGCGACCACCAGGCTTCAGTTCCCACTCTTCATTCTCATTCAGCAAATGAAACCCAGCAGCAAATAGTTGTCGTTTTGCTTCAGCTAACAATTGAAAAGAGTTACGGTTATCACAGTTATAGGCCAAAAAAAAAAAAAAATACAGATTAGAACTACGGATATTCTGCATCTCACAACCAACTTAGCTTGCCAAACCATGCCGAATCTTAGAAAACGAAAACAAATATCCTTTTACTAGTAAATAAAGTTAGCAAAAGGAAGTACGTGGCAATTAATTCCACAATTAAATCGAAATTTAAGAAAAAAGAAAAAAAATCGTAATCGCAGAAACACGACAGGATACCAGTGGCATGAAATTGAGTCCATGACTCATTAAGGTAGTCGAGAAGATCGCCAACAATGGACTGACCCGATTCAGTACTTGAACTAATGCTCTGCAATAAAAAATTGTAGCACTAAATTTCAAAATACGTCAATCATCAAATGCGAACAAATAATGAAGACAATACAGATGTAGATACCTCGGAATTAGACCTGAGTGGCGGAATGGTGGAGAGTTTGCGGCCGCCGTGGCGGTCCTGGCGGAGATTGTTGTTGCTACTAGTGGAGACGGTGAAGAAATGAGAGGCGCGAGGAAATTTAGATAGAGTCAGAGAAGGTTTGAGTAGTGGAGATGGCTGAAGAAGATGAGCCCGAGCAATGGCCGCCATTTCTGTAAGCTCAGCCTGAAGCTGTAAACAGAAGGGATAAAATGCATAAAACAGGACTTTGATGAATTTACGGAATAACTTACAAATCGAATTTATTGTAATTAATTTTACGTTCATTTATTATACGCATAATTTTTTAAAATATATATTTTTTAATTTAAAATTCAATTTTAATATATGTAATATTTTTTCGTTTAAAAAATTACTTTTATTAAATAATTTGAAATTACAGATATTTTTGTCTTTTCTAATTCACTAATTACGTCTAATATAATAAATTAATATTTTTTACAATATTTCTATATATTAAAATGTAATATTAGATTAAAAATATAATTACTTGTTAATTGAATAATTTGATTTGATATGAATATTTATGTGAATTTGATTATTTTTATTAAATTTTCAGTGCAAATAAATATTAATTAATATATTTTTATAATAAAATTGTCAAATAAATTTATTTTTGTACCATTAATCAATTAATTTTTCTCCTTGCTATAAAACTTTAAAATATATATTTTGGTATGAAATAAGATATGGGTTGCTATTTAATAATTCAATTTAAAAGGAATATTTTCATAATTCCTCTAATAACAACAACTACAATAATAATAATAATCATAATTATAAACACACCACATAATTATTTTTCACGATATTTTAATTTTTGCACAAAATTAAATATAATATAAATGACAAATATATTCTTATTATTTTTTTAATTTTTGTAAAGTAAACGGAAACAACATTCTCACGGTTGATGTTCTTCATTTTTTGCTCTAAAAATACACATACACACACACTAACTCTATATTTAAATTAATTAAAATAAAAGATGAGATGTTTTGCAAGTAATCAATAATAAAAAAATACAAATACAGATGATATAAAAATGAAATTAATACAATATTAGACAATAAAATTACGTATGACGTTCGACCACATATAAAATGACACGTTCAGCGAACCAGGGCCAAACATAAAATATGGTGTTTGACTAAATAAGGTCGAACAAACAACAAGGCGTTCAACCTTGGTTTGCTAAACATCATGTTGTGTGTTCGAACTTAGTTGGCCGAACACCATATTTTATATTCGGTCCTGATTGGTCGAACGTGCAAGTGATTTTAGTCATTCGACAAAAAATATATAATTACTGTCCAATACTTCTAATTATATTTTCTATATCATTTGTATTGTTCATTATTGATTACTTACAAAATATTTTACTTCTTACTTTGATTTATTTAAAATACGATTACTATGTGTATGTGTGTGTTATTTAGAACTATGAGAACATTAAAAAGAATATTTTAAATAAGAATATATTTATTATTCCTATACTTAATTTTATTTACAAAATTAAAGTGGTGTGAAGAGTATTTTTGTGATGTGTTTCAAAAATGCCCTAATAATAAAAGTGTGATTGGCTATTTCTTAAAAGTAATATTTCCCACAAATAGAAAGTATTTTATTCATTTTTTGTTTAAAATTAATTTTAACTTTATTTTAAACTTTTAGAACTTAATTTTAATTGTCTATAAATATTTGATTTTTAAAATAAATTATTATAAAAAATTCTTTGTATTTTGTATTTGAATAATTTATTTGAAAATTTAAAAAATTATTTGTAATATTTAGATTTTTTTACTTAGAATTTATTTAATTATTTTAAAATTTAAAATTTATAGCCGAAAATTACTTTCTTAGCAAGATGTCAACTAGCCAAAATGTGTGTGTGTATATATATATATATATATATGTGTGTGTGTGTGTGTATATATATATATTATAAGTTGTAAATTAGAATTAACCTAAACTCAAACTGAGCTAGAAATCCCTCTCCTGTAGATCTGTCCCCTTTACAAAAAGACCCTAATTTCCGTTATAATTACATTTCTGTACTGTCCCCAGTCTGGAAAATTCAGTTCTCACATCGAAAAGACGAGACTAAGCAAAGGATTTCTCTCCAGATCTCTTCCGAGCCATGGCGAAGGAATTCAACGTGCCGCCGGTGATTTTCCCCTCCGGCGGTAATCCAGCAGTCCCGTCCTCCGGGACGCAGCAACGCCGCCTCCCCACTGCCCCCTTCCAACCCCCGAGATCCTCAAATCCCGGTCTGCCTTTCCTCTCTTTCGACGTCAACTCTGCCGCTGCATCTACCTCCTTCTCTGCTGCCCCCCAGTTCCCCTCCAACATCGGCGGAGGCGGCCCGACCGGTTTCGACGATGAACCACCACTACTTGAAGAACTCGGTATAAACACTAAGCAAATTTACCAAAAGACCCTCTCAATCCTCAACCCTTTCCGAATCAACCATTACCTCCATGAAGATGCCGATCTCTCCGGCCCGTTTCTCTTCCTCATGGCATTCGGATTATTCCAGCTTCTTGCCGGCAAACTACATTTTGGGATTATTCTCGGATGGGTAACGATGGCATCGATGTTTCTGTATGTCATCTTCAATATGCTTGCGGGAAAAAACGGGAATTTGGATATGTACAAGTGTCTCAGTCTGATTGGGTACTGTATGCTGCCCATCGTGATGTTATCGGCTCTTTCTCTGTTCGTTCCTCAAGGTGGAATGGTGATAATGGTACTAACTGGGCTGTTCGTGATCTGGTCTACGCGAGTCTGCACTGGATTGGTGGTGGAGTTAGCTAACTGTGGTGACGAACATCGAGGATTGATAGCGTATGCTTGCTTCTTGATATACATGCTTTTTTCGCTGCTTGTGATTTTCTAGCTGATAACACTGTTGTACAAGATTGAATCATAAATGTTGATGGCTTTCGAAGCTTGGCATGGTTGTTGTTTGTCTGTCTTTTAGTGGCCTTTTAGCTTTTATATTTGGAGGGCTTTCCATGGGATATAAATATAATCAGCATTTTTGTGAGGTGTTATGGGATTGATTTTGGGGAAGTTTAATTGATTTATGATGGCCGGACAATGATTGGAATATGGCAGATGATGAAATCTAATTCAGGTGGAGTTCAGATCTTGCATAATTTGCTTCAATTTGTGTTCAAAGTTTGTAGTTATATGTTGGTTTTGGATTGCCCTGGGAGGTAACTTTGTCATGTTGAGGACCATGTTGGTTTGGATTGTCCAGTGAGCTAACTTCGTTTGGTTTATGCTGTTTATTCTTGGACTTGTATGGGAATATATCTCTTGTATGTCATCTGCTGATGTTGTTTATCTCAGTGTTTGGAATGTTGAGAACAATGTGCTGATTTCCCCGTCTTCTGGCAATTTTGGTAAAGCATTTTTGTGATGAATCTTGTAAACAATGCTTAAATTGATGAGTTGAAAAAGGAAAAAGAGTTTCTCTTCATCAGCATGTATGCTTTTTGCATTGATTTATTTAATTAGGGAAGGATATGGGCGAATGGAAGCCCGTTGCTTCTTGAAGTTTGCCTCCACAGACAAGTAATATTCCCCCCCCCCTCTTCTTATATTATAATTAATCTTTTTTGCCTCCTTGAGACCAAATCCTAGATCCATCCATGTAATGAATTGTTTTAGACATGAAATATTCTTAAATCTTGTTGATTGATTGTAAGAGATTGACTTGTTGAAGGTATATGTGTATTTCTTCATTGGAAATTTAAAGGGTGCTTTGTGATTGTTTTGTGAACGAGGTTTGAGAATGGAATGAAAAGGCATGCTTGGAGCCGATGAATGATAGTGCTACAGTAAATTTGCTCCCCACTTTTGGGGAATCAAGCAACCCTTCCAACATGGGGGAAATCAAAGTTATCATATTTCCATGCCTCAATTCTCATTCCCATTCCTCTTCATTACCAAGAAAATCGAATTCTTGACTTATTAGTTCTTAGCAGAGTGATTTTATTAGTATCATTGTGACTGCTCTTTTGCGTAGAACTGAACTAAGAAATGATTGTGGGGGAAATTTTTAATCCTTCCCTTGCTATTGGCTTCTTATCTTGGCATTTGTTCATTTGTAAGAACTGAAGTTGGAATTTATTTTATTAGTGATATCATGTGTACTGAACAGCTTGGAACCCTACTAATGGTTTCTGTATATTTCCCCTGTCCTTCATCGATGGAAATTAGGGTTGACAATATTTTAGTTTTTCCAAGTTTATCGTGGAGTAAGTACGTTTTTTGTATTAAGCAGTAAAGTGCAAGTTGTGCAACAGTCACTCTATGCATGTCTTTGTGATAATTGCACCAAACAGTATTTGGTGAATGCCTACCTGCAAGATGCCCCTTACGCATCTTTTTGGTGAAGATTACTAGATTAACAGGTGTGGATCATAGAGCTCCATCTCCTGGAGTCGAGCAGGAGTGACAGTGTATGAGTATAGGTTTGTGCTTTATTCTTATTTTTGGTTTTCGCCATACAGGTTTGCTCTTTTAGCTCCTTTTTATGCGGTGAGAACATAATAGTGGGCTCTATGTAGTCAGTCAGTCACTTCTGCATCCACATAGTTTCTATCTTTGTGGATCTTGCTGTTGGATATTGCCAATCATAAGAAGGGGATAATTCCAAAAACTACTCAGAGGTTTGATCTCTTTGCTAAGAAAACCTAAATTTCAAGTACCTTCTTTCACATTTGCGATAATCTCATGAATTGCACCAATTGATGGAGTACTCAAATCCACTGATTCGATACTTGGTTTGATGAGAGCTGATCAACTTGGACTTTCCTCATCTAGACAGTCTTCCTTCTCCTGTCCATTTATATCTTACGAAGGGCATATTCTATCCCACCCATTTGAGTACTATCCAAGTAGGGTATCCACCACACATTCGGTGTGGAGATGTAAGAGATGGCAAATGGGTGAGATCGACTACAATGGCCTGATAATTAGGCTGGGTTGGGTGTGGAGATGTAAGAGATGGCAAATGGGTGAGATCGACTAGAATGGCCTGATAATTAGGCTGGGTTGGGCTATACTTATCTTGATCGTAAATGTAATCTATTCCATTTGACTGGGCCCGACAAGCCAATAGCATGATGTGCTATGGGTTTGGACTAAGTGTTTCCTTATTCGAAGCGGGTTCGGTCCAACCTTGTGAGATATCATGCCTTTACCCGTTATGCTGGATCAACTCGGACGACACAAATTGCCAGCTCCAGCGTCGTTGTTATGCAAGTACTTGCGTATATTAATATGTAGCTTACTTTGTCAAAAATATAGTTGAACCAAATATTTGACCATTGAAACAGACAACCTCTGTAGATGGCAATAAATTTGCACACCAGTCTACTCAAGAAATCTAACTTACCAAATCAAAGATATTGGTGGCATCCTAACGCATGTACTTCATCACTTCAGACAAAAATGGACGGACTGGATGACTTAACAACTTACATTCAATGTTTTCCCCCCTTTAATTATATCTTTCTAAAATGGGATGTAATGCTCTTTTCTCGAAAATATATTTCTAAAAATAAAAAAAGACAATGATTTATATATGTAATTTCACACTTCGCCGTCAGAGAAGACGAATCTATATATCAACCACCACCAAGTCCCAACAACCACTTTAAAGAATGTGGATTTTACTCTTGTAAAAGTTCTCTCTCTCTCTCTCTCTCTCTCACACACACACACACACACACACGTTGTAACATATAGAACGGTTTGATAACTTTACGAAGTGGACATTAGCTGAAGTGATCTTCAGAGCCGAGGGACGATTCTTTGGAAGGTAAATACTTTGGTGGCCAAGCTTCACAAACTGAATTCATTTCCACTTCTTTCACGAAATTCCCACTTTGAATTTTGTTCTGTGTGTGTGTGTTTAATATGTGAGCCTGTCGGGAAATCTTACTGGTTTTCTTTTTCATAGTGTGCCTGTTTCTTGAAATTTCTAGTTGTTTTGATATTAGTTCTTAGCAGCAAAAACATATACTTGGTATTGATTGATCAGAATCTGGGACTTTCTCTTCTCAACTGTAATTAATTACTATGATATTTTCTGCTTTTAATGTGTATGTTTACATCAAGACTGAAAGTGCAGCGTATTCCTTCACTATTAGATTGATAATTTTGTCGGCTGGAAAATATGGTTGGAACTTTATTTCAGTTTTTGGGTAAATACATAGATGATAAGAGTAGAAGTTGACTTTAGACATGGAGATCCTGCAGCTGCAGGATGGTGTCATACATTTACGTTTCATGTTACGACGCGAAGATGGTGAATGTGACGACGATAAGAATGATTTCTCGACTTGAATGTGAATCACATCTCAAGTTTGTTGTGTGAATTTAAACGGTAAAGAACAGAGTTTCAAATTAGATTATACCAATCTCCTTTGACTTTGCCTAATCTATGTAGGTGACAGTGTCTTGATAGATGTTTTGGTGATTGGATATAAACTTTTCGTGTTTCTAACATACTTCCAAGAAAAGACACATTAAGAACAAGTGTAGTGAAATGAATCTCATGTTTTGTATTTTCTGTTTTCAGCTATGTCTTGGAAAATTATAGTGGTTTTGTTGATCGGGCTTCTAGCGTGGGCTTACCAGGCCTTCTGCCCTCCACCTCCATGCCTCTGTGGTTCCATAGGCGGCCCGCCCATTGAAGGCCCGAGAATCAAACTTAGAGATGGAAGATACTTGGCCTACATGGAGCATGGTGTCCCTAAACAAAGAGCTACATATAAGATCATCTTGGTTCATGGCTTTGGCGCCAGTAAACTCGAGGCTTCTATTACTACATCGGTATTACATGAAAAGGGCGTATTTTGAGCTGTCGGAAATTATTTTGTTTCTAGTTTTTTTTCACAGTTAACAAAGTATTTTTCAGGAGATGGTTGAAAAACTGGGGATACATTTTGTGTCTTTTGATAGACCGGGTTATGGAGAGAGTGATCCTGACCCAACGAGAACGATAAAAAGCACTGCACTCGACGTAGAAGAGCTTGGAGATCAATTGGGACTCGGCCCGAAGTTTTACATCATTGGAACTTCCATGGGAGGACAGGCTGTCTGGGGATGCCTCAAGTACATCCCTCACAGGTAATAATGGGGTGCAGCACACTTTAGGACATGATTTTGGAACTGTTGAATGGTCTAACAATATCTGTAATGATCCATTTATGTGGTCTTATCTCTCTATCTAGCTTCGTTTAACCTTTGAAACGGCGACAGGCTGGCAGGGGCGACATTGATAGCTCCGGTTGTGAATTACTGGTGGCCTGGTTTGCCTTCAAACTTAGCCACAGAGGCATACTATATGCAATTCCCACAAGACCAATGGGCTTTACGAGTTGCGCACCATGCTCCATGGCTCGTTTATTGGTGGAACACTCAGAAATGGTTCCCAGCTTCTAGCGTTGCAGCTGGGATACCTAATTTCACTGCACCGGATCTTCAAGTTCTTGCAAAACATTCTTCGAGACGGGTTAATCGGGTACTTGTTTTTCTTTATCGCGTATCTTGGATGTTTATATGTGACCGTCTGTCTCACTTTCCTCGCCCTCTCTTAGAACTACGTAGTTTCAAGAGTGGGACGCAAATGACATTGAGGACATTGCATTTAGATTTTGCATTTCAGACTTAGTAGTTCACATTCTAGCTCACACATTTCAACAGGATTACGCAACACAACAAGGAGTGTACGAGTCACTTCACCGTGATATGAGGGTTGGATTCGGGCATTGGGATTTCGATCCAATGGATCTCACAAGTCCCTTTCCCAACGGAGAAGGGTCCGTTCATTTGTGGCATGGCATTGAAGACGGCTTAGTGCCCGTCTCTCTTCAACGTTACATTGCAAAGAAGCTTCCTTGGATACAATACCATGAACTACCAAATGCAGGACACTTGTTCTCATATGGTGATAGAACCGCCCAAGATGCTATCTTGAACGCGCTTTTGATAGGCGAAAAGTGACGATACAATGATCTTTCGGACGATGTTTCTCGAGACTGTGTTTGATTATAACTCGTTCCGGTTCTTGACAGAATGAAGCTGTCAGCAAGTGGAGATTCTTCATAGCAGATCGATGTGCTTCAAATGTAATTCAAAGTTATCTCATATGAACATGTTTTGATATAAAGTTTTAGATTTCAATATGGACTTGTTTGGTTTGAAGTTGCCAATTTTCTAAGGTTGTTTAAACTGAATTCATTGTACTAGTTGGAAATCCTTGTGGCTGACTCGAAACTGCTACAACCATCTCGTTTAATTTCTATTTAGTGAGTTTTTTGTGCATCGAATGCGCGGTACATTTAATTTATAATATTATTTATTTAACTAAAAAATATTATTTATTTATTTAAAAAATATTATTATTTTTTTCAAAATAACAAATTAGTAATAATATTTTTTAATTAAACAAATAATATTTTTTCATTAACAAATAATATTTTTTATTAGGATGCAGAGCGCATTCGATACATATAAGTTTTTGTGTTTCTATTTTAGTATAAATCATCCTCAATTCATTTATGTTAAAATTTACGACGATTAATTTTTTTATTTTATTTTTGTAGTGATTATATGAATATTATTTATTATAAAAGTTATAATGTTTTTCATTTTACATCTATGGAAGTTATTAAAAAATATTATACTTTATTATTAATTTCGTAATATATCCATAATAAATTATCTTTAATTTTATGTAGTATATGATAGTAAATATTATCCTCTTTTGTACTTTTGTATTGCAAGTTCATTAATGTTAAATTATTATGTTTTATCTTTTATTTGGTGCAATTAATTTATTTTAGTTTGTTAATTATTAATCACTAACTTAATTATAATTATTAATTGAAAGCAATATATTAATCAAATTGAATTTTTACTTAATATGTTAAATTATATATATATGTATTTTTTTTTTTTGGAAGAAAAAAATTGGAATCATAATTAAGAGGGTGCAACTATTCATACTCCCGAAATCTCCAAACATACACCGAAATTTAAATATAAATCTATTAAAAATTTATAATTTTTTTGACTAAATATATTAATTATAATTATTAATTGAAAGCAATATATTAATCAAATTGCATTTCTACTTAATATATATATATATATATATATATATATATATTGGAAGAAAAGAAATTGGAATCGAAATTAAAACTTGGACTTGGGTAATTTTGTGATATATACACAAACATATACAAATTTGTAGTTTTACCGCTCGATTGGATTTGGGAAGAGAAATGGCGGCGATTGCTCGGATTCATCTTCTTCAGCCATCTCTACTCATCAATCCCTCGGCAGTACTATCTAAGTTTCGCCGCGCTTCCCATTGCTTCACGGCCTCCGCTGGTAGAAAGAGCAATCTCCGCCACAACCGCGGCGCCGGCGGCCGTAATCCGTTACTTAGGTGGAATTCCGAGGTCTCTAATATGTGTTGTCTTCATTATTTGTGATCATCTAGTGTTTGACGTAGTTGTTATTTATTTCTCCAAATTTTGATTGCAGAGCAGTAGTTCAATTGCTAAATCGAGCAAGTCAATAGTTGGCGAACGTCTGGACTACCTCTACCTTAATGAGTCGCGGACTCAGTTTCATGCTACTGGTATCTCCGATCGTCTTTCTGAACCCCACCCCTCCCCCCGAATCGGTTTAACTGTGAAATTAATTGATATGCACGAATTTCCATAGGTCTAATGCCTCTTGTTTATTTGGAATTCTTTGCCGTTGAAAATAGTTACTTGGACGAAAATTAAATCATTTTCAGGTTTTTTTTGGGATTATTTCAAATCATGAAAATGAGTGGAACGATACGATCATATAGAGCTAACAAGGGTATATGTGTGCGTATGTGTGTACGCGCATGCGCGCAAAATAGAAGAAGAATAAATTTCATGCAATGGTCATACAAATAGATATGTATGAGAAAATCTTAGCTACGACGCTAAAGTCTCTACTTTCTGTGCTAGAAGAAGAGATTTTCAAACTTGAAAAAGGACGTTACATCACTCTCTCGAGGAAGAGATATTTGAGTGTTGTGCATTGTACTTAATTACTTTCCAGTGATTTGATGTATTGCTGAATAGGATATTAGGAATGCTTTGCAAATGCATACATCTGGGGAGATAGTGAAACATTATGGGTTTTGTGTCATAAAACAAAGCGGAAGTTAACCTTGAATGTAACTCTAGTTGCCAAATTTTTCAGTAAGTCTATTTCACTTGGTTTTGAAGTTCCATTAACAGGCATAATCTCTTTTACAATACAGCTGGCATAAATTTGTTGGTAGGAGTGTGAGTGTCAAGAAAGCAATATTAGCGGCAAAAAGATCTAGATAGATTGTAGTTGCTTCTAGCAGAATTAGGCGAATCTTAGTAGTATAGTAATGTTACATTAGAAAAAGGTGCAAAATGTCAACTATAGGGTGGTTGTTAATACTTCAGGCTACATTAGTTGATTCTCGTTATTATTTGTAAGAAATTGTTTGCATAGGATTAGTATGCGTATGTGCATTTTATAGATGTGTAGGGAAATGGTAAAGGTAGTTTGTGTCTATATTGTGTGATTGTGTTACTTCTTGTAT
Source organism: Caryopteris x clandonensis (assembly GCA_028749325.2). Lineage (NCBI taxonomy): Eukaryota > Viridiplantae > Streptophyta > Magnoliopsida > Lamiales > Lamiaceae > Caryopteris > Caryopteris x clandonensis. The sequence continues at coordinate 2,623,903 of JAPYKT020000027.1, read as the reverse complement.
TATTAATAAGAGATTTGCTGATGTATGTTGAATCCCACACTTGGAATAGTTCCTAGACTTATCGGGAATGCTAAAGTTTGTTGGGGAAGGGCTGAAAGCTGAGAACTAACAGCTGAATTTATGTGAAAAAAGAACAGATTTTATATTCAATAAGCCAATCTCCTTCAATCTTGCTTAATCTAAGTAAAGGATGGTGTCTTGATATATGTTTCGCTGGATAGCTATCAAATTTTGATTTTTTTAACATATATCCATACGAACTAGTGTAATACATAAGCGGAAGAATCTCATATATTGTAATTTCTGTTTTCTAGCATGGGCTTACCAGGCCTTTCTCCCTCCACCTCCTCGCCTCTGTGGTTCCAATGATGGCCCGCCAATCAAAGGACCTAGAATAGTACTTAGAGATGGAAGACACTTGGCATACATGGAGCATGGAGTCACCAAAGAGAAAGCTAAATATAAGATCATCTTGGTTCATGGCTTTGGCTCTAGCAAATACGATGCTTCTATTACTGAATCGGTAAAATTCGCTGTTGTGTTTCATAAAGTTCATTTATTTATTTTTGCTTTTTACAATGTCTATTCTTGCTGAAGACTGTCGCAAATGACTTCTGAGTATTTTTTTCAGAAATTGGTTGAGGAACTGGGGATACACTTCGTGTCTTTTGATAGACCAGGTTATGGAGAGAGTGATCCTGACCCAAACAGAACATTAAAAAGCATTGCACTAGACATAGAGGAGCTTTGTGATCAGTTAGAACTTGGCCAAAAGTTTTACATAATTGGAACTTCCATGGGAGGACAGGTTGTCTGGGGATGCCTCAAGTACATCCCTCACAGGTAACAGTTACCTGCATCACCTAGTTTAATGAGCATGGGATTGCATTCTGCTATTTAACTGTTTGGATAAGTGATGTGACCAAGGCGTAAGACTCGTGTTTGTTGCATGAACAACCGAGGTGTCTTGGAGTGGCATGCATATTTATAATTATTGAGAAACCAAACCTTAGGACAAGTTTGTTGTCAAAGGATTTGGAATTATTGAATCTGAAGATCATAACAGTATCTGTAATATCTATTTAGGTGGTCTCATCTCAACTGATTGCCCTATGCATTTCGATCCTTCACTAATAGACAATTCAAGAAAAAGAATCACACCCTTGTGTCTTCAAATAGAGGTGTATTAATAAGTTCATTTTACTGAATGTCTGAAAGGGATTGTTGTAGTTGAGGAATTTTTTTACCCAATTAACGTAATTCTCCATAACATAATGCCATACTGCAAAAATGATTAACATAGTTAGCTCTCTATATACAGCAGTGCACCAGGATTTACGGACAACTTCATTCATTATGATATCCCTTCTTCTGTAAAATAATTGTCCAAAACCAAAACCATAGTTGAAGAAAAATGTCACACCATCAAAACTCAACCGCTACTTCTGAATCATTGGTATAAAAGTACACTACTTTTCGTCTAGAACTCAGTGCTAGGTGAAGCTGTACCCAAGAATTTGGGAGGGAGTAATACTTAGAATGATAGTGCATAATATTCATTTCCGAGCAATATCTCAAAATTTGAAACTTCATCTTTTGCTGTGTCCGTCATTTGCTGCTTTTCTTGTATTATCTCTATCTAGTCTTGTTCACATTTGAAACGGTTCCAGGCTGGCAGGGGCAACATTGATAGCTCCAGTTGTGAATTACTGGTGGCCTGGTTTTCCTTCAAACTTAGCTACAGAAGCATACTATCAGCAATTCCCCCAAGATCAATGGGCTTTACGAGTGGCACACTATGCTCCGTGGCTTGTCTACTGGTGGAACACTCAGAAATGGTTTCCTGGCTCTAGCGTTGCAGCTGGGAAACCTAATCTTACTGCACCTGATCTGGAAGTTCTTGCAAAACATGCTTCGAGACCGAGTAACAAGGTACTCAGTTTCCTGTCTCTTGTTTCTTGGTGATACCTATAGAACGATATAATTTAGCACAAAGTATTAGAAGATATATGCTTTAAGTTTCTTGCATTTCAGTCTTACTAAGTTCACTTTCTGGTTTTGATTTTTCAAAATTGTTTCATGTGCAAATAACTTGCTCACTAAATTTACATTTCACTCCCGATTATCAACAGGAATACGCAACACAACAGGGGGTATACGAGTCACTTCACCGTGATATGATGGTTGGATTCGGGCAATGGGATTTCGATCCTATGGATCTGGACAACCCTTTTCCCAACGGAGAAGGATCCGTTCATTTATGGCAGGGTGTAGAAGACGGCTTGGTGCCCGTCTCTCTTCAACGTTTCATTGCTAAGAAGCTTCTTTGGATACAATACCATGAGCTGCCAAATGCTGGACATCTATTCGCACATGGTGCTGATGTCCAAGACGCTATCTTGAATGCACTTTTGACAGGTGAAAAATGACCTGTATGCTTGGGATGACATATTCGTACTTCCTTCATCCAAATTAAATCCATGGCAAATATATATTTTCGACTCAGTCTTAAAACGATTGAATTTTCTTACTCTGCGTGTAATTTAGACAGTTTAAAGTCCTGTTACAAAACCAGTATTTTTATTATTTTTTATTTTTAAATTAATATTTCTCTATGTTTGATTGCTGCAACCAACAAATTTAGTAACTAAAATTTGTAGAGAAAAACCTTGAATATTACAGAGCTTTGAATATTAAATAAAATCATTTCTTTTAATATCCTATAGTTTATTGACCCACTTATTTTATAACTTTTGCTTCAAATGTCTTAAATATTTGAACTACTTTGTTAGTTCTCCAATATTGTGGCAAAAAAGTTGTGTGAGATAAAACACAAAAGTATTAATTTTTCAATAACATAATTCTTCAATTGTTTTGAAAAATATTAATTTTTTCCTTAATAAAATTAATTTTTATTTGAAAAATATTACTTTTTCTATCGGTGAGCTCTGATATTTTATAACAGAAATTGTTGCAATGAATCTTTAGTTATAATTCGTTGCAGCTAAATATGCCCATAACTTCGTCTAAGATATTTGGAAAAAAAAAAAAAAAATAAATATATATATATATATATATATATTTAGAAGAATTGAATTAAAAAGTAAAATAATACTCTTATCAATAAAAATATTTCTATAAAATTATAAAAAAATTGAAACACACATACACGGGCAACAGATTTCACGAGGAAAGGAGCCAATGACAAACTCAACTTATTTATTATGATTCTGGACTGGATGTTTACACAATAACTTATTACAAATAAGAGGAAGTGTCCCAACAGAAACACTCCTAATGAGCGCAAAACAAAGTAAAAGGTTCACCTGTTTTAGCCCGAATATGAAGACGGGTCTAGAACTGTCAAAACTTGGCTCTTGTCACTTGGGCAAGCCAGTTTCCGAGTTAATGAGAGACCGACTTTCATCAGTAAGCACAACGGGACCTCTCCCAGGCCTTGTGCAGATAAAGTAACTAACATCTCCTCTAAATCTCTGAGTTGAAGCATTCTCCTTAGTTTCTGGAGGTGGAGCCAAAGCGTCTATGTCCTTCATTTCCTGAATTCCCGCATCTTTTAATATCGTCTTATCACCAATTACATAACTGTCAGAAATGTAGAAATGTTTGCATAAGCGATCATATGTTTAGAGTAAATGAAGTGGGAAAAAGAGTTGTAATAATTAGGGACAAGGTTTCCTGAATGCAAATTCAAAATTGCCTGTTCAAATCGGTATCTGACTGAGGAGGGAAGTAATAGAGCAGCCTCTGAAGCAGAAGGGAAGCAGCTTTTCTGTTATGTGAAATTAGTACTGCATTTGGTCCAGCATCAAAGGTATAAGCGACCTGTCAAATATCTTGCTATTAGTCACGTCTAATCTAGAGTCAGTCTACCAAGAAAGAAACGAAACGAAAGGGGGGTAGGGGGCCGTGAGGAGAGTATAACATTGGTAGAGCTATAATCCCACGAGGATAAGTAGTTAAGACCATTGTGATTATCTTGGTTTCCCAGAACCTTGTGAAATAGGAAAAGGTCCACATTCAAATTGATCTGAAGTAATATATAGAATATGTCCAGGCACAAAAGAACATGTTCAGGGGCATAAGAAAAAAATGTGGATTCTGATTATGACGTTCTGTAAAATAGAAGTGCTTCTACCATTTGTTCTTGAGTCTGCTCTTTCCAGAAGACATGAATGTACATGGCATGTTCGAACAAAACAGAGTTGCAAAGAGAGAGTGAAATAAACCTGAGGTGATCCTTCATGACGATTCCACTTCTCAACACAGCTGATTATTCTGAAAATATAATGTCCCAATGAGATTCAAATACTAATTTACATAGCTGCTCGGAAACTTGGGAAAGACAAAATGGTGGACGTTGATGAGATAAAAATATGGTCTAGTGAAGTAAATGAAGCATGAATTTAAGAAAGATGCTTGCCTATGAGACGTGTCATTCATGTAGAATATAGGGGGCAATGTATCCAGGCAGACTGCATGAAACTGATTACTGTCTGCACATGCCAAACGAGCAAAAGCTGGAAAATCACGCTTTTTAATTGCTTCTTCCATTTCTATTATACGTTTTGGTACTACCTCCTGCAAAATTTCAATGCATGTAAGATGTGGGATTCTAAGTCTCATCTCAAAACGGATACCTGGCTATCCAATATAAAGAAGAGCATGGTAAATACAGTTGAGGTTCTAAGAATGACTAGAGGATAATAACAAATTCTAACATCTACTGAGATGTAAAATGTCCACATAGTTTGTAGAGTCTAGGGAAGACCACAACATACCTTAGCTCTGTGTTTTATAAGTGCACTGGTTTCAACAGTCTCACGCATTCCAGAGGTGCTGCTAGTTTCCTTCTGTCTTGAACTTACCTGAAATATGGAGGACCAACACTTGAAAAGGATAATATGAAGGGTCCAACAAAATAATTATCACAGGACTAGAACGAGCAGCACAATTTTCATGTTGAAGGAAATAAAACTGTGATGGATTTTACATGTGTCAATGGATAGCACGAAACAAGGAATTCTTTAGCTTAAAACCTAACAAGAAGTTAATATTGTATAATTATGTCATAGTACCATAAAAGAAATTAAAGATAAGAAAATATATATGTGAAACTTAATATTAATTATATATGAAGAAAACAATATAAGTTGGTCGCCAAGTGTCCTGTAAAACACACACACACACACACACACACACACACATATATATATATATTTATATATACACACAAGAAAAGATGGATGCACACCACTGCAATGATAATAACAAGGTCATCCCAGTGCTTCTCATCTGCAAGTTGAACAGCAATGCTATCGCTACCATTTTCCTCCTTCATTCATCCAGGAAAATGAATTAGAAAGGTAACAACAATCATCAACACTATTTTCCAAAAGAATTTACAACAATAAAAGTTGGAAAATATAAATACTTTTCCCATGATCCACTTGACAAATCCACCAAACAGGCTGCGACATGCACTTCCTGAACCTTGCCTAATATGAAAACACAATGCAGTTTATACTAAATTCTCTTGTGCAAAACATCAGGGACTATATAAAAATACTATTTCACAAAATATAATTATAAGGGAAAACAAAAGCCACATTAAAGTCAGCTTTATACAATAAAATCTATGCACTCTAAAGTAAACAATGAATGCATAGAATTATTCATTTAACTTTTCGAAAAATATCTCAGATCAGTGACTTGGGCAATACACATCAGGATATGTATATATACCTTGCAATAGCGGACAGTTTACTGTGATCTTCTTTCACATTCATTAGCTTAGCCAGAGAAAAAACTGAAAGTACAAATCAGCACCATCTTGTCATCACAGCTAGTTATGTTAAAAACAATGTAGAACTGAAGTATGTTCTAGTCATTTAAACTACAAATACAGAAACTTCAAATTAGTACAATCTCTAGTTTTAGATGAGCATAAAGATGGAATTATACTGTACAAGTCAAATCAACATAAAAAACAGGTGACTCTGGTGATAAAGATGTGAGAGAAAATCATTCAAATTCAAGTAATTAGAATTTTTATAGACGGAACTGCATCTCAATACTGCTGTAATCTACAAAGGCACTACAACAAGTCATGCAATGTGGAAAAGAGAAAGCACCATGCTATGATTTTCCATAAGCAAGTAATTGAGGGAAATTTCATATTACCCAGGCATGCCAATCCAGCAGCTGATGACGCCAATCCAGCAGCTGTTGGGAAATTGTTATACGAAACAATGTGCACATGCAACTTCTCCCAGTCCTCCTTTTTTATCTTGATACCCTTTGTCTCATCCTCGACATCACTAGCACGCGAGCGAAGTTCTCTCAGGCAATTTTGGTATCTGCCTCCAGAAAGAGATACCTCCTACACTAATGAGAAATTCATAGATACTTGAATAAGTCAAAATCTCCGATGCTTGAATAATTTCACCCCATAGCATCCAAAAGATATGGAAAAAGGAAATAAATCATCTCTGGAATTTCAGTGAGGTCAAGCCAATTCAGTCCACCAAAGCCAAACATAAGAGTCAATTGAACATTTAGGTTCACTTCTGGTAAACTTCAATCCAAACAAATTTACCATACTTTAAATCATATTACCAAATCTCATCAACATTCAGCACCTAATTACACCCCCAACTCAAATTTGAAAGGCCAATTGTAGAAGGAGAAGGCAATAACTTCCGGAATTGAGACTCACATAAAAAGAAGGTACAAAACATCCAAAGAGTGAGCTAATAACAGTGAGTCGCTATGAACGTCAACTTAAGCCATCAGACAGAAGTAACAAAACCAAGTCGACGAGCATAAAAACGCACATGATTGACGATCATACCTTTCCATTGAGCCACATGCGGTCATGAGCGAAGGAGGGGCTGACGGCGACGGAGGTGGTGGTGCAGAGGTGATCGGGGTCGAGAGTCACGCTAATGCTGTCGTTAATCGGAAGAATCAGGTCTTCGTCTCTCTTCCCCCAGTACTTTATCACCGCTATGTTCGTCGGCGTCTGCGCCGTCACAGTCAGAATCCATTTATCGCCGCTCTCCGCCGCCATCCCGACGTGAATCCTATTACTATGAGCTACTGGAAGGAAGCCGATTTGGTGGATCGGATCTCACAAGTGGGGCGCGATATATATTTATGCGATTGATCAATGGGTATGTATGTGCCCTGTTTTTGTATGTAAATGAATGTGCATGTGCAGTGTCTGGAGGGCAGATTGGTCAGATTAGAGGAACCACCATTGTTGAATGACTGAGTAAAGCAGTTGGATTTCGTTAGAAACTAGGCAGGGGTATGTTTAATTCGTGTATTTTATTATTTAATATTTTGAGTCGAATTTGGAAAATTGGAATATGAGGTTTCAAATTCCTGATTTTATCCGTATAATGATGGCGATTGTTGAGATATTAACCTAACTAGTATTTCGTTGCACGATTTGTAATATTTATCATAATATAATAGTTAGTAAATTATAATTAATAGTAATTTAATTATTACATTTTGTATTTTGTTTTGTATCGCATTATCACATTGTGTGAGATTTTGTTACTTTTATTTAATAAATAAATAAATTTATAAAATAATGATATATTTTTCTAAAATAAAAATTCGTGATATACAAAATATAATTTTATTTTGTATAAAAATCTCACAAATTTATTTATATGAAAATATTTTAAATATTAAATATATTAATTAATCTAAAAAATATTTTATATTTAAAAATTTTTTTTTTATATTTTTAAAAAATTATTTTTATATACTCAATATGGATATCAAATTAAAGATCTTGAAAAAATAAATTATTTGATATATTTTTCATGAAAAAATAAGTTGAGACGTAAAAGTTATAAGCTTTTAAAATTAAGGTAGAAAATTAAAATAAAATAGAAAAATAAAAGAAGGTTATTGGTCAAACATTTATGGACTATCCCACATCCCCACCTCCAATAACATCCAATCTCTTTTTTTCAGAAATTAAAAATTAATAAACAATTTTTGCGGGAAAATGGCAAAACTGTAATTTAGCCAAACTGTCTTGCTTTTATATAATTATAGATTACGGGCCCCACTTATTAAGCGGTCAACTTTCTTATTTAATCTAAGAGTGGATCTATTGTGAAACGGAAACGGTTGTACATTACATCGTGTTTTACATGCAACGTTCTACACAGCTTCCTTATTTAATCTAATCCTTTTTTTTAAGTGATATTTTTTAACCTAATTAGATAAAAAAATTAGCCAAAAGTGAGAGAGAACAATTTTATCTGTCATTTTGGCTTTTTTTTTTTTTTTTTAGTTGGAGTTGAGACGTGTTCATCGCATATTTACAGTGTCGGTTTAAAGAAGAATCCCATATAAAACGACTTGAACCAAGAAAAAAGGTGACTATTCTTAACACCGATACCTAAGAATGATATCACTAAGTTAATCAAGATCAAAACACTTTTGTAAAACTCTTAAAGTTATTAAAATGTATAACTATTATCATTAACAACACAATAATATATAATTTTGTAAGGGTGTTTCTAAACACACCACAAAAATTACTATTCACACCACTTTAATTTTTTTAATAAATTTAAATATAATATAAATAACAAATATACCATTATATATATTTTAAGCAAAATTATAATATTGTTATTATTGTTATTCTTCATTCTTGACTATACCCTATATTCAAATAAATAAAATAAAATGTAAAATATTTTATAAGTAATCAATAATAGACCATACAATATAAATTCGTCGAAAAATACAATATTTAATTGTGTAATTCTTATAATAATTATATTTTCTATATCATTTGTATTGCAATTTTTCATTATGAATTATTTACAAATATTTCAACTTTTATTTTGATTCGTTTGAATATAAGGTTAATGTGTGAGTGTGTTTGAACAAATAATTAATAATATCAATAATAAAAATATTAATGTTTATTTTTTTAAAGAAAATTATATAAGGATATATATGTCATTTATATTTTATTTAATTTTATTCACTAAATTAAAGTGGTGTGTAAAGTAATTTTTGTGGTGTGTTTAGCAACACCCGTAATGTATAATCTTTATATTTTTTAATAAACATCTTGATCAGAAAAGATTCTTTTTATTGGTGTACGATGTTTCAACTCCCAAACTATGTAAATTCATTAGCATTATATATTATTAAATAAAATATTATTTTTATTCTTAGTTAAGTAGTAGGGTGGGGCTTAGCGATCTATTAGACGGATTAAAAAATACAAAGTCCGAAAAAAAATGTAGAAGCAGCCGAGCTAATACATAGCCCTCATCAGCTAAACGAAGTTAGCTAGAAACTTTTACATTATAGACATTATAAAAAAAATGTACATTTGTTTGTTTCATGAAATAAGTATGGTGAGATTAAAGTTGGTTAAGGTGGGAATTAATAATTATAGCACCTATATTTAGTTGTTAAATTGTTATTCAAGTCCAAATAATACAGCTAAGCTTTGATCCATGGAGAACCTAAAATCCTACATTTTTGCAATGTGGGAAACGTGACAAGAAAAGGGATATCGTACCTAATAATTTATTTCTCTGTTTTATTTCACGAACACAACTCATCTAGTAGGTGTAGCGGCCAACGTGGGAAACGTGATAAGAAAAGGGATATCGTACCTAATAATTTATTCCTCTGTTTTATTTCACGAACACAACTCATCTAGTGGGTGCAGCGGCCAACGTGGGAAACGTGACAAGAAAAGGGATATCGTACCTAATAATTTATTCCTCTGTTTTATTTCACGAACACAACTCGTCTAGTGGGTGTCTCAGCCAACATGGGAAACGTGACAAGAAAAGGGATATCGTACCTAATAATTCATTTCTTTGTTTTATTTCATGAACACAACTCGTCTAGTGGGTGTCGCAGCTTAGGTATATAATTATTTTCTTCATTCCGAAAAAAACAATCATGTTCGTATAACTATTTTTAGATATACTGATATAACAAACTTTGTTTGTATAACTATTTTTGGATATACTAATATAACTCGTTTTAGAATGAATGGCATAGTATGACAGTGGACAAAGAAGTGTGATGATTTAAAATAATTAAAAAAAAAAAAATCAACCGAGTAAATCAGCAAGGGATGTGTGAGGTGTGTACATTTGACAGCATGTTTGTTCTTCCAAAAGTAAATAAATTGGAAGATTTGATAGCTCCACTTGATAAAACATATCAAACTTTTAAGATATCCAAATGTGGTAACATAAGAATCTGAATAACAATCAAAATTTCTTGAGCAAGTACAGTAACTTGCTCGCATCAATAGAACTCGGCGCTGCTGAAAATTTAATGCAAAACATTTAAGCACGTCCCCTTGAATTACCAGCAGAACACCAATCCTGAATCTAATCAGAATCTGGATCACCATCTATAATATCTGGTAATGAATCCTCCTTGTCTGATTCAAACATTCTATCTTTACTTCTGTCCGTATTTGACAGAGTAGCAGATAGTCTTTCGACTATTGTAGAAAACCCATCATCCCCATTTCCCAACACCTGCTGTTCCAAAGAAGAAACCACACCACCCTTCACTGTGTCATCATTCTCTACTAATCCAGTTGTCTGAAAAACAGGTTCTCTTTGTTCACTTGTATCTCTACAGCCCGATGATTCAACCATCACATCATCGCTATTAGCCATGCCTTTCTCATTAGGACAATTTCCTAAGACTGACATTTCACTTTTCGCGGTAATATGAGTAGTAGAACCAACCTTATCACAAGGGAGTTCATTTGAGGAAGTATCTCTGGCACTTGGGTGAGACTTGTCTGTATGATGTGCATCCTGTTGTCCCACAGTGACTTGAGTCTCCATTTCATCATCATTTTCAGGCCAAATTTCATTTAGATCATCGTCTTCTGATTCAGGCTCACCAATTTGTCTGTCTCCACTGTGATAAACAGTATCGCGTAACTTCTGGCTTAGAACTTTATAGTCATCGATACTAGAATGTTGATCTGATAATGGTAGGGCCCTTGGGTGTATGAGCACTTCTAAGGCCATAAGTGCATGCCCACAAAATTCTGCAACCTTTGTGCCTGTCTCTTGTGTGCCTACAAAATATATTAACATTATTGATCAAGAGAAGCAAGAAGACTAGAATGTTGTTCTTGCGTGTACTGGGGTACCATCACCTTATGCAGCAGACATATCTAAGATGAATACTTCGTCAATATGAAATGGAAAATTCAATTGGTAGGGCATACCCGATAACATTTGGGTCATATTGTAGCACGATGGCTCTAGATAAACAAAGTGTCACTAAACTAGGCCACTAGTAATAAATAGGGTACTAAACAATAATATGTAACAAAACGGTACTAAAAAAATTGTATCAAACTGGTAGTAAGTATCAACATTGGGTACTAAACTTCAATGATATCAAAATAGGAACTACATTCATATTTTTGTATCAAAGGGGTTATTGAAAATTAATCAAAGTTGGAAACTAAGCTAATACTTTTGTATCAGTGGTGTTTCATCACAGCATTTAGTACCCATTTCGACTCAAATAATCAAATTAGTAACAACCATTAATCAAAATGGACACTGAGTGACATAGGATAAAATTGGGCCGGAATTGGAGATGGAACCATTCGATGATACAAAATATAAATTTAGCAACCATTTGGATACAAACTAATGTTGTTTAGTACCCAAAGGATACAAAAATTTAAGTTTACTACCAATTTTAATACAAATTAGTGTTTAATACACAATTTGATACAAGCGACATAGTTTAGCGATTGTGTGTGCAATTATTCTAGATTTTATATATGAATTATGATAGAGCATAATAGATCACCTCTACGGAAAAGTTCTAAACCCACAGAGAGATGCGATGGGCGTACTCGGCCTGGCGAAAGGAGAGATGCCAAAAGTGCACGTAAGGCAGCCAGTTGGAAGTCCGCCCACATAGACATAGAATCACCCGAAAGAATATTATTTTTTTCCTCCTTGGACAATCCCCCTTTACAAGCGTATGAAGCCACACCAATAAGTAGATGATCAATGTTTCCTCGCCAGCTTTCAGATCTTATAGAACCCCCCTGTTAACAAGTTCCATATTGTTTAATTCAATGAATGCAATTATTAAAAAGATGAAAAACTGAATCAGACATCATGAAATGCCATAGTTATTAACATATTATAGCTATGAGATAGTTTACTCAAAGCTATTACATAATTAAATTTGATCTAAAAATAGTCATCTATTAAGGGGATATATCATCTATTAGAATGTAATGAGACATTTTAAGCACTATAGTCATTGTGAATATCGTCAAACATACATACCACAGTTAGAAGTGCTTCTAATGCCTCCAATGCGGCTATCTTGACAGGTATGGGAGTCATATTAGGCACTTCCGCTTCCAAACCATCATGAGCAGGCTGCTCTTGGAATGATCCTGACATGGTTGAAAGCTTCCTTTTCTTATGATGAGACATGTTCAACAGTTCTGGCTGGACCTTTGAGTTCGGACCTGAACCTTTGCCATCCTTTTCATTGCCAAGGAGATCTAAATCAATAAATACATTGCTGACTATATCCTGGCTAACATGAATTGCAAGCCCTGTCAACGAGCACAAATGGGAGTTAAGAATATAAGAAGATACACAAAAAGACTGTTTAGAAGATTGTAATATGACATGTAAGTTAGTTGTAAATGGAAAAATAGATTGCATCAGCCTAAACCAAATAAATATGCTAGATACATTTTTCAAATGGCCGTTTCTGAAAATCATACATAAACAGGATGGAAGTGTGTATTTGAAGAATATGGAAGCACATTGAGCTAAGTAAAACACTTTAATGCAAATTGCATGTGTTACAGCTGAAATATATTTCTCCAGGACTTATGGTGAATGCATAAATCTGCTTGTATTAGTTATCAAGGTTATTTATTTTAACATTCTGTCTTTCATGAACATCTATAGAATAATGATTTTCATGCAATTGATTCCAGGAAAACAAATTTCAGTACATCAGCCAAATTAAAATAACAAAGTAAAAGTAAAAAGAACAGGGAAAGGTGCTATGGATGCAAAATTACAGCATACCAAGTCGGAGCCAAGCATAGCATAATTTGTATATATATATTATCCACCATTTCACATAAAATTTCAGGGTCCAAGTTTCCAAGTCCTGTTTTGCTTCTTTTTTTTTTCATGACGTAAAAATACACGTGTGCATGGTATACAGCCATACAAGAAATATAAGTATGGGGCAACAAAGTCAGCGAAACACGAATAAAACATGAAACACATAATAGGAAGCAACTGTAGGAAAATAAGCATTTGATGAATTAGAAAAATGATGTATCCATACCAACGCCCATTGAAATCAGTAGGACTTTCAAAATTGAGTATGCTTTTATCTTCAGATCCGGAAATTTACATCTCCTCAAGTAATCTTTGAGCAGTTCCACAATATGTGCAACATGTGGTAATAATTGGCTGCAATAACAAAAACGGACTATTATATTACAACACTTGAAGAAAAATTTATCAAAATTGAAGCACTCAGAAAATTTAGAAGGAGAAACGCTAGTAATGAAAATATTAAAATTCAAATTCACAGAAAGCGGCTTTGCAGTAAGTGTTTCGATATAAGGATGTGCAAACTGTATAAAAAGTATAGCAGACTATAGGAAAGTTTAGGAAAATTAATTGAATACATTATTTTACTACATTCATCTTTTGGTCGAATGTAAACCAGGGCCATAAATGTTTTTTAAATTGAAATGTTTCTAGGTGATTTAATCTTCTCATTCTAATTCTTATCCACATCTGCATATCTTTGCTTTCTTGATAAGACTGTTGAGACAGTGGCAACATATGTTATGCATACAAACCTAAACCACCACCATTTAGAAAATGTATCATCTTTAGGACCACCACATCATACCAATATAATTAGAGCTAATTACAGGTTAGAATACAATCAACAATCAACATTCACCTGCTCAACCCCTTGGCAACAGCTTGGAGAATCTCCAAACTATGCAATTGCAGAACTGGAATTTCTGAACAAATAAATTCTTGTTTCAGCGTGGTCATGAAAGAATACGAGGACAGCGACAAGGAACCATCAACCAATAACACTCTCCGGGCAACAGCTAGTAGACCACATACAGGAACAGGAACCTACCATTTAATAATTGTTATTCGGCATGCTTCTTTTAAGAGAACTATCCTCGATGTCAATCACGAAAGATGAATTCACATTTTCATTTCCAAAAACAATAAGAACAAAATGAGAGGATACCATAACAGGGTAAGAACTTGTGAGCATATTACAACAGCATTGCAGAAGGGTAGAAACTCTAGACCCTAGCACTCGCTCAGGCCTCCTGGTAAGATCCAAGTTTTGTTCAGACACTGTTAAGCCTCCGAGCAGTGGTGGGGGTTCTTTGCCAAAAGGAAGTACTGCCCTCATTGTTTGAGTACTTCTATCTTCTGCAAGAAAAGGAATGAGTTTAATGGTTCCCACAAATATCAGCAATTGCATAAGGAAACCCATCTAAGTACCTTCTTCTAGACCCTGGAAAGCATCATTCAATTGACTGTTTACAAATAGCAAGATCTTATCCATCATCAAACACCAACTCTCCTCGTCTCCTTTTGATCTTGGAAGCAATGACAAGCCATAACCAAGCTTCTGTATAAGTGAGGCCACTGGTTTGGTCATTGCACTACAACTCAATGACATATAAAGAAGTTAGAGAGCTCTCACCTTCAACACATTGGCACAGCATTTCCCAGATATGAGCTTTGAAACAATAGCAGATTCCACCTGTCAATGATCAATGTGCTTCAGTGCTTGTATGGTTCCATTCGTGAAAATCCAAACTAATAAATTGATTGTCAAATGCTGAAACCTTAACGCTTAGCATACAAATCCAAGTTGCTGTTAGAGAATTGAGGATATCAAAGGAAATCACTTACACCATCATAATGTCGGTGGACGGATAGTGGAAAGAAACTTATCATGGTGCATAAGAGACATATAGCTTGTTCCTGCATTTCAAGTAGTCCAGAAAAAGAAAATAAATAAACTTACACGGACCTTTTTCTCATAAGAGTGGTATGGAAGTCAAAATCTATGTAAAATGACTAAATGAAGTATGAAAAACTTTGCTAAAAATATGTACGGTGAAATGCAAGATTGGAGGATTATAAACCAGTAAGCAGTAAATATAGAGTTCAAGTGTCTAACATCTACACACTTGCTGCTTTTTTTTCCTTTTAAAATACATTTCTCTAAGCATGTTTGTGTGTGAGCCATGAATGAAACGACCTGGGTTTCAGTTTCTCATCAAATAATAAGTCAACTAATAGATAGATGAAACCACATGGATTCTTTACTTTCACTGCATACATAAACAAATGCTAACATTTTGATCACAAATATTCGAGCTCATACTTCAAGTACACTGCTGAAAACAATACTAATCCAACCTATGTTACATACAATAGGCATATCACTTTGTGTTGTAGGGTATATGCAAAAGGTCCATGGACATGTGTCCCCATCTGCGCATCTAATAATGCAGTACAGAAACAGAACTCCATTTAACTAAGAAAGTTTTTAATTAAATCAATGTATGAGAAATGCCAAACCAACCAATACAACAGCAGAGCTATCCTCATTTAACAGCTCTGTTACTAGCAGAGTAACTTTTGTAGCCTGCGACGTCCCATCTTTTTTTGCATTTGGATATCCACTCAACCTATTCAAATTTAAAAAAAAATATTAAAGACTGAAGTATCCACAGATAAGGCAACAAGTAATACATTACAGGGAAAAAACTTACATGATGCACAAAATCTAATGAAAATGAGGAATATCATGTAATAGTTCAAAACTTCAAATAGAACTTTCTCATCTGCATGCAACTTCAGATCTTCTGATTTTTATCCATGTCATCTAATCAACAAACCTATGCAAGACTCAAGATTGTGAATTATGTTTATGATTCTTGTATGGAGCCCATCATTATTTGCCAACTCCTATATTTGAGAAGTGTTATTATCACCAAACATGCACCAACAATGAGAATTTCTGCCTATTATAATTGCATTTCGAGAATGTTTTTAAAGTATATGGCATGAGAGAAGCTCCTATAGTCGTAAAAGTTTAAAAAAAAGAAAAAAAAAAGTGTATCTGTTATGGCCAAAAACTCCATTAAGAATAACTTAAGAGCAAGTTCTTTCCTAGATATGTTACCAAAATCCCATAGGAAAATGCACTGGTCTTCTAATCTTCTCCTGGTGCTCCATCCAATATGGCTTCCAATTCTATGGGAAGAGATGATTTCATTTTCTCTAAAAAGAATCCATTAACTAATTGTCAGATTCTTACATTGCTTAACATCACAACTTATTTGGATAACATAGATTTTTCCCCCTTGAAACAGGTTTTTCCAATAAGTTAATTCCTCAAGACTACATAACTAATGCATTCTCAAGAGTCAAGAAGCCTTCCTCAATACTACCACCTGCTGCTGTGTTGCACTACAAAATACCTGTTTGCTGCAACAAATATATATGTTCCAAGGTACAGCAGATATAGTCGTCACTGAACAGGTTTTCACACATGCAATTGTTTGATGAAGGTTGGGTAGGTGTGCTTTATATACACCTTCATGCAGATAATATAAATAGATTTCCATAATTTGCATAAATGGTCTCATTGCCAAAAAAATAAGATTGTAGCCAAACCTAACATTTTCCAGCCACTAATTAGAAGACAGTATTAACTAATTGCATATTGTAATACTAGACCCAGACCTACGTACCTTGTAAACATATCTGATAATGAAGCACAAGAAGCCGCCTTCACGAAATGAGAAGCTACAGAAGGCTGGTAACAGAGATAAAAGAAACAGTGTAGGTAAAAAAAAAAAAAAACATGTATTATACTGCTTGTGGCTTTTACAATGGAATTCTTGTAAGATAAAATCTATGGAATAAATTCCCTCCAATTGAAAATTGCAGTACAACGAAACTTCAACTCGTTAAATAAATATGTGTTCAATATGATAACTATTTTTTGCTAAACCATAGGAGGTTAAATTAAATCGAAGAAGAATACGTCAATAAATTATGTGCTTGGAAATTTCAGATATTTAGCTATTAAATGTGAATATAATTATAAACAAAATAATGAACATTGAAATTTGAGAACATAATATTACACTTGCATAACCAGTGTCTCATTTCTATCACAAAGTGGGGACTGAGCGCGTTGCCCTTCCCTCTCTCTCGGGATAAAGTTCTTCAAAAAAATGTAATGTACAGTAAAATCATACCTGAATATGTGGGAGAAGCTTATTTAGCCAAACGGCATAGGAAGTTAAAAAGCGCTCCGAAGTGCATTCTTGACAGGTCAATCCAAGCAAACATATTCCAGCCCAACACTTGTCTGGCTAAAGAACATTCATGAAGAAACAAATAGCAACCATTGTCATTATACATTAGCTTCACATGAAAATATACTAATAAAACTATCCATATTTGGAAAACCCTGTATCCATTAACAACAGTGGCAGCAAACATGCCCCAAGATACTGAAGAGAAAAGGAAAATACGCACAGACACACACACTCACATATATATAGAATATTCATAAAATAATCCTACATTATGTTCATAATCAAGCATACTAAATTACTAATATAAAAAATAATAAAAGATACTCAGCCAAAAACAACTATCTTTTGAAAAGTGCGGTTGATTTTATTGTACATTTATCAATAAACATAAGCACATCCCTCTTCAGACCGTTCTCTAGCTAACGCAAACAATAAACATGGATTGAAAAGGAAATACAGACGCGAACAGAGAACTAAAAAGCATCAAATTATTTGCTTGTCAGATAACAGCAAAATAGACGTCAATTGTATTGATACCAGCAAAATCCTTCAAGTTGTAATGCAAAAGTGTCGAACTTATTGAGAAATAAAAGGAAGCAGGTTCAATTTCTTCTCACCAAATTGCTGGATGCCAGTGTGAGCAGTCGATTGACCCACGAATCGACGGCCGATTTCCAGGAGTCAACCAAATCTTGTTCGACGGGGTGTGGAGTCGATTCAGACAGCAATTTATGAGTCTTAACGGTGGAGACAACGTACGACAGCTCCGACGGGTTGCTGAACGGGTGCTTCTCGTCGGGAACGTACTCTCTGAGTAGCGAGCGTAGCAACTTCGGTTTCAGTGCGACGTCGTGCATGCCCTCCGGCGCCGACATGCCTCGCGTGCAACACGGAAAGGATATTTGAGGGTTTAGGGTTTAACAGACTAAAATGATGAATGAACTTCTATTCTAGTTGGGGTTTCTTCTCTCTCTTTCTTCTTTTTTTTTTTTCTTTTTTTTTTTCTGATTATTATTATTATTTATTTATTTTATTTTATTTTAAATGAAATTTTGGGGGGTTTACAGTTTCTTGAATAACCGAAAAATACTTTTACCAAAAAAAAAAACATAAAAGGCAGTGCACTGATTTATAATATTATTTATTCAATTAAAAAATATAACTTATATATTTTAAAAATATTATTATTTTTGTGAGATAACAAATTAGTATGGCGGTACACCTAATATACAAAAAATTTGGGGCTAAAAAAACTATATTTATATTTTATTACAATATCCTGGATACTCAAATTAAAACCTAAATAAATTTATTTTATTATTTTTATTTAATGTTAAATGCATCACACTATGATAAATATACTATTTTATTTAAAATAATTTAACATTTTTCTCTTTCTTTAAAAGTCCATATCCATTCTTTAATAATTAAAATCTGATTTTTTCTTCAAATTTGTTGTATTTTTTTAGTTTTTACATATTTTGATGTAAATAGACAATGGGGCTTATTATGCATTAAATAATTAAAGAAAATTAGAATTTTTGATAGTTGTTAACTTGAAATTTTTTTTTATCAGTTGTCGTTCAAAACTAGTTGACTGAGTGTGCTCTGCAATCTTCGACGAACTAGGTTGGACAATATTTTCTTACGTATTCAAGTATTGTTCGTAACATATAACCGAACCATTTTACTAGTGTTTAATCATAAGTGTCGAACGAGTTAAGTGATGTTTAAGTGTTTTGTATTGAACACTATATATCGATATTTTATACCGAACACTTCTTCGACGTGCAGAAAACAATAAACTGATGAAAATGTTTGACTTTAACTTCGAAAAATATTGAAAACACTTATATTATTATTCTCAAGAGTTTTATTATTATATTACTGATTTTTTAAAAATAATTATTCTCCTACTTTTTCATTTCCCAATATTTTCACTTATTACCTATCTATTTTTTAATTTCCTACTAATCACTACTAATGTTTTTACGAGCATTGAGTCATTACTAACAAATTTTATCATAAAATAATATTACAACCATCGTCGTTTCAACATTGATGTGATATCTATAATAAAATTCTATATTATATAATTTCAACACAGATATACAATGTACTGTTTATTCTTATTTTCCATTACGAAAGTTTCACCCACTTGAGTCTAATCCAAGCACCCCGACGGCCTCTCTTCTTCTTTGAACAAAAAAAATGAAATAACTCCCAATGGTGCCAAATAGAAATCCACATCCATACCCCATAACAACAGCTTTCCAAGTAATCCCATCAAAAAGGAAAGACTCTTCTCCTTCTCCTTCTTGTACACTAGGTGCTTTGCCATGTTCACATAAAGCTGTCAATGGAAATCCACACAATCCTGGATTCCCCAAGTATGATGAGCTGTCGAATGTTTGAAATTGGTTCGACCGGGGTATTGTCCCGACAAGATTATTATGTGAAAGGTTCAAACTCGACAGAAATGTCAGCTGCGTCAGCATATCTGGAATTTCCCCCTCCAATCGGTTAAAAGAAAGATCCATATATTCCAATGAAGTAATATTTCCAAGAGACTCAGGAATGTGGCCTTCAAGTTGGTTATGGGACAAGTCTAGAAGTACTAGTGAGTCCAGGTTCCCTATAGAATAAGGAATGTGTCCAACAAATTTGTTGTGGGATAGATCAATGTTTGTGGGGATTGTTCTTATTCTTACCAATGGGGTCTTCAACCTTCTATAGACTACTTCCATGGACTCCTTGTAAGGCCAGTCCCATCCCTTTGCTTTAGACCCCTTTGTCATGCCTTCCAAGTTGGACAAATACCCGACAGGCAACGCGCCGGTAAACTCATTGTTGGATAATCTAAAGATTTTCACCATAGGAAAGGGAGAGTTAGTCTTGTTTGTAGGCAATATCTCCCCATAGAATTTATTGGAACCCAAGAAAAGAACATGAAGTTGTGGCAGAGTTTCCATCCAAACTGGGAATGTGTCTTTTATGTTGTTTCTTCCAACATTAAGAATCTGGAGGCGTTCGCAGTTGGCAATGGATTCGGGCAACGCTCCCTCTAAGTTATTACCGTACAGGTTAAGTTCTTCCAGCACACAACCCTTCATAAATGTTGTGGGAATAAGTCCATGAAACTTATTCGAATTCAGCACCAACACCCTCAAAGTGTTTGTCATGTTTCCAAGGCAGGTCGGAATAGTTCCCTCCAAACTATTATTCGACATAAACAAAACTTCAAGGGAACTCAAGTTGCAAATGGATAATGGGATCTCCCCAGTGAGTCTGTTGGAGTAAAGCATGAGGATATACAAGTGTGACAAGTCTCCAATGGCGGTCGGAATTGGACCTGAAAACTGGTTTTCTGCAAAGTTTAGGACAGACAGGTTTTGAAATCTTGTAATGTTTTGTGGAAGAGAACCTTGGAAGTTGTTTCTGGAAAGATGAAGTGTTTCAAGATTGGTTGAGAGAAAGTTCCAGGGAATGTTGCCTGAAAGATCATTCTGTGATAGAGACAGAAACCTCAAGCTACTAAGGTTAGAGAATGTCTCTGACAGTTGGCCAGTCAAGTGGTTTCCAGCAAGGCTAAGAAACTCCAACAACTTCATATCTCCAACTTGGTATGGAATTATTCCAGACATACTATTTTCAGCAAGACTTAGATCAACCAGACGTGATAAATTCCCGATGGTCTGAGGTATTGAGCCTGCAAGAAATATTTTTTTAAATATTTGCATCTTACACGACACGACAGTTTCATACAACATGATTATTATTTTTAAAAATAGAAATAGGAACTAAGATTCAAAGAGTCAAGATGACGGTCTGATTTCTCACAACATCATATACTTTTTGGATCCATATTCAGCATAAAGTTTGCAACGAACTTGTCATCTACCAAGCACGTGGTAATTGACCCACAACTAGGAAGGCTCGGGCAAATTTATCTTAAAATTATGAAAATTAAATAGTTATTGTCCTAATTCGCTAACAAAAAATATAATGTTCTATTTTAGTTAGCACTAAAATTAATGCTCTAATTTTGCAATTTTTTGCAAGAAAAAATTATTGGCAACCCCCCACATATGAAAAAAAAAAAAAAAAAAACCCTTCAAAGACATGATAATGGAAACTAAAACAAGAATCTTTCAATGAAATCACTCAAAGAATCACAGAGAAACAACTAACAACCATAAGAAGGAACTGTACCACTTAAACTGTTGGCATCAAGTCTTAATTCTACAAGTTGTGTCATGTTTCCAACCACTGTTGGCACAAGGCCAGTGAAGTTGTTGTTCTGCAGCCATAGTTTCTGAAGCTGCGAACACCGGCTCAGGCTCGACGGTATTTCACCGTCGAACAAGTTGTAAGAAAGATCAAGTTCTTTGAGTTCATGCCGGCTATGGCTGCACATGTCGATAGGCAAGCTTCCTCCCAGACTATTATTGGTCAGGCTTATAATTTCCAATCTTGATATGTTAAAGATAGCTGGGGAAAGTTGGCCTGTCAAATTGTTATATCCCATGCGCAAAACTTTCAAGTTATAAAGACGATCGATCTCCTGTGGTGTTGTACCTGGGAATCATCAGTTACTGCATCAGACTAGTATTATCCCCGTGCTCCGTTCCAATATATTAATTCGCGTGCTTCGTTCCAATATATTACTTTGATATATTATACGTGAAAAATGAAATATAAACCACATGAGGCCTATTGTTTGTATTGTTTGTATTTTGTGATATTGAAACAAAAAATTAACAAAAGATAGGAGTACAATATGGCAAAAAATCTCTAAATTTTATCGGCCTTTACACGCTTGTATGCAACAAGCATTTATTTCACGGACGTGTGTATTAACCAACTAATTTTTTTTTATGGAAAACTTTCGATATTATTTTAAAATCAAATAATACCCACTATAAATATACAAATTTATTTAAATAACAAATTTAAAAATAATTATATTTTTCAAATATAATATTTTATTTTAGATATGCAATATAGATGTCAAATTAAGAATTGTAAAAAAATAGTTAATTCGATATATTAAACGTACGAAATTTATAAGAAACAAAGATTTATTTGCATTTTAAATATTTAGAAAAAATAAATTTATATTATAACATATGAACGAGTCACAAACTGACACCTATAATATTTTCTTTCAAACAGGTTTAGAAACTGATATTTGCTGAATTTTACTACTCATAATTGGTTCTCTTATTATATTAGTATAAGTAACGAACATTCTTCATGCTCTCTTTCTTTCTAAGAACCGTATTTTAAAAGTTAAGATCTCGTTTCAAAGTGAAAGTATACGAAACTGTAGTATCCTTAAAACCATATAACTAAGGCAAGATCATACCATTTAAATAGTTGCTGCCAAGATCCAACTCCACAAGCTTTGTCAGGTTCCCAATCTCTCTTGGAACATGTCCAAGAAACCTATTATACGATAATGACAGATACTCAAGCTGTGAACACTGTCCCAAACTCGATGGGAGTTCTCCATAAAATGTGTTCAAATGCAAATCAAGCCATCTGAGAAGACAAGCACTCCATATCCCGACAGGTAAGTTCCCAGACAAGCTGTTGTACGGCAATGAAACCAGCTCCAATGAAGACATATTGAAGACAGCTGAAGGAATCAGCCCTGTCAGGTTGTTAGATCCAAGCCACAGTTCCTTGAGCCGACGAAGATTACCAATTTCTTTTGGTATATTTCCATGAAAAGAGTTGCCACTCATGTCGAGAGAAACAAGAAACGAAAGGTCTCCGATTTCTGGTGGGATGGTCCCTTCTAGGCCCATGTTTGGGATGGCCAGTCCGATCACCCTACGGTGGTTCGGGCCGCAGGTGACGCCGGTCCAGGCGCAGACGGAGGTTGTGGTGGTCCAGTTGTTTGTTAGGGCATTATGGGGATCTAAAGTGATATGTGATTTGAAGACAAGAAGTGAAGATTGATCGGTTATGGTCTGACCAATTGAACATTGGACCAAGATCATTGCTACAAGTAAGGAGAATGAGTAGTATTGAGCAAGGTTTGTGAACATCTTAGGAAAGACAGATGAACTATTGTGAGAAGTTGGATGGTGTCTATTTTTTCAAAAACCTTGTGTCTTAAATAGATGGAAACAGAACACTTCCATTGTTGAAAATTAAGGATAGTAATGAGGATGGGGGCCAGTACGTCACTATAACCCATGTGAGGTATTATAGTATTGACAGGTACTTTATGGGCAGAATAAATAAGTCGCCCCTGTGGGAGGCGACTTCAATTATAAGTCGCCCCTGCCAGGGGCAACACTAAATTAATTTTTTTTTTTTTTAATTCAGAAAAAAAGGAAGAAGCAGCACTCGGTTGGGTCACTCGGTCGAGTCACCACTCGGCCGGCCGAGTGGTACCTGTAACTCGGCCCAGACACTCGGTCTCAACATTACTCGGCCAACCGAGTTCGAGGAATGTACTCGGCCACAGCACTCGGTCTGCCACTTTACTCGGCTGGCCGAGTGCGAAGGGAAATTTTCTAAAATGTGTAATCTCTCCACTCGGCCGAATCACTCGGTTAAAATTCCACTCGGCTGGTCGAGTGGATTTTCTGATTTATTCATCTTCTCGGTTTTTCGTTCGTTCTCCCATTTTTGTACATTCACTTATTTTTATTTTATCGGGTTGTAGTCGAATTTATTAATTTATTTAGTTTGGTAAAAAGTCGATGGAATTGTTAAATGAGATTGTTATAATTTCTTGAAATGTGTTGATGAATTGATTTTCCAACAAATAACAATAATTATGCTTTATAAGGAAAAATTTCAAATCAAATTTAATACTACTCGAAATCATCAATAAACAACAAAGTAAAGAGGTTCAAATGAAAGCAATACATTCTTAAAAAGTAGTCGCTACGGTGTTGGATTGGAACGTGCTCACTGAGGGGGTCGGTACGGTGTGTTGGATGGGCCGAATGGTCGATAAGCTGGATATTCACTTTCTTGAAAATGGTCTTGTTGCACATGCCACTCATATTGTTGCCTTTGCATGTCAAGTGAAATTTGAGAATTGTAGGCTTGACGATTCACATACTCTTTTATGTTGGCAACATCCCCTTCTATGTTGGCAAGACGCGCATCCAAAGCGTTTCTCCAATCCGACCAATCGTTCCACCCCCCTTGATACTGAGGTGGATACTGTGGATGCTGTGAAGAAGTTCCTGCCTGATCGTATGAGGGCAGTTGTGCTTCACCCATCATTTCATCCGCCTGTAGTTGTTCAATATCAAGGTCCATAGGCTCTGTTCTGGCATCCGTAGTTCTCCTCCTCCTCTTCCTCCGTTCCTCCTTATTCTTTAATTCATTCTCACTCTCCTCGATTACTTCTATATAAACCAAGCCATTCAGTAAAATATTATGGACCTTCCCTCCAGCAATATTGGTGAGGCGAAAACTGGGCAGTGCAAACCTCTTTTTATCTGATAAAATTAGATACAATTTTCTGGTGCCGGGATGTAATTGGCACATCATCATGTTACACAGCAATTCGAGGTTTATACTTGTCTCGCCTGGTGTCTCTTCCATGCCTTCCAAGTTGACCCCGTAGTGTCGAGCAATTGGAGTGATCAAACCTCCAATATGATTAGCCACCTGATTTTTTGTTCGGACAAACTGCCTCAAGAGTATTGGTGCCACATTGAACTTCTTACCTTTCACCAAGCACCATAGCACGAACAGCTCATCCAAGGTGACCACTCTAGGCTCAGGTTTCGCCAAAATTGTATTGGAGACGAACCTCTGAAAATATCGGATGACCGGGCTTCGAATACTCGATGCTTTCGATCTACTAGAGTGGTAGACCGATGGCTTATCTGGATGAGACAATGTTATTTCCTTCTAAAAACTCACTGCATTGAACTCGGGAAAGTTGATCCTCTCATTGGGTAGATTGGAGTACTTCTTCTTGGGAAATCCATAAATATGATTGAGCTCTTCGGCTGAAAGATGGTGGCACTCGTTTCCCACATAAAATATCATCGATTCCGGCACCGTTTCATTGTATCCTACTTGAAGCTGTGAGAAGAATTCGAGAACTAGGGGCTCACACGTCTTTTCATGCATGACAAAGAATTTAGACCACCCGATATTCTTGCACAATTTTTTCAAATCTTAATATATGCCCATTTCCTGCATGCACATCGGCCCAACGAGTGGCTCGCCTTTTCTTCCTTTGCACTTCAAACCACCTTGCACTTTCATTCTCCCAATTTGCAAAGTGTATGCCGTAGGCATCCGGCATGGTGGATAGAATTCTTTGGTACTCCTCTTGTTGTTCTTCAATGGAGTGTTGACTCTATTCGAAAGTAGTATCGACAACATCCATAGTATGATCTATTGTTGGTACCTAGATGACATGGAATTAATATTACATTCATGTCAACAAGTTCAAGAGTCATATAATACAATATTCATCTCCCATACTTAATCATTCAAAAAGTTGAAGAGTCGTATAATACAATATTCATCTCAAGCAATTTCATCATTCAACATTGAAATTCATGAGATTTCATCATTCAACATTGAATTTCATGGGATATTAAGATCATTTCATCATTGTTCTACACTAAATCATGGCACATTCCCAATTTATATGATGCATACCAAGTGTTCGATAAAAAACTTCAATGAAAACTTACAAAAAAACATAACTTTTTTCATGTCATAATGCTCCAAATTAGTCCCTCATCAATATATTCAAACAACAACCTCAATGTTAAATGAAAACATATGTAAATAGAAGATTATATCATGCACACCAAGTGTTCGATAAAAAACTTCAATGAAAAATTGCAAGAAAACATATCAAGTTTCATGTCAAAATACTCCAAATAAGTCCATCATCAACATATTTAATCAACAAAAGCAATGGTTAACGAAAATATACCTTAAGAGTGAAAAGATGAAAATTGTTGTTCTTGCTTGAATCCTTCAAATCTCCACCACTTTCTTGGAAGATTGGAACAATTTGTTGTTTAAAATGATGGGTTGAATGATTTTAATGAAAAAATTCAGTTGTATGATGGTAATTTTTCGGATTGAAGAGGAGAAATTTGAAGGGGCTAGGGTTTGGAAGTTAAAGTGTGTGAGAAAAATGAAGAGAAGGTGGGTTTTTAAAACTGTCCGTGGCTTCGCACTCGGTCAGCTTACTCGGTCGCGCAGTTTACTCGGGCGGCCGAGTGCGAAGGAAATGCTGAAACTTTCGCACTCGGTCAGGTTACTCGGTCGCGCACTTTACTCGGGCGGCCGAGTGCTAAGAAAATCCTGAAACCTTCGCACTCGGTCGGGTGACTCGGTTACTCGGTCGCGCAGTTTACTCAGGCGGCCGAGTGCGAAGAAAATCCTGAAACCTTCGCACTCGGTCGGGACACTCGGTTACTCGGTCGGGACACTCGGTTACTCGGTCGCGCAGTTTACTCGGGCGACCGAGTGCGAAGGAAATCCTGAAACCTTCGCACTCGGTCGGTTGACTCGGTCTCTCATTTTACTCGGCTGACCGAGTGGAAATCAGTCTTTGTAATTTTATATGTTGATTTTTTAATAATAATAATAATAATAACAATAATAATAATAATAATAATAATAATAATAATAATAATAATAATAATAATAATAATAATAATAATAATAATAATAATAATTAGAACATCACCACTAAGTAATTGAACGTTTAATTACATAGTGAACAAATTAAGTCATGGTACGTTTAATTACATAGAGAACAAATTTATAATCATAAGGTGATCCTGTAAAACAACGACGCCTTGTTTTTTCCTTTTGCCTCTATCTCGATCTTTTTGTGGCTCAGGTTCGCCATCTGATTCATTATCATCTGTTGTAATATTCAATCTAAAAGATGATGATGCAGTGCCAGCTTGAGGATATGAAATGGGGGATGAATTGAACTGTGGCCGAAAACTCCCATAAGTGCATGATGCTGGAGGTTCTGGGCTATATTGTGATGTATGTTGTGGTTCAGGATCATGTTGTGGTTCAAGCTCATACTGTGAGTGATGGCGTTGGAATGATGGTCGACGATCATGAAAGTGAGCTCTAGCCTGCGAGTATATGTCTTCTACTGATCGTCTGAAGGGCTCCCTAAGATACGGTTGCTCGTCTATGACAAGTTTATTCAAATTTTCCCATAGACTTTCCTGTAGTAAATTCACAATATAAAACATAAACATGAATTACATAATCAAGGCACATAGAAATTTGAATACCAAAATACAGCCACATACCAAAACTTCTATAGATGCATTCGATTGCGGTTGGTACCCCACTTGCATATTTAACCCTGGAGTTATTAGACGTTGTGTTATTCTTTCATACCATCTGATATAACCATCTTCAACGACTGACTCATTCCAACCAATAGCAGGAGCGGAGACAATATGATCATTTCTGTTAAACCACCATTCTATAAATGAAGCATGTGTTTCAGCCCAATTTGTAGTGGAGCGCCCTCTACGGCATATATTATGCAATGTATCGTGCACATCAGTAATGCCTAGTGGAATTCGTTGTCTCATCCCAAACTGTCTCAATATCCGATCGGGGTAATATAACTCAACAATCGAATAATGAATCATAGGGCATCTTGACATCCACATATTCGTGACTCTGATAATTTCAAGGTCAATATATGCCCTCACAGCAGTTGGGTATGGGTCGTAAGGTTGCCAATTGAACTGCATAAATATAAAGTTAAGTAAAATTTAATAGAAATATAACATAATCTCATCAAATACATATCATACCTCTTGTGGAGTTTGTCTGTCTAAGCTCTCCCGAATAGCCCTTAAGTTGTTCGTCAAACTAGTTGTAAAGTTGTGGTATTCTAACCACTCAGCACTATACGGTGCAACAGGAAGAACTCCATCCACACCAATAATTGCCGCTGTATTTAGGCATCTACCTCCCGACATTTGCGGCGTAAGAAAAGTAATTCTTGACCAAGCCCACATCTATCATGAAACAATAATATGTAAAATGATTTTCACATTTTTATATAACATATTTATATTTAACAATATAGAAACATATTTACCTGCAGTAGTTGCATGGGCCCACCAATTTGTGTACGACCTCTATGTGATGCATTGCATAGCTGATGGTACAAATAACCTAGTACCGCTGAACCCCAACTTAAATTGCAGCATTCATCAATATCTTCTAGCTGATTCAAATATACCAATGACCCCATATTCCCAGAAGTATCTGGACACATTATGGATCCTAACAAAATCAAGGCACATCCACGTGCATATTGCACAACATGTTGTTGTGGGCTGTTATCGGTAACGGGGTGCATGCTTAGGTGTGTACCTAATGCTAAAAGTGAAAATTGTGACCCTTTTAAGTCTTCTGCATTAGGGTCCCATCCCAGAAGCACTTGACAACGTGTAGTCCAATATGACCTACCGGTTGAATTATCTGAACTTATAACGGCCCCACCTTCAATTGGCAGGCCCCAAATAAATGCGACATCTTGTAATGTCACGGTCGCCTCTCCAACTCTAAAATGAAATGTATGAGTTTCAGGCCGCCACCTCTCAACCAGTGCAGTGATTAATGATTTATTAATTGTATAATCACCACATCTGTAGACACCATAGAATCCCATACGATACAACATGTATATGACTCGGTAATGCAACCTCTGTGTACGTCTGAGTATTTCCCTGCCATCATCGTTTGGGTCATCCTCATAAGGATCATGGTCATCAAGTCTCCAAAAGATACCACTTCCGTGTCTGCACTTCAATTTTTGGTCAACTTCTCCTGCAAATACATCCTCAGATCGGTGTATGTGTTGTTCCCTTAAAATCTCACCACTAATAGGGCCATATTCTCCGAAATACTCCATACTGCAATAAGATTAAATCTATTAGAAGAACAATACATAATTGAAATCTTGTAATGGAACAAATTACATAAAATTTGAAATGGTATACATAAAAACAGTGGAAAACTAACATCAATCTTAATTCAAAATTGAATACACATAATCCCCATACAAATCAAAAATTGATTACATCTAAAACAAACAACATTACAACTTTCTAAACACAACAATCTCATCTACGGTCATATGAAGTTCCAGTCTGGGAAGCAGCTTGATCTTGTGCACGATATTGTTGCCTAGCGCGTGTTTGTGCCCAATCCATTTCATTTTCAATTCTCGTCGTCTTGCCTCTTCCTTTATGCCTCTTCTCACGCAATGCCGGATTATGACACAGTTGGAAGGAAGCCTCATCCCAATAATATTCATCAGGCAATGGCTCAAACTTACCACTATAGGTGTCCACATACGCACTTGTATTGAAAAATGAGTTCATGTAAATCATCGGATTGACTCCAAAATGTCGACAAGTTTGCATTGCATGTGAACATGGTATGCCGTTTTGCTTCCAGTCTCCACAGCTACACTCTCTTAGCATCAACTTGACAATGTGGGTATATCATCTCGTTGTTCATGGCACAAATGTTTTCACGAAAGCACTTTGATCAGTAAAATCAACCTTATAGACTTGATGTTCCATTGCCTTCCGTTGTCGTTGATCATACTTCTTAAACACCTCATCAGGCCATGGTTGGTTCCTTTGTTGCATTTCACGGCCCAGTGTCAATCGGTCAAGAAAATATTTTATCGATCGATAAAATGTAGCCTGCACAATCGCACAGATTGGGAGCCGTCGTGCACCTTTCAACACGCCATTCATGCACTCAGACAAATTTGTTGTCAAAATTCCATTTCTCCAGCCTCCGTCATATGCAAGAGTCCATTGATCCTTTTCGATTTTCGAGAGGTAATCATATGCCCTCTCATTCAACGCCTTTATTTGATCCATTACATTTTCAAACTCTCTGATTGTGAACGCTGAGCCGGCTTGCCAACACATGTCCTTTAACTTCACATTCTTGACCTTGCTATTGAAATTCGAACAGACATGTCTCAAACAGAAACGATGGACTCCAAGAGGTGGCTGAAAATCTGCAATTCTTTCCACTGCTTTCAAAAGACCGGCGTGTCTATCTGAAATCAGACACATTCCTTCTCTACCGCGAACAATATGTTTCGATATCATACGAAGAAACCATGTCCAAGAAGCAAAACTTTCTTCGTCCACAAGTGCATAAGCCAAAGGTAAAAGATGTTGATTTGCATCCATGGAAACAACAATTAACATCTTGTGCTTGTATCTAGTGTAAAGATGAGTTCCATCAACACTAATAATTTTACGGCAATGCTGGAACCCATCTATACATGGGTTGAACGCCCAAAACACATATTTCAACATTTTTACACCATTTGTCTCTTCGGGCATGTGGCGCCACTCGACAACTGTGCCTGGATTCCATTTTTGTAAAGCTCCCAAAAATTTGGGTAGTTTTGAAACTGAGCTCTCCCATGTACCATACACATTTTCTCTTGCTCGTTTCAAACCATGCCATGCCTTATGATATGAGATTTTATATTGAAATTATCATACACTTGTTATTGAACACACTTAATCTCATACCCGGGATCTGTCTGAACCATTCCAGTTAGCAACGCAGCAATCATGTTTTTGCACAAGTTTTGATGGTCAACAGACACCGCGTTCATTAGACACGTATGAGGGCATCCATACTTAGTGATTTCCCACATATCAATCTTTTGTTTGTAACCTGCGTGCAACCACCAGTTGCAATGTGTAGTCTCACTATTATTTTTGCATTTGATTTTCCATATACGAGGTGTGCTTTCCTCTACTCGATATTCACGCCTCGCTATACGAATTGAAAAGTCTTTAACTGCAGACTGCAAATTCTTCTTATCTTTGAATACCATGTCCTTTGTGAGCACTCCTTCAGTAGCATCATAATATCTAAATTTTTTTGGAAGATCAAATGAGTCCACAAGCATTTCATGTGACGATGCATTGAAGAACGGGATATTCGGATGCATGGAATATCTCTGAGCACTTAATGGAAATGGTGGTTGTTGATTGGATGGTGATCTCTCTTGATTTGGGGAATACAAAGTTTGAATATCACCAATATCCACCCCATCTTCATCTGATTCACTGGACAACTCGTCTTCGTCAGGTTCAGAGTCTTCTAGTTCATTCACACCAAAAGTGTCAATCAATGGATCATGTGTTTGATCCTCTGTATGAGCATTTCTCTTTCACTTGTAATACCCTCATTATTGGACCTTGAGGTTCCAACAGTATGCTCTTGCCTGACGAGTGCTGAATTATTAGTGTCATCACCTCTTAAGTAAGAAGCATATTGAAAATACTCATTGCTTGGGAGAATATCTGGAAGAGCATTATCTTGCAGTTTTTTCGGATCAATATGAAATTCTACATATTGATTATCCGCCTCCGGTGCAAAGAAAAACCATAGATTATCATCGTTGTTGATTGGTATACGATGATATCTGTTGTTTGCATATAGTGAAGCGGATATGTTGAATTTATATTCATTGCTATCAATCCTTGTCAGTTGAAAAATTTTTGATACCAAGCCAGAATATCCGATGTCGCGAGGTACCCTTGTTGCACAAACAGGTGGAACATCGCTACTATCCCCAATATAAACAACAATATCGACATTGTTTGAAGACTCCATATCTTAAATAATAAAGATGTATTAATGAACTTAAAATATGGAGTTAACTATTTTTTTGTATGCAAGATGTATTATTAAGCTATATAATTACAAAGTATAATGAAATTAATTTCAACTAATAAATTAGTAAAATTCAAACCTGATCTTGAAATGAAGCAATATCTCAATGCAACGGCAACAATTTGAGGGTTGCGATAAATGCACAACAACAGCAACAATTTCAAGAGTTCCTACATCAAATAATTTATAAAAAAAATTATTAACGGTAAACCTATAACAATTTATATAGCAAAAAATTAAACAAAATTTATTACAAATTATTCATTCTTATACCGACCGACATACACATACCCAAAACACGGCACACACGCACCCATCACACACACAAATGCAAGCCACACACAACACACAAACACACACACCAGCACACACACAAGCACAAGCACACACCACAACACACAAGCACAAGAACAAGCACACACCACAACACACATCACACACATACATTTCATACACCACACACACAACATACAATACAAGCACACAACACACACACTCCAGCACACACAAAGCACCACACACACACCATACACACACACACACACACATACATTTCATACACCACACACACAACATACAATACAAGCACACAACACACACACATCATACACACACACAAAAACACCACACAAAAACCACATACACACACATAAAACACTACACACACACACACCACCCACACACAAGACACCACACACACACATAAAAATTTAGAAAAAAATTACCTCAACAAATTTTTGAGAAATGGAGAAAAACGAACTGTGAATATTGAAGAAAAATTGAAAGAGAATTGAAGAAGAAGTGAAGAAAGAGATGAGGAAGAGAGAAATGTGTGGTGTGGGTGGGTGGTAATAGATGTGATAGAGAGAGAAATATTGAAGTGAAAATTTAAAAAAAAATAAAAAAAATAAAACGGACGGATTTAGAAATCCAAATCATTTACGTCACTCGGTCAGCCGAGTAAGTGGCAGACCAAGTGCCTGGGCCGAGTGTCAGGTACCACTCGGCTGGCCGAGTGGTGACTCGACCGAGTGACCCAACCGAGTGCCTGCTTCTTCCTTTTTTTTGGAATTAAAAAAAAATTAATTTAGTGTCGCCCCTGGCAGGGGCGACTTATAATTGAAGTCGCCTCCCGTAGGGGCGACTTTACTCATTTAAAAAAAAAAAAAATTCACTATATTTTATTATTATTATTATTATTTTTTGCCATAAATTGTCAATTTTGCCTACTTTATGATGGAACATACATATCATTGAACTAATGTGTAGAGTATTTATTTTATAATTTAAACATACGACAAAAATTATTTTGCACAATCATTTTAATTTAGTGAATAAAACTAAATAAAATGTAAATGATATATATATATATATTCTCATGTAATTGTTTTAAAAAATAAATATTAATATTTTTATTATTGATATTCTTCATTGTTTGCTCAAACAAACTCACACATTAACCCTATATATTCAGACGAATCAGAATAAAAGTTGAAATATTTTAAGTAATTGATAATGAAAAATAGAAATACAAATGATATAGAAAATATAATTATTATAAAAATTACATAATTAAATACTATATTTGTCGTCGAAAACCTAAATTGCGCATACATTCGGCCAACCAGGGCCAAACATAAAATATGGCGTTCGGGCAACAGTGGCCGAACACACAGCATAGTGTTCGGCAAATCAGATCCGAACATACAACAAGGCGTTCGACCATCAATGGTCGAACACTATGTTGTGTGTTCGGTCACAGTTAGTCGAACGTCATATTGTATGTTCGGCCATGGTTGGTCGAACGTGTGCGCGATTTTAGTCATTTGATAGAAAATACATAATTTATTTGTCTAATATTTATAATAATTATATTTTCTATATCATTTATATTGTATGGTCTATTATTGATTACTTATAAAATATTTTACATTTTATTTTTATTTTTATTCCTTTGAATATAGGGTTAGTGTATGTGTGTTTAAAGTCAAGAATGAAGAACAACAATAATAAAAATATTATAATTTTGTTTAAAATATATATATATAAAAGTATATTTGTTATTTATATTATATTTAAATTTATTTTAAAAATTAAAGTGGTGTGCATAGTAATTTTTATGGTGTGTTTAGAAACACCTTTTAAACAATTGAGAGAAAGTATTATTAGAACCACAATTTATTAGTAAATGACCTAAAAATATTTGTGTTGTATGGATTTTACTAGATGCCACGTCAGAAAACTGAATGTTAAACAGTTATTTTATATTTTTTAACTTTATTTTTTATTAAAAAAGTATAGGCTAACATATCAAAAATACATGTATTTCAAACCTATCCACAATTTATTATAAATATTGTACAAAATCATACATTTATGTAGAAGAACAAACATGCAAATACTAATGGATTTCCCACTAGTTCAGTGATATTCAAACATTTTTGTGTTAAACAATATATATTCAGTGTTTATATATCGAACACTTGTTCGATAACGTACAGAAAACAATAAAACGGTGAAAATATTTGACTTTAACTTTGAAAAATATTGGAAACACTTATATTATTCTTTTCAAGAATTTTATTATTTCATTACTGACTTTTTAAAATCTTATTCTCCTACCTTTTCATTTTCCAATATTTCCACTCATTACCTATCTATGTTTTAATTTCCTACTAACCCCAACTAATGATTTTACAAGCATTCCATCATTACTAACAAATTTCATCACAATATAGTGTTATAACCATCGTCGTCATTTTTAATATTAATTTGTCATTTATAATAAAATTCTTCTATATATTTTCAAAACTGATATACAATGTACTATTTATTCTTATTTTCCATTACCAAAGTTTCACGCACTTGAGTCTAATCCAAGCACCCTGACGGTCTATCTTCTTCTTTGAACAAAA
Organism: Caryopteris x clandonensis; assembly: GCA_028749325.2. Classification (NCBI taxonomy): domain Eukaryota; kingdom Viridiplantae; phylum Streptophyta; class Magnoliopsida; order Lamiales; family Lamiaceae; genus Caryopteris; species Caryopteris x clandonensis. Next base: position 2,588,797 of record JAPYKT020000027.1, on the reverse strand, counting down.
AAAAATGAAATAAGCCCCAATGGTGCCAAATAGAAATCCAAATCCATACCCCATAACAACAGCTTTCCAAGTAATCCCATCAAAAAGGAAAGACTCTTCTCCTTCTCCTTCTTGTACACTAGGTGCTTTGCGATGTTCACATAAAGCTGTCAATGGAAATCCACACAATCCTGGATTCCCCAAGTATGATGAGCTGTCGAATGTTTGAAATTGGTTCGACCGGGGTATTGTCCCGACAAGATTATTATGTGAAAGGTTCAAACTCGACAGAAATGTCAGCTGCGTCAGCATCTCTGGAATTTCCCCCTCCAATTGGTTAAAAGAAAGATCCATATATTCCAATGAAGTAATATTTCCAAGAGACTCAGGAATGTTGCCTCCAAGTTGGTTATGGGACAAGTCTAGAAGTACTAGTGAGTCCAGGTTCCCTAGAGAATAAGGAATGTGTCCAACAAATTTGTTGTGGGATAGATCAATGTTTGTGGGGATTGTTCTTATTCTTACCAATGGGGTCTTCAACCCTCTATAGACTACTTCCATGGTCTCCTTGTAAGGCCAGTCCCGTCCCGTTGCTTTAGATCCCTTTGTCATGCCTTCCAAGTTGGATAAATACCCGACAGGCAACGCGCCGGTAAACTCATTGTTGGATAATCTAAATATTTTCACCATAGGAAAGGGAGAGTTAGTCTTGTTTGTAGGCAATATCTCCCCATAGAATTTATTGGAACCCAAGAAAAGAACATGAAGTTGTGGCAGAGTTTCCATCCAAACTGGGAATGTGTCTTTTATGTTGTTTCTTCCAACATTAAGAATCTGGAGGCGTTCGCAGTTGGCAATGGATTTGGGCAACGCTCCCTCTAAGTTATTACCGTACAGGTTAAGTTCTTCCAGCACACAACCCTTCATAAATGTTGTGGAAATAAGTCCATGAAACTTATTCGAATTCAGCACCAACACCCTCAAAGTGTTTGTCATGTTTCCAAGGCAGGTCGGAATAGTTCCCTCCAAACTATTATTCGCCATAAACAAAACTTCAAGGGAACTCAAGTTGCAAATGGATAATGGGATCTCCCCAGTCAGTCTGTTGGAGTAAAGCATGAGGATATACAAGCGTGACAAGTCTCCAATGGCGGTCGGAATTGGACCTGAAAACTGGTTTTCTGCAAAGTTTAGGACAGACAGGTTTTGAAATCTTGTAATGTTTTGTGGAAGAGAACCTTGGAAGTTGTTTCTGGAAAGGTGAAGTGTTTCAAGATTGGTTGAGAGAAAGTTCCAGGGAATGTTGCCTGAAAGATCATTCTGTGATATAGACAGAAACCTCAAGCTACTAAGGTTAGAGAATGTCTCCGACAGTTGGCCAGTCAAGTGGTTTCCAGCAAGGCTAAGAAACTCCAACAACTTCAGATCTCCAACTTGGTATGGAATTATTCCAGACAAACTATTTTCAGCAAGACTTAGATCAACCAGACGTGATAAATTCCCGATGGTCTGAGGTATTGAGCCTGCAAGAAATATTTTTTTAAATATTTGCATCTTACGCGACACACGACAGTTTCATACAACATGATTATTATTTTAAAAAATAGAAATAGGAACTAAGGTTCAAAGAGAGAAGATGACGGTCTGATTTCTCACAAAAAAAAAAAAAAATTGTTATAGCAACATCATACACTTTTTGGATCCATATTCAGCATAAAGTTCGCAACGAACTTGTCATCTACCAAACACGTGGTGATTGACCCGCAACTAGTTAGGCTCGGGCAAATTTATCTTAAAATTATAAAAATTAAATAGTTACTGTCCTAATTCACTAACAAAAAATATAATGTTCTATTTTAGTTAGCACTAAAATTAATGCTCTAATTTTGCAATTTTTGGAAACTAAAATAAGATGCTATCAATGAAATCACTCAAAGAATCACAGAGAAACAACTAAGAACCATAAGAAGGAACTGTACCACTTAAACTGTTGGCATCAAGTCTCAATTCTACGAGCAGTGTCATGTTTCCAACCTCTGTTGGCACAAGCCCAGTGAAGTTGTTGTTCTGCAGCCATAGTTTCTGAAGCTGCGAACACCGGCTCAGGCTCGACGGTATTTCACCGTCGAACAAGTTGTAAGAAAGATCAAGCTCTTTGAGTTCATGCAGGCTATGGCTGCACATGTCGATAGGCAAGCTTCCCCGCAGACTATTATTTGTCAGGCTTATAGTTTCCAATCTTGATATGTTAAAGATAGCTGGGGAAAGTTGGCCTGTCAAATTGTTGTATCCCATGCGCAAAACTTTCAGGTTATAAAGACGATCGATCTCCTGCGGTGTTGTACCTGGGAATCATCAGTTACTGCATCAGACTAGTATTATCCCCGTGCTCCGTTCCAATATATTAATTCGCGTGCTCTTTTCCAATATATTACTTTGATATATTATACGTGAAAAATAAAATATAAACCACATGCGGCCTATTGTTTGTATTGTTTGTATTTTGTGATATTGAAACAAAAAAATTAACAAAAGATAGGACTACAATATGGCAACAAATCTCTAAATTTTATCGGCCTTTACGCGCGTGTATGCAACAAGCATCTATTTCACGGACGAGTGATATTAACCAAGTAATTTTTTTTTTATGGAAAACTGTCGATATTATTTTAAAATCAAGTAATCCCAACTATAAATATACAAATTTATTTAAATAACAAATTTAAAAATAATTATATTTTTCAAATATAATATTTTATTTTAGATATGCAATATGGATGTCAAATCAAGAATTGTAAAAAGAGAGTTAATTCGATATATTAAACGTACGAAGTTTATAAGAAACAAAAGATTTATTTGCATTTTAAATATTTAGAAAAAATAAATTTATATATAACATATGAACGAGTCACAAACTGACACCTATAATATTTTCTTTCAAACAGGTTTAGAAACTGATATTTGCTGAATTTTACTACTCATAATTGGTTCTCTTATTATATTAGTATAAGTAACGAACATTCTTCCTGCTCTCTTTCTTTCTAAGAACCGTATTTTAAAAGTTAAGATCTCGTTTCAAAGTGAAAATATACGAAACTGTAGTATCCTTAAAACCATATAACTAAGGCAAGATCATACCATTTAAATAGTTGCTGCCAAGATCCAACTCCACAAGCTTTGTCAGGTTCCCAATCTCTCTTGGAACATGTCCAAGAAACCTATTATACGACAATGACAGATACTCAAGCTGTGAACACTGTCCCAAACTCGATGGGATTTCTCCATAAAATGTGTTCAAATGCAAATCAAGCCATCTGAGAAGACAAGCACTCCATATCCCGACAGGTAAGTTCCCAGACAAGCTGTTGTACGGCAATGAAACCAGCTCCAATGAAGACATATTGAAGACAGCTGAAGGAATCAGCCCTGTCAGGTTGTTAGATCCAAGCCACAGCTCCTTGAGCCGACGAAGATTACCAATTTCTTTTGGTATATTTCCATGGAAAGAGTTGCCACTCATGTCGAGAGAAACAAGAAACGAAAGGTCTCCGATTTCTGGTGGGATGGTCCCTTCTAGGCCCATGTTTGGGATGGCCAGTCCGATCACCCTACGGTGGTTCGGGCCGCAGGTGACGCCGGTCCAGGCGCAGACGGAGGTTGTGGTGGTCCAGTTGTTTGTTAGGACATTATGGGGATCTAAAGTGATATGTGATTTGAAGACAAGAAGTGAAGATTGATCGGTTATGGTCTGACCAATTGAACATTGGACCAAGATCATTGCTACAAGTAAGGAGAATGAGTAGTATTGAGGAAGGTTTGTGAACATCTTAGGAAAGACAGATGAACTATTGTGAGAACTTGGATGGTGTCTATTTTTTCAAAAACCTTGTGTCTTAAATAGATGGAAACAGAAGACTTCCATTGTTGAAAATTAAGGATAGTAATGAGGATGGGGGCCAGTACGTCACTATAACCCATGTGAGGTATTATAGTATTGACAGGTACTTTATGGGCATAATTAATAAAATATGGCAAAATTTTTTTTTTTTATTAAAATATAGTAAAAAAAAAAAAAATTAAAAAAATGAGTAAAGTTGTCCCTGTGGGAGGCGACTTCAATTATAAGTCGCCCCTGCCAGGGGCGACACTAAATTAATTTTTTTTTTTTATTCAGAAAAAAAGGAAGAAGCAGCACTCGGTTGGGTCACTCGGTCGAGTCACCACTCGGCCGGCCGAGTGGTACCTGTAACTCGGCCCAGACACTCGGTCTCAACATTATTCGGCCAACCGAGTTCGAGGAATGTACTCGGCCACAACACTCGGTCTGCCACTTTACTCGGCTGGCCGAGTGCGAAGGGAAATTTTCTAAAATGTGTAATCTCTCCACTCGGCCGAATCACTCGGTTAAAATTCTACTCGGCTGGTCGAGTGGATTTTCTGATTTATTCATCTTCTCGGTTTTTCGTTCGTTCTCCCGTTTTTGTACATTCTCTTATTTTTATTTTATCGTGTTGTAGTCGAATTTATTAATTTATTTAGTTTGGTAAAAAGTCGATGGAATTGTTAAATGAGTTGTTATAATTTCTTGAAATGTGTTGATGAATTGATTTTCCAACAAATAACAATAATGATGCTTTATAAGGAAAAATTTCAAATCAAATTTAATACTACTCGAAATCATCAATAAACAACAAAGTAAAGAGGTTCAAATGAAAGCAATACATTCTTAAAAAGTAGTCGCTACGGTGTTGGATTGGAACGTGCTCACTGAGGGGGTCGGTACGGTGTGTTGGATGGGCCGAATGGTCGATAAGCTGGATATTCACTTTCTTGAAAAATGGCCTTGTTGCACATACCACTCATATTGTTGTCTTTGCATGTCAAGTGAAATTTGAGAATTGTAGGCTTGACGATTCAGATACTCTTTTATGTTGGCAACATCCCCTTCTATGTTGGCAAGACGCGCATCCAAAGCGTTTCTCCAATCCGACCAATCGTTCCACCCCCCTTGATACTGAGGTGGATACTATGGATGCTGTGAAGAAGTTCCTGCCTGATTGTATGAGGGCAGTTGTGCTTCACCCATCATTTCATCCGCCTGTAGTTGTTCAATATCAAGGTCCATAGGCTCTGTTCTGGCATCCGTAGTTCTTCTCCTCCTTTTTCTCCGTTCCTCCTCATTCTTTAATTCATTCCCATTCTCCTCGATTGCTTCTATATGAACCGAGCCATTCAGTAAAATATTATGAACCTTCCCTCCAGCAATATTGGTGAGGCGAGAATTGGGCAGTGCAAACCTCTTTTTATCTGATAAAATCAGATACAATTTTCTGGTGCCGGGATGTAATTAACACATCTTCATGTTACACAACAATTCAAGGTTCATACTTGTCTCGCCTGGTATCTCTTCCATGCCTTCCAAGTTGACCCCGTAGTGTCGAGCAATTGGAGTGATCAAACCTCCAATATGATTAGCCACCTGATTTTTTGTTCGGACAAACTGCCTCAAGAGCATTAGTGCCACATTGAACTTCTTACCTTTCACCAAGCACCATAACACGAACAGCTCATCCAAGGTGACCACTCCAGGCTCAGGTTTCGCCAAAATTGTATTGGAGACGAACCTCTGAAAATATCGGATGACCGGGCTTCGAATACTCGATGCTTTCGATCTACTAGAGTGGTAGACTGATGGCTTATCTGGATGAGACTGTGTTATTTCCTTCCAAAAACTCACTGCATTGAACTCGGGAAAGTTGATCCTCTCATTGGGTAGATTGGAGTACTTCTTCTTGGGAAATCCATAAATATGATTGAGCTCTTCGGCTGAAAGATGGTGGCACTCGTTTCCCACATAAAATATCATCGATTCCGGCACCGTTTCATTGTATCCTACTTGAAGCTGTGAGAAGAATTCGAGAACTAGGGGCTCATACGTCTTCTCATGCATGGCAAAGAATTTAGACCACCCGATATTCTTGCACAATTTTTTCAAATCTTCATATATGCCCATTTCCTGCATGCATTCTACATCGGCCCAACGAGTGGCTCGCCTTTTCTTCCTTTGCACTTCAAACCACCTTGCACTTTCATTCTCCCAATTTGCAAAGTGTATGCCGTAGGCATCCGACATGGTGGATAGAATTCTTTGGTACTCCTCTTGTTGTTCTTCAATGGAGTGTTGACTCCATTCGAAGGTAGTATCGACAACATCCATAGTATGATCCATTGTTCGTACCTAGATGACATGGAATTAATATTACATTCATGTCAACAAGTTCAAGAGTCATATAATACAATATTCATCTCCCATACTTAATCATTCAAAAAGTTGAAGAGTCGTATAATACAATATTCATCTCAAGCAATTTCATCATTCAACATTGAAATTCATGGGATTTCATCATTCAACATTGAATTTCATGGGATATTAAGATCATTTCATCATTGTTCTACACTAAATCATGGCACATTCCCAATTTATATGATGCATACCAAGTGTTCGATAAAAAACTTCAATGAAAACTTACAAAAAAACATAACTTCTTTCATGTCATAATGCTCCAAATTAGTCCCTCATCAATATATTCAAACAACAACCTCAATGTTAAATGAAAACATATCTAAATAGAAGATTATATCATGCATAGCAAGTGTTCGATAAAAAACTTCAATGAAAAATTGCAAGAAAACATATCAAGTTTCATGTCAAAATACTCCAAATAAGTCCATCATCAACATATTTAATCAACAAAAGCAATGGTTAACGAAAATATACCTTAAGAGTGAAAAGATGAAAATTGTTGTTCTTGCTTGAATCCTTCAAATCTCCACCACTTTCTTGGAAGATTGGAACAATTTGTTGTTTAAAATGATGGGTTGAATGATTTCAATGAAAAAATTCAGTTGTATGATGGTAATTTTTCGGATTGAAGAGGAGAAATTTGAAGTGGCTAGGGTTTGGAAGTTAAAGTGTGTGAGAAAAATGAAGAGAAGGTGGGTTTTTAAAACTGTCCGTGGCTTCGCACTCGGTCAGCTTACTCGGTCGCGCAGTTTACTCGGGCTGCCGTGTGCGAAGGAAATGCTGAAACTTTCGCACTCGGTCAGCTTACTTGGTCGTGCACTTTACTCGGGCGGCCGAGTGCGAAGGAAATACTGAAACTTTCGCACTCATTCAGGTTACTCGGTCGCGCACTTTACTCGGGCGGCCGAGTGCGAAGGAAATCCTGAAACCTTCGCACTCGATCGGGTGACTCGGTTACTCGATCGTGCAGTTTACTCGGGCAGCCGAGTGCGAAGAAAATCCTGAAACCTTCGCACTCGGTCGAGGCACTCGGTTACTCGGTCGCGTAGTTTACTCGGGCGGCCGAGTGCGAAGGAAATCCTGAAACCTTCACACTCGGTCGGTTGACTCGGTCTCTCATTTTACTCGGCCGACCGAGTGGAAATCAGTCTTTGTAATTTTATATGTTGATTTTTTTAATAATAATAATAATAATAACAATAATAATAATAATAATAATAATAATAATTAGAACATCACCACTAAGTAATTGAACATTTAATTACATAGTGAACAAATTAAGTCATGGTACGTTTAATTACATAGAGAACAAATTAATAATCATAATGTGATCCTGTAAAACAACGACGCCTTGTTTTTTCCTTTTGCCTCTACCTCGATCTTCTTGTGGCTCAGGTTCACTATCTGATTCATTATCATCTGTTGTAATATTCAATCTAAAAGATGATGATGCAGTGCCAGCTTGAGGATATGAAATGGGAGATGAATTGAACTGTGGCCGAAAACTCCCATAAGTGCATGATGCTGGAGGTTCTGGGCTATATTGTGATGTATGTTGTGGTTCAGGATCATATTGTGGTTCAGGATCATGTTGTGGTTCAGGCTCATACTGTGAGTGATGGCGTTGGAATGATGGTCGACGATCATGAAAGTGAGCTCTAGCCTGCGAGTATATGTCTTCTACTGATCGTCTGAAGGGCTCCCTAAGATACGGTTGCTCGTCTATGACAAGTTTATTCAAATTTTCCCATAGACTTTCCTGTAGTAAATTCACAATATAAAACATAAACATGAATTACATAATCAAGGCACATAGAAATTTGAATACCAAAATACAGCCACATACCAAAACTTCTATAGATGCATTCGATTGCGGTTGGTACCCCACTTGCATATTTAACCCTGGAGTTATTAGACGTCGTGTTATTCTTTCATACCATCTGATATAACCATCTTCGATGTCTGACTCATTCCAACCAATAGCAGGAGCGGAGACAATATGATCATTTCTGTTAAACCACCATTCTATAAATGAAGCATGTGTTTCAGCCCAATTTGTAGTGGAGCGCCCTCTACGGCATTATTATGCAATGTATCGTGCACATCAGTAATGCCTAGTGGAATTAGTTGTCTCATCCCAAACTGTCTCAATATCCGATCGGGGTAATATAACTCAACAATCGAATAATGAATCATAGGGCATTTTGACATCCACATATTCGTGACTCTGATAATTCCAAGGTCAATATATGCCCTCACAGCAGTTGGGTATGGGTCGTAAGGTTGCCAATTGAACTGCATAAATATAAAGTTAAGTAAAATTTAATAGAAATATAGCATAATCTCATCAAATACATATCATACCTCTTGTGGAGTTTGCCTGTCTAAACTCTCCCGAATAGCCCTTAAGTTGTTCGTCAAACTAGTTGTAAAGTTGTGGTATTGTAACCACTCAGCACCATACGGTGCAACAGGAAGAACTCCATCCACACCAACAATTGCCGCTGTATTTAGGCGTCTACCTCCCGACATTTGCGGCGTAAGAAAAGTAATTCTTGACCAAGCCCATATCTATCATGAAACAATAATATGTAAAATGATTTTCACATTTTTATATAGCATATTTATATTTAACAATATAGAAACATATTTACTTGCAGTAGTTGCATGGGCCCACCAATTTGTGTACGACCTCTATGTGATGCATTGCATAGCTGATGGTACAAATAACCTAGTACCGCTGAACCCCAACTTAAATTGCAGCATTCATCAATATCTTCTAGCTGATTCAAATATACCAATGACCCCATATTCCCAGAAGTATCTGGACACATTATGGATCCTAACAAAATCAAGGCACATCCACGTGCATATTGCACAACATGTTGTTGTGGGCTGTTATTGGTAACAGGGTGCATGCTTAGGTGTGTACCTAATGCTAAAAGTGAAAATCGTGACCCTTTTAAGTCTTCTGCATTAGGGTCCCATCCCAGAAGCACTTGACAACGTGTAGTCCAATATGACCTACTGGTTGAATTATCTGAACTTATAACGGCCCCACCTTCAATTGGCAGGCCCCAAATAAATGCGACATCTTGTAATGTCACGGTCGCCTCTCCAACTCTAAAATGAAATGTATGAGTTTCAGGCCGCCACCTCTCAACCAGTGCAGTGATTAATGATTTATTAATTGTATAATCACCACATCTGTAGACACCATAGAATCTCATACGATACAACATGTATATGACTCGGTAATGCAACCTCTGTGTACGTTTGAGTATTTCCCTGCCATCATCGTTTGGGTCATCCTTATAAGGATCATGGTCATCAAGTCTCCAAAAGATACCACTTCCGTGTCTGCACTTCAATTTTTGGTCAACTTCTCATACAAATACATCTTCAGATCGGTGTATGTGTTGTTCCCTTAAAATCTCACCACTAATAGGGCCATATTCTCCGAAATACTCCATACTGCAATAAGATTAAATCTATTAGAAGAACAATACATAATTGAAATCTTGTAATGGAACAAATTACATAAAATTTGAAATGGTATACATAAAAACAGTGGAAAACTAACATCAATCTTAATTAAAAATTCAATACACATAATCCCCATACAAATCAAAAATTGATTACATCTAAAACAAACAACATTACAACTTTCTAAACACAACAATCTCATCTACGGTCATATGAAGTTCCAGTCTGGGAAGCAGCTTGATCTTGTGCACGATATTGTTGCCTAGCGCGTGTTTGTGCCCAATCCATTTCATTTTCAATTCTCGTCGTCTTGCCTCTTCCTTTATGCCTCTTCTCACGCAATGTCGGATTATGACACAGTTGGAAGCAAGCCTCATCCCAATAATATTCATCAGGCAATGGCTCAAACTTACCACTATAGGTGTCCACATACGCACCTGTATTGAAAAATGAGTTCATGTAAATCATCGGATTGACTCCAAAATGTCGACAAGTTTGCATTGCATGTGAACATGGTATGCCGTTTTGCTTCCAGTCTCCACATGTACACTCTCTTAGCATCAACTTGACAATATGGGTATAACATCTCGTTGTTCCTGGCACAAATGTTTTCACGGAAGCACTTTGATCAGTAAAATCAACCTTATAGACTTGATGTTCCATTGCCTTCCGTTGTCGTTGATCATACTTCTTAAACGCCTCATCAGGCCATGGTTGGTTCCTTTGTTGCATTTCACGGCCCAGTGTCAATCGGTCAAGAAAATATTTTATCGATCGATAAAATGTAGCCTGCACAATCGCACAGATTGGGAGCCGTCGTGCACCTTTCAACACGCCATTCATGCACTCAGACAAATTTGTTGTCAAAATTTCATTTCTCCAGCCTCCGTCATATGCAAGAGTCCATTGATCCTTTTCGATTTTCGAGAGGTAATCATATGCCCTCTCATTCAACGCCTTTATTTGATCCATTACATTTTCAAACTCTCTGATTGTGAACGCTGAGCCGGCTTGCCAACACATGTCCTTTAACTTCACATTCTTCACCTTGCTATTGAAATTCGAACAGACATGTCTCAAACAGAAACGATGGACTCCAAGAGGTGGCTGAAAATCTGCAATTCTTTCCACTGCTTTCAAAAGACCGGCGTGTCTATCTGAAATCAGACACATTCCTTCTCTACCGCGAACAATATGTTTCGATATCATACGAAGAAACCATGTCCAAGAAGCAAAACTTTCTTCGTCCACAAGTGCATAAGCCAAAGGTAAAAGATGTTGATTTGCATCCATGGAAACAGCAATTAACATCTTGTGCTTGTATCTAGTGTAAAGATGAGTTCCATCAACACTAATAATTTTACGGCAATGCTGGAACCCATCTATACATGGCTTGAATGCCCAAAACACATATTTCAATATTTTTACACCATTTGTCTCTTCGGGCATGTGGCGCCACTCGACAACTGTGCCTGGATTCCATTTTTGTAAAGCTCCCAAAAGTTTGGGTAGTTTTGAAACTGAGCTCTCCCATGTACCATACACATTTTCTCTTGCTCGTTTCAAACCATGCCATGCCTTATGATATGAGATTTTATATTGAAATTTATCATACACTTGTTGTTGAACACACTTAATCTCATACCCGGGATCTGTCTGAACCATTCCAGTTAGCAACGCAACAATCATATTTTTGCACAAGTTTTGATGGTCAACAGACACCGCGTTCATTAGGCACGTATGAGGGCCTCCATACTTAGTGATTTCCCACATATCAATCTTTTATTTGTAACCTGCGCGCAACCACCAGTTGCAATGTGTAGTCTCACTATTATTTTTGCATTTGATTTTCCATATACGAGGTGTGCTTTCCTCTACTCGATATTCACACCTCGCTATACGAATTGAAAAGTCTTTAACTGCAGACTGCAAATTCTTCTTATCTTTGAATACCATGCCTTTTGTGAGCACTCCTTCAGTAGCATCATAATATCTAAATTTTTTTGGAAGATCAAATGAGTCCACAAGCATTTCATGTGACGATGCATTGAAGAACAGGATATTCGGATGCATGGAATATCTCTGAGCACTTGATGGAAATGGTGGTTGTTGATTGGATGGTGATCTCTCTTGATTTGGGGAATACAAAGTTTGAATATCACCAATATCCACCCCATCTTCATCTGATTCACTGGACAACTCGTCTTCGTCAGGTTCAGAGTCTTCTAGTTCATTCACACCAAAAGTGTCAATCAATGGATTATGTGTTTGATCCTCTGTATGAGCATTTTCTCTTTCATTTGTAATACCCTCATTATTGGACCTTGAGGTTCCAACAGTATGCTCTTGCCTGACGAGTGCTGAATTATTAGTGTCATCACCTCTTAAGTAAGAAGCATAATGAAAATACTCATTGCTTGGGAGAATATCTGGAAGAGCATTATCTTGCAGTTTTTCCGGATCAATATGAAATTCTACATATTGATTATCCGCATCCGGTGCAAAGAAAAACCATAGATTATCATCGTTGTTGATTGGTATACGATGATATCTGTTGTTTGCATATAGTGAAGCGGATATGTTGAATTTATATTCATTGCTATCAATCCTTGTCAGTTGAAAGAATTTTGATACCAAGCCAGAATATCCGATGTCGCGAGGTACCCTTGTTGCACAAACAGGTGGAACATCGCTACTATCCCCAATATAAACAACAATACCGACATTGTTTGAAGACTCCATATCTTAAATAATAAAGATGTATTAATGAACTTAAAATATGGAGTTAACTATTTTTTTGCATGCAAGAGGTATTATTAAGCTATATAATTACAAAGTATAATGAAATTAATTTCAACTAATAAATTAGTAAAATTCAAACCTGATCTTGAAATAAAGCAATATCTCAATGCAACGGCAACAATTTGAGGGTTGCGATAAATGCACAACAACAGCAACAATTTCAAGAGTTCCTACATCAAATAATTTATAAAAAAAATTATTAACGGTAAATCTATAACAATTTATATAGCAAAAAATTAAACAAAATTTATTACAAATTATTCATTCTTATACCGACCGACATACACATACCCAAAACACGGCACACACGCACACATCACACAACCACACACACGCACCCATCACACACACAAATGCAAGCCACACACAACACACAAACACACAAACACACACACCGCACAAGCACACACCACAACACACAAGCACAAGCACAAGCACACACCACAACACACATCACACACACAACAACACACATCACACACACCACAACACACATCACACACATACATTTCATACACCACACACACAACATACATTACAAGCACACAACACACACACTCCAGCACACACAAAGCACCACACACACACAAAAAACCACACAAAAACCACATACACACACACAAAACACTACACACACACACACCACCCATACACAAAACACCACACACACATAAAAATTTAGAAAAAAATTACCTCAACAAATTTTTGAGAAATGGAGAAAAACGAACCGTGAATATTGAAGAAAAATTGAAAGGGAATTGAAGAAGAAGTGAAGAAAGAGATGAAGAAGAGAGAAATGTGTGGTGTGGGTGAGTGGTAATAGATGTGATAGAGAGAGAAATATTGAAGTGGAAATTTAAAAATAAAAAAAAAACAAAAAAAACGGACGTATTTAGAAATCCAAATCCTTAACGTCACTTGGCCAGCCGAGTAAAGTGGCAGATCGAGTGCCTGGGCAGAGTGTCAGGTACCACTCGGCCGGCCGAGTGGTGACTCGACCGAGTGACCCAACCGAGTGCCTGCTTCTTCCTTTTTTCAGAATTAAAAAAAAATTAATTTAGTGTCGCCCCTGACAGGGGCGACTTATAATTGAAGTCGCCTCCCGCAGGGGCGACTTTACTCATTTAAAATTTTTTTTTTCACTATATTTTATTAAAAAAAAAAATTTTTTGCCATAAATTGTCAATTCTGCCTACTTTATGATGGAACATACATATCATTGAACTAATGTGTAGAGTATTTATTTTATAATATAAACATACGACAAAAATTATTTTGCACAATCATTTTAATTTAGTGAATAAAATTAAATAGAATGTAAATGATATATATATATTCTCATGTAATTGTTTTAAAAAATAAATATTAATATTTTTATTATTGATATTCTTCATTGTTTGCTCAAATAAACTCACACATTAACCCTATATATTCAGACGAATCAATAAAAGTTGAAATATTTTAAAGTAATTGATAATGAAAAATAAAAATATAAATGATATAGAAAATATGATTATTATAAGAATTATATAATTGAATACTATATTTTTCGTCAAAAACCTAAATTGCGCGCACGTTCGGCCAACCAGGGCTGAACATAAAATATGACGTTCGACCAACTATGACCGAACACACAGCATAGTGTTCGGCAAATCGGGTCCGAGCATACAACAAGGCGTTCGGCCATCATTGGCCGAACACTATGCTGTGTGTTCGGTCACAGTTAGTCGAACGTCATATTGTATGTTCGGCCATGGTTGGTCGAACGTGTGCGCGATTTTAGTCATTTGATAGAAAATACATAATTTATTTGTCTAATATTTATAATAATTATATTTTCTATATCATTTATATTGTATGGTCTATTATTGATTACTTATAAAATAGTTTACATTTTATTTTTATTTTTATTCCTTTGAATATAGGGTTAGTGTATGTGTGTTTAAAGTCAAGAATGAAGAACAACAATAATAAAAATATTATAATTTTGTTTAAAAAATATATATAAAAGTATATTTGTCATTTATATTATATTTAAATTTATTTTAAAAATTAAAGTGGTGTGCATAGTAATTTTTATGGTGTGTTTAGAAACACCCTTTAAACAATTGAGAGAAAGTATTATTAGAACCAAAATTTATTAGTAAATGACCTAAAAATATTTGTGTTGTATGGATTTTACAAGACGCCACGTCAGAAAACTGAATGTTAAACAGTTATTTTATATTTTTTAACTTTATTTTTTATTAAAAAGGTATAGGCTAACATATCAAAAATACATGTATTTCAAACCTATCCACAATTTATTATAAATATTGTACAAAATCATACATTTTTGTAGAAAAACAAACATGCAAATACTAATGGATTTCCCACTAGTTCAGTGATATTCAAACATTTTTGTGTTAAACAATATATATTCAGTGTTCATATATCGAACACTTGTTTGATAACGTGTAGAAAATAATAAAATGGTGAAAATATTTGACTTTAACTTTAAAAAATATTGGAAACACTTATATTATTCCTTTTCAAGAATTTTATTATTTAATTACTGACTTTTTAAAATCTTATTCTCCTACTTTTTCATTTTCCAATATTTCCACTCATTATCTATCTATCTTTTAATTTCCTACTAACCCCAACTAATGATTTTACAAGCATTCCATCATTACTAACAAATTTCAACACAATATAGAGTTATAACCATCGTCGTCATTTTTAATATTAATTTGACATTTATAATAAAATTCCGCTCTATATATTTTCAAAATAGATATACAATGTACTATTTATTCTTATTTTCCATTACCAAAGTTTCATGCACTTGAGTCTAATCCAAGCACCCTAACGGCCTATCTTCTTCTTTGAACAAAAAAAATGAAATAAGCCCCAATGGTGCCAAATAGAAATCCAAATCCATACCCCATAACAACAGCTTTCCAAGTAATCCCATCAAAAAGGAAAGACTCTTCTCCTTCTCCTTCTTGTACACTAGGTGCTTTGCGATGTTCACATAAAGCTGTCAATGGAAACCCACACAATCCTGGATTCCCCAAGTATGATGAGCTGTCGAATGTTTGAAATTGGTTCGACCGGGGTATTGTCCCGACAAGATTATTATGTGAAAGGTTCAAACTCGACAGAAATGTCAGCTGCGTCAGCATCTCTGGAATTTCCCCCTCCAATTGGTTAAAAGAAAGATCCATATATTCCAATGAAGTAATATTTCCAAGAGACTCAGGAATGTTGCCTCCAAGTTGGTTATGGGACAAGTCTAGAAGTACTAGTGAGTCCAGGTTCCCTATAGAATAAGGAATGTGTCCAACAAACTTGTTGTGGGATAGATCAATGTTTGTGGGGATTGTTCTTATTCTTACCAATGGGGTCTTGAACCTTCTATAGACTACTTCCATGGACTCCTTGTAAGGCCAGTCCCATCCCGTTGCTTTAGATCCCTATGTCATGCCTTCCAAGTTGGATAAATACCCGACAGGCAACGTGCCGGTAAACTCATTGTTGGATAATCTAAAGATTTTCAACATAGGAAAGGGAGACTTAGTCTTGTTTGTAGGCAATATCTCCCCATAGAATTTATTGGAACCCAAGAAAAGAACATGAAGTTGTGGCAGAGTTTCCATCCAAACTGGGAATGTGTCTTTTATGTTGTTTCTTCCAACATCAAGAATCTGGAGGCGTTCGCAGTTGGCAATGGATTCGGGCAACGCTCCCTCTAGGTTATTACCGTACATGTTAAGTTCTTCCAGCACACAACCCTTCGTAAATGTTGTGGGAATAAGTCCATGAAACTTATTCGAATTCAGCATCAACACCCTCAAAGTGTTTGTCATGTTTCCAAGGCAGGTCGGAATAGTTCCCTCGAAACTATTATTCGACATAAACAAAACTTCAAGGGAACTCAAGTTGCAAATGGATAATGGGATCTCCCCAGTCAGTCTGTTGGAGTAAAGCATGAGGATATACAAGTGTGACAAGTCTCCAATGGCGGTCGGAATTGGACCTGAAAACTGGTTTTCTGCAAAGTTTAGGACAGACAGGTTTTGAAATCTTGTAATGTTTTGTGGAAGAGAACCTTGGAAGTTGTTTCTAGAAAGATGAAGTGTTTCAAGATTGGTTGAGAGAAAGTTCCAGGGAATGTTGCCTGAAAGATCATTCTGTGATAGAGACAGAAACCTCAAGCTGCTAACATTAGAGAATGTCTGTGGCAGTTGTCCAGTCTAAGTGGTTTCCAGCAAGGCTAAGAAACTCCAACAACTTCAGATCTCCAACTTGGTATGGAATTATTCCCGACAAACTATTTTCAGCAAGACTTAGATCAACCAGACGTGATAAATTCCCGATGGTCTGAGGTAATGAGCCTGCAAGAAATATTTTTTTTAAATATTTGCATCTTACGCGAAACGACAGTTTCATACAACATGATTATTATTTTTAAAAATAGAAATAGGAACTAAGGTTCAAAGAGAGAAGACGACGGTCTGACTTATCACAAAAAAAAGTTGTTATAGCAAGATCATACACTTTTTGGATCCATATTCAGCATAAAATTTGCAACGAACTTGTCATCTACCAAACATGTGGTAATTGACCCGCAACTAGGAAGGCTCGGGCAAATTTATCTTAAAATTATGAAAACTAAATAGTTATTGTCCTAATTCGCTGACAAAAAATATAATGTTCTATTTTAGTTAGCACTAAAATTAATGCTCTAATTTTACAATTTTTCGCAAGAAAAAATTATTGTAAACCCCTACATAAGGAAAAAAAAAATAATAAAAAAAAAAAAAAAAAAACTTCAAAGACATGATAATGGAAACTAAAACGAAGCTATCAATGAAATCACTCAAAGAATCACAGAGAAACAACTAAGAACCATAAGAAGGAACTGTACCACTTAAACTGTTTGCATCAAGTCTCAATTCTACGAGCTGTGTCATGTTTCCAACCTCTGTTGGCACAAGCCCAGTGAAGTTGTTGTTCTGCAGCCATAGTTTCTGAAGCTGCGAACACCGGCTCAGGCGCGACGGTATTTCACCGTCGAACAAGTTGTAAGAAAGATCAAGCTCTTTGAGTTCATGCAGGCTATGGCTGCACATGTCAATAGGCAATCTTCCCCGCAGACTATTATTTGTCAGGCTTATAGTTTCCAATCTTGATATGTTAAAGATAGCTGGGTAAAGTTGGCCTGTCAAATTGTTGTATCCCATGCGCAAAACTTTCAGGTTATAAAGACGATCGATCTCCTGTGGTGTTGTACCTGGGAATCATCAGTTACTGCATCAGACTAGTATTATCCCCGTGCTCCGTTCCAATATATTAATTCGCGTGCTTCGTTCCAATATATTACTTTGATATATTATACGTGAAAAATGAAATATATTGTTTGTATTTTGTGATATTGAAACAAAAAATTAACAAAATATAGGACTACAATATGGCAAAAAATCTCTAAATTTTATCGGCCTTTACACGCTTGTATGCAACAAGCATCTATTTCACGGACGTGTGTATTAACCAACTAATTTTTTATTTTATTTTTTACGAATAGCTGTCGATATTAATTTTAAATTAAATAATCCCCACTATAAATATACAAATTTATTCAAATAACAAATTTAAAAATAATTATATTTTTCAAATATAATATTTTATTTTAGATATGCAATATGGATGTCAAATCAAGAATTGTAAAAAATAGTTAATTCGATATATTAAACGTACGAAATTTATAAGAAACAAAAGATTTATTTGCATTTTAAATATTTAGAAAAAATAAATTTATATATAACATATGAACGAGTCACAAACTGACACCTATAATATTTTCTTTCAAACAGATTTAGAAACTGATATTTGCTGAATTTTGCTACTCATAATTGGTTCTCTTATTATATTAGTGTAAGTAATGAACATTCTTCCTGCTCTCTTTCTTTCTAAGAACCGTATTTTAAAAGTTAAGATCTCGTTTCAAAGTGAAAATATACGAAACTGTAGTATCCTTAAAACCATATAACTAAGACAAGATCATACCATTTAAATAGTTGCTGCCAAGATCCAACTCCACAAGCTTTGTCAGGTTCCCAATCTCTGTTGGAACATGTCCAAGAAACCTATTATACGACAATGACAGATACTCAAGTTGTGAACACTGTCCCAAACTCGATGGGATTTCTCCATAAAATGTGTTCAAATGCAAATCAAGCCATCTGAGAAGACAAGCACTCCATATCCCGACAGGTAAGTTCCCAGACAAGCTGTTGTACGGCAATGAAACCAGCTCCAATGAAGACATATTGAACACAGCAGAAGGAATCAGCCCTGTCAGGTTGTTAGATCCAAGCCACAGCTCCTTGAGCCGACGAAGATTACCAATTTCTTTTGGTATATTTCCATGGAAAGAGTTGCCACTCATGTCGAGAGAAACAAGAAACGAAAGGTCTCCGATTTCTGGTGGGATGGTCCCTTCTAGGCCCATGTTTGGGATGGCCAGTCCGATCACCCTACGGTGGTTCGGGCCGCAGGTGACGCCGGTCCAGGCGCAGACGGAGGTTGTGGTGGTCCAGTTGTTTGTTAGGACATTATGGGGATCTAAAGTGATATGTGATTTGAAGACAAGAAGTGATGATTGATCGGTTATGGTCTGACCAATTGAACATTGGACCAAGATCATTGCTACAAGTAAGGAGAACGAGTAGTATTGAGGAAGGTTTGTGAACATCTTAGGAAAGACAGATGAACTACTGTGAAGTTGGATGGTTGTGTCTTAAATAGATGGAAAAAGAAGACTTCATTATTGAAAAGTAACGATAGCTGAGGGTGGGGGCCAGTACGTCACCATAACCCATGTGAGGTTTTATAGTATTGATAGGTACTTTATGATGGAACATACATATCATTTAACTAATGTTGTAGAGTATTTATATTATAATTTAAATAAGGGTATTGCTAAATATACCATAAAAATTATTTTTCACACGACTTTAATTTAATGAATAAAATTAAATAGAATGTAAATGACATATATATACCCTTATATAATTTTTTTTTAAAAATAAATATTATTATTTTTATTATTAATATTCTTAATTCTTTACTCAAATACACTCACACATTAACCATATATATTCAGACAAATCACAATAAAAGTTGAAAATATTTTAAAGTAATTGATAATGAAAAATAGAAATACAAATGATATAGAAAATATAATTAGTATAAGAATTACATAATTAAATACTGTATTTTTCGTCGAAAACCTAAATTGCGCGCACATTCGGCCAACCAGGGCCAAACATAAAATATGGCGTTCGGGCAACAGTGGTCGAACACACAGCATAGTGTTCGGCAAATCGGATCCGAACATACAACAAGGCGTTCGACCATCTATGGCCGAACACTATGTTGTGTGTTCGGTCACACTTAGTCGAATGTCATATTATATGTTCGGCCATGGTTGGTCGAACGTGTGCGCGATTTTAGTCATTTGACAGAAAATACATAATTTATTTGTCTAATATTTATAATAATTATATTTTCTATATCATTTATATTGTATGGTCTATTATTGATTACTTATAAAGTATTTTACATTTTATTTTTATTCCTTTGAATATAGGGTTAGTGTATGTGTGTTTAAAGTCAAGAATGAAGAACAACAATAATAACAATATATTATAATTTTGTTTAAAAAAATATATAAAAGTATATTTGTCATTTATATTATATTTAAATTTATTCTAAAAATTAAAGTGGTGTGCATAGTAATTTTTATGGTGTGTTTAGAAACACCCTTTAAACAATTGAGAGAAAGTATTATTAGAACCACAATTTATTAGTAAATGACCTAAAAATATTTGTGTTGTATGGATTTTACTAGACGCCACGTCAGAAAACTGAATGTTAAACAGTTATTTTATATTTTTTAACTTTATTTTTATTAAAAAGGTATAGGCTAACATATAAAAAATACATGTATTTCAAACCTATCCACAATTTATTATAAATATTGTACAAAATCGTACATTTATGTAGAAGAACAAACATGCAAATACTAATGGATTTCCCACTAGTTCAGTGATATTCAAACATTTTTGTGTTAAACAATATATATTCAGTGTTTATATATCGAACACTTGTTCGATAACGTGCAGAAAACAATAAAATGGTGAAAATATTTGACTTTTAACTTTGAAAAATATTGGAAACACTTATATTATTCTTTTTCAAGAATTTTATTATTTCATTACTGACTTTTTAAAATCTTATTCTCCTACTTTTTCATTTTCCAATATTTCCACTCATTACCAATCTATGTTTTAATTTCCTACTAACCCCAACTAATGATTTTACAAGCATTCCATCATTACTAACAAATTTCATCATAATATAGTGTTATAACAATCGTCGTCATTTTTAATATTAATTTGACATTTATAATAAAATTCCTCTATATATTTTCAAAACTGATATACAATGTACTACTTATTCTTATTTTCCATTACCAAAGTTTCACGCACTTGAGTCTAATCCAAGCACCCTGACGGCCTATCTTCTTCTTTGAACAAAAAAAAATGAAATAAGCCCCAATGGTGCCAAATAGAAATCCAAATCCATACCCCATAACAACAGCTTTCCAAGTAATCCCATCAAAAAGGAAAGACTCTTCTCCTTCTCCTTCTTGTACACTAGGTGCTTTGCGATGTTCACATAAAGCTGTCAATGGAAATCCACACAATCCTGGATTCCCCAAATATGATGAGCTGTCGAATGTTTGAAATTGGTTCGACCGGGGTATTGTCCCGCCAAGATTATTATGTGAAAGGTTCAAACTCGACAGAAATGTCAGCTGCGTCAGCATCTCTGGAATTTCCCCCTCCAATTGGTTAAAAGAAAGATCCATATATTCCAATGAAGTAATATTTCCAAGAGACTCAGGAATGTTGCCTCCAAGTTGGTTATGGGACAAGTCTAGAAGTACTAGTGAGTCCAGGTTCCCTAGAGAATAAGGAATGTGTCCAACAAATTTGTTGTGGGATAGATCAATGTTTGTGGGGATTGTTCTTATTCTTACCAATGGGGTCTTCAACCCTCTATAGACTACTTCCATGGTCTCCTTGTAAGGCCAGTCCCGTCCCGTTGCTTTAGATCCCTTTGTCATGCCTTCCAAGTTGGATAAATACCCGACAGGCAACGCGCCGGTAAACTCATTGTTGGATAATCTAAATATTTTCACCATAGGAAAGGGAGAGTTAGTCTTGTTTGTAGGCAATATCTCCCCATAGAATTTATTGGAACCCAAGAAAAGAACATGAAGTTGTGGCAGAGTTTCCATCCAAACTGGGAATGTGTCTTTTATGTTGTTTCTTCCAACATTAAGAATCTGGAGGCGTTCGCAGTTGGCAATGGATTTGGGCAACGCTCCCTCTAAGTTATTACTGTACAGGTTAAGTTCTTCCAGCACACAACCCTTCATAAATGTTGTGGAAATAAGTCCATGAAACTTATTCGAATTCAGCACCAACACCCTCAAAGTGTTTGTCATGTTTCCAAGGCAGGTCGGAATAGTTCCCTCCAAACTATTATTCGCCATAAACAAAACTTCAAGGGAACTCAAGTTGCAAATGGATAATGGGATCTCCCCAGTCAGTCTGTTGGAGTAAAGCATGAGGATATACAAGCGTGACAAGTCTCCAATGGCGGTCGGAATTGGACCTGAAAACTGGTTTTCTGCAAAGTTTAGGACAGACAGGTTTTGAAATCTTGTAATGTTTTGTGGAAGAGAACCTTGGAAGTTGTTTCTGGAAAGGTGAAGTGTTTCAAGATTGGTTGAGAGAAAGTTCCAGGGAATGTTGCCTGAAAGATCATTCTGTGATATAGACAGAAACCTCAAGCTACTAAGGTTAGAGAATGTCTCCGACAGTTGGCCAGTCAAGTGGTTTCCAGCAAGGCTAAGAAACTCCAACAACTTCAGATCTCCAACTTGGTATGGAATTATTCCAGACAAACTATTTTCAGCAAGACTTAGATCAACCAGACGTGATAAATTCCCGATGGTCTGAGGTATTGAGCCTGCAAGAAATATTTTTTTAAATATTTGCATCTTACGCGACACACGACAGTTTCATACAACATGATTATTATTTTAAAAAATAGAAATAGGAACTAAGGTTCAAAGAGAGAAGATGACGGTCTGATTTCTCACAAAAAAAAAAAAAAATTGTTATAGCAACATCATACACTTTTTGGATCCATATTCAGCATAAAGTTCGCAACGAACTTGTCATCTACCAAACACGTGGTGATTGACCCGCAACTAGTTAGGCTCGGGCAAATTTATCTTAAAATTATAAAAATTAAATAGTTACTGTCCTAATTCACTAACAAAAAATATAATGTTCTATTTTAGTTAGCACTAAAATTAATGCTCTAATTTTGCGATTTTTGGCAAGAAAAAAATTATTGACAACCCCCTACATATGAAAAAAAAAAAAAATACTTCAAAGACATGATAATGGAAACTAAAATAAGATGCTATCAATGAAATCACTCAAAGAATCACAGAGAAACAACTAAGAACCATAAGAAGGAACTGTACCACTTAAACTGTTGGCATCAAGTCTCAATTCTACGAGCAGTGTCATGTTTCCAACCTCTGTTGGCACAAGCCCAGTGAAGTTGTTGTTCTGCAGCCATAGTTTCTGAAGCTGCGAACACCGGCTCAGGCTCGACGGTATTTCACCGTCGAACAAGTTGTAAGAAAGATCAAGCTCTTTGAGTTCATGCAGGCTGTGGCTGCACATGTCGATAGGCAAGCTTCCCCGCAGACTATTATTTGTCAGGCTTATAGTTTCCAATCTTGATATGTTAAAGATAGCTGGGGAAAGTTGGCCTGTCAAATTGTTGTATCCCATGCGCAAAACTTTCAGGTTATAAAGACGATCGATCTCCTGCGGTGTTGTACCTGGGAATCATCAGTTACTGCATCAGACTAGTATTATCCCCGTGCTCCATATAACAACGAGAGTATACAAAACTTGTAGTATCCTTAAAACCATATAACAAAGGCAAGATCATACCATTTAAATAGTTGCTGCCAAGATCCAACTCCACAAGCTTTGTCAGGTTCCCAATCTCTCTTGGAACATGTCCAAGAAACCTATTATACGACAATGACAGATACTCAAGTTGTGAACACTGTCCCAAACTCGATGGGATTTCTCCATAAAATGTGTTCAAATGCAAATCAAGCCATCTGAGAAGACAAGCACTCCATATCCCGACAGGTAAGTTCCCAGACAAGCTGTTGTACGGCAATGAAACCAGCTCCAATGAAGACATATTGAATACAGCTGAAGGAATCAGCCCTGTCAGGTTGTTAGATCCAAGCCACAGTTCCTTGAGCCGACGAAGATTACCAATTTCTTTTGGTATATTTCCATGGAAAGAGTTGCCACTCATGTCGAGAGAAACAAGAAACGAAAGGTCTCCGATTTCTGGTGGGATGGTCCCTTCTAGGCCCATGTTTGGGATGGCCAGTCCGATCACCCTACGGTGGTTCGGGCCGCAGGTGACGCCGGTCCAGGCGCAGACGGAGGTTGTGGTGGTCCAGTTGTTTGTTAGGGCATTATGGGGATCTAAAGTGATATGTGATTTGAAGACAAGAAGTGAAGATTGATCGGTTATGGTCTGACCAATTGAACATTGGACCAAGATCATTGCTACAAGTAAGGAGTATGAGTAGTATTGAGGAAGGTTTGTGAACATTTTAGGAAAGACAGATGAACTTTGTGAAGTTGGATGGTGTCTATTTTTTCAAAACTCTTGGGCCTTAAATAGATGGAAAAAGAAGACTTCCATTGTTGAAAATTAAGGATAGTAATGAGGGTGGGGGCCAGTACGATGTGAGGTTTTATAGTATTGACATGTACTTTATGATGGAACATACATATCATTTAACTAATTTGTAGAGTATTTATATTATAATTTAAATAAGCGTGTTGTTAAACATACCACAAAAATTATTTTGCACACCATTTTAATTTAGTAAATAAAATTAAATAGAATGTAAACGACATGTATACCCTTATGTAATTGTTTTAAAAAATAAATATTAATATTTTTATTATTGATATTCTTCATTTTTTACTCAAACACACTTACACATTAACTCTATATATTCAGACGAATCAGAATAAAAATTGAAATATTTTAAAGTAATTGATAATGAAAAATAAAATTACAAATGATATATAAAATATGATTATTATAAGTATTACATAATTGAATACTATTTTTTCGTCCAAAACCTAAATTGCGCGCACGTTCGGCCAACCAGGGCTGAACATAAAATATGGCGTTCGGGCAACAGTGGCCGAACACACAGCATAGTGTTCGGCAAATCAGGTCCGAACATACAACAAGGCGTTCGGCCATCATTGGCCGAACACTATGCTGTGTGTTCGGTCACAGTTGGTCGAATGCCATACTGTATGTTCGGCCTGGTTGGTTGAACGTGTGCACGGTTTTAGTCATTTGACAGAATATACATAATTTATTTGTCTAATATTTATAATAATTATATTTTCTATATCATTTATATTGTAAGGTCTATTATTAATTACTTATAAAATATTTTACATTTTATTTTTATTTCTTTGAATATAGGGTTAGCGTATGTGTGTTTAGAGTCAAGAATGAAGAACAACAATAGTAACAATATTATGATTTTGTTTATAAAAAAATATATAAATGTATATTTGTCATTTATATTACATTTAAATTTATTTTAAAAATTAAAGTGGTGTGCATAGTAATTTGGTGTGTTTAAAATTACTCTTTAAATAATTGAGAGAAAGTATTATTAGAACCACAATTTATTAGTAAATGACCTAAAAATATTTATGTTGTATGGATTTTACTAGACACCACGTCAGAAAAATGAATGTTAAACAATTATTTTATATTTTTAACTTTTTTTTTTATTAAAAAGGTATAGGCAAACATATTAAAAATGCATGTATTTCAAACCTATCCAAGCACATAAATGCAATTTATTATAAATATTGTACAAAATCATACATTTATATAGAAGAACAAACATGCAAATACTAGAGGATTTCCCACTAGTTCTGTAATATTCAAACATTTTTGTGTTAAACAATATATGTTCTGTGTTTATATATCGAACACTTGTTCGATAACGTGCAGGAAACAACAAAATGGTGAAAATATTTGACTTTAACTTTGAAAAAATTGGAAACACTTATATTATTCTTTTCAAGAATTTTATTATTTCATTACTGACTTTTTAAAATCTTATTCTGCTACTTTTTCATTTTCCAATATTTCCACTAATTACCTATCTATCTTTTAATTTCCTACCAACCCCAACTAATGGTTTTACAAGCATTCGATCATTAGTAACAAATTTCATCACAATATAGTGTTATAACCATCGTCATTTTCAATATTAATTTGACATCTATAATAAAATTCCGTTCTATAATTTCAAAACAGACAGAACAATTTACTATTAATTCTTATTTTCCAATACAAAAATTTCACCCATTTGAGTCTAATCCAAGCACCCCCGACGGCTTCTCTTCTTCTTTGAACAAAAAATGAAGTAACCCCCAATGGTGCCAAAGAGAAATCCAAATCCATACCCCATAACAGCAGCTTTCCAAGTAATCCCATCAAAAAGGAAAGACTCTTCTCCATCTCCTTCTTGTACACTAGGTGCTTTGCCATGTTCACATAAAGCTGTCAATGGAAATCCACACAATCCTGGATTCCCCAAGTATGATGAGCTGTCGAATGTTTGAAATTGGTTCGACCGGGGTATTGTCCCGACAAGATTATTATGTGAAAGGTTCAAACTCGACAGAAATGTCAGCTGCGTCAGCATATCTGGAATTTCCCCCTCCAATTGGTTAAAAGAAAGATCCATGTATTCCAATGAAGTAATATTTCCAAGAGACTCAGGAATGTTGCCTCCAAGTTGGTTGTGGGACAAGTCTAGAAGTACTAGTGAGTCAAGGTTCCCTATAGAATAAGGAATGTGTCCAACAAACTTGTTGTGGGATAGATCAATGTTTGAGGGGATTGTTCTTATTCTGACCAATGGGGTCTTCAACCTTCTATAGACTACTTCCATGGACTCCTTGTAAGGCCAGTCCCATCCCGTTCCTTTAGATCCCTTTGTCATGCCTTCCAAGTTGGTTAAATACCCGACAGGCAACGCGCCGGTAAACTCATTGTTGGATAATCTAAACACTTGCAACATAGGAAAGGGAGAGTTGGTCTTGTTTGTAGGCAATATCTCCCCATAGAATTTATTGGAACTCAAGAAAAGAACATGAAGTTGTGGCAGAGTTTCCATCCAAACTGGGAATGTGTCTTTTATGTTGTTTCTTCCAACATCAAGAATCTGGAGGCGTTCGCAGTTGGCAATGGATTCAGGCAACGTTCCCTCTAAGTTATTACCATACACGTTAAGATCTTCGAGCACACAACCCTTCATGAATGTAGTGGGAATAAGGCCATGAAACTTATTCGAATTCAGCACCAACACCCTCAAAGTGTTTGTCATGTTTCCAAGGCAGGTCGGAATAGTTCCTTCCAAACTATTATTCGACATAAACAAAACTTCAAGGGACCTCAAGTTGCAAATGGATGATGGGATCTCCCCAGTCAGTTTGTTGGAGTAAAGTATGAGGGTATACAAGCGCGACAAGTCTCCAATGGCGGTCGGAATTGGACCTGAAAACTGGTTTTCTGCAAAGTTTAGCACAGACAGGTTTTGAAATCTTGTAATGTTTTGTGGAAGAGAACCTTGGAAGTTGTTTCTAGAAAGATGAAGTGTTTCAAGATTGGTTGAGAGAAAGTTCCAGGGAATGTTGCCTGAAAGATCATTCTGTGATAGAGACAGAAACTTCAAGCTACTAAGGTTAGAGAATGTCTCTGACAGTTGGCCAGTCAAGTGGTTTCCAGCAAGGCTAAGAAACTCCAACAACTTCAGATCTCCAACTTGGTATGGAATTATTCCAGACAAACTATTTTCAGCAAGACTTAGATCAACCAGACGTGATAAATTCCCGATTGTCAGAGGTATTGAGCCTGCAAGTAAATTTTTTCAAATATATGCATCAGTCGCGACAATTTCATACAACATAATTATTATTTTAGAGTAAAATTTATTCACCACATTTTAATATTATTTTTAGGAAAAAAATCACACCATCTTCTTAAAACGCTTTCAACTATTTTCATTATATATTGTTTTCGACCAATATTTTTAAGTCGAAATAAAATGTAAGTAAGAAACAAAAAAAAATAGGTCTCTGAAAACTATTTACATAACATTTTTTTCCTTTCTTCAAACATCCTTCATTTTTATGTCCACACAATTTCTTCAACTGTACTTGCTGAAAACAGAAACAGAAACTATGGTTCAAAGAGAGAAAATGAGGTCTGATTTCCCACAAAAAAAAATAAAAAAATAATAAAAATAATAAAAAAAATTGTTAATTTTTATTTTTATCAACATCATAGCTTTTTGGATCCAAATTTAGTATAAAGTTTGCGTCGAACTTGTCATCTACCAAACACGTGGTAATTTATCTTAAACTTATGAAAATTAAACAGTTATTGTCTTAATGCACTAGCTCAAAAATATAATATTCTATTTTTGTCAACACTAAAATTATTGCTCTAATTTTGTAATTTTTTGCAAGAAAAAATTATCGACAAACCCCTACATATGAAAAAAAAAAAAAAAAATACTTTGAAGATATGATAATGGAAACTAAAACAAGAGGCTATCAATGAGATCACTCAAAGAATCACAGAGAAACAACTAAGAACCATAAGAAGGAACTGTACCACTTAAACTGTTGGCATCAAGTCTCAATTCTACGAGCTGTGTCATGTTTCCAACCTCTGTTGGCACAAGCCCAGTGAAGTTGTTGTTCTGCAGCCATAGTTTCTGAAGCTGCGAACATCGGCTCAGGCTCGACGGTATTTCACCGTCGAACAAGTTGTAAGAAAGATCAAGCTCTTTGAGTTCATGCAGGCTATGGCTGCACATGTCGATAGGCAAGCTTCCTCTCAGAGTATTATTTGTCAGGCTTATGGTTTCCAATCTTGATATGTTAAAGATAGCTGGGGAAAGTTGGCCTGTCAAATTGTTGTATCCCATGCGCAAAACTTTCAGGTTATAAAGACGATCGATCTCCTGTGGTGTTGTACCTGGGAATCATCAGTTACTGCATCAGACTAGTATTATCGACGTGCTCCCTTCCAATATATTACTTTGATATATTATACGTGAAAAATGAAATATAAACCACTTGCGGCCTATTGTTTGTATTGTTTGTATTTTGTGATATTGAAACAAAAAATTAACAAAAGATAGGACTACAATATGGCAACAAATCTCTAAATTTTATCGGCCTTTATGCGAGTGTATGCAACAAGCATCTAACATATATATTAAATATTTGAAGAAAAAAAAAATATATATATATATATAACATTTGGAAAGAAATTGATATTTGACTGAATTTTACCACTCGTAAGTGTTTTTTCTTATTATGTTAGTCTGTTCATTCTTCCTACTCTCCTCCCCTCACAATAAGAACCATATTTTGAAAGTTAAGGTCTCGTTTCAAAAGTGAAAATATACAAAACTTGTAGTATCCTTAAAACCATATAACTAAGGCAAGATCATACCATTTAAATAGTTGCTACCAAGATCCAACTCCACCAGCTTTGTCAGGTTCCCAATCTCTCTTGGAACATGTCCAAGAAACCTATTATACGACAATGACAGATACTCAAGTTGTGAACACTGTCCCAAACTCGATGGGATTTCTCCATAAAATGTGTTCAAATGCAAATCAAGCCATCTGAGAAGACAAGCACTCCATATCCCGACAGGTAAGTTCCCAGACAAGCTGTTGCACGGCAATGAAACCAGCTCCAATGAAGACATATTGAACACAGCTGAAGGAATCAGCCCTGTCAGGTTGTTAGATCCAAGCCACAGTTCCTTGAGCCGACGAAGATTACCAATTTCTTTCGGTATATTTCCACGGAAAGAGTTGCCACTCATGTCGAGAGAAACGAGAAACGAAAGGTTTCCGATTTCTGGTGGGATGGTCCCTTCTAGGCCCATGTTTGGGATGTCCAGTCCGATCACCCTACGGTGGTTCGGGCCGCAGGTGACGCCGGTCCAGGCGCAGACGGAGGTTGTGGTGGTCCAGTTGTTTGTTAGGACATTATGGGGATCTAAAGTGATATGTGATTTGAAGACAAGAAGTGAAGATTGATCAGTTATGATCTGACCAATTGAACATTGGACCAAGATCATTGCTACAAGTAAGGAGAATGAGCAGTGTTGATCCATTCTTTGTTTTCTTGCAGAAGTGTAAGTGTGAGTGAACAAGATAATCCTCCACATATTTAAGACATTATAATATCAAGAACATGTCGTCTGTTCTATTGTCATTTTCGACTTAATTGTCAAATTAATGAAAAAAATTTATATACAAATATGTGAAGACTCTAAATATAAATAAAATAATTGATTCTCAGTTTTAATTTATTTTATCAATGCACATATATGATATGAAGGCAGGCTGCCTCAAATGGTATTGAGGTCTTATGTTAATTATCAGAATTAGACCTCTAAAAATATTTTAAAATATACAATTAAAAAAATTGTATTATATAATTATATTAGACAGTTTCTTACATAACAAGGAAAAGAAAAAGATGAGATAGAAAATTCGTATACCACACACTAGACATGGTACGGTTTTGTCGGCTTCCATTTCGGTTTCTAAACTGCCAGTTCCTGAAATCAAAAGGGGTGAAACTGAAACTGAAACTAAAACTGAACCGGCTTATAGTCGATTTCAGTTCTCGATTTTTTTTTTACAAATTCACACTTTGAACCGTCGATTTGGAACCAAAACCGACGGTTCTGAAATCGGAATCGGCGGTTTAGAATCGTTAGGTTCTGATTCCGAACCAAAATCGGGTCAACGTTTAAACGAACCCATTGACCATCGGTTAGAACCACCGGTTTCGAACTGAAACCGTTTCCATGTCTACCACGGTGCACGAATCTCACTAAATATTAGAATCTTTTTTTGGCTTTTTTTAGTTTGTTCATATTTTAAAATTTGAGTGTCTCAAATGTGAGACCGTGTTATGTGGTTCATTTCAAATGTGAGACCATGTTATGCAATTCATGTTAGACATGCTAATAGATGACTCTGTATACACATAATGTTATCACTACAATACATATAATATACTTGTAAAAATAAAATCGAACAAATTTATTCAACAGACACCTAATGTAATGATTATAAGTTCCGAAGCTGCAACTTTAAAATAAAAATTCTCGACCATAGAAGGAATACAAAAATAAAAAAATCTCTTTTGGTTGTGATGAATACTATCCCCATAGGCTGCGTTTACATTGTGGGATAAGCCTGGATTCGGACGCGGTATCCAGGCTTATCCCACGGATACTTTATAGGATTGTTAATATTCATTTATCCCGGGACCCGAGATAAACACCCTTCCCGAGGCAAAAAAGGCGGATATGGCATCCCCTCATCCAGGGTGGGATAAGTTATCCCCCGCAATCCCACATGCCAATTTTACTGATATGCCCCCCAGGCAACTGTGAGACTTCAGTTTGTAGGGCAAATGTGAGGAGGGAAACCGTTCTTAGGGTTTTTTACTCCCCCGCGCCGCTGTAAAAAACTGGTTACTTCCCCGCTCCACCGACTGCCGTTCGGTTTCATCTCCGACGCGGTTGTGCCCTTCCCCCGCAAAACTTATTTAATTGATATAAGCCAAAAACTTAAACATTATTTGCAATATAAAGATTTCAGGTAAACTATTTTTTTTCTTTCTCTGGTTTTCGATCTCTCTTTTCAGCTGAGGGATTGAATCTCCTTGAAGAATATGAATTTGAAACACGGTGCGGCGAGAGGTATTGTTTGCTATTGTTCCTATAAATCAACTACTTCCGCAATTTCTTCTCTACATTCTATCAATGTCCTTCAATCCTCCACGGCTTTTCATAAACTAATTAGTCACAAAGGAAGATGCTTTTCGGCCAAACCCAGATTCGATGTTGGCTGTATACGCAAAAAGTCGATGAGGCTGTTGCTATGTTTCACGAAATGCTGAGAATGAAGCCTCGTCCTTCTGTTGTTTATTTTAACAAATTATTGACTGCGGCTGTGAAGATGAGACAATACACTATTGCCATCGTTCTGTTCGATAAAATGCTTGCCCTAATTCCTCCTCAATCGCACGATGTCGTCTTTAAGTGGGGGCAGATATGGATATGTCAAAAAAATACAGGAGTATAAATGGAAACTCATCACAATTAATCACTTATATACATCTATGTAAATGCAGGATAGGATAACCAATCATATCCATCTGTCATAGTAAACCTGGGATGAAATTCAGAAATATTATTTATTTTACACATTATATCCAATCCTATCCTATCCTACCTAATCTCTGTTTACCAAAGTAAACACAGAGGTAAGCCTCCTTTATTGGCTTTCAAATAAATATATAATTTGTTTCCCCACCAAATTTGAGTCAAAGCAAAAGGTGGATTACGTGAGAAGAAGGGACCTTCTAGGACAAACAAATGGTTTAGAGAATTGTACTTTTGTCTCAAAGTGGTTGGTTGATGCCTTTGGGCCACTCTTTGAACCAGATATATTCAAATTGAGGGTATGTTTATAGTCACACAAAGTAAATAGGAATTGACATGGACAACATATCTTTATCAAAGTTAATTCTTCACTATAAACACATATTAAACACACCCTATTCATGTCTAGCAGTTTGCATTATTCTAATGCAAATTTTGCATCACTTTAGCGTAAAATTTACATACTCTCTCCAACACTTTGTACTACATTCTTCACTAAAAGATAATATTACACAATAATCTTTATAATATCTTTATTTTTAATATTTATTTTTATTACTAAATATTTGTTAAAAACATTATATATGTAATTTTATTTAACATTAAATTTTGAGATAATATTTATTTTACTTTATATTCTTAAACTAAATGTCGGGTAATATTATGCAATTCTATTTAAATTTGTATATAATATTTAAAATCTCATATAATTATTTAAATTATATTTTTATTATTATTTAAATTACACATCATATGATTTTTAAATAACTTGATTTAATTTTATTTTGAATAATTGAGATAAAAAATTACAATATTAAATATTAACAAAAATATATAATCATATAAAGAAGAAAAGAAAAAAAAGTAGGGCAATAAAAATATGCGATAAAGTGGTGCAAAAAATTAAAAAACTTTAAAGTGGTGCAGAAAATGGATTACTGCTAGAGTGTGAAAAGTAACGCCAAACACCAAAGTAGTTTCTTGTCATTCAAACTATAATTTACCCCACATGAATATTTAATGATAAATAATTAAGAATATTTGAAGAATCCTATTATTTTGTTAATAAAAATATTTTAAATAATTTAATTTTATACAAAAAATACATTTCATTTATCCCAGAATTTAAGAAAAAATATTAGTTAATATTTGTTACAATCAAAATTCAATATATAATAAATATTTAAATTTATCTTAAATAATCAAATAAAACATAATTATATTTTTTCGAATTTAATATCTCATTAAAAAAAAAACGTATCAAGTCCGCCCCGAGCGAATCAAGTCCTTCCCATCCGGGTCGGTTCGATCGGCCATGTAGCTCGAGTTTCTGATATGGGGTTCACATAGTTGGGCTTCCAACTATTTTTATTCCGTGGGCCTTTATCTCAAACTTGGCCCAATTCATTGTTCAAATAATTACCCTCCCACACGCTTCTTGCCTGTCTATGCGCACCGCCGGAGCGCAATGTCCGCTACCAGGTAACTCCACCTCTATCAGTACCAGCGGCGCCGCCTCTCATATTTCGCCGTGGCATACTAACATTTGTGTATCCGTATTGGCTGCAGAAGGATGAGAGGATTTAAGCGGTGGATGAAGTGTCACGGCATAGAATGCAGCGACGCCCTCCTCCTCTCAATCGAAGACGGAGACGCCGATGATGTCTCGCGATCAATGTCGATTTCTGTGAAAGCTTTGTGCGATTTGAAGGAGGGCGACGTCGTTGGGATGATCCCTAAGGAGAGCTGCCTCACCGTCATGACGTCCGCCGCCAGCCAACTCATCGAGGAGGCGCATCTTGGAGGCAATTTGGGGATCTCCGCAGCCTTAATGTACGAAAAGAGCATCGGCGCTCAGTCGAAATGGTTCCAATACCTACAGATACTTCCGCCATTTGAGCCAATCCCGCTACTTTGGTCTCTCTCTGAAATCGACTCTCTCCTCGCCGGCACTGAACTGCACAAGGTCAGTTCGTCGTGTATATTGTCCGCATATCCGACTGAATGTTTCTATTTTAGTGTCGAACTCTGTTAGTTTGAAGGCATTGTACCAAAATATGGTTGGCAGACTGATTTGAGTTTAGTTTGCTAAGCATTAAAAAGTATCCTTAATTATGTACTCCCTTGGTTAAAAAATGACCAAAACTATTTATCATGTATTTAGCTTGTTCAAGACTAATTCTTTAATAATTTTAATCAAACTCTACATCTAGCAAGACCATAACTTTGAGTTGATAAAAATTTAACCCATGCTTAAGCTACACCCCATCTGCTGAATTTAAATTGTTTGATCACCTAAAACACGTAAAACAATTATCCTCAAATTTTTGGTCCCCTTTATGGTTTATGTACAATTACTTGGTGCAATTTGTAGGCAGACAGTTAAAGAAGACAAGGATCTGGTCTATCAAGACTGGAAGGACTGCATCAAACCCATATTGGATTTGGATTCTTTTGAGCTAAATCCAGAATTCTTCACTGTGGAAGAATTTTTTGCTGCGAAGAGTCTAGTTGCTTCAAGAGCATTTGAGATAGATGAGTACCACGGTTATGGGATGGTCCCTTTAGCTGACCTGTAAGTTGTATCAAATATCGCATTGCTTACAATTGCGGAAAATATAGAACATGCAAATTTTGTCATGTCTGATTTGTTTTTTTTTTGAAACAGTACAAAAATGTTGTAGTTAATAAATTACTAATTATGAAGACTGCTACCCGTACTGATTGCATTTGGTACATGCAAGTCTTACTTCGGTTGGATCTGAGCCAGAGATCCCTACTTCATTCCTTTGATTGCGTCATGGAACTTTCTTCTAAAACCTGTTTCTGGAATGATGTATTCAGTTTTAGCTAGTATGTTGAGTTTCACTAATGAGTAATTCACCACATTATCAATATGTTGACCTGCGACATGAAAGGCTTCTCTAAAACCAAAAATTCATGATTCTGCCTTTCACATCTAGTATGTTGAGTTTCGCTAATGAGTAATTCACCACGTTATCAATACGTTGACCTGCGACATGAAAGGCTTCTCTAAAACCTAAAATTCATGATTCTGTCTTTCACATAAATGATTTAGTCATCTGAGGCAGGTGGATATTGAACAGATGAGATCAAAGTGAAGTTTTTATTGTTATTGATGGTAAATAAGATGAAAATGGATGGTTAGTTGATCATGTCATTTTATTACTATGCCATCGGTAAGCCAAATTTGCTGAGACTATCTACTTTCTGAAGAGGAACCTCTTTCACTTTAATTCCATCAACCCACCTAAAATGTCTGCATTTTTTATTCCTTCCTGCACTGTTCACTTAAAACAAAATTGATTTTCATCCATTTGACCGAACGATCCACCAATGCCTTTTATGAAGATAAAGTTGCATTAAAAAGTATGCACTGTAAACTTGTCTGATACAAAAAATAAAATAAAATTGTGCACTATATTTCTTACTCTTTCTTTTCTTGTTAATCTGTTTTTGTTAATGTACTCTTCTATTACAACACAAGACAAAATTACAACACATGCACTCTTCTATGTCTAGATTTAATCACAAGACGGCTGCTGAAGATGTACATTTCACAGCTGTATCATCTAGTTCAGAATCTGATACTGACACTGATATCGAAAACAAAGATACTGATCCTGAAAATGATGGAGACGAACAACCTATAACTCCTAATTCTCTTTCAGAAAGAGGAAGCTTTAGTGGGAGTGACCTGGAACTTTCTTCAGCTTCAGAAAATGAACCTACATTAATGCAAATGATCATGATTAAAGATTTCCAAGCTGGAGCTGAGGTAAGGAAGTCTTCTTTTTTTTGCCTGCTATTTCTGTTTATCTTATCAAGTCTTCTGTTGGGAATATAGGTAATTACCATGATCATATACAAAACAACTTGTTTGACTTCTAAACAATTTGTAACAACAGTGTTCATGAGGTTTGCATTGTTAACATTATTTCAGGTGTTTAATACGTATGGATACTTGGGCAATGCAGCCCTTCTGCATAGATATGGATTCACAGAACCTGATAATCCATTTGATATTCTAAATATCGACTTAGATATCGTAGTTCAGTGGAGTTTATCTTTGTTTTCATGTCGACACAGCAGAAGAAGGTTGTCACTTTGGAGAAAGTTGGAATATTCCGGATGTGTAAGCCAGGATTCTGAATATTTTGAAGTATCATTTGAAGGGGAACCTCAAGTGGAGTTGTTAGTATTACTTTACATAATGCTGTTACCTGAAGCGGAATTCCATGAACTTGATCTTGCATTATCAGTCTCAAGAGAGAGAGATGAAATTACAAGCTTCTCCTTGTTGGGAAAGGAAAGTATCCTGTCCACCAAAGACTCAGAACTAAACAAGAAGTTGCTGCTAACACAATGCGTTCGTCAAGCTCTTTCTTCACTTGCAGATGCTCGGGAAAGTCTTTATGGTCCAAATTCTCTGGAAGAAGACATCAAATCACTTAATGAGTGCTCTCGAGGTACAAACCCTAAACTGTATCATTCTTTGATGCTGCGTATTAGTGAGAGGAGGATAATTGAAAAACTTAGATGTTTTGCTGCATCTGGGGCTGGGATTTTGAAAGCTGCCAAGGGAACAAGAAAGAGGAAAGAAATATAGAGGCCACAATTTGTCTTTACTTCAAGGTTTACAGTGTCAGTAGCAAGTTTATGAGATCTTTTTATTTTCAGGATGAATTATATCTACCTCACTCGAATTTTGATTGAATTACCAAACAAGCCCGGACTTTTGGGACACTACCATCAGCCCCTTGATCATGTTAAAACAAAAAAGACGCCCACAATTTTTTGGGTGCATCGACAACATTTTATCAACGAAAAGTTTGAGGATTATTTTTGTTTGGAAATGTAAGGGTATCACCTCGGTGAATCATAATTTACTCTATTCTTGTTGATATCATTCTATCTTAGGAAGGGGGAGGAGGGGGGGGGGGGTTCCTATATTGAAGTTTTGGTCTTTTAAGGTAGGTTAGTTATAATTTCTACAAACATTTGTATCTGCACTGAATTTCTAACTTGACATATTACAATTCAGTTTATGAAATATTATCTGTTTATATTTTTGCTTAAATATGAATTTAAAGTTCAATATATTTAACAGACTATATAAAACTACATTAATTTCACTTATACGATATTTACTATCTTCTCTATTGGTAATGTATGCTATATGCAGACCATGTGTTATAGCAACCAGTAGAAAGTTAACTTATAGGATATAAATTCGATAGATATAGGAATTTAGTAAAAAATATTAAAAAATGTAACTAAATTACAATAAAAAAAAATTCAATCGAAGCTGTATATGAATTTTCTTATTTTAAAATGTGAGTATATAAATATAAGCTTCTTAGTTTTGTAATGTTTAAAAATAATATGTAACGGCAATTTTATGTTATTGAGAGTACATATCAATAAACCAACAACAGATGTATAAATTAGAGAAACCTCAAAGAGGAGTATGGTCTTTTCTAATGCTCCTTTCGTTTCACAAAGATAGTTTTAATAATTATTTTACCCTTAAAAGTTAGTCGATATGGTTAACAAACATAAAATTTGAACTTTTATTTTGCACTTATACATATGTAAATAATGTGGACTAATAGCACG
The DNA here is from genome assembly GCA_028749325.2 of Caryopteris x clandonensis. Classification (NCBI taxonomy): domain Eukaryota; kingdom Viridiplantae; phylum Streptophyta; class Magnoliopsida; order Lamiales; family Lamiaceae; genus Caryopteris; species Caryopteris x clandonensis. The sequence continues at coordinate 2,551,088 of JAPYKT020000027.1, read as the reverse complement.
ACACATTATACATTAATTATGGACATACATGTAAACGAAAATTAATGACATGTCGAATATGATAAGCGATCGATCTTTTATGAGACGAACTAAAATAGTATACAACCGCAGACAGGGAGCAATATTTAGGAAAAAAGATTAGTCAATAATTATTTTGGAAATTTTGATTGGAGAAGTTTATTGGACCAGCCTTGGATTTGTGAAGAATTACATGGTAGATTCATAATCTACCTTTTAAACCAAAATGTTAATTTCCAGAAAGAACAAAGAGTCAGCAGGAATGGGAAAAATTTGATAGCCGCTGTCACAGCTACACAAGAGTTGCAATAAAGGGTATGGTCACTATATAACTAAGAGGCTAACAAGATATTAGATTGTTTTGGCTACAGAAGGCAGAGTTTTGATAAGATGCGACGAAGGTCGACGTAGAGTGTGGTTGAGAAGAATCATCAGGGATAAAAGAGTTAGGGCTCCGGCTTGGTGCGCGCTGCCTAGTGAAACCGGTACATATGACAGCAAAGTGCTTATCCCCAAGGTAACCTGCATGGAAGCAAAGAGGAGAACTCATTGAGGCATCATAGGCTCAGCCAAATAATGACTTAAGAAGCTTGTATAGATAAGACTCTGTAACTTTGCCTTGTTCACAGCTCATCATATGTAGCTGTGAATAAGATTGTTCCAACATGAATTTTTCTGCAGCTCCATCCAGTGAATAACGAAAGCCACGAAAGAAGTTGTTCAAGGATGGATGGTTAATCTATGATATGAAGTGGAACAAGTTTCCACTGGTTAGACAAAGGAGTGGATCTTAGTACCTGAACAGCAGCCACGCCCATAGTGCTTCCGATTAGATGCCGTATTGCAGGATGTATATCTAGTTTTCTCGCTGACCACCACAAGCCAACAATTGATAATAAGGATGCAGTAGCAAGTATTCGATGGTCCAGCTGGCATTAAAGAAAAGAGACAAAAGAAAAGGGAAGGAAAAAAATCAGTAACAAATTATTGATACGTAAAACTAAAAGGCAGATATAACAGAACGAAAATGTTGAATTCCTGACCGATGTGGCAAAAGAACTGACAAATAGCTTTTCGAGTAACAAAACATCTTGCATACCCAAAACATACATTAATTGCAATGCTGCTACTCACATAATCAACTTAAAGGTAGTTTAATACTTCTTGTATACATTCATTGGTCTGATTTTCCTAATCTATTTATTTACACATCCCATGACTCTAAAGTCACTTGAAATGCTCAACAGGAATGATTACCTGCACCGTAGCTGTATTTTCAAAGAAATTCCGCATTAGTGGCTTCAGGATAAATATATCCTCAGGAATCCACACATCACCCATTTTTGGAAAAGTATTAAAAGCACGCCCCTGAAAATGTAATCGATGTGTAACTATATACAGTGTCGATCTCAAAATCACAAAGTTAAGAGAGAGCAATGAAATGTCTAGTTACACGTACCGCATCATTACCAGCAACAAATGCTCCAGAGACTGCAGTGATCCCAACAAGAATACTTACAGGGAGAGCAAGACGCTTGACTTTAGCTGCCCCTTGAACCCAGGCTACAGATTCCACAGGGGGTTCAGGCATAACAACAGAAAGAGCAGTCCATAAGAGGCCTGAGTAAATAACGAATGCTGAAGTCAAATGGGCTGCAAGGCGGTAAGGGCTTACTCTTGGTTCAACGTACTCAGATGCCGGTTCCTAAGAGAAGGAAATTAAAACATTCCTGAATAGCTGTAATTAATTAAGGAATGAGAATATAGCAGTTTAGTGCTTTAGATGTAACCTCTAAACCACTCTTGACCATCCACCACCCAATTAGTCCCTGTCCAGCACCGAGGGCAAATAGTCCAGAGAGCCTAAGTCCCAGTTGAATTGTAATATAACCTTTCCGAAGAAAGTATGAGAAGGGAAGTGCAAACATTATGCCCAACGCCCTTCCCCACATACGATGGGCATACTCCATCCAATATATGAACTTGAAATCATCAAGACTCATCCCTTTATTTATTCTGCAAAGACCCACAATGGATGAACACGCCAACACCCAAACAAACACAATTACCACATACTTAAGGCAATAATTAAAGGATAAAAAATAAAAAATAAAAAAACAACGTAGTCATGAGATGTTTTTTTGGACAAACAATCTGTCAGCATATTATATTAAGCAAGATCCAGTATGCAACCCCAAACAACACCTGGAAAGGAAACTAGTAGATTGATCAAGAACAGATTGAATGCAGCGACGCTGGAATTACCGTTTGTATTCAGGTGATTGCTTGTATTTCTCGAACTCGACTAACCAATCATCATCCGAGAGAGGTGGAAGTCCACCAGTGAATTTCCAGTCAGTCATTGAAAGGCCTGATCTGGTCAGTCGGGTGACACCACCAAGTACTACCATGCTAAAGACCCAAGCAGCAGATACAAAAAGCCAAATACCAACTGCTTTCTGAGCTTTGGGCCCAGCAGTCACAAGAAATTTCGACCCTTCTGTACTTATTGCAGATACAGATGCCGAGGTGGAGAAATTCCTGAATGAGGGCTTATAGAATTTCTGGAAGCAGAACAAATCACAGATTCATAACAATAACTATAAGGAAAAAACAAGAACTCAGTTTGCTTCCGCTACAATCTCTTCTTCAGGTGTAAAACAAATAAATCACCACAAATATGCATTACAGGTGTACCATATTAGAAGACCACAAAAAGACGAGCAAAAAATTCCAGTACCTTACAGTTATTTTGAAGCAACGATCTTAGACCATAGCTGACGGAGCTTCTTGTGGCTGGGGCTCCGGAGGAAGGAACACATTTCGGAAATGAAGAGTAAAATCTTGATTGGGGCTCACCTGAAAACCCGCAAGGATTCGAAAATGTTTTCCATTCCCTCGAATTTGATGAGGGAAACTTCTGGGTTAGGGATTTGCTTTTCCTCAACAGCAAAATCAATCGGCTTTCGATCATGGTGGAATGCGCAAAAAGATTCTTCCTTTTTTTTTTCCCTGTATCTTCAGTCTGCAATGGGGTTTTAGTTGGGGTTTTGAGGGTTAGTAGAAAAATATTCATTAATGGAGATTGACCGTTAGTGTGAATCAATGGCTCTCGTGTCCGGTACGTGTTGTGCACTTGCTCACGTACTTGGTTTTTATTTATTAATTATTATTATTTTATTTTATTTTGTAGGAAGATTAATTTACGTTAGTTCGTTCCAATCGTTTATTTTAATTTTATTAATATATATAAAACATATTCAATGATATTATTAATAAATATTTTACGTATATTAATAAATTGATTAAATAAAATAGAGAATTCGAGCTACAAAAACTCAAATTATCTAATACATTTAACTTTATTTTAGAGACATAAGAAATATTAAACTAAAATTGGTTATGTTCGAGTTTATTTTTAATTTATTTGTCTAAAATAATGACGTGTTCGCTTGTGATCAAAACAACATTGCTTTTTAGAATACAGCACCAACATGTTACGGTGTCCCTAGAGCAGCAGAGGATCGTAGTTTCTATTATCTATTTGGTTATATATATATATATATATATATATATATTAAGACACCATTGCGCAAGGAAGGAAATAGAGTGAAAATTATTGTAACCAAACAATTAGATCCCAAACTATGGAGGTGCTTTGAGTATAGAAGGAAGTTTTTTGAGATGTGATGAAGGTTGTCGTCGCACAATGTGTGAGAGAATAACCATAAGGGTTAAAAGAGTTAAAACTCCACCCTGATAACCAGTAACTAGTGACACTGGTACATAAGAGAGAAGACTTGTTGTCCCCAAAGCAACCTGCAGGAGGGAGGGAGGAAGGGAGGGAGGGAGGGAGAGAGAGCAGGAAAGTTATGCACCTAATCACAATGAACAGCAAGACAAAGAAGGGAGAGTCTTATTACCTGAACAGAGGCAATGCCGATAGTGCTTCCTATTACAGGCCGTAGTGCAGGATGAATATCAAGTTTTCTCGTTAGCCACCACAAGCCACCAACGGAAAATAAGGATGCAACAGCGAGTATTCCATGAACAAGCTGGTATATGGAAGCCACAAACATTATCAACAACAGAACATTCGAAACACTCTTTGTTTACATTTGCTTATCTAAAAGCAAAGCATATCCAATAATGTAAACATAAATGTTAAGACTCCCTAATCTTCTATCTAGCAGTAAGGGGAAGAATTGAAAATGTCCACTACATATCTCTGGCCAATATCTTAGCACCTTCTCATATCCATAAGAAATTGATTTCCAATTGAATCTTGTTACCAAGCTTTAAGCAAAATGGTAGCAGCAAAATGTACTTTGCAATGTAATGTTGCTAATTACATAATCACACAATGGGTAATTTAATCTTTCTTGTGAAATTGGACCACCTCAATGGGCGTTCTAGATTTCATTTATTTATCTATTTACACAGTTGATGCATCCATAGTAACTTGCAATATTCAATAATTACCTGCTCAGTTGATATACTCTCGAAGAAATTCCACATCAGCGCCTTCAGGGCGAATATATCCTCCGGAACCCATGCATCACCCATATTCGGAGTATTAAAGGCATGCACCTGAAAAATATCAGCGTAGATGATACGTAATTATACATAGAATCCATTTCAAAAGCACCTAAGGTGATTAAAAAAAAAGTCTAATTTCATACCGAGCCATTTTCAGCAATAAGTGCTCCTGAGACGGCAGTGATCCCAACAAGAAGAATTACAGGGAGCACAAAACGCTTGACTTTTGCTGCCCCTTGAACCCAGGCTGCGGATTCCGTAGGGGGTTCAGGCATAAGAACAGAAAGAGCAGTTGAAAACAGCCCAGAGTAAAAGACAAATGCTGAAGTCAAATGAGCTGCAAAGCGGAAAAGGCTTACTCTTGGTTCAGCATGCTCGGATATGGGTTCCTAGAAGAAGGAAATTAGGCATTTCTAAAAATATGTATCCATCTTAAATGCATCAGAATAAAGTAATCCGGTGCTTTTGCTGTTACCTCTAAACCACTCTTTACCATTAACCACCCAATCAATCCCTGCCCAGCGCCAAGAGCAAACAGGCCAGAGAGCCTAAGTCCTAATCTGAGTGTAATATATCCTTTCAAAAGAAAGTATGAGAAAGGTACGGCAAGCATCATACACAATGACCTTCCCCACAAACGATGAGCATACTCCATCCAGTACATGAACTTAAAATCGTCAAGACTCATTCCTTCATTTTCTCTGCAGCCACCACCAAGAACGGATTAACATGTTGGCACCCAAGCCCAACAAAAGACATGTATTTCGGAATTATTAACACTTAAAGAAACCTTCACACACACGTCCAGTCTAGTAGCAATTGTAGTGTCGTAGTCATACAAAATCCAAGCAAACTATGAAAAGGGTTTTACACAAACGATCATGGTTTACTAAGCAACATATGTGGCCCTCTCATTACACAGTACCAAATATAGTTGATTAATAAAAAATATAAATGTATATAGTGACAATATAGTTACCGTTTGTATTTGGGGGATTGCTTATATCTCTCAAATTCAACCAACCAATCATCATCAGAAAGAGGAAGACGGCGACCAGTGAATTTCCAGTCAGTCATTGAAAGGCCAGACCTAGTCAATCGCATGACATCACCAAGAACAACCATACTGTACACCCAAGCAGCAGACACAAAAAGCCAAATTCCAACCACTCCCTGAGCATTGGGCGCAGCAGTAACAAGAAGTTTCAATCCATCTGTGCTATTTGCATTTACAGGTTTTCCAGTGGAGAAATTCCTGAATGAGGGCTTATAGAGATTCTGAAAACAGAACAAGAATCCTATTTAAAAGGCTTACAGTCTAATTAGAAAACCAATGCATGAGTGAATCCCAAAGGAAGAGGAAAATTATAAGAGATGTTCTATCAGACCAAACAACAACAAATGAAAATGAGGCTGCAGGGAATATGTTTAACTCCATATGAGGGAAATGTCTTTTTTTAAGTCATCCACAAGCACTTCCCAGAAGTTCATTTCCATATATTAGTAATCGATAGTAAGACACTACATAGGACTATACGGCAGAAACTCAAGAGAAGAATAACAATATTTCTAACATCACAGGATAACCATTACAAATTTTCATCCATAATGCTGCCATGAGGACAAAGGGTTCTTTCTTTTACATGGGTAAACATATCCAATGGACTTGTATAATAACTAAAGATTTCTATATATTGCAACGTACTAATAGTGCATAAAGGCACAACTGTTCTAATTCACAAAAACAGCAATATGCGAAGGCAAAACCACTGCCCAGTTGATAATGTAGCAGCCACATTCAAGTGAAGTTAACATATGTAATCAGAAATCATCAGAAGGCATTTAGGTTATTCGTCAAAATTCCTTACAAGTTCAACCACTATTGAACAAAATGCAAACTCCTCCAGCAAACTAAGAAGTTCAACTTTAACTCATGGACTCTTTACAGCAAAAAGCTTTCTAGCTCACCTACTCCAAATACTTCAGGTTTAAAACGAATAATCATCACACACACACAACAAATTCCATGCGCAATCGCCACAAATGAGAAGCAGGAAATTCGAGTACCTGAGTATTATTTTGAAGCGCCGACCTCAAACCACAGCAAATGAGGCTTCTTGCGACTGGGTGTTTGGAAGCAGGAATGAGTCTCGGAAATGATGGGTGATATCTTGACTGGGGTTCGCTAAAAGGATTGATAAATGTTTTCCATTCCCTCGAATTTGAAGAAGAAATTCTTTGGGTTAGGGTTTTGGTTTTTCTGAGAAGCATAATCAATCTGTTTTCAATCATGGTGAACTGAGCAAAAGAAGCTTCCCCAAATCCATGTTATGCCATATACTACAGTTATTAGGATGGCTATAACTGCGTTAAAATAAAATAAAATGAAGTGCAGCTATATTAGCACGTGGTGTGCATCGCTCGGTTCGGTTGTCCTAGTCGATTAAATTTTATAAAATTGAATTAATCGAGCCTAATTAAGAGAAAAATCGAACCAATTAAAAAGGCAAAACATTATAATGCACTTGCTAATTTAAGAAGATATATCGTTCAAAATTTTATAATTATTTTATGGATGGGGTTATTCATACCCTGAAATCTCTAAACATATCTCGAAGTCTAAATATACTCCATTAAAAATTAATAATTCTTTTTTTTTTACTAAATATACCTCATTTTTACCATTCACACTAAAAAATAAAAAAACAAAAGATAAATCAGCATCCCAACTTAACTGTCCAATCCTCCGTAATTTCCAACACAAATTGACAAATCAAAGTTAATTCTACCATAAATTTCTGATATCAGTAACAACAAGACGCAAGGAAAAGAATTCTTGCTGAAATTGAAAAATAACACAAATTTATGTTCAGCACCAAAATGTGACTGCGCCTCGTGGAGCAACCACAACTTCGCTATATATGGGTGATTAAGACCATCAGGCGTGCCCACATACTGTGAACATATATATATAAAGCCTTATACACAAAGTTCTTAACAAAATCAAGTTTGGGAAAAAATTATTTAAACAATAGTATTTTTAAATGTATGTTCCTTATCAAGTTTGGCGGGAAAGATTTGAGATCTGAAGCCGAATGTCAAGAAAGTCATAAATTTACAATTTCAACTTCTATGTATTGAAGAAATATGAATGAAAAAAAAAGATTTTAAATTTGGAATCGAATCTAAAAAGAGCCATAAATCTGCAATTTCAACTTTTTTTGAAGATACATGGAGAAGAAGAAGAAGATAACACCGGATTTTTGCATTTAAGAATAGAAACAAATATATATATATATAAATATATAAGGGTATTTTAATTAATTTATTTATGTTTAATTTTATTATAATTATTTTGAGGTATATTTAAAGATTTTGGGATATGAATAGTTGAACCTTATTTTTAATGATCATTTTAAGATTTTTAATTGGCACATATTGCATGTTAAAATGTGTCAGCTGCAATTATTAGGACATGGCCCATTATGCCGCAACTCAAGCCAAGATTACAGCAACACATTTCTAGTCAAATTCCAACATATAATACAAGACTTCTTTTCTACACATTGTCCATACCAAGGTTTCTTTTGTCTGAAATGGCAGATTTTCAGGCCAATAAACACTTGTTTCTCTCACTCTTCTTGGCTGTCTCTTTCTGCTTCTCTCACATTGAATCATCAAGATATGATCAACTAGAGTTGCAGTGGCTAGACGACAAAGATGACGAAATCTCCATGGTTCAGAGCAGGCATTCATCTCTCAGAAGCTGTGACTTTAGCAAAGGAAAATGGGTGTATGATCAAACTTACCCTCTTTATGATGCCACCTGCCCTTACCTTAGTTCTGCCGTCACATGCCGGAAAAACGGACGGCCTGATTCCGACTACGAAAAGTGGAGGTGGAAGCCTGATGGCTGCTCAATTCCTAGGTACATTGTACTAAGGTTCTTGATGTAATAGTGTGCAGTTGGATCCTCTGTGTTTCCAACTGTGTTTACATTTCCTGTTTCAATACATCAATACACGTCACGTATTCATTACGATACTATCAAGAAACAAGCAAGATTAATTATGTATGTGATTTGATAATGCAGGTTTAATGCATTGGATTTTCTTGGAAAAATGAGAAGGAAAAGAATCATGCTGGTAGGAGACTCCATAATGAGGAATCAATGGGAGTCTCTTGTTTGCTTGGTTCAATCAGTCGTTCCGACTGCGCGAAAAACCATGATCTACAACGGTCCCACAATGGCCTTTCTTGCATTGGTGAGTGAAGATCGATAAACTTCAGAAACTTTGATCCAATTGACATTACTTTTTTCTCTGTTTTGTCTGATTAAAAACATCATAGTACATGTAGTTATGTCGATGTGTGTTCTGAAACTGAAACTCTGCAGGATTATGAGATGTCAATTGAGTTCTGTTGGGCTCCTTTCCTAGTGGAGCTAAGAAAAGGGGCAGATAACAAGAGGATATTGCACCTCGATTTGATTGAAGAAAACGCGAAATACTGGAGAGGAGTCGATGTTCTTGTCTTCGATTCAGCTCACTGGTGGACTCATTCGGACAAATGGAGCTCGTAAGTGCACCCATTGTCTAAATTTACGCATTTTTCTGCATGATTGTGTGCTTATAACTGTATGATCATGATTGGACAACATTCTTGCAGATGGGATTCTGTGATGGAGGGCAATAATGTGTACAGAAACATAAATCCAACACTAGCTTATCAGAAAGGGATGACAACCTGGGCTAAATGGATAGACTTGAACCTTGATCCTAGACGAACAAGAGTGTTTTTCAGAAGCATGTCACCAAGACACAACAGGTAAAACCGGTATCTTTTAGTGTCGATTATCCCAAACTTGGCCACTCGTGGAAAAAAAAACCGAAAAATTAACAAAATTTATGTTTCATGTGTTTCTAAGTGAAGTTAACATTCTTTTTGCCACTCATGCCCTTCTGCAGTTCGATTCTGTTGGTACAGACAAGGTAGAGTGAACTGATCTTGTCTTAATGCTAGTAGGTGGTACGAGCATAAGGATAAAACCGTCCTAAAACAGACATGTCGACTAGAAAAAGAATGAAACTTGGGTCATGTCCATTCTGACATATGAAGTAAACAAAGATCTTGATATATGTTTCTGATTTTGACAGAGAAAATGGCTGGAAATGCCACAACCAGAAAGAACCCTTGAAGCATTTCAGCAAGCCCCACGTCCCGGAGCAACTGCTGGTTCTGCAGGATGTGCTGAGAAGAATGGAGTTCCCAGTTTACATTCAGGACATAACAACAATGTCAGCTCTTAGAAAAGATGGACATCCTTCGATCTACTCACGAGCGTCGGGCGAAAAGAACAACCAGCAGTTGAAGGATCTCAGCTCTGATTGCAGCCATTGGTGTCTGCCTGGAGTGCCTGATACCTGGAATGAAGTCTTGAATGCAATGCTTTAATGTAGGGAGTGTTTAAGGTTTTTATTTTAGAGATGTAGTAAAAAATCGCAGATTCTAAGGTAAGTTTGTCTGATGTTGAGTTCATGTTTGTTGTGAAAATGTAATGTTTGAGGGTAACTTGTAATGTCCTTTTTTTTATTTATTTGTTATTGTAAAATATGTTGAGGTGATGGATTTGGTTAGACTTTCGAAATCGTGTCTAATCACATAATTTGCCTAAATTAAAGTAGTGATGTCTTTAAGACGAAATATTTTGTTCCTAAAATGGTGGTTGCTAAAACTTAGAGAAAGATTTTCTTCGTATCTAAATTTAGTGACTCAATTATTGTCTCAAATTACCAGCAGAAATAGAGACGGACCTCTATTATTTGTTATTTCATCATCAATTGGATGTAAAAAAATTCTTACACCACTTTCCGTCACTATTTTGTTTCTATTTTGTTGTTATTTAGTGACTGATAATATATGTTACTAATTTTCATCTCTAAAATAATTTTTTTGTAGTGTTTAGAGTTCGTGTTATATTTTCACTGTATTAGTTCATTTCTAAAATCATATGAGATCATCAGTTATAAAATATTATCGTTCTCGATTCTTAATCCTCTTATTAGTATTTTTTTTTGGAGTAATGTGTAAATATAAATAAAGGATATTTTTATCATTTAAAATCGCCGTCAGTTGCATAGTCTTAATGTAATATAAAAAAGTAAATCCAAATATAGTATAATGCTACACCTATAAAATTATAGTGGGTACAATATTTATCAATTATTTGTACTTAAATACACACATATTCACATAGTACATGCATTTGATAAAATCCATCACACATAGCATCTAGAAGACTATAAAATACACCATCTCTTACATGAAACATCAAAGTCTTTTATTATTTTTAATGTTTCACTCTTGTATTTCATATCAAAATCCATCGCACATAGTATCTAGAAGACTATAAAATACACAATCTCTTCCATGAAACATCAGAGTCTTTTATTACTTTTAATGTTTCACTCTCGTATTTTATGTCAAAATTCATCACACATAGCATCTAGAAGACTACAAAATATGCAATCTTTTCCACAAAACATCAAAATATTTTATTACTTTTAATGTTTTACTTTCGTATTTTATTTTATCGATATAAGTTAATTGAAGTACAAAAGTAGACCACGATTAGAAAGCAGTGAATATCCAAACTCAATCAAGGGGGAGTCTTCCTTGTACTTTACAGCTCAACCATGTGTAAAAATCATGGTGTCTGGACAAGACATAATGGTGTTTCATAATTACAGCCACCTTTCTTTGGACTGCACTCTTCCATTATGGTTCCCACCTTTTTTCACCTGATGAGCCAAGGGTAATTTTGGCACACAATTAACATCCTAATTATTGATGGTATCAAAATGCACGATGAAAACGCTAGTTGAAATAGAAGGTCTCGTGAAACATTATTTAAAAGAAGGATCTCGTTTCTTATATAGTACAAATATTTTAATTTTGGGAATGATCATATTGGGACAAATTTCAAAGGTTACCTCCTTAAATTTCTCTCATCTTACAAAACAACCACTAATCAATCCATGTGTCCAAGTACTTTCCAAATATTATTCAACCCTGCCCGAACTTCATGTCTGATAGACCCGATACCCTCGATCGTTGCTGTAGTGATATATTGTGATTTTGATATTCTAAAACAGATCAAATATTGATAGTTTTATCTAATCGTGTGCTCAACACGTACACCATGGCTATATATAATCTCAAAATTTATGATATTTTTTACAATTAGTAATTTATGAGATTTAAGATGAACATAAAACAACCTTTAAGTGTCCTTTTTTTTTTGGGTTTTTTTAATAATCATAGGTGGTAAACCTTATCAATTATGGACATTCCAGAAACCACCATACAATCATGTCATGAGGGCATCAACTTTTGCCTTTCTTGAAGAATGGATCAGTTAGGTTAGTTGAAAAGTGAAAAAGTGTTGTTGTTGACTTGGTGTTCCATAAATTATTGGTTCTTGTCTGTAAAAAGACAAAGCATACAATGACTCTTTCCCCTTTTTCAATCTCTTTTTTCTCTAAGCATTTCAATATTCAATATGTGGTAGTATTACCAATGTTAATAGATTAGACGACTCTTTATCTAAAGATTTTACGCTTAACGAATACTATAAACATGAAATACAAGATGAAATATGACTTAAAGAAGATGATTTAAAATGATTAGTTAAAAATGTTGGAGACGAAGATACATCAAGACAGTGGTTGAATTTTTCATGAAAGAAAAGACAAAAAGAGAACAATTTTGATTATGAAATAACCTAAAGTAGGTTATATAGACGTTGCACCGAGTGAAAACACATAATACAATATCAACTATCTAAAAACACATATAGTTACGTCTATATCTGCAAATGGATGATCAATATTGCACCTGATGAATTTCACCATATGTAGCACCGATCGTCTCCTAAACTATAGCCCGATCTATTCAACAATTCTACAATAAAATTACCGATCAATTTTAAAAAATTATAATGATAAAAGGAAAGAGAGCCTCTACCTCAGCTCTTTGGAAGAAACTTCTTCCTCAACTTAGCCAAATCCTTATCACTCAATCCAAAAGCCTTCTCCAAAACCTCCTGTCTAATGTCTGATCCAAAAACAGCAGATGGAATCTTCACCAAACCCGGATTCTGGCTGTTAAAATTCCCCAAAATAGTCGCGTGGGAATCGCCAATATTCATCTGGAAATGCAGCAAGCCTCTAGGGAAAACCATCACCTCCCCCTTCTCCAAAACCTTAGCAAAAATGCGATTCTGTGAATCGACAAATCCAGAATAAATCCTGCCTTCCATGACGAAAGCAACCTCAGTTGCTCTCGGATGATAGTGCGGGACGTTTATGCCCCCAGGCTCAAAGTCTGCACGAACAAACGACATGCCTAATGTGTTCAGGCCAGGGAAAACAGTTGCACTTACTGGTATGGATGAGAATCCTGCCTTAGCCGTGTCTGCAGGTGTTTTTATGCCAGAAAATACGAAATCTTCGACTGTGACTAGGGAGGAATTCTTGCATGAGAGGAAGAGGGATGAGAATTCAGGCCTTGGGATGCAGAAATCTTGAAATGGATCGGAATCAGAAGCCGAGGCTATGCATGTATGTAGGAGAAGGACAAGCAATGCTGATATTTTCAGAAACATGTTTGATTTGTTGGACCATGAATCAAGAAAGAAAGAATGCATTTCAGAGAGTAATATTATTGTTTCATTGAAATGATTCTTCAGACCAATTCAATCTGCAGAGGTTGGTTTGAATATTTATTGACCTAACCAAGAAAGGGTGTTGTCTTTTTGTTAAGGCCAGGGTGCAGAGATCTTTAGTTGTACTCCAGAGAGAAAGTGGATTCAGTGGGAATGTAGAAGCACTTTGCTTGGAAACAAAGATACATAAGATTAGTTAGGACAAGGTGGCAAAATCCACCTGTTCTATTTATGTTGTTGTCCTTTTATGGTGGATGAGTTTAAGATTCTTGAATTTGCAATTGGTTATTGTTCATTTTTTCTCTTCTTTAAGCAACATTGAGTGAACAAGATCTGTGCACAGCTCAATTGAATGGACCACAAAAGAGGTTTATGCCACTAAGCTACCAAAATCATCCCTTCCCCTCAATAGTCTTTAACTTTGTCAACGGAGCGCAATATGATTTAGTGTGTACATTGATGATATCATTAATACCATTCATAAATCTCGACTAACTCCATCTAGGCACTACCATGCCCTTGGCCACATTTGGTTCAATCTTTTCCCGATTTGACCTCATGTATAATCCGGCCTAGACACCGCTTATCCCCATATAGGAACTAGGTCCCAATCTAGCACCTAGTGCAATACATATATATATATATATATGAGTGTTGGTAATCCCAAAATATAAGTTACATATAATTTGAAATACAGAATCCCATTTGATCGCAATTAGAGTTCAAGGATTAATTACATTTTTGCCCGCTGCACTTCTCTGAGATTTCACAATTTGCCATATAAACTTCAAATTTCACTACATTAACTTTTCAATTCATTATGCTTTGTCATTTAGAGTTGCCCAGATGACAAAGTCCATTTTGAACTGTTATCCGTGTTATTGATAGTCATATCAAGTTAAGACAGTAAAGAGTGACAACAAAAACACAGAATGGTTATGGAAAGGCAAGGTTCCCATTTCAGGGACAAATATTGTTTCACGGGCAATCAACCGTCTCTGTGACCCATAAGTTCACAGTACTTGTTCCGAAGATAGGAGGAGTGATAATTTATGATGAAATAGGTTATATGAGTTCATGAAAACCATTTTCTTGAAGATAACCTTGATAATGTACAGATGAAAATTAGCTTAGGCCTGTTGAGTAGCTCGTCTAGTAGCTATCTTCATCAGTTTCTGGCCTTCGAAGGTAGTAGCGCAGGCAATTCACAAGAACCTGCATCAAAGAAGCGTTTAGAGAACACACACACAGATTCTTTAGCAATATTTGAGACAAAATGATGGAAGAGCAAAACTATTACGTCAATTTACTATTTTGTCAAACTTAATGAACTGGATATAAGAACAACTTATCATGGCATAGGTAGACCAAGTCTCTTATCCGTAACATGAATGAAAATCAATAGGAAATATGCATTTTATGGTCAAAATAGCAAGTGGATTTTCCCGGTATCTAGAAAAGGAATCACGGCTAAATCTAATTGGGCTGCAAATAAGGTATATACAAATTGGTATTTCACAGATTTCCTGGAGCATTAATTTCTCCGAAGTCTCTCCTTGCTTCTCTTGAAATTCGTAAAGCCGCTCGAAGTTAAAGAAAATTCACAATAAAATGCAGGGCTGAAAAATAAGTATATAAAAGAACTAACTTATGCCTACCAAGTCGCAAGCGCTTGAAAGAGAAAGCATATCCCTAAGAGTTTGGGGGCTGGGATCTACAACTACGAATACCTACTAAAAGCAGTTAAAAAGTAATAAATCTAATTACCTGAGACAAGGAACTGTTCAATGCTGCCCCTCTGTAACTTACGTGAAACGTGTCCTTGGCCACCAACCCCTACATGATTATATTATACATCATTTTATGCCAATGTTGCTCATGGTAACAAAGAGCAACTGAGCAAAAGTCTATTTGTTCTTTAAGAATAAAAACCAAAAATATTACTTCTGTATCAATCTCTGCTGATTCAACATTTACATTGATATCAGACATGATTTTGATAATCTCTAACACCAGTCCTGGACGATCTGCTGTCTCCACATAGAGCAAGCTGGCATGGTAGCAGATAACAAAACATGATAATACAGTACGACTGCATAGTATTTGCTATCAATATTCACTTTCCGAGGTAAGAATATAATAATTTTCAAAACTAATTTTTGACAGCGTAAACTCAAGATGAGAATGTTGGCAATGTAAGGTCAAGTGCACCTTCTCCGAGGTCCATCTTCTTTAACATGTATGTGAGTCGCTACATCAACATCAATCTGCACTTAATATTGATATGTTCAATACAAGCATAACCAACTAGATAAGAAACTGATTTTTAATCAGCAAATTAATTCAAAGACCAAAACATCCAAACCGTTACTGCTGCTCATTGGTAAAGCAATTTTAGAATCTGAAACTGGTAAATAAAATTTAAAGATTCAAAAGTAGCCATAATTCAGTCCCAGCATCTTGAAACTCATAACATTAAATGGTAAGAAAAAATTATAGATTGGAAGAACTTGTCTATTTTAAGATCAGGAGTTAAATCAAATTGGAGCGAAACATATTAACCAAAATTGTAAGAGAACTGAATCGTTTTTGGTAAATCCCTGGTAGTGAAGGTATACAGCAGATATCTGATAACTATAATTGTTTCTCGTATTTTGTATAAAGCATGTAATTGTTGTAATATCACACATTTCTATCTTGAATCTTTAGAACTGGGAAACAGGTAAAAACTTTAATAGCCATAAACAGTAAAAGATCAACAAACAGAAATCTCAATAGACCATGATGTCTACTGCAAAAAACAGATTCCATCATAAGAAGACTAAACATTAGGAGAGATTTTTTTTCTGGGCTCAATAATTTGGTAGAACATCTGTAATCCAAACATATTTAGAAAAGAAAAGTTTACTACAAGAAACTGCAGCGAAAATAGGTATATCCTTGACATCACCTTTTTTTCTGGTGGTTTTATTCCGAATGCCTCACCCAAAGCAAGCTGTTCACTTGACTCCTGAATAATTACAAAAAGATACAAATATGGGAATTGGAATATTCACTTATAACAGGACCAGACTCTGGTCTGGGCACTAGAATATTTTTTTTATGCAACATAAGAGTACAAGCTTAATATAAACAGGCATCAACTAGCCAAACATACTGGATGGTACTTAAGTAAGTTGTTGATAATGGTCAAACGAATTCTTTCCAAGAGATCAGGGTCTTCAACTTTGCGCCCTGTCGCCCTGCAGAACATTCCTTACATGTGATATTTGAATTCTATATATATTCTAGCTAAAATGTTATAAAATGTCTCATGTGTTGCCCAATATTTTTTACTTTACATGAGTGACATAAATTAGAGTTCAGTCAAGCAACTTCCGAAATGTTCAAACATTCAACTCTGATCAAAGACAAAAGTTATTGGTCTGACAAATAGAGGAAATAAGACTTTTTTGCATACATAAATGTAGCATTTATTACTGACAAGCATGTAATAAGAGAAGGGTCCGCAGTACAGCGACTTCCCTTCTCAAAGAACACAACATAATACAATCAAAGAACCATTGCAAAATAAATTAGCAAACTCTGATGGGCTCATAAGATATTGGTGGATTTAATATTATTGAGCGTTTAACAAGGAAAAAAATGACAAAATCATTCCTTACAATCTTGTGATAAAAAATTTTGTTTGTATGACTGAGTTCTCAGT
Organism: Caryopteris x clandonensis; assembly: GCA_028749325.2. Classification (NCBI taxonomy): domain Eukaryota; kingdom Viridiplantae; phylum Streptophyta; class Magnoliopsida; order Lamiales; family Lamiaceae; genus Caryopteris; species Caryopteris x clandonensis. Next base: position 2,534,097 of record JAPYKT020000027.1, on the reverse strand, counting down.
AGTAACAGTTCCCTTCAGAACATCCAAGCCTAAGTCTTTAAGTGCCTTCATCTGCAGCGGCAAACAAACAATGAGCGACAAATATTAAAATATATATTATATATATATATATATTCAGTCAGAATTTAAAGCTACCAAAATCTTGTTGTGGGGGGGGGGGGGGGGGTTCCTCATCAAGCATAAAACAAAGGGCATATTCAAAAGGTCACTATTAATGCAAAAGTAAAGCTTTCAATACACTGCTGGTCATCTTCACAAAAATTAAATCATTTATCACTAGGATGACAACATGAAGCCCTTCTAGGACTTTCCAAAGCAGCCAGAGCAATTGTCACAATAACATAATGTCATAAATGTTAAAGCAAATTAGAACTCTCTGCCGACATAATAATGTAACCCTCTATTTACTATACAGTGAACAGTTTAAGTCCTCATTAAAGAAAATGGAAGACAAAAACCTGATTCAGCTAGCACAGTGGTTTGCTAGAATAGTCCTTGTTAGTGTACAAAAGGTTCACTTTACCGTGTCAAGTAGAGCACCAAGACGGTCTCCAAAACTGAGTTGCACAATAGTTGCTTCAGGATCAGAATCTTGATCTATCAGAACAATAGGCATTGGAACATAATCACTCTCCTCCTCTGACTTCTGTAATAGAAAAATGTATATGTTATGTTCAAACACACAGGCAGAGAAATTTTTAGCAGGCTTTTGATTATACAAATGAGGACAATAGAAGTTTAGAAAGCTGTATGGAGATTTCAGCAGTCCTCAGCTGACCTAAACTCCTAAAGTATGCTAATAATAATTAATTTATTAATTTTAAAAAATAAAAACACTAGTAGTAAAGTCTATTAGCAGCTGGGCACCAATTGAACCAGTCCAATCAAACTATAACAAGCCAGACACCCATCAACAAATACCAATCTAGATCAATCCCTCATAAATGGTTTAGGTTCTTCTTACTGAGTTTCAATGCTTCACAACCTTTGCAACCACCAAAATAGCAGGTCTGCTGAGTCATAGCACAGGCTCCTTACAAACATTACGATTTAGATATGAACCAAAATATAGAGTAGCACTAAGCAACCAGTATTTCAATTAAGGAAGAATCGAATGAGTTGCCTCATAAAAAAATGCAAAATTTTGTCAAAGCACAAGCTTATGAATCCAAAATGCAATATATTTATTGTTAGTATGGATGCACAGAGGATCACAAAGATACATCCCTACACGACAATACAATAAAAAAGGGCTTTAGTACAGAAAGAATAAATATATTCTGGAGCAACAATAGGTCTGGTCCCAAAGTGGCAACCATATAGTCAGCCGCACTTATAATATGTGTTAAACTCAGCAAATCATATCCTCTGACATTATATCTCACGCTCAAAGGGAGCGGAATTCAAAAGAAAGTTGAAAACATAGAAAAGTTTGTATAAAAAAGTTTTCCTCTTCATTAAATGGTGGTTGAGAGTTAGTAGCATCAGAGAATGAGATTATACTTTTCGAAACAAATTTTCAGTTTAAAAAAGGAGATGACGGGGAAGTCATATCGTGTGGACATGAACAATAGTCACTTCTAAGTTATTTAATTCGATATACGACTATAACCTCCAAAGATCAACCCATCAAAAGCACATCAAATTTCAAAAACTGAAAAAAAAATGATCTACCCATCATTTATGCAAGTTATATTAGTTCAAAATTTCAAGGTCACACTCTAAACAATGAATTCCACGTAGAGATTTGACTTACCAAGGACATCGAACTGAGTGAGTCCACCCCATCAACAGAGGTACACATCGCCACATTCCTACAAAACAAATTCAAACAATTCATCACCCATCAATAATATCATAAAGCACAGCAATCCAGCACATCACAAACATCCATCATAATAGCAGGTCAACGCTAGCATCATAAGCTATCCATAGAAATAAATAAGTTTATCATGCTCGATTACCCATCAACCCGGAAAAAAGAAAAAACCACAGTTCTCAGCCACTGAAAATCCGATTTCCTTGAATATACAGTAAAATCACGAAACCCATAAATGAAACTAGGTCAAATCTTGGACTTACTTTTTTTGGGACGAATTAAGTCGCGGGGTGACTGAAAAGTGTAGACTGGGATTTGTGGGGGGCGGACAAATCCTTAAAAAGGAAACGGAAGATTCAGAAGTCTTCGAACGAATGGCAGCAAAAGGGGCGCTGGAGAAAGAATTCGCGATTGCCATTTTTGGCCGAGGACAATTCCAGTGTGCTTGGTGTGTGTAAAGAAAACGCAGTAGGAAGAAGGAATTATTGAAGAGATGCTGGATATTTATTATACTTTTTGTTCTATATTCGGTTCGACAAAATTAGGTGATGATCGCTTGACCTGGACGGCCCCACCAACAGTGTGATGCCACGTCACGGTAGTATTCAGTGTTTTTTTTTTTTTTTTTTTTTGTTAAGGTTAATAGGCTAAATCAATTAATATGTTATTTCTTAAATCAATTTTCTAATATTATGACACAAAGCACATTGACATAAATTATTCAAATAAATATAATTTATCAAAAAAAATATGGCATTTTATTGAAAACATACCATCATTTTATTACTTATAAAAACCAGAATTATACAAATTATTTCGAACATATTATTTTTCATAAAAAAATATTACGTTTTGTTCAAAATATATTTAGTTTTTATTTGTCTTACTTACATAAAGTATATTAATGTTTATTTTTCTGAAATTGTTGTTTTTTCATTAAAAAATATTACATTTTATGAATACGATATTATTTTTATTTTGAATATATCATTAAATATATAATTATACATATTGTTAAAATATATGTTAATTTTCATTGATAATGTATCATATTTTATTGAAAATATATTACACTATTTGTTGCTCGCCAAAAGTGTAAGTATGAGATTATTAAAAAAAATATTATGTTTCATCGAAAAAGATGTAATAGTTTTTTTGTAAAAGTATTGTGCTCTATTTTATTATTTATATGTAACTAAGTAGATTGTTCAACAAATATTATTTTATATATTTCTTTTCACCCAAAAGTAGTATATTTAAAATTATACAACCCTCAAATTTGCAATCACAATCAGACGATTTTTCTTGTTGTGCAAATTGTCTGTATTTTTAAGGCATGTTCGCACAATATAAGTCGAGTGAATTCGAGATCTATAGAGTTGTTGAATACATTTTTTAGTGATATATATAGAACATAATCCATAGTTGTAAACACTCTATATGCAATCATGATCCTGCCTCTTTTGGCTATGCCTGATCGCTTTTGTTTTTTGTCGATTCGGCATGCTCAAATCATCCTAAACAAGGGATAATCCAAAAAATATTCACGAGGTATACTAAAAAGTACAATAAGAACACATTTACTTCAAATAAGGTGATATCCTCCCCCAAACTCATATGTCCAAGTATGGTCATAGTTATATGAAATATGATATCTTTTAAGCAGCAGTACGTAATTTTTTTGTACGGGATATACTATTCTTTTCCATATTATATATAATTTTGTTTTTTTTGGATAATCTTTTACTTGGATAATGATGTGTAGTCTTTATCTCCAATATTTGTTGGCTTCCTCCAATTTAAAAAACCACAACAATACCCATCATACAAATTTTATTTGACTGGGACCATATAACAAGATGCAAGATGACATCTTGTGTTAGGTTTAGCCAAGGACATGTGATGCCGACATGGTTGTATTTTATGTTCATGAATTTGCATTACAATTTTATAGATAGGGGCATGGCTCGTTTATTTCGGGTCCGATCACGTCTGGCCTATTTAATAAATAGATCATTTTTTTAATAAGTATTTGAATTTGGAGAGCTTGTTATAAATTGTTCGACTGAATATGATTTAATTAAAGAGTGTGTTTTTATTAACTAATATTAAAAGACGATTTAGAGTTTGGTATTAGTTTAGGGATGAAAATTCAGGACATAGATTAAAAAAAAACATGATTAAATGTTTCGTGCGAGTCAAAGATTAAAGAAATATTGAACTAAGACTAGGTGTCTTTTAATTCATTGATTTCACATCATTAGTTTTTTATGTAATTTGATTGGTACTTAGATAGTTATATTAGCGGTTTAGTTTAATTCGAATAATCGCAACACATCCCTATTAATTACTTATTTAATTAAATAATACAATAAAGTTTACTATTTCACGTGTTACAATATCATGATTAAATATAAAAAAAATACTTTAACTAATAAAACGAGATAATAAATAACTAAAGTATGTATTTTTATATAAATATTTTTAAAATACAACACTTTTTAAAATAAGATAATACTAATTTGTATCCCATAGCCTCCAACAATGTGCATCCTTCTAGTTATATTCCATTATGCCATCAAACCATCATTCTCTCTTTCAAGCTTTACAATTCAATGGGTTACCTTTCAAAGTGAGATGTTGGTATAAAAGAAATATTGGATTATATCTAATAATAATAATAATAATATATTTATTTAAATAAGAAACACACTAAACATTCATCTTGATGAAAATTGAAAAATATATTACAATTTACTTAATGTTTTTGGGTTGTGTCGATTTTAAAATTGGAGTATGACAATGTGTGAGAAAATTACAATAACAGTCTTGTAACTTGTGGGTGGTCCCAAAATTAGTCCTTTAACTTATTAATTTTATAATTTTGATCCTTTTCATATTAAATTTCTTCAATTTACATATTTTTTTAGCCGAAATTTAAAATTATTGTTGGATATTTGCACATGCACCACATATTACCGTGGTAAATAAAGATTTTTATTTTTGTGGCATAATGAGTGAAATTCACATGTCCCTTATAATTAACAATATGACACCATACACATCAAATTAACCTTAGAGGCAACATATTATCAAGAAAAAATGTGAATTTCTAATGTGACATGATTATGCGGTGTATAAATGTAATTGTCGGACAATTTTTTTGAATTTTGATTAAAAGAAAACCAAATTCGAACAATTAAAAAAGATAAAGAACTGATTTTGGGACTACCCATAAGTTAGAGGACTAATTTTGCAATTTCTCCGACAATGTGTAGACCTTTAAGTAGGCTATATACCAAACATATTTTTGAAACAACTCTGAACAAAGTTTGACAAAAGAACATATCTGATACCGTATTTATAAAAGCATGTCTAAGACATTCACCTAAAAGTCTAAGTCTAATCTATTTCCACCTTTAACTCTCTATAGCAATAATATATTGCGTACCTTACGAATGTGCACTTATAAATGGTACGCCCAAAGATTATAATACTTGGTCGATGGGTCAAAAGTGCAAGATAGATACAAAACCTCTACGTACACAACACACACACGACACATATTTTTGTATGCACTACACATAACATGTCATTATGTTCTTGATGAACATTGCATTCACATAGATAGTGAGCATGGTTAGCTAAAAATTTGAAAAATAACAATTTATGATGTTTATAAGATATGAATTTATTAAATTAAGAATTTTGATTTTAGAAACAAATAAAAATTTATTATTTTTACATTTAAAGTTCAATTGAGTGAATGGAAAATCAAACATACTATAGCTAACTAGTCAAGAATCATTTGTTTTATTTCTCATATTATTTTTTCTATATAACTAAACAAAAATATAATAATGTAATAATATATTATCCTGATTTAATATGTATACATAGATATGGTATATATTTTAATAGAAAAAAGATACTATAATTAGAAAGTAGTTTAAATGAAAATATTTTATATTTTCTATTTGTGACGGTATATCGGTCTTCATATATATATATATATATATATATATATAGATTGCCAAAAAGACTACTTTAAGTTTTTGGCTGAAAAATATTTAAATTTGAACATAAATTGTGTTATATGTAAATACATTTATCCAAGCAAAAGATGAGTAACCAATAATTAAAATATAAGAATACAAATAATGAACATAGTGTCTGTGTGAGAGAGAAAAAAAGCATTTGCCCTTCCTTTCTCTTTCTATACGTCAAACGGATTCATATATGTCTTCATCCTCGTTCAATGGACGATGACATAAGTCTTTTTCTTCTTTTTTTGCTGATTCTTTTGACCTCCTACGGGTGTTGACGCCTGTGAATTTAAGTTGAATTTGTTATTTTCTTTAAACTAGATATATTTTCACAATTACTTTTTGTAATATATTTATTTATAAAATAATAATAAATTAAATTAATTTTTTTTTTTTGCTTTTTACAAAAATAAGAAATTTCAAATTATCTACTAATTTTTATTACAAACAAATTATCAAATTTATTGTTGTAAGTGTAAGAACTCGTTTTTTAGTTTTTTCAAAATTGGTATTGGACAAAAACGGATTTTGTGAAGCAAATATAGTAAGAAGACACTTGATCATCTTGGAAGGATATCAACTTGAAGAAGGCGTGTGAATCCAAGACAAATTGAAGGAAGATTTTTCGTGAAAGTAAATATGTCAAGAAATCTATTAAAGAAAGACTGCTCACGACACTTGCAAACAAAATCAGTCAAAATGAGTATAACAGACACTAAAGGATATTATTCGTTATCAAGAAGGAAACTAATATTGAAGATATATATATATATATATATTCATTAATTAAATAAGATACTTTCCATTACACTCATTAATTAAAAAAGATATTTTTCATGTAAATTATGTTTTATGATTGTCCATGACTTGTATATAAAGGGGATAATCTACTAGAGCTATTGAGTTTTAGATTCAATTGAGTGATGTCGAGAGAGAGAGATCATTTAAAAGCACCATAGAGACTCAGTCGTGTTGTTGGTACTTCAGCGAACTCACTATTTAACAGTTTTGAAAAACACCATAGGAATATGTGCGATAGTTGGGCTAGTGAAATCCATTCAATCCGGGCTGGTATTTCAACGAACTCACTGTTTAACGGTTAAAAAACACCGTAGGGATACGTATGCTGTGGTGAAATTCATTCAGGGAACTGAGTAGTTGAACTGATGAAATCCATTCAGGGGACGGAGTAGTTGTGTTGGTGTGGTTTGGTGAAATCCAAGAAATCTATTTAAGGACTCATAGTTGGGAAGTGGGGGAAGTGTGGTGTCATGAAATCCATTGAGATGACTAACTAGTCGGACTAGTTGTTAGGGGAAGTGTACGTAATCACAAGACACTACTTCACTGAGAAAAAAAAGTTATTCCTCGAAACATTATGTTTAAGAGAGTTCTTCCTTAAAATATTAAGTACAAGTTGAGTTTCTAATTTTTGAGTAAGCAATTCAAATTCAATACCAATAAACCAATTCCCCATAAAATATAAATTTAATATAAATAATAAAAAAATTGATTTTTTAAATCTAATAACTTATTTTATAATATGCAACACGAGTATTAAATTAAACTAATTTTTGACGAACTTACTATTTATAAATTATTTTGTTATTATGTTAGTATAGATTAGTCGAAGTTCTGTATGAAAGGTATTGTGTTTGTATAAGTAGTTCATGTGATATTTATCTAATCGAGAATTTCGAAATTTTAGTATGTAAGTTAGTTATTTGAAATATATATATATATATATATATATTTATATGAGTTTCATGTAAAAGGGTTGCACGTGAGATACAATTTAATGTATTATTTATTTAATTATAAAATATCACTATTTTTAAAAAAATAGCAAATTTATTTGATTTTTAATTAATTATTGTGTATATATATTCGTATCTTTTTGTAAACACCAAATTTATATGTGATGATGAATTATATTATATTATACAAACGTATTCCTTAAAAAAAAATGAAAATAAATAATAAAATAAGAGCATAAAAAGAGGTTTCCCTAAAATTTAGGGCAAGGGGACTTGCAAATTATACCTTAAAATCCAACCAGGAGTCGAATATTCAGTGAATCAGAAAAAACGCGGTAGTAAAATTTCATTACGAGAACTAATATACGAGCGCACGGATTTATTACTGTCGCGGTCCCTCTCCCCTGTTGGAGTGCTTTACTTTCTCTCTCTCCCTTTTCCCCCTTCTCTGTTGGCGGTATTCCTTTTCGATCCCGCTCCGTCGTTGTATGCAGGTTAGCGTGTAGGGTACTTTGGTGATTATCGCGATTGAATTGCGCTAGAAGTTGTGTAATTACTTGAATTTTCTTGAACAGGGGGATTTATGGATAAACCCTAATTTTTGGATTTGCTCAATTAAGGTTTTCGAGTGTTTGGATAGAATCGTGAAGTGCTTGAACATGCGGGCCACGGGTTGATTTGCACTTCAATGTGACTTTGTTTGCTTAATTTGGACAAATCATAGTCAATTTCGTTTTAAAAGTTTGGGCGGAATTTGGAGAAGTTTATGGTTAGTAATATTTCCAATGTTTGTGTTTGTTCATGTCGTAAGTTCGCTCAATGATTTTCTTCTTTGGTTTTAGAAATTAACTATATGCTCTAACCTTGTTTTGAACTAGTAAAGAAGAATTTCCATAGAGGGTGTTAATTACTGTGGATTGAATTTCTGGATTATGAAATAATGAAATTTTATTCTCTGGTGCTATTTCACATGTTTGTAATATTAGAGGACAATTTTGATGGTAAAGAATTAGAAGTTGCACTGTTTGTCGAAATAATGTTTTCTTCTGTACAATTGTTCGGAAACATGTTCTGTTGAGTTATAAGTTGAAGCATGACTACAGTACCTTTGAGTCATTTTGCTAATCATTTAGCGATATTCCTGTCAAATTTCTTATCATTATCTTGATCAATTTTGTGATATAATTTGGTGTTTGCTGATGCCTTAATTTTTTTTTTTTTTTTTTTAAATAATTAGGAATTTTCAGCTTGTAGATGCCAAGGTTGCTGACAGTTTTTTAAGAGAAAGGACTCTGCAGATATGAGTTTTTTATCCTAATTATGGATGGAAGCACAAGATTTGACTTGATGTCAGCCAGTCCTGACTCAAATTTTCCTGGGAACTATCAGAGTGTCCCGAGGGGATACTCCACTCCCTCTTTGGGTCGGTCTTCAAGTTTCAGAGAGGGCTCAGAAACTAGGAATGTTGGTTCTGCGAAGGTAAACTCTAGAGTCAATGCTACTTCATCTGGAGATGTGCCTGCATTATCTCAATGCCTAATGTTGGAGCCAATTGTTATGGGCGATCCAAAATACAATCGGTCTGGTGACTTAAGGAGGGTTCTGGGTTTCTCTGTTGGGAGTAATTCAGAAGAAAGCAATTTTAACGTTGGTCATCTGAAGAATTCACCTCCAGGAGCTGTCGAGGAGCTAAAACGATTGAGAGCAAGTGTTGCAGATACTTGTGTTAAAGCCAGGTACGTTTACCTCACCTTAGCTCTTCTTTTGGAAATGTTGATGGTGCAGTAATCTGGTGAATGTCCAATTAAACTGGCCATCTACTGAAAAATTACATTAATTTTTTTTTAAAATTTTATATATTCCAATATTGTGGTTATATAGCGACTTGTTGGCATTGTTGCTGAGAATTTCTTAATGTAAAGAGCTATCTTGAAGCTCACTCACTTTCCAATCTTCTGTGATTCTGTTGTCTTTCTGCATATTCTGAAACTTGATTGTTTTCTTGACTAGCGGTAGAGCTAAAAAGTTGGATGAGCATTTGACTAAGTTAAACAAATATGTTGAGGCCATGCCCTCTAAGAAGCCGCAGCAGCAGCGGAATGAGATGTTGATGAATGAACGATCTGGTGGCTCAACCTTGAAGATTGGGTCTCAGATACATCGGAACTCCACAGAACTAGGAAATCAGAAGCTTGATGATAGGCCTAAGAATGTGGGTCTCAGTAAGAGATTACGTACCTCATCAGTAGAAACTCGGGTTTGTAAAAATAACACATATATTATGTTAGCCGCATTGTGTACTTTTAAGATCTTACTTCTCATTCAATAATTAGATAATAGTTGCTGCTGCTTTTTAGTCCAACATATTTAGTTAATTAGTTGTGGTCTTAGTGCTATCAATATCCGTTTCATTTTGACAAAGCGTACTTAACAGCAGAATAGATTGCAGATTCTGCATTGAAGTACTATAATACATGTTGTGCTACCTGTTTCATTTTAACAAAGCACAGTTGATTTTTGAAAAAGGTTGATTCTGCTTTTCTGATACATGTCAACACACACATCTTGTCTTCTATCTTTTAAAAGCTATAAATGCCCCATAATTAGCAATTGCGGCTTTTGCCTGCATCATCGTAGCACCCACTTTCAGTTAGAATTGGAAAATCCAATAAATATGTTGTAAGTTTGTGCAGTCAACGAACTGGTGCCTGGATTCATTTCCATGCGCTTTATGTTTGTAGTGATTTGTTAATTCAGTTTCTATCAGTAACTGTTATTGTGGAGTTATGTTTTATGCAGTGGTGTTTAACTATTTATTGTTAAAAGTTGACTACTAACCGCCCCTACTTTCAGGCAGAATGCAGGAATAATGGGGTGATGCGGCAGCCTATGACGTTGACAAAAGAAAGAGACATTCTTAGGGATAATAATGCAGATACTGATATGGTTGAGGAAAAAATAAGGAGGTTACCTGCTGGTGGAGAAAGCTGGGACAGGAAAATGAAAAGAAAACGCTCTGTCGGTGCCGTTGTTTCAAGATCTGTTGAAAATGATGGGGAACTGAAACGAAATATGCATCATAAGCTTACTATTGAATCTAGTCTGCTGTCCAGCGATTCCATCCATGGTTTCAGGTCAGTAAGTTCATTGAAGAAACCAAATGTGAAATTTTGCTGTTTTTATGATGTTTGTTGTTCTTTTTCCTTTTTCTTTGCCCCTGTTTGTCTTGGGTTTATTCTATATCTTTGAAACAGCCTCATAAGTTTATGATATAATATATCATAATATATGTTAACTGTTTGTCCACACTGGTTCTCTCTTTAGATTAAGAAGCTATTGGCTGATTTTCACTTAACTTGCGTCAGATCTTGACAAGGCAAGCTTTTTCGACATACTTAGTGCACTTTGTAGTTTTGTCTATTGGGTTTGTGTTAATTTGACTAGAGAATGATTTGTCTAATTTGATGAATCTATCTTAGTTTTATCTGTGCAAAGGGAAACTGCTGCCTTGAGACATGATTTTGCTTCAAAATTGTTTTTGGATTGATTATTTGGTGGGGTTATATCCTAATTTTTTCACTCTGTAAATGTTATTTTGACAGATCAGGGGCTTCTGGTGGTGGTAGTAAGCTTGATCCTATCCCATCTCCTGCTGCTGGTTCTGCTCCCCGCATAACCTTCAAAAATGAACAAGAAAAATCTGTGCAGTCAAGGGATCTATCTGGGGGACCAATTAAGGAACGACCTTTAGGAAAAGTAAATGTTAGGTATGTGTCTCATTTTCTACATAAGTCTGGATTTTAGAAGTTGTTAACATACCTATTTTGCTATGACCTATCCTTACCTGTTTTATGGGGACCACTTTTACTGAACTTACTTTAGGTTGAATAATCGTGAGGACAACCATGCCTTGTGCTCTAGTCCAATTGTAAAAGGGAAGGCATCGAGGGCACCACGGAGTGGCTCAATGGCTGCAGCTAATTCAACTGCTAGTGTTCCCCGTCTGCCTGGAACCTTGGAGAGTTGGGAGCAGGCCCAAGTTGTCAATAAAACGCCTACAATTGGTGGGGCTAACAATCGCAAGCGTTCCATGCCTGCAGGATCATCCTCCCCCCCCATAACTCAATGGGGTGGTCAGAGGCCACAGAAGATCTCACGCACAAGGAGGACAAATCTTATTCCAGTATCAAATAATGATGATGTACAGATGCAATCTGAAGGATGTTCCCCTTCAGATTTTGGTCCACGAATAAGCATTAGTGGGATGAATGCTTCTCTTCTCGCCAAAAGTGTAGCTAATGGAAACCAAAACTATAAAGCCAAATCTGAAAATGTTCCATCTCAAGCGAGACTGTCTGAAAGTGAAGAATCTGGTGCTGCTGAAAACAGAGTGAATGATAAAGGTGTGGGAAGCAGGGATCTTGAAGAAAGAACTGCAAACATTGGTCAGAGCGTTGGGTCATCAGCAATTCCTATGAAAAAGAATAAATTCCTGGCCAAAGAAGATATTGGTGATGGTGTGAGACGGCAGGGGCGTAGTGGGAGAGTTTCACCATTTTCTAGGACTAGCATTTCACCGACAAGAGAAAAATTGGATAATGTGGTGCCAACCAAGCCTCTTCGTAATCCAAGGTCTGGTTCTGACAAGTCTGGAAGGTACTTGATGATTTCCTCTATAGATGAAACTGAATTCTACTTCTTCATTTTAGTTTTTCCCTCCTCATTAGGTCTTGTCTACTGTTTACAGCAAGTCTGGACGCCCTTTGAAGAAACTATCAGATCGCAAAGGCTTTTCTCGTCTCGGTCACGTGGCTAATGGGGGTTCCCCTGATTGTAGTGGTAAAATCTTTAAATTTTCTTTGAATTATAGTTTTCGCAGATGTGTGTGTGTATGTATACATTTTCTCAGTCCTGCATGCTATAACTCCTATGCGAGATTAGAGGAAATGGATAGCTATACGCTTCGGTTTGGTAGTTCATGAAATTTGAGCATGCTGTAAACTTTGTCACATTCATAATGTACCATGATTCCCATAGTGAAAGGAGCAATAAGAAATTCCAAGCTTGTAGTAATTAAAATACATTGATGTGTTATTCTTGTTCAGGGGAATCAGAGGACGATCGTGATGATCTCTTGACAGCAGCTAATCTTGCTTGCAGTTCTTGCTGTAAGCATCTATAATTAATCTGATTTGCTTTTCTCTAATATAATCTGCCAATAATTCCTTGTTCTATATTCATGCTGCAGTTAATGCATGTTCGAGCGCATTCTGGAAGACATTTGAGGCATTGTTTTCTTCTGTTGGCCCAGATGAAAAATCGCATTTATCAGAACAGGTGATTGTTTAAGTGATTAGTCAGATTATCCCATTTTTGTGGTCAGCTGATTCTTATAAAGTTCTATTTATTTTGGATCAGCTGAAATTAGCTGAAGAATCATGTTCACATTTGTCCGAGAGGAGTAATGGAAATCCTGATCAAGTGAAATTGGTTTGTAGTTGTGACCTCTCTTATCTTTCCCATGCACTACTTCTCTGGCACTTCTTTTTCGTTGATAACATATCTTAAAATTGCTATTTTTTATAATAATGCATTGAGTCGAATCTTTGAGTGAACAAGTTGGTTTGTATGTTGGTTCCTATAATTTCCCCTGTTACCTACTGTATCTGATGTTCAAAACGTACTCTTCTTTTATCAGGATGGTCATTACCATGAAGAAACGACAGCTTTTCAAAGAAATAAATGCACGAATGTTTCTTCTGATAAGATGGATTTTGTTGAACAACTTCAGAATTCTTCTCTACATGGGTGCTCAGATGTAGAAAAAAGATTTGACAGAATAACTCCACTTTATCAGAGGGTACTATCAGCTCTCATTATAGAAGATGAATTGGAAGAGTCTGAAGAAACTGGATTTGGGATACCAAGGAGTTCAGTTAATGATTCTCGCTTCCTTTCTGGTACTGAAAATAAACTGGTGGACAACCTAGGATTCTATGAGCCAGTATTTGGTGTTCAAACTAGGAAAAATGGTACTGCTCATAAGTTTTACCCGTGTAATGGAAATATGGACATCGATAGGAACTCCAGTTCTGTAGATCATATGTGTAATGGTGAGCTGATGCAAAGAGACCGTGGTTATGTGAGGTCAGAGGTTGAAGTGTTGGTAAGACTTTCCAGATGTGATCACATGGCAGAAAGTCTGCAGGAAAAAAATAGTGGAATTTCTTCCTTTGATTTTCAATTTGAGCAGATGGGCATTGAAGAAAAGCTTTTATTAGAGCTGCAGAGCGTTGGCCTGTTCCTGGAAGCTGTGGTAAGTTTCAGATTACAGAGAGTAGGGAAAAGAAGGTTTCTAAAATATGTTCCAGTTATATCCATATTTGTATGGAACTGAATTAATTACATTTTCAATGACCTTATGAAACAGCAACTTTTGTACAAATATCATACATTTCAATTATTTTGTTCTTGATCTTTGCATTTTCTTACTAATTGCCTTAATACAGCCTGCATTGGAGGATAAAGAAGATGAGACAATCAACCAGGAAATTGCTCAGCTAGAAAGGGGACTTCATGAGAAGGTCATCTTGGATCATACCATCTCATTACTTTTGTTATGCTCTTTATTACTTGCTTCTGCTCTTGCCCAGCGCTTGCTTGCAACTATTGTGCAATAACATACGGTTGTGATTTCTTAATAAATAGTAACTTTTGATTGTCATACGTTACTCAAAGCAACTTGTTTTCTGTCTTATGCTCAAACCTTTAGATTGGGAAGAAGAAGACATGCTTGGATAAAATACACAAGGCTATTCAAGAAAGAAATGACATTGAAAGGTAATTTACTTAACACCTGACCATTTCCGTGATTATTCAATTTTTCTGTGAGCAAACATATCATTAGTACCAAGTACTGATATGTACACTGCAATTTTATTTTATCTCAGAAACCCTGAACAGGTTGCGATGGACAAACTTGTTGAGCTGGCCTACAAGAAACTCTTGGTTAGTAATAAATACCACCATTCATTCTTTGCAATGCTTCAGAACCCTTGAATCCGTGTATTTCATGTGAACTAATTTTTGTTGGCTTTGTCTGTCAATTTACGACGTGTCTGATGTTTATAATAGATCTTCTGAAGAAAAAATTACTGAATGCTCTGCATATTAATTGTCAGGACAACAGTAATAACATAAAAAGCCAATGTGCACAATAATATTATTGCTTGCCAAAGACAAAGAGAAATGGCTGAAATAGAACACAGTGATTTTGGTATCTTAGCTCACATTTAAATTTGAATCTCACTTGAGCTTGTCATTGTAATTGTCAAAAGATTATATTCTTTGGTTTCTAAACACAAATTGCTCTAAATAAAGTCCCAAGATTTAGTCATAGTTAATTTTATTACACATTAAGCCACAGCTTCCTTATATTAAATTGTTACATTTTCTTGCACATATGCTCTTGTCCCCATCTTTGTCTCTTCCCCTGAGCATTTGATTTTGGATAGGCTCCGGTGGTTACAACTGGTCTAACCCTTAATGAAATAGTCTCCAGTGTGTCTCCGATAAGTTTCTTTGGGTGGTTGCTCGATAAACCATAATAACCTGAGTTATGCATGATGTGTGTGTGAAATTATTTTTTTTTCATTTTATTTCAAGTCTTAGTCTCTGTACAATTTTCTGTTCTTTGATGTTAACTTCAGAGCAACCTTCTAACTGTAATAGTGGAACCTCTTTTTTGAATAATTGACAGGCAACTAAAGGAAGCTTTGCTTCTAAACACGGGATTGCGAAGGTGTCAAAACAAGTTGCTTCAGCTTTTTGCAAGAGGACACTTGCTAGATGCCACAAATACGAAGATACGGGAGTGAGTTGTTTCTCCGAGCCCACACTCCGGGAGCTCGTTTATGCATCACCTCCCAAGTTTTCTGAAACGGAGTTGCTTTCTTCTGTTAACCGGGCAGCAACCAATGGTAAGTACTTGAATCTTGTAAACTGCACCCACAAGTGCCAACTTTATAAATAGGGAATATTTTCAATAACTACCTTGAGGTTTGAACTATTTAAAAATAAACCCAATAAAATTTTCAAGTCACAAAACATACTTGACATTTGCTTCTACTTTACAAATTGTAGCGGTATTGAAAAATGTAAACCTGAGGGGTGTTTGTAGTACCTAAATGGGGTATTTGTAATTTCATATCATAATAGGGTTTTCTGTAAACATTTCAAACCTCCAGGCTTACGCATTATTATATACTCGGTCTACTGTTTGAAATATTAACAAGATTGTCGGGTTCTAATTTGCAACAGATCTGGCTGTAGCTAAAAATGGGCCGATATCCAATAGAGGAAAGAAAAAGGAAATATCACTTGATGACGTGGGCGGTCCAGTTTTTAGAGCCTCGTCAGCTCTGGGCTCCATAGGGGGTACAAAGGGAAAGAGAAGCGAAAGAGACAGGGATCCGCTGACTAAAAATGGTAAGGCTGGACGTTTGTCTATGGGTGGGTCCAAGGGCGAGCGCAGAGCAAAATCAAAACCCAAGCAACGAACAGCTCAGCTTTCCATGTCGGGAGTCAATAAAGTCACAGACACAACGGATTCTTTACACCCCTCGGCTAGTGGGCCCAGTGAAGCAGTCAATCGGAGAAAAGATGTTCGATTTTCGTCTTCTGGTAATGCCCCTGCAAAAGATACGAAGGATGCTTTGGACTTGCCTGCTCTGCCTCTTAATGATATAGATGGAATTGAAGAACTTGGGGTAGATTCGGAAACGGGTGCACCACAGGATCTGACTACTTGGTTCAATTTTGAAGTGGATGGGTTGCAAGATCATGATGATGCTATTGGCCTTGAAATACCAATGGACGATCTCTCAGAATTGCACATGTTTTGATCCTGGCTTTCTTCTTGTACAGATTCGGTGTGGGATTACTGAATTGGTTAGAATTCGATCTTTTTTTGGGTTTGAAGTGCCTAATGGCCCTTGTAATTATGCAATTTTTGTTCGTAATCTAGGAAAATTGCTCAGGAATTCTTCATATATTACAGACAATGTTTCCTCATCGTATGAGGTATCAAAAGTACTTGTGTTAGGTTATAGAATTGTCTCTCACATTCATTGTGATACTGTTGTATCACTTCATTTTTCCAATTAATTTTTATAGTAGCAACTGATTTGTACCACTACAAGTGCATAAATCACATTGAAATTGAATATTACTATTGCTACTTGTACATCCTATTCAAATCCAACGGCTCGTTCTTAATAAAACTGTTGTCGTTGCATATGAGACGAGTTATGAACAAATATATATGTACGTAATATCTACCATCCAATTTCAACATATCTATACGAGCATTTGTTGCACGTATAAAATGAAAGATACTGCATCTAGTGTATTTTACACGATGTAGCATCTACAACTCCATATCCCATTTTCAATTTCAAATGCAACACAAAGAATAGTAAAGAAATAAGCACAACAAACACTTGGGCTGATTTTGAAGCAACATCCAACAGTTTTGCCAACAAGGTACAATGACCTTGATGTCAATGAAAGGTACAACTACCTTATCTAACACTACATCAGATTTGCTCATCAATTGTCATTTACTATGTCCATATGTTTAATTCTAGCTGCCCTTCACAGCTATATAAATACAAGAATACTCATTCTTGCTTATGAACACACTTTTAAATCATGAAGTACCTCAGGCTTCACAAGTGCCAAGATGAGCCAAATTTGAAACTGGGTGCTAGTTTTAGCAGCAGTGAGGTTCACAACTCAGCAAATGATAACAAGAAGGTGAAAAGCCTGGCAGAAGCCATGCATAGAGTCGTTTCTTCTCGTGTGGTAAAACACCAGCCTTCTGCTTCGCCTGGTTGTAACGTATCACAGCTTGATTCCCAGAAATCTGTCAGTGGAACCAATTGAGTCTAAAGGCCTGGTTTTCCTCCAGCAATATGCATGTATTTGTTCGTCCAGTAATATAGAAATACGCTATGTATCTTTGTGTAATTTCTGCAGTCAGTACAATGAATATAATGGAGTTATGAAAGTTGCCAACTAAATATGCAGGTTTGTCAATTTGTTTCTTTTTCTTCCCCCAAACACACCCCCACTCCCCTCAAATTTTCAGAGGTTTATACTTCTGACGACGACAATGGTGAAAAAACTATGAAGATTATAGCTACCTATTTCAACAGAAAACAGAGAAGCAAATTTCGAGAGAGTGAAAACCAATCAAATATAGACGAACAAAGGATCAGAGGAAACACAAAATTTAGCTTTATATTTCTGTTCTAGTGAAGCTTGCATAAACATCATTAACAGGAAATGTTCTATTCAAACGTGCCATTGATTGACTTGAAATAACATTCTTCTTATAGAGAGTGCCCGCTAGCTCCATAGCCTCCACTCGCCATCCTGAAAACCCAATACCTTCAATCAGCAGAACGTACGAAGTCTCATTTGGTTGGCAGCCCTTTTTCACCATTTCTTCCAGAATTGCAATAGCATCATCAATTCTATGAGCTTTGCATAGTCCAAGAATCACGATGTTGTAAGTGACAACAGTTGGTAAGAATTCGCTATTTTTCATATCCGCTAACAACTCAACAGCCTTATCCACCATCCCATCTCTACAAAAACATGATATAAGTGAATTGTAAGTAATTTCATCCGGATTAATCCCTTTAGCAAACATCTCCAAAACCAGTTCCAAAGCTCTCTTTCGATCCCCAGAACTCCACAAAGCGCTTATCATTGTGTTATAAGTGCTCACATCAGGTGGACAACCATTCTCAGCAAGCTTACCAAAAACCTCCATAGCTTCATCTGCATTACCATTCTTGCACAACGCAGATAATATCGTGTTATAATTCACTATATCAGGAAAACAGCCACTAGAAATCATGTAATCCAAGAACGCTATAGCCAAATCTAGCCTTCCTTCTTTGCACAGTGCTGAAATCAATGGATCATATGTGTAAGTATCGGGTGTTAATCCTTCATCCAACATAATCTTTAACAAGTTGATAGCCTCATCTAATTGCCCATCTTTGCATAGAGCACTTATCAGAATGCTATACGTGACCACATTAGGCTTACAATTAGCCGAAAACATTTCCTTCATAAGCTCCTCCCCATCTTCCCATTTTCCTTGATTCAATAAAGCCCGCAATAAAATATTATACGATATCACATCTGCTCTGCACCCTCTACTTGTTAAGCTTCTTACAAACTCAAAGGCCTCATCCATCAATCCTTCCCTACACATTCCTCTGATTATCGTATTGTAAGTATACATATCAGGCTGTAGTCCTCTAGACAGCATTTCATCGAACAGTTTCATTGCCTCACCAATGCCCCCTTCAAGAATCATTGCCTCTATTAGGATGGTGTATGTGATCACCGTAGGATGGCAATTATCTTTTACCAACTGATCCATCATCTTCAATGCTAAATCAAGCTTCCCCCTATTGCAAAGACTTCCTATCATGATATTATACGTTACAATATCGGGCGCAAACCCTCTGTCCCTCATTCGACCCAAGACTCGATTAGCCGAATCAATCTGATTGGCTTTACACAAACCACTAATGAATGCATTGTATGCATATATATCAGGTTCACCATATCTATCAAGAATCCGCATTACTTTAACCGCTTTATCCACACATTTCATGTTGAAAAACCCTTTGATGAGCTTCGTGCAGAGAATCACATCTGCTTTGTGACCCAAATTCACCATACATTCAAGAAAATAAAGACCCTCATCATAATTCCCCGCTTTACAAGACCTATGGAGCAGTTTCAGAAAATGGGATTCCTTAAAATCACTATAGGAGGACAAATGAGTTGGCTTAGTTTCATTAGAAACCTTAACCTTCTGTGGATTTCTGTAGTTGACAATCCTGGGCTCACTGCGGTTTTTACAGCTGAGAATAGAGTTGCGGTGAGGCCTTTGAGTACTGAGTTTCTGTTGGGTAAAAATGAGGCCCTGAGGGAAGAACTCAGCACAACAAGGTGTAGTCATCAGCTACCAGTTTCTCACTATCTTCAGTTCTCATGGAGCATTATCTTGAAAATAAGAGAGAGAAAGATGAAGAGAGAGAATACCTGTGACTGCCGAAAGATTAGGCTGCAGCCATCAAATTTAGATTTTCATTAAATATTAGTGGATTATGTTTTCCTTTGGATAAGGAATTTAAAAGGCAACACACCATTCTTATTTCTTACACGGTTCACCCGGGTTGTGATTCGGGTCACATTTGGGTCAACGGTACCCATTTTAACGCACCAAAAAAAAAAAAAAAGTGAAATAAATTAACTTTTTTCTTTTCCTTCCCTCTTTTGAGGGCAGCATTCTTTGCATTTGAAGAACAACTCCTCTTGGGGATTGTTATTTGCTGTCGACCCAAATTGATCCTCTATTCCCACGCCAACACCCAAAACCGAAGAAACCTCCATCTTTTTTTCCTTCTTGGGGTCTTCTTCATTGCCATCCAGAATCTTGATTTCTGGACGAGTTTCATTCTTCTTCAATCGGTTGCCAATAATTGGTGCTGCTGATTGTTTTGGCTCAAAATCCGAGCCCGCTGAATTTTTTTCTCGAGTCTTCGGAAAACTGTGTACAGATCAAACAGAAACTATGGGTGTGGGTTTATCTATCCTCATAGGCGTAAAGTCCTTAACTTTATTCTTCTTCTTCATGTCCCTTCGAATTTTAAAATTCACTCTGCTACCAATTCCATTCCTGTATGCATCTTTAATATCATTCTTGGTTTCAATCGCTTCCCACCCATCCATCAATCTGCCCATACTTTTGGGGAAGGATTCAGATGGGAGTTTTCCCATCTGGGCAATGATCATGTTCAGTCCATACTTATATTTTGTGAGAGTTTTTTCATTTATTAGAAGGTTTACAAGTGGGGAAGCTCCATACAGTGAGGTTTCTGAAGGATTGTACGTAGGAGGGTGGCCTTATTCACCTGAGAAATTGCCACCTGGAAACCCTGCCATTATTGACTGCACCTGTGAGTTTCCGAGGAAGAAGGAGTTTTCGGGTAATGCTTATATGTGTATTCCTACGTGGGATACGCGGGCGCCTGAGCCGAGTCAGATTGAAACTGCTGTGAACTGGGCTTGTAGGAAGAGAGCTCAGAACACTCCCATTTTTGTCCATTGTGCATATGGTATGCTATCGATTCCTGAAGCCGATATTAGTAGTAACAATTCATTACATCTATAATACATATGTGAACAAATCTTTGAATTCTGCTGATGGTGAATGTATGGATGTCTTGTGTTTGTTTACTATCGAATGCTTAGTATTGTAAATCATTTTGGATTGTCATCATTCTTGTTGAACTGAATCAGGACACTCCTATGTCCATGTTAGGAAAGATTGATGAAGTGTGATAAATTACTTTTGTTGTTGTAGATGCTACACCGGGTGCATAACCATCTATAATTACTCATACACCATGTGAATATACTTAAAACGAGTGGTGGATAGGATGTGGCATAGATTTAATCTTTGCTGAATTTGGAGGTTTTTCTGATAAAATAGTAATTTTCTGAATTGGAATCTTTCCTTTTGCTATGTTCGATGGCATAGTCTCTCTAACTAATCACTCGATGTGAAACTAGGTTGCCACTGCTTGTTCTGGTTCAAGAAATCGACGTTTTTGGTTTATGATTAACTTGCTGTCAATATTCAGTGTAAGTGATCCAGGGGGGTGGGGGAGTGACATGTTTGTTTAGGGGAATCCATAGTGGTTCATACACTCTTTCTTAGTATAAATAGAAACGATCATCCACTATCATATATTATGTTTCGTTTATTGTTTTCCTATTTCTTATTTTCAATAAACATGGCATGAGCTGGCAAGAAAAGAATGAATATTGCGTGTGTGTGTGTGTGTGTGTGGGCAAGAACAAATGTAATAGTTATGGCAACTTCCTTGTAGCAGCTGTCAACAGAACAAGGTACAGCCAATAAATGAATGTTGTGAAGTTTCCATAGACCTGATTAGCAGTCCAGGTTTAGCTTCAAGCTTTTATGATACTACCCTAAACACACCCTAGATCCTAAACCCTTTTAAGTTCTTGTAAATTAACTAATAGTTGCTACCAACTCTCCACATTATCTTGTGTGGTTCCATATTCAACATAATTGATTTGATTTGTTGCATTTTATTATTACAGGCCATGGGCGAAGTGTGGCAGTTATGTGTGCACTGTTGGTCGCTCTTGGCTTGGCAGAAGATTGGAAAGATGCAGAGAAAATGATCAAAGAGAAGCGCCCTTACATTCGTATGAATTCTCTTCATCGCAGAGCCTTGGAAGAATGGTCGAAGAACAGATTATCTCCACCTAAAAGAAAGGGAGAATACGGTGCTGCTTCTGTTGCATTATCGAGTGCCTCGGAGCAGTCCTGATGATTAGTTAGGCCAGGAAGCATAAGAACAGTTCTTCATTGTATTTCAAAATATAAGTTAGTTTTCCATAACATGTTAATCTAAGACCATCTGGTTCTCTCTCGCTCTCTCTCTCTCTCTCTCTCTCTCTCTCTAGCAGGTATTTCTATTCCTCTTTTCTCAAATAATATTGGAACATGGAACTGTATATCCAGTTGTTTGCTTTGCCGTATATGGTGTCATGATGAATGTGAAAAGTACATCTTGATGCAGAAAACTCCGATTACTCTTTTCATTTGTATATATCAGTCATGTTACTGCATGCACATGATAGATTAGTCCGTTGAATTCATTTCAAAGATCCAACAAGCCCTATCTTGCGCCGCCACAAACAAAATCCAAAATTCAACTAGATTTCCTCTCAATATTTATGATTGTTCATGAAGTTTTATCATTATTCGTAATATTGCTGACTTGAACTTTGAATTAAAGTAAGTTCATACAAAATCAATCAAAACAAATCACAAAACTTTACTGGGAACTTCACGTCTCGGAAATTTTTCAGAAGAGGAAAGCATTTTCCAAAAAAAAATATTACATTATTGATACAGACAAATACAATTCAACGAAGACTTTACATCATCAAATCACAGAAGAGAGCAGTCTTCACAATGATGTGAATTGCGAAGAAGATACTCGTAGACTAGGATCCGTATTCAGAGTGTCACCACCATGAGCTTGTAATTTCTAGGCTACGTTGATTACATTATACACGAGCATACAAAAGTTATTCAATATCCAAATGAAATGGGTGCAACTCAAGTTCCTGAACCACCGGCCCGTTTAGCTGCTTCAGATTTGCTCACCGTCATAAAGGATTCTCCACAGCCACATTGACCCGCAGAATTTGGATTGATGAATATGAACTCGGATCTGTTCAGGAGTAAAATTGTGAATTCAGATTTGAACATTCATAGACAAAGCTAGCTAAACAAAACTGAGCTCAATTCAGATCAATCAGCAACAGGAAATGGAAACTATGTTGTACCTAAGTTTGTCATCTACAAAATCCATCTTGGTGCCTATGACATGCATTAGGGCCTTTGGATCAATTAAGATCTTCACACCTTTGTCCTCGACCAACTCATCAAACTTTCCTTTATCATCTGCACAATCTAGGAAAATTCAATGATTTACAAAAACCGTTCTGCAACAAGAGAAAACAGAGGAAAAATATGAACGAAGAGCAACAAATTCTTAAGATGAGTAAATCTTGTATACTTCTTTCCTTGATCATTCCCATAGATCTAGTGTATATAATATGCTGCCTGAATCCATCTAGTGGATGGACAGGACTGTCCCCTCAATGCATTAACAATTACAGCAATCTATCCATATCAGAGTTTCTTTCACGTTTAAACCCCTATGCTTCTCTTGGTCATTCTTTCTATCCTAATGCATACAAGGGGCCACAACATTTGTATAGAAGCTAAAAGGGGCCATTAACATTTATTTTATATAGATAGATTGATAAATAGATAGATAGATAGATAGATAGATAGATAGATAGATAGTTGAGTTGTGTTACATTAGAATGAATTATTCTACGTATACATGCATCAATGCCTCTATCTCTCTCGCACTAAGATCCATCACTAACTATCTTCATACATGCATAATATTATAATTTCCATCGAATCAAACAAGAAAAATTGACACTTCTTGTTTAATATATTTTTCCTTCTTATATTGTGCACACCCAGTTATAAAATCTTGGACCCGCCGCTGAATTTACGGCAAGGTGACAAGAACATAGTTGCACATGGAGAACAGGTGAAAAGAATCAAATTCCCACACTAAAATATGAATAGCATCATTTCAAGATTATGCAGCTACAAGATAGTTCAAGCAACATCAAGTAAAAATACCTAACAGAATGCATATTCGCTCCAATTTTTACCCTAACACATCTAACCTAATAAATTCCAACATGTTCGCTCCAATTCTTATCCTAATCCAATGCCTAAAGAAACACCAACTCCACAAAATCGGAAATCTGAATACGCCAAAAGAACTATCGTACGCAATATAAAGAAATTGTTAAAAAAGAAAACGAAATTGGATGGAACGTTTGGAGTTTACCGGCATAATTGAGGGTGTAGGATAAACCGTTGCAGCCGCGAGCCTTGACGCCAAGCTTGAGGAAAGAGCGCTGGCGCTGGTCGAGGAGCTGACGGATTCTACCCGCGGCAGCTTCCGTTAACGACAGCACTTGCTTTCGCATGGTGACTCCGGTCAAATCTTTCCGGCAAATTTCAGGATCAATGCCGCCATTTGAAGGAAAATGTAAGATGGGCTTGGGCCTTCACTTGGATTCCAAATTTGTGGGCTAGTATAATAGAATAGTTCAGAAAAGTTTGAGCCCAATAAACTTTAACGTGTAGAAAAATCCAGAAGCCCAATACTCGGGCTATATGATAATTGGACTCTATATGGTCATTTTGTTAAATTATTTGGACCCGACCCGAATTCAACAAGTGGATGTTTCCTATAGTATTAACTAATAAAGTCCAAATATATGGGTGTTTGCAATTGATTGTGCTTGTAAATACGAATTTTGAAAAAAAATTAAAATTCGACTGCATTTTCAAAATAATCACTTTTCGATAATTTACTAACAAAAAAATCACTATTAATCAGCTTTGGAGCAGATCTTTGGTCGAAGAAATATTTCAAATTAAGTTTTGTATGAAGATAAAAACTAGACCGCATTTGAAAATAGAAACGAGATTGATTAAAATTTCGAAAGTAGAATGTTTGTTAAATAATAATTTTTTTATCAATTTATCAATAAAAAAAGTCTTGAATCACTTTCAATGAGTTTGAAATAGATACACGCACAACGACAATTAACTTATTTTGAAAATAAGTTTTCGATTTTCAAAATTTACAAATAAGAAAAGTAATTTTAAGCTTAATTTTTTTTTCGAACGCCCCATTTGATCCCTTAAAAGATCATCTTAAAACTGGTTCAACGAGCTGCCGTTTAAGAATTTACAAACGCTCTAAACTCGATAAAAAAAAGATAAAAAAACAAAAAACAAGAAAGATAAACTCATAAAATAGGCCACAAATACTGCTGTAATGTTGTGAGAAACCTAATATTTAAAAATAATTTTTATTTTATCAAATAATCTTTCTTGATTTATCTAGAAAAAAAAATGTTTGATTTAAGTTTTCTAGAGCATACTTGAAGCGACACTGACATATGGAGTGTCCGAGAGCGCTGTAACCTCAAACTACCACACATATGTCCTAATTCTGACCAAATTATCATATTTTATATTAAAAAAAATAATAATTAACAATTACATAACGACAATGCCCCCAACCCTTTAATATTTATTATTTTATTTTATTTAATTTTTGGCTTGATCATGGTCACCCTACCTACTATTAATATTAATGCTCGTGGCACCAACTGCATGCCAGCATTTGTTTCCAGCAACCTCACTTTTCTGGGTGCTTTCTTGATTTTAAGCTACAGCCCTCTAGTTCTCTCTAGAACCTCCTCCTGCTGCTGCTGTATCCCTCTTGCTTCCTCAAGGTTTCTCTCTCCTCCTTCTTTCTCCCTCTCTCTTGATTTTGTTATTTCTCTGTGTTTTATGGTGTCTTGGTTTTGTTTATTCCAGTTGAAATGTTCACTTGATGTAGTGATCTTGTTTGTCTGATTTTTGGGGCTGGAATCCTAATCTTGATTGCAGTTCTTTGCTTTGCTTATGTTTGGTTACCATGATTTAACTCCTCCACCAATCTCTGTCGGACCGAGGGTGGAGCTCTGGGGGCGAGGGATTTCGCTTTTGCCACAAGGAAAATTATGGAATAATAATGAATAAATAGGTCTTGTTTGGTTCGTCTTTTTGTTTTTGATACGATAAATAATTTTATGAACTCGAAAAAATAAAATACAAATTTTTTTTTTTTTTAATTATTGTTTATTATTTTAGTTCATAATATTTATAATTATGTATTTTCAGGTGAAAAGAATGTCGATGCTCACCGTTCCTTCCTCTTGCTTACCCAAACAAGCACCCGTTATGATATCGTCCTCTTTGAATCGAAAATATTTATCCCCATTAGGCTCCGTGAAGCGCGTGTCAAGCGCGTTTGGCTTGAAATCGGGCCCCACGTATAGAGCATCGGCAATGACCACTTATAAGGTGAAATTGATCGGTCCAGAAGGCGAGGAGCAGGAGATCGAAGCCCCGGATGATCAATACATCCTTGACTCGGCAGAAAATGCCGGCCTGGACCTGCCTTATTCGTGCAGGGCCGGGACGTGCTCTACTTGTACGGGTCAGTTGGCGTCGGGTTCGGTTGACCAATCGGATGGATCCTACCTCAACGACGAACAAATGGAGAAGGGATACGTGCTCACGTGTGTGTCGTACCCTCGATCGGATTGTGTTATTTATACTCACAAGGAAGAGGAACTTAACTGAGAGGAGAAATTAGTAAGATTGAGCATGCAATATTGTTGTATTTAGACCGATCGAGGGTACTTGTTGTTGCAGTGTCGGAATTTGAACGTACTAGGTTGTGTTAGAGACTATTTGGGCCATTCTTATTTGCTTACATGTGAGGCCTATCTTTCTTCTAGATCCTCTTCTATGTGTTGCCTTTTTCTAGTCAATATTGGGAAAATTTATGTCGGCTAGGAATATAATTGTATATGAATTAAATATGAAATATTAATTTATGATGGATGAACGTATTTTATTGAAATTTTTTGATGGATGAACGTATTTTATTGAAATTTTTAAAAACTAGTATTTTTTTCTTGCGTTGCACGATTTGTAATATTTATAATAATATAATAGTTAGTAAATTATAATTAATAGTAATTTAATTATTACATTTTGCATTTTGTTTTGTATTGCATTATTTTGTTACTTTTATTTAATAAATAAATAAATTTATAAAATAATAATATATTTTTTTAAAATAAAAATTCGTGATATACAAAATATAATTTTATTTTGTATAAAAATTTCACAATTTTATTTATATAAAAATATTT
Organism: Caryopteris x clandonensis; assembly: GCA_028749325.2. NCBI lineage: Eukaryota > Viridiplantae > Streptophyta > Magnoliopsida > Lamiales > Lamiaceae > Caryopteris > Caryopteris x clandonensis. Next base: position 2,506,960 of record JAPYKT020000027.1, on the reverse strand, counting down.
TAAATATCAAATATATTAATTAATTTAAAAAATGTTTTATATTTTTAAAAAATTATTTTTACTTAATATGGATATCAAATTAAAGATTTTGAAAAAATAAATAATTTGATATATTTTTCATGAAAAAATAAGTTGAGACGTAAAAGTTATAAGCTTTTAAAATTAAGGTAAAAAATTAAAATAAACAAAAAAATAAAAAAAAGTTATTGGTCAATCATTTATGCACTATCCCACATTCCCACCTCCAATAACATCCAATCTCATTTTTTTTCAGAAATTAAAAATTAATAAACAATTTTGGCGGGAAAATGACAAAACTGTAATTTAGCCAAACTGTCTTGCTTTTATATAATTATAGATAAATTCTCGACGAGTATAAAATTATGATTAAAGATTAGATGTCTCATATGGTGAAAATGTGTAAAAATACATTACACATTTCTTATTTATTGAAGTTTTGCGTACTTAACATATCATAAGGTAATATATCATAAGGTGGTGTAGTAATTTAAACAACATACAACTATAGGTTGCAATGGCAAAGGCTACTTGCAAAGTCTGCGGTTGGCTGACTTGGTTCAGTCGACTCAAAATGGATGAGCCCACCTTAACTATTCACGTATTTTGGTGTTTGGGCTTGACTCGAAATGGATGAGCTCACCCATCTATTCAAATATTTTGATTATTTATTCGTTGTATCAGACTTTATACTTGTGCTGTAGCGTTTTAAATGATTGTAACTGTAATCAAAATACGTGGTTTGAAACATTAAAAGTGTCAATATATAGATAATATGTACCAATAAATTAAAATAAAGTTTAAGATGGATAATCCAAGTGGGACCACACTTCCATTTGAAGAGAGGATATACTTCGATCCCCATAAACGATTCATGTTAATGAATCTTGTCCAAAACTTTCAGTTACAAGCTGTCATGTGCAATTTATTAAATTATTATATCAGTTTTAAATAATGTGATATATATATATATATATATGTATATATAGGCAGAATTATTGAACTTCAACACGTCGTCGCTCGTGAGCGCTTAGGTTGCAAATTAAACACTCTACTCCGGAGCGTCGTTGGGAACTCCTCCAAGGTATGCGAGTTATTTCCGCCTTACAAGGGGGGGAAAGGCCCACGGCATAGCCCTCGATTTATGTGTTTTCTACTTTTTTTATGCCAATGATTGACATTTCACAACTAGGTATCCTTCTAGAATATGTTGCTTTACTGGTCGTCCTCTCCTAGTGTAAAGAACTATCTCGCGAATTTATGTCCGTGTTCTATCTAGTTTATGGGCTTAATGAGTTATATTCATAGAATTATTATTTATTTCTATCTATTTTGGGTTCCTATATATGTTAACCTCTTAATCATTTTTTTTTTAATTTGATTTGATTGTTTACCAATTTGATTTAAAAAAAATCGAATCCAAACATTATTGTTGTTGTTGTTATTATTATTATTATGCAATAAATATAAACTTAGATGCTATTCTTCATTAAATTGAACTTTTTATTATTATTTTTTAGAGTCGTGTCTTATTTCACAAATATGCACATTAAATAATAATAATAACTAATTTTCAAATAAACATAGTCGATTTTATGTTCTTCATTATAATATTAGATTATAAAGTCCGTTCTCTACACCTGATTCTATATTCTAAAACAAAAAATATCGATTTCTCATTAAAAAAAAGAAAAATCTCAAATAATTTTTTTTTTAAATCTATTAAAACAATAGTAATCCAATAATGGTCAAGGATAAGAGCCTCCTTTTAGGAATTGTAATTTAGGACATATAAAAAGAAAAAAATCATGGAAATTAAATTACGACAAATAGAAAAGACAAAAATAAAATAAAATAATAATAATTATTATTTGGGAAAAAAGTATGTTATGAACAATGGGACATGAAAATTTGTACTTTTTGGTAAATTTACAAACAATTGGCGCCACCACGGTTTGACCACGTACCTAAATCGAACCGCTTTTGAGCCGCGAGGCCGGCCGGTCCGACCCTGCAAACAATTGGCGCCACCACGGTTTGACCACGTACCTAAATCGAACCGCTTTTGAGCCGCGAGGCCGGCCGGTCCGACCCTGCCCGATCTTCACCTCAACGAACAATACTGTTTCCTCTCCTCCGCGATCGGCTTTTTCCTGATTTAGACCGAAACAAAGAACTGATAATCCTGGAGAACCCGGTTTTCTTACCATCGCCGCTCCTGAGGGCAACTCTGCCGATGCAGGAGACGCGCGGCGAGCCTGGTTCAGACGCATGCACCACGGTCTTCCCTCCCGGTTCAGAGCGGCTTCTGAACAGCGACCTGCCCAGCTTCTTCTCCGACAGGTTCCGGTCAACACCACCGTGTTTCCGAACGTTGGGAAGCCCGAAAACTGAGTTTCGGGAAGACTTTCTGTCGGAGCGATGAGAAAAGGAGTTGAAATTCCGGTTGAAGCCGAGCTTTAGAGAGGTTTTCCGCTGCATTACAGCATTGCTGTTGAACCAGTCTTGTTCGTCGTCGGTGGGGACCCAGAAGGACTCAGGTGGAAGATCGGAGAAGGTTTCTGCTGGTAGATCTAGGTTTGGTTCTGAAGCCATTTCTGCCACTGTTCTAACTTTCTAGAGAGAGAGAGAGAGAGAGAGTTGGGAGGGAGTTTTCGAAGTGGGAAAGATTGAACAAAGCATATGGGTATGTTTCCCATAAGATAATGACAAGGTCCATTGTATTTCGTTTTAGTAGCCACTGAACAGATGAGTTTGAAACAACTAAGGTTATTTTGTAAGTATTCTAAGATAATTTTACTCTATGTAATAACACGGTAAAAGAGTAGATTCTTCTGAGGTTTCGGTTCCAATTTCTATTGTAATTTAACTTTACTATATATGCTCGATTATAATATTACTCTATATAAATAACGTGTACTAGTAATATTAAAATATGCTAAAACACGTACAAGATGAGATAGATTGATAATCTCGTTTTATTTATTGAGCATGATATTCCGAACATTCCAAATGAATATTTGGACTGAAAAACACGTTTAATGTTCATTTATTAGGCCATGTTGAAAAAATTCGTGCTGAAAAGTCTGTTTTTACAATCGGACCTTTTCCATTTTGATTTATGTAGCTCCTAAATATGAATCATACTATACAAAACAAGTTATATATATATATAATATTATTGTAGAGAGAGATTTGCAATGACATTTTTAAGTTCGTATTGATAAAATTAAAATAAAAGAAAAATTAGTGCAATTCTAGTGATACTAACAATTCTTTTTACTATTCCCGGTAAAAAAAAAACAATTCTTTTACTATTAGCGTGTGTGCGTTTCATACAAATTTTGAAAAACGTGAGAATTATGGAATTCAATTTTAATTCAATGACTTATGTTACAAGAGATTTAATCAATTTAGCTTCATTTAATTTTACGTTACAAAATACTTAACTAATTAAGCTTTACTCGATAAATTTACCGTTAGTGTTCATATCACATACCCAACTTCAAGACGCCCTTTTTTTTTTTATCTTTTCACATGTATGTAATGTGGGCTATATATAATTTTCAAATTTGAATTCAACAAAAATACAAAAAATAAAATAGTTGTATCTTGATTTCTTGATTGGCATACCTATCATTGGGATTAATTAATAATGTGCTCAAATTTCAAACCAGAGTTTCAATTGTCAAATGTGCAGGAGCTGGCGTGGATCTTCATCTTTTTAAATTCACACATGGACATGGACTACAGTTATTTCAAGATTGTCTCAATGAAATATTCAACGTGACCACAATTGAGGGTGACTTTAATATTTGAATAATTAATTAAATGACATAACTATATACTAATTATTTCATTTTTATTTGTTGCAATTTGGTATTACATGCCACGCGATACTTCATACGTCTATATATTATTCAAATCAAATGCTATATATATATATATATATATATGGTTTTGGTTTCAGAACCGCCAGTTTCTGGAACTGAAACCGAATCGGCATATAGCTGGTTTCGGTTCCGATTTCAAAACCGGCGGTTCCACGGTTCTGGTTTCTGTTCCCGATTCCCGATTCCTTTTTTTATTTACAAATTCACACTTGGAACTGTCGGTTTGAAATCGAAAACCGACATTTTTGGAACAAAAACCGCCGGTTTAGAAGAGCCGGTTTAAAAAATCAGATATCATGAAACCAAAATCGAACCGAGTTATCAGTAAAATCGAACCGTTGACCGCCAGTTCCGGTTCGAAACCGGTACCATGCCCATGCGTAGATGGAAGACTTGAATGAAAGAAAGAGTTGAATAAGACTTTCAAATTATGCCATATTTAATAGATTTTAAAACAACACATAAACTATGATTAATCAAAATTTGTAATATGTACTATACATATTTTTATAAGTTGGTATTCAAAGAAAATTAGACTACCCTTTGTATATGAGATCGATCGGTTGCAACTTCAAAGTATTTTCTGGCAATTTTTATGTTAGAAAATTTAAGAAATAATAAAAAATCTTAAAATAATTAAATGAATTCTTAAAAAAATGAAAATAACATGTAATGTTTGTAAAATTACTATTTTTAAAAAATAAGCTAATTAATTTAAAATACCTCAAAATATTTATAAAATAAGTACATTAAAATTATTTATAATTAAAGTTTAGGAAAAATGAATACAAGATTTAGAACCGGCATGGAAGCATCGGTCAGCTGGACTGGACCTGAACGTAACCAGCAGGTTCCAGGCCTGGCCCATATCGAATTCATGTATTGGGCCGGTAAGCCCAGCTGGAGAGATCGAGAGATGAGATATATAATAAAAGAATTAATTCCCAAACATATATATTTTAATTAAGATTATAATTATATAATGGAATAAAATAAAACCACAAGGGTTAATAATAATAATAATAATAATAATAATAATAATAATAATAATAATAATAAATGATATATTAATCCTTATATGCTTAATGGGATTTGAATCAAATGTGCATTTAATATCTAAAAGCAGTCAACCTAAAGAGAATATTTTTATACCAAAGTGCTCATTTTTATTTTGCCAATAAGAACTCTTTAAAACTTTTCTAAATATTTTTATACCAAAGTGCTCATTTTTTATTTTATTTTTATGATATTTTTATTATTTTATTAATTTTTTTACCAAGACGCAGTATCATTTGCATGGACCATGTACTTATATATTTACCTTAAAATTATAACTATTCTAATCTCTCCCTTTATCTTTCTCAAAAAAAAAAAAAAAAAAAAAAAAAAATATATATATAGAAGTTTATGTTTTTAATATTTTCAGCTTCATTTATAAGGTATATTTTATTATGTTCGAAAAATATGGTTGATATTTAAATCATTTTTTTATAATATAATATTTTATTAGAACGGCATGTATCTGATGCTTGATTCGATTGAATCATAATATTTGATTTTTTTATTATATTAGGTTAATGAATAGTATTGGACCCTCTGTAATTGTTGTGATTGTATGTATAATACTTTATTGAAATAGTAGTATGGTAGTTAATAGAGATAATACCAATTGATTTGAATTAGTTGTAAATATTGATTTGATTTGATTTGATTTGATTTGTGTATATCCTGTATTTTAGGTATACCTTGACCATATCCTTTTCTTAATTATAGGATATTGTTGTAACTACACATACGTGTATATATATGTGAATATACTCTCACCAGTTCTCACGGTGATTTTTCCAATCTTCTCTCAATTCTGAATTATGTGCTTACATATTCTGTCATGGTATCAGCCTAACTCGTTCCTAAACCCTAAATTCTTCCGCCGTCCTCCTTCTCTACCTCGCCGGTGTTTACATCCGGCTCTCCTCTTCTCTTGTTTTGGTGATATTGGTTGGTATCCGCCATCGCCAAATCTCAGTTTCGTCATCATCATGTCGAACTCTGCTAATGATCCTCTCCCTGTTACCACAATGATCAATATGATGCAAATTAAACTTGAAGCCTCCACATATTTGATGTGGCGCCGCCAAACAATACGCATGGCTGAGTGTTTTGATATTTTGGGCCATCTCGACGGTACGACTCCAGCGCCGTCTTCCACGATCACGCCGGAGAGCGGCGCTGCCACTGCAAACCCGGCTTACACGACTTGGCGTCTGAAGGATAAACGCCTTCTCAGTGTCATATATACCTCTCTCTCTGCCGACGCGGCCTCGGAGGTCATCGATTGCACATCCGCCAATCAAGCGTGGGAGGCGCTTGAGAGTGTCTATGCCTCTGCGTCCCGTTCTCATCAACTCCGGGAGGAGTTGTTATCACTTCGCCGAGGAGATCTATCCGTTGAAGACTATGGCAAGAAGTTTAAACATCTCTGTGATCAGCTGCAGGCCATCGGCCGTCCCATTGATGCCGACGATAAACGGCACTGGTTCCTCCGCGGGTTGGGGGTTCAATTTGCAGGTTTTTCCGACACTAGGATGGCTATCTCTCCAGTTCCGCCTCTCCGTGATCTCCTCCACCAGGCTGTACAATTTGATATGATGCTTAAATCCATGGAGGGTTCGTCTCCCTCTCCTGTCTTCTCCGCCGTTCGCCAGAATTTTCAGACGGCTGCCTCTAAGCCGTCGCCTCGACCATCATCTCGTACCTCTTAGCAGCAGCACTCTTCTCGCTCAGGAGGTGGGTTTCGTCGTACGCCTAGATGCCAAATATGTCGTGGGGAGCACTACGCTGATAAGTGCTCTAAATACTTGAATGCTCTCAACTCCAACTCAACTGCCCACCTTGCTCAAGCGTTCACGTCCACTTGCAATGTCTCGGATCAAACTCTTGATTGGTATCTTGATTCGGGCGCCTCGGCTCATATGACGAACCAACTTTCAGCTCTTGACACTCATGAGTCCTATTCTGGTAACGGTTCTGTTATAGTTGGCAATGGCAATGTTTTAAATATCTCGCATATTGGCAATACTAAAATTTCTGAGGATGTTAATTTGTTAGATGTACTTGTCGTCCCTCATATCACAAAGAACCTTCTGTCTATAAGTAAATTAACTGCGGATTATCCTGTGGATGTTATTTTCTCTGATAAGTTCTTCGCCATTCAGAACCGGCTCACAAAGAAAATCCTGGCTCAGGGAAGGTGTAACCAGGGACTTTATTTACTTGATCGGGGTATTCCAGCTTTGGTTGCAGCTATTCGGGTCAAGAGGTTGAAAGCAAGCTTTGATTTGTGGCATTTACGTCTGGGGCATGTTCCATCTTCTGTTATTTCATTGTTAAATAAGCAGGGTTGTTTATCTGTTACTTCAGTTTTACCAAACCCTAGCCTCTGCTCTTCTTGCCAGTTGGCCAAGAGCAAGCGTTTACCATTTTCATTGAATGACAAACGTGTTACTGCTGTTCTTGACTTAATTCATTGTGATTTGTGGGGTCCTGCACCCGTTTCCACTTCTGATGGGTTTAAATATTATGTGGCTTTTGTGGATGATTTTTCTCGATTTTCGTGGATATATCCTTTGCGTGCTAAGTCCGAGTTTTATGATGTGTTTGTTCGGTTTCATGCTTTCGTCTGCAATCAATTTTCTCGAACTATTAAAACATTTCAGTCTGATGGGGGTACTGAGTTTATAAATGGAAGGGTTCGTGATTTTATGCATCTGCATGGTATACATCACCGGATTTCTTGTGCTTATACACCACAGCAAAATGGCAGGGCCGAACGTAAACATCGTCATATCTCTGAATCTGGTTTATCTATGTTATTTCATGCTCAGGCGCCAGCTTCCCTTTGGTTTGATGCTTTTGCCACTGCCGTTTATGTCATTAATAGGCTACCCTCTGTGATACTTGATAACATTTCTCCCTTTCAGGTGTTATTTGGTTATCCGCCTAGTTATGATACTTTTAAGCCCTTTGGTTGCCGTGTCTATCCGTATCTTCATGACTATGCAGCTAATAAATTGGAACCTCGCAGTCGGCCTTGCATCTTTCTGGGTTATAGCAGCACGCAGAAGGTTTTCGTTGTTTTGATCCGGACTCTTCTCGAGTTTTTATCACTCGCCATGCTCAGTTTGATGAGCTCCACTTTTCTTTCTCACGGGTACCGTCTGTTACGAAAGTCACTGATCTAGATATCTCGACGTTTCTCGATATCTCATCTGACTCTTCTCTGGCTCCTGTCTCGGCTCCTGTTCGTCCTCCACATCGTTTTTCGATTGATAACGATGCTCGTTCACCGTCCTTGGTTCTCGATGAACCTCCTTTGGAGCCGCCTACTATTGATCCTGTCGTGCTTCCTGTTCCCGACATTGAGCCTCCAGCTCCAGAACCACCCCAGGACATTGAGCCTCCAGCTCCAGAACCACCCCAGGCTCCTCAGCCCACTCATCATATGATCACTCGAGCTCGTGCTGGTATTTTCAAGCTGCGCTATCCGGTTGATTTAGCATCTTCTGCCCTTCTCTCAACTCTTGTTGTCACCTCTGAGCCCCGTGGCTTCAAGTCTGCTGTTAAGCTTCCTCAGTGGCTTGCTGCCATGCAAGAAGAGATTGATGCTCTTCGCTCAAACTCGACTTGGGATTTAGTGCCTCGACCTTCTGGCACTAATATTGTTGGCTCCAAGTGGGTCTTTCGTACAAAGTTTCTTGCAGATGGGTCAATCGAACGTCACAAAGCTCGTTTAGTGGCTCAGGGTTTTACTCAGGTTCCTGGTTTGGATTTCCATCATACATTCAGCCCTGTTGTAAAGGCGGCCACAGTTTGGGTTGTTCTGGCCTTATCTGTTCAGCGTGGCTGGCCTCTTCACCAGCTTGATGTTAAGAATGCCTTCCTGAATGAGGTTCTTCACAAGCCTGTCTTCATGGCCCAGCCCCCTGGCTTTGTTGATCCTCGGTACCCTGATCATGTCTGTCGACTGAAGAAGGCACTTTATGGTCTTCGCCAGGCTCCCCTTGCCTGGTACCAGCGTTTCAGCTCGTTTCTCTTCAATCTAGGTTTTTCACAGAGTTGTTCTGATTCGTCTCTATTTCATCTGCATCAGGGTAAGACCATTATATATCTTCTCTTGTATGTTGATGATATTATTGTCACAGGCAATGATCTTGTTGCCCTTCGCCAGTTCATAGCTGATACTGGAGATGAGTTTGCCATCAAGGATCTGGGCTCCTTGAGCTATTTTCTTGGTCTTGAGGTCTCTCACACCGATACTGGGTTGTTTGTTGGTCAGGCCAAGTATGCACTTGATATTCTTGAGCGTGCAGACTTGGTTGAGGCGAAACCTGTTTCCACCCCATTGGCGACAGGTGAATCTCTTGTCAGTAAATGTCCTGCTTTCAAGGACCCCACATTATACAGATCTCTGGTTGGTGCTTTGCAGTACTTGACCATCACTAGACCAGATTTATCCTATGCTGTCAGCTCTGTTAGTCAGTTTCTTCAGTCGCCTACTGAAGATCATTTTTTGGCTGTTAAGCGTATCCTTCGCTTTGTGAAGGGTACTCTCCATTTTGGTCTCTCGTTCACTAAGCGTCCTGACTCTTCCATCTTGGGATACTCTGATGCGGATTGGGCTCGTTGTGTTGAGACCCGTCGCTCAACTTATGGGTACTCTATATTTCTTGGGGGTAATCTTGTTTCTTGGAGTGCAAAGAAACAACCAACTGTTGCTCGTTCCAGCTGTGAGTCTGAGTATCGGGCCCTGGCCAATGCAGCTGCTGAACTTATTTGGGTTATTAATCTTCTTCGGGAATTGCGGGCTCTTCCTCCTACTAGGCCAGTTCTGTTGTGTGATAACAAGAGTGCCATTTTCTTGAGTCAGAATCCTGTTGCACACAAGCGAGCTAAACACATTGATTTGGATTATCACTTTGTTCGTGAATTGGTCTCATCTGGGCGCATTTCCACTGAGTTCGTTCCCTCTCATCTTCAGCTTGCAGATATTTTCACGAAGAGTCTTCCTCGTCCGGCATTTGAGTTTCTACGGTCCAAGCTTTGCGTGTGTCTTCACCCCACGCAGCGTTTGACGGGGGGTAATAGAGATAATACCAATTGATTTGAATTAGTTGTAAATATTGATTTGATTTGATTTGATTTGATTTGATTTGATTTGTGTATATCCTGTATTTTAGGTATACATTGACCATATTCTTTCCTTAATTATAGGATATTGTTGTAACTACACATACGTGTATATATATGTGAATATACTCTCACCAGTTCTCACGGTGATTTTTCCAATCTTCTCTCAATTCTCAATTATGTGCTGTACATATTCTGTCAGTGGTTAACATTAATGATCGAATTTTATTGTATTATATTAGATTAATAAATAGAGACGAAACAAACATAATTTAAATGTTTGGCATAATAAAAAAATAAAAAAGAATTAAACGAATTTGGCAAAGTTTTCCCACTTGAATATAGTATAGTATTTACATTTAATTTAAAGTGCGACTTTGTTCGAGCACCTGACTTCTTTTATTCCATAATAAAATGCTCAAAACCTTGTTCTCTGCTAAACTAGTTTCTGTTCATCTCAAATACAAACAAGAATTGCTTTTAAGAAAAGCTAACTCATGTCCAGATTCTTGATTTATCAACTTATTACATTCTTGATTCCATTTCTGATGATTCAACTTCTTGATTTGTGGGATTTGTACCCTTTTTCTATTTTTTTATATTTTTATTTTACATCTTTTTTTATATTCATGTTTTAAATATGAAAACATATATTTTTCTAGTTTCGAAAATGAGTTTTGTTTTGAAATAAATTTTATCTAATTAAAAATTATGTTAAAAAAGTCTAAGCTGAATATTAGGAGAAGTTTCAATAATACATTCATGAGAATTATATTTTTGAGTCAGGTATGATTGAAAAAAATCAAACTACAAAATAAATGAAGAGTCGTCAGTGAAAATTGATAGATTATAACAAGTTCTACTACAGAAAGATAGTACAAAAATAAAATTAGAGATGAAAAAATTCGTCTCTAATCACATCAAATTTGTCTCTAAATAAATATTTTGGTTGCTTAAATTTAGAAAATAATTTTGTTTTTTCTGCCTTTAAATTAGTAACTGAATTTTTGTCTCTAATATGACATTAGAGACCTAATTACCTATAGAAATAGAAATATTACGTCTCTAATTCTCGTTTGCTAATTCGTCATCAATCAAACACGGTGATGTAAAAAGTTATTTTTCCGTCACTGTTCTATTATATTTCATTGTTATTTAGTGACCGATATTATCTGTTACGGATTTTCATTTCTAATATGAAAATTTCTTGTAGTGTAGTACATTGATTTGATTAACAATTTTTTTTATTTATAAATACTTGACTTATTTTTTGTTTTTTGGGATGGAAAGAGTAGTTTTGACCTATTTTGACATAAAAGACTAAAATCGAGACATTTACTGAGTTCATTAAATCTCGAAGTTCATGAACTTCATGATCTATATGACGAGGATGTTGTGGTCTTGTCCGCATGGACAGCTCAATTGGTTCCTGGGTGGCAGATTGCCCCCAAGGATGTTGTGGTCTTTTAAAGTACCCTATGAGCATAATTCATAATTTGAAAAGCAGAATGAATTCTTGCTTTGCGTACTTATCATACTCGAAACACAATCGAACAAAGATTCGAGAGTACATGCAACGTCCATTAATCCAACTTTTTTAACAGATAAGATCACTTTGAAATTACGTAAAAGAAAGATTGGCTTTTCTCACTTTAGTGAAAGTTGACAGAATAATTATGGAATAGGACACCATAGTGGAATACTATACGTATATATATATATATATATGTATATATATGAGAGAGAGAGAGAGAGAGAAAGAGAAGAAGACTTATAAGTAGGCTGTTCAGCTGTTGCATGACGGAAGAAGCAAATATTAATATGAGAAGAAAAGGAACACTTCTGTTTCTGATCATGGCCTTGCTCTCTTTCTCCGTTCATCCATCTGCAAATCCACTAGGTATATGCTTTCCTATACATGCACACACACACACACACACACATATATTGTGTGCGCGTGTGTCTGTGTGTGTTCACTTTTTATTACATTCTGAATATTTTTAGCTTAGTTCAAGCTGGACCTTCAAGTTCAGTAATGGTCTGTTATCAGTATCGTGCGGTTTAGTGATATGTGTGTGAGAGAGAGAGAGAGAGAGAGAGAGAGAGAGAGAGAGAGAGAGAGAGAATATATTATGAATACAATTTGTGATTAACCAAGTGCATGCACACAGTTCATTCGAAGGAAGAAATATCTGCTGGTGAAGATTTGGTTCATAACAAGTATGATCAGAACAAAGTTGGCCATGGAGCTGTTGATGGCGGCGGAAATGGCGGCCAACCAGCAGTTTCCGGTGGATCACACTCCCCGTACGTGCAGGGCGGCGGCGGTGCGACGCCGGTGTATGCAGCCGGAGCAGGGAATATCCACCACTACCATCACGGTGGAGGAAACTGCGGTAAAAGCAGAACAGTGCTGGCAACGTTGGTTATGAATATATTTGCATGTTTTATGTTATTTGTTAAGAAAGAGTGGTGAATTTTAAGAATTTTAAGGAGTAAATGTGTGTGGTTTGATTAAAAATTTGTCTGGTTTTTATTTTTTATTTTTTATTATTATTATTATTATTATTATTATTATTATTATTATTATTATTATTATTATTATTATTATTATTAATTTTTTAAAAATCTTATTTAATTTTTTTTATTATTTTTTTATGATTCTCAAAATGAAAATAATTAGGATGTTGTGTAAATTCCAAGAACTTTTCATTTGAAATAAGAAAAATATGTTTTTTATCCATATGTTTGTAAATAGCAATTTACAAATTGGTTAAAAAAAAAAAGAAATAAAAAGTTGCTAAAACATATATTTTTCTATCACAAATGGCTAAAAAGAAATACGTTATATGTTTTTGTTTTTATTGAACGTAATATAGTAAAAGAGTTTCTTGCCCTTAATAATATTCGCGCTACAAAAGTTAACAAATTAGATTAGGAAGCTCATAACCTTCGAGACTTGTTGGTCTCGCAGCTCCATGACAATCAATAGTCGTTTTGGTGATATTTCGGTATTTTATTTGAATTTGAATAGTAAAAGTGGCTTTCTCCGTCCTGAAAAACGTTATATTTTAAAATATTTTTATCAAAACAAATTTATGCTTAGAAAGTTTAGATCCTGCGTTATAAGTCGAAGTAAAACACATACTTATTGTTTTTTTTTCATAAATAAATTATATACAATTGAATAAGTTAAATTAACGAATAAAAATAGTTGTATAAGTATTAATTTATGATTTTTAAGAGATTATACATTAATTACATTAACAATACACACACACACACACACACATATATATATATATATATTCTTGAAAAATAAGATTTTTTTAAGACGAGTAATTACTCCTTATTCATTTAAAATTTTGTCATGTTGTTTAAATAACCTAGAAACAAGATCCCAAACAACAAGAACAATCAAGAATAAATAAACAACAACAATAGCAAACTACACTCAAGCAATTACGTGGTTCAATCAAACGTTGTGTTTGATCTACATCCACGGCAGAAATGATCACCCTCTTATTAATTCACAAGTGTTTACAATCTCTCAAACTCTCTGTTTATCACTGGCTAATTCTTGTAGAATTCACACTAGCTCTCAACCTCTCTTCATCGAGAGAAAAATCAAGAATTCAAAAAAATTACACTCTCAACTATATGTGATTGATCTAGCCTAACTTTTGTATATCTAGCTGTCAACGACTGAGATCAATCCACCAACATGCATCTTAATCCAATGGTTGACATGATAGTTAGTTATTCACCTAACCAACTAGTTATTCACCTAACTAAACTAACTTGAGAGTTAGTTATTCACCTAACTAACAAGTTAATAACTAATCCGCTGCAGCAACTCCATGAGTAGACTTCATGCACCAAAGATATCTATTAACACCACAGAAGAAAACATCAAATATTAATAAAATAAGGATGGAAAAAACTGGGATTCATTATAAGAAAACATTAGGACACTAGTTTTCATAATTACATTATGATTCTAAATTTGATTCGTGTTTTGGATTATGATCTAAATTCTCCCCAGGTTAATAATATAGATTTTTTAAAATAAAAGTAAAGAAATATGATTTAGTGTGGAAAATAAAAGGACAAAAACTAAGAACGATTGGAATGATGACATGGAAGACAATGCACATGTGGAAGGGATCTTATCAGGACGTCTGGATACTTCAGAATTAGAACTACAATTTGAATTATGAAATTATGGAGAATAAAAATTGTGAAACAACAATTTCAGCCTCACAATTTTGAGAACTGATAATTTCAAAGCAAAAATAGGAACCAACAAAATCATGCCACATCTAGTCTTATCCCTTGTTGCTAGATACATCACGATTTTGATTCCGCTTATGGAACTGTCTGTTTTGAAATTATGAGTGGTGGAATTGAGATCGAGCCGGTATATAATTGGTACCAACACGACTGATTTTATGATTTTAATTCTATTTTTTTTTTTACAAATTTCACACTTAGAAGTGTCGATTTGAAACCAAAACGCCAATTTTTAATAAAAATTGACAATTCCAGGAACTATATATATCTTAACACTGAAATCGAAATAACATAATTTTAGTTTCAATTCTAACTTAAAACCAAACTAAATCAACATATAACTGTATTGTAATGAAGTGTACTGTAATGATTACACTTCTCTGTTACATATATATATATATATATATATATATATATATATTTCAAGATCCAAATGATGACATGAATTGAAGCAGTCTTCTTCGGTGTGTATATATATATATATATATATATATATATATTTCAAGATCCAAATGATGACGTGAATTGAAGCAGTCTTCTTTGGTAGATTATGGCCCATTAATCAGTACCTATAGTTTTACTTCAATTATTTTTCAGTAATTAAATATTGGTTTTTATTTTATTTATTCATATACATTGATTCACTCACATTTTTCAGCAATAGTACATCACACATAACACTAAATATTTTGTTGAATTTCAAGAAGATTAAGCATTTTATTTTCACCACAAATTAAATAAACTTATTTAATTTACTTAATTTATACAAAAATATGTTTTCTTAGAATACAAGAAATATATAATTTTTTTAGTTTATATTCAATTACTATACAATTTTCAACAATTGTTTATAAGATGGAGCGGGCCTTGGTCTTAAAGTACTCGTCTCATCTCGTCTGACCTCATTGTCATCCCTAAAATTTAAACCTGAATTGCTGAATGAAATATTCTCGAAGATCAATACTGATTCTCGATTTTTCCTCCAGATGACTCGAACCCACAACCCAATAGTTCCCCGTAAAGCATTTTACCACTACAGTGCCCTTCCTCGTCTTCAAATGGTTTTAAGGTTTACCATAGTACTGGTAAAACATAGTACTGAAGATTGCTAACAGACTGCCATTTCAGCAAATAGACAGATAGCTCCCGGACCAATCCCACATGGATTCTGTTCGGACATGACAGCCCAAACTTGCACAATTGTTGGAAGATAAAAGCAATGGTTGTAAAGGAAAAGGAGAAAGAAAAAAGTGGGGAACCTAAAGAGTGTGTGGGTCTCTCTCTCTCTCTCTCTCTCTCTCTCTCTCTCTCTAGAAGAATCTGATGCTCTCAATCTATCTGTAATATACATACAAGAAAACATATATACATATACATACTGTATCGGATGGGGTATTGGGACCAGAAACAAAGTAAATGAATCGACTTCAAGAAAAAGTGAATTTTAATACATTTTTCTACATTCAGAGTTTATCAACTAATATATTTCAGAATTTGAGTGGATTTACAAACAGGGTTGGTGGCAGGTCAAATTTCTACTTTTCAATTTTTGCCTCCATTAAGCAAGAAGAGAAAGTAAACTCACTAATGATACAGCCCCTCACCTTTGATGGTAAGAATGGACCCACCGAAGGTTGAGGAGACGAAAAACAAAAAGCCGAAACACACATTCACCAGCTTCAGTTGAGACGCATAGAATCAAAGCAAACATCGACACTTGTTGATCGCTATGAGATTGCCGTCTTACAATCTGGGACATGACGGGCAATCAGAACTGTTGGATGCTCACTTAATCGACCATCATGTGCAGCATAAGTGATACCCGAACATTGTCACAGTACCGCTTGGTCAGCCCAAAGTACTGCATGGCGTCGTGAGGCCTTAGGCCTTCCATGAAAAAACGGAACAGGTGAGAGTGTGTTTCACGCATCACGTCCAAAGATTGTTGCAGTACTTTCTCTTGTTGTTGCTTATTCAACTCTGTTGCCTCCATCAACGGCAATAGCTCTCGTTCCTCCTCTTCAAAATGTTGTTTGCTGTTTTCCTGATGAGAAGTTGAAATAATCAGGAATGTCCCACAATATTTCTGAGAGATATTTACAAAAGACTTATCTTTTCCCTACAATTTGCTCCTGTTGAGAGGGGAATTTGTAAGGAAAATACAAACCTAAAGGGTAAATGAGAATCGTACCTTTAATTTATTGAGACGAGACAAAAGGCTCGTGATGGCTTCTTGGTAGTCGGGGCTTCCTGCATTCATAACTCCTATGATCTTGATCTGTTCTTTGATACCATTCATAATAGGTAGGTCTCTTCCATGTTCCTCATTTGCAGATTTGCACAATCCTGCATTATTACACGTTAAATCATCGATTAGTGACACGTTACTAGATCAGCATCCAGTTTCTCTAAGCTTTAACAACAATGCCTTTCTATCTGAAACTGCTTTTCATTCCCATGCCTTGCTCTACACATTATTCTAAAATATCCCCAACAAATAGTTTTGCAGCTCTCAAATGGCTTTCGACGGTTACTACACTCAGTGTAAACAACAAATTTTAGCTTCAACTCCACAAAGAATCTTGTATTCTACATCCCAACCATAATTAGGAAACAAATTTCACAATGAATTACAACTTTGGCACTTTTTGTTGGTTGATCACTATTAATAAATGTTCGATTCCATAACAAAGCACATCACGACCCTAAAATTGGTCCGGACAACTCAAAATGGACTGCAAGATTTACACAATTTCGGCAACTTACAGAGAAAAAAACAAGAACTTTGCCAAAAAAAAAAAAAAAAAAAAAGTAAAACAAGAAATCGAAATCGATCAAAGTTTCACAAATAATGTATTCATGGTCTGAGTATCCGATAACACAAACTCAGCATTCCCCATCACAGATGAAATTGCAGGGATTTCTTTAGTTTCCAGCATTATCCTCTTATTCACTCCGAAAGAGTTTCCTCTTCAAGAATTATTGTAATATTCTTCAATCTTCATTAACAAAATCATGTCATATTAAATTTACCCTAATCAATCCGTGAAAGTAACCAATTTGATAGCTTCATCAGGAACAAGAATTAAATGGATCAACCCTAACCCTGGTACAAGCTCCAAAGGCTGTGGTACCTCAAACGACAATGTACCCAATGCAATAGTAATTGTACCTTCCTCATCCATAGAACATTATCCACACGGTGAGGATAAAAAAAATTACCTCGATCAGCGGATTCGAGGATCTGAAAGAGAACCCTTTCCTCCATCTGCGCGTGCTCCAGCATCACCTGCTGCAGCTGCGAGTAGCTCTTGCCAAACTTCTTCACCTCCATCCGAGGACTCCCCATAGACGGATCACCCCTCGCGTTCCCTCCACGCGCCGCCATGTCCTCCGCCCACTTCACCATTCTCTCCAAATGCCAGTTTATGCTTCGGTGCTGCAGCACCACCACCCACACCACCGGCGGCGTCGTCTCGCCGCACCATCCCCATATGCTGCTAGCGGTGTTGTTGGTCACAGTCAGAGGCGGGTCGGGGAACTTGGCGTCCAAGTAACGGAGTATGTCCTCAACGGAGCCGGATACGACATCGGATTGGTAGATGAGGGTCGGGTTTTCTTGGGCATTGGAAGGCACGAACTGAAGAGTCACGGGTTTGTACAGGAGGGCTAATCGTATGTGGGAGGTCGCGAAGCTGTCCGGTGGACCGTAGAGTTTAATCACCGGCGGGGACTTTATCAACTCCGGCGCGATCTCCGCCGCCGATTTCTTCGCGGTCCCGAAACAATTCCCCATTACTGCGAACACCCAAGAAATAAAACCCAAATGTAGCTTACCGGATTTTCTGCTGCAAGATTCGCAGAAATAAAAACCCAAATGTAACAAATCCAAGAAATGGAAGAATAACGAGATTATATTCGCAGAAATGGGCTAACAAAACGGGATTTCCTTGCAAGATTTATCATTGTTAGGAAAGTGAAAAGGAGATTGTGGATAAAAAGGAGTGAAACAGGGAAGGTGGAGTGGGGAAGGGCTAATGCTTAGCAGATAAGAGAAAGTTAAAACAGGGATTAACAGAAATGACGGTGACCTCTCCTGAAACTGAGCATTATATATATATGTATATATATGTATGTATAATGTATGTATAGATGCATGTGGATATTGCTTGATTCAGAAGGGAAAGAGATGGAAGAAAAAATGGTAAAAGATTTTAATGGGGTTTGGTCTGATCTTACAGAATTACTAATGACTAATAAATTCCAATAATGCAGAAATGGTGAGTCGCGGGTGGGTGTCCGTAGTCAAACATCATCGGTTTAATGGTTTGTCACATGTTCTGTGGTTGAAGTATCCGATGGGTATGTCACGTGCTCATGCACGTGTAGATTTATCTAAATTATATTTTATTAGCATGTTTCTACGCCTACCACCAAAATATATGTATGTCGACGTCATATTTCCACACCATTTATTGATTTTATACTATAAAATTTATTAAATTTTACCTTTCAATTAAAAAGATCCTAGATAAATAAAACTAAAAGAAATTTGTAGTTTCGAGACAATTCGTATCTTAGCTCAAGATATTTAGGAGTTCAAAATTGTCTTTCTGTAATTTTACAGTTTATTGATATTTGAAATGTGTTCAATCAATCGCAATCGAATGAAGCTATATATGTTCGAAAATTGAATGGGGGTGGGGTATAATCGACCTATAATGGTGGAACAAAGTTGTGCACGTGGATCAATTCTATTCAAATTTCTTTCATTTGCTATTAGATTATTTTTCTTATTTTTATTTATAGTTGTCTTCGCAATTTTTTAATTTGGAGATGGATATAGGGATCGAGAGTCACCCGAAGAAGAGATGGGTGCAAGAAAAATGGCGGTAGCCGAGAATTTGTAATTTGATAATTCTAGCTAGTAGTGGAAGAAAGAAATTTTTTGTTCGAGCGGCGAGTTGACGAAGAACTTTTCCTCATCGGAGTAATTTTGACATTTTAAGATTATTTTCTATAGCAAAATATAATGGTGTGAAGGATTTTTTTATGGTTGATTTAAAATTTAATTTTATAAATTATACGATAATATATGATAATATTAATTTTAGTTATTGTTACATTGACAAACAATTGGATATTTCCAATGAAATTCTTGCATAAATGAACATGTTCTGAATGATTAGAACAATACAATCATTTATTTAATAAAGTCAATGATAACCCAAAGTATTATTCTGCAAATTTAATTTTAGTACATTATATTTGTATGCATATTAGGTTGAATTATGTATTAGCCGTTACACTAGGCATGTCCTATGTGGGCCAATGTGGAGCGTATTAGATTTCTTTATTACAAAACAACAATTGATTACATAATTTTATGTTGTGTGTTGTCTAAAAATTCAAATTTGTTAAAGATTATAGGTGAGAGAAGGCTCCACTTCATATAGAATGAAAATCTAGTAACCTATTATACTAATTTTGGGGTGTCATGATCATAGGATGATAATTGAGAACATTAGAGATTAAAAGGGTCGGGATCGACCAATCAGCTTGTTTGGTTCAAAAAATTATAAAGTTATAATTTAGTTTTACTGGTCCTTTTAAAATAACTCATTTATTATGAGTCACGATTAGGTCAAAGTCATATAAGACGGGTCCGTTTAGGGTTAAGGTTGCTGGTAGCCTTACACGTCCGTTTAGGGTTAAGGTTGCTGGTAGCCTTACACGTCCGTTTAGGGTTAAGGTTGCTGGTAGCCTTACACCTTTTTTTGTTTGTTTGTTTGTTTTTTTTTTGTTTTCTAAATATCAAAATAATAACATACAATATTTTGAATAAATTTTTGTATGCCACAATTTTTTTTAGTATAAATTATTATAATGTACTTTTAATTACTAGAAGATTGTAAATGGTATAATTTAAATTTAGAACTTAATATAATTTTAAATATTATAATGTGAATATACTTGTTAAAAATTATAGGATGAAGTATAATATATTTCTTGAATATTTAAATATCTAAACTTTTTGTAGTCATATACATATTATAAAGTATATAATTTTTAATAATCTAATTTTTTTTTAAAAATAGAATATTATATAGATTTGATTAAAGTTTCAAATTAAAATATATAGTTCGATAGTGGCCCTGCTAGCCCGGAAATTGATACCGTTAAGGTTAGTTCACCATATTACAAGCACGTTTAGACAATTTGATTGGCCCAGAACTCAATTCAAACTAGTTCAAAACCGCTAAAACCACCTCGATTAACATCCATATTGTATAATCTCCAAAACATGTTATTATTCTCTTTAGTACCATTGTGGCTTTATAATTTGCTGCAACTTATTTTCCAACATTTCTTGATTGATATCATAATAAACAGCTTCAAGAATCAAATCAGAAGATTACAACTTGAGTACAATAATCAGGCTTTATTTTGGGGAAGAACCAGCGAGAAACAAAATGGCTCAACATAGATAAAAACAACCAAATCATGGATTGGTTAATCCAGCCTTGATCTTCATAACAGTCCCAACATCAGTCTTGAACGCCTTCGCAAGAACCACGTCATCAATCCCGGTCCCGAAAACCGAACTCGGGACAGAAACAGTCCCGGCTCTCCCACTCCCGAACGCAGAGATCGCAACCGCAGCCTCCTTGTGACTTTTGTTGTACTGCAAATGAACCAACCCTTTCGGAAATACAAACATGTCCCCGGTTTCAAGTCTCTGCGTGTAGGGAACGTTCTTCGTGTCGATAAATGTGACCTCCAACGTGCCGATGACTAGGAAGAGGAGCTCGGCAGCGCGAGGGTGCGTGTGCGGAGGGTTGACGCCGCCCGGCGGGAACTCTAGAATGGCGAGCGATACGCTTTGCCCGTCTAGGGCTGGGAACTCGTTTATGGTAGCCTTTGTGATCTTTAGGGTTGGCGGGCTTGGTCCCGAGACGGGTCTTAATCCGGTGTAGGTGAAGAATGTGGCGTCGAGAATGGT
Organism: Caryopteris x clandonensis; assembly: GCA_028749325.2. Taxonomy (NCBI): domain Eukaryota; kingdom Viridiplantae; phylum Streptophyta; class Magnoliopsida; order Lamiales; family Lamiaceae; genus Caryopteris; species Caryopteris x clandonensis. The sequence goes on along the minus strand of JAPYKT020000027.1, from coordinate 2,485,567 downwards.
GAGATTTGAGGGCAGGATGAAGTCGGAGATGATATCGGGATCGCTTGAGGCCAAAGTGATGAATGTAAGAAGGAGGATTAAGGTGGAAATAGAAGGTGAGGCCATTGTTTGTCTGAAATTTATGTGAAAGTGTTGTTGGTAAAGGCTTGCCAAATCATAGTGTAGTAAATCTATATATACATTATTTGGTCATGTAGAAGCAACAAATGACAGCAAATTATTAAGGGACATTTGCAATTTTAGTCCAATTCAAATTTAAATTTATAACTAAGGTCCATAAAAATTTAGATTTTATTTATTTAGCTCTAGTTTGAAAGAAAAAAATGAGAACTTTGTCTAAATCTCACTAGTGCGCCTCACGTGCGAGGATTAGTTAGTAAATATTCCAACAGATAGTGTATCGATTTCAGTATCACATCACGCACGTTTGATCAGAAAAATAGTTCAGGCAAAGCACGTGAGGTGCACGAATGAAATTCAAGCAACATTTGCAATTTTACCAAAAACTAGAACTAAATCAACAAAACTAAAAATTTTATGAAACTTAATTGTAAATTTCAATTTGAATATGACTGAAATTTACAACCATCGTACAGTTATGGGACTAATTTTGCAATTTAGTTCGATAAATAATGTCATTTTCTTGAACATAGTGGTTTTTTAAGTAGGCATCATTCCAGAACATTCCATATATATTCCAAGTATTAGCCTCTTTGGACAACTAACAACAAGCATAGTGATTAATGTTAAAATTGAAGTCAAACTAATTTGAGAGAGAGAGAGAGAGAGAGAGAGAGGGAAGAGAAGTTTGTGCCATGATTTCATCGTTGTATTAAAATAAAAGAATATGATTGGATACCGACACAAACGGAGTTTCTTGCCATTTTCTAACAATTTGACAAACATTGTAATTTGTACAGACTTTTTATTACAATAAATTTTGTTTCTATGTACTTGTTTTACAACTTCAACTTAAAATGTTGTTTGTTTATATTATTTTGGCTTTGAGGATTTAATCCCTCCGTTTTTCTAATTAAATTATTGAATGCAATATTTAGAATTGTTCGACATTAAAATAACTGACGAATTAAAACATTTGAATGCAATATTTAGATGTAGACACAATTGCAGTTCGAAAATGGAGTTAAGGATTCGAACAGTGGATCATTGGTTTGGTTTAACAGTTGACCGATTTTGAATTGAAATAAAAATCTAAAATGAAAATTGGCCGGTTTGATTTTTGTTTCAAGGTAGCCAGTTTTGAGAACCGGTGGTGCCAAATTGCTGGTTCCGATTCCAAACTTACAGTTTCAGGTCTAAAAAAAAGAAATTGAGAATCGTAATTATAGAATCGACGATTTCAAAATCGAAAACAAAACCGACTGAACCATACCTATATGAAGTAATATCGAACAATTGAAACAACAATCTACAATTACATACTAAGATATCTAATCTTGGAAAGAAAAGATGGACCGATATTGTTTTTGTGGTCCAAACTTATTATTATTATTATTATTATTATTATTATTATTATTATTATTATCATCGATCCGTACAATACACAATTTGTAATATATTTAAAACATAAATAAAAATATATTTATAATATAATTTTGAGTTAATCAATATTTAAGAATACATATTTAATAATGTTTATAATATTTTATTATTTTACTAGTAAATAATGTAAAAATATAATTGTGTATATAAATATATATTGTCCCTATAGAAAAATAAGCATTTTTATATAAATTGATTAATTGTATAAAACCTAAATTATTTAATTTAAAAAAAAAATATTAGTTAATATTTATTTACAGTTTAAATTCAATAAAAATATTTCAATGCATACTAAATATTTGAAAGTAATCCAAATAATTAATAAAATTATTATAATTTCACAAATAATATATCATTTTCTTGAATGTTAATTTTACTTACATGATTCGGTTACCCGACTGACAAATTAATAGTTGGGTATTGTACTATTTAAATTCGATATTTAAGTGATTGAGTTGGGTAGGATACAGACATAAGCCATTACTCGATCACCCATTTATCTAACTCACATACCCAAATCAAAAATATATTTTATTATATATATTGTATAACATACAATTATTAATTTATCCAATATATTTTGTTATATATGTTCTATACAACATAAAATTTTATCATATAACTTCGAATATATAATTACATATTTTATATAATATACATGACTTTATTTTATCATATTATATATTTTCAACCCATTTACATCCTTAATTTATATGACATGAACTTAAATTAAAAATTATAACAACAGAATTAATTTAATACATTTTACATAAAAATAAAATAGAAACAAAATAAATTATCTATATTTTAACAAATTAGCAAAAATATTCCAAAAAAATAATAATAAAAAATTGACACATTATTTTCAAAAATATTTCAATTCAAAAAAATAAACAAGCAAAAAAAATTATATTTAAACTATTTTATTATTAAATTAATGTAAATTAATATTATTATTAATTTTGGACTAACATAATGTAAATTGAGCAATATTTGAGCATAAAGTTGCAATTTTGTTAAAAAAATAAAAAATATAATTTTTCGCAATTAACTGGTGATTTCGTGCAGGCATCACTGAGCTGTGTATGTGAGCACAAACTAGAGCTTAAACGAGCAATATGCTTTAACATGCAATCGGAGCAGCATTTCTTCTCTGAATTTACATCTTTCTCTCACAGTCCCTTATCAAACACTTTGCTACCCGTCAACGATTTAGCCACTTCATTTGCTATTCCAGCCGCAAGCGAATCAAGGAAATCGTATATTCTCAAGAAATGCATTGCTCTCTTGCACTCCTGCGCCTCCTCCATCCCCAAACTGAAGCAAGTCCACGCTTTCTCCATCAGGCATGACGTCCCTCTTTCCAACCCCGACTTGGGCAAACACTTGATTTTCAATTTAGTATCGCTTTCCGGGTCGATGTACTATGCCCGGAACCTGTTCGATGAAATTCCGCAGCCAAATATTTTCACATGGAATACGATGATCAGAGGGTATGCGGAGTGTGAAGACCCAGCTCCAGCTCTGGATATATACCGTAAAATGCGGGGGAGTTCAGTGCGGCCTGATACCCATACGTATCCTTTTCTTCTCAAAGCCATTGCTAAAGTGACGGTTTTGAGAGAAGGCCAGAAGGTGCACTGCGACGCTTTGAAAGTTGGGTTTGAGTCTTTGATGTTTGTTCAGAATGCTTTGGTTCACTTATATGCTACCTGTGGTCAGGCAGAGAATGCGCTCCATTTGTTTGAGAAAATGCCTGACAAGGATCTCGTGGCTTGGAATTCTGTGATTAATGGGTATGCTCTAAATAGTATGCCTAACGAAGCATTGACCCTTTACAGAAAAATGGGCTCGGAGAATGTCAAACCAGATGGATTCACTTTGGTTAGCTTGCTCACTGCATGTTCTGAACTTAGTGCATTGGCTTTGGGCAGAAGAGCACATGTGTATATGATGAAAGTAGGTTTGGATAAGAATTTGCATGCTGCAAATGCACTTTTGGCTCATTATGCTAAGTGTGGGAATATCAGAGAAGCAAGAAAGGTCTTTGATGGACTGGAAGAAAGGAGTGTCGTATCCTGGACTTCATTGATAGTGGGGTTGGCTGTCAATGGATTTGGTGAAGAAGCACTTGATCTTTTCACGGAGATGGAGATGCAGAGATTGGTTCCAACTGAGATTACTTTCATTGGGGTGCTTTACGCCTGTAGCCATTGTGGTATGGTGGATGAAGGCTTTGCTTATTTTGAAAAGATGAAGAAAGAATACGGCATTGTGCCTAAAATCGAACATTATGGTTGTATGGTTGATTTAATGGGCAGGGCAGGTTTAGTGAAACAGACATATGACTATATCTGCAAAATGCCGATAGAACCTAATGCTGTAATATGGAGAACTTTACTCGGTGCATGTACAGTAAGTGGGAACTTAACAATCGGGGAGATTGCTAGAGACAAACTCAGAAAGTTGGAGCCTAAACACTCTGGAGATTATGTGCTTCTTTCGAATCTTTATGCATCCGAAAGGCGTTGGTCTGATGCTGGTAAAGTGAGAAAAGCTATGCTTAGAGAAGGGGTGAAGAAAGTCCCAGGGCATAGCATTGTCGAATTAGGAAACCGCGTGCATGAATTTGTAATGGGAGATACGTCTCATGTTCAGACAGAGGCAATATATGGAATGCTTTCGGAGATGACTAGGTTTCTGAGATTGGAAGGGTACGCACCTCATACGTCAAATGTGCTTGCTGATATAGAGGAGGAAGAGAAGGAGACTGCACTGTCTTATCATAGCGAGAAGATTGCGATTGCCTTTGTGTTGGTTAATACGCCACCAAGGACTCCGATTAGGGTTGTGAAGAACTTACGGGTTTGTGGGGATTGCCATGTTGCAATTAAGCTGCTGTCGAAGATTTATCAGAGGGAGATTGTTGTTAGAGATTGTAGTCGTTTTCATCATTTTAGCGATGGAGTTTGTTCTTGTAAAGATTACTGGTAGGAGTTGATGTCGGATGCTTGAAATTTGAAAATTACAGACATTTGTTTGTTGATTCGGATTTCCTCTTGTCATTTTGTTCTGAGGCACACTTAAATTATTATTTGATAATTGTTGCTTTAGTTTTTGGTAGTCTTATATTCGTTCGATAAAACAAAGAGTTGTGTTTCAAAAATATTTTTCGTTTAAAGAAAAAAGTTATGTTTGGAAAGTCATACCCTCGTTTTATTAGTTAAAGTTTAAATTGATTTTTTTTATGATATAATTCTTAGTTAAATAGAGAATTCAGAAACAACAAAATAAAGACGAAAGAAGTTAATATTGGAAGAGTTAAACGATAAGTTCTCATATTAGTTTACAACAAGTTAATAATGGAAGAATGTAACGAAAATTTTCTATTATAAATTCGTATTAAATATCATTTTTGTCGTTTTCTTTGGTTACAGAGAAGTCAAGAACAACAAAGTAAACTCGAACTAGAAAAAAAACTTATTTTCTTTATTTCTTACAACCTACTATAAATTTAATCATAAGTTCATATTAATTGCAATATTGCTTCGAGTTCTTAATTTATTTATAAATGTCTAATATTTTAAAATTTGCTTCTTAAAAATATTTATTTATGTAATTATTTTTGCTATAAACGTTAGACATCAACAATCATGATTTCCAAATATATTTTTTTCATTGTTTTTTAAATGTATATATCTATTAGTATATAAATAGATATGTAAACAAAAATAGTAAGCAACATATTTTTCGTGCAAAAATAGTATTAAAATTGGTAATATAAAAGAATTCTTAATAAAAATATACTTAAATAATAATTATACTTTTCTAAAAACCAAATTAAATTTAGACAATTGTATTTTCATGAATGTTTTTTTATTAAAAGTTAAGTTCTATCAATTATTTGTTAATTACACACTTATAAAATTAAGTGCAAACTCTTGATAAAGTTAATCAATTATAAAGTTATTAGCGACCGATGTGATTAATTTGTTCGTCTTTCTTTCCATTACAGTTTATTTTAAAAAAATTGTAACTTCATCTAATTAATTAAAAAATAAAAAAAATTGTACTATAAATTTCCTTTATGAATTCACAATAAGTATTATTCTTGTTGTTTTTCTTAGATAAATAGAGATGTCAGGGACAACAAAATACAGGCAAAAGAAGTTAACAGTGAAAGTTTTACAGAAAATTTTTCATTATGAATTTATGAAAAATATTACTTTTGTCGTTGACAGTAACAGTTAACTACGAACTACCAATAATTTTCTATTATAAACTCGCATCATATATGATTTTTTATCGTTTTCTTCAGTTATAGAGAAATCAAGGATAACAATGTACACACGAACTAGAATATAATTTTTTTTTTAATTTTTTTCAACTTGATAAAAATTTAATCCTAATGCTCCAACTTTGTGGCATTGGCTCGAGTTCTTAATTTACCTGTAAATGTATAATATTTTTTAAGTTTGCTTTTATATGTGTGTGTATATATATATATATATATTTTTTTTTTATGTAATCAATGTTGCTATAGTCGTTAGATATCAATAATTTCCAAATATACTTTTTTCTTTGTTTTGGTTTCAACTTCAAAGATATTTATTAGTGTATAAAAATATAGATAAGTAGCAATTTGCAATGCATTTTAGTGCAAAAACAATTATTAAAATCGATAATCTAAAATAATTATTAATAAATATATATTGAAATCAGAACCATAATTTTCTAAAAGTCACATTAACTTTAGGTAATTGTATTTTCACGAATGTTTGTCGAAAGTTAAGTTCTATCAATTAAATGTTAATTATTTATAGAGCTAGCAAATTGTAAAATTAGTTTCATAACTATAGAACATTTATAATTTTAGTCCCGTTAAAATATAAATTTGCAATTATGTCCCATAACAATTTTAATTTTACGAATTTAGTTCTAATTTTGATGGAAATTAAGAATTTTGCCGGAATTTTAATATGTGCATCTTACGTGCCATTTTTCTGATGAAACTTTTCTAACGTAGTTTTTAAATATTCATACAACGTACAAAATAAAAGCCACACAATATAAGAAAATATCATATATAAGTTTTTTTTTTTTTTTTTTAAATAATTTAGAATAAAATGATTGTCTTCTTAAATAAACGGTAAGTAATCAAACAAAAAGTCCCTTGCTTTTAAGTTACGGGTTGCAATTATACCGTGCAACAATTGTGCAACAATTTGTGAACTCGCATTCATGTTCTTCCTCTTCCTCGTCCAAATGTTGGATTTGAAGGTCCTATCCTCCCAAGAAAAATTCTTCATTTCTTGGGAAAGTGTGTTCACTCCCACATCAAACTCACCTCCATCACTCTTCATGTACACCAGTGGATCGTCACTCTTAGAGTGTTTACCCTTGTCATGGCTGCTAGAGCAAGAACCAAGACGTGAAAATGGTGGTGAAGAAGGTGGGTCTCCCTTGTCGTGGCTGCTCGAGCAAGAACCAAGAAGTGAAAATGGTGGTGAAGAAGGTGAGTTAGGGTTTCTTACATAGTTGGAGGCTTCGGGCTCCTCTTCTGATTCAACCTTGGGTTCTGCCACCCCAGTTGTTGGGTTCAATAGATCTCTCAGGACATCTCTGAGGCTTACATAGGTGTGTTCAGCCATGGCTGTGCTGTGAACAAGAAAATGCAAGGAGAGAGAAAGGTGGTGAAGATGTATGGGGTTGGCACTGTATAGTGAGAGGTCTTACAAGCATGAAACCCCAAGTGAAATTACTTTTTTACCCACATGAGACGAGCATGTATGAGTTGTACTGATCAATGAATTCTTGGCTGAAACAATTTAAGGGCTTGTTCGGAGCTGTAGATTTTGTGGTGATTAATTAGTGCAACCATTCAAAATTTTCATCGAAGGTAAGTTGGTGAAAGTTTGCTACTTTTGCCTTACTTTTCTTCAAGTTTTGTTTATGAATGACGGATTTAGATTCTCTCTAAAGTACTACATCGTACATCTAGAAGAAAGAGGTAGTATAGGGTGTTGTAGTAAATAAATCTTTAGACAAAATTTATCATTTAATACATTCCAAATGCTAAAAGTAATTTTGAAGTGACGATATTTTCACGACATAATAATGGAAGATAGTAACGATAAGTTTCCTGCTGAATTCACGATAAATATTACTTTTGTTGTTTTCCTTAATTAAATTGAGAAGTTAGAGACAACAAAGAATGGACTAAAGAAGTTAACGATGAAAAATTATAACAACAAGTTTTCATTTGAGTTTACAACAAATATGACTTTTATCGTTTATAGGGACAGTTAAATACGAACTAAGAATGTTTATCGTGAAAGATTGAAACAATAATTTTCTATTATAAATTCACATCAAATATTTTTTTGGTCGTTTTCTCTAGTTATAAAGAATTCGAAAGAAAACAAAGTGCACACGAACTAGAATAAACATTTTTTTTTTTATTTTACATCCTGATATAAGTTAAGTCCTAATGCTCCAACTAATTGTTTTATTGGCTCAAGTTCTTAATTTACTTATAAATGTATAATATTTTTATTCTTTTAAAGTTTGCTTCTTACAAATATTTATATAAAACGTTAGACATCAAGATTTCAATTATACTTTTTCTTTGTTTTGGTTTCGATTCCAAAGGTATCTATCAGTCTATAAAAGTATGAAAAAGTAACAATTCGCATTGTATTTTTCGTGCAAAACCAATTATTAATATCGCACATCTAAAATAATTATTAATAAATATATATTTAAATAATAACTATGATTTTCTAAAATTCACATTAACTTTAGGTGATACTATTTTCATGAAAGTTTCTACCGAATGTTAAGTTCTATCAGTTAATTATTAATTATCTATAAAATTAACTAATTAGTAAAAACACAGCATTGTACTTCAATTTTTTTAATATCTAATATTACTTTTATGTTTTAAAAATATATTGAGATAAAAAAAAAAGTTTGTAAAATAATTAAATTTAATTTGATAATAATTTTATTTTATTAGTATTTTTTTTAATTCTATCAAATTCTCATAGATCAACCATAATTTAACCTAAAAGAAACTCAAAAAAGATAAGAACGTAATGCAACAATTTGTGCAACAATTGTGCGACAAATTGTCAACTTTCTTGATTACTTTTCTTCTTCCTCTTCCTCATCCTTCTTGTCCTCTGTCTTCAGATTCAAAATGAATGAATGTTGTTTTTGAATTTTTTTTTTTGAAATATTTGTAAAAATTAAATATAACTTGATAAAAATTTTATCGATCAACCATTTTCTCGAACAAACATTATAGGGTAAATTAGTATTTTCTCAAAGTTCCTAGTGTTACTCATTAACATGAACTAATGAGCCACCAACAAAATGCAATTATTCAGAAAGATAAAAACAACAAACATTAACCCTAACTCTTAATTCAATTTAAAAAACATCACCAAAAAAAATGAAGAAGAAGAAGAAATTAATGCAACAATTTGTCAACTTTTTGGATTACTCCTCTTCTTCCTCCTCCTCCTCATCCTCGTCTTCAGATTTAAAATGAACATAGGACATTTGCTATTTTAATCCCGTTCAAATATAAATTTGCAATTATGTTCCATAACAATTTCAATTTTGCAAATATAGTCTTAATTTTGACAGAAATTAGGAATCTTATCAGAATTTGACATGTGCGTCTCACGTGCTTTTTTTCCACCAAAACTTTTCTAACATGGTTTTTAAATTTCCACACAACCTGCAAAAAAAAAAAAGCCTTATAAACAAAAAAAAAATTAAAATAATTTAAACCAAAATGATTGTATTCTTAAATGAACAACACGTAAGTAATCAAACTAAAAGCCTCTCACTTTAAGTTACGGGTTGCAATTTTACCGTGCAACAATTGTGCAACAATTTGTCAACTCTTGATTACTCATGTTAAATTTTTTAATTCAATATTGATTGAATATATATTTTTAAAAAATATTTTGAGATAATTTTTTTTTTCTTAAAAATCAAATTTAACTTGATAAGAATTTTATCAACCAACCATTTTCTTGAACAAACATTATACGGTAAAAAAAAACAAAGAATGCTACAATTTGTCAATTTTCTCGACTACTTCTCCTCTTCCTCTTCCTCCTCCTCCTCCTCATCCTCGTCTTCAGATTTAAAATGAGCATAGGGTTTGAAGGTCCTATCGTCCCAAGAAAAATTCTTCATTTCTTGAGAGAATGAGTTTACTTCCACATCCAACTCGGCGCCACCACACTTCATATACACCAGTGGATCGTCACTTTTAGAGTGTTTAAAAGAAGGAATTGGAGTCGAGAAGCTGTCTTCTTCTTCTTCTTCAGCTTTTTCTTCTCAGCAGCCTCTCCTTGCCATGGCAGCTCGAGCAAGAACCAAGAAGTGAAAGTGGTGGTGAAGAAGGTGAGTTAGGGCTTCCTACATCGTTGGAGGCTTCGGGTTCCTCTTCCGATTCAACATTTGCCTCTGCCACCCCAGTTGTTGGGTCCAATAGATCTGTCAGGACGTCTCTGAGGCTTACATAGCTGTGTTCCGCCATGGCTGCGCTGTGAATAAGAAAATGCAAGGAGAGAGAAAGGTGGTGAAGATGGATGGTGTTGGTACTGTATAATGAGAGAGGTCTCTTATAAGCATGAAACCCTAAGGGAAATTACTTTTTTACCCACATGAGACAAACTTGTATGAGTTGGACCAATCAATGAATTCTTGCCTGAAACAATTTAAGGGCTTGTTTGGAGCTGCACTTTTGGTGGTAATTATTTAGTGCAAACCATTCAAAAATTTCATCGAAGGTAAGCTGGTGAAAATTTTGCTCCTTTTGCCTTACTTTTGTTCAAGTGTTGTTTATGAATGCCGATTTGGATTCCCTCTAAAATACTACATCATTCTTCTAGAAAAAACGGGTTGTACATTTTATGTGGGCCCCAAATTTTGTGAATATAGCTGTTTTTGAATTTGTAGGATTAATATATATATTGGATTCATATTATGCAAAACCTTCAAATAATTTCAGTCGATCTCCAATAACCAGGATACATGTGTATGGAAAGTATTATGTTGAGTAATTTAACATCGCTTATATTTTGTTGTTGTAGTAAATGAATCTTCAAACAAAGTATGTCAATTATCTTCTCACGATAAGTTTTCATTATCAATTTGCTACATATAATATTTTGCCGTGATAGTTAAGTTCGAATTAAGAAACTTAATAGAGAAGTCAAGGAGAACAAAGTACACACAATAAAACTTGTTTTCTTTTTTTGTTCAACAATTTATTTTTCGTACAAGAACAACCATTAAAATTGAAAATCTAAAATAATTATTAATAAATATATACTTAAATAATAACTATAATTTTCTAAAAATCACTTAGGTAATTGTATTTTCATCAATGTTTCTACCAAAAGTTAAGTTCTATCAATTAATTGTCAATTGTTTATAAAGTTAATCAGTTAGTAAAAACACGACATTGTACTTTAATATTTTTAATATCCAATATTGCTTTTATATGTTTTCAAAAATAGTTTGAGAAAACGATTTTTTTTCTTAAAAATAAGTTTAACTTAATTACTATTTTATTTTACTAGTGAATGTCTATTTTTATTCTATCAAAATCTCATCGATCAATCAAATTGATCCCAGAATCAAATTGAAATTAATTGTTCATTAAATACGATCTCGAAATTTTTAGTGTTGTTCATCAACAAAATGCTGATTTTAGAAAGATAAAAATAGCAAACATAAGCCCTAATTCATAATTCAACATAAAAAAACCCCCAAAAAAGAAAATAAATTAATGCAACAATTTGTTCAATAATTTTTGCGACAATTGTGTGTCAACTTTCTTGATTACTTCCTCTTCCTCCTCCTCGTTCTCCTCTTTAGATTCGAACGAACATTGGAATGAAGGTCTTATCCTCCAAAGAAAAAATTCCTCATTTCTTCCGAAATTGTGTTCACTTTGACATCAAATTCATCTCCATCAGACTTCACATAAACAAATGGATCGTCACTTTTCGAGTGTTTCAAAGTAGTAAATCGAGCTTGTGAAGCCATCTTCTTCTTCTCAACAGGCTCTCCTTTGTCATGGCTGTAACGACTACTTTCCTTTATGAATTCATGCCTAAAATTACTTTTGTCGTTTTCCTTAGTTAAATAAAGAAGTCGGGAACAACAAATTATGGACTAAAGAAGTTAATCGGAAGATTACAACTTTAGTTTCTCATTATGAATATACAACAAATATCATTTTGTCGTTTTTAGTGATAGTTAAGTACAAACTAAGAAAGTTAATAGTGGAAGATCGTAGCAATAAATTTTTATTGTAAATGCACATCAAATGTTATTTATATAAAAATATTTATATAATCAACGTTGCTATTAACGTTAGACATCAAGATTTTCAATTATACTTTTTTCTTCGTTTCAGTTTCAACTCCAAAGATATCTGTCGGTCTATAAAAATATGAAAAAGTAACAATTCGTAGTGCATTTTTCGTGCAAAAATTATTATTAATATCGCACATCTAAAATAATTACTAATGAATATATACTTAAATCATAACTACGATTTTCTATAAATCACATTAACTTTCGGTGATTCTATTTTCATTAAAATCTCTACCGAATGTTAAGTTCTATCAGTTAATTAATTGTCTATAAAATTAACCAATTAGTAAAAACACGACATCGTACTCCAATTTTTTTAATATCTAATATTACTTTTATGTTTTAAAAAATATTTTGAGATAAAAAAAATTGTAAAAGAATTCTATTTAATTTGATAATATTTTTTTATTAGTATTTTTTTTAATTCTAACAAATTCCCATAGATCAACCATAATTCAACCTAAAAGATACTCAAGAAAAGAAAAGAAAGTAATGCAACAATTTGTGCAACAATTGTGCGACAAATTTGTCAACTCCTGATTACTCATGTTAAATTTTTTAATATTCAATTTTGATTGAATATATATTTTAAAAAAATATTTTGAGATAATAATTTTTAAAAAAATAATTAAATTTAACTTGATAAGAATTTTATCAACCAACCATTTTCTTGAACAAACATTATAAGATAAAAACAACAAAGAATGCTACAATTTGTCAACTTTCTCGACTACTTCTCGTCTTCCTCTTCCTCTTCCTCCTCCTCATCCTCGTCTTCAAATTTAAAATGATCATAGGGTTTGAAGGTCCTATCGTCCCAAGAAAAATTCTTCATTTATTGAGAGAATGAGTTTACTTCCACATCCAACTCGGCGCCATCACACTTCATATACACCAGTGAATCATCCCTTTTAGAGTGTTTTAAAGAAGGAATTGGAGTCCGAGAAGCTGTCTTCTTCTTCTTCAGCTTTTTCCTCTCAGCAGGCTCTCCCTTGCCATGGCAGCTCGAGCAAGAACCAAGAAGTGAAAGTGGTGGTAAAGAAGGTAAGTTAGGGTTTTTTACATAGTTGGAGGCTTCGGGTTCCTCTTCCGATTCAACATTTTGCTCTGCCACCCCAGTTGTTGGGTTCAATAGATCTCTCAGGACGTCTCTGAGGCTTACATAGCTGTGTTCCGCCATGGATGCACTGTGAATAAGAAAATGCAAGGAGAGAGAAAGGTGGTGAGGATTGATGTGGTTGGTACTGTATAATGAGAGAGGTTATAAGCAAGAAACCCTAAGGGCTTGTTTTGGAGCTGCACTTTTTGTGGTAAATAATTAGTGCAACCATTCAAAAATTTCATCGAGGGAAAGTTGGTGAAAATTTTGCTCCTTTTGTCTTATTTTCTTCAAGTGTTGTTTGTGAATGCCGATTTGGATTCCCTCTAAAGTACTGTATCGTTCTTCTAGACGAAGGGGTTGTACATTTTATGTGGGTTCAAAATTCTATGAATATAGCTGTTTTTGAATTTAAAGGATTAAAATATATATTGTGATTCAAATGGTTTGAGTCGCCTACAATAACCGGAATACATGTTTATGGAAAGCATTCTGTTGAGTAATTTAACATCGGTTATATTTGTTGTTGTAGTAAATGAATCTTTAGACGAAATATGTCAATTATCTTCCGCCAATAAGTTTTCATAATCAATTTACTACAAATATTAATTTTATCATTTGTCGTGATATTTAAGTACAAATTAAGAAACTTAATAGAGAAGTCAAGAACAACAAAGAACACACAAACTAGAATAAAACTTGTTTTCTTTATTTTGTTCAACAATGTATTTTCGTACAACAACAATCATTAAAATCGATAATCTAAAATAATTATTAATAAATATATTTAAATAATAACTATAATTTTCTAAAAATCACATTAACTTCAGGTAATTGTATTTTCATGAATGTTTCTATCAATTAATTGTTAATTGTTTATAAATTTAATCAGTTAGTAAAAACACGACATTGTACTTTAATATTTTTAATATCTAATATTGCTTTTATATATTTTTTTAAAATATTTTGAGAAAACAATTATTATTTTGTGAAAATTAAATTTAACTTGATAATAATTTTATTTTATTAGTGAATATATATTTTTATTCTATCAAAACCTCATCTATCACTCAAATTGAAATTAATTGTTCATTAAATACAATCTCAAAATTCCTTGTGTTGTTCATTAACATGAACTAATAAGTAAACCAACAAAATGCTGATTTTAGAAAGATAAAAATAGCAAACATAAGCCCTAATTCATAATTCAACCTTAAAAAAAACCCCAAAAAAGAAAATAAATTAATGCAACAATTATCAATTTTCTTGATTACTTCCTCTTCCTCCTCCTCGTTCTCCTCTTCAGATTCGAACGAACATTGGAATTGAAGGTCTTATCCTCCAAAGAAAAAAATCTTCATTTCTTCAGAAAGTGTGTTCACTTCGACATCAAATTCATCTCCATCAGACTTCACATAATAAAATGGATCGTCACTTTTGGAGTGTTTCAAAGTAGTAAATCAAGCATGTGAAGCCATCGTCTTCTTCTTCTCAATGGGCTCTCCCTTGTCATGGCTTTAACGACTAATTTCCTTTATGAATTCAGGTCTAAAGTTACTTTTGTCGTTTTCCTTAGTTAAATAAAGAATCGGGAACAACAAATTATGAACTAAAGAAGTTAATAGGAAGATTATAACGTTAGTTACTCATTATGAATATACAACAAATATTATTTTTGTTGTTTTCAGCGACAGTTAAGTACAAACTAAGAAAGTTTTTTTCCATTATAAATTCACATCAAATGTTATTTTTTGTCGTTTTATTTAGTTATAGAGAAGCCAAGGACAATGAAGTACACACGAACTATGAAAAAAAAATTGTTTTCTTTATTTATATTCAACCAGATATAAATTTAAACATAAGCTCCAAATAATTGTGGTATGCCTCGACTTCTTAATTTACTTATAAATGTTAGGCATCAGCAATCATGATTTCCAATTATATTTTTTCTTTGTTTTGGTTTCAATTCCAAATGTTTCTATCAGTATATATAAATAAATAAAAAGATATGTAGCAAAAATAGTAAACAATATATTTTTCGTGCAAAAATAGTTATTAAAATTGGTAATCTAAAATAATTATTAATAAATATATTTTCTAAAAAATAAATTAAGTTTAGATAATTGTATTTTAATTAATGTTTACACCAAAAGTTAACTTCTATCAATTAATTTCTAATTACACACTTACAAAATTAATTGCTAACTGTTGATGAAGTTAATCATTTATGCAGTTATTGGCAGCCATTGCAGTCAGTTTGTTCATCTTTCTCTCCACCACAGCTTGGCCAAATCGAAAGCTTCAAGACTCTCTCTCGTTTTATTAGTTAAAGTTTAAACTTAAAGTATTTTATATCACATTTTATATATGGTTGAAATAAATAAGAATGAGTCGTATAATGTAAATTTATTAATTTTAGAGAAGTTAAAGACCACAACGTACACACGAACAAGAAAAAAAAACCTATTTTCGTTATTTTTCCACCTTATATAAATTTAATCCTAATACTCCAAGTAATTGTGGTATAGGCTCGAGTCCTTAATTTACTTATAAATGTATAATATTTTTTTTAATTTAATTCTTAAAAAATATTTATATAATCATTGTTGCTATAAATATTAGACATTAACACTCCAAAATATACTATTTCTTTGTTATGGTTTCAATTCCAAAGGTATCTATGGATGTCTAAAAATATAAATCAGTCACAAAAATAATAAGCAAAGTAGTTTTGGTGTAACAAAAATTATTAAAATTGGTAATCTAAAATAATTATTAATAAATATATATTAAATCATAATCCTAATTTTCTAAAAATCAAAATTACTTTAGGTAATTGTATTTTCATGAATGTTTCTATTGAAAATTAA
The DNA here is from genome assembly GCA_028749325.2 of Caryopteris x clandonensis. NCBI lineage: Eukaryota > Viridiplantae > Streptophyta > Magnoliopsida > Lamiales > Lamiaceae > Caryopteris > Caryopteris x clandonensis. The sequence goes on along the minus strand of JAPYKT020000027.1, from coordinate 2,469,625 downwards.
GTTCTATTAATTTACAGTTAGCTACACATTTATGAAATTAATTTCTAATTGTTGATAAACTTAATCAATTAGTAAAACACAACATTGTACTTTAAATTTTGTAATATCCCAATATTTCTTTTATATGTTATACAAAAAAAATTAAGATAATATATTTTATTTTTTTTTGTAAACATTTATAAGAATTTTATCGATCAATCATTTTCTCGAACAATCATTATAATTTAAACCAATACTTCTCAACAAAAAATTGCAATTTTTTGAGAAAGATAACATCAGAAAACATTTGCCCTAACTTAAAAAACATCAACACAAAAAAAAAAAAAAAAAAAAAAAAAAACATACAATTTGTCAACTTTTTGGATTACTCGTCTTCCTCCTCCTCAGATTCAAAAGGATCTTTGCATTTGAAGGTTCTATCCTCCCAAGAAATATTCTTCATTTCTTGGGAAAGAGAATTCACCTCCACATCAAGCTCACCTCCACCACCCTTCACATACAACAGTGGATCGTCACTCTTGGAGTGTTTCATAGCAGGAGGTCGAGCCCCTGAAGCCGTCTTCTTCTTCTTCAGCTTCTTCTTCTTCTCCTTCTTGTCAACGGGCTCTCCCTTGTCGTGGCTGCTGGAGCACGAACCAAGAACTGAAAATGGTGGTGAAGAAGGTGGGATAGGGTTTCTTGCACAGTTGGAGGCCTCGGGCTCCTCTTCTGATTCCAAGTTGGGCTCTGTAACCTCAGTCGTTGGGTTGAACAGATCTTTCAGGACGTCCCTGAGGCTTACATAGGTGTGCTCCGCCATGGCTGCGCTGTGAGAAGAAAATGCAAGGAGAGAGAGAAAGGTGGTGAAGATGGATGGGGTTGGTATACTGTGTAATGAGAGAGGTCTCTTATAAGCATGAAACCCTAAGGGAAATTACTCTTTTACCCACATGAGACAAACTTGTATGAGTTGTAATTTTTGGCTGAAGCAATTTAAGGGCTTTTTAAGAGCTGTAATTTTTGTGGTAATTAATTTTTGCAACTACTCAAAATTTTCATCGAAGGTAAGTTGGTGAAAATTTGCTCCTTTTGCCTCACTTTTCTTCAAGTTTTGTTTATGAATGTCCATTTGGATTCCCTAAGTACAACATTGTTCTTCAAGAAGAAAAGGGTTGTACATTTTATTTGGGTCCCACATAGTGTAAATACAGCTGTTCTTGAATTTTAAGGATAAAAATATATTTTTGAAAATTCATATTACAAAAATGGTGAAGAACATTAATCAGTAGAAACATCAGCTAAACCCTTAAAAAAAAAAAGAAAAAAAAAAGCATTTTTGCTGTTATATTTCGACTTTTAAGATAAGAACAATTATTAAAAGAGCAAGACATTATATTTTCTATCGAAACAAGAAGAAAATTAAACTGCAAACGCACAATTTTGTTACTTAAGCATAAACGTCTTAAATAGAATTTGATTCTTTTTGGTTTTTGAAAAATGTAACTATTGTAATTTTTTCTGCATTAAACTGTAACTTATTTATTTTATTATTATTATTATTATTATTATTATTATTATTATTATTATTATTATTATTATTATTATTATTGTGCTTTATTCCAATGGATTCTTTTTTTGGTGGAAATTGAGTATTGAATCACTTATAATAAGAAAACAATATCACCAGACTAGCAAGACCCGAACCCAACTGCTCATTTTTCCCAAAATGATATACTCCCTCTAAAAGGGGGGTACAAAACTGAAATGGTAAAACCAGTTTGTGATTTTGTATTCAATACCATGGAATTACATATATTCTGCCTTAGAAAGGAGATAAATACTATATATATATATATATATATATATAGTCAGAGAGAGAGATTTATTTTCATTGTAGGGATAGATTTATTCTGTCAGTGGTTCTAATGGATTGCAAATCTACTTCATATGAAATCAATTTAAGGATCTCCCAAAATTTCTTTCCTCAAAACAAATCCCTAAAGAAGAATGAGAGATGGAAACTTGTACTATCCCCAAAATGTGCACCTTTAACCATTCTCATTCAAATGCAATTTAGGGCATAAAGAAACCATCCCATAACTACAATCACCTCTAAGAAACTGTAACAAAGACTGAGGTATAAAAAGAGAATGACGAAAGCTTTCAGTCGACCTGCAATAACCAGGATACCACCGGTCCAATTATTCATTAGATTAACCAAAACAATAATACTATAATCTCCACCTTCAAATATAAACCAAATGTCAGTGTCACCATGGGAATAACAGATATACATAAGAGTACTGGACTTGTCAGTTTTTGTACACAAAGGTGAAAATGGCAACATCCCTAGCCAGATTCGCGCAAACAACAAAACGAAGTTATGAAATATCAACCAAACAATAGCCAGAGAAGGCAGATTACGACAAGAATGGCTCCTCCAACCGTCAGCTTCATGCGAAGATTTTGCAACCACATCTGCCGACGTAGCTGCCTCCCTTGCCTTTGGAAGCTATCAGCCTGGACAAAGATTTCCATAAAGCACATCAATAGGAGATACAAGAGCGTATTTTTCCAGCGATATTGAACTAAAAGAGAGTTGTTACCTGGAACTGAAGGTTTTCAGTCTTATCTACCAGCAGTTTAATTTTCTCTCCACGATCCAAAACCTGAAGGAGAAAAAAAAATAAGTCTGAACAAAGGTGCTCCATCACATCAATTATATTAAAGGTTTTAATGAGTGTATAGTGAAGAAACTATTCGGATCTAAGCCACCATTTGTACTTAAAACATTCACATAAATCAAACTCATGCACTTGGATTATGCTAGACAAATCTTCTGAAGATGTATAAAGGTTCTAAAAGGACAAGGAAAGATATCAACTACAAGTGATGGCAAAAGGAGAAAAACATAGTGCTATGCAATATTCATCACAACTTTCTTTTTTAAATAGAGAACTTAAATATCAAACTTTTTATACCAATGATATTAACGATACGCTCAGAGAAAGCCATGCAATATCAATACCAAGGAGCTAAAAATCACATTATAACTCTTATTTTCATGAGCTCATATGGAGCCTTGACAGATACATTTCCCCAAGCCTTCCTGAGGAAACCTCTAACTCATAGAACAGATTGATCCAGCTGCACCCTATCTCCTTCAGTAAAGGACTCCATATATGGCCTTACAAAATCACTCTTGTGGGGAGCAAGGTTTTCTTATTTTTCTTCTGCCAATACTTATAATACCTCCATCACTGACACATATTTCCTGCCATTACGCTCTTCGCCCTGTACAGAACATTTTGTATTGAATAGTTTCTAGAAAATGCAAATTACCCAGTTTCCAAGGCTCTTTTTTTTTTTGGTCTAAAATACTTACGCGAGTATGCTCACAGGAGAAGAAAGTATGTCGAATATAAATGAGGGACCACAGATGGTCAGATTGAAAATTACAACAACTAATAGCATATTCGGATCATGTGAGGAAATCTTAGCAAATGTGCAGCTCACTGGAAAATTGACTAACAACATCGTTACGAACCTCATGATGTAGGATACACTGAAGAGAATTCAGCTAAGATTTTTTATAGCTGGAGAATTTAACTCCAATATGAGCTATTTAGCAGATCATCCTTTTTCCCTCATATAGAAGGATTTGATCTGGGTCAGAGTTTTGCTGCAGCATAGAAGCCTTGCACCATGAAGGCTCCCATAAAGTGCCCAAGTGAACTAGCCCATATTTATAAACACTAACTAGCATAAATAAAATAACCAATAGAAAAGACTCCATCACGATACCATAAGATTTTGAAAACAATATTAAAATTGATAAAACACATTTTAACGGAGCCTATGAAATCCAATCACACATGGAAAGAAGGAGACAAGAATCTAAAGGGAAAATGAGTTCTGCAATTTTGTTGAGAGCATGTGCATGCAGCTACGTGCATGAGAGGGAGTCCTTAAAATAATGGTAACTACAAATTCCATAACACTAGAATATAATTAATGATCAAACTGAAATATATGTGCCTTGGTACGCACGACGAGTAATATGCTTGCATGCATGCATTATATGCACGTACACTTCCAAGTATCTGTCTGCAAGGGTGTAGTGGGGCCGACTAAGAAAATCTAGGTACTTTGAATTTTGTCCGTGAGCGAAAAAAGTGTCATCACTATTGACGACAAACAAAAATGTTAATCAGCCAAGCAATTAAAGTATAATAATTTCAGACAGAATATTTCTCCCTTGACACGTATTTCTGTGTTTCAGAGTGTCTTCAATTGTATGCTTGTCTCTGTGTGTGTGTGTGTGTGTGTGAGAGAGAGAGAGAGAGAGAGTCTTCCTGGGCCAGAATTGGAATCTAGGTTATTGCGAGAAAGATATAGATGCAGCAGGACTATCAACTAAGTTAACTAAAACAGTCACTATCTAAGACAAAAACATCATTATGAGAACCCAACAAAAACAACCAAGAGGAGAACCGGATGGAACTGTGCAATGACCAATTGAAATAAAAGGTTTAAGTATCATTAACACTTTAAAATTTTATTCAAGCGATGCACTACAATGAATCGTTATTTACTTTACTATAAGAATACAATGGACTGCAAGTGTACCTTCTCAATGTTGTCCATCATTATCCCTTTAACCTCTGTTATTTGAGCCTTCAATTTGGACAGCTTATTCATTTCCTCTGGATGGCTCATACAATATTGCATGTGTTCCTTAAGCCTTGGCCTAGTAAACCAATAAGAAAATGAATTACAAAACTAAACTGAAGGCAATTAAAGTTGTCGCATATTTTCCAAAAATATAATAAGATTTAGACGCACCCAAATTCGCGATCAAGATTATATGCAATGCTAAACCGATCTTCGAATAAATCATCATCTTCATCTTCATCATCAGCCAAAGGGTGTGGACCATCATTCTTGATGCTAGCGCCATAACGTTGCTTGAAGTCGTCCTTCACTCGCTCCAGAAATACAAAAGGTACGCTTCTTCCCATTGATTCATCTGCAACAACAAGGAAGACTGTACACCACACAAGACTTAAAATGTTGCTAGATGTTATTTAATCAGTTAAAAGGGAATAGGATAGCTGAGCATATAAGAAAACACATACCAAATCCACTATCAAGAAGAAAATTGAAAGTGTGTCCATCACAGGAGTATGTGTACTTGCTGCTGTTAGAAGGAAGCTTTTGCAAGCACTGGACAGCTATCGTGCTGAAGTTTCCAGAATAAGGAGTGTGCTCTGCCAGGACGACCGTCCCTTTCGCAACAAAGCTGTAAATCAAGCCTTTTGGAATCATTTTTTAAAAGCCAATACGTCCCCGACAATGTGCACCTTATCAACCTATAAAGTTAAATAGAACCAATTAATAATCCAAATATAATTCGAACAGAACACCATACAAAGAAAGAAAGCCTAGCAACATACCAAACCACGATACCTATTATGCAAATCCTCTATCAATGGGAGACACAATTTCATCCCAGCCCAAAGAAAACCACAATTTAAATGAATCACAAATCAGCATACTTATAATTTAAATTATCACAACAAAACGGTGTACAGAAATAACCCCAGTATCCGCTTGTAATCCACCAGATCAGCACTTAAGCAACAGACAAAGAAAAAACTAGCAATAACCCTAAAACATGAAGTCGAGATAATGCATAAACCACCATAAAAAATTGACGAAATTACAAACACTAGCACGCTAAGATTAAATACCAAATAGGCACTAAATGAGTAAAGAATCCAAGACAAAATTCTCGCACATCGCATCGAAGAAGATAACAATTCTCGGAGAAAACAAAAAGTCAAAATAACTGCAGAAATCCAAATGCCACCGACAATCGATGAGAAAAGAATCATAACCTTCCAAATTGGGAACAAGGATTCTGAAATTCGATCGGTCGACAGATTGTATGTAATAGCGGAGATAGGTTTGATGATGGGTTCGTTGCGTTGGCGTGAAGAAAATGGTGAAAAGGTCGCTCCAGAGTTGACAGCAGAGTAGTCGATGTGGAGGAAATGAACTGCAGAATTTATGGTAATTTGATTCATTCTTCTCAAGTTCACTGTTTTCTCCTCTTTACCCTTTTGGAAATTAACCCCTCAACTATTGCTTTGGTGTCATTTTGCTCCACCAAGTTACATAAGTGTTCACTTTTGCCCTCCTCAAGTAAGAAATTTACTTTTTAAATATTAATTTACTCTGTACGGGATGGCGGTTGACGATTCGATTTAATCGTTGATTCAATTTTGGTTCGAAACTTAAATCAAAATCAGAAGTGATCAGTTCGGTTACAGTCCAAAACCACTAGTTCCAATTGCAAGTGTGAAATTTAAAAAAGAAAAAATAGAACCGAAATATCGAAATCAAGGAACTGCCCGTTCCGGAATTAAAACCAAAATGGGCTATATGCCGGTTTAATTTCAGTTCCACCTCCCACGATTCTAGAAATTGTCGATTGCAAAACCAAAACCGAAATTAGGAAAATTGTACCCGTATCTACATATTAGGTCACAATATATACCATTTATTTGACCCATATATATACATACATTTATTAATATAATAATAAAATAGTTCTAGAATAGTAATTTTTCACTTTTTTATTTGAATCTCATGTTTGATGATTTTTGTATTTTAGCATTTTCAATTGTTGATTCTGAAATTGACTGTGTCTGATTGAAGATCGAACTGATCAAGCTAATTGATATTGGTTCAATTGATCGAATTGATTGTATCTGTGAATCCAAAAAAATAACAGTAGTATATTTTATTTATTTTTTATGTTATTGCATATAATATATAATAACATTCATAAAATATAATTATTAGGTTATTATATTAGCATTTTATATAATAAAAATAAAATAATAATTATTTCAGTAAATTGGTTATTAGAAACAAAGACCATTGAATTATAAAATATAATTAAGAGAGTAGTACTGGAATCATAGACATGTGAGTAAACAAAACCTACCCTGCCGCGCCTCCAGGTTCTTCCCTGCGGCGAAATAATAGATTTCTAATAAACCCCCAATTGTCCCGCTTCATAGCTAGAAAAGTTCGAATCTTTGAGAAGAAAAGGGGAAATAGACGAAGAAATGTCAGTCAGAGGTGTATGGCAATTGCAGAAGCTTATTGTTAGTTACTGTAACTGGGGAGGCAGTAGCAGAGGCATAAGGTAAATGAAATTTGCACTTTTTTTCTCCATTTAGAATGTCTATTTTTGAAATTGTATATGGGTTTCGTGTATCTATTAATCTTTGGGTATTTTTTTCCACGGAAAAGATTTAGTGTTTGTAATCGGAATGAAACGGTTGGAATTTCAATTTCAACCTTGGGTTAAGGGATGCTCTTTGATTACTGGATTCATTTTGTGATGCGGAGAAACCTATCCGGTTGAAGAAATGAGGGTGATTTTGATTCTTGCTTTCCTGTTTTGGAAAGGTAAAGGGAGTCGATAGGTGTTTTAATCCGTTGTACTTGAATTTTTGGTTAGAAATCTAGGATTATGGAAAAGAAACACACAATGTTGTAAAAGACACTAGGCGGGCACTGAACTGGGGCATGTTGCCTAGACAGGCTGAATCAGGAGAAAATAAGCATAAGCGGCCAAGGGCAGCGCAGCACTTAGGTGGGGATTTTAACAACCGTGGAAAATCATAAGAGCTTTTAGGCTCTTCACAATAGTGTAGCTAGAAATTATTGGCGATGATTTGAGCACTGGGAAAGTTATTCAGCTAATGAGAGTGTGACTTTCTCATTATGGATTTATTTACTTTATGGAGTTGATTGTTCTGCAGGGATATATTTGGTCATTGTATTTGGTATATTGATTTGATTTCTATAGTGTGTGACTGAGAGATGCAGTGATGAAGGTTATTGAATAATGTTGATAAGATTGTCAGTAAATAGGGTAGTATTGTAACAATTTCATAAGAAAATTGCATCTTTAGATCATTGGAGTATCATTGAAAATGAAATTCTGAAAGGTTTCTCGATGTCCATTTAGTGCGCTATTGTTACTGGTTTATACACATTAGTAACTGTGGAAATTTAAACTCATTGTGTGGTTAGAGTTATGTGCGATTAGTCGCACCTTCATTTTAATTTCTCATGTAGATGTGACTAGCGATTTGGTAATAAACTGGACTAACAAGTTCTTTCATATGGTGTAGAGCATTTATGGAATCTAATCTGTCAGAATTTAAGCAGCAGAATCCCCAGCTTGAGGTGGTCGCTGAGCTAAATCGTGGTTATCATCCATTTTTAAAGGGATTTTACAGTGAGCTCTCTCTCTCTCTTCCCCCCCCCCCCCCCCCCCGTGCATGCACGCCTGCTATGTTTTTAGGCTTGATTCAATTGAATATCTGCATTTGAATATAATATTGTTCATCCTTTGATCAATTAACTGAGAATAAAATCCCCTTAATCTAATTCATTGCAACTTGTATTGAATATCCTAATAAATATTTACATGCCAACCAGTTAGCCTGTAGAAATTATTCGTGTATTAGATACATAACCAAAGAGCAAGACCTCTTTTCATTAATCAACTGTAAATTTGCCACCCCTTCTGCATTAGTTTGCCATTCGTTTCTTCTTTATTTTTGTAGCATACCATTCCCAGTTTGGCAATTGTAGTTTGCAATTATGCAACTTTTCAGCAATGATGAGCACCATGTCAAAAATCACTTCCATTACCTAACTGTGCTAATTTCATGTGTTTCTTTCTCTTTATATAAGTGGAACTTCTTTGACCAGACAGCACATACAAGAACACTGTAGAGGCCAGATTATGTGTCTTTTAATTCAGAATTTACAAACAAACTGCTGCACAATGACACCTTAGATGGTTAAGCCCACTTTCTTTTTCTGCTGAACTTGAGAAAATTGTGGAATATAAGTGCAGGTATAAGCTCGTATGTATCAAGATTAAGAAGAATTTGTTTGGTTCTTTCCGATTAGTTCGATTTAATGTATTGAGGTGTAACAACTATAATTTTGAGATTCTAATGCTAAGATATAGCCAATTGAATTGGTTTTAGGTCCTGGCAAAGGGAAAACATTAACATGTTGCTTTTGCAAACTGGCTGTATTCTAGAGCTGAAATGGCTTGGTGTAATTATCATCATGTCATCTGTAATAATTTGGTCTTATTTCGAATAAGTTTACCGCAAATGTTTGGCATAGTTTACCCTAATCCGTCATTTCATCAGGAAATAATGCGAACATTAACATTATACAATTATATGAAACTACTAAATTAAGTTTGTAAAATCAAGTTCACCTAAATTTTATATGAAAACGTACTATTTTTATTGAGTTTAATAAAAATCATTCGGATGTATTTCCTTGAGCTTTCAGGAGATTGAAGGTATGCATTCCATCTCCTCACAATGCAATTGCATTCTTCTGATGGTGACTTTATTCATTTATTGTGCAGAAAACAAGAACGAGCGGGTTGTCTGCGTGAAAAACATGGAACCAGAGGACATACTCGACTGCGCAACCCGACTGAGGAACTCTCAAGGGAGGAAAGTGTTGAAGCTGAAGACGAGGCATGTGACCAAACATCCTAGTGTTCAAGGGACATGGACAACTGATTTGAAGATGTGAAGACAAACCGTTTAATGTTTGAGAAGCTTTATGTTCTGCTTCTTTGTGGATCGGAAATAGAATGCGAACGAATAGTAAGATCAAACCATGGGTTATAGAGTTGTTCTGCAAAATTTGATCAGCCTATAAAAGTTTACCCACTTGCTTTGTATTATGTATGGGTGATAGCTATTCTTGTTTCCCAGCTTTGTGGTAACTTATTCTCCAGTGCATTCTTATCAAATTAAGTTTGGCTGAGTGGTTTTATTTTATTTTGTTTCGTTTTCTGATTCCGTAAACATAGAAAGGAAGATATTGGGAAAATGATCACTCTTCGTCTCATTAAATTAGGGTCAATTTTGTCTCCATCGTGTTGGAGTATTTTTTTTCTCCATCTTCGGAAGGTTTGATCTCCTCCGACCTTTGTTTTGAATTTGTCAATTCGGGTTCTCAATCTTCATTTGAATTATTATGATAGTTCAAATTGATCAAATCAGTCAGTGAATTACGAGATGTACTCTTTTTATTGATGTGATAAGAAAAAAACTAGGATCAATTTAATTTTGATTCTTAGTTTTCGGTCTTTCTACATTTTCTAGCTTTTAATTTAGCTTCAAGGTTCATTTGACTAATCATTGATATTTATTAATGTATGATTTACTACACATCTAAGATATTAAGACACTACCTACATGGGTAGCATATAAATTCCTATCAGGCGTTGCGTACACTATTTTAGCCCTAATGATTTATAGTTGATTAACTGATAAATAAAAAATATTCATTGAGTTTTCAAATAACTAAGTTAAATGGTTTTCGTTGGAACTAAAATTGAAATTATACGATAAAAAATGTAGGAAAATGAAACTAAAAATTTTGAAACTACCATAAAAAGGAATCTAAGTGGACCACAATTAACTCAAAAAAGTTTGTCTGGGCATCGACCAGTGGAAAGTAGAGTGAGTGGTCAGCGTCACATTCTTGGCCTAAACCAATTGGTACTACCAATGGATCACCACCACGAACCGCCGCTCGCCGGAGAAGAACTCCCACAATTACTGGTCATCCGTCCTTCACATCTCTTTCGAGCATACGAGCAACAATTCTCCACCAAATTCAGCCTTCTCAAAGCCTACGAATCCCCACTGCCAACGAACACATTCTTGGACAACCATGCCCAGTCAGCAAAGGCCGTTCTGTGCTTCCTGAACAGCCAGATTACTGACGAGCTTCTCAGCCACCTGCCGTCGTTGAAGCTGGTCGTCACCACCGTCACTGGGGTCAACCATATTGACCTGGTGGCGTGCCGACGCCGGGGAATCGCTGTGACCAATACCACCGACGTGTTCTCAGAGGACACGGCGGATTGTTGCGTCGGGTTGCTGATTGACGTGTTGAGGAAAGTCAGTGGTGGCGATCGGTTTGTTCGACAGCGGCAATGGCCTATCACCCAGGAGTACCCTCTTGGTTCCAAGGTACTTCATCTTTTCCGATCATACCAGTATTATACTACATTCCAGTCTTGGATCTAGATCCTGTGTGGGTGTGTGTGTGTGTGTGTTTTTTAACTAATAAAATGAAATAAATATTACTGATTAATACAATATATTATTTCTTCAATATAATAAAAAGCAATAAAGATTGATATAACAATCTCATGTTCACCATAAAATTTGATCAAATATGTTAATGTATTGCTCACTTTCAGCTAGGAGGCAAACGGGTCGGAATAGTCGGGTTAGGCAACATCGGCTCAAAAGTCGCCAGACGGCTAAAGGCATTCGGGTGCGCCATATCATACAACTCAAGAACACCAAAACCATCGGTCCCCTACCCCTTCTATCCAACTGCCCGTGACCTTGCCTTTCATTCCAACATCCTGATAATCTGTTGTTCGTTAACAGAAAAAACACGTCACATAATCAACGACGACGTCATGGCTGCCCTAGGAAAGAATGGGATCATAGTTAACATCGGGAGGGGCCCAATTATTGATGAAGAAGCATTGGTGACGAGATTGATGGATGGTGCGATTGCTGGAGCAGCATTGGATGTGTTTGAGAATGAGCCAAGTGTTCCTGTGGAGCTTCTTGGGTTGGATAATGTGGTATTGTCGCCGCATAGGGCTGCATGTACGGAAGAAGCATTTTTTGATGCTTTTAAGGTAGTGATGGGGAATTTAGAGGCTTTCTTTTCGGACAAGCCCTTGATTTCTCCTGTTGGTATAGATGATTTTACGTAGAATATCACACGAGATTTTCTACTTTATTTTGTGTTTCATCTTATGTTTCAACTTTACTAATACACATCATATTCATGCAATGAGATTATCAATGAAAACACGATATATATTGATGAAGTTCAGACGGGGGAGAAATACTTTTGAAAAACGACACATAAAATGATGAACAAGAAAACCGACAAATATATAATACAAAAACAGAAGTTTCACAACAATCCAGATTTGTCCCAGAGAAGCTTTTGAAGTTACAGTTGGCAAATAACATTGAAAAGATAGGAAGTACACAAATCACAGAGCAGGATGGAACAAGAATTAGTTGCATCCATCATTTTTGTTTTAAATAAATTATTTACCTTCCAATCGATCGGATAGTTTAGCGGTTCGAATGGAAGTTCAATAACCTGTCAACAATGGCCTGGTTTTGCCCCATTAATAGTAGGAGCAGCACCTCTTTCTGTCTTCACATATGCAACATATTCACTGTAATGCATGGTGCATAGTGTGCTTTGGTATCGGGTGAGCTGAATACGCTTGCGCAATTTTCCAGTGATGCTGCCATTATAACCTGCCTTTCTCATCAATGAATCTATGGCTTCAATCTTTGTCCAGCCTGGTATGATAAAAAGAAATGAATAATCATTAAAAAAGAAACTGAAATTTGAAAAATGAAAGGCATAGAATATCAAGATACCTTCATGAGCAGCAACCTCAGGCAAGTAGGTGGCACTTCGCCTGGTATTATTGTAGTCGGAGTCGGGGTCGGTGAATTCGATAATTATTCCATGCTTCCCAACCTGCATGAAGACGAGTTTGAATGACTTACAGTTTAGAACCAGAATCAAGGCACCTGCCTATTCCAATTACATATTGTAGAAGCAATTCACTGATTACATAATTAAAGAACTCGAGAAATTTTTGTTAAGTAAATAAAGCATTTAAAAGGCAGTACCATATGATACGGGTTCGGAATTCAATCACTATTGTTCTAATTAAATTCAAACATTATTGTTCTATTCAAAATTCATTACAGCTCTGACCTCCCAGTCAAGGTAGTCACGAGCGGTTTCATAATTAGCCAGAATCGAAACTGTACACTCCAAGTAAGGCAGTTCTTTAGCTTGTATAGGGGGAAACCGGCGGTCCCTGAGGGCGCTGAAAAATATAAAAGAACTCAAAATATTTTTCAGCAAGATTGCTTGGACTGCAATAAGATGATGCAGAACAATCCAATTCAACATTTCCAATCATGCGGATGTGATGCATTATCAACAGGGTGAATATCCAATTAGTGAATAATTTCCATGCAAAGAACTTTGTGAAGAGAAGAACAGCCACATAAACAGAGTAAGTTATGCAGTTGACTCGGATGTATTGGGTAAAACACACCCGCACAAGTTAATTCTGTAGTTGACTAGAATGTATCGGGACAAACAAACACACTCAAAAGGTGGGTCCGTAGTTGACTAGAATGCATTGGGACAAACACATACACAAAGAAAAGGTGGTTGGCCTGGGGGGGGGGGATATTAAAAGAAAATCCAAGGCAGAATCAGAACCTAAACAATCTTATACGCAGTGCATAATAGAATCATCCCACCAAATGTATTGAGTAATTCAGATGAAGGTAACAAATATATGTGTGCAGAGTAAGCTCCTGAACTCTGAGACTAAGAATAATGTGGTACACATGCTGCACTTTAGGTCTTTTGAGTTGCAAGTACCTTGTTAAAGCATAGTCCCTGAAACCATTAATTATGCAACGAGCTTCAAGAGTCCCTATGCATCCACGTAAACGAGGCTCCCCACCATTGATCACTTTCTTCCAAGTCACAAACAATGGACTGAAAACAGAGTGTAACGTGGACAAAGCATAAAACAATAAATCAAAGAATTCTGGGTGTAATCATGCACTTTACTTTATTTAAAACTCAAAGCCAGTCGGTTGAAAGGATTAAAATTCTCTTTTTAGCTGAACAATATTTTATTGAAAACTCAAAGCCAGTCGGTTGAAAGGATTAAATGATCTCTTGTTAGCTAAACAAGGAAGAAAAGAAAAACAGGAACCAACAGTCCATCACAGAGTTTAGATCACAAAGAAGAATTTGCAATAACATGTCAGATTCTTGATGGACTTTTTTGCCAAGAGAAAACAGATGGCATTCAAACTAAAATAATCGAAAATGAATATATTTTTCAGTCCCAAAGTCTGGACCTTGTAACCAATTGCAAATTACAATCATACGATATTTCCCCTGCAACACAGTTGCATCAGTAATCAATAAAAATTTCTCATTTGCTACCGTTGCAGAAACAATAAAATTCATAATAAACAGTATAAACTTATAACTCCACAAACCTGCAATATCAGCACAGAAAATTTTGAAAACAACAGCTCACATAAAAATCCAATCTTGCGGGTAAAACTATGAAATTCAAACCCAAAGGTTTATCCATAATGCACATATTTAAATTACACAGCAATTAAAATATAGTCTATCCATAGAAATCATTGAATATAACATGACAAGGAAAAACATAAACATAAGAAAGCATAAATGAATGAATGAAAACCTAAAACTTTCAAACATCAGACAAAATTACACTATAGCAACCACAGGTGAGTATATATATACACACACAGACAGACATAGGCATCTAAAATATAAATAAATAAATAAATATATATATATATATATATATATAAGGTGGAATCCGTACTGCTGACCCTCATCGAAAGCGGGAGGAGGAGCCTCCTCGCTGTTATAGTGCGCCACCAGTGTGTCGAAGCAGTACACAACCATCTCCTTGTTTGCCGACACCATTTTTTTTTTCTTGGGAAATTACAACTGCGTCAAAACAGAAACAATGAGCTGAATTCGATCGATCCGATTATGACCCGGGATTGAATTGGGTTTGAGGAAGAGGAAATAATTTGGGTGTTGGAATTGGAGATGGAGTGAGGGACTCTCTTTCTTGCTTTAGAGGTTTGGTTCCCGGAATAAATTGACCGATAGTGGATATAAATTTGCACATATTATATATATATATATATATATATATATATATATATGTATATATAAATGGGGGTGCGTGTACGGGTGTGAGAGAGAGAGAGAGAGAGACTGGAATTTCCTTATACTAAAAATCCAAATTTACCCTTCAAATTTACACAGCCCAACCTTATGTTTCCAGCGGCCATCGTCAACCTTATTCTGAAGAAAACAATTTTCAGAACATTTGGATTTGACGCTTTGTGAGATAAGGAATGCGACATGCTTCAGTGATTTCCTGCAATTTTCAATACACATAACCTTTTAATTTATATTTATTTTTAAATCTCCATCCCCTCCTCTTATCAGCTCCTTCAATAGCCGCCGTCCGCCACCTCCAACAAATCCACAAACAAATTTCCACAGTGCAGATAAAGAACACATAAAGGGTTGAAAAAATCTGCAAAGGATCATATGGGGGTGCAGTTGGGAGGAAACAACACCAATTTTAAATCTTTGCTTGAATTATTTTTTGAAGCACCGTGGATTTTGATGTGTACCAAATCTCAAGCCATTACACAGCACCCATTCTTCTCCGGCTCCCTTGTTGTCAACAACCCTCTCTTCTCCTTTAGTCCTTTTTCTCGCACATACATACACGTAGTGATAGAAAATAACATTTTTTCTTGTGGCATTAAAATTCCATTCGGGTGCAATTACGGCCGAAAAAAGAAGCCGAATGATGAACTTGCTAAATTATTTGCTTTTAAGAAACATAATTGGGTACTGGTTTTGATTAGGCTACACTGCTGGTAGCCATTAAAGGAGTAAAGAAAGGAATAGAGACAGTTCCGGCTCCGGGAACAGAAAGAAGGGTACAGGGCATTTAAAATAAAAATAGCCTGCAGGTTCCAAGGGTAAATTCGAGAATTTAGATTTACAGAGGCTGTAGGTAGCAATTCTTTAGTTCTCAATAGAGTCCTCCAAACGGGATGACAGTTACGGATAGCCAAAATCCACCAAACTCATCATTTGAAAGTGTGGGGTGGGGTAGATCAAAAAAAAAAAGTGGATTGTTAAAACTTCAACCTAGTAGGGTGTTATGGGCTTGGCGCGCAAACCCACGGGTCATCATTGGGGGCGGAACGGTGCTGACGATGCCGATAGCTGTTGAAATTGGGGGTGAGGAAGGCGGGGGGCAGGGGAGGGTGGTTGTGGCTATGATCGTGTCATGCTCGTGGGGTTTGGGCGTTCGAGGGATTTAGAAATTGGGGGAGGTAATAAATTATTACTGAATTGGCGTTTACACTTACAGTCGTCACTTTTGTGACTTATGGGATCGAAAGGATATGTGGGTTATAGAAAGGTAGGTGGGTTCTGGTGGAGCCGATGTATTATAATTAATTATATTTTAAATAAAAAATTACTTAAAAACCCACAAGTTGGCTCGCCCCAAATCCGTTTCAATCTGCGGCCTACTCTAGGCCGCGGGTTGTCGGGCTATTAAATTCCTAATTCGACCCACTTATTTTGCGGGATGGCACGGGGTAGCTCGACAGACCAGACCTATTTTATTAGCTCTAATTGTGAATATAATTAGCTCGACAGACCTGCGGCGGGTCATGATAGGTGTTTGATGATCTAAATCTGTCCCATCTTTAAATCGGTCGGGTCGATCCGCCGCAGTCATGGGTTGAATGGGTCAACTCATTCTAGATTATTTTTTTATGATTGTAATATTAATAAATAATAATATTTAAAAAAATAATATTAAAAACATATTTTTAATTATGTTCATTATCAAATTGATATCAATTAGAACTTTCAATTATTTTATTTTATTTATCTTTTATTATGCTTTAGTAATATAAATTGACTTAAGAAAATGTATGTGAAGTTAATTATTGTTATTTATACTCTATATAGTAAATTTTAAATATATATTATAAACACATAATATAGAATGAATCAGAACGATGCTAACAGACTATCACTAGAATACTCTAAATAAGCTAACCGTAGTTAGAACTAGTGGTTTATAACATTTTGCACATTTATTCGGTTCATCATACTATATATATATATATATTAAAAGGTGGTAGAGTTTAGAAATCTAGTAAATTAAAAGAGTAGCATCTCGTCAAGCTCAAAACAAGTTTCAAGCTCCTAGAGAAATTCAAAGGTAAAACATAGTTTCTATTCATAGTTACTCGCACAAGTTAATACGAAAACAGCAATACACACAACGATATCATCAAATCACGTTTGAAGTGTCTCCAGTATCCCGTTACTTTCAAATAAATGCATCCATCGATTCATTTGTCTTGGTTCAGTCAGAATCTGAGTCATGCCTTTTCTTCTCCTTGTGTTTCTTGTGCTTCCTCTTGTCATCTGAATCGCGTGAATATCTCTTATCCCGTTTTTCATGTTTCTCACGTTTCTTCTCATCATGCCTGCGCTTCTTCTCCTCATGCTTCCTTTTCTTTCTGCTGCCTTCATCTTCCGACTCTTTCTCATCATCCTTTGCAGATGTCGTTGGAACAGGAGTGGTTGTCTTTTCAACTGGTTCGGACTTCAAACTTGAAGGCAAGCTTGATTCCTCAGAAGGAGGCGGACCCCTGCAGATATTCCAAACCTTTATCAAGAAAATGCACATTATCATCGTTTCTTTCTTCAAATTTTAGAGTATGTTCATCCCCCCCCCCCCAAAACTTTCTATTCATACCTTGAAAAACCGAGACCTTGAACGTGAGCTGCTTCAGCATGTCCAGCTCCCAAGTCTTCTGCAGTAGAACCTCGCTTCACGAGCTCAGCAAATTCATGTTTATCTAGTCGATTACCTTGAGGTTTTTGACTACGTTTTGGGGCTAACCCAAGTGCTTCCCTCATGGCTTGCTCTTCTTCCTCCTTGATTCTTTGTATCTCTTCTTTCATAGCATCCGAATTCAAATCACCGGACTTCTTGTCACGAGCATACCAGTGAAGGTCTTTCCCTGAGACAATATCAATTGAAATAATAATAAATATCTTTAAGCCCAAGTAGCATTTTCATACAATTGGAATGACATGGCCTCATATGTTTCATAAATAATAAGTTACAGATGCATTTCTTAGATGTGTACACAGCTCTAATGTAGCAAATTTACATAATAAGAAACCGATAGCTTAATGATGCAAATCACATCCACAATCTCTTTCAGTATTTCTAGTCAATGTTTTCATAATCAAACCGGCTACCGGTTAGCAGTCAGGTCCATTAGCAGTTCAACTGGTTTGTTAAAAAATAACTAGCCCCTCCATCCACCCCCCCCCCCCCAAAAAAAAAAGAGTTGTATGAGCATACTTTTCTAGCCTTTTGATATATTGTTTTGCATATATCAATTTATTTATTTTAAAAACCAATTGTTAAGGTTTAATATGAAGATAAAATAGTTAATTAGAAATTAAATATAATAAAAAAAATTAAAAAGGCTGTTATATTGGCCAATATATTTCAAGTAGCTTCATCTTTTCCTGGGCCATTATAATTCAAGGTTTACTCACTTTGATAAGTCCAAACAGGTGGACTCGATTCCCAAGTTCATAGATTAATTGTCTAGAATAACCGCATTCCTTCTTTCCCTTTTCAACTTTTGTCAGTTTTTCAAGGTAAGTGGCCGGCTTTATTGGGTCCAATTTCATACGGTTTGATTGGTTTTTCCCCACACCTTCCAGTATGGCTACCTTGTTACGACTTCACTCCTGTCACTAGCCCTGCCTCCAGGTTTTTGCCAGTTCTTAGTGATCTAACCATGAATCCATTTACATAGTCCCATCCGATCCAATTTTGAAAAAAATATGTTTCTAATAGAAGCAATATCACCTACTCATTACGAGTTCGTTGATTGAGCTGAACAATATACCTCCGATCAAACAGCTTTCTTTTACTCTTTCTATAAATGAAAAATATGTTTGTTTAGATATGTGTTATTGTTGAATGTTTTCATCCATCACATAAGCTTATCTTAGACAACACAGTCATCCAAAACATTTCTCACACAAATTGAAGGAGGAACTTGTGAAAAGGAATACGTGCAGTGCATAACATCTGCCATAATCTTACTGAGATTTAATCCCTATGAACAGCTACAAATTCATTCAAACCTAAATTAAAAGAATTAAGTCAAGAATTTACCACAAGAAATGTATCAGCTTATTAGCCAAAAATCCATTCAAATATATGGAACTCTTAATTAATATTCTGGATTAAGACCTTTATCAGCACAAGACCAAAAGGGGGGGGGGGGGGGGAATGAATGTAAAGAGAAAGAATTTTACCTTTCTGCCATCTTCCAACAGGTGCCTTTAGACTATGACCCAAGTAGTTTTCTCGATGTTTATCAACTTTCACTTCATCCCAGTTAAATTCTGCACGTCAGAAAGAATAATAATGTATTAAATAACTCATGATTAGATCCAAAGAATTCAAAATGTTGGATAAGGCGCATCATTACAAAGAAAATATCAAAGATAGATAAAGTGGACAAAGACAGAATAGTTTTAGCAATGCAGTCGGCATCCTGAACATGATAAAATGCTTATTATTACCTTTGCGTTGTCTAATGCTTTTCCTTTTGGTACTCACATTGTAAACTACAGTGTTTTTAAAAGGCATAAGGCACCCTGCCCGTTTCACTGCCTAGGCGCGAGGCGAGGCACAAAACTAAAAACACATGTAGATATATATATATATATATATAAACATTTAACCATAATAAAAAACATAATAGATTCATTAAAACATGATTAAATATAGAAGTCCAAAACATAATAATTAAGCATAATCACTAAGGCAAGGCAGTAATCATCATCAAACTATTATAAATATATTTAATAGTTGGGAGGGTGCAGCAAAGGGGTGGGACTTGGGAAGGGTTTCACTTTCAAATAAAAAATGGCGCTGGGGTTAGGGCTGGGCGGCTGGGTTGGGTGGGTTATGGTTTTTCTCCTTGTAAATGATATAAATATATTTAATTTAAAAAAAAAAAAAAAGACAGATTGGGGCGAGGCGCGCCTTTTTGGTGCCTGCGCCTCGCCCAAGCTCGCCTCGCCTCATACCCCCAAGGCGCTGAGGGCCAAAATATTGGAGCCTAGCGTGTAGGCGGGCCTTTTTAAGCACTGGTAAACTATAAAGTCTATACATAAAAAAAAGGTTACTAAACAACCCTGATTTCAAACTCATAATAGTTAGCCTAAAGACACAAAGTTAGCCGCTGGTTTCTTCTCTATAAACCTACAGCATAGTTGCATTTACAACTGTCTCCCTCCAGTCCCAGATTTCTGTTAGTTGTCCAACTTTCATTTTATATATATTTGTAGCGAAGAAAGTGAAACGCTTAAGGCACCCGACTCCATCTCCTTGCAACAAAACGAATACTTTAAAAATACAGCTAGAAAAGATTATCTAATCAGTGCCATGACCACACAGAAACTGCTATAACTAGGGGTGCTCATCGGTTGTTTGGCCAATTTGTAGGACATATGCCAAACCAAACTGTTTCTCGGTTTGATAACTAATGAATTGGAAACAAAACAAACAAAACGTAAAACCAAGGCTTGAGTTGTTTGATTAGCTTAAATTTGATTTGGCTTTGGTTTATACCAAATTGTTCATATATTGAACAACTCCGAATATTAAAATGAACCATTAACCTGTCAATATAACATTTTTTAAGCAAAAAATACTTTACAAGAATTGCATAAACTAATATCCTAGTAACAAGTCCAAACTCATATTCATAACAAGCAGTAAATAAAATTTGACTTTCAAAATCAAACATGACTATTCAACCTAAAACTTGGGCTTATAAAGTGTAATAATTTACAAAAGTATTTTATGTATGTATAGAATACTTGGATTATCTTGACGGTTATTCACAATTTGAAATCGTGAATCAAAATGAAACTTCAGTTCACTATTTCTTTGGAACTGAAACCAACCCAATTACAGTATAAACCATACATTTTGGTTAATTGGCTTGGCTTAGTTGGGTTGAGAACTTTTTGTGCTGCCACAGCTACAACCACAATAAAACAAGTAGCAGGACAAATTATAGTGTTTACAAAATCCAGAAATACTAACAGAATAGCATGCATTTCCCACCCACATAATTTAGTTAATTGAAGTGTATTACAGAGTGCAAGCTTGTTATTACACATAGTCCCAAGTTTTAAAATCAGAAATAGTTCAAATCACAAGGTTCCCTGGAAACCTAAGAGATAAGTCGAAAATATACAACTTCATTCAAATAAACGAAGATTCCTATTTCCAAAAATATATTTGGGTCTCGTGATTTCCGAACAATTACACAAAATTCATAAGAAAACATCACCGAAAATATCAACAATTTCTCGTGAAATTACACAATTCACAGCCTAAGAAAAAGGATATTACAAACTACATAGCTAGTTCCTGGATTTTACCAATCAGAAGTTACCGGAGTTCGTACGGAAAACCTATAAATTGGAGAAGAAAAACGGAGAGGAGAGAGAGGACTTACGATCACGGCCGCCGCGAACTCCACCTCTCGACGGATGATACATTTTTCGTGCCTAGAAATTGAATTTGGATTCCGTGGAGAGCTTGAGCTATATTTCGATTCGCAGAGGAAGATATCGGAGTTGATGGAGAGGAGCAGGGGGCTTATATTATTAGAAAGAATAAAAAGGAATACCCAAATTATAGGGCAGCAAATTTCCAGAATAGCCCCTGCATTTGTATTTAATTGTGAAAATAGGATTATTCCAGTGACTCTAAAAATCTAAAATATCTCAATTTTACATTAAATATAAAACTATTTTTTTTATCTAAATATATTATTGAATTTTTAAATATAGATCAATTAAATTATTGAATTTCTAAAAATGAAACAGATATAATCTCTTGTGATATAAAATAATTAAATAAGTCCTAAATGTATTTAATAAATCTAAAATTGGAAAATCAAATTATAAATATATTTATAACTCAAAAACTAGCAAAAAATAAAATTTAAAATTATTTAATAATTTTAAATAAAAAAATATGGTTGCGACCTGGGGGTTTGAATTATTTTTTTATATAGATTTTAAGTCTTTATTTTATCTAAATAATTTTAAGTTCTTATATCTTTAGATCTATTAAATATTTTATTTTTTATTTAAAAGAAAATTAAACATTTTAATTTTTTTTAATTTCTCCATTTATTTAAATATTTTATTATTTTATTTGTCGATTTGTAGTTTTATTAAATAATTTTAAATTTATTTAATTATTTTAGTACGTAGGAGGGTTTTGTTTATCTTGTATTTAGGGATGGGCTGGGCTGGGCTGGGCTGAGACCCATAATTCAACTTATCTAAAGTGTCTAGCGGGCCCATTGGGCGCACAAACAAAACTTCGCACGGTTTTTTTTGGAAACCCGTGACCAAACTGAACCCGACCCACAAAATAATCCAACTTAACCGAACCCGATCCAACTCACCACTTCACTGAAACGAAGCCGTAGGTTTAAGTTTCTCTGCAAAAAATAGCTCATTTCAGATTGTCGCTCAACAGAAACAGAAGAAAAATGGCGATGAGATCTATCGTTTCGCGCGCCGGACAGTTCAACCTGCGACCATCTGCTTCGAACCTTCGCTATTTCAGCGGTGCTACGGGACGTGTTCCCAGTGAAGTAGAGCGCGCTAAGGAGACTGGATTTTTCAAGGTTTTCGATTTTAGGATCTCCCAAACATTTTATAGGGTGATGCTTTTTTCTTATGATTAATTTTTTTTTTTTCTTTTCCGATGGGATGAAGAAAAAGGCGAATGGAATGCCGTGGGAGCAGAATAAGAGAAAACTAAGAAAACTGGAACTACCTACTCATTATTTGGAGGTGAATTATAAAACCCTAAAAGCTGTGGTGTTTCATATACCTGACATACATCACATGGGCATTCCTCACGGCCTAAGGGGAGAAGAAGGAGGAGGGAAAGACGGAGAAATCAGATAAGGTGAATTACTTTTGTTAATCTTTAATTTATCATACTGCATATTCATTGTTTTTTATTTTTTATTTTTTATTTTTGTGTTTGTAATTAATCTTCCTGCATCTTTGATACTTCCATTACACGAAATGAGCTCAAAATTGTGAACATCGATGTAGTATATTTGTTGGCTTGGATTTTTTGTTTATGATTAAGAAGTAGCATGTTGCCATTCAAAATGAGGAAATTATATGCCTCTGTATGTGTTAATTTTTATCTGATTACCATTTGGTTTCTGAAATCCGTATTAATCTGAATTCTGTGGAGCATCCCCGAGTAACTTTAGGTTGCAGTGTAAGTCATGGTTACAATAAAAAACACATTAGATATGATGAAATCTAGCTAGTAATAAGGATTCCTGTGCGTTAGTTGGTCTTAGTTACAATTCTTTTTTCTTTGGGATGGGTTGAGTATAGTCTTAATTACCGCACTCTCTTTTTTTTTTTTTTTTTTTTTTGGGATGGATCGAGTATAGCCGGTCCAAATTTAGGTGGTCTATCATAGCTGGTATAGTACTGGAAAGAATGTATCTGACACCCCATGCAGGTCCAACGAACGAAAAATAATCCAAATCGTACAGCTATTGAACGAATCAGCTGTACTGCTATGTAGGGGACAAGGCAGTAGTTCAATTTCTAAGTCAGAGTGAATAGAGCTAGGAGAAGCTGCTGGAACTGAGTGTTAGTAGCATCCATAACCTGGAACATATGGAGCCTAAAGATTTCGTTCATACACTAGTCCTGGTAGCACCACAAAGAATGCTTCAGAACCTACAGATACCACATTCATAAAGAACATAGGCAGCTAACGAGCTGCCCAATAACTCATAAGTAGTGAAAGGAAGAATTGGGGATGAATGAGTAATATATATATATATATATATATATATTATATATCAGCAATTGCATTTTGCATTTTCTGCTTCTGCTCTTAGCCTGACATAGTTTTCATTCTTCAATTTAGTTTCATCTTGCAATTACAGTCAAATTACAAATGCCCATATAACTCACTTCTTTATGAAAATCCAAAATGTGTTCGCTCTACACTTGTTCTTCATGGTTGGAACAACCTGCCTGTTAGTGTGTCTTTCTTGAGGGGTAAAGTGTTGTTTCTCTATCACAGTTAATGTAGTATGGATAAATACAACCGATGTGCTTGGTAGACATCTGATTGATTATACAGTACAGAGTAATTCATATTTGCCATTTCCACAATCGAAGAAAACATTGAGAAAATGTATCTTTCATTAAATTTTGTTATTTTTACTATATCCTTACAAAGTGCATTTGGTCATATAATGCAGAAGCTGTTGTTTGAACACTTTCAAGTATGGTGTTTGTTTTGATTTAGGTATTGGGCTTGAGTTTGTCCAAATTGTGGATTTCTTTTGCATGTTGGCTTCATTTGTCATTTATTTCGATTTCGATTCTTTATTTGAAGAAAAAAAAACATCATAGTTATCCTTCATTCTTTTTCCTGCAGGCTGGAGAAGGCACTAATAAGAGCTGAAAGGTTCTTCTATAGTTTCCAATGTGCGTCTTATGTTCGAATTAGTTTCTTCATGCTTTATTTCTGATTTCTTTTCCAATTACGTGTTCGGGTAATGTAACATAATTGAACGTAATGATTTGGGCATCCTTATCTGCCAACTATATTCAAAATGTGATGGTTCCTCGTTCTTTGGATATACATAACTCAGCAGCTCTTCAATAGTTTCCTCAAGCTCATGAGCTTCGGGAAGCTTATTTTGAAGCCTGTGTCATTGTTAATCATTTGGTTCATAAGTCTTTAAGTGAACGATATATCTTGAAGGTTATAAGCTTCGAGATATCATATTAAATTTGTTAAATATCCACGAGTTTTGAAACATGCTGCAAAACATGTGCTCTTGTGAAAATAAAATTTGAATATAATTGGGCGACTAAAAGTGAAATTTTTTTGATAGTTTTATAAATTTTGTTGTAATCCAAGTAAAATAACCCAATATCAAATTACAAAAGTATTCTTCCATTTACAACAAAACATAATCCTGCTCCTCTTGTCTAAATCCGCCGCTCTCTTAGGAAAATAAATTAAAATATCATGTTGCAATTAAAAATAAATTAAAAGGCCGTCTATTTTATTAGAAAAGTCTAATAAATTTGACATATGATATTCTAAAAACAATTTGTTTATGATAATCGGAAAAAAGAAAGGTTAATTGCATAAAAAAATACAATCTTTAATGAATTTATATTTTAATAATAATTTTTTTTAATTTTTGTAATTTCAAGCATCAACTTTTTAATTTTTACAATTTAAAGCACATAATTTTATATTGAATTTTATTATTATTTTTATTAACATTATTATTATTGTTGTTGTTGTTGTTATATTTGAAATACTTTATGTAAAATGATATACAAGAAATTATGTTTTGTATATTATTATATTAAATATGAAACGATGGAAAAAAACATGTAAGAAATGATGTTTTGTGTATTATAATACCCACAAACATGTAATTATAATCTTGATTTAATTTAATATTGCTGTCAAATGGCGTCGGCGACTACGGGTTTTCGATTCTGGGTTGGTTCTTCAAACGGGGCTGTGTTCCGGACACAGTTACATTTTGAGAACTCACCCAGCAAGTTGTTAAATTTGTGTCATTTTTCAATTTCATATAAACAAAGAGGATTCTTTTCTTTTTTTTTTGAATTTCGGAGTAGAAAAGAGAGGAGGTACATAAAATTATGGTAACCATAACAAAATATAGGGAATTTAATCTCAAGGTAAAAAGTTTTAATTATGACAAATCTAAGCTCATCTTCTTCACAAAAAAGGAAAAGGAAGTATTGAAAACTAGAAACAAGAATGAATTTTTGGTTTTATTACTGGGGAAAGGGCACCCCAAAATTATAAGGGTATTTTTGGTAATTACGATACAATTTACTTAATTTTCTTCTGTTGTTGTATACTTCCTTCCATTGCCATTTCTTCTGTTCGACTGTAATTATCTCTGCTGCTGTGAAGCTAGAAAATTTCATATGGCGCATGCTATATTTAACGATCTCCCTTCTAAAGGATTGGTGCCAGATATTGTAACCTACAATATCCTGATAAAAGGATGTTGCCAAAGTGGTATGCTGGAAGAAGCAAGAGCTCTTTTTTCAAAAATGGAACGGGTCAATTTGTTACCAGATGCTGTTACCTACAATACTATTGTTCGAGGACATCTAATGAGTGGCGAATATGATGATAGAGTGAAGACGGAGATATGAGAATAAGAACTGAATTGAATGATAATCCTCAAAAGAGGCCGCAGAGACTAAACTCTGTCACAGCGTCCAACGCTAATAATAATATCTGAATGCCCTAATTTACTGAAAGAAAGAAATAAATACTTAGCTCCTACTAAGGCCCATGCCTAAGACATAAAGCCCGTACAGCCCAAAAAGAAATAAAAACTGAATAAATAAAAGAATCTGCTACTCTGGTGCCTTCTCAAAACGGCGCCGGGTATACACCTTTAATCCACCCGGCGCTGCTTCATCAATTACTCCCGGGGACGAAGCAGCCTTGTCCTCAAGGCTGAAGTCAGGAAATTGTCCCCGTATATCTGCCACATCCACCCAGCTACTCTCCTCGACGCCCAAACCCAACCATTGAATAAGCACCTGCTCCACTGTAATGCCATCACGAACCACGATACGACGCTCCAACACACTGCTCGGAACAAATGGGGGATCAATTGCGAGCAGTTCGTCTGGTAGAGTAGGAGAGACAGCTGCAGCTCCAACTGCTTGCTTTAACAGAGAAACGTGAAAAGCAGAGTGCACCTTTGAATTATCCGGCAGCTGAAGTCGATAAGCTGATGAGCCAATTCATGCAACCACCTCGAATGGCCTAAAAAAACGCGGAGCGAGTTTGACACAGTTGGGAGAGAATAAACTCCTTTGTCGATAGGGACGAAATTTAAGATAAACCATATCGCCTATGGAAAACTCCAATGGACGCCGATGCTTATTTGCCTCACACACCATGCGCTCCTGCGCTCGCTGTAAATTGAGCCGTAACTGGTTAAGCACCTCGTCTCGCTCGCGAAGTGAGTCTGCCACAGCTTGCACCTGAATTTCCCTCGGCAGAAAGGGAACTAAACAGGGAGGAGGTCGGCCATACACCGCTTCAAACGGTGTCATGCCAGCACTGGATTGGAAACCAGTATTAAAGCAAAACTCAGCCCACGAAAGCCATTGTCCCCAACTCTTAGGCCGTTCCGAAGCAAAGCAACGTAAATATGTCTCCAAGCACCTGTTCATAACCTCAGATTGGCCGTCTGTCTCAGGATGGTATGCCGAACTCATGCGCAACGTTGTCCCCGTTGTTTTAAACAATTCTCGCCAGAAGGCGCTCAAGAAAATGGGATCCCGATCAGACACTATCGATGTCGGCATCCCATGCAGCCGTATAACCTCCTTGGCAAACAATTCAGCCACGGTCCTTGCTGTAAACGGATGCCTCAATCCCATAAAATGACAATACTTGGAGAGTCGATCCACTACCACGAGAATACAATCAAATCCTCCCGAGCGCGGCAATCCGGTAATGAAATCCATGCTAATATCGTCCCAAATTTTACTGGGAATGGGCAGTGGGTTGAGCAGCCCGGCTGGGCTCTTAGCTTCATATTTATTGCGTTGGCACACGTCACACGCAGCAACATACTTGGTGACACACTTCATCATTCCCGGCCAATAAATGAATGCTGCCAACTGACGGTAGGTATGGAAAGCCCCTGAATGCCCGCCCCCTGGAGTCGCATGAAATTCGTCTAACAATCGCGTTGCCCACGGAGAATCAGATGGAAGGACAACCCGTCCCTTATAGAAAAGTGTTCCCTGCGTCACACTATAATGCTTTGGGCCTGGTTGCCCCTTCTCCAAGGTCGCGATAATTTAAGACAATTTTGGATCGTTTCTCACCGCTCCCTGGACGGCCTGCCAATCGACCCACTGTGGCATCGACACTGCCCCCAACTCAAGCTCCTCCTTGCGTCTTGAGAGCGCATCCGCTGCTACATTAGTTCGCCCCTCCTTGTAGACAATCTCAAAATCAAAGCCTAAAAGCTTTGCAGCCCAATTTTGCTGTGCCGGAGTTGTTAAAGCCTGGGCTAGCAAGTGTTTTAAGCTGCGTTGATCAGTATGAACCACAAAATGTCGTCCCAGCAAGTAAGGACGCCAATGCTGGACTGCAAGGACAAGTGCCATAAGCTCCTTCTCATATGCTGATTTGGATAGGAGTCGACCGGATAGACTTTTGCTGAAGTATGCTATCGGCTGTCGATCTTGCATGAGCACTGCCCCAATACCGCGGCCGGACGCATCACACTCAATCACAAAAGGTTGGGAGAAGTCAGGCATGCGCAGAACCGGAGCCGTGGTGAGTGCATTTTTGAGAGCCTGGAACGCCTCGTCTGCCTCGCTTGGCCAATTCCATCCCTTCTGCCCCTCTTCTTTTTTAAGTAAGGTCGTCAATGGGGCAGCTAGCTTGCCGTAGTTGCAGATAAAACGACGATAGTATCCAGTTAATCCCAAAAACCCACGTACCCCTTTTAAGGAGGTGGGGGTTGGCCACTTTAAGACCGCTCCGACCTTGGCAGGGTCCATCTGCACGCCCTTTTCAGATATAATGTGGCCTAAATACTCAACCTGCGAGGCGCCAACTACACATTTCTTGGGGTTAATAATCAATGAGTGGGCATGGAGTATAGTAAGTACCGTGCGCAAGTGGGTCATATGTTCGGTCCAACTGGCGCTGTAGACCAATATGTCATCGAAGAATACTAACACGAACTTCCTCAAGTGTGATCGAAATATGTCATTCATAAGACACTGGAAGGTGGCTGGTGCATTAGTAAGCCCAAATGGCATAACTAAGAACTCGTAGTGTCCTGAATGGGTGCGAAACGCTGTCTTTGGAATGTCCTCGGGTACAATTCTGATTTGATGATATCCAGCCCGCAAGTCGAGTTTGGTGAACCACCTTGCGCCATGCAACTCATCGAGAAGTTCTTGGATGACTGGAATTGGGTACTTATCTGCAACGGTCACCTTGTTTAAGGCCCGATAATCCACGCAGAACCTCCAAGAGCCATCTTTCTTGCGTACTAGCAACACTGGGCTGGAATATGGGCTATTACTGGGCTGAATAATTCCTGCTGCTATCATCTCCGATACCAACTTCTCCATCTCATTTTTTTGTAAATGGTTGTATCGGTATGGACGAACAGACACCGGGGGCACTCCATCCTGCAAGGTTATCCGATGATCGTATTGGCGGGCTGGCGGAAGGCATGTGGGGGGCTGCGTGACGTCTGGAAATTCAGAGAGTAGTTGTTCCACGTCCGCTTGCTCCCGAGTGGTTCGCGACCCGCCACGATTAACACACATCATGTCAAGCCCATCCATAGCCCACAACAACCAAGCCTCATCACTTGGCTCAAAAGAACTAAGCTCGGTGCGAACACAAGCTTTACGGGTCAGTGATGGGTCACCACGTAAGCACACTTTCTTGCCCTCAACCTCGAATTCCATAGTGAGCCTAGCCCAATTGGCCGTCACATCGCCAAGCTGAGCTAGCCATGAAACTCCCAATATAACCTCAACGCTGCGGAGAGCAAAAACATAGCAAGTAATATGAAATATTTGATCGGAGATGAGGAAAGGTACTGCCTTACAAACTCCGCAGCTGCGCACCGATGTGCCATCCCCGAGAACTACAGAAAAGGTTGTGGTCTGTTCCACTTTCAGTTTCAGCTTTTGTACGACATGTTCAGCAATAAAGCAATGGCTAGCGCCACTATCCACCATTGTTAACAGTCGTCGCCCTCCCACTCTACTAAACAACTTCAAAGTTTGGGCTCCATCAAACCCATTGGATGATAATTTGGAAAGCTGTAGTTGCTGCAATTCTGCTCGAGGATCCTGATCCTCGTCTTCCTCGTTTCCTTGCTGTTCCATATCGATTTCTGCATCCAAAATCACCATGAGTGATTTGGCCGCACACCTGTGCGTGGGACTGTAGCATTCCCCACATTTAAAACACTTCTCTTTAGCTATATATTCTTTTTGTTGCTCCGGACTGAGTCGCGAGTTGCGGCTTCCTCGTGGACCAGATGAGGCTAACGATGAAAATTGGGGTCGATTCCCATGGTTTCCAGACTGTTGTGACTGACTCCAAGTCGCTGACGGGCTATGGTAGGTTGAAACTGACCTTGTGAACGTCCCTGTAGTGAGCCCGGACTTTGATGGAGCAGCGGAAGTCCTTTGGGATCGTGCAATTCTTCTCGCCGATCTGATGGCAGCAAAAACGTCAGTAATCTCCAAGCTTGGGATGCGATCTCTGGTGGATTGATCCAAGCCGCCGAGGAACATGCCCAACTGTTGCTCAGGTGGCAGCGGTGGAAGTTGGGCTATTCGCTCCTCAACTAAGGTCAAATAATCTTCCAACGACCCTATCTGACGGGTTACGTGCATGGCCTCATAGGCGTTGATAGCCAAGCTGTCGCCGAACCGCTCAATTAATTCCTGCGCAAACTGATCCCATGGTATGGTTGCGGAGCGACGCAGCACCCACTGCGCCCAAAACATCGAGCGTCCTGACATGGCTATAAGCTCTAATCGCACTTTCTGGTCAGTTGGAACGCAATGCACCAGAAAGTATTGTTCCGCCTGTGCTAGCCACGCGATGGGGTCCGTCCCATCAAACATCGGTAAAACCATCCGTGGTGATGTTGTGTCTGAAGTATACTGCTTACCCAATTCCCCATTACTATTCGAGCTGCTTGAACTTTCCTTGTTTGATAGTTTAGCCAAAATAGCGGCTAGGGTTTCCTGCATGGTAGCCATCGAATTCTCCAATCCGCCAACTGCCGCCTGCACTTCCCCTACCGTCTTCTCTACCTGTTCAATCCGTTCCTTATTCGTCACCATAGGATTCCACGCTCACCGCACCAATTTGATAGAGTGAAGACGGAGATATGAGAATAAGAACTGAATTGAATGATAATCCTCAAAAGAGGCCGCAGAGACTAAACTCTGTCACAGCGTCCAACGCTAATAATAAATCTCAATGCCCTAATTTACTAAAAGAAAGAAATAAATACTTAGCTCCTACTAAGGCCCATGCCTAAGACATAAAGCCCGTACAGCCCAAAAAGAAATAAAAACTGAATACATAAAAGAATCTGCTACTCTGGTGCCTTCTCAAAACGGCGCCGGGTATACACCTTTAATCCACCCTATGATGATGCAGCAAAGATTTTCGATGACATGAATGGTAAAGGATGGCACCCAGACAGTTGGACGCTTTATGTTATGCTTGATAAACTTGGGATCAAGGAACAAAATCCAACTATTATGAAAATGTTTCAGTTGTTGGCTCCAATTGCATTGATGAGCCAAAGAACTTGAAGATGGGTGTCTGATAAAATTGAAGATGTTGGAAGATGAACAAGTAGGGAAGAGAAGGCAATTATGTATTACTCTTTGATATCTCTGTGTCACACACACTGCACATACTTGTAGCATCCAGAAATGATAATTACATAAAATATCTGGATATTCTCTCTCTCTCTCTCTCTGTTCAAACTCCTGTGCATAGTTATTTAATGGGATGAAGAAAAGGGCTTTGCTGTTTTAGCCATATTCAGACAGCAAGAGGCACATGTACTGAGAAAGCAGGAGGGGGGTGTGTGTGGGAACTTCATTATATTGATATTTTTTTACTAATTTTAAATATTTGTATTGGCTTTGAGAAATTATATTATGTTGGATTGAGTTTGAATTCTACACTTCATTTCGTTATATAATTTTTCATTTATTCTTGTAAGACAAGAATAACCCGTTATAATTCTACATATGAAACTATTATTCAAAATTATTTGAGTTAAAATTTAAATTAAAAAGAAAAATAAATACACACAAAATATTTTTGAAAATGCTTTTTTTTAGTTTTTTCGTATCATATAAAATAATTATCTACAAATATGTGTAAGTCCCAAGCAAATTGTTTAGTTTTTTTCTTTGTATTTTATATTTCATAAATATTTTGTTTGCATCATGATCTTTGGCTTTGTTATATATGTTTTAAAATTTTCATACTACTTATATATTTTATAATTTTATATAACAATAATATAATTTTATAACATATTATTATATAATAAAATATATTTTATTCCGTGCCTCGCACGGACGAATATCTAGTTAATATAAAAGAAAAAAATTCTAAAAATATGCTAAAAGACACATGTCGCTTCAAGAAATTTTCTATATTTTTTACTTCAAATATATATCAGAAAAAAGGTGAAACAAAATAATTTTTTTAAACTAAAAATTTAAATTTCAAATAATTTTTTTGTTACAAATTCAATTTTGATATGTGATATGTCAAAGTAATTGTCTTTTCAGGATATTTAATTTGATATCAAAATTGTATATATTAAAATAAAATATTGTATTTAAAATATGAAATAAATGTTTTATGAGTTTATTTGAAATATGTTTTAGATTTGCATAAAAATGGATTAAATTCTTACATTAATAAAAATAATTAATAGTTTTTATAGAATAAAAATAATTAATATTTTTATAAAATAAAAATATTATATTATTCATGTATTAATAGTTGTTTTATTTTAATATTCTTTTAGCGATTTTAAATATTTATGATTGTATATTTTATTAATATATTGGAGTTTGAATTATTCAATTCATTGTATATTTTATTATTTATTGGAGATTGTCTTTTAGAAAATGACAATGCAGTATACATATAAATCTAAATTTAAATTTTTTATTTTTTTATATCTATTATATATTGAAAATGTTATTCAATGTTTAATTTTATGAGAATATATATATATATATGTATATATAAATGAAAGCAATAGCATAAAAAGTATATTTATAGGAAGCAGTTTTTTTTTGTATAATTTAAAAAAAATGGTCTACTAGAAGATAAAAAGAAAAACGACACATAATGTAATATATTATAGATGTGTGTCAGTCACAATAATTATTTGTTTATATTTTATATTTTATATACATTTTATAATCTTTTATAGCATTAATATTATTTAATAACGTATTAGTAATACAATAAAATTTATTTTTATCTCGTGCACGCACGGGCGAACATCTAGTTTTATATAAAGAAGGATAGTCAAAACAACTGTGCAAAGGAAAAATGGACGATGATTGGCTGAAGACATGTGGGAACAACGGTGGAAGGGGGAAAGGGAGGGTGCACGACAGATTAGCTAAAATCTATCCTTTTAATGGTGAAGGAAAATAAAGAAAAAATATATTTATATAAATTTATAAATGATACTGTTATTTTTTTAGAAGGTAAAAGTTAAAAAAAAAATATATCGATTCGCAACAAAGGTGGGTGCGACTCAACTTCATTAAAGAAGATGAAATTGAGGATATCCGAGTGGGATTAATAAAATCTCGTCAAAATTTTATATGAATTTTAAAATTACAAACAAACATTGCACAAAATTTTATAACCGCAAAAAGATATACGAATTTTATCCCAAGATAAAAAGTTTCTTTAAAAACAATACACAAAAAGTTTCATTATGACAAACCTAAGCTCTTCATTGAAAACAAGAAACAAGAATGAAAAGGAAGTGTGCACCCCCAGATTATAAGGGTATTTTTGGTAATTCTGATAATAAGGGTATTTTTGGTAATTCTGATACAATTTACTTAATTTTCTTTTTCAATGTTATTTTCTTCCTTCCATTGCCATTTTAGCAGAAAAGGGGGAATTCTCTCCGCTCTCATTTCGACTGTAATAATCTCTGCTGCGCTGCTGCCGTTGAAGGAAGAAGCTTTCCCAGTCAAGAGGAAAATGAAGCCAATCAGCTTTGTCCTTCCCAGGATGTTTCTTTCTTCTTCCCCCAATTTTCGCGAATCAGGTCATTTCTCTCGTACCCTACTTCGCTATTTCCGTACAAATTCTGTTGCGAATTGCAATTCCCCGAAGACTAAAATGAATCTTGATCTGGCCAATATTCATTGCTTGAATGATGCTCTCATTTCGTATGACAAAATGACCAGAATGAGGCGTTTACCCTCTGTGAAGGCATTTAATAAACTGCTCTCACGAGTAGTCAATCTGAAAGAGTATTCTGCTGCCATTGTCATTTTCAAAGATCTCTGCTGCTTGGGACTTTCAATTAATGAATTTACGATGAGTATTGCTATCAAT
The DNA here is from genome assembly GCA_028749325.2 of Caryopteris x clandonensis. Lineage (NCBI taxonomy): Eukaryota > Viridiplantae > Streptophyta > Magnoliopsida > Lamiales > Lamiaceae > Caryopteris > Caryopteris x clandonensis. The sequence continues at coordinate 2,435,469 of JAPYKT020000027.1, read as the reverse complement.
AGCTATTGTCTATCAAATGCTGTCGATTACGGGTTTTCGATTCTGGGTTGGTTCTTCAAGCTGGGCTGTGTTCCAAACACAGTTACATTTAACACCATTTTAAAGGGTTTGTTTCGAGAAAACAGAATATCTGAAGCGCAGGAATTGTTGGTGAAAATAATAAGAGAACGACTGTGCGAAGTAGATCTCATTACCTTTGGGACTGTGATTGACGGGCTCTGCAAGGCTGGTGACACTGAAATGGCCATCAAACTGTTCAGAGAAATGGAGAAGGGAAGGTGTAAGCCTGACATAAACATTTATACCATGCTTATTCATGCTTTATGCAGAGATCAAATGATAGATTCTGCTTTGAAACTTTTCTATGAAATATCTGAAAAAGGCATCATGCCTAATGTTGTCACCTACAGCTCTTTGATTTGTGGCCTGGCCAATTTTAGTCGGTGGAAACAAGTTGAGATATTTTGGGAGGAGATGATAGCTTGCAAAATTTATCCGAATGTCAAGACTTACAATTCTATCATTGATGCCTATTGTAAGGAAGGATTGTTGGATAAAGCAGAAAGTGCGCTCCATAAAATGATGCAACAAAATCTAGTTCCTGATGTAGTCACCTATAGTGCGTTGATGGATGGGTACTGTCTCCATGGACGAATGGATGAAGCTAGGAATGTTCTTGTTTCCATGTCTAGCAAGAGTATTGCCCCTGATACTCACAGCTATAGCATTTTAATCCATGCATATTGCAAGAAAAAGAAGATAGACGATGCCATTCATCTTTTCCACGAAATGCAACACAAGGGGTTGAAGCCTGACGTGGTTGCCTATAACTCTCTGTTACTTGGGTTGTTTCTTGTTGGCAGAGATTCTGCTGCAGTAGAGTTGTTTGAGGAGTTGCAAGCTGTTGGGCTAAAACCAGACTTCTATACTTACTGTAACTTGTTGAAAGGATTGTGCCTTAACGGAGATGTTGAACGAGCATTCCTGTTGTTGGATGCACTGGAGCACCAAGGGGAACATCTTCATATCGCTCACTACAACATAATCATGGATGGGTTTTGTGAAGCTAGAAAACTTCATATGGCGCATGCTATTTTTAACGTTCTCCCTTCTAAAGGATTGGTGCCAGATATTGTAACCTACACTATCCTTATTAAAGGATGTTGCCAAAGTGGTATGCTGGAAGAAGCAAGAGCTCTTTTTTCAAAAATGGAACGGGTCAATTTGTTACCAGATGCTGTTACCTACAATACTATTGTGCGAGGACATCTAATGAGTGGCGAATATGATGATGCAGCAAAGTTTTTCGATGAAATGAATGGTAAAGGATGGCACCCAGACAGTTGGACGCTTTATGTTATGCTTGATAAACTTGGGATGAAGGAACAAAATCCAACTATTATGAAAATGTTTCAGTTGTTGGCTCCAATTGCATTGAAGGGGAAATGATGAGCCAAAGAACTTGAAGACGGGTGTCTGATAAAATTGAAGATGTTGGAAGAGGCACAAGCAGGGAAGAGAAGGGAATTATGTATTACTCTTTAATATCTCTGTCTCACACACACCAACACACACTTGTAGCATCCAGAAATGATCATCACAGAGAAAACATCTGGACTCTCTCTCTCTCTCTCTCTCTCTCTCTCTCTCACTCTCTCTCTCTTCAAACTCCTTTGCATAGCAGGATAACTTAGCATAATAATTTTATGGGATGAAGAAAAGGGCTTTGCTGTTTTAGCCATATTCAGATAGAGAAAGCACATGTAATGAGGAAGGAGAGGAAACGGTGGAATCGATTATACTTCACCAATAACATTATTCGGGCACAACACATTTTTTTTCTCATATTTTTAAGATACTAAATATGATTGTGACTATCTTTGAAATAATATATAAGGAAATATGTTTTGTATATTATTTATATTAACGGTAAAAACTTGTTAGAAATGATGTTTTGTATATTTTTTATGTTACATAATAATAATAATAATCATAATAAAGTCTTGATTAAAATTCAAATTTCTATAAAGGTGATGATTTTTATGCTATGAACCCTTAATCTTAATGCATAAGAATTAAACAAAAAATAATTAGTAAATGTATTTAAGGTTATTTTTCCAATTACAAATATATAATTATATTACTAATAATAATAATAATAATAATTTATTACTATAATTTCATAAATATTACAAATTATGCTACGCGTGGGTCAATTACCAATACAAATATATAAAAGAACATCTTATTTTTAGTAAAATTCGATAAAACTAAAAATGTTAGTGATGTATGCATGCTCCTTAATTTATATTAATATAATAACATAACCATGTTTAAATAGTAAGATTTGTTTTCGACAATTTTCTTATAGAAAAATAAAAAAAAATGAAAGGTGGCAACTTGTGACTAGAAATGGGAACGATTTTGCAGATTTCAAAATCAAGAGGAGTGGAACTGAAATTGAACGGCATATAGACAATTTCGGTTCCTAATTCCTTTTTTTATTTAAAGAAATCACTTTTCAAATAAATTTTTTGTTTTAAATTCATTTTTAATACATGATATATCAAATTAATCTTCTTTTTGTGATCTATAATTTGACACCAATATTTTATACATTGAAATAAATAATTATATTTAAAATTATGGAATATCGTCTTTTTGGATGAAATATAAATTTTGTATGCATTGAACTATTAATATTAAAATTTTGATATATGTGATGAATTATAATAAATAATATATCAAAAATTTTATATGGATTTAACTAAAAAATATAAATAATTTTTTTAATAAAAATACAAATATTATACTATTAATTTATTGTTTAAATTCAATAATTTTTAGTATATTAATATATTTATATTCAGTTAAGGAAAAAATCAAAATTCACCTCAAACTCCTGTACAATTTATTATTTAATAAAACTAGCTTAAAAATTAAAAATACAATTTAATATATAAAACTATATTTCAAATTGAATAATATTTATAAAAATATAATTGATATTAATAATAGGTTATATACATTTTGTAATAATAATGACACAATTTTATTATAAATTATTAATATAATAAATATATTATATCACGTGTGCATTGCACGGGCGGACATCTTGTTACTTCTTATGACTGCAGCTTCCAAGCCGTCATTGACGATTGAAGTTTAGTCTAACTTATTTATGTCTAATTTTATTATAAATATTATAGTGTATATTTAGATATTTTGGGATATAAATAGGGACATCTTTTATTTTTTGAATGTTAATTTATATTTTTTTTAAATATATTTTTCGTGAAAATAAATTTATGCAAACTAATATAAAATATTAAAATAGAAAAACGAATAATCTAACTGTTATGTTATTTAATTATTTTATTGGGTGGAAATATTGTATGCTAATTTAATTAATAATAATAGACTTTATTTTAGTCCTTAAATGAATTCTCCACTCTCATTCCGACTGTAATAATCTGCTGCTGCCGTAGAAGGAAAAGCTTTCACAGTAAAGAATGAAGCCAATCGGCTCTGCCCTGCCTAAGACATTTCCATCTTCCTCCTCCAATTTTTGCAAATCAGGTCATTTCTTTCGTACTCTACTTCGCTATTTCCGCACAAATTCTGTTGGGAATTGCAATTCCCAGATGAATCTTGGTCTGGGCAATATTAATTGCTTGAATGATGCCCTCATTTCGTATGACAAAATGACCCGAATGAGGCCTTTACCCTCTGAGAAAGCATTTACTCAACTGCTCTCACGACTCGTCAATCTGAAAGAGTATTCGGCTGTCATGTTCCTTTTCAAAGATTTCTGCTGCTTGGTACTTCCAATTAATGAATTTACTATGAGTGTTGCTATCAATAGCTGTTGTCTATCTAATGGTGTCGATTACGGGCTTTCGATTCTAGGTTGCTTCTTCAAGCGGGGATGTGTTCCTGGCATAGTTACATTTAACACCTTGTTAAAGGGTTTGTTTCGAGAAAATAGGATTTCTGAAGCGCAGGAATTGTTTGTGAAGATAATAAGAGAACGACTTTGCGAAGTAGATCCCATTACCATGGGGACTGTGATTGATGGCCTCTGCAAGGCTGATGAGTCTGCAATGGCCATCAAGCTGTTCAGAGAAATGGAGAAGGGGAGGTGTAAGCCTAACAGAAAAATTTATAACATGCTTATTCATACTTTATGCAGAGATCAAATGATAGATTCTGCTTTGAAGCTTTTCTATGAAATGTCTGAAAAAGGCATCATGCCTGATGTTGTCTCCTACACCTCTTTGATTTGTGGCCTGGCCAATTTTAGTCGGTGGAAACAAGTTGAGATATTTTGGGAGGAGATGATAGCTTGCAAAATTTATCCTGATGTCAAGATATACTAATAGAGATAATACCAATTGATTTGAATTAGTTGTAAATATTGATTTGATTTGATTCGATTTGTAGGTATACCTTGACCATATCCTTTCCTTAATTATAGGATATTGTTGTAACTACACATACGTGTATATATATGTGAATATACTCTCACCAGTTCTTACGGTGATTTTTCCAATCTTCTCTCAATTATCAATTATGTGTTGTACATATTCTGTCATGGTATCAGCCTAACTCGTTCCTAAATCGGCCTCCTTCTCTACCTCGCCGGTGTTTACATCCGGCTCTCCTCTTCTCTTGTTTCGGTGATATTGGTCGGTATCCGCCATCGCCAAATCTCAGTTTCGTCATCATCATGTCGAACTCTGCTAATGATCCTCTCCCTGTTACCACAATGATAAATATAATGCAAATTAAACTTGAAGCCTCCACATATTTGATGTGGCGCCGCCAAACAATACACATGGCTGAGTGTTTTGATATTTTGGGCCATCTCGACGGTACGACTCCAGCGCCGTCTTCTACGATCACACCGGAGAGCGGCGCTGCCACTGCAAACCCGGCTTACACGACGTGGCGTCTGAAGGATAAACGCCTTCTCAGTGTCATATATACCTCTCTCTCTGCCGACGCGGCCTCGGAGGTCATCGATTGCACATCCGCCAATCAAGCGTGGGAGGCGCTTGAGAGTGTCTATGCCTCTGCGTCCCGTTCTCATCAACTCTGGGAGGAGTTGTTATCACTTCGCCGAGGAGATCTGTCCGTTGAAGACTATGGCAAGAAGTTTAAACATCTCTGTGATCAGCTGCAGGCCATCGGCCGTCCCATTGACGCCGATGATAAACGACACTGATTCCTCCGCGGGTTGGGGGTTCAATTTGCAGGTTTTGCCGACAATAGGATGACTATCTCTCCAGTTCCGCCTCTCCGTGATCTCCTCCACCAGGCTGTACAATTTGATATGATGCTTAAATCCATGGAGGGTTCGTCTCCCTCTCCTGCCTTCTCCGCCGTTCGCCAGAATTTTCAGACGGCTGCCCCTAAGCCGTCGCCTCGACCATCGTCTCGCACCTCTCAGCAGCAGCACTCTTCTCGCTCAGGAGGTAATTTTAATTATGGTAACAATGGTTCAGGTTCAGGTGCTTCATTTAATTCTGGTCGTCGTGACAATTCTGGTGGAGGTGGGTTTCCAATCTGGTAGGATATTGTTGTAACTACACATACGTGTATATATATGTGAATATACTCTCACCAGTTCTTACGGTGATTTTTCCAATCTTCTCTCAATTCTCAATTATGTGTTGTACATATTCTGTCACATACAATTCTATTATCGACGCCTATTGTAAGGAAGGATTGTTGGATAAAGCAGAAAGTGCACTCCATAAAATGATGCAACAAGATCTAGTTCATGATTTAGTCACCTATAGTGCGTTGATGGATGGGTACTGTCTCCATGGACTTGTGGATGAAGCTAGGAATGTTCTCGATTCCATGTCTAGCAAGAGTATTGCCCCTAATACTCACAGCTATAGCATTTTAATACATGCATATTGCAAGAAAAAGAAGATAGACGATGCCATTCATCTTTTCCACGAAATGCAACACAAGGGGTTGAAGCCTAACGTGGTTACCTATACTTCTCTGTTACTTGGGTTGTTTCTTGTTGGCAGAGTTTCTGCTGCAGTAGAGTTGTTTGAGGAGTTGCAAGCTGTTGGGCTAAAACCAAACTTCTATACTTACTGTAACTTGTTGAAAGGAGTGTGCCTTAATGGAGATGTCGAACAAGCATTCCTGTTATTGGATGCACTGGAGCACCAAGGAGAATCTCTTCATATCGCACACTACAGCATAATCATGGATGGGTTTTGCGAAGCTAAAAAGCTTCATATGGCACAGGCTGTATTTAACAATCTCCCTTCTAAAGGATTGGTGCCAAATATTGTAACCTACAATATCCTGATAAAAGGATGTTGCCAAAGTGGTTTGCTGGAGGAAGCTAGAGCTCTTCTTTTGAAAATGGAACGGGTGAATTTGGCACCGAATGCTGTTACCTACAATACTATTGTTCGAGGACATCTAATGAGTGGCGAATTTGATGATGCAGCAAAGTTTTTTGATGAAATGAATGGTAAAGGATGGCATCCAGACAGTTGTACGCTTTATGTTATGCTTCATAAACTTGGAATGAAGGAACAAAATCCAACTATTATGAAAATGTTTCAGTTGTTGGCTCCAATTGCATTGAAGGGGAACTTTAAGATGGGTGTCTGATAAAATTGAAGATGTTGGAAGATGCACAAGCAGGGAAGAGAAGGCAATTATGTATTAACTCTTTGATATCTCTCTCTCACACACACTTGTAGCTTCCAGAAATGATCATCACAGACAAAATATCTGGATTCTCTCTCTCTCTCTCTCTTCAAACTGCTGTGCATAGCAGGATTTCTTACCATAATTTTTTTTATGGGATGAAGAAAAGGGCTTTGCTGTTTTAGCCATATTCAGACAGCAAAAGCATTATGTTACTCTTAATTATAATTTATTATTATAATATCACAAATTGCTCATATTTTTCATACATTATGTATCAAAGTAAACAAAATTAAGTTGAAGTAAACATAACGACACAAACTTTTAAACATTTCTCGAAGTTTAAAAATATATTATGTAAAATTGATAATTTTTTTTTTACTAAATATACTCCATTTATACACATTATACAATTTTCATTTAAAAAAAATTAAAAAAGTACACAAATTCGTATCACAACTCTCACTGCCCAACCCTCAGTAAAGATAGAAAATTCTTGCTGATTGTGAAAAGTTACACAAATTTAGTTTCAACACCAAAATGTGGCAGCACCTGGCGAAGTAAAAACAGTGTCCTCATAGACGACCCCGCTGTATGTGGGTGACTTGGTTTCAATATGACGGACTCCAAGAAATTTTTATTTCGTGAAAATAATTTTACGCAAACTTATATAAAATATTAAAATAGAAAAATGAATAATTCATCTGTTATGTTATTAAATTAAAATAAAAATGAATATTCTTGGTAGTCCTAATAAATAATACTGCAGCTGAGAAGAACGAGACTGTGTGTGTGGAGGGAACTCATGAGTGGCTGGGAACTCGGTTATGCTAGCCTTCGTGATGTTGAGTGTTTGCGAGCTTGGTCTTGAGACGGATCTTAATCTGCTGTTCATAAATATTTTTTTGTCGAGATAGGTGGGATTTGAGGGCACGATGAAGTCAAAGATGATATAGGGTTGTCAGTTTGACCCGTTTGTCAGGTCATCTATAGGTAAATAAATAAATAAATCAACTTGAACAAAGATTTTTCAAATTAAGAGTTAGATAATACCCATTATTACATGGCCCAGTTACCCGTTTATATATATTAAAAATATATACTTATATTAAATTTTGTTTATTTATCCATTCTTCAATTATAAAATTACCCTTGCTCCTTCCCACACATAATTGTCATATGAGCTTTTTATTCTCTCCTTCACAATTCAAATGACATTAAAAAATTAAATTTATGTTTTCTTATGCAACTGCTGAATTTAACACTAAAATAATTTCAAACTATTTAAATGACACAAATGAATTGAGTCGTATGTATAAGATTGGAAGAAGATCATTTGTATTTTATGTCATTTTATGTCATACAAAATTCAAATTTGAAACGAATACTTGCAACAATATATATTCATGGTTTTGAAGAGTTTCTTATTCAGAACACTACTCTTCCTCATAAGTTTCTTTTTAAATCTATTAACACTTTTAGAATCAATAATTGGATATGTGAATTGATATACGTCATTTGAGATGTTGTTTAATCATATAACTTTATTAAAAATTTCTCAAAATACAAAATATTCTTGGATGGAAATCAAAGTGTGTATTTTTTTGTTTTATATTCGACTTGCACTTCACACCCATGGGAAAATTGTTTGGACGACACTAAGTAGGCCCCCAAAATTATAAGGGTATTTTTGGTAATTACGATACAATTTGCTTAATTTTCTTTTTCTTGTTATATTCTTCCTTCCATTGCCATTTGAGTCCTGGAAAAGGGAATTCTCTCTGCTCTCAGTTCGACTGTAATAATCTCTGCGGCGCTGCTGCCGTTAAAGGAAGAAGCTTTCCCAGTCAACAATGAAGCCATTCAGCTTTGCCCTCCCCAGGATGTTTCTTTCTTCTTCCCCCAATTTTCCCGAATCAGGTCATTTCTCTCTTACCCTACTTCGCTATTTCCGTCCAAATTCTGTTACGAATTGCAATTCCCCCAAGAATAAAATGCATCTTGATCCGGCCAATATTAATTGCTTGAATGATGCTCTCATTTCGTATGATAAAATGACCAGAATGAGGCCTTTACCCTCTGTGAAAGCATTTAATCAACTGCTCTCACGAGTCGTAAATTTGAAAGAGTATTCTGCTGCCATTGTCATTTTCAAAGATCTCTGCCGCTTGGAACTTCCAATTAATGAATTTACTATGAGTATTGCTATCAATAGCTATTGTCTATCAAATGGTGTCGATTATGGGTTTTCTATTCTGGGTTGGTTCTTCAAGCGGGGCTGTGTTCCAGACACAGTTACATTTAGCACCATTTTAAAGGGTTTGTTTCGAGAAAACAGAATATCTGAAGCGCAGGAATTGTTGGTGAAAATAATAAGAGAACGACTGTGCGAAGTAGATCTCATTACCTTTGGGACTGTGATTGACGGGCTCTGCAAGGCTGGTGACACTGAAATGGCCATCAAACTGTTCAGAGAAATGGAGAAGCGAAGGTGTAAGCCTGACATAAACATTTATAACATGCTTATTCATGCTTTATGCTGCGATCAAATGATAGATTCTGCTTTGAAGCTTTTCTATGAAATGTCTGAAAAAGGCATCATGCCTAATGTTGTGATGTACAACTCTCTGATTTATGGCCTGGCCAATTTTAGTCGGTGGAAACAAGTTGAGATATTTTGGGAGGAGATGACAGCTTGCAAAATTTATCCGAATGTCAAGACATACACTGCTATTATTGATGCCTACTGTAAGGAGGGGTTGTTGGATAAAGCAGAAAGTGCACTCAATAAAATGATGCAACAAAATCTAGTTCCTGATGTAGTCACCTACAATGTGTTGATGGATGGGTACTGTCTCCATGGACGAGTGGGTGAAGCTAGGAATGTTCTTATTTCCATGTCTAGCAAGAGTATTGCCCCTAATACTCAGAGCTACAACATTTTAATCCATGCATATTGCAAGAAAAAGAAGATAGACGATGCCATTCATCTTTTCCGTGAGATGCAACACAAGGGATTGAAGCCTGATGTGGTTACCTATAGCTCTCTGTTACTTGGGTTTTTTCTTGTTGGCAGAGTTTCTGCTGCAGTAGAGTTGTTTGAGGAGTTGCAAGCTGTTGGGCTAAAACCAAACTTCTATACCTACTGTAACTTGTTGAAAGGAGTGTGCCTTAACGGTGATGTTGAACGTGCATTCCTGTTGTTGGATGCACTGGAGCACCAAGGGGAACATCTTCATATCGCTCACTACAACATAATCATGGATGGATTTTGCGAAGCTAGAAAACTTCATATGGCGCAGGCTATATTTAACGATCTCCCTTCTAAAGGATTGGTGCCAAATATTGTAACCTACACTATCCTTATTAAAGGATGTTGCCAAAGTGGTATGCTGGAAGAAGCAAGAGCTCTTTTTTCGAAAATGGAGCGGGTGAATTTGGCACCGAATGCTGTTACCTACAATACTATTGTGCGAGGGCATCTAATGAGTGGCGAATATGATGATGCAGCAAAGTTTTTCGATGAAATGAATGGTAAAGGATGGCACCCAGACAGTTGGACGCTTTATGTTATGCTTGATAAACTTGGGATGAAGGAACAAAATCCAACTATTATGAAAATGTTTCAGTTGTTGGCTCCAATTGCATTGAAGGGGAACTTGAAGATGGGTGTCTGATAAAATTGAAGATGTTGGAAGATGCATAAGCAGGGAAGATAAGGAAATTATGTATTAACTCTTTGATATCTCTTTCTCACACACACTGCACACACTTGTAGCATCAAGAAATGATCATCGCAGACAAAATATCTGGATTCTCTCTCTCTCTCTCTCTCTCTCTCTCTCTTCTCTTCAAACTCCTGTGCATAGCAGGATTTCTTAGCATAATTATTTTATGGGATGAAGAAAAGGGCTTTGCTGTTTTAGCCATATTCAGACAGCAAAAGCATTATGTTGCTCCTAATCATAATTTATTATTATAATATCACAAATTGCTAATAATTTGTATACATAATGTATAAAGGTAAACAAGATTAAATTTACGTGCAAGAGGTTGATCTAAGAAAATAAAAATTGAGAAGTGCAAGCGGTCGTGTCAATTTTAATTTATGCTTGTTTGTTATTTTTAGGATTTAATTTTAATTTTCATAACTAATTTTTAGTTTTCTTAATTTATTTGTTATTTTTCAGTATTTTGATTTTTATTATTTAAATTTAGTAAAATTAATAATTTTTTTTTTACTAAATATACTCTGTTTACACCCATTATACAATTTTCATTAAAAAATATAAAATATAAAAATAAGTAAACAAATTCGCATCACAACTCTAAGTGCCTAACCCTCTACAATTCCTAACACAAATTCATAAATCAAAGTGTAAAAGATCCTTGCCCTCCCCCAAAATGATAATAATAATAATAAAAAAAGTCAAAGAAAATTTTCACTGCAATTTTTCTATAATTTAATCTACCATAATTTTTTCCCTTTTAACGATCACCTCCTCTCTTCTCTATCCAAAAACCCAAAAAAAAAATTCCTTTCTTTGTTTCTGAGATCAGTAACGAGCAAAGAGAGAAAAAAATTATTGCTGATTTTAAAAAATGACACAAATTTAGATTAAACACCAGAAACTAAATATGATTGTGACAGTCTATGTCAATATTATTAATATTCTTGGATAAGAATTAACTAAAAATAATTATCAAAAATATGTAAGGTTTTTGCTCATTTACAAATGTATAATTATAGTATTATTAATGTATTGTTTTAATATCATTAATATTACAAATTATACTATGCATAGGTCTACAATGGTCTTTTTTTTTTTTTTTGTATAAATATAGTCGATACAAATAATTTTGTTTATTTTTATAATAATGATAAATAATTTATTAATATAACAAACTATGTTATATATCGACATTGCATGGACATAGATCTGGTTTTCTTTATTTATTTGTCATTTTTGAGGATTTGTTTTGTACTATTTACTTCACAAATGATTAAGTCTTAATGTAGATTATTAGTACTTTATATGTAATAACAAAAATAATATGTCACAAATGACTAATAACTTGTATACCGATTTAGACTCCATAAAAAGATTAACACTTGATTTTATATATAAAATAAATAAAATTAAATTAAAATGTTGGGGTTGTTATTATTATTATTATTAAATAAATAATAATAGTAGTAGCAACAACCACAACAACAATAATAAAATAATATATTAACTTTTTTTATATTATCACTAATTTGTGATTTTATTTTTATAATTAATACTCTTTTCGTTCTATAAAAAAAGTCATTGCTATAACTACTTTTATTTGTACATACAAAACTTTATTTTTCTATTGTCGCTTTTTAGACAAAGAGAATATATGTTATTTTATGAATCCCCTAACATTCCAACTCTTGATGATTTATATGAAATTTTGATGAAATTAGACACTAACTTATATCATTTTGTCAATTATAATATAATTTAAAATAAATAAAGCCAAAAAATATGACAATTGACATAAAATTAAAGCATATCAATTCTATTATCCAATATAAATAAAACATATTATGTAATCTCATAATTTATAAATTTACATAATTAATTTTGTGTAACTTAACTCTGTGCTATATTTAATTATAACTAAAAAATATATACTGATATAATTTGACAAATTGTTGCTAATTAGTTAGTATGTTTATTAACTCAACTATTTTAACATATGAGTTCTTTGCTAATTTGGCATCCAATTTAATACCAATGTTATAATTTAAAATCCATTCATGCAATTTATCCTAAAAATGAACACAAACCACACTCTTGTTCAGAAAATAAAATCTAACAACGATAATTTTTTGAATATTTTTTCATCATATCCTTAAATCAACCATCGTCCCTCACCGTCTCCCTCCTCTCTCTCTCATCCCCTCCCCTTCTCTCACTCTGAGACAGTGCAGAGCCAGGTGATTGTAGAGGAAGAGGATGAATGTGGGTTGAAGGCAAAGGGCAAATGAACAACGGTTGGTTGAAGGCATATGTGAACGGCATATTAGCTAAAATCTATCCTTTTGATGAAGAAAGGAAAATAAAGAGAATATATATATATATATATAAATGATACAATTATCCTTTTATAAGGTAAAAGTTCAAAAATAATATATCAATTCACAATAAAGGTGTGTACGACTCAACTTTGTTAAAGCAGATGGAATTGAGGATAACCGAGTGAGACTAATAAAATCTCTTATAATTTTTGTATAATTTTAAAATTACGAAAGAGCATTGCGCAATATTTTGTAACGGCAAAAAAATATCACAAATTTTATCCCAAAACAAAAAATTTCTTTAAAAGCAATACACAAAAATTTTCATTATGAGAAACCTAAGCTCATCTTCTCTTCACCAAAAGTAAGGTATTTAATTTATTTACATGTAAGAAAAAAGGAAAATGAAGTAGTGGTGGTAGTAGTAGTAGTAGTCGTGGTAGTGGTGGTTGGTGGTGGTGGTGGTGGTGGTGGTGGTGGTGGTGGTAGTAGTAGGTGGTGGTGGTGGTGGTGGTAGTACTAGTAGTTGTAGTAGTGGTGGTGGTGGTGGTGGTGGTGGTGGTGGTGGTGTTGGTGGTGGTGGTGGTAGTAGTAGGTGGTGGTGGTGGTGGTGGTGGTGGTAGTTGTTGTAGTAGTAGTAGTAGTTGTATATATTAACTTTTTTTTTTATCTTATGACTATGAATCCCCTAACATTGAAAATGACGAAAAATCATATGAAGAGGTAACAAATTATTCCTTTTTCAAATACATATGAAAACCCTAATCTATATTAATAGTAACAATCTTATTTATATTAAATAATATCTTATAATTTTGGTATTTACCTTTATTTTCAAGATTAATAATTAATAATTAATATGTATTAGATGGTAAGTTTATCTAGTAATTTATATATCTTTCTATGCTTATTTGGTTTATTCTCATTATAAATACGACATGTTATGTAATTTCATAATCCACAAATTTGAATAATTAGTTTTGTGTAATTTAATTCAGTGTTATAATTACAGCTAAACAATATATACTGATATAATTTGACAAATTGTTGCTAATTAGTTAGTATGTTTATTAATTCAACTATTATAATACATGAGTTCTACGCTAATTTGGCATCTAATTTAATACCGACGTTAAAATTTAAATTTCATTCGTGTTATTTACTTTTAAAATGAACACAAACATTCTCAATAAATGGGGTAAAATGAGCTACACCCCTGTTCAGAAAATAAACTCTAACGACGATAATTTTTTAAATATATTCTCATTATATTTTTAAATCCACGGTTGTCTCCCCCCCTCCCTCTTCTCACTCTTAGATAAAGTGCAAGAGCCCGGTGATGGAAGAGGAGGAGGATGAATGTGGCTTGAGGCAAAAATTGTTGGTGGCGGCGGAAAAATAAAAAAAAAAAAATAATAAAAAAAAAAAAAAAGAAAAGCAAGAAATGTAAGAGAAAAAGAAAAGTCAAAACAACTCTGCAAAAGGTAAAATGGATGACGGTTGGCTGAAGACATGTGGGAACGGCGGTGGAAGGGGGAGGGGGAGGGTGCACGGCAGATTAGCTCAAATTTACTATGAGTATTGCTATCAATAGCTATTGGCCATCAAACTGTTCAGAGAAATGGAGAAGGGAACGTGTAAGCCTGACATAAACATTTATAACATGCTTATTCATGGTTTATGCAGCGATCAAATGATAGATTCTGCCTTGAAGCTTTTCTATGAAATGTCTGAAAAAGGCATCATGCCTAATGTTGTCACCTACAACTCTTTGATTTGTGGCCTGGCCAATTTTAGTCGGTGGAAACAAGTCGAGATATTTTGGGAGGAGATGATAGCATGCAAAATTTATCCGGATGTCACGTAATACAATTCTATTATCGATGCCTACTGTAAGGAGGGGTTGCAACAAGATCTAGTTCCTGATGTAGTCACCTACAATGTGTTGATGGATGGGTACTGTCTCCATGGACGAGTGGATGAAGCTACGAATGTTCTTGTTTCCATGTCTAGCAAGAGTATTGCCCCTGATACTCAGAGCTACAGCATTTTAATCCATGCATATTGCAAGAAGAAGGAGATAGACGATGCCATTCATCTTTTCCGTGAGATGCAACACAAGGGATTGAAGCCTGATGTGGTTACCTATCGCTCTCTGTTACTTGGGTTGTTTCTTGTTGGCAGAGTTTCTGCTGCAGTAGAGTTGTTTGAGGAGTTGCAAGCTGTTGGGCTAAAACCAAAACTTCTGTACTTACTGTAACTTATTGAAAGGAGTGTGCCTTAACGGAGATGTTGAACGAGCATTCCTGTTGTTGGATGCACTGGAGCACCAAGGGGAACATCTTCATATTGCTCACTATGACATAATTATGGATGGATTTTGCAAAGCTAGAAAACTTCATATGGTGCAGGCTATATTTAACAATCTCCCTTCTAGAGGATTGGTGCCAGATATTGTAACCTACAATACTTTGATAAAAGGATGTTGCCAAAGTGGTTTGTCGGAGGAAGCTAGAGCTCTTTTTTTTGAAAATGGAACAGGTCAATTTGTTACCAGATGTTGTTACTTACAATACTATTGTGCGATGACATCTAATGAGTGGCGAATATGACGATGCAGCAAAGTTTTTCGATGAAATGAATGCGAAAGGATGGCACGCAGACAGTTGTACGCTTTATGTTAGGCTTGATAAACTTGGGATGAAGGACCAGAATCCTACTATTTTTAAAATGTTTCAGTTGTTGGCTCCAGTTGCATTGATGAGCCAAAGAACTTGAAGATGGGTGTCTGATAAAATTGAAGATGTTGGAAGATGCCAAAGCAGGGAAGAGAAGGCAATTATTAACTCTTTGATATATCTCTCTCACACACACTGCACACACTTGTAGCATCCAGAAATGATCATCACAGACAAAATATCTGGATTCTCTCTCTCTCTCTCTCTTCAAACTACTGTGCATGGCAGGATTTCTTAGCATAATTATTTTATGGGATGAAGAAAAGGGCTTTGCTGTTTTAGCCATATTCAGACAGCAAAAACATTATGTTACTCTTAATTATAATTTATTATTATAATATCACAAATTCCTCATATATTTTCATACATCTATAATTATATAAAAGCAAGACAGTTTGGCTAAATTACAGTTCTCCATTCTCCCGCCAAAATTGTTTATTAATTTTAATTTTTGAAAAAAAAAAAGAGATTGGATGTTATTGGATGTGGGGATATGGGATAGTGCATAAATAGTTGACCAATAACCTTCTTTTACTTTTTTATTTTATTTTAATTTTTTACCTTAACTTAAAAAGCTTATAACTTTTACGTCTCAACTTATTTTTTCATGAAAAATATATCAAATAATTTATTTTTTCAAGATCTTTAATTTGATATCCATATTGAGTATATAAAAATAATTTTTTAAAAATATAAAATATTTTTTAGATTAATTAATATATTTGATATTTAAAATATTTTTATATAAATAAAATTGTGAGATTTTTATACAAAATAAAATTATATTTTGTATATCACGAATTTTTATTTTAGAAAAATGTATTATTATTTTATAAATTTATTTATTTATTAAATAAAAGTAACAAAATCTCACACAATGTGATAATGCGATACAAAACAAAATGCAAAATGTAATAATTAAATTACTATTAATTATAATTTACTAACTATTATATTATTATAAATATTACAAATCGTGCAACGCACGGGAGAAATACTAGTTATGTATAAAAGTAAACAAAATTAAATTAACGTGCAAGAGGTTGATCTAAGAAAATAATAATAAAAATAGCTAATTTTTTTGTTATCTTTCAGTATTGGTTTTTTATTATTTAAATTTATATGTAATTTGAAATTTTATTTTGGGTGCCACCATTCATACCCCAAAACCTCTAAATATACCCCGAAGTCTAAAAACATCTTATGCAAAATTCATAATTCTTTTTTTTACTAAATATACCCAATTTATATCCATTATACACTTTTCATTAAAAAATTAAAAACAAAAAAAAGTAAATAAATTTGTATCCCAACATAAATTCATAATAAATCAAATTGGAAAAGTTTCCTGGGCTTTCTAGAAAAAAAATCTATCTGCAATTTTTCTGTCATTTAATCTACCATAAATTATTCCCACTTTAACGTTCACCTACAAAATTCTTGATGCTATTGAAAAATGACACAAATTTAGTTTCAACACCAGAATGTGGCGGCGCCTGGCGCTAATGGAGTGGCAGCGCCCGGCGAAGCAACAACAGCGCAGTGGGTGACTTGATTTCAATGTGACAAACTCTAAGGAGTTGCTGATTATGACCATTAGATATGCCCACATACAACGAGCATATATATATATATATGTGAACCCTTGTACACACAATTCTTAACAAAATAAAGTTCGAAAAAATGACTTTTAGAGAATAGTGATAAGTATGTGTTGTTTATCAAGTTTGGCCTTCTCGGTGAAAGACTTCAGATTTGAGAATAGTGTAAGTGTGTGTTGTTTATCAAGTTTGGTCTTCGCGGTGAAAAACTTCATATTTGGAGCTGAGTCTCAAGAAAGATATGAATGAATCTTCAAATTTCAATTTTATATCTCTATTTTCAAAAATATGAAAAAGAACAAGACAATAAAAGTGAAACTAATGAGTAATTAAGAAACATGAAAATGGTCTAGTTAATTTGTGTTGAGTTGTTCTCTATCAGAGTAAGAGAGAGTATATTAAATTAATTCTTATGGTTGCAATTTTCAAGACGTAATTGAGGATTGAAGTTTAGTCAACTTATTTATAAATATTTATAAGTTTTGAGGTATGAATAGTAGTACCTTTTATTTTTAGAATTTATATTTATTTTTTTTTAAAATATATTTTTTGTGAAAATAATTTTATCCAAACTAATATAAAATATTAAAATAGAAAAAAGGAATAATTCATCTGTCATGTTATTTAATTAATTTTATGTGTGAGGAAATATGTTTTCTTGTTTTATGAATTACAATTATTTTTATGTTTATTTAATTAATAGTTATAGACTTTATTATAGTTTCTTATGAAACAAGATTTTATTAGATAAGGATATACCCCGAAACCTCTAAATATACCCCTAATGTTTAAATATCCAACTAAAATTAATAAGTCTCATCATTTTACTAAATATACCCCATTTATACCCATTATACCATTTTATTAAAAAATAAAAAAGAATGAAAAACAAAAAACAAACCAGTATCCAAAACCTGACTGTCAAACCCCGCAATTTCCAACACAAATTCACAAATAAAAATAGAAAAATTTCCTGTCTTTTCCATAAAAATCCCAAAACCTTTTGGATACGGCTATCCATACCCTGAAAACCTCTAAACATACCTCAAGGTCTAAATATAACCATCTAAAATTAATAATTCTATTCTTTTACTATATACCCTATTTACCCCTTATACTCTTCTCACTAAAAAGTAAAAAAAATTAAAAAAAAATCAGTGTCCCAACCTGAGCCCAACCCTTCCTTATTTTCAACACTAATTCACAAATCAAAGTTGAAAAACTCCCTTCCTTCCCAAAAAAAAATTCTAATTTTTTATTTATCTCTACAATTTCTCTATCTACTATAAATTTATCCCCTTTTAGTATGCACCTCCTCTTTTCTCTACCTAGAAATCCAAAAAAAGAAAAAAAAAATCTTTTTGTTTCTCATATTAGCAACAAGGAAAGAGGAAAATGATTTTACTGAAATTGAAAAATTGCACATATTTAAGTTCAGTACAAGAATATGGCGGCACGTGGTAGGGACTTGTTGATTAAGACCACCAGACGGTTCCACATACAGCGAGCATATATATATATATATGAATTCTTATACACAAAAAATCTTAACAAAAGTAAGTTTGAGAAAATAACATTTAAAGAATAGTGTTAAGTGTATTGCTTATCAAATTTGACCTTCTCGGTGAAAGCTTTCAGATTTGGAATCCAATTTCAAGAAAACCTTAAATCTCCAATTCCAATTTCTCTATATTGAAGAAACATGGAGAAAAAAGACAAAAAGCTGAATTTCTGCAATTAAGAATAAGAACAAAATTAAAAATATATATATAAGGGTATCTTAGTCAATTTATTATATCTAATTTTGTCAAAATTATTATAGGGGTATATTTAGAGGTTTTAGGGTATGAATAGCCACACCAAAAAAATTTACTCTCTACCCTTTAATCTACCATAAATGTATCTCATTTTTAACCTCCACCTCCTCTCTTCTCTTCTCTACCCAAATATATATATGAACCCTTGTACACACAATTCTTAACCAAATTAAGTTTGGAAAAATAGAGTTTAGAGACTAGTGTTAAGTGTGTGTTGCTAATTAAATTTGACTTTCGCGGTGAAAGACTCCAGATTTGGAGCCAAGCCTCAAAAAGCCATGAATGAATCTGCAATTTCAGTTTTGTATTTTTATATTCAAGAGAAAATGGAGAACATAACTTAAGGAGTATGAATCTATAATTCCTGAATAACTTTATATTTCTATATTCAAGAAACATTAAGAAGAAGAAAAATTAACCTGATTGAGAATTGGGGATCTACAGTTGATAATAAAAAGAAAATAAAAAAAATAAAAATAAAATGCTTATAAATATATACATATATAAGCGTATTTTAGTCAATTTATTTATATTTTATTTTGTCATAATTATTATAGGTATGTTTAGATATTTTCGAGGTATGAATAGCCACACCTTAATAATTATAGTGTTTGCCGCTATTCATACCCCGAAGTCTAAATACACCACATGTAAAATTAAGAATTCTCTTTATTTTACTAAATATACCCCCATTTATACATCTTATACATATATTACTAAAAAAAAAAAAAAGAAAAAAACCGAAATCCCAACCTTAGTACCCAACCTTCTATAATTTTCAAAACAAATTCACAAAACAAAATTGAAAAACTCCTAGCCTTCTAAAAAATTGCAATTCCGAGTCATGAAAATATAGTTTCAAGTCACAAGGGGCATTGACTAGGCACCCCAAAATTATAAGGGTATTTTTGGTAATTAGGAAACAATTTACTTAATTTTCTTGTGTTGTTATATACTTCTCCACTCTCATTTCGACTGTAATAATAATCTTTGCAGCTGCCGTTGAAGGAAGAAGCTTTCCCAGTCAAGAATGAAGCCAATCGGCTCTGCCCTCCCCAAGATATTTGTATCGTCTTCCTCCAATTTTCACGAATCAGTCATTTCTCTCGTACCCTACTTCGCTATTTCCGTGCAAATTCTGTTGCGAATTGCAATTCCCCGAAGACTAAAATGAATCTTGATCTGGCCAATATTCATTGCCTGAATGATGCTCTCATTTCGTATGAAAAAATGGATGGGTTTTGTGAAGCTAGAAAACATCATATGGCGCATGCTATATTTAACGATCTTCCTTCTAAAGGATTGGTGCCGGATATTGTAACCTACACTGTCCTTATTAAAGGATGTTGCCAGAGTGGTATGCTGGAAGAAGCAAGAGCTCTTTTTCCAAAAATGGAACGGGTCAATTTGTTACCAGATGCTGTTACCTACAATACTATTGTTCGAGGACATCTAATGAGTGGCGAATATGATGATGCAGCAGAGTTTTTGATGCAATGAATGGTAAAGGATGGCACCCAGACAGTTGGACGCTTTATGTTATGCTTCATAAACTTGGAATGAAGGAACAAAATCCAACTATTATGAAAATGTTTCAGTTGTTGGCTCCAATTGCATTGAAGGGGAACTGGAAGATGGGTGTCTGATAAAATTGAAGATGTTGGAAGATGCAAGAGCAAGAGCAAGAGCAAGAGAGAATTTTCTGGACTTTGGAATATTTTTACTGTGTTGGAGGGAAGTTGTGTCTTTCTTTATATGTAGTTCTCTGTGAAAGTTGGTTCTTCCTAGAAGACAGATCTTCAGATTATACATAACACTGGAGTTCAGAAGCACGAGGGTGTGTGTGGGAACTCAAGAATGGCGAACAATACCAATTCGCTCGGTTGTTCCAGCCTTTGTGATCTTGAGAGTTGGTGAGCTTGGTCTGGAGACGGGTCTTAATGTAGCGTAGGTGAAGAATGTGGCGTTGAGATAGAATGAAGTTAGAGGTGATATCGTGATCGCTTGAGACCAAACTGATGAAGGAGAGTTAAGGTGAACATAGAAGAAGTAAAGGCCATTGTTTGTCTTAGGAAATTAGGATGATATATACTTGATTGAATCGCATCAACTCATAACGCCCAGCTACTATTCTCTGCCTCACATATTCTTTTGTATACTTATTTTGATAACAATTTTTTTAGATTCAGGTTAAATCATTCATATTTTAATCTTTACGCTAAAATGAAATCGATAACAGTATTCAGGCACGACAGAATTTAATACTTGTATCTTAAGAAACTAAATATGATAGTGGCGGTCTATGTCAATATTATTAATCTTCATGTATAAGAATTAACTAAAAATAATTATTAATAATATCTAAGGTTTTTGCTAATGTACAAATGTATAATTATAGTGTTGTTAATTTATTGTTTTAATATCATCAATATGAAAAATTATACTATGCACAGGTGATTTACTAATATATAAGAGAACATCTTATATTCAGTAAAATTTGGAAAAATCAGGATTTTGTTTTCGACAATTTTCTTCAAAAAAAAAAAAAATTAAATAAATAAAGGTGCCATCTTTCGACTGGTTCAATTTTTTTCTTTTTTTTTTTTCAAAACTATTTTCAAATATTTAAAATATAATTTTTTGTGTTTCCTATCATTTTTTAAACTATAATATCAAATTCATTATATTTTACGAACTTTAATTTGATACTCATATTATATGTTATTAAATAAAATATTAAATTTAAAAAATGTACATTTATTTCTTGATTAATTATTTGAGTTAAATTTATGTATGTATTATGGTGATTATTTGGATTAGGTTTCAGGTTGGAATTAAAATTAAAAATAATATGGTTATTGAACGTTTATTAAGTAATCTTTAGAAAATATTTTATATAATAATCAATATATTATTCCTACAAGTAATACACATTACTGCTAAATTAGTAATACATTTCCACACAAAAAATAATACATTTACATTTAATTAGTAATACATTAAAAAAAATTATATATTTCAACACAAATATTAATATGTTTATAGTTAAACAATAATATTTTTAACACAAAGAGTTATACAACAAAAATTGAATAAAAAATTGTGCAATCTTACTTGTTTAATTTAAACGAATTACTTGTTTAGCTAAAGGGCATCATTAAACTAAAAAGTATTACTCACACCCAACAAAAATTTTAGAATTGTTGAACGCAAGTTATGCGTACGTTGGACATAGAATTTTTAATTTGGGTTATTTTTTTAGATCTATCATTAAATTTTAAATAAATTTTGAATTAATTGAATTGGACATATGCAATTGTTGCACAAGAGTCCTAAGCTAAATTTTAAATGCTACAATTTTTAGTAGGAAAAGTGATGCACAAGTGTATATTGTTTTATATATATTTATTAGATGAATATTGAGTAATTTATTTAATAATGCTAGTCTATATACTTGAATGTGTGGAAGATGTATCAAATGATATATAATAATAATAATAATAATAATAATAATAATAATAATAATAATAATAATAATAATAATAATAATAATAATAATAATAATAATAATAAATAATTATATTAATATACCAGCTTTTATATTTTTTTATTTAAAAAAATATTATATATTTGATAATATGATGATTGTATTTTATAAATAAAATTAATTAATGTTCATATATGATTTTATATATAATATTTATAATCTTATCATAATTATGGTATATATTTTTAAAATATTAAGTTTATGTATTTCTGAAATTTAATAATATTGTGTTATAATAACTAGTATGTTCTTCCGTGCGATTCACAAATATATTATTATACCAATCATTCTTTATATTCATGTGATACTATAAATAGATGGACTTCTGCTATTATATATATATGTATATATATATATGCATCGCACGGAAGAACATACTAGCATATATAAAAAGAAAAGTCACCTTAAAAATAGGAGCAATTTTTTCCGCCTAAATTGAGAAAATATCTAATTTACGAAAAAAAGTCAACACAATTATAATGTTATAAATAATATTCATTTTACATTCATTAAACCAAATAATTATTTTCATAAAAAATAAATTATGAAGATTACAATACAAAAATTTTGCCAAACTTTTATTTAGAATCATAATCTTTCTATATTAAAAGATTTGATATTTTTTGAATCATGATCTTCATATATTTCTTTAACAAAATTGTATTTATTATTTTTTATTGATTCTAATATATCAATAGCTCAATGAATAAAATTTATAGCATTTTTCTGTTGTAACTTTCTTATTAAATTTTTTTTTTTTTTTTGTATGTGGAATAAATGATATAATAGATTTTAAGTAGTTTATGAAGTACCGCTATATGTGTGTTATATTAAAAGAGAAGTATCACCTAGAAAACATTAAATTTTCTTACATAAACTACTTTCTAATGATGATATTTATTTTTTTATGTATCTATATCAAAATCTATCTGCATATAAGATATAATAATACAATTTAATTAATAGAGCCATGATTTTCAATGTTGAAATTACACTTATTATTCTCAAGATATCATGAAATTATGTTGTATTATTATTATCTATCAAAATATATTTATTTGATTATCTTTGTTATTATTATTTTTATTTTTCACTAAAAAATTTAAAAGCTTATAAATGTTTTGTTTCAACTCTATTTACTATGAAAAATAAATGTAATTAATTATATTTTAACAATCTTTATGTAGACATCCATATTGCGTATATATACATAAAAAATTAATTATTAAATATAAAATAATTTTTCTTAAGTTAATTGTTATTTATTTTTATATTTAACTAAAATAACTAAGTAGATATTGAACAAATCATTATTTAAATATCAAAGCAAGAAATAAATCTCATAAAATTATATATATCTTTTGATATTTGTCTATTTAAAGACAAAAATAAGATTTTATGGTGGTGATCTTTTTGTTATGTTCTTTGCTAATAATTATTGTTAAAAAATTTAAGATCTGTGTGTTTAATGAAATTAAAGAATATGATTATAATTTCTAATTATTTGACAATATTAATTTTTTTAATATTATAATGTTAAGTTATAATTATTTATTTATTTTATTTGTTTCAACATATTTTGATTTTTTGCTTTTATTATTGGGAAAAGGGGCACCCCCAAATTATAAGGGTATTTTTGGTAATTACGATACAATTTACTTAATTTTCTTTTTCTTGTTATATTCTTCCTTCCATTGCCATTTGAGTCCTGGAAAAGGGAATTCTCTCCGCTCTCAGTTCGACTGTAATAATCTCTGCTGCGCTGCTGCCGTTGAAGGAAGAAGCTTTCCCAGTCAACAATGAAGCAGTTCAGCTTTGCCCTCCCCAGGATGTTTCTTTCTTCTTCCCCCAATTTTCGCGAATCAGGTCATTTCTCTCGTACCCTACTTCGCTATTTCCGTACAAATTCTGTTGCGAATTGCAATTCCCCGAAGAATAAAAGGCATCTTGATCTGGCCAATATTAATTGCTTGAATGATGCTCTCATTTCGTATGAGAAATTGATCAGAATGAGGCCTTTACCCTCTGTGAAAGCATTTGCTCAACTGCTCTCACGAGTCGTCAATCTGAAAGAGTATTCTGCTGCCATTGTCATTTTCAAAGATCTCTGCCGCTTGGGACTTCCAATTAATGAATTTACTATGAATATTGCTATCAATAGCTATTCTCTATCAAATGGTGTCGATTACGGGTTTTCGATTCTGGGTTGGTTCTTCAAGCGCGGCTGTGTTCCAGACACAGTTACATTTAACACCATTTTAAAGGGTTTGTTTCGAGGAAACAGAATTTCTGCAGCCCTGGAATTGTTTGTGAAAATACTAAGAGAACGACTGTGCGAAGTAGATCTCATTACCTTTGGGACTGTGATTGACGGGCTCTGCAAGGCTGGTGACACTGCAATGGCCATCAAACTGTGCAGAGAAATGGAGAAGGGGAGGTGTAAACCTGAAATCTACATTTATAACATGCTTATTCATGCTTTATGCAGCGATCAAATGATAGATTCTGCTTTGAAACTTTTCTATGAAATGTCTGAAAAAGGCATCATGCCTAATGTTGTCACCTACAGCTCTTTGATTTGTGGCCTGGCCAATTTTAGTCGGTGGAAACAAGTTGAGATATTTTGGGAGGAGATGATAGCTTGCAAAATTTATCCGGATGTCAAGATATACAATTCTATTATCGATGCCTACTGTAAGGAGGGGTTGTTGGATAAAGCAGAAAGTGCCCTCCATAAAATGATGCAACAAGATCTAGTTCCTAATGTAGTCACCTATAGTGCGTTGATGGACGGGTACTGTCTCCATGGACGAGTGGATGAAGCTAGGAATGTTCTTGTTTCCATGTCTAGCAAGAGTATTGCCCCTAATACTCAGAGCTATAGCATTTTAATCCATGCATATTGCAAGAAAAAGAAGATAGACGATGCCATTCATCTTTTCCACGAAATGCAACACAAGGGGTTGAAGCCTGATGTGGTTACCTATAACTCTCTGTTACTTGGGTTGTTTCTTGTTGGCAGAGTTTCTGCTGCAGTAGAGTTGTTTGAGGAGTTGCAAGCTGTTGGGCTAAAACCAAACTTCTATACTTACTGTAACTTGTTGAAAGGATTGTGCCTTAACGGAGATGTTGAACGAGCATTCCTGTTGTTGGATGCACTGGAGCACCAAGGGAAAAATCTTCATATCTCTCACTACAACATAATCATGGATGGGTTTTGTGAAGCTAGAAAACTTCATATGGCGCATGCTATTTTTAACGTTCTCCCTTCTAAAGGATTGGTGCCAGATATTGTAACCTACAATACCCTTATAAAAGGATGTTGCCAAAGTGGTATGCTGGAAGAAGCAAGAGCTCTTTTTTCAAAAATGGAACGGGTGAATTTGGCACCAAATGCTGTTACCTACAATACTATTGTGCGAGGACATCTAATGAGTGGCGAATATGATGATGCAGCAAAGTTTTTCGATGAAATGAATGGTAAAGGATGGCATCCAGACAGTTCTACGCTTTATGTTATGCTTGATAAACTTGGGATGAAGAAACAAAATCCTACTATTATGGAAATGTTTCAGTTGTTGGCTCCAATTGCATTGAAGGGGAAATGATGAGCCAAAGAACTTGAAGACGGGTGTCTGATAAAATTGAAGATGTTGGAAGAGGCACAAGCAGGGAAGAGAAGGGAATTATGTATTACTCTTTAATATCTCTGTCTCACACACACCAACACACACTTGTAGCATCCAGAAATGATGATCACAGAGAAAACATCTGGATTCTCTCTCTCTCTCTCTCTCTCACTCTCTCTCTGTTCAAACTCCTGTGCTTAGCAGGATAACTTAGCATAATAATTTTATGGGATGAAGAAAAGGGCTTTGCTGTTTTAGCCATATTCAGATAGAGAAAGCACATGTAATGAGGAAGGAGAGGAAACGGTGGAATCGATTATACTTCATCAATAACATTATTCGGGCACAACACAATTTTTTTCTCATATTTTTAAGATACTAAATATGATTGTGACTATCTTTGAAATAATATATAAGGAAATGTGTTTTGTATATTATTTATATTAACGGTAAAAGCTTGTTAGAAATGATGTTTTGTATATTATTTATGTTACATAATAATAATAATAATAATAATAATAATAATAATAATAATAATAATAATAATAATAATAATTTAAGCATAATATATGAAAATTTTCAACATAAACTGTTACGTGCTTTGAATTGTAAGAATTGAATAAAGGTGATGATTTTTTATGCTATTAACCCTTAATCTTAATGTATAAGAATTAAACTAAAAATAATTAGTAAATGTATTTAAGGTTATTTTTTCAATTACAAATATATAATTATATTACTAATAATAATAATAATAATTTATTATTATAATTTCATAAATATTACAAATTATGCTAAGCGTGGGTCAATTACCAATACAAATATATAAAAGAACATCTTATTTTTAGTAAAATTCGATAAAACTAAAAGTGATAGTGATGTATGCATGCTCCTTAATTTATATTAATATAATAACATAACCATGTTTAAATAGTAAGATTTGTTTTCGACAATTTTCTTATAGAAAAATAAAAAAATGAAAGGTGGCAACTTGTGACTAGAAATGGGAACGATTTTGCAGATTTCAAAATCGAGAGGAGTGGAACTGAAATTGAACGGCATATAGACAATTCCGGTTCCTAATTCCTTTTTTTTATTTAAAGAAATCACTTTTCAAATAAATTTTTCATTTTAAATTCGTTTTTAATATATGATATATCAAATTAATCTTCTTTTTGTGATCTATAATTTGACACCAATATTTTATACATTGAAATAAATAATTATATTTAAAATTATGGAATATCGCTTTTTTGAATGAAATATAAATTTTGTATGCATTGAACTATTAATATTAAAATTTTGATATATGTGATGAATTTTAATAAATAATATATCAAAAAATTTATATGGATTTAACTTAAAAATATAAATAATTTTTTATAAAAATAAAAATATTATACTATTGATTTATTGTTTAAATTTATTTTTCGTCTGACAAAATGACCCAAATGAGGCCTTTACCCTCTGAGAAAGCATTTACTCAACTACTCTCACAACTCGTCAATCTGAAAGAGTATTCTGCTGTCATTTTCCTTTTCAAAGATTTCTGCCGCTTGGAACTTCCAATTAATGAATTTACTATGAGTGTTGCTATCAAATAAATACAAATTACAAATAAATATATATATATATATATATGCGGTACCGCATGTATATATATATATATATGGATGGGATGATGTATGCCATTGCAACTGGGACATAATGCATATATATATTTTTTGAAATTAAAAACGTCAGCGGACTTGACGTTTTTAATCAAAATTAAAACGTCAAGTCCAGTGATGCTTTTATAAAAAAATATCATCGGGCATGACGTTGTACCTTATTTTCAAAACACATTTCAAAAATACCATATTTTACAAAATATTTTTTTCTGCATTATTTAGGTAAAAAATCCTCTAAAAATAAACATATCTCTTTATTTTACCTAATATAATAATATAATAATTTATAAATAGAAAAATCTTGTCATGTTTTTACTTTTCAAATATGTAAAGATTATATTGAGATTTTTTATAAGCAAAAAATACAAATAATAATAATAATAATAATAATAATAATAATAATAATATTTACCTATATTACTATTTTTTAATTATTACTAATATATGATTTTATTTTTATAATTAACTACTTTTATTTATAGAAACGAATCTTTTTTTTTTTTTTTTTTTTTTTTTGTATTTACAAAGAGAATATATATTAGTTTATTAATCTTCTAACATTGAAAATGAGGAAAAATCATATAAATAGGTAACAAATTATTCCATTTATATTAAATTGGGTTCAAATTTTCATTTGTGTTAAAATGGGTACCAAAAACATTCCAACTGTCATCTCTTGATGACTTGTATGAAATTTTGATCAAATTAGATGCTAAGTTATATCACTTTGGCAAGTATAATATAATTTAAAATATAATATAATTTAATAAATATATCTATACTATAAATAAAGCCAAAAAATATGGAATTGACGTAAAGTTATAGAGCACATCAATTCTATTGTCCAATATAAATAAAAAAATTACACGTCATCCTTGATTTTCATGTCAATATTTATGTGGTAAACCAGTTTAATATTACATATGGAAACATTAATCTATATTATTAGTGATAATTTTATTTATATTATGTATGGTCTTATAATCTTGGTATTTTTTTTTAAAAGATTAATAATTAGTAATTAATAATTGGTATTTTGGTAATTCATATATCTTCCTATGTTTATTTGGTTTATTCTCATTATAAATAAGACATATTATGTAATTTCATGCTACATAAATTTGCATAATTAGTTTTGTGTAATTTGACTCACTTTTATATTTAATTATAACTAAAAAAATATATACTGATATAATTTAAAAAATTGTTGATAATTAGTTAGTGTGTTTATTAACTCAACTATTAAAAAATATGAGTTCTACGCTAATTTGGCATCTAATTTCATATATATATATATATATATATATATATATATATAAGTCACCCTAAAAATAGCAACAATAATTTTTTCCTCCTAAATTAATTTTTAATAGAGAAAATATCTAGTTTCGTAAAAAAAGAAAGTTAACACAATTAAAAAATTATAAATAATATTTCTTTTACATTCATTAAATCAAAAAATATTTTCATAAACAATAAATTATGAAGATTGCAATAAAAGATTTGACTAATTTCTACTTAGAATCATAATCATATATTAAAAGATTTGATTTTCTTTCAATCATGATCTTTATATATTTCTTAGATACAATTGTATTAATTATTTTTTATTGATTCTAATACATATATATATTTTTATATTTAACTAAAATAACTAAGTAGATATCCAAACAAGAAATAAATCTTATAAGATTATGTGTATATTCTGATATTTGTCAATTTAAAGACTTAAAAAATACAAAAATAATTGTTACTTTTTTGTTCTTTACTAATATTCCTTTTTTAAAAAAAAAAACATTGAAATTTACGTGTTTAATAAAACTAAAAAATATTATTATATTTTTTAATTATTTGCTTTTATTAATGGGGAAAGGGCACCCGAAAATTATAAGGGTATTTTTGGTAATTACGATACAATTTACTTAATAATCTCTTCCATTGCCATTTGAGTCCTGAAAAAGGGAATTCTCTCCGCTCTCAGTTCGACTGTAATAATCTCTGCTGCGCTGCTGCCGTTGAAGGAAGAAGCTTTCCCAGTCAACAATGAAGCCAATCAGCTTTGCCCTCCCCAGCATGCTTCTTTCTTCTTCCCCCAATTTTCGCGAATCAGGTCTTTTCTCTCTTACCCTACTTCGCTATTTCCGTACAAATTCTGTTGCGAATTGCAATTCCCCCAAGAATAAAATGCATCTTGATCTGGGCAATATTAATTGCTTGGATGATGCTCTCATTTCGTATGACAAAATGACCAGAATGAGGCCTTTACCCTCTGTGAAAGCATTTACCCAACTGCTCTCACGAGTCGTCAATCTGAAAGAGTATTCTGCTGCCATTGTCATTTTCAAAGATTTCTGCCGCATGGAACTTCCAATTGATGAATTTACTATGAATATTGCAATTAATAGCTATTGTCTATCAAATGGCGTCGATTATGGGTTTTCGATTCTGGGTTGGTTCTTCAAGCGGGGCTGTGGTCCAGACACAGTTACATTTAACACCATTTTAAAGGGTTTCTTTCGAGAAAACAGAATATCTGAAGCGCAGGAATTGTTGGTGAAAATAGTCAGAGAACGACTGTGCGAAGTAAATCTCGTTACCATTGGGACTGTGATTGACGGGCTCTGCAAGGCTGGTGACACTGAAATGGCCATCAAACTGTTCAGAGAAATGGAGAAGGGAAGGTGTAAACCTGGAATAAACATTTATAACATGCTTATTCATGCTTTATGCAGAGATCAAATGATAGATTCTGCTTTGAAACTTTTCTCTGAAATGTCTGAAAAAGGCATCATGCCTGATGTTGTCAACTACAACTCTTTGATTTGTGGCCTGGCCAATTTTAGTCGGTGGAAACAAGTTGAGATATTTTGGGAGGAGATGATAGCTTGCAAAATTTATCCAGATGTCAAGACATACAATTCTATTATTGATGCCTACTGTAAGGAGGGATTGTTGGATAAAGCAGAAAGTGCGCTCTATAAAATGATGCAACAAGATCTAGTTCCTAATGTAGTCACCTACAATGTGTTGATGGATGGGTACTGTCTCCATGGACGAGTGGGTGAAGCTAGGAATGTTCTTGTTTCCATGTCTAGCAAGAGTATTGCCCCTGATACTCACAGCTATAACATTTTAATCCATGCATATTGCAAGAAGAAGAAGATAGACGATGCCATTCATCTTTTCCACGAGATGCAACACAAGGGATTGAAGCCTGATGTGGTTACCTATAACTCTCTGTTACTTGGGTTGTTTCTTGTTGGCAGAGTTTCTGCTGCAGTAGAGTTGTTTGAGGAGTTGCAAGCTGTTGGTCTAAAACCAGACTTCTATACTTACTGTAACTTGTTGAAAGGAGTGTGCCTTAATGGTGATGTCGAACGAGCATTCCTGTTGTTGGATGCACTGGAGCACCAAGGAGAACATCTTCATATCACTTACTACAGCATAATCATGGATGGATTTTGCGGAGCTAGAAAACTTCATATGGCGCAGGCTATATTTAACCATCTCCCTTCTAAAGGATTGGTGCCAAATATTGTAACCTACACTATCCTTATTAAAGGATGTTGCCAAAGTGGTATGCTGGAAGAAGCAAGAGCTCTTTTTTCGAAAATGGAACGGGTGAATTTGGCACCGAATGCTGTTACCTACAATACTATTGTGCGAGGACATCTAATGAGTGGCGAATATGATGATGCAGCAAAGTTTTTTGATGAAATGAATGGTAAAGGATGGCACCCAGACAGTTGGACGCTTTATGTTATGCTTCATAAACTCGGGATCAAGGACCAAAATCCAACTATTATGAAAATGTTTCAGTTGTTGGCTCCAATTGCATTGAAGGGGAAATGATGAGCCAAAGAACTTGAAGATGGGTGTCTGATAAAATTGAAGATGTTGCACGATGCACAAGCAGAGAAGAGAAGGCAATTATGTTTTACTCTTTAATATCTCTCTCTCACACACACCAGCACACACTTG
This sequence comes from Caryopteris x clandonensis, assembly GCA_028749325.2. NCBI lineage: Eukaryota > Viridiplantae > Streptophyta > Magnoliopsida > Lamiales > Lamiaceae > Caryopteris > Caryopteris x clandonensis. The sequence goes on along the minus strand of JAPYKT020000027.1, from coordinate 2,403,750 downwards.
TAGAATCCAGAAATGATCATCACAGAGAAAACATCTGGATTCTCTCTCTCTCTCTCTCTCTCCCCCTCCCTCCCCCTCCCTCCCTCCCTCCCCCCTCAAACTCCTGTGCATAGCAGGATAACTTAGATAATTATTTTATGGGATGAAGGAAAGGGCTTTGCTGTTTTAGCCATATTCAGATAGAGAAAGCACATGTAATTAGGAAGGAGAGGAAACGGTGGAAGAAAACAACTTACACTTCTAATCAATAACATTATTCGGGCACATCACAATTTTTTTCTCATATTTTTAAAGAAATATGTTTTGTATATTATTTATAACGGTAAAAGCTTGTTAGAAATAATAATAATAATTTAAACTTAATATATAAAAAAATCAACATAAATTGTTACCTGTAAGAATTGAATAGATTATGCTTGAAATTGCAAAATTTATAGAGTCATGATTAAAATTTAAATTTTTATAAAGGTAATGATTTTTTATGCTATTAACCCTTAATCTTAATGTATAAGAATTAAACTAAAAATAATTAGTAAATGTACATAAAGGTTATTTTTCCAATTACAAATATATAATTATATTAATAATAATTTATTATTATAATATCATAAATATTACAAACTAGGCTGATATATAAAAGAACATCTTATTTTTAGTAAAATTCGTAAAATTAAAAATGTTAGTGATGCATGCATGCTCCTTATGGAATCATGTTAATTAGTAAAATTTGTTTTCGACAATTTTCTTGTAGAAAAATAAAAAATAAAAGGTGGTAACTTGTGACTAGAAATGGCAACAGTTTTGCAGATTTCAAAATCGAGAGGAGCGAAACTGAAATTGAACGGCATATAGACAATTCTTGTTCTTAATTCCTTTTTTTATTTAAAGAAATCACTTTTCAAATAAAATTTTTATTATTCAAATGACAACAAAAAATTCTAATTTATGTTTTTTTTTTATGCAGCTGTTGAATTTGGCACTAATATAATTTTAAACTATTTAAATGATACGAATGAATTGAGTTGTATGTATAAGATTGGAAGAAGATTATTTATAATTTGTGCCATATTATGCTATACAAAATTCAAATTTGAAACGAATACTTGCAACAATGTGTATTCATGGTTTTGAAGAGTTCCTTATTAATGCTACTATTCCTCTTGGGTTTGTTTTTAACTCTATTAGCATTCAATCCAGCTGAATTCCGCACTGTGGATTCATTAGGATTTACTCTTATTCTCAGTTGGATGTTGTCTACACTTTCAGAATCCATAATTGGATATATGAATTGATATACACCATTGGATGAGGTATAGTTTTTATTGAAAATTTCTCAAAATATAAAATTTTACGAACACTCTATATATGATCTTATCATGTATATTCTTGGTGGTTTGAAATCAAAGTGTATGTTTTTTGTTTTATATTCCAAGTGTGATGATCTTACTCTAACATTAAATTCGATTTGCACTTCACAGCCATGAGATATATGGTTTCAAGTCATAAGGGTATTTTTGGTAATTAGGAAAAAATAATCTTATTTTGATACGTTTACTTTGACCGATAAAGCTGAATAATATTATATTAACCTTATCACTCATTTACTTTTAAGGACAAAAAAAATGTTTTATCCCGGATATCTAGGATAAACACAAATTTTGAGAGAATGTGAGACTCGATGGCTGATAAGATATCCCTTCATTTTAGGTGGGATATCTTATCCCTCTTGGTAAAATGGCTAAAAATAACAAAACTACCCCCTCAAACCCTATTTTCATTTCTCCTTCCTTTCTTCTTTATTATTATTACTATTATTATTACTATTAATATTAATATTAATAATAATATTATTATTATCTTTATTATTATTAATATTTTATTATTATAATTACTCTTATTATTATTATTGTTATTGCAAATTTTTATTGTTACTGTTATTATTCTTATTATTATAACTATTTTAATTATTGCTATCATTATTATTATTATTATTATTATTATTATTATTATTATTATTATTATTATTATTATTATTATTATTATTATTAATTAATTATTATTATTATCATTATCATTATCGTTATTATCAGTATTATTATTACGATTATTATTAATATTTTTATTGTTATCGTTATTATTATTATTATTATTATTAAATTAAAAAACTTTCAAAAGTAATTAAAGCAAAACCGAAAAAGAAAGAGGATATTTGTGAGTTTATGGTTGTTGTCATTATTATTAATATTATTATTATTATTATTACTACTACTACTACTACTACTACTACTACTACTACTACTACTACTACTACTAGTGTTATTGTTATTATTATTGTTATCTTTATTATTATTAATATTTTTATTATAATAATAATTATTATTATTATTGTAATTTTTTATTTTATTGTTATTATTCTTATTATTATAACTATTTCTAATTATTGTTGTTATTATTATTATTATCATCATCATCATCATCATTATCGTTATTATTATTATTACGATTATTATTAATATTTCTATTGTATTATTATTTTTACTATTAGTATTATTATTATTATTATTAAATTCAAGAACTTTCAGAAGTAATTAAAGCAAAACTGAAGAAGAAAAAGGATATTTGTGAGTTTATTGTTATTATTATTATTATTTTATTACTACTACTATTGTTATTGTTGTTATTATTATTGTTATCTTCATTATTATTAATATTTTTATTATTATAGTTATTCTTGTTATTATTATTGTAATTTTTTATTATTACTTTTATTATTCTTATTATTATAACTATTTTAATTACTTGGTGTTATTATTATTATTGTTATTATTATCATTGTCTTTATTATCATTATTATCGTTATTATTATGATTATTTTTAATATTTTTATTGTTATTATTGTTGTTGTTGTTGTTATTATTATTATTATTATTATTAAATTCAATAACTTTCAAAAATAATTAAAGAAAAATCGATGAAAAGAAGATATTTGTGAGATTATTTTTAAAAGGATATTAAAGTAATTTTTAGCCAAATAAATACAATCTTTATAATTTATCATTTCATTCATTTTAATACACTTAAACAAAGTAAACGCAGCGTAATGAAGGAAGAAGCTTTCCCAGTCAAGAATGAAGCCAATCGGCTTTGCCCTCCCCAAGATATTTCTCTATTCCTCTCTCAATTTTTGCGAATCAGGTCATTTCTCTCGTACCCTACTTCGCTATTTTCGTACAAATTCTGTTGCGAATTGCGATTCCCCGAAGACTAAAATGAATCTTGATCTGGCCAATATTAATTGCTTGAATGATGCTCTCAGTTCGTATGACAAAATGACCAGAATGAGGCCTTTACCCTCAACTGCTCTCACGACTCCTCAATCTGAAAGAGTATTCCGCTGCCATTGTCATTTTCAAAGATTTCTGCTGCTTGGGACTTCCAATTGATGAATTTACTATGAGTATTGCTATCAATAGCTATTGCCTATCAAATGGTGTCGATTATGGGTTTTCGATTCTGGGTTGGTTCTTCAAGCGGGGCTGTGTTCCAAACACAGTTACATTTAGCACCATTTTAAAGGGTTTGTTTCGAGAAAACAGAATTTCTGAAGCGCAGGAAATGTTGGTGAAAATAATAAGAGAACGACTGTGCCAAGTAGATCTCATTACCTTTGGGACTGTGATTGACGGGCTCTGCAAGGCTGGTGACACTGAAATGGCCATCAAACTGTTCAGAGAAATGGAGAAGGGAAGGTGTAAGCCTGGCAGAAACATTTATAGCATGCTTATCCATGCTTTATGCAGCGATCAAATGATAGATTCTGCTGTGAAGCTTTTCTATGAAATGTCTGAAAAAGGCATCATGCCTGATGTTGTCACCTACAACTCTTTAATTTCTGGCCTGGCCCATTTTAGTCGGTGGAAACAAGTTGAGATATTTTGGGAGGAGATGATAGCTTGCAAAATTTATCCGAATGTCAAGACATACACTGCTATTATTGATGCCTACAGTAAGGAGGGGTTGTTGGATAAAGCAGAAAGTGCACTGCATAAAATGATGCAACAAAATCTAGTTCCTGATGTAGTCATCTCCAGTGCGTTGATGGATGGGTACTGTCTCCATGGACGAGTGGATGAAGCTAGGAATGTTCTTGTTTCCGTGTCTAGCAGGAGTATTGCACCTAATACTCAGAGCTATAGCATTTTAATCCATATTGCAAAAAGAAGGAGATAGACGATGCCATTCATCTTTTCCACGAGACGCAACACAAGGGATTGAAGCCTGATGTGGTTACCTATAACTCCCTGTTATTTGGGTTGTTTCTTGTTGGCAGAGTTTCTGCTGCAGTAGAGTTGTTTGAGGAGTTGCAAGCTGTTGATCTAAAACCAGACTTCTATACTTACTAACTTGTTGAAAGGAGTGTGCCTTAACGGAGATGTTGAACGAGCATTCCTGTTGTTGGATGCACTGGAGCACCAAGGGGAACATCTTCATATCACTCACTAAAAACATAATCATGGATTGGTTTGGTGAAGCTAAAAAGCCTCATATGGCACAGGCTATATTTAACGATCTCCTTTCTAAGGGATTCATGCCGAATGTTGTAAGCTACAATATCCTTATCAAAGGATGTTGCCAAAGTGGTTTGCTGAAAGAAGCTAGAGCTCTTTTTTTTTTTAAATGGAACGGGTGAATTTGGCACCGAATGCTGTTACCTACAATACTATTGTGCGAGGATATCTAATGAGTGGCGAATATGATGATGCAGCAAAGTTTTTCGATGAAATGAATGCTAAAGGATGGCACACAGACAGTTGTACTCTTTATGTTATGCTTGATAAACTTGGGATCAAGGACCAGAATCCTACTATTTTGAAAATGTTTCAGTTGTTGGCTCCAATTGCATTGAAGGGGAAATGATGAGCCAAAGAACTTGAATGTAAGTCCTGTGAAATTGGACCGAAGGATTCTTTTCCGCGAGATGCAACGCAAGGGGTTGAAGCCTAACGTGGTTACTTGTAGCTCTCTGTTGCATGGGTTGTTTTGTGGTGGCTAAGTTTCTGCTGCAATGGAGCTGTCCGAGGAGTTGCAAGCTGTTGGCTTATACCAGACTTCTATTCTTGCTCTAACTTGTTGAATGGAGTGTGCCAAATCGGAGATGTTAGAGTATTATTCTAAGTGATTATGGGCCTCCATATGATGGTTTTTTATCCTTGGTTGGCAAATATGCCGCTTCTAGAAGCTGGAGAATAATTTTGCTCGATTTGGATTGAACAATTTGAGGATTGATTTCAATTTATACTCTCAAAGTTATTCTTGATATTTTGATTCTTGAACTAAATGTTCAACAATTGGGTCAATGAATTTGCATTTCTTTTATTTTAGGTACGTACCTTCAATACAAATGTAACTTTATCGTAGTTTGGTAGCTGTCGCATAGCTAGCTATATTTTTGTGACAATTATATATATATATATATATATATATAAAGTAATGTGGGCTCCAAAAAGCACACAAAGTTTTGAGCCCAAGACAAGGAATTCTTCCAACTAAAGAAATTTCTGACCCTCGATATAGTTTCAAAATATCGTGGATCTAGTTGGAGTGGCTAGTGTTGCATGAATCTAAGATCCTTGTGCAACGTGATGTATAAACGTAGGAGATCTTCTTCATTTTGTAATGATTGTTTCTTTATTACTACAAATATTGTAAAAGAAGTGAATTTACCAAAAAAAAAAAAAAAAAAAAATCGCAAGACTTAAAAAGAGTGCTATCAAGCTAAATCAAAATTGATTATGAAATCATTAAATATAAATAAAGTATTCAACGAAAGTCATATTCGTAATTAAATGTGGTTCAATTCATTAGAAAAGTAAGGTTTTTAACTAAAAAGTGAAAACAATCTTTTCTTATAAGCGATTTTTTTAGTTACTTGATAAAAATATATGTATTTTAGCAACTTTTAAAGTCTCTAGCTTCGAATTATGTTACCACACCTTAAAAAGTGACAATTTATTTGACCAGAAATAAACGGTGATAGATAAATCATTTTTTTTCATAACTCTCAACAATATTCAAAGTAGCATTGCTATTATAATTTTGCAAATAATATAATTGATTATGTTAACCATATTATAATTGACATAATTCTAATAAATCAGCATGTGATCCTCAAGAATATGGATCAAATGCATGATATATATATATGTATGTATATATATATATATATATTTGTGTGTGTATTTATATTTCTTGAAGATTGTTAAAGTTTCCTTGCCTAGCAAATATTTTTATGAATTTCATGAAAATCATACGAAATTTAAAATTTAAAAAAAAAATTGAAATTTGAACCTTTTAATCCTTTATTCCATAAATCAATCTGGAAATTGCTTTATTCTTTACTCTCTTTAAGAAAGATGATGATCATAAGCCAACAAACACACACAGTTCCAAATTCCTTCAAACACACAGACAGTCTTCTCTCTTTCCAGTCTCTTGCAACAGTTGATCCAGCTTCCCTTCTCTCTCCTCTTTAACACATCTTTTTTTCCTCTTTATGGCAATGTTCTGCTTCAGAATATATACATATTACAATTCAGTCTCTCTCTCTCTCTCTCTCTCTCTCTCTCTCTCTCTCTCTCTCTCTCTTATATTATCTCACCATCAAAAAAAGCAGCTGTTCTTACTTGCTGCTTCCAATTTTGCGATTCCAAATCCTATATAAACTTGAAATAACATATGTGTGAGTTGGTGTGCGATCTTTGAAAATATTTGTTAAGCAATCAAACTTTTTATTGCGTTTGGTGCGACATCTTCTGATGAAGTTACGTACATACATCACTACTAGACAAGATAATATATGTGTATTGGTGATGTATTGATGATATTATTTTATACTACAAATTAACTTTCTTTTTTTTTTTTTTCTCAAATTTTCATATCTATTCTTTTAAAAGTCCATGCACGTTCAAGTCCTAGAATTTCTATTTATTTCTTCTTAAGCCTAATTCAACAAGGATGTATTATATGAAGTTATTAAGACACACATAACTTTATTTAGGTAACAATGGGAACAAGACACGAATGAGTTAGGATCATTGCATTAAATTTTTTATGTTCCACCAAAATCAAGATGACGGTTCGGGTGGGAATTTCTTATAAGTCAAGGCTTAAATGTTTGACAATATTAAATCTTGTGCTTAACTATATACGGTTTGATTGAATGATATATTTCGGGACTTATGAAAATTAACTGAGAACCCATTGTTTTGCAATCGAAACAAGGGTCCTTGGTTGTATGTCATGCCCAAGATACATTGTATAACACATGATAATAGTTAGTTTTAAGGTGGTTTTATTCTACTTGCAAGTTTAATGGTGTACACAAGATACGATGTACAAGTCAGGGCCGGACCTATCATTGTTTGGAACTGAGTCAAGTTGATTCGATCTTTGACATTTTTGATAGAAACGAGAAAAGGCTACCACATAGTTGCACTGGATTTTGTGGCAATTATATATATATATATATATATATATATATATAGCTATAAGAGATAATTATAGTCCTTTAAAAAATGCAACATATTTGAATCCGAGGCGATAATCTATTCCGACTAAAGAAAGGTCCAAACAACACATGTTACATTAATGGTTGGTTATATGAACAAGTTATTTAAAATATGTTGGTCCATTACAAGGCTTAAGAATTTCCAAATTATGATTGTTTTATTTTCAATTTATTATGAAATAATGTTATCTTCAAGTTGGGTTTTAAATCCTATAAGTCGAACAATAATTTGAAATCATTGGTTGTTTTATGTACGAGTTATTGTTTAATTCTGCTGCTATATCAATCTGATTATGTTCACATAATATGATAGTTATGCGATTATAAGATAATATTTTATATATTGACATGATTTGTTTAGTAACTTAGGTTAGAGTAAATTATTATTCATGAATTGAATAGTTATTTGATATATATATATATATATATATATTATTAACGCGTAATATTGAGAATTAATTATCTGATTAATATGTTTTAGAAATAAATTATAGAATTGGGATCTCTTATTCATGTTCGAGTATCATCTTAAATTTCAATATAATCACCATACGATACATGTATACAATAACATCATTAATTAATACATGTTGTGTATTAAATATTTTGAAATAGAAGATGAAACATCGAAGAGAATAGAGGATCCAAACTTCAAATTATATGTTTTTATATTATGTATGTATTGTAACAATCTAAAAATTTAAGGATAATTATATTTTATGAAAAGAATAACATTAGTTATAATTAAATAATTAACATTTAAATACTTATATATATGATATATTCAAATGTATAATTGTTGTCACTTTCCACAAAAGATAAGCAGTCTAACTTCATATTCATCAATCCAACTTTATCCTTTGTAAGAGAAAAGCCACAGAGACAACTTAGCTTTGCCTCACATGCCTTCCACTTTTTACATTTCAAGATTTTTTTTTTTCTTTTTTCTTTTTTTCTTCTTTCTTTTTTTCTTTTTCTTGAAAAAAACTTTAACCCACAAAACCAACAATTACAAGAAAGGCACAATCTCACTCCATGCCTTTATTATCTTATTAAACCCCTCATAACCATTCTTGGAACCCCATACATACTTCATAACTTCTCCATTTCCTACACCCTCAAATGAAACCTTCAACCCTCAACCATATTGTTTCCCCTTCATAATACTCTCCCTTTCCCTCTCCCCCTCTCTTTCTCTCACACACACCATAGTAGCAAGATCTTGTGATTGCACAAAGATGAGAAGTGGAGGAGGGTACACTCTCCATCATTCTCTAACACTGGAAGCAGCCGCCATTGTTAAGCAAGCTTTAAGCCTTGCTAGAAGGAGAGGCCATGCACAAGTGACCCCTCTCCATGTAGCAAGTGCAATGCTTGCTTCTCCCACTGGCTTGCTCAAGAGGGCTTGCCTCCAATCCCACTCCCATCCCCTCCAATGTAAAGCCCTTGAGCTCTGCTTCAACGTCGCCCTCAACCGCCTCCCCACGTCCGCCTCCAGCCCCCTCCTCGGCCCGCAATCCCACCTCCCTTCCCTCTCCAATGCCCTCGTGGCCGCCTTCAAGCGGGCCCAGGCCCACCAGCGCCGCGGCTCGATAGAGAGCCAGCAGCAGCCCATTTTAGCCCTCAAGGTTGAGATTGAGCAGCTGGTGATCTCCATTCTTGATGACCCTAGTGTTAGTAGAGTCATGAGAGAGGCTGGCTTCTCCAGCACCCAGGTCAAAGCCAATGTAGAACAGGCTGTCACTTTAGAGAAATGCAATAGCTCTCAAAGCCAATCCAAAGAATTTATCACAGCTAAAACCCTAGTTCTTGGAAACAGTAGTAGTAGTAACAGTGTCTCACGAGCTCAAACAATACCACCATCAACAAATTTGAGCCAGTTTAGACTCCCACCATCAGTTAGTACTAGAACTGTGCAGAATAGAGATGTTATGAATGTTCTAGAAGCCCTGATGAACAAGAAAACCAGAAACACAGTAGTTGTAGGAGAGTGTCAAGCCACAAGTGAGAGTATCATCAAAGGGGTGATCAAGAAATTCGACGAAAAGGACGTTCCACCCGAAATGAAGTGTGTGCAGTTCATAAGTGTTCCACTTTTCACTCTGAAAAATGTTTCTAAGGAAGAATTTGAACTGAAGTTGGGAGAGCTGAGGTCGCTTGTGAAATCCTATGTTAGTAGAGGAGTGGTTCTGTATTTGGGCGATCTCGATTGGGTTTCGGATTTCTGGGCTAAATATGGAGATCAAAGAAATGTGTTCTTCTGCCCTGTGGAGTATATGATAATGGAGCTTAGTAGGTTGACATGTGGAATAAATGGAGAGAACAAAAGGGTGTGGATAATGGGATTTGCATCTTTCCAAACTTATGCAAAATGCAAGATTGGTAGGCCTTCTTTGGAAACTCTATGGAGTCTTCACCCTCTTACACTTCCTGTTGCCACCTTGGCTCTTGGTCTCAGCCTTGACAGGTAAACTCTCTCTCTCTCTCTCTCTCTCTCTCTCTCTCTCTCTCTCTCTCTCTCTGTTTGTTTTAATTAATATGTTGTGTGTGTATAATATATATAGTGGGATGCATGATGAAGTAAAGAAGGAGGCAGCAGAAGATTACAACTGGTTGAGCGGAATCAAGAAGCAGCTTATCTGCTGTTCAGATTGTTCAGACAATTTCAAGAAAGAAGCAGAAGGTGTAATGAATGGTGAAAAAGAGTTGATCACCAGTTCAAGCTCAAGATTGCCGTCATGGCTCCAGCAGTACAAGGATGAGACTAGAAAACAACTTCAGGTTAGATTTTCTTGATCACTTTTTCCAAAAAAAGGGCAACTTTTTTCTTTAATTTTCAAATTAATTTAATTTTGAATAAACATCTGATTCTTTTCTTGCTGTGTAATTATTCTTGCATGCAGGAATCAGATAAAATAAAAGATCTTTGCAAGAAATGGAACACAATCTGCACTTCTGTTCACAAAAAGCCACATTTTCTTGAAAAAGTCTTCAACATATCCTCATCATCTCCTTCTTCATCCACTTCACTCTCTTCAAACAAATCCAAGATTCACAAAACCCTTCTCAACTGGCCAACGATCTTCGAAAATGACGGCGAAGTATCTAAGCCCGACCTTCTGTCAAACCCTAATTCAAGCCCTAATTCAGCTTCATCCAGTGAAGCAAGTGGAGATATGGAGTTCCATCATACATTTGACGAGCTCAATTCAGACAACCTTAACATTCTTACAAGTGCATTGGAGAAGAAGGTTCCATGGCAGAGAAATATAATCCCTGAAATTATTACAACAGTCCTTAAATGCAGATCAGGGATGATGAGAAGCGGGAACAGACAAGAAAGCTGGCTGTTGTTCTTGGGAGCTGATTGTGATGGGAAAGAGATTGTTGCCAAGGAGCTTGCTAAGGCCGTGTTTGGCTCTCGTGATGAAAGCTTCATCTCCATCGGCATCAGCAGTTTCGCAGATGATTCAACAGAAGAAGTTAGCAATACAAGGAAGAGGGCAAGAAATGAGCATGGTGGGAGCGTTTTCGATAGATTTTTCGATGCGGTTCGAAGCAATCCTAGTAGAGTTTTCTACGTGGAAGATGTTGATCAGATCGATTATCGTTGTCTGAAAGCGTTCGAAAGAGCGATAAAGGATGGAAGCGTTTCGCTTCCTGATGGTGAGGAGGTTCTTCTCAAGGACGCCATTGTTGTTTTCAGCTGTGAGAACTTCTGCTCTGAGTCCAGAGCTTGCTCTCCTCCCTTTAATGGAGGGAAGAGAGAGAAAGAAGAAGAAGAAGAAGACAATGATGAAAAGCAGTGTGGACTGTTGGACTTGAACATTAATGCAGCAGAAGATGATAATGAAGATGGGAACTCAGTTTCTGGAGTTGGGATTTTGGAATCAGTTGACATGCAAGTACAGTTCAAAGTCCCAAGTCTTGTAAATTAGATGTGAGAGAAAAATAATGCCTATTGTAATCTCTGTCCCTCTCTCTCTCTCTCTCTCTCTCTCTCTCTCTCTCTCTTCTTCTTCTTCTTCTTCTTCTTTTTTTTTTTAAAAATATTTTGTTTTTCTTAGTTGTAATTGTTAGTCGAAGATTTCTACTTAGAGCAGTTTGATCGCTGATATTGGGGTGAGGGTAAAGATGTTGAGATATGTATAATGTTAACTATATATATGTAGATGAATTAGAGGGTTCCTTGCACCAAAGAGAAGTGATGGTACTTTGTAGAACCGAAAATGTACACTAATGAACGACGTATTTTATTTTATTAATTTTAAAAATATGTTGATTTCGAACTCTAATATGAATTTGTGTGAGATTTTGTTTGTAGAGATTCATTATATTCTATTTTAAATAGTGTTTTATCTTTACAAACAAACATGTTTCACGTATTGACCAGAATAAATAAACTATGTGATGAAACACTCTTTAGAATAACATATCTCGTTTGAGAGATGGCAACAATATCGAAACAAGAGCTGGAATTCGAATCACAAACTAAAGATTAAAGAAGTTGTTTGCTTTGGAGGTAATTAAATTAAAGAAAAAGAAGAACATTGGATTTTGAACCAACGAAAGATATGTTAGTTCAAATGATGAAGATCATAATACTTTCTTGAAAAATTAAATCACAAAAGCATCTCCCAAAACTTTTCCCTTTTCTTCCTTTTTTTTATTTATTTTTATTTTGGGAGGAGGGAATTGAATAACAAATTCAAATTGATACAACTGTGTCTTATACCTTTCATAATCAATAAACTATATTTATAATTTATTTATTTTTTAATCTGATGTAAAAATATTTGTATTTCGTAGAAAGGCTAATGTTATTATAAAACTAGTTCTCTAGGACGATTTCAAAATCAATCTTATATATTTTTAATTGCTTGAATTTAATTATTTTTAGGCAGAATTTGATCTTTTTATGAATAATTGCACTTATACAACACATTATCGCAGCACACGAGGAATTTACCATGCCAAATTTTTTTAAACCTAGCCCAATTAGACACAATTATATATGATACATGTGTAAATATCCAATAAGAATTTCAAATGTCGATTAAAAAAAGTGAACATTTATATTATTAAATAGATAACTGACGAAATTGTAAATCTTAAAAAACATAAAAAATTGATGTTGTAATCGTTCATAAGTTACCAAACTAATTTTGTATGTTTCCCTATTATATTAGATGCATCTCCTAAATGAATAGTGCAGTTTAACTTTAGTAATTTAATTTCATATTATTTTTTTAGCACACCAATATTTACAATAGCATATATAGGCATCATTATATACATATTTATATAATAAAATTAAAGATTAAACAATAAAAGAACATAAATATGCATTCTTGAACACAAGGCCCCTCATTTTCAGTTATGCCTGTGGCATGTCCCTTCTAAGTATGGCAAAATATCATTATCAGTCTTTTCATTATTATTAATTACTCGATCATTTTTAATGTACTTACATATCACGAACACATATTAATATAAAATAATATTTATAAATTTTAAATAAAACAATTAATTTTTTTACTATACAATCACAATACATTATAAATGAATATATTAACACGTATTTACAAAATATAGAGATTCTTATATTTAAGATTAATTAAATATACAGATGAAATAGGAAATGCAACTGAAAACCCTAACTTTCAGGAATTATTGATGGCCTTTAGAAGCTTTCTGATGATTGATGGTAGTCTTTGTCAATGGCAGAAAACACCTCGAGCTTTGTTCCCATTATGGGATGAATGATAAGGATGACGTCATCATTTTCTTTTATTAATTTTTTTTAAATAAAGAATCTTGGATGGTGCTGAAAATTCACAACAATTAATATTATAAATTATATAAATTAATTACTCTTTCCCTCCCATAAAATGAGGTTGAATGTTATTGTTATACAGATATTGTATAATAACTCAATTTTTCTTTAATACCCTTTGTCTTATTATCCGTTTAAATATATTTATAACGAATACCAAGATATGTTGATCAAAGGCATATATGTACACGAAAAAAATTAGTTAATTACTTGCTCAATATGATAGTTGGTAGTATATTTTTGTGGGATCGACAAACTAAAATAATATACAAGTCTATCTTTGTGGAACGATGAAATACTATATGTCTTAATATTATTTATTTATCTAAATATAAATTCAATAATATTTCTAAATTTATTATTAAGATTTTTATAAATAAAAAATTAGTGATATATCATTAGTTTTATGAGGATGACGGAAAAAAATTTAACATGCAAGATATAATAACAAATAAATATTTCTATTTTATAATGTATTAAAAATAATAAAATAAAAGATGAAACAGAGATCCGAACCCGACATTAGTGTTGCATGAAATTTTCTGACCATAGCACTGTTGCAAAAGAGCTTCTTTAAGTGGTCAACAAAGTTCTTTTTTTTCCCATGCCAGAACACTACTTCTGCCATACCACTAATTCTTCTCATCAAAACATAGTAATAACCTTTTCACAGCAATTATCCCATCGATTTTTCTTGGTAAATTTGGGACAAGTTTCGTATAATTATGGAAGTTCGTTTGTTTTAAATGTTATTTTTAGGATTTTAATCATTTTGATCAGTTGATTTTGTTAGATTTCTCGAGCCTATGAAGAGTCCATCTCATCAGTGCAATATTATCTTTCTTGAATCTTTTCAAGTCCACATGTCTAACTGAGATGGAACTTTGACAATTTATCTGAATTAGCAGATCGAACATTATTTACAAATTTAAGAACGAAGAAAGAAAGTGCATGTGAGATGTGTGTGCATATTATATGGTCTAAGATATGTAAAAACAATGATTGGATTATCATCTGTTGTGCATATGATTAAAAAATAATCACAAGTAGCCGTTCAAAGAAAAAGCAAGATCTTGAAATATAATCTAGAAATGAATATTGAATGATTATGTGTGGCCAAAGGGCAGTAGGAAAAGCAAAAGTGGCACTAAATGTGTCTTTCCAAGGTTTAATATTTCTTTAAAGCAACCATTATGTGCATACTTTTGTAAGGCAATCCAACTTTCTTCTCATTCTTGATAGTACATATTAGCCAAGACAAGCTTCTAAACTTCAAACTTTTTCTCTGTACTGTGTGTTTTTTGCTTTTGTGTGTGTCACAAAAGAGGTGGGGTGGGTGGGGTGGGGGTGGAGGAGGGGGGGGGGGGGGGGGGGTTGGCATGGAGACAAAGTTTCCACACATTGATCTTTTGCAGGGTTTCTTTAAGAAAAGAAAAGGTGGAAATGGTTCTTTTAAATATAATCACCATCTAATGCTTTCATAAAGCTTTTTCCTTTTCTTTCTATTGCAAGTGATTTTTGCATGAAAGTAAGGGATGCCTCGGATCTCTAACTCGTCCCATCAATTCTTGAATCTTTCTCTCTCCTCATCCCCCCCCCCCCCCACCCCCACCCATCATACATAAAATAAACACACACAATGATGAATGCCTTGGATCCCACAAATCAAATCATCATATTCCCATTATTACTTGGATTTTTATAGATAAAAGTTTACAGAATATGAGAGAGAGAGAGAGAGAGAGAGAGAGAGGGGAGAGAGAAATGATTATATACCTCATGTAGGTAAGACTGATGACTCAGTAGTCAAAAAAGAAGATTGAAACACATAAAAGGTAACAAGAATGTTTTCTTTGTGGGATTTTGGATATGGTTTGATGATGCTGTTCCCAATGATTGTTTGGTCATTCTTGTTCTGCAGAAGTGGGCTGTGGGGGTAGAGAGAGAAAGATGCATGTGCATCCCACCAGTTAGAACAGATATACACCATATCATGCAAAAAAAAACTATATATTAAAATTAATATCAGAGAGATGGCAATGTATCGAGTATGTGTTTGGGCCCAATCTGTAGACTAAACAAGACGCTCCTCATTTCTGGGCCCACCCTGGCCCGCTTCACAAGCCCAACGGCTCCAGTGCATTGAGCCCACTAAGGTCTATTTAGACTTTTATTATTTGCCATTTAATAAGTCAGACAATTGAAAACAAAACTTTACTTTATGACCCGGGTCCAGCATGATCAAATATGACCCATTTCCTGATCCGGACCCTCGAACAACCCATATGACTGGGTTAGGAACCTTCCACTCGCCCATTTGACCCTGCCCAGGACTCGCTCCAAAGGGGACGGGTTTGTTATGGATCCGGGTTTAATCCTGCCCATGATTACTATTAAGTATATGTGTCACTTGCACGGTAGTTAGAAAATTAGTTAGACGGTTATGTCACTTGCGTGGTTGTTAAAAGTAGTTTCACAAGTTAGATAATTAGTTAGAAATGTGTTAGATGGTTATGTAACTTGCAAGGTAGTTACAACTTCTTTGATAAGTTAGTTTTGAGCCTCCAAACTTTTGTATAAATATGTGACAACTATTATAGTTGTTCTTTGATGAATTCAACATATTTTCATTTTATAATTTGGTTTGATAATTACTACTTGATTATTCACGTGGGGAATTATATTAACTAAACAAATTTATACATGTCTGATATAATTATTACAACAAATACTATGATTCAGATATCAAGCTAATCACACCTCTACACAGTATGTTTTTGTAATAACAACTGTATACTATTCCAAGAACTACTTTTGCAGACTTAATTTGACTAGGAATCTGAAAAACTATAGAAGAATTTTATGTATGAACTTTCATCTCCTTCATTAGTTGGATGGATCCTTCCCAAACCTCATAAGAGCATGAGTTGCCAACATAGATGCTCTTCGTGTTGCCTCAATGATGCGGCCCACAAGCGGCGTTTTAACCGTCTCTCTGTCCCATATGGGCTTCTTATCCCACCTGTACAGACAGACACAGAGAGAGAGGTTCAATACACATGGTTTGATTGTTGGGTTTGGAAGAGCCAAGAACTATGGATTTGATCATCAATGTTGCATGAGCACTCTATTTGCATTCGATCAAGGTAGAACGTCTTGTATGGATATATGTTTCTGAACCTTGCGCGTTTTACAGAACTGTGTTGTGTGTAGATTGGTGTGATAATAAGGTCATTAAAAAACGCGTACCAGTCTTCATGACGAACAATTTTGCCATCCTCTGTGTAAAGCTTGATAAGTGATACCAAATCTATGTCTCTTCCCAGGAACTTGTAATACTGTTTGTTGTCGATTAGTATCTGGATCGAAATACATCCAAATGAACATAATAAAATAAGGAAAAGCATAGTTGATAGTCCAGAATACAATGTGACATTTGATTATTATGATAAAAATGAAATAGTAAGTTAGTATTCAGATTCTTACCTCTGTCTTCCCGGGCGAAATCATGTTTTCTTCGATTCTGTAATCTACGATTCTTGATTCGCTGAAGACCTGAAGTGAAAAAGGGAAATTTTGATAATGATGTAGAACAACTATGTTTCCATCTACACGGCGTGTGTTACAATTTTATAAAAAATTGGAGAATTTTCGACACGTTGCTTCACCAGGGATGTGCACTAGAATAAACTGAGATTGGAAAACTCAAAACAAGAAACATGTGAACAATTAGGACTAAAGAAAAGGAAAATGGTCAAACCTTGGCAAGTGAATAAAAAGCTGATTTAATCTGCTGTACCCTGCAAGAAACAGAGAAAATGGATTTGTGAGTGCGATTTTGTCGATGGTCTACAGGGTTCGAAACTATCAATCTAACTACATGGCGCTGACTTCGCCAATGCTTGGATACGAATCTATCTAATGAATCATTTCCTTTATATTTCTCAAGAAGAAAATGAGAGTACGTTGAATTCGAGCAGTTTCACCACTGAGATAAAGGAGAGTTTACTTCACATTTGGATTTGCACAAAAAGGACCCTCCTGCCATAATAAAAAGACAGTATTGACTGCTAATGCTCACCCATGTGCACGCATAAGCGGGTCTTCAAAGGATGCATGCGGTGCATAGATTTCGAAATCTTGAGGTGTTGCATGAGACGCATATCTGAAATTATCGACAACAAAGTAATGGGAAACAACAACTTACATATTGACACGCAATCCTAGTTGAAACTTCAAGAACGTTTTGCTGATTGACCCAGAAAGTATTCACTCATTAAACTACAACAATTTGCACACTTTAATATTTTATTTTTGAAGTAAAACCACTGGCTTCAAGTTTCGCAGAAGCAACGACTGGAAATGCATGAGCTAGATAATGATTTAGATAACAATTTTAGCATTCTTAGGTTCGTATAACAGTCATCCTTGGCACAATCATCAGCGTTCGCCAAAGAGTCACATAGCGCCACTTATCGAGTTCTATTGCCGTACTATTTATCTATTTCAAAGAGATCATCTATGTAACTTCCACTTCAATGCACCTGGATTCTAAATCTCATAGATGATTTATCATGCAGTCCAATACACAGCGCACCAACAATCAACAGACTGTAAAAAGGGCTAGTGACAACGAGTTCTATCCCAGTGCATAGGAAATTTAAGCTCATAAATTTATTTTCTTGAGCAACCGGTGACTGAATTTGAAAGATATTTGTTGGCACAATCGCTTAAAATTGATATTCAAAGGCAATAACACGAGAAATAAACTTCTCCTATTCTTCATGCTCTAACAATGCCATTCCATATTTCTATTAAGCAGACAACGAAAATCGCCTTTTAAAAGATGCATCACTGTAAATTATTCTAAAACAAGAATCCATTTGCCTTGTAACCTTATTCCAAAACCAAATCACATACCAAAAGCTATAAACCAAACAAACTCAAACTCAAAACCATTTCTCATTGGCTTCTCATGAAAGAGAAATCAAGTTAACCATATAATGTCCACTGTGACATATAATCTTACACACACACACATATATATTAATTAGATCAACTTGAGCAAGGTCTCAAGTTTGAGTCCCTCCTCCCCAAGTTGTAAGCTAACCTTAAAAAAGAATTGTCTGTAATTCCACACTTATCAGTATTCATCAGCATAAGCTTCTACCATGACTATGTTCTCCACATAGATAAGACTGTAGGTGAATTGAATCCGACCAAACACACTAGTTTAAGCCCATTTCAACAATAATCGAGCTTTAAAGATAACGTTTTAGCTTATTTGATTATCGCTTGTCTCAAAACCGGACATGAGTCAAGCTAGTATTTAGTCTTATTCTAAACAATGAAAATAAAATGGTCTGATTTTCACCCTAAGCAAACATGTCAAAAAAGGGACACTCACAGATTGAGAATATGAGGCATTATATGATCCGACAAACTTTTTGATGATCTGTAGTCACATGATTCCTTGGCGCAGCCTTCCCTGGTTTGATCCTTAACAGCCTCCCCGATAGTGTCTTCACCAACAGCCCCAACAAGAAACACAGAAAACAAGAAAAGCAGACAAACTAAATCACGACCATAAGTGGATTTTAAGACATTAAATGGAGAACATGCGAAAAGAAAACTGGAAAAATGATTCTAGTGTTTACCTTGGGGGTGTTTCTCCATGTTGCAGGAATTGAATGATGAGAGAAGAAGGGTTGTGAGAAAGAAACGATGATGAAGAAAGTGGGAAGAAGGGAGAGTGTCGAAGAACGGGGAAACGGTCACTAGGCTTCTAGGGAGGCCACGTGGCAACTTTGTGTCCATTTGCAGGCTGGTTAGGCGCTTCGCTTTGGCCAGAACTGCGAAACTCTTCATCATGCGGTAACAGACTATCAGTTCCAATATGTTTTCTAGTGAACCACGACTTATGTCTGGAAAATATTATTATTATTATTATTATTATTATTATTATTATTATTTGAGAAGATTTTAAAAATTATTTTGAAATATTATGTAATTTATTCTTTAATAAAGATAATTTTAAAAAAACAACAATATAATTTAGTATAAAATTATATTATAAATTGAATAATAGTTACATAACTATAATTAATATAAATAATAATTATATAGGCCGTGAGTTGGGATCGAAAGAATGTATTGTATGAGAAAGGAACAAAAAAAAGAACATGGAAGTAGGGAGGAGATATGTTTTGTCTGCATGTCAGTCATTTACAAGCATTTTTTTCATTATTTATTAAAGTTTTTTAATCCAAATAATTAATTTTTAGTTTCAAATTTGTTTTTTTACGACTATATAATAAATTAATTATTTTTTTCATAATTCTTAATTTAACATTAATATTATATATATTAAAATAAAATATTGTATTTAAAATACGTAATAGAATTTGTAATAATTTAAACTATTATTTTTATTCTAATATATGCGTTGGATTTGAAAAGATAATTCTCTTAATTTTACATGAATTTAAACTACAATATATAAAATATTAAACACTTTTTTATAAAAATATGAATTACTTATATATTTAATAATTATTTATTACAATATTATAAGTTAATCACATCTTATTAGTGTAATTAATATATTATATCTGCATTGGAGAACAAACACCAATTCTATTATTTAAAAAAATATATATCATACTCTTCATGTGACTTAACAGACCCCAACTTCTGAACTTCTATTTAATTTTTTATTTATTTATTTATTTATTTTATTATTTGGTGAACCGTTGCACACAAAATTAATATTTTTTCCCAAATAAAAAATTAAATACAAACAGTCATGCATTTGCTGTTTTCAAAGATATAGTGGGATCTGCAGTGCAAATGACGTGCTCCGTCTTAGGGTAGACGATATTCATAGAATACTGATAAAATAAAATACGAGACACAATAAAAAAATATTCAAAAATTCCATATCAAGACAATCATTGCGCATACAATGAAAATTCTAAACCAAACAACAAATGATCTACTATCAAAATACCTCTCACTATTCATACAATATTACAACACAAATAAGCAGCTGCCAATTCTTCATAATGGAGATGGTAAATGACAAAGGATGTACAGTAACACAATATTGACATTTTACAAGGCAAATGCTTTCAAGACAGCCCTGATTCTTCTGGGACATCAATTCTTATGTGAATACCAAGGCACCAAAATTATTGCATGCATATTATCCTAAATCTGGCACAATAAACAGTAACCAGAGCCCAAGATCAAAACCTTAACGCCTAGGCTCGTTCAAGGTCTTCCCCTCGAAAAATTCACCGAGCATATGTTCAAGATCCTCAGGTGTGTATCGTATGTACTTCTGGGGATTCTTGCCATTCTCAACCAGAGGCCTGTTGAATTACAAAGTGTGACTTTGTGTCAGCAGAATATATACTTGGTCGAGAAAGGAATGCTGCATTGTTTTTGAAGCTGTTCTGTGCTAACACAATTTTGATATGTAACGCAATCGCAGCTTCTATAAGCTAGATTATTAGAGTGAATTAGAAAAAATACGCCTGAGGTTTGGCAATTTGTGAAACAAATGTCAAGCGTGGTATATGTAAGATTTGAAGGAAAGCTGGGTTTTGTTTGCTAAGCCTTTAGAAGTAGTTTCTTTTGCAATTATCAGTGATATGATACAAGAAAGAAGAAAACGATGGATAATTTTGAAATGAGATGGAGCACCTACCCAAACCGCTTAATGAAAGATCGGTATGCTGGAAGCAAGACTTCAGCAACAGCAAGCCTCAGAGATTCTCGAAGCTCGGTATCGGGAACTGTCCATTGGGATTGTCTTTGATGAAGCTCTTCAAATTGGATATTAAATGTCTTCAATCTAAAGATACATTACCCAAAGAGAGAGAGAGAGAGGGAATGCATCACAAAGAATTAGTCGAATCACTGGCACGTCAACAATTAAACAACTAAATGACAAGGAGCTGTGAAAATTTTCAGGAATGAATGACTAAACCCACCTGTCCTTGATGATTGCTCTGGAAACTCCACTGCTATTTCCTCCATCAGCGCTAACAGCACTACCACCTCCAGATGATGTCAAGCCTTGAACAGAGAGGCACTGTAGAATCTGCGCAAAAAAAAAAAAAGGCAAACAAAGTTGCAATTTTAGATCGCATGCTGTGTGGCAGATTTTCTTGACCTCTCAGAAAGTTCCATAAAAAGTCGTAGGTCCTGTTCAGTCCACTGTAGAGCAATGAGTATTGAAGGATCATAGAATTAAGAAAAACATGGACTTTGTATTGCTGTTCTAACCATCATGAGAAGACAAAAAAAAAAAGGAATAATTACAAAATATATCCTTCAGGTCCAATGGAGGGGGGGTGTATCTAAGAAAAATACAAGCCTTGAATACGCAAAGGGGTAGTTGCAAGAAAACAAATAGCACTGGACATTTTGTAATTAGGCTAAAACTTAAGAGAGTAATCTTTGTAACTATCCCAAAATAATAGACAAACCTTTGCCCAAGCAACCCTCTTATATTGGTTTGCATGCTGCTGGACAATTCTCCGATGTCTCTGAACCCAATCATCCCCTAACAAATCTTTGGCTTCAGACCTACAAGTGAGCGGCAAACAAGCAACAATTATACAAGCACAAGCAAAGAATGTGGATGAATCTGTAGGTAAATCACTACAAACCTGCGGACCGATCTGACCATGTAATGAATGTTGTTCATAAGAAACAAATGAGTCAGAGAGACATCTCTATATTGCTTAGATTTCCCATCTAAGTTGGTTTGAAGAGCCTGCATGATTCGCATTGTAACAGCAGCTAGCTGAGAATTTGAGTCATCTCCACTTTCAAATTCTTGGAAAAGTTGCTTCAATGTTGATTGGTAGCTGCAAAATGTGAAAGATGTTTGCGTACTTAATACTGCAGCCTTTAAAATCACATTCTAATAGATGAGATAGGTTGAAAAAAAACATTGAATTGCTATATAGAATGGATTCTACAACAGCTCAACAAAATTCATATGCTATGTCGTAAAAATGCAGCCAACTTAAGCAATCTTGAGAAAATTTGCCAAAACACTTTCTACATTTTCAACATTATATTGTCATTACAATGGTCATTCTGGACAGGAAAAGAATGATAACAAATACCCAAAATGATCCCACAAGACGTTCCAAATTAGAAAATATATACTCATAATTGAGCATCATAATAATAGCACTGTATAAGTTAGATCCTTTTTAATGAATTGTAGACAAATAGTTGCGAAAGAGAACTCCTTCAATAATTAATCGTTTGCTTCATATGGAATAAGCGATCATATTATGACAACATTTCGTGGTAAATTCAATTTTATGCTGAATACGTACACGCTAACTAGTAGATTTCACATCTTACTATGACCAGAAAAAGGTCAAAACATAGCTTATACTTCCATAATCCAACAATTAATTAGTATGAGCACAACAGATGTGGAGTGTACTGATTTGAACTGTCAATGATCTTCTTCTTAATATGGGACTCCAGATACACAACTCTTAAAATAACATATCGTAATAAGTATTTAAATGATTCGATCTGATACAATCATCATTTCTTGTGTAGTCTTTAGCAAACTTAAAGCCAATACGAGAATGTCAAGAATTGGCTTAACATAATTTGCATCTGCCATGCTGTTGCTGATAAACCGTAACTTAATGACACAAAACAGATAAACTATAAACTTAGTAAATTCAGAAGATGTAAAACGCTAAGATGAAGGTAAATGACTTACTCAAACAAGAACTTCACATAGTTTATCACATAACTTGTCAGAGGATGGACAGTCCCATCAGCAACAGCAGTTTTAGTAGCATCCTTTTCAACTGCTTCTTCAAAATCCCCAAAAGTCTCTTGTGCTGTTTGAGCAAGTCTTTTTGTCAATCCCAAGGCAGATTCTCTAATTTCATTGCAAGCTTTACCTCTAAAAAGTGCTTCTACCTGCCAAAATGCAGCTTTTGCGTTAAACTTGACTTCATTTTTCATTCCTTTCTAGTCATACATAAGATATAGTTTTCAAGTCCACAGATTCCACACATACTACTCTGATAGTCCTTCCTGACCAAGATGCTTTTTAGCCTTCTAAAACTATTAATCATTCAACACCGTGAGCAAGTTAATCCTCGTGGCCAGAGACTAGACATGGGAAAAATCATTTTTCTTCTTTTCTTCTTTTAGATATTCACTTGTATTGAAGACAGCAATTCACTTATTTTAAGGTTAGGCTTATATTGTCCTTCATCATGAGAACCGCCTATGGAAGAAAGATAAGAGTCTTTGAACAAATATTTTTTTATTGAACCTAGTTGAACTTGATTATCTTATTAATTCAACAGTTAAGTCAAATTCAGGCGAGATGAGATTTTCACCATCACACTATCATCATGTCTTATAATAGATGCTACTTGCTATAGTGAAACTGCTCCTTACCTCAGAGTGAAGTTCTCTCATGATCTCATACATGTCTAAAAGTACAAATAACTTTTCAGGGGATCGCTTGCTTTTGGCGATTGCATCACCAAAGCTAAGTAGCACTGCCACACTCCCAGCAGTAACATCAGCGAAGCATTGGTCCATGAGCGAATCAAAGCCCTCAAACATTTGATCACAAACTTTACGTTCTCCGGCAAATAGCAACTTGACCTGTTTGAGGATTATTACATTAGTTCTTACATTCAAATCCAATTATCAATGAAATAAAAACAAGTGTCAACAAGAGAAGAGAACTAACAGCAATCCTCATAAAATGTATCCAATTCCCAATCTTAGCTTCCAAGACTTCCCACTGCATTTTTTGGACATCATCTTTGCTAAGCTTTTCCACTCCCAATTTGTGAAGGCTTTCTTCTAAAACTACAGAACGGATATCCCTGCATAGTATAATGCACATTTATCATAGTGGAGGCAGAAAAAACACTCCATTATATGAATCTAAACTGATTTTCCTGAAATGTTTTGGGAGCTGCTAAGGCTATCCTCAACAACTTAGAAACCAGGATGATGGCATAAGCTACATGAAAAAACTCACTGCCTGATACTAATTTGACCATCCTCCCAAGAATCTAGGTTGTTGGGGTTAAGACAATGAGTCCCCCCCCCCCCAAATAACAACTCTTCTTTTGGAAGACCATATTTTCCCAGATTTACCTATATACTTTCTGTAACTGCTGTTGATTCCCAGCTTGTACCATCTGTTGTGCTAAATCATGCAACAAAGGTAAAATTCGAGGTGGAATTAGAGTTGGTGTAGTATATACGGCATTGTCGGTTTGATTGTTCTGATGGTCATGGTGACCATTGGATGATGGGATTTTGCCACTAGAATCTCCTGGTGAACCTGATGGTCGCATAGAATTTGGGAGACACTCAAAAAGTCTTTCAGGTTCAACAGGTTTGCTGAAAAAAAAATCCATGAGTAGATAAATATAACATGCAACAGATACTCCATTATACTTGCTTCACATACAATGAGTGTGCTTACAGGAAAAAAGAAGAGCAAAACATAATCATGAAACTACATCCAATAAATCATGGGTGGCATTGCAGAGGAACTCTACAATCAGTAGTTAGAATCAATGCTCAAGATACACAATGAATTGGTAATGGAGATTATGTATCCTGCTGCTTTCATTTTGTATTTATCTGGTAACAATTACATATGCTCCCAAGCCCAAGGAATGAAATTTACCAAGTTAATAAAGCAATATGAACAGAAATTAGGGAGGATAGCATGATGAATCATGAAAACCATCCTCTATAAGGTGCAACATACAGTGCTATCAGAGAACATAACATGTTACAATATGATACTCCTAGAAGAGGCAGTTATTGTATATCTAGGAATAATGTTGTGCGTGTTCCTCACTCTAAGAAATCTACATTGGTTACGCTATAACCAATTTAGATGTTCTGGATGTGTACAGAATTAAGGATTTCATGGTAGTGTAATACTGTAATGAGTGCAAGTACTTAATGTTCACCTAACGTGGAAATATGCACTTAGTTATAGCTTATCGAAATGACACGTCATTAGAATAATTAGTGCGATGACAGTGCTTAAGGCAACATACTGTTCAAACAAAAAGGAACAAATGACAAGAACATCAGTGTATAATCACAAGAAAATGAAGGCATGCCTGTAAGATGACAAAAGTTGTTTAAACTCCTCTTCCAGCTTCGATATAGCCTTGGCAAGTAAATTATTACTGTGATTGAGCACCCCATCACTACTCTTAAAACTTTTGTTGTTGCTGAAAAATTGGATGTTGTTCCTTAGTTGATCAATTGCTTGAAGATAGCTCTCTAGGTCCTCATGTGGCCCTTTAAGTATTTTGGCCTCAGCCTGAAGACATGCATAAACAGAAAATATAAATGTAGGAAGAACATTGCAAGCAGTGGTTGCCAAATAATAAATCGAGTTCCTAGATAGAAGAGAAAGGATATATTATTTAGTATAAAGGCGTAATGGATTTTAAACCCTAATGAATTTCCTAAGCAACAGGTTGTCTCCCTGCAACTAAAAATCTTCAAGTAAAAACGTTGGTTTCAACAAAATCAGCACAAATAACTCTTCATTAGATTCCTTGAATCCTGCAGAAGCAAAACCCATGTTGCTCCAAAGTCCACGCTTCAGTTAATAGCTAATATGAGGCAAGCAACCCATTCGCAACAGATTTAGGTTAAGAGTTCGTTCATATATTACATTTGGCTTAACTGCCTTAGTCAGTCAAGGCAATTAAGGGTATGCTTTGAACATAGATTTCTTATACAATAGTTTTTTTTCATCATCTTCCTTAAGACTTACAGAGGTAACCCGTAACCTATTCACCAATTGGATCATAACACGTAATCCAATGATAGCAACATATTTCGCTACTTAATCTCTCATATTCAATCCAACTAAGCATAATCTAATATAATGTGCGTCAAAGGGAGATTAAACTCAAAAACATTGCATATTTTACACCTCATAGATTTTATTGAAAATTAAAACTAGATTAACTACCTCCTACACCTCAAATATTCTCATGCAACATAGATTTCTACCAACAGAAAAATGTATCAATGTCGAAATAACCATCTCCATTCAAGGAGAGAGAAATAACCATCAAGTTGTCATGACTGTCCCATGAAAATAGACCATTCCCTCTTAATAAACGGGTCTTACAATATCCTTATTGTACTAAACAACTAGTAATCTTCCTTTAGGATCATGAAAATGGATCTCAGTCATATTGTAGATGTTACTTATCCAGGCAAATAAAAGTTATCCAGGCAATATATATCCTCCGAAAACAGTCCAGATTAAGCGAACGAGAAAAGGAGTTTCGGCATTGTTTGCGACATTACCTGGCGAGAAATATCAAACTGCGATAATATGACCTCAGCAGCCTTCAGAGTTTTATCAATATTTTCATGGGCTCTCCGAATGGCATGTGTTCTAATCTACAAAAGGTAGATTGAGTGAGAACCAACAAATCGCAACAAACAGCAGCGCAAAGTCATTGAAATTCCAAATTCTAAAATATGATTAATGTTTCCACTCAGTAATGCTCTTCAACACCAATCAAGAAATGACAATGAGGCCACAAAAACATAAGAAGACATTGTTAATCCAAGTTTCCTTTTGGACAATAAAGCAAGCAAGTGAAAATGAAAAGAACATAATTTGAAGATCTACCAAAAAAAAAAACCTGAAAAATAGGAGCAAAGAGAAATAAATGTTGAATTGAAAAATCAACACTTTGGAAATGACCCATGTCCTTCACATATGGCACTGGTAAGATTATGGATCTTGTACCCAATCACTCAACGTAAAAGTGAACACATCATACCTTACATGCTTTCTACAACTTTGGCTGGACTTCTTAAGTTATGTGATGTATTTTGGTTGTTTATGTTAGAGATTTGGACTTTTAAGTTTGTAATTTGTAATATAGAATTTTGATCTGAAAGGTTGCAATTTTATCTAAGTTAGAATGCCATAAATCGATTAATCTATACTTCAATTATATGTATCTATAATTTTATATGTGTGTATGTATAGACAGATCCCAATACCCGTATCCCAACTTTGGTTATTGTGTAATGTAGCCATGTCCACATATCCAAATTTTTTAAAAGTAAGAATCTGAACTCCTAGCTATGTACCTGTACAGCTGTACTGGATATCCCTATCTGAGTCCAAGCAACATAGACTGTAAGAATTGCATCAGGGAGGCCCTCTATTTTCTATTATTCAGTAAGCCTTATCAGGAAAATTTTCAAGTTCATCTCCTATATTTCTCATGATTTTTCAAGGTTAACCGTGAACAAAAGCAAATACCAAAATTACTTAATGTTCCAACCAAATAATATTGCCAAAATCATTATTATTTTGTTCATTTTTAAGGATTCTCTGATATTAAAAGTCAAATCAAGCAATCACCAGTAACTGACTCTCTTCGTCCTAGTCTGGAGGTTCCGTTCCGTTTTCAAAAGAGTTAATGTTTCACATCACTCCTTATGATGTTTCTGGAAATAAGATCGTCATTATATGAAAAAGGAAATAAATGATGGGGATCAAACCAGCAAGTGAAAATTTTCAATTTCTGATGGATAGGAGGTATTTGATTGCACTGAACTAAATCAGATAAACTACGAATCATATTGATAAGTAAATATAGAAATAATAGATTGAAAAACACATACTAATGAAATAAGCAATAACTTATTCTAAAAACATACATAGAAGAAAAAGAACAATGAAAAAATAGAAAATTCAAAATTTGAAACTATTGACTACAATAAAGAGCTAACATGCTAAAAAAACAGATCGATCGATTCATTTTTAATCTACCCATTATACGAATGGCGGTTATCATAAGTATATACATAAATACCTAACGAATGAGAAGCTAGATCTCCTTTCTAGTTCATATTCCATCTCATTGCTCATCTTCAGAGTTCATGAAAGTTCTCCCTATGCATCCCCAATAAAAAGGGGGAAGAAAAAAATAGAAAAGAAAAGTACTTCTTCACCAAACTGAAATATGTATGTGAACTAAAAGAGGAAACAGAAATGAAGCAGATCAACTAAAAAATTTAGGACAAGGGTTCCTCTTCTCCAACCCATTAACAGGATCAAAAGTTCCTTAGCTTCCATTACAAATTACCAGAATTCTCCCGAACCCAGAAACGACCAAATCCCAAATGTAACAAAAAAGCAAGGATCAATATACAGTGAACTGAAAGGAGAGAGAAGATACATACCTGGGTGGGACGCATGGCGGTTTCAAGAGCAGAAAGGCGGTGGTCAAAAGAGCCCAAAATAGAGACCATATTATCTGTGATGGACTGGCTCTTTACCAGAGCCTCTCTCATCTGTGCTGCTCTATCACTCAACATATCCACCCCCACCACAACTCCGCCGCCAACTAAGCCGCCGCTTCTTCTGGTCGGAATTCCCATTTTTTTAGTTTTAAATTCTTTCTCCGGTCCTCAAAGAGAGAGAGAGAGAAAACACGCAGAAAAAAGAGTCAAAAGGGAAAGAGAGAGGAGGGAGCGAGAGAGTTTTTCTTTGCGTCGGGTGGAAATGCATTTCGGAAAATTATAAAAGGGACCCCATATTTATGGGTATTTACTTTCAAAGGTCGGTTATTATCGTTATTATAAATTCAATACCATATAAAAAGTTATGAAAAATATATTCATAATCATTTGTATAATAATTATTTAATATATTTTATTTTAATATATGTTATATGGGTGTCAAATTAAAGTCATGAAAAAATAATTTAATACATTGTAAGTAAAAAATATTAGAAATATAAAAGTTAACATTAAGAATTTGTTTAAGAAAATGATCGGTCAACACGCGCCAACTTTATTCAATCACTGTGCCAAAGCTATCATAATTTGTCTATTACACACGTGTACACATCACATATCAATTAGCAGGTTTGTGTTATGTATGCGACTAAGTGAGATTGAAAATAAAAGTTGAAAATATCTAAATATATGGAAGTGGAATTTTGAACTAATAGAAAATAAGTCGACATGCTAAACTTCAACAATCGACAAATTTAGGGTTTTTATAATTCAATTGGACCGGTGGGTTCAATCGGTTGAACAAAAAATTAGTGTTTGAATCAGTTCAAGATATTAATAAAAATAATTTTTACGATTGAACCGGTGACAATCGATCAAAATCAGTTCAACCGACTAATTAATTTTCATTTTTTTTATAAAATTTAAAAAATAGGAAAAAATATATTTTATGGATTATTAATATCATGTTTTAAGTTATGTAATTATAAAAATTAATTTTGTGGATATTAATATATAACGTATGTGATAACACCAAAAAAATAAAAAAAAATAGATTATTTCGGTTCAATCAATCCGATCGATTGAATCGGCACCTGATAACTCAACCTGTTCGATCTTCAATTCAGTTATGAACAGATTGGAAAAATCATTACATATTTCGTGCAATTTTTTGTAATTATAGTATTGTGGGGCTAAATATGTATTTCCAGTTTAAGAGTGAACTACATTAGCAGGGCAGAAATAAATAAATATAAAGATGAAGGGGCAAAGAGAAAATAAGGAAGAGTGGTGAATGATGAGGTGGCCCACAGTTAGTTGCCAGTCTCTTTGCACAGATATGAAGTCATTGCCATGACAGGGTGCTATATCTCCTAATTTAATTTATTTATTAAAAAAGTTTTGTTTATTTTTGATAATATATTTTTTTATCGAGAATACTCGTATGTTAATATATCTATTGTTGATGTATCAAAATTGAACTTATATATTTTAAATAAAAAAATCGAGTTATTAAAATATTGACACATTATCAACATACGAATAGGATGCACCGACTATAAATGAATAAGTATATTCGTAGGTTTTATTTAATTTAATATTTTAATAATTCACAAAAAACTTAAATACATTTGGATGTACGGTGTAACTTGATCTAAATTATAATTTGTTTAATGAAAAATATATTTGTTAATTTATCTTAACAATAGTAATAATTTTTAAATAAATAAATAATACTTTTAAATTAAATAAGTAATATTATACATTCGGTTAATTCGGTACCTCATGCTCAAAAGACCCATTATCAAGATAAAAGCTCTATAGAATGTAGATGTTCGTAAAATATATTTTTTGATAAACTAGATCGAGATAAAAAAATATATAATATGTATTGTAGTGTTCGTAATACATCCGAATAGGTGTATTGGATATATTTAATTTTTTCACAACCAAATAAATAGTAAAATTGATAAGAAAGGGGCACTTTAGGTATTTCAACATCTCCGCCATGGGCAGCTATAGTTTGAGCAACAATTACAACAGCAATGTGCCACCGTGATGATGGCTTTATGCCGATCTTTTATCCATTTTAATACCCCATTTCAGAGCATACAAACAGCTAACCTAATCTTCCCAAGCTGCCCTCCAAGACTCCCGGGATTCACTGCCCTCTTCCGCCCACCTGCGATTTCTTCACTATCATCGTCATCCATGGATATCCCACCAGAAGGTTACAGAAGGAACGTGGGAATTTGTCTTATTAGCCCCTCTAAAAAGGTGAGTTCTTTCGCATTTTCTGTTTTATACATGTTTCTTATTGGAATTTTTTTTTTCGGGTTTTTGATGATTACATATTTATTTGGATTTGAGTTAGATTTTTGCTGCTTCGAGACTCGACATACCAGATGCTTGGCAAATGCCTCAGGTTAGATTTACCGATTGATGTATTATGTTATTGATAGAAAACTTATGATTCTGCTGCAAATATATTAGTTTTCTGCTGTAATGCATAATCATGTACATGTGAAATACAAGTAGTATCTATTGTGGATTAGAACATATGCAGGTGCAACTGTGTGTGTCCACAATTTATACTGCGCCTGGTGTATCGAGTATCGACATAACCGGCATGGGAAAGAGAGACTGTATATTCCAGTATTATAATGAAAACTATAAACTTGAGAATTTTTCAGTGGTTGTTTTATAGAAATCAGCTGAAAATGATGTTTTCGTTCTACTAAAGGGGCATTGCTTTCTTTAGTGGGAATGTCAATTTGAGATTAATTTAGTTGGTCTGAATTATATTGAAGTATTAGTTGAGGAATCTTGAAATTATATGAGTTTACTTCATTAGGCACTTCTTGATGCCCCCTTGATTGTGTGCTTGGGGTGTATTTATTTATTTGTTTTAATCAAATGGCATATCTATTATTTTGAATAATGTAATGGGGTTAAGGTGCGTGTGTGTGTGTGTTTTTTTTTACCCTTTTTTGGTAGGGTGGAATTGACGAAAGCGAGGATCCTAGAAATGCAGCCATCAGGGAATTGAGAGAAGAAACTGGGGTTACTTCAGCTGATATTGTTGCCGAGGTATGGGTGCATTGCATTCTATTTGCTGGATGCTTTAAGACTCCCTATAAATATTAGAAGTATCAGGCTCCCGACAAATATTAAAAGATGATAATTGTATTAGTCTAACCTATGAACTACAGATAGGCAAGAGAAGAAAGAACGCACATCTATGCTTCTGCTCACATGATCAACCTTCAATCTTTCTCAACTGTCCATGCAATCTTACTTGTAAGGGGTTCGCGCTCTTGTTTTAGAGTTGTTAACGATTAAAAGCATGGAGGACAAGAGTTCTTACTCGATGATGAGTTGACAAACAAAACAGAAGGTTGTTGAACATCAGTATTATTTACTTAGTTTCCCGTGAGAGCCCTGGCTATACAGGGGGTGGGAAAGTGATAAGAGCTTATTTCTAAGTTTTAACAGAATGGATTATGTGCTTTTGTAAAAATATCTTATTGTTGCTAAGGTTCTGAAAGTGCTTTAAGTTCACTTCAGTATCGTATTATTGATTGAGAGGATATTCTGGATCTGGAATTGTGGGCAACAAATTATTGTGCAAAAACTTGCAACACTCAACCATACAGCAAGCTATACTATGTATACTAGGGGCACGGAATGGTTCAGAGACTGGGGTAGAGAAGGGAGAAAAAAAGAGAGAGAAAAAAGAAAAAGAAAAAAGAAGCTAAAATGGAAGTTTGATAATGTGAAAGCCTCAAGTTATCATAGGCTAACGTTTTCTTTCATTTGCGTACTACAATGGGAATGGTTATGATTTTTTTTTCTCTGAATGATTTGGTTTGATTAACAAATGATGTGTGTCGAGTTCTAATGAAATGGATTTGTATCAATAAGATGCAATGTGGACTTATTGGATTTTCATTTTCGTTTAACTAGAGTCACTTGAGATATGGTTTTGGGTAGATGTACCTTTGTTATTTCTGACAAGATATCTCCTGCAGGCACCCTATTGGTTGACGTATGATTTCCCACCAGAGGTCAGGGAAAAACTCAATCGCCAATGGGGTTCAGACTGGAAGGGTCAGGCGCAGAAATGGTCAGCACTACTCCTTTCTCATTTCTTCATAACTAAATTTTATTTTCCAAACAAACTATTTAGGCTTCAAGTCTTTTTTGAATTTCACCGCAAAGAAAACTCTAGTGAGGCTCGTGACTCCAAAATTTGAGTTACGGGTAGATACTAGCTATGTTAGAAAGTTTAGCAAATGATTATAAAAATAGCAATATAGCAAAGAGAGTAGTTTAATTGGATCCTATCTGTACCATGTTATTATTTTACATACTCATGCCAAGGATGAATTTTGTCATTACGCTGTTCTCTGCTTACTACTATGCTCAAAACTTCACCTGTTTCTGGGTGGATCGAACAGTCTAAGACACGTCTGATATTATATTATTTACTTTAGGTTTCTTTTCAAATTTACCGGGAAGGAAGAAGAGGTCAATCTCTTGGGGGATGGGACAGAAAAGCCTGAGTTCGGACAATGGTCATGGCTGTCCCCACAGGAAATAATCGATCATGTAAACTTCCCTCTCACCTAAATAAAACTCTGCGAATACTACATTTTTTTTGTTGTCAATTAAACTTAATATTCTCTGAATAATTCTTCTTTACAGGCAGTGGATTTCAAGAAGCCTGTATACCAAGAAGTTTTGAAAGTTTTCTCTCCATATCTCGAATAGATCGTTCGATTTTGTAGCTTTTTCCCAAGTTGTGGATTTGTAATCTTGTAGTTGAATGCTTTAGTCCAAACAATGCTGTCATTTGTTCTATAATATGTGAAGCTGCTATACATACTTCTGCACATACTGTTTGAAATGACATGCAATTTCCTCAATAAACTCAGTTCTGTTGTGTAAGCTGGTTTTGGCCTTTGGAACCAAACTATGTACTTGTCCACATATAAACTATGCACGTCTTTGCACGTATTCTTAAAAACTTTGCTTCCATAATTACACGATTTTGCAGAAATGCAGAAAACTTCTCCGATATTGCAGGAAAACAAACACAGGTATTGCTCACTGAGAGAGAACTTCATTCATGATTGAATCAAACGGATGCAGATTAAATCTGTACTCATTCTGGAGACAGTGAAAAACTTATTTCACACGAAGAGATCATCAATAAAACATGTACAAGGAAAGAAACATCGATGTCCAAGTAATCCACATCAACAACAGCAGCATACGCTCATTTTTTGCACGAATTTTTTTTCACCATTTGAGCTTTGGAGGAAAGTACTGCATTGCATTCATAGAGAACATAAGAAAATAAAAAAAATGGTCCCAGAAATTGAGAAAATAATGAATATGTGAATCTTTACCTTGTCAATAAGAGAGAGATAGTATGGCTTCACCTTCTCCACGTCGATCCGAACCTTGCTTTTGCTGTAGAGGTCATATTTGCTGCAACAAAAAAATGATCAAGCCTAATAAATATTCAGTAAAAAACGTTCAAAAGAGACTACAAAATGAATAAACTTATTAAAAAAAAAAAAAAAAAAACTCACTTGAAAATTTTGAGCCACTTAAGATTCTCAGCATCTTCTTTATTCATTAGGTGCTTGTATGCTCCTGACTTGTGCAATGCTAAACCAGAGTAAGAAAATCGAAATCAGATAAATACAGAGTACGATTAGTCCATTCGTACAGCAAATACATACAGAATACTTACAATAAAACGAGTGATACCGAACAATGAAGAGTGCAGCTGATGGCAGTGTAGTTTTGTTCTCCTTAGCCACCTGCATCAAACTGTCAGAAAAACAAGAAGCGCGATTCTGAAATCATAGTTTTTGGATTGAAGAAAGACGTACGAACCAAGTACATGTAGTCGTCGTGCCCCCATGACATCAAAACGTTGTCTAATCCACATCCCTCATTGTAAATTCCAAACCTGGTGTTGTAAGCTGGATTGTAGTAATCAGGGCTGCCTTTGAAGTGCTGCATTATGAAGAATTTATGTTAAGCTTGTTTAATAGTCGATATGAAATCACAGAAAGTTTGAAGACAGACCTTGTAGTGAACTATTGATCGATCAAAGGCGCAGCCTAGAGGAAACGTGTCGCCTGAAAATAAGCAACAGCGAATGCAGTATCAATAACAAGCATGACGAGTAAAAGTAAACTTCGCCCAACAACCTTTCTTTTTTTCTTTTCCAGGTACCTAAATTGCTTTACAAGCTGTACACTTCACCATGTACAGCTTCCCACTGATGGAAAAGTTGGTTGGCTTTCTCCTCACACATCCGATCGGCAGTGAAGAGAAAAGAACGGCCCACTTTTCCGACAAGGCAGCTATAGATGGTGAGGTGGCAAAAAAGTTAATCTAAAACACATGTATTTCGGATGGCAAAGTATGATATTGAAATGAAATAATACTCACCAACAACAGCCCATTGTGGAAGACCTCCAAAGCTAGGTAGAAGAAGAACTTTGCCAAGATCTAGACCAAGTTATATGCAATCAGCTGACTTCTTCTTACAGATATAACTTATACTTTTGTTGTTTTTGGATAAGTTAAGGGTATATATACAATATATATAGATACATACAAAAAATGCAAGAGAAATTACCATGAATGAGGGCGGTCAAGTGCAACCAATCTTCAGTAGGATAGTCCTTTCTAATGGCCTCAGCACTCTGCAACAAATGCTGAAT
Source organism: Caryopteris x clandonensis (assembly GCA_028749325.2). Lineage (NCBI taxonomy): Eukaryota > Viridiplantae > Streptophyta > Magnoliopsida > Lamiales > Lamiaceae > Caryopteris > Caryopteris x clandonensis. The sequence continues at coordinate 2,368,259 of JAPYKT020000027.1, read as the reverse complement.
CTGAGGCTCATCTAAGTCTGGATCACTCTCATCCACGACTTCATTCAGCAGTTCACAGCATTCCCATATGCTCATTTCGGCCCGATCCAATGTGCTATAATTCTCCCTCATTCTCTTCGCCTGCATAACCACACAAAATATATTCAAAAAACTTGTAGAACACATTTTCAACACATGATCTTTTTTCTTGTTTATCATTTTCTCACAAAGTCATATGTTTGGTTAATGTGGCTGAGACGATAGAGTTCCTCCACCGTCTCTTTTCTTTCAGTCTCGGCATCATAATCCCTGTCGAATTAAACATCACAATCTCAGGTTTTGGATCACAGACAGATGATCAAGAGAGAGAGAGAGAGAGAGAGAGAGTAACCTAAAAGAATGGCCATATGAATTGTTGTCAGGTAGTACAAATCCTTCATCAAAAACCAATTCATCAGCTTCAGGAACTGTGTTAGGATCCTGTACTTCAATCCCTTATCAAATGAAACGGTAAGCATTTAGCAGTCAGCCTGAAAGTTCTCCCACGCTACTCAAAACGACGAAAATGACGAGAATCAACGAAACGAAACAGGAACAAGATAAGCTGGATCATCTTCTTGAACAATGCATAACAGTACGATCATCAAAAGATCGAAAGAAAATGGCCATCCACACCAAACTCAGGCTGCTCAATGATGATAGCCATTTTTCACTCCAATGAAACCCATGAATGCAGAAGAGATTGATTATGTGTTGTGGGGTTGGAGGGCTGAATAACGAAATATGCATTGCCAGGTGACTCAGCTTGAGGTAGATCTTTAATCCTAATTTATATATTATTCTATTTATAGTTAGTGCATTGAAGATGTTAGAGAATATTTAAACATGCATTGGAACATCAAAGTTTCTCGTTGCAAATGATGTTTCATCTTCTATTATAATATAATTTTTTTGGGCCTCTAAATATGGCTTTATTTCTTCCTTGGGGGGGGGGGGGGGGGGGGGGGGGGAACTTAGTTCACGAATTACAAACTATGTTTCAACTTCTTGCCACAATCGCACTATCTTTCAACTTTTTGTATGTGTTAGACGGGTTCGCCTGAAATTGCCAGCTCAATATCAAAAATTACTAATGTGGGTCGAAAATTGCTGACGTAGCTGCCGGATTTTGGATGACACATTAGCATTTTTGTTGCTTGTGACTAGACATGGGCGCGGTTCCAGTTCGGAACCAGAACCGGCGGTCAACGATTCGGTTTAACCGTTGACCTGATTTCAGTTCGAAACCGAAATCGAAACCTAGCCGGTTTGGTTTGGGTTTCAGGATATCCTTTTCATGGAACTGACAATTCCACTTCCAAAACCACCAATTTTGATTCCAAATGTGAATTTGTAAAAAATAGAACAATATTAAAGGATCAAAACTGTAATTGTTCTTTATTAATATGTGCTAATTTTTCTTACAGCATCTTATATTTTTTATTATATATACGAGTTCTACTTTTTATATTTTATTTTACTGTAAGTAAAATATATTATATTATACGCGTGTTATATGGGCCAGTAAAATCTCAAGTGTTTTAAGATAATAATTATACAAACAGAATTATTTTTTAAAGAGTATCATATATCTCGTCTAATATAAAAATATAAATATAAAAGAATTAGTCATTAAATTGTCAAATCCATTTAATTTCCTCATATTAATAATGACATGAAAATCAAGAACAATTAGTCATTAAATTGTCAAATCCATTTTATTTCCTCATATTAATAATGACATGAAAATCAAGAACACAAAGCGTAAATTTTATTTTTCGATTGACAATAAAATTAACGTGCTCCAATTTTATGTCTGACTCTCACCTATGAGGCCCTTTTTCGAGAAGGATGGTTTGACAAATTTTGTGACTATTAATAATATAAGTAAATTAAAAGTTTGTTCTCAAACCATTAAAAAAAAAAAGTATAAAATGAAATTAATGTGTCAGAAAACAAATGAAATTTAAAACATAACAAAAATATAGGCAGCCTTCTTTTCTGGTCTTGCATCCACTATCATCAACTGCAATATCCATTGTTCATCTACACATATACACTATCGTCAGGTGCAATATCCATCGTTGATCTACACATATACACTATCGTCAAGTCCAATATCCATCGTCCATCTACACATATACACGTAGATATGGGTGTATTGTGCAGATGCACAATGCATAAAAGAAAAAATATTAAAAAAAATCTTCACTGTACCTAATAAAAACAAACATGAATGTACTCTTTAAAGATCAAGAAAGAATGTACATGAATATTGGATGCATCCAAACAAACTTACAAAAACAATCTTTGGCAGTAATAATCTCTCTGGACGTAGTAACTTCAACTACGTCGTTGGATCTTGATCTGCATGCGACTTTCAGAAAAAGCTTTCTGTTTGGAAATGGAGAATTCTTGGTAAAATGATGAAACAATGGCTGTGTGGAAGGTGAATAGAATAAGGTATTAATTGCCATTTCCGAAGAAAAACTGAACACTGTGTGTGGTGTGTTGCCTGCAAAGCTAACGATCTTCCTCTGCACCTGTCCCCAAAATAGTGAGAGGCTTTGATTATAAAAGCAGAGTTTCTCTCAATAATAGAGTTCTTCACTGTTTTCTTTTTCAATAATGGAATGTCACTTTCAAATTGGTCCCTCATATTTTAAATACATCTGTCTGCTGAATAAATCTCAGTAGAATCTACATCGAGCGCGATTTCCACGTGCACATGCATGGCTATGCGCGTATACATAATCGGGCTCCACAAAGGTGCTCACAGAAAGTGTGTAGGGTCACAGTACTAAGTGCAAATACTGAATACTGCGATCGTTGTATTATGTCACGTTAGGAGAAAAGTGCGCGGGGATGGAGATTACGTATGGGAATAGTATCATCCACCATGTGACAAAAGACATGTGCGCATCTGCTTCAAGAAAAATAGCTTCCATCTTTGGCAAATCAAGAATACAGAGCCCCCGCAGGGGGTTAGACTCACATGGCATTTGTAGAAATACAACAGAAGTTCCAATACAGAATTTGGAAAGATGTGTGGTGGTTGCATGTGTCCCCATATGCTTTATGGTGATATTCAGCTGCCGCTTTCTCCTTGAAACTTCTCCGGACCTGCAATAAATGGGGACAGCAGTAGTTGAAGTTGCTTCTGGATAACAGTGTTCAATCATAATTGATCTTTACCAGATTAGTCTAGAGTGAGAGGGGGAGAGAGAGAGAGAGAGAGAGAGATAGAGAGTTCTTGGTACTAGTACGTCTTGATGATCATGAATTCTAATTTTTATCGAGTCTGAATGACAAAATTTGATGGAGAACATGAATAGGATAATTACAGAATATCACATAATATAACGAGAATCTTTTTATATATTTTCTATCAAAATCTAAACCGCAGTTGGTACAATGTTACCCAGAAATCACCTCAATTACAGCATCTCTCCCATAATAATCAGTTCACATAACCAATATGCAAGAAAGCAATTAAAATGATGATCTAACTAGGCATCCACACTCACGCGTTTGATGAAAATCATCGATGATTTGCTTTGAATGTTCGACTACACCAACAACAAGACGGGTTCAATGAAAATTGTTGATGATTTGCTGTAAATGGTGGACAACAACCTCTGCAACAATCTCAGGAGAAAATCTTCTCACCATATCATGCCTTGCCTGCATTCCTTTAGCTTTAGCTTCATCAGAATCGCTCATTACACGCCTCATTATACGTTGAAGCTTATCAACCGAAGGTTCTGCCCACATATGCCCCTTAAAAGGTCCTCCTTTAACTTCACTCATTCCCTCAAAAGGCAATGGATAGCTATTCTCATCGGTCAGATACTCAGTCGGCCCAGACCAGTTGGTGGTAATCACAGGCAGTGACATTATCATCGCCTCAACTATAGGTCGACCCCAACCTTCTCCTCTAGAAGGCAGAACGAAAGCATTTGCTGCCTTGTACAATCTTGGAAGATCAACCTGAGCTATATGGCTATCAATCACATAAATTGGAGCCCAATCGTTACCAGGTTTTGTTAAATCCGAATCCTTAACATACTCAACGATCTTGTTAACAAAATCCTTGTCCGAATGATAAGGATTCGTCAACAAATACAACGCAACATTGTCAACCCCGGAAAATTCATTCAGATAAGACCTTAACAACACATCCCATCCCTTTCTGTACTCCCATTTGAACACACTCAAGAAAATAAATCTCTGTTTCGAATTCGATTCTTCCAATCCTAGTGCTAGACTACTTATTGCAGCCAAATCCAAGGGCTCAACCTTAAACGGATCAAAGAACTCCAAATCAACAGGCTGAACAATTTTCTTGATTTTTTTGGGATCAACCCCACTTTGCCTAAATGTATCAACATGGAAATCAGTGGGAACCCAGACAAAATCCATTCTATTACAGCGGCTAACATGCTCCACATTCACTCTATCAGTTTCAAACATAGTCCTTCCAATTACAACCTTAAACTTACCATAATCTGTTGGGGGGCAGGGTAGGGTTTGAAACAGAGGGGGGTACCATGCCCCAGGTTCACTATGACAAACAACAATAGTCTGATTAAATCTGCATTTGGTTCGGTGAAGCTCAATAGCAAGACTTCTCATTTCCAGAGGCAAACCCTCCCAAAACTCAACATTTTCTAGATCACCATGTTGTTCAATTCCCAATTTGAAGAATGGGTTCTTTTGCTTCTTGATGTAAGTATTCAGGGCTAAGATGTAAGACCAGGCTTCTGAGCTGTACCCGCCGCCGGAGAGAAAAGGGGCCATCCATAGAACACAATAAGGGGGCTCTGCAATCTCCTTCTTTTCAGCCGTCGGAGTAAAATGGGGGAACTTCAAGAATTCATAAGGGAAAAGGGTTGCTTTCAGAAGGAAGAGTTTGAAGAGGTTTGTTTTGCTGAATGAAATTGCTAAGAACAGGATCAAGATTGAGAGAATGTAAACGGGTTTCATTGGAAAAGATGGACGGATGGATTCTAGGGCGTTGTCGGATCACGGGGTTTTTGAACCGTAGCTCTCTTGAATTAGTTAATCCATATGGTCGATTCTGCTCGCAGTGGCGTGAAATTTCGATGAAATTCGAGAAGTTAGATTTTTTTTGTCTCTCTCAGATTTTGATTTAGGAATCTTGGTTTCCCTCATCGTTTGCCTAAACATAATATTTTAAGACATGGGAATCTAACAATTATTTTATCTTTTCCATTCAGTTATTTCAGGCATAATTTTCAAAACACCTCTGGCACAAAATTTTCAAAACACTTGTGTTCGAAAAATTATTTCAAAATACGGAGAGTTGTGTTCGAAAAATTGTAAAATTAAACACTCATAGGACATTCAAAAAAAATTCTCTTTGTTTTAAAACAAAGACACGTTGGTTACTGAAATTTAGTGGAATTGTTAACTTCTTGAGAAAGATGGCATTGCATTTATCTCATATCTATCAAGAAGGGAATAGAGCTGCCGATTTTTCAAGCCAACAAAGCAATTGAAGAGAGAGAGAGAGAGAGAGAGAGAGAGAGAGAGAGAGAGAGAGAGAAAGAGAAAGAGTGTGTTTAGATTTTGATGATTTAAATTTGTGTGGAGAGTTGAGGGGATTCATAGTGTTGAATGCTTGAGGCTACCAAATTTCAGGTTTCTCTGTATTAGATTTGATGTTTTTTTGTAAATTTTGGTTGTATATTGTTTTTGCATATATGACAATAGACTTTTGAAAAAAGAAGAAGTTTAAGACGAATTTAAAATTAGTAGTAGGTGCAGTTACTTCAGCCAAAGGTTGATATAGATAGGAGTTTGATCAATCATCTCAATGGGTTGGGAATATCTTAACAGAAACCAGTTGTTTAAAGTTCAATTTGTAAGAAGGCGAACGAATACAACAGCTCAAACACTAGCCGACGGCAATTTCTTACGTCATTGTTTTTCTTGTTGTTATGATGGTCGCATCTGTCTCAGTGATTATCTCGCCACAGATTGTACTCCTATTTGCTGATTAATGAAATGCCTATTACTAAAAAATAAAGATTCATTGAAATTTAACACAAGCCACAAATAACCAATTCTGTCAGCTTCAGGAAAGAAACGAACTGTACAGTAAATACAGGGACAAGGAAAAGATAAGTCACTGTTTAATGTTTGATGAGAACAATATGCACAAGTTTGGTAAGGTAACAAACAAACACACAACCATAGATGAAGAAAGGTTACAGTTGTCTTATTACTTGATCTTACAAAACAACGAAAAACCTCTTAAGCAGCGGATTTCATTCACATCTTTGATTGAATGCGACTCAGGGTGGCTTGGATTGACCCGTGTGGTTCATCTGTTGGTAAATATACGTCGTCCTCAAACTGTAACAATCAACAAAAAGTGATGCCATTTATCAACGGCACAATTTGGTATTGTGGAACTTGTAAGTTTCAACCATTGTGGATAACAGAACAACTCATCTACCCACTTTTTGTGGTAAAGACTAAAAATACTCCCATTAAAGGGTATGGGCCAGTGGCCGACTGGGGATGAGTTGTGTATCATTTCACATGAGCATGATACAATCGTGTTACCACGATATTGCATAACACATGAGAGTATGAGATTGTGATTGTGGGAATTACCCCTTTAAGAAAGGAACCATACCTTAACAATTACAGGATTATCTTTGCTTGATAAGTTGACAGGCAAAAAGTGAATATTTGGCATTTTCAACTGAATTGATGATACATCAGGAACCCTGAAATTCAATTACCAATTTAAAAAAAAAATTGTTGTGTTGTGTAAAACCAATGCTATTAAAAAGTAACCTGGCAAGCACAGCCTTTGCCATGTCATATAAAGTACTCTGAACAGATGGACTGTATATCCCTCTTTTCGGATGGCCGAAGAAAGTGTCAACTAAAATCTTTTTCACCTCAATATATTTCTCCATGAAGTATAATGGTTTTGCAGGGATACTTGCAAGTGAATCGAAAGGGTACCTAAATAAAAGATTGACCAGATGTGAATCATGAAAACATCCTATAAGTTGAAGGGGCAGAAATCTGATACTCATCCTATTAAAGATTGAACAAGTGAACTTTCTTATAGGTTCCTTAATTTGATTCAATATAATTATTACATTCTTAGTGAAAACAAATCAACAAATAAAAGGAATACCTCCAAGATGCGGTAACCTCTGTTGCCAGCATTCTCTCTCGTGTTTCAGGTAATATAGTATACTTGTCCCTGATGAATCCTTCAAAACCTGACTGTCAAAATGTTGAATCTAGTGTAAGAGACAGATGCGAAAAATCATTCTGATGGAATCAAATTTGACATGAGGATACTGAGAATATGCAGAGAAACCCGGTGGATAGGGGTAATGCATTTTCTCCAGCAAAAGAAACACATAATGTAACTTGAGAAAATCCAGCTAGAAGTGATTAAAGTATAAAGGATTTCAATTTAGAATCTCACTTGGGTGGTCTTTAGCAGTGCCAATCCTTCAATACCAGAAATAATCTGCAGCTCACCGGACTTCTTTACTATGACTTCAGTATTGTGCTTCTCAGACCCAAGCTTGAAACCTACAGAGGAGCCATTAAACACAAAATAAATTATTAAATTACTTATTGTCCTCTGTCCTCATATACACACATATCCGAAATCCCAAACAGTCCCCTCCCACACCCAAAGATTAAAAGCAAGATAATGAAATCTCAAAAGCACATTAAAATTATAAATTAGTCCTCAGGCTGATTGATCTGAAAACCTCACTCAAACACATTACCATGCCAAACATTCACCCAGTTCATGCAATACAATTTTAAAACTTTAGCAACAGGCCCATCTACAGACCCCGTAATATAGATTATGAGCTACATTCACCAGGTCAAACAGTTTCTTTTGATTTGAGTCTTGAAATTTAGAAATACATAACATACAGCATCAACTTACCATGTTCGTGTGGTTGATCATCTATGTAAATGCGCTCCCAGGGCTTCTCAACTATGTTTACAATTGCAGCACTGACCTATGGAAACATTATGAGATCAAGATTTCTCGGATCATATTCTCAGTGAGAAGTTCTATAGGTTATCAAGCCATGAGCAACATTGTGAAGCTGAGCTTTTTACTTCAAAACTCAGTCATATAAATCAAACTACTTTAGCTTACATTATTCAGAAAGAAGCTAAACGCATTAAGCAAGGTCATTCCAAATAACTAAATGGATGTGATTAACATCAGAATTACATTTACAAGCACTATCGAATTACAGAAATCTCAACAAAAAAGCAATCTCAATTCAAAGACTCAAAATAACTCGCATTGAACTAATAATGATTGTACGATACTGACCAACTAAGTCTAAGAGTATTGGCATTAAAGTATTTACTTGATATTTACAGTCCTAAGTAATTCACAGGTTGCTTGCTTATATTTAGTGTGGTTTTCCTCTGTCCTATAACTAAGTTGCTCGATAAACCAATCTGAATGATACTCTCCTTCAATATCTGGCAGAAGTATCTCAACTTAAAATTATAACGAAGTCCCCTTATTGGCTGCTACAGGATAATATGAAATTATGCTTGATTTCACCTCGATCACAGGGTTCACAAGCTGTAACAATCTTCATTCTTACTCATTAACTGAGATAGGTAAAGGTATGGCAAATTGGAACTTAAATGCATTGGCCACTCAACGTTCTTAAACTATTACCTGCTGATAATAGGATGTAAAGTGTTTCCCAAGTACAATAGCAAAGTCCTCCACTGAAAGCCGTTGCTTACACTCTTTAGCTTTCACATACACCTGCACAACAGCCCAGTGATCACAGAAATTGAACATCAAGATTTGAACCAATCAAAGACATGGAACTATCCCTAAGAAACAAGGAATACCTAACCTAACATAACAAGCCCAACAGATCACACATGTCGGATGCCAATTCTTTCACTAGAAAGTCTCACAAATGATGTGATAACTCAAGACTCTACAGCTGGTGAAATACAACACAAATCCACATGTATTGATGCAAATCAATGAAAGATACTGCACCTGGTGAATATGTAGAATCTATAACTACAAGCCGTTAGCTCGGAAATATTTGAGACATCAAATACAAAAATGATTGCTCAAACAAATAAGGATACAAAGCTTCTAACATAAAAAGAAGAAACAATGAATGACCCGTGCGATTTCCATTTCAGATGGCTCAAAATTGACACAATCCTACAGATCCTTTTACCGTGTTTTTCATGGTATCAGTGGCGACGATATCAGAATTGTCGTCATGAGTGTAGGCCGGGAGACAATCGGAAAGAAGGCTAATGCTGACGTTCCATTCGACAAAATGATTCAGTCCGTTTGGGTCTCTCCAAACTCTGCCGACTCTGACCCTCGCTTTGCCATGCCTCTGTTCCAGTTTCACTCCATCCATAGCCATTTTTACCAGAAATTTGCAGCTGGTATTGTATTATCTGTTGAATTGGAATTGACTATGAATCAGTGAGTGGATTCCGTCTAATCTCGCAGATGGCTACTATTTTTTAGTATGTGTCTCGTGCGGTGGCGCGTCACTGCAACTCGCTTCTTTGTCCATGGGTCATTGCACGTGATGGATACAGAAACTAGGCTGCGGTTGTAATTGGAGACAAATGTCGTCACCGCAATTGATTTATTGTAAACTAGACGCCGCCGCCTGTCGTATAGACAGACATAATATATTTTATTATGTTAGTAATAAATAATAAAATTATAGTATTATATATTATTATAAAATTTATATAATAAGTTTTTATAAGAATATTATTAGATTTAATTTTTTTATGTTGTGTTATATTCTTGTTCTCTTAAAAATTATATTTATTATATAATAAATTACATATTTTTTTTAAAATTAATTTTAGAATATTCTCAACTCAATACAAAATATATCTCATTAAAATATATAAAGGTGTAACAATAAATTATAATATTATATAAATTGAATAATATAATATAATATAATAATTTTATTTTATAAAAAATTATATTTTTAGATTAAATTCATATAAAAAATTAATTTATTATTTATTTTAATCCAACACTTGTATCAAAATTAAAAAAATATAAATCATACTTTAAATATACTTTTTTAATTTAAATATGTAATATTGGTGTCAAATTCTTCTATCTTTCAATAATATAAAAGAAGGATAGTAAGAGTTTTTCTCTTCTCTTTGCACGTGTTTCTATTTAAAAATTCAAATAGTTTTTTTGTTTTAAGTTTCTTTTTAAGATATGATATATTAAATTAATCTTATTTTTAATCTTTAATTTGACATTAATATTGCATATATTAAAATAAATAATTACATTTAAGATTATAGAATATAATTTTTATGGATGGAATATAGTTTTCTATGCATTGAATTATTAATTTAAATTTTTTAACATATGACATAATTCAAAATTCACTCTAAAATGTTGTAAAATTTATTACTTCATAAAATTACTTGAAAAATGACAATGCACTTTAATATAATAAAATATATTTAAAAAAGAATGATATTTATATAAATATAATTAAGATAAATAATAAGTTATGTACAAATTTTAGATTTTCGTAAAAAGATAAAAATAGAAGAAAGAAGATAATAAACATGTCAATAAATAATAGAGACATGTATAAAAACGAAGGCAATAAAAAATTTGTTATCATGAATAAATGTAGTAGTGACATTTGGCAATAACATAATCTTTGCCGTTCTTCTTTTATATAGAGAAGAATAATCATCATTTTTATATTTTTATTTAAAAGTACTATTATTAAATAAAATACTCCAAATAATTTTGTATTTCATAAAATAAAAAAGAAAAAGAAGAATATAATGGAATTGAACCAATTGACTAACACAACTTGCGTCAATTCTATAATCCTCGCTAGGAATGTTAAACGTGTTAATCCTGTCAATTTTAGGTTAGTTTAATGTATTTTGGATTAATCGGGTCTTTTTAACGAATTTGTAATATGATGAACCTAACTCTAATTTGTCAATCTATTAGTTAATCGGGCCAGTACTGGGTTATAAGCTAAAATATTCAAATTAAAATTTTAATTAAATGCACATAATATTTTATTTAAATATAATTTTAGATTATATTAAATATATATAGTTTATAACATTTATATTACTATAAAAAATTTAAATATTCAAACATTCAAGTGATGTATACTACTTAATACTCTCAATTCTCACTTTAAGTGCCTCGACAATATAATATTTGAAATGATGTTTTAGTATCTTATATAAACACTAAATTTAAATGATATTATTTAAAATATTATGGTAATTATAATTAGATGATAATTTATTTTACGAAAAATAAGTATAATATGGCTAAATTAATTCAAAATGTTGCATGTTGTTATTTCGAGTATGAGCTACTGATCAACCATAACACTATATAGCTTTATTTTAAAATAATTTATTTTAAATTTGGAACCTCGGGTTAAAACAATTTATTTTAAAATTACTAATAAAATGAAAAGTTATAACTATATATATCTTTTGTTCGGCCTTCATCCACAAAATACGTGGCACATGTGCATTTTTTTATTTTTTATTAAAAAAAAAAGTCAAAGTATATACATATGTCACATTTATGATGGATGAAAGCACTACCTATAGAGGTAGAATCGACTCGACTAAATATTTTTTAGTTATGGTGTGAGTCCATCATGCCATGATCCCTTTGTCACAGACTTTGTTACCAATTTACTAATATAACGAAAGGAAAACTATTTTTAAATTTAAAAATAATTGAATTTTGATAGAATTTTTACTAAATTAAATGATTCTCGTAAGTAAAACATATGGATCCATTCCATTGGTGGACCTTTTTTTTTTTTTTTCTTTCTATTTTTGTTATTCAGGGACATTTGGGCTACGCAATCCAACCGGCCCAATAACATTTGGGCCTAAAGGCTTCTGGGCTTCTCTAGCTCAGCGTTCATGAACTCTTGGGCTCATAAAGGTTTAGTTGAACTAATTATGCATTGCTTCCTGTGTAAGTATGACCTCTATTTTTTTTTTTGATGATTTGTTATTATTTTATTTTTATTTTTATTTTTGGATAAAAGGTTATGTGTGACCTAAAAAGTAAATTAATTTATTTCGTACGTGACAAAAGATATATATGAAGAAAAAAATCGATCATACACCCTCTGTGTTGATATGTATTAATATATCAACCGCTTACGGTCATAATTAAATTTATAAATTAAAATTAAAATAATTAATTTTTCTACTACAAAATTTTGATCGATCGAGCACCGGTTAGAACACATAATTTTATTATTTAGTTGGTCAACTTTACAATGGAGGGATTTGGGCTATATTGACATACTGTGGTGATAAGTTCTATATTTTAAACCATAGCAAAGACTAAATATTTTACAATGTTGAAAGTCTTTCCTAGTAAATTGTTTTTGGAATAATTAAATTATTTTCCCCCTAAATTTTGGATTGTAGTATTCCAACTACCACAAGAGATTCTATTTCTTTATTATATACATATATATATACACACGATTCTATTTCTTTATTATATACATATATATATACACACACACATATATATATATATAGAGAGAGAGGGAGGGGGGGGGGGGGGGAAGAGAGAGATTAAAATATTAAAAAAAGGGTAGTCTAATTGTATGGAGATAACGTAGTAGAATGAGAAACTGACTATGGAACACTCTGGTTAAGCAAAATATATTTTTCTAGTGAAGTAGCGTGCCCTTTGGCTACGTGATTAGTGGCTTCTAGAAGGTATCTTGAATCTAATGTATACATATACATATATATATTAATTATTTAACTAATATGAAAATAATTAAGTGCTAAAATATATAAAAAGGATTAATTTTTAATATAAAATGCACCTGCTAAATTGGGAAGGAAATTATTATTTCTACGAGAAACAAAACACAAAAGATGAAAGAAAATTAATATTTTTCACGGATTGAAATATTTGTGTTTATGAAGCTATTTTTTTATGAATTCTAAAATATTATATTTTTAAAGATTTTTTAAAAAAAATAAAGTTATTGATTTTATCTTATGGCTTTATAATTTTAATTTCTGCAGACCCGACGGTTTTTGAGATTATTTTTAATAATTATTATAAATTGACGATAGTACAATATTTGTTATTTGTTTAAAATATAAAAATATTGTAAAAAAATCCCAAAAATGATATAATATTTATTATTTCAGAATTTATTTAGTTTTTATTAGATTGATTTCTGTTAGATCAGAATTTGTACGCGTGTGTATTAGTTCAATAATTGTTCAAACAATAATTGAATTTATGAATTTATGGAAGCTAAAAGAAGGTTTGATAATTTTTAGGAGGAAGAGTTCCATCTTCATCTCAAGTATTTTTATTAGAAGAATATTTTATTCCCACAGATGTTACAAGAAAAACTTACACGTATCGGACTCCCCTAAATACTAGTTTACTCTTACAAACATATCTTCTAATAACTCACTTGACCATCTAGTTTCCTATATGGATTTTGTTGCAAACTCCCGTTTGCAGATCGCTGAACTCTCCCGAGTCCAGTCAGTGGTGGGTCAATGATGTTGTACCGTCTCTGCGTAGTTCTCTGTCTGTTGGCCTTTGAGTAATTCTAGTGTCATCGTATTCTCCTAATCTAATAGCTTTTCCACCAGTTTATTCACCCTTCTTTGCCTGTATTGTGTTAATCGAATGTAACAGAGATGCAGTTTCTTTGTGCCTTGTTATTTAAAACCGCTCGTCTTGGATATGCAGTTGTAGAGCATCTTTACGTCTGATTTGCTGCCCGCTGATTTCCTTGACAAATCAGTCTTCTTCATATCATGTTGATTTGTTTCCTTCTTTCTTTAAGTCGGCCGATTTCCTCTCCTATTGTATCTCTTTGTCATTTGTCATTCTTTGAATGCATCATTCCTTTATTTTCTCCAACCGTTTATTTACTCGATAGGACCTTCCTTAGTTTGAGTATCTACTTCATATCCTGCATACAATTTTGAATATAATTAGATTTTTCGAATATTGGTTTTACCTCATCAATTTCTAATTTTTACCTCAATAATAAATAATTATATATATATATATATATTCGTTGCTTGGAGTAGGGTTCTTTATCTGTTAAAAAAATTGATGATAGAAGCATTCAACTCCAAATAAAGAATATTCTGTATTATTTAATGTATAGAATATTGTATTCTTCTAGAAGAAATTATTAAATGTCGAAATTAAATCTGACCAACATGTAAATATATCACTTACTTTTCCTCTACGTCCATTTTAATTAATTCTTAATATGTAAAAAAAAATATAAGTAGATACTCCTAAAATATATTATAGTTTAATTTGAAACCCTTAACAACAAGTGATCTTTTGTGATGGAACATTTTTTATTGTGAATTTTTATGATCATTTTATTTTTTGCTTTTTACGGTATCGTTAAATATTATTATTTGGTATATGATTATCCACCAAATATTACTTCTCCATCTCTACGATAAAGTCACATTTGAATAATTTATATTCTTAATCAACCAAATAAAAATACAACTTATTATAAACTATCAATTTTCACTTACGTCCCTTTACTTACTCATTAGTTTGATTTTTTCAACTATAGTTAAACAAAAAGCATAATTATCATAAATGTGTTATTAAAATTCACCTAATAATTAACTTTCACTTTGCAATAGTTTGAAATAATATTTAAGATAAGTATAACTATTGAAATTACATAAGTCATGTCGATAATAACATTATATAATAATATGGAAACTAATTAAAGTAACAATTTTGTGTCATTTTTATTAATTTTTTTACAAAAAAATAATTCATACAATTCAAATATCGTAAAATATTCTCTGAAACAGTTTATTACTTGTTAGTTAAAATGTATTACTTTTATTTAATTATATTAAAAAATTATTTATAATTAAATAAATAATAATTTAAATTATATTACATGTTTAACTGTTTCACAAAGATTCACTATTCAAATATTATTAAAAATCTAAATAATCTTAATTTTTTAAATAATAAAATGCATAAATATTAATGAACAAAAATAATAAAGAAAAGGCATCTGACACAAAATTCAACAGTTGACTATTCAACAATTTATGGTCAAAGTCAACATTTCTTGAAAATTTCTCATATAAAATGAAACATAAACAAATCCTTTAAAAACAGAAATAAAAACTGTTCCCAGTCCACTCCGATAATCCGTCGTATTCTTGAGCTGGTAGGCGGAGGCAAAAATTTCTAACGTTCTACAGTCAAAATCCACAATAATTTCTACACTATATAATTCGAGTAATCTATAATTTATTCAGAAGGATTCCCTTTTTTTTTCTTTCATTTCGTTTGACTAGCTGTTTTATATTGTACAGCTCCATCAATGGCGGCTCGTTTCCGCGTTTGCTGTCAAATTTTATTCAATTTAAATATATAGATGGTGGGCAATTGAACATTTCCTTCGCCTTACAGTTATCAACCGCGTTCCTATATAAAAAGGTCAATTGGCCTTTTCTTATTTGGTGTGCTGTATTCTAACCTGTCCAAGTTGGCGGCTTTTGAAAATTTCCATCTCTTCATTTGCGTTGTCATATCCGAGGAAAGAGGAAGGAATATTGGGTTTTTGGTCTGAGATTTAATTTGTTCTAAAGCTAGGGTTTTTGGTTAATCTGTTTGTTCGTAATTTATCCTAAGCAAGGGGGGAAAAGGTTGATCTTTTGATTTCGGAGGAGGAATGGAATCATTGCTCGGAGAGAAGAAGAGGGTGGTGGTGGTTGGCGGCGGTGTGGCCGGCTCTGTAATGGCCAAGCTCCTTCAAGATCATGCTGATGTTTTTCTTATTGATCCGTAAGCTCTTCTTTAAATTCATGTTGATTGATCATTGCTATTTCGTCTTCTTCCTCAAGAGATTGTGAATTCAGTTTCATGATTGTTTGTTTGTTTTTTCTTTCATCTCCTTCCAAAAAAAAAAAAAAAAACAATATTGTCTGCATATTTGTATGTTTTAGTTTTCATTTCCTTCCTTGGATTGTAAATATCCTGACTATATCGTTATTTGATATCGATTCCGTGTTATTTAGGTGGATTGTAGATTCTAAAGAATTGTAAAGGTGTTGAGAATGAAATTTGATCAATATCCAGTCTTGATAGGAATAAATTTTCACTTTTGGAGATGACAAACTAATGGACGCTAATCTTATTGAAAAGATGTTATAAGCTCTTACTTATACAGACCTTCCGTAACTTGTTTTCGAAACAAGTTGGTGATTTGAAGAAGATCATATGAACAAAACTGGCAAGATATTACAGAGATGAATTACATATTGGTGAAATATGGATTACTGTCATAGAAGTTCGAAAGCGAAGATATAGCTACTTTATTGAATTTTCAAAGTAGTACATCTTATATTGTAGTTTCAGCTATTGTTTTAATTCTAAAGATTAAACATGTTGAATGCTTGATCATTTTTTTAATGCATAAATATGTTTAAAATTAGAGATACAATGAAATTCAGTTTTTGTAGCCTGGTTGTGACTTGATAGTTTATCTTAAAAATGGAGAAGTAGCAGTGTGATGGAATTGAAGTCCGATTCTGATGCGCTCTACCTATTATTGACTTAGAAGTTGACTTCACGACGTGGCTAACAGTTTGTTCTCATTAAATGCTCTTCTGATTTCGGTTTAATTGATTATCAAAACTAATTGCAGGAAGGAATATTTTGAGATCGCTTGGGCAAGCTTGAGAGCATCAGTTGAACCATCATTTGCAGAAAGAACGGTGATTAATCATGTGGACTACCTTCCCAAGGCTCACGTAGTTACATCTGCTGCAACTGACGTCACCAGGAAAGAAGTTACGACTGCTCAGGGCCGTGTAATTGCATATGATTATCTTGTCATTGCCACTGGTCATCCAGGTGCTCCTGAATTCACAAGAGCTGAGAAGCTTCGTCAGTACCAAGCAGGTAATGAAATCAAATATCTGGATGCTAATCCTTTGACTGTGATATTGAGGGTTCTATACCAGTGCATTAAGGAACTAAACTAAAGCATGATTGTTCTTATACCTTTTATAAAAACTACCACTATTCTTGTTGTCGTTATTACTATTACAATTGCTGTTACTATTGTTGCAGCACTTTTGCTAGCCTCTGACCTGTGTTTTATTTCTTTTCACAGAGCATGACAAGATAAAGGCCTCGAGTTCAATTTTGATCGTCGGAGGGGGACCCACTGGTGTAGAACTGGCTGCTGAAATTATTTATGCGTGCCCCGATAAGAAGGTAACCTTGGTTCATCAGGGACCAAGGTTACTCCAATTTATTGGAGAGAAGGCCGGAAAAAAGGCACTGGATTGGTTGACTTCAAAGAAGGTTGAAGTCATCCTGAATCAGTCTGTCAGTTTGGAATCTGGATCAAATGGTGTTTACGAAACATCAGGTGGAGAAACAATAATAGCTGATTGCCACTTCTTTTGTGTTGGAAAGCCAGTTGGTTCATCATGGCTTAGGGAGAGTTGTTTGAAAGACAACTTAGATCCTCGTGGAAGGCTAATGGTTGATAATAAATTCAGGGTCAAGGGTCACGATAACATTTTCGCTATTGGAGATATCACCGATATTCCTGTAAGTTTTATTTCATTTTTGCAATATCTTTCTTTGGTCCAAATTTAGAGGAATCTGCTTCTGTACATTGATGTTTGGTTTTATGATATTAGTGAAAGAACTATAAAAACAAGCCATGGTTTATACTCATTGCTTCTTAAGTCTTATCAATGTCAATTTTCTCGAATCTTGAATTTATGAGAAATTTCTGCTGGAATTCGAACATATCTATGATATTGAGTTTGTCTTTCAGTCATAACTCCCTTCAGCGAAAAGCCTTTTACTTCATGTCTGCCTCTCTCTCTCTCTCTCTCTCTCTCTGTCTGATGATCTTACTGGTGTTTGATGTAGGAAATCAAACAAGGGTATTTGGCCCAGGGGCATGCCGCAATTGTGGCCAAGAACTTGAAGCTGCTTATAAGGGGACAAAGTGAGAACAAGCTTTCTACATACAAGCCAGCTTCAGCATTTGCATTTGTTTCACTTGGCAAAAGGGAAGGGGTGGCCCAACTTATGTGCTTAACTATGATGGGGCGCATTCCAGGAATGATCAAATCTGGCGATTTGTTTGTCGGGCCAGCCCGGAAGCAACTCGGCCTGAAATCTAGTGCGAATTAGCCCAAAAGGCTGTTGTGAATTTTATTACTTGGTTCTGAAACATTCTTCAACTATTGTCTGTATCTTTCCTTCCATACAAACTCCTTTAAAAGAGTTGCTGTATTTTATACACCTTACAATATGTTCTGTTCATTCAACAACAGAATATACTGTGTTTCTGTGTGTGTATTTTCATATGTATTTTATAGAGTGATTGTGAAGTTGGAATTAAAGTCCATTACATATTTGTGCATTTAATTTGCATTTCGGTTTACATTTAGTGTTTAATCTATTGTTTCATTGTTCTCGACACATAATATGTATTAATTAACGATGTCATCATTATAAATGACATATAATGATTATTATAAAATACAAGATATAACATGATGATATAATCAGAAATTTCATAACTTTAATTTGGTACTCTATAATCCCGTGATGAATTAAAGATCAAAGACATATTTCCTTTGTCTTTTTTTTTTTTTACTTCGGGAAATTGGCATATTTTTAGGCCGATTTCAAATACACCGCATTATATTTTTGGACAAAAATAAATAAATAAATAAATACTCCAACTCTGGTTAATAAGCAAACAAATTCAAATGTAGTATAAAAAATTTCATAATATTTTAAATAAATTTAAACAATAATATATTCGACTTGATTCAACTTATTTACAACTCAGTCGAATACTATGTCTGATGTTTGACCAACCAAGACCAAAGACATTATAAAAGAATTCAACAAACTAGTTATCGACTTCGTTCGTGTTTTGTTTTCAAGACGACCAATAACTACTTTCCTAAGTTCTCCTATTCCAGTTGGTCCTTGCTCCAAATGTTCGAAACTCTTTTGTGAAGTAACTGGAATGGACAAAAAAAATTGGTGTGTTAAGTAATTTTTCTTGGGACAAATAAATATAGAAAAAAATATTAATTTAAATAAAATAATAATTCAGACACTTTTTTTTTTTTTTAAATTCACCCAAAAATAAAATAAAATATAAAAAATGAAAATATTTAGTAGCTCCACTGGGCTATGTTTATTGGGCCTTAAGACATAACAAGATGGGCTTTATATCAGAAGAAAGCTGGCTGGGTGGCCCAATTCATGCCACGCGCGGAGGGCGTTGCAGGCCAGAAGCTTCTCCATCAGTATTTACTTGGAAACTTCCTTAAATCTTTCCCAATATTTTCCTCAAATAAATTAATATTTTTATTTATTACTGCGTTGATCCTCTCTCCGCCCGGAAAATTTCACCCCTTCCTCTTGCCAGTTTCATACGGGAAGATACATAAATTGCCTATTAAGTTTGAAACTCCGAGACTCGCTATAAAATTGCAATTATATAGAAAAAGCAGCAGCGATGAGGAGGGTGTTCGGAGTGAAGAAGGAGAAGGAACCACCTCCATCCGTTGAAGATGCCTCTGATCGGGTTAGAAATCCGACTAATTGATTATTTATATTCTTTTATTTTTTTCATTTTGTAATTGGATTGGTATGCTGTTATTTAACTCTCTTCATCGCGTTTAACGTCATCGTTTCGGTTATCTTTTTGTCGGTATTTTAACAGATTTTGTTGTTTATGGAAGTTTTGCAAGTTATCCGCTGTGGTTTTTTTTCCAGCATTATTGCTTTGGACAAATAGGATTCGGTGTTTCGCAGACATTGAAAACTTCCCAGAAAACCATAGGTTATGATATATCATCAGGCTTCTTTGTTGGTTCACATGTTTCCAAAAGTAATGTGAGCTTTTAGATGGGGTTGGGACAGATGGGAGGGAGTAATGTTAGATTTTTCACCTATGTAGGGGGTATAAGCAATCTAAGGAATGACTAGGTATCACACAGAGTTAAGGAATCATTTTCTACTCTTCCTAATTTGGAATAGGTTAAAAAGTCGAAAGGGAAGAAGATATGTTGTTCCAATTTTTTTCATTCAAGTTCAGTCATCTCCAACTCTCCCAGAGCTGGAGCAATGTAATATATATGCAAGGAGAATTTGGTTTAAACTTCATTCCTTTAATCCCTCCTCTCTCATCACATTACTCATCATCTCTACTAGGTCAACCAAAACTTCTATAATTTGTCTTTTTTGATATGACACAGTATATGACTGGTACCTTATCAACATTCATACGTTCTTGAAGTATGTTGTCTTCTAGAGCCTAGAGGTTTACTATTACTCTTTTTGCGCTGATGTTTATTTATTTGAATTTTTAAACTGGATATACAAATATTTTTAATTGCAGATCAATAAAAGAGGTGATAATGTTGATGAAAAGATCAGAAAACTTGACGTCGAACTAGGAAAATATAAAGAGCAGATCAAGAAGACCCGACCAGGTCCAGCACAAGAAGCTGTCAAAGCTAGAGCCATGAGGGTTCTTAAGCAAAAGAAAATGTAAGCTGCATCATCTTTCTTGTTAGATGTGCTTAATTGGATACTTTGTGGGAGAAGGAATGGGAATGGATGATAGGTGGGTGCTTTGTGTAGAGGAGGGTAAGGAATGAAACCCCACTTTTGGCGAATCAACCATTCTCTCCTAAATGGAAGGAATGTTACCCATTCCTCACGGCAATCATATCCATTCCTATTTGCCTCTTACTTGTTCGAGTTTACAGTTGGTCATGATAGCATGGGTGATCTTATTTCATAAATGCTTTTGTGTCTGGGGATTTTTGTAGCATGTTGACTAGGTGAGACTAGGTCTCCTCAATTTTTAATTTCTGCGGGCCTCAGTTTAGAATTGGAGTGAAACCACTAAAATCGATATGTTATACTTAAATGTAAATGAAAACATGTGTTTGGACTGAGCACAGGGGCTAAATATGATTTATATAGCTGAATGCACTTTCTGGGAAGCTTTTGTAGTTGTTGTGATTGTGAGCTTTGATTAGAGTCAGGTTGGGATAGTGTTTGACTTGATGATTTGCCTAATATATGAGGTTGAGATTGTTTTTTTTTCTTCAGTATGTCTACGAATCTTTGCAACACTTATAAGAATGCTTTTCAGACCAAATGTCCAACTTTCATATAATGGAAGTAAATCATATCTTCTGAATAATAAGGTTCACCAGATTTCATGATATTTGTAAGGACTCTGATTCGGTGGCATAAACTGCTTCAGTTTATTTGAGGAATCGTTCTTATCATTGTATTAGAGCTGCATAAATCTAATAAGAAGATGAAGATGTAATTCTTTCAATCATGGTTAAGATGAAGATATTCCTTAGAATTGCTGTAATTTGTGATGGAAATTGAAATCTATCTTTCTTTAATCCTGAATTTCAGTAGAAAGATCACAAATTTTTGTTTATACATGCTTATGACTGAGTAAAATTGATATATATATATATATATATATATGCGCCTTCTGCTGGTTGTTTTGTGGTTAATTTGTTCTATTAGGCTTGTTGTACACAGATTGCCTGCTTCTATATATGCATTTGTAAATATTTGAAGATCCCTGGAGAAAACCAGACAGCTTTAGCATATTCTGCTAAATAGTTTTCAAGTTGGAAGTGAGACATTTAATCATATTCTTCAGGATACTTTTTTCTTTTTGCTGCCTGATATAATCTTGAAGTTGAAGTTATCCATCTGCCTTCTTGATCAATTTTTTATTCATGGGCATTCTGCATTATGATAGAAATCAACCTATTTGCCAGTGCTCAATAAATGCTTATAACAATATTTTCACTCAATTGTTTCTGTAAAAGGGCATGATCATTTTGATAATCTGTACAGGTATGAGGGTCAGCGTGATATGCTTTACAACCAAACATTTAACCTGGATCAAGTATCATTTGCTGCCGAGGGAATTAAAGATGCTCAACAAACAGTATGTTTCGTGATATGCTTTCCTCTTTGTGATGACTTTGTTCATATCGTTTCTTTCGTTCTCCTTTTCATTTTCTTGGTAATGATATTGAAGGATTAAAAGTTTGAGTTCTCTGATCTGGTGACAAGTATCTTAATGATAACTAATGAAAATTTTGGTTCTTGTGTGTCCATGGTTTTTTGCACTATTACGAGCATTTGAAAAGTTATGAATTTATTGATTTATGCTTTGAAAATGTATAGCCTACAGGCAAAGCTCAAATTTTGTCACACACAGCTTATTCTGTGATAATGTGATATTGTGATTGGAACCAGCTGCGTACCTTGAGTAGGAGCACTATTGTTAACAAACTAAGGCTTCTGTTTTGTGATTATGGGTGTGTAATTTGTTCCTGATAGTTGCATATAGCTTTATCTGTCTTTTTTTATGAAGTTGGAAATGCCTGCTTTGTTGTCTCATTTTGAAACTCATATGCTATCCATAGATTGAGTGTGTATGTAACTAATTCCATCACATTCCTTTCAGATGTCAGCCTTGAAGTCGGCAAACAAAGAGCTCAAAGGAATGATGAAGACCGTAAAAATTCAAGACATAGATGTTTGTTTCTGATTTCAACATTTTTCCCTCTTATATATATTTTCTTCAATGCCGATCATAAGTTGACCAGTGGATTTGATACTTGTAGAACTTACAAGATGAGATGATGGACCTGATGGATGTGAGCAATGAGATCCAAGAGTCTCTTGGTAGAAGCTACAGTGTACCTGATGATATTGATGAGGATGAACTGATGGGTGGTAAGATTTACTCTGAACTCCTATAATTATCCTAATGTCACCAAAACTTATGAGTAAGAATGCTTGCTCATCACCACGCTTTGCTTTCAAATGGGAAAATATTGTTAGACGTCTTCGCCCAGTGCATTTATATCAGATTATGTAATCCAATGTAGCCTTTTCCTCTTAACAATTGTAGTTGCTTGCTAGTTAAGGACTTGCTGAGCTGTTAAGTGTTAGAATTTATTTCCTTATTGTTCCTCTCTCTCTCTCTCTATATATATATATATATATTTATATTTATTTATTTATTTATTTATTGTGTTGAACTTTTTTTCATTCTGTTGCATAGAGCTGGATGCTCTGGAAGCAGACATGGGGTTTGAAACCGAAGGTGATGGAGTGCCATCTTACCTTCAACCTGATAAGGAATCTGATCTGGATGCAGAACTTAACCTGCCATCAGCACCATCTGGACATGATCCAGTTCCAGGTGGCAGAGCGAATGTGCAGGTAGCATAATCCTCTTAGTCATAAGAACTTCCAATGATTTTTTCAGCCTCTTTCTTGAGGCACACCAACACTGGCTCAAGGTCTCTTTTCCCTATATGCCTGAAAAATTCTTCATTAACATTAGGTCTGCTATTATTCCAAAATTATCATGTTGAAAAAAAGTTGGTGCCGGTTTTTGTGTTTGCAGTTTATATTGAATTTGCTTGTTTTGGCTATCTGTATCTGTATGTAATAATCAACTCTCGACATTGACAGGCGGAGGATGAACTAGGTCTACCAGCCGTCCCTCGAGCCTCACTCCGAGGATAGCGAGGGAGCTCATGCTCACGGGAAGGTTATTGCGAACACACGCAAAAATCTGTAATTTCGTATTATTTGTGTGATGAGATTATGAAGGCTGTTGGCTGTACAATGGATGAGAATTTCAGATAAAATGTACCCCATACGAACATGCTGTTGACAGCTCAGCCAAGTGATTCTTTGTCGTCTTAGAACTCAAAGATGGATTCATGTGTATAGATCAATGCTTTGTGGTACTCTTTTAATTCCTCATTCATTTGTTTGTTGCTGGTTACCTTTTCTGCCCTCTGTCCTGCTCTATAACCTCCTTACCCCACACACACACACACGCGCGTGTGTGTGTGTTTCGTAAATAGTATTCACTAATTAATTAGTAAAAGCTCATTGAATCTATCCTAGTAAATGATGCAAGTATGAATTAAATACACATTAATTTTTTTTTAAATAACTTTTTAAAAATGGTCAAAAGTACCCTTGTCCCCCCACCTTCTTCCTCATTTGTTCTCCTTTCCTCTCGACCTTTTTTTGTCATTGGTGATGGCAGAGGAAGCCTATTTATTTTCTTTTTTCACTTGAATAATCAATTGTTCGTTCTATCCATAGAGATTCAACATCATTTTTTATGTTAGAAAAACCAGTGTTACATAATATATGATGTTCAATCTTTTCGGTCGAACGAACAACAAAACATCCAACCGCCTTGGTTGAACGGCTGAAGAGCACACTTTCGCTAGTGTGAGAAATGGGAAGAAGATGGAAAGAAAGCTGGAGAAAGAGAGTGGGAGACGATGGAGGCACATATGGAAATTTATGTAGGGTGGGGGGGGGGGGGGATGGCGGCAGGCATGAACACAGATAGAAAATCAATTTTACAAATACAAAATTGGAATTGTTTGGAAATTTGTGGGGTGAGATGGTCAGCAGTTTCTTTCCAATGGATATCAATTTATAATGAAATTAAAGTCGTCACCACACATGACAAGTATTGATGAAATAAAATACGAAGGCAAGACAACGCAAAAACACTGCAATTTAGAATACCTACAAAATTAAAAGAGTATTTTTTGTTCGTCACAAGTCAATTCAGCAGTCAAAACGGCATAAGTAGAAACTGAAATTGTTCTAAGACTAACTTTTCCAGAAATTATAAACTGGATCTTTCCAGTACTATGAACACAATCTAGTTCTATTTTCTTCTTCTTTTTTTTCCTAATCTGGAAGTTGATCACAACAGCTCTCTAGCTAGAGCTATAGATGTTCATCAGCAGGTGCAAAGTCGATGACCAAAATGATAAATGAGAAGCATCAACTGGAATGGACACCGTTCTTTTCAATTCAGATCAAGTTTACGAAGATCCAACATGTTCCAGATTGCATCTGAATGGGTGACGTTGGCAGCAGTGCGTGATCTGTTGTGGTTCTTGCTGGTGGAAAAGGCTAAACCAGTTCTCAGCCTCTCCAGCTCTTTCTTAAGGGACTGGTACTCGCCTACATAAAACAAGCAAAGTGAGTTCGTGTAATAATAATAACAATAATCTTGGTTCGATCTGCTTATAGAGTGGCAACGAAAGAAGAAACATGTACGTAAATGTGTGTGCGAGCGCTTGTGTTATAAGTACAACTACTTTCAGTTTTGCGCGTAAACTGAAGAAATCTTCTAGAATTTGGTTAATCAATTAAACTAAACCATACACCAAAGTGAATAACATACCTACACTGGAAAAATTATGCAATAATTCTCATTTAATGCAATAATAGTTATTATTGTGAGTGGCCAGAACTTTTAGGACATAAATTCATAATCCCAAGTTGTTAAGTATAATTACTTAGCAGGAACGGAAATCTGAGAAGTAAAGAAAGTTCGACGAGCAAGATAACATAAGTTTAATATGATTTGTTGACAAGTTTGTCCTTAAAACCATCAGAAAATTACTTACCATCTACAACGATTTTTTCCTGCTTCATTCTCAGGAGTTGCTGCTTCAGTGTGCTATTCTCCATGGACAAAGCAGTATATTGCTGAATTAGGGAGGCAACTCTAACAGCCAATTCCGACTCTACATTCTGCACCATGAATTAAATTACACGGTAGCGGAAAAGAGCAAGAAAATACTAACGAGCAACTAAAAGTAAAGCATCGAACAGGCAAGATAGGGGCAAGCAGTTGATAATGACATCTGTTAAGAATTAATTCCATAATACAAACATATCATATCATTAATCAAATGTGCAGTTGTCTACACAGAAACACTGATCTGCAGCAATTATTGTGTCGTATAATTTTATACATAGAGACTTTATAACACAAACATATCATTAATCAAGTTTAGGTTTATGATTGATAAAAGTAAACAAAATTTCTTGAATTAAATAAATGAACGAAGAATGTCCAAAATGAACAACAATTCAATTATTTAAGCATATCAAGTATGGTACGGTTTATATTACAGAAGCCGAGTATTGCCAGGAACTACTGTGTAGTACCCTTACAACTTCTTATAATATATCTGATCAAGAACATTATTTAGTCTTTCTGGTACTGAAACTTGTATGTTAAGGCAAAAATCCAAATAAGATTTGTAGTAGCAAATTATGTAGGAAATCTGTTCTCTCTAGGCATGTAATACAGTAAACATTGTTTGATCATTTACACGGTATGCAGGAACAATGCAGATAGAGATAACTAGTATTCCTAAAATATAATTTCTTATCTTCTTTTTTATTCCATACCTGAAGAACATCAACAGTACTTTCCAGTTCTGCAATGTATTGGAGTTTTCGAGCTCTAGATCTCTGGCCAGGGTGGCTGCAAATTAACCAACAATGTAAATCATGAAGAAAATATTTGGATAACATGTCTAGAGATCAGAGCAAATTAGAAGAGAAGATTATACTACCCTAAAGATTATTCATACAATAATTACTTTAGTTCGTATCAAATAGAATTAGCAAACCAGAAGAAAAAATGAAAACCAAATGACAGTGTAATGCATGATACGCAATCTTGATCTATACACAACGGTAAAGAAGATGATGATGTCCGAGAAGTGACAACGTTCACAACAGGTCAATAGACTTATCGTAACAAACTTTTTATATTATTATTATAAAATAAACAATCATTTTCCACAAAATTTAATTGCTTCCAGTTATCAAATCAGGAGCTTACTAAATCCAGCTTTGATAAATGATATGCATACTGGACTGTTGATGATTAACAGAGCAGAAAGAAATGAGATAAAAGGAATTCCATTTATGAACAAACATGTCAAAAAAGAATCTGACCGCTTCGCTGGTTTGTTCTCAGAATTGATCTGATCCACTGAAGCACAGGAATCTCCAAATGAATCTGGAGACTGTATAACGCCAGATCCACAGCTATATCCGTCTAAATGCAGCAGTGGGTTCTGCATAACATATTCCGAAAATGCCGACACAATCTCATTTTCAGGGAAGCTCAACTTGTTTTTTCTTCGAGGGGAATTAGGACCATACATGCAAGTGGGCTCACTAGAATCTTCCGCTTCCTTTTCATAAAGTTGATCGATATTTGGTAATGCTGCCGGACCATCTAGAAGGGTGGAAGAAAGGGTGGAAGAATCACTAGAAGTTCTGCGGTGTAATGTACCTCTGGAACTTGAATCTGAATCACTCAATAAATCATTCAGCCAAGGTGGCTGCTCCTCTGATATGGAGCTTTGGGAGAAGGATTTGTAATGTCTGTATCGCCCTTGATGCAACTCGGTATCTTTGGCTGAGGGTGGCGAAGCAGAGAAATTAGCTGTGGGATCGACAGTTTTCTTCTGGAGAGGGCAGCGAGGAGGGAGTTGAGCGTGCCTTGACATACTGAAATATATCTTCAGCATACATCAGAATTTCATGCTCTAATGTGAGCTTCTTTTGAAGAAGATAAGGGATTCATAACTCAACAGTGAAATTTATTAGATATACAGATATCTCAGGAATTAATGCTTTTGAAAAGAATAAAAAAAAGAAATTACAATTTAAGAAACTACAAAGACGTTTTGTAAAGAATCTACCAACAAAGCAATATTTACAGGCATGCAAGAACTGGGGTACAAATCAGGTACCACTGATTTTCGACTCAACCATCTAAGAAGTCATTAACGCCAAACCATCAAAAGAACAATAACTGTAGATTTATTTAAGTAAAGTCCTAGCAGTATAGCATCGAAAGGAAAGTAAAGTCCTTGAAACCCTGCATAGAGATACCTATATTTAAATCGCTCCACCCCCCGACACCCACCCACCAACCCCAAAAACAAGAGAAAAAGTAAAGGAAAAAAGATTAGCTTCAGAAATCCTCAGACAGACAACTGGTTTTCACCAAAAAAAAATATATGTTATGAACTATCAATTTATGTATCAAAATTAAAATCAAATAAAAGGGTGTTGCATTTAACAATTTCAAAGAGGAAACTATTCTAAGCAAATTATTGAGGTGATGTAACAGTATTTCAAAAACATTCAATATTAACTAATTACAAGAACAAACAAAGCTAAAACCAAAAAACATCATATATCAGATGTCTTCTATTGTACAAGTAAAGAAAAAGAGCCAAGCAAAAGAAAACAAAACAAAGAAATTAAGAACTTTTCATAATACATTTAACATCTGTCATTAGATTCAGAAGGAAACAAGTGATGCAAAACAGGGAAGCTTACTTAGAACCCAATCCAGAAAACCAAAATTCACAAAAGAGTCAGAGACTACAACTTTCATCAATGAACAAACAGTTAGGTCATTTCTTTCATCAAGAAACACCAATATTTAACACAGAAAAGGACTGAGGAGGGGGGGGGGGGGGGGGGGGGGGGGGGGTGGGAGGGATAACAATGGAACAGAAACCGAAAAAAAGAAAAACAAGGAATCACGCAAACAAGGACCTCAATGTATGTTTTTCCGCTACATTGAATACACTTTTTCAATAGATATATCAAACAAAAAGATAATTGAAAAGAGCAACAAGAAAACTAATTCCCGGCATACCTTGTAAGAGTTATTGGCTTCAGAAATTCTTGAAGAGGAACCAAGAAAAATCCCTTCTTGAACTGCTACAGTCAGTAGCTAATCTGCAGAAAGAACAACAAATTTTGACACAACCCATTAGTACACACAGACTAGAGATATCAAACCGGCGTTCTATCAGAAAAATTCCTCCATTAAAAAGCATACAAGCACAATCAAAATCAGAAATCGCAACAGCATTGTACGGACAAGAAAGAAAGCAGAGGTGGGGTTTCTTGGCTGAGGGAGTATCGAGTTGCGAACAGCTAATCTGCTGCTCATATGATGTTCCTGCGTTGCGTATATTAGTCCCCATCACTGAATTTTTGGAAGACAACAACAGGCTACTTATTGAACCCCACTAAGTGGGGTTTAAAGGAAATAATTAATAAAAAAGGGAAGAGAGACGGAGAGGGGAGTGTGTCGACCGATCAACTCCAACAACCCCCCCCCCCCCCCAAACACCCCCACCCACCCACCCCCCACCCATCATCTTTTGAGCGAATCTTGAATTCCTACCAACATGATGCATTAAAATACACACCTTCGAGTTAATATTTGTTAGTGAATCAATTAAATATATATAATTTTTCTTTTTGGATAAGAACGATAATTTGGATGATTTATTTCAAAGTAATTGAATTTATAATTAAGGGAGTAGATAGGTTCAACATAGAAAGAAGTAATACGTTTCAAATTAGAGGATGATTATGAAAAGTTTAGAAATTCACTTTTTGGGATTCACCAAAAAACTTACATTCTTGAGTTGCTTGCTTAACTGAAATAAACCGCCGCAATAATGATTGAAAATCTCGTATGGAGTTGCTTGCTTAACTAAAATAAACGGCCGCAACAATGACTGAAAATCTCGTATGGAGTTGCTAGCTTAACTAAAATAAACGGCCGCAACAATAACTGAAAATAACTGAAATAAAGAGGTCAACTAACGTCACGATAACAAACGATGTTTTTTTTTTTTTTGACGACAGAATAATTTATTTGTTTTTACGTTTTATAAGATGAAGGGTTGATTTGATCCAATTAAAAAAGAAAGAGGTGTTTAATCGAATATATATATATATATATATTTAGAAGTCATAATTTGTTCTCATAGTATACAATCAAGGGTTAATTTGTATATTTTTCTTTAAAAAATTATAATAATATTTATTTTAACGTTGATTTAACTTAACGAGCTAACTAAACCATCATTGAAAAAAGAATTGCTATGTTTAATATGTATTATAAAGAATATTAAAAGATTTAAAAACCAAAAGTATATTAAAAGGTTCAATATATCACTTTATAACATGTAATATAAAATATTTTTTAAAAGTTTTATTTTTTTACACAATAAATAATATTTTAAAAGTTTTATTATTTTGAACAATAAATGACATTTTTACAATTTTTATAATTAACAAAAAAACCTAAACAATCCAACTTTCAAAATACTTTTTTGTTTTGTTTTAATACATATATAATAATTTCCATTCTAATTTAGTAGATGCGTTTGAAAGAAAAACAATTAGTTACTTAATTATTTTTATATTAGTGTGCATAAACAGACACACAATTCCTCGTTCTTTTGATGAGAAACTCAATTTTGAGCGTCGTTTATATATATATATATATATATATATATATATATATTACAAAGCCTACAAAATCCGAGAATTATTCTACAAACTTCCTTCATATTTTTTAGTATGTTTCTTTTCTTGAATATATTTCTCTATTAACAATAAACGTTAATATACTCAATCAGACCACCGTCAGTATGTCTCTTAGAATCGTACCCATTCCAGATTTACAATAATTCCAAAAATATTAAACTAGTAAACGAAAAAATATTCATATTATCCATTAAATATGTAGTATATAATTTGTTTTTTTTTTTTGGGACTCTAAATGAAATATCAAAGCCTGAAAAAGTGGCCAATTTAAAAATTTAGGAGAAAAAGGAGATTCCTAAAGCAAAGATATTTTCAAGATAGAAACTGAACTTTGCATGAAAACTGGGACTTATTGGTGAATTATGGACAAGTGAAGGGACCACTGCTAATAAAGAAATATATATTATGTTACAATTCATATTTATAAATATAAATAAATAATGGATCTTTTTGTAAATATGTCAAAATCAAGATTATTTTTTAAAACTTATAATCTTATTTGTTATTATGCCACCTCATTAATCGAGTTCCTAGGTATATATGCTTCAATACTCCACAAAGTAAGTCTTTGGTGCATCGGATATATACTGTACAGTTCAATGAATAGTATTCTTAAGTGAATCAATAATACATTATAGGTAAACAAATAATATTAGTAAAAAGTTAACAATAATACATATTAGAGTAACAAGTAATACTTTTAAGTACAAATAATGTGTTTTAGTAGTAATATTTTTCAAATAAATAAGTAATATTATATAGTTAAATAAGTAATACTGTTAGATCGAATTGTACGGTCCACTTGATACACATTACTTTTACGTACTTTGTAATATAATTATTCAAAAAATAATAATGAAAGTATCTTTTATTAATTCTGCAATTGGTATCTTTATAATAAAATTATATTGTTCAATAGAAGTTACTAGAGTTCCATTTCTTTAGTGATTCTGCATGAGGATCAATTAATTGTTAAATTAAGCCACTTGCAAGTAAGTGATGTATCCATGATTTGAAAAATATCTCCAAGTTGGCCATAATATGTATCTTTTTTAACAAAAGATAAAGAAAAAGCAATGAGAATTTTTGTTTTTGGTGGATTTGGAATTGTTGTACGATGTTTAAAATTTGATAATTTTTATGATGATGTATTATTGATGTGATTTTCGGTCGAACGAACTAGTTGGCAATCATACGATCTTAAGGTTTAACAAGTCTGCTCATATACAGTTTTTTGACAGTTTTTATTGGACAGTGCGATTGTATATTTTTAGATTGAGAAGTGATATGTTCATTGTTTTTAGTTCAGTTGTGCTGTTGTAAATATGTTTTAGTGACAGATTCAACCGATCGATGAAATGAGCGAGCTGAATTCAGGCCGGGTTCTGGGCCCAATTGTCCTTCATGGGACTAGCAATTTCAATTTTAAAATTATTTTATTAGCCCATTTCCAGGGCATTATTATTTTAGTTGGATTTATCAACTTCCAAAGTAAAATAAAATAAAGTAGTGTAACAAGTCCAGATTCATGAACTCAAACTGTTGCTACTTTTTAAGTGGTCAAACATGATTCACACTTCTTTAAGTAATGAAAATATCAAATAAAAACCTAAGTCATATGTTACACTTGACTATTTGTATAATAAACATCTCGGACCAACTCATGTCGGGTGAAGTGATATCGAGCCTTCTTTATTAAAAAAGAAGGACGAAGGCACAAAATAAATTTATTTTTTAAAATTAGATAATCAGTATTTATTCATTTGAACTCAAACTCTAAAAATTCAAACTCGAGCTTTATATATATATATATATATATCATAATCAATTATGTTAGGATGAATTTCGTGAAAATTATAAAAAAAATTATTGATTGAAAATTATATTATTTTAAAAGATTATTTATGTTTTCAAGAAAGATCATATATATATATATATTATATACAAAAATTCTTTTTTGACTAAAACTTTAATATTATTCTTTACTACCGATTTTTCAATTGAAGGGATTAATTTATCCTTGTATTTTGTCATGTCCCCTTCTTCCCCACCCCAACCCCCACCTCCAAAACACCCCCCACATGAAACACCCCACATCTCTCTCTCTCTCTCTCTCTCTCTCTCTCTCTAGTTTCCTACTTAAGATTTGTAATGTTCACTTACATAAAATGACAGGCTATGAAAAATAGACTAACACGATTGATTTAGGGACTCGAACGAGTAATTTTAAGTCTCTAATCTTACACAAGCTCGGTTCACGAGGTTCTACCACTGCAGGTCGGGCATAAAAAAGTGTGGCTGCTCAACTTTT
This sequence comes from Caryopteris x clandonensis, assembly GCA_028749325.2. NCBI lineage: Eukaryota > Viridiplantae > Streptophyta > Magnoliopsida > Lamiales > Lamiaceae > Caryopteris > Caryopteris x clandonensis. The sequence goes on along the minus strand of JAPYKT020000027.1, from coordinate 2,335,506 downwards.
CAATGTCTACTACTGGAACTAGGTTTTTTTTTTTTTTTTTCTTTCAGTACTATAGATGGGTATGAGGTTTACCATACTCGCGGGGATCCATGCCGCCCTGGCGGGGACTCGCTGGGTGGAGAATGGCGGACACTTTGCTGAAATGTCTTAATCAGGTTTGTCCTCTTATTGATTGGGGCAACTATAACCGTATCTATGTTGTTCAGTAAGCTAAATGCAAGTTGCTAATATGGACAAATTATTATTCATTTATTTATTTATTTATATTATTATCCAAGTTGTTGGATTATTTAATTATCAAGTTGTTGCATTATTGGTCATAACCAAACTCTGTAGTGGATTCCACACATACCTCCCAATCCCCCCTCAAACCTATGATCATTTCATTTCAAATCCAAATTTATTTAATTTATCTAATTATAAATGCATTTATTTTGCAATTAATTTTATAATTAATTTGTTCTTTATCACTTTATGATTTCTAAAATGTTTGCAAGTCCACTTTATAAGTGTTTCATATTTTTTTCCCAAGGTAAATTATGTTATTTAAAAATATGATTTTGACTCTAGTGTCCCTTTTGAAATTATTTTTAAAATAATATTTTTATTGTAAAAAATTCTTTTTTTAATCATTTTTATTATATAGTTCAATAGTAAACTAAAATCTATTGGATGAGTTTGAAGATATTTAATAAGATATCTTTTGCATGTATATGTTAATACGTCAACTCGAGGAAAATTCAATGAACTATGAATTATGCTTTCAGAGATTTTTTTTTTGCACACGCAGAATACAATATTTATTTAAAAAAATAATATTTTATTGAGAAAGAGTGATAATTTCTTAATAATCTAAAAAAATATTATCTTTACTCGATAAAAATATATTTTTTTTAAAACAAAATTTCAGAAAATTTTGATGTGTAATTCAGTTCTGAGTTGTGGGCTGTATTATTTGGGGAGGGCTCTGTTGTCCACAATTGGGCCAACTAGATTGGTTGGGCCGGGCCTATTATAAATAATGATGGTACTGAAACTCTTTAGCTTTTAATGAGGAAATTTATGGCTTTTCCATTATTTAATTTAGTTTATAGGCTTATAAATGATTTCGGTGAACAAATTTTTTATTTTTGTTTATATTCGTTTATTTGATTAACAAATTTTAGCTTATTAAATAAAAGAATAAAATTTTAACATTAGATAACTCGTTTATTAACAACTTGCGAACACTTTTTTTTTATAACAACGACAATAATAATAATATATTTTTTTCTAAATTATTTTAATATTTTAATCTCCTCATATACGTATGTCTATATTTTTTTAAAATAAAAATATTAGAATTAAACTCTCACTTTTGAAGAACGAAGTTTTTAGTTTACAGACGAAATGTTCACGTATATGTTTATCGATAAATTCATAACGAAAAAAGCTTAAACACTTACAAGTTCGGGTCAAGATCAAATAAAAATTAACAAACGATACCTAAACATTTACAAGCTCGGCACTGCTCGAATCGTTTACAACCTATTTTCTTCCATAATCTCTAGATATGTTAATTTCTAACAAATTTCAGATTAATCAAGTTTCAAATTAATGTAGTCATTTCAAATGGGTCAACGATACTATGAACCTAACTAATATATGGGACGTCGTGTTAAACAAGTATTATCAAGTTGTAAATCAAAATATAAAATTAGATATTTAAATTCAAAATTTTAATCAAATACATAATATTTTATTTAAATATAAATTTTTGTTGTATTAACTTATATATTTTACAAGTTTTATATCACTATAACTAATTTAAATATTCTAAGTGATATATAATATTAAGTTCGTCTACATTATAATATTTAAAATTATTTTTAATATTTTATTTAAAATTTAAATGATGTTATTTAAATGCTATTTTCCTTTGAAAGAGAAAATCGTATTTAGATCCGAATTTAACCTTTGACCATTTTTTTATTTTTTGATTTTTTGGTATAAGTCAAAGGTGTAAATAGAAATGAGACAGCACGCAGAGGAACATCTCTCCTTTCTCTCCTCCTCCCACGTTTCTCTGTTTTCTTCATTTTCTTCATTCTTCGATCGCCAAACCTCTGTGTTCTCACTCCATTACAGATTTTAGAATTCAAAAGAATTCAGAAACGAAGGTAAATAACTAGAAGAAATTCCCATCTATGCTGTATCAAATCTCAAACCGCATCATCTGAGGCCTCCGCTGTTCATTCTCTTTGCATCATTTTCTTCGCGATCTTTGTAAATCTTTTACATTTTTCAATTTCTCCTCAAAACCCTTTAATTTCGCAATTGATGTTACGTAATCCGGCAATGTACGCGGAAATTTTCGTGTACGGGCTCAAAATATGGTGTTGATATCTGGGTTTTGTTTGATATTTTCTTCTTCGAGATTTATTTTGATTTGTAGTTTTAGATTTTTCATTTTGTTAACTCTTTCTCCGCAAAACCCTCCCGTTTCTGTATGATGAATTGCCAATGTATGTAAAAATCTGCATTTGCGGTCTCAAAATCTGGTGTTGATTTCTGGGTTTTTGATCGGTATTTGTTCTCATCAAGATTTTGTGTTCTTGAAATTTTTTGTGGCGTTGGCTATGTTTAACACACCATTTGTCCTCTCATTTGCTCTTATGCTTTCATTCCCATTACTTTTCCTCCTTGTCCCCCGTATTCTCCCTCCTAAACACGTCGAAATCTCCCTTCCCGACGAGCTCGACGACCTCGCCCTCTTCCGCCGCGCCACCCTTGCCTCCCTCGGCGGCGGCCCGACCGTCTCCCGCCTCGGCGCTACCAATCCCAGACCCAAAATCGCATTCCTCTTCCTTACCAACACAGACCTCCATTTCGCTCCTCTTTGGGAACTCTTCTTTCAAAGCAACGAACCCCTGTTTAACATCTACATCCACGCCGACCCATCCGCCAAAATCACCCCTCCCGGCGGCGTATTCTCTGGCCGTTTCATTGCGGCCAAGAAAACGGAACGCGCTACCCCAACCCTCATCTCCGCCGCTCGCCGGCTTCTCGCCACGGCCCTCCTTGACGACCCGTTGAATTCCTATTTCGCCCTCGTTTCTCAGCATTGCATCCCTCTCCATTCCTTCCAATACATGTACAATTATCTCTTCGCCAAACCCATATCTGGCAAGAGAGAGCCACCTTCGTTCCCCTTTTACCGCAGCTTCATCGAAATATCATCCGATCAACCTGAACTGTGGGATAGGTATATTGCCAGGGGCAAAAGCGTAATGCTGCCAGAGGTGCCATTCGATCGGTTCCGGTCCGGATCACAGTTCTTCACCTTGACCCGACAACACGCTTTGGTGGTGGTGAGGGACAGGAGATTGTGGCGCAAGTTCAAGCTGCCATGCTTTAACTTGAATTCTTGTTATCCAGAGGAGCATTATTTTCCCACGCTTTTGTCAATGGAGGATCCGGATGGATGTACGGGTCATACCCTGACCCGGGTCAACTGGACGGGAAGTGTTGGTGGTCATCCTCATCTTTACAGGCCTGCGGAGGTTTCGCCAGGGCTTATTGAGGAGTTACGATTGTCAAATTCGAGCTATCCTTTCATGTTTGCAAGGAAATTCTCTCCTGATTGCTTGCAGCCATTGCTGGATATGGCCGCTGACATCATTTTCAGGGATTGAATTTGTTTTGAGGTCAGATTTCTCAACTTGATCTGTTTAGCATTGAGTTTTAGCCGTTTTGCTTGGACTGATTAATGCTATTTTCTTTTTTTGTATTTGCTGGTACTGTTTCTTGAAATTGATTTTTGCAGTAGTTGGATGTGTTTGAAACTTGATCTCGGAAAGAGCTGTTAAATAAAATTGATAATTAGTTTCAAGAGTCAAGATGCTTACCACTCATTCGAATAAATCAGACCGAAAAACTTGATTTTAGGTTCTTGCTTAGTTGTTATATACCAACAGGGAGCAATTGAACTGATGCTTGGTTCCTCATATTGCTTGCTTGATTTAGATTTATAACCGCTTCAGAATCTTCGTCCTAAGCACTTAAGCAGTAAGCTCATTTCTTAAGCACTCAGATGTCTTGATATTTTTATTCCTTCAATCTAGTATAGGAAAGTGAATCATGCATCTATGAAAAAGTTCATCCTGGTGAGGTTTTTGTTAGCTGTTATTACACGTTGATCGGATTCTTAGATTGACAATCGTAGAATCTGCTACTGTAGCTCTGTTTCTGTATTAGTCTACCAAGAAATCGTTGTTTAAGCATTACACTTGCTTGTAATTAGATATGGAATGCTTCTCTGTTTTTTTCTACATGCTGTTTCTTTGTTTAAGCACCACCATGCTTGATGTCCAATTGTTGCATTTAACCAACCCCATTCAGTTGTTTAAAAAAAATGGTCGAATAATCCATTGTGTTCGTATTATGTAGAGTGAAGTTCCTTGCTTATGGTTCACACTTCACATGTTAAAATCAACACAAACGCAAAAAAACCTCATTGAGACCATTGTTGCGATGTTCTTGGTAGACGAGTTGGGCTGTGGAATATGTAATTTAGCCAAGAAAAAATAAAAAAATAGAAAAGTAGTTGTGGAGGATGATCAACCCATCAAAGAAAATTAACATAGTATAATCCGGTCACATGATTAGGGTTCTTGGGGTGGTACACTTTTGCATATTATATTAATCTCCCACACCATACTGTCTCTGCATATAATATTAGCCAACTGGTAAGTGAGACATGTGATTATTATTATATACAACTCATAAACTAGACAACTGAAACCATTCAGTGGTTAGCATCGTGCTTTGATCCATCCGTGTTTTAAGATTGGATCTAAATCGCGCTCTCGTGAATCAGGTGCAAATGTTGTACGGGATGACATTGGAGGAGATCGGAAAATGTAAAGTGCTGAGGGTGGTTTATTGTACATATAAAAGAGTAACATAGTGGTGAATGGGAGTCTGAGGGCTCATAGAGGAGTCAAAATCTCCCTTGTGCTCTTCCTAACCAGCCTAATTCTGTATTTTATTCCCAGTTTCCCACTTCTGATCTGTGTAGCTAGCTGGAATTCTCATTCTTTTTAATGTTCTAGTTTTGCTGAGGAATTGTTTATAACAAAGGAAAAAGAGAAAAAGAAGGAATGGAAACAAATATATAAAATTGTATTATTTGTAAAAAAAATTGTTTCTTTTGTGGTGGTTCTCTGAGTAATTTATGGCTTATACTCTTTCTCTCCCAAAATAATTCTTGCTATTTCGTCTCCAAAAAATTTAGAAATTTATAATTTTTTTCGTCTCCAGTCAGTTTTTTTTTTATTATATATCAAATTAGTTATCTTTTCACAATCTTCAAGTAGATATACATATTATAAATATGCTAGTGTAAAATTTATGAAATTCATGAATTGTTAATTTTTTTTTTAAATAAATGATATTTATTTAATTCGATATTAATTGTTAAAAATAATGAGAATAAGATAGTGACCATTAATATTTTTTTATCATAAACATTATATGCAAATATGAATGAAATGATAACATATAAAATGAAAATGTATCTAAATAATATTTAATTTTTTGATATTTTTGTCCCTTTTGTAGCTCGAATTTTAATTTTTAAGGATTTTGATAAGGATAAAATTATATGATCTTAAAATTAAAATTAGGGTCGCACAAAATTCAAGCCATCCGAGTTGAATTTTGTGTCACTTGCAATATGATCAACATCTTAATTTTGATCTGTAAAGTCATATCGATACAATGAAGTTAATAAAACCCCAAAAATAACAAAAATATTAGAAAATTAGTAAAATAGACAATGTGCTAAAAAGTTGTGAATGTTATATTAATTTTTGTCTATTATTTAAATAAATATTAACAAACTTTTCATTAGGCATACTTTAGACATAATATAAAAACGTTAATGTATATATATATATACAAAATAAATATTCCTACCATCAAACTGTGATATATTTTTCGTAAAATAAAATAAAATCTTAATTATTTTTATTTTATGTCAATAATAATGGTGAATATTTGGGATAACGCGAGTATATATCTATAGAAAAATTAATAAGAAAAAAAAGAAGAGATAATAATCAATATTGCACTAGAATTGGTGAGAACATGTTTAAAACAAGGACCGTGTAAGTTTACTAAACATAGTTGACCATGTATATATAACTATTAATTTTACAAGTGGGAAAAGAATTTAAACAAGAGTTGAAGATTGTCCGATTTGTTTTGTCTTAAATATATATTTAAATTAATTATAAAAATTTTCCAACTTGTAAATTATTCTATCTTTATTATATATAAGCACCATATTATCTTATCTCCTTCACTACCGCCGCCGCCGCCGCCACCTCCACCACCACAATTTTTCGCCTCAAATGAATAGTACTACTTTGGACTCGACCAATGCCGCCAACCCTAATCTAGGAAGCGAGCCACTCCGCGGATTTGGATTTGGCATATGCCTAACCCTCGCAGTTCTCATCATATTCGTGATCATGACATACTCTTCCTACAAATGCAAACAAATACGTGGTGACACCACTGCTCTCAACCACCGCTCGTTCACCTCCTCCACCACCACCGACCATGAGTTTTCTATTGTGACCATCCAACACAATGGCTTGGACGAGACAACCCTCTCCTCCCACCCAAAGGTCACCTACTACGAACTCAAGCCCCGCAAGTTCGGCTCCACTGCCTCCCCATGCTCGATCTGTCTAGCCGAGTACGATGATAGTGATGTGCTTAGGATGTTGCCGGAATGCGGCCACCTTTTCCACCTCAAGTGTGTCAATCCATGGCTAATCCTTCATCCCACTTGTCCGGTTTGCCGGTACTCGCCCTTGCCGTCTCCTCTTCCACCGCCAACACCATTGTGATAACTACTATACAACATTTGATCTTCATAATTTGTTGATTTCGTTGGTAGTTGATACCATTCCCAATTCTTCCTCTTAAAAAAAAGAGGTACTTCATTGCTTTGTTATAGAATAGGATAGTGGATTCCTCTCTTGATTTTTTGTTCAAGGGACATTGTGATTTATTTTATTTTATTTTTAATGATCATAATCTGAATTTTATATTTTCTAGTCAAGAAATATATTTTCGGACATCTTTATCTCTCGTGCGGTGCCATCTACATATGTTTATACCATCAAAATTTAATATGTATTGTGTTTACTAAAATTAATAAAATTAATTATATCGTCTACAAAATCTTGTACAATCAAAATTCAAACAACCCCATGCCTCAATCTTAATTAATAAGACAATAACCTAAAAAGGAATAATTTGGGAAAATACCTAAAGATGATGCAAATTAAATTGTAGTCAAAATATACTCCATCAGTCTCAAAATAACGGTAATATTTAAAAAATAAAAGTTTCTCAAAAATAGTAATTATATTTCAAAACGTGTGTTTAATTTATTTATAATTAAATATATCAAATTAACAATAAAGAAAGTTGTGTACGTGATAATTTATAATTTTAAGAAATTGTAGCTACACTAATATTAATACTATTAAAAAAAGCTAATCTTAAGCTCATATTAAAAAATAGAATAAGTATTATTTATGGCCAATTCCTACATAATTTTCTTGAATATATATATTATAGCTTATCCAATAAAACCAAGCTGAGATAATTATTGACTTTAACAACGTGACATTAATTCCCATATATTTATTTATTCAACCATACAACTATTATCTAAATCCAATGATTAAATTTTATTTCTTTATTTTTTTATTTTTTTAACTGAATATTTTATTTATTTATAAAATGCATAAACTAAAACTAGCTGACAATTAATATATAGTTAGTCCAATATTAAACATGTTTAATGTATTTGATTTTGTCAAAATTTATATTTTAGAGCAAATGGGCTAATGAAATTTTCCTTAATCTTTGCTTTAATGCGAAATGTCGTATTTACCCACTTGCTGAGGACAATAAATATGACACAAGCATATTATATTGGATGACCTTTTTAGTGATTTCACAAAACATTTTTTGGAGAAAAGAATGAAATAAAATAATATGTACATAATGATAAAACATTGGAAAATATATTTTATTCTATTTTAGAAAAATGAAAATGAAATAGTTCCTGAATTAAGGCCATCTAAATAGGTAGGCCCAACTTGAGAATGATGAGCTCGAGTTTGAAGCTCATCGAGCTTGAACAATGAAACTCAACTTGAATTTGAGATATGCAATTGCGATCTCGACTCGGTTCGAAACTCAAACTTGAGCTTATATTAAAATGTTTATTTGTGTGCTCTATTATACAATTTATATATGTTCAACTTTTTTCTAATAGTTCTTAATCTTTCAAAGAGGTTTGTAACTCATCGAGCTCTAGCCGAGTTTAATTGAATTGAGTTTGACTAAATTTTGATTGAGCGGAACTCAAACAGCTCATAAGTCGGGTCCGAGTCATTGACACCCTAATCATTATAATCACATTTGAAGCTAGATTTTTTTACTTATTATTATTAATGTTATTACTTTTTGTTATTATTTTATAAAAGGAAGTTAGATTTGGGAAGGTAATTTGAATCACACATTCATATTATTATTTTGTTTCTTTTCTGGTTTTATTTTGACAAGAAAAGGAAATATGAAATGCCTTATGGGTCTTCATAGACCGGGAACATTTTATCCAGACCCATCCAGCTACAGTGTACCTTCCCCCACCAAATAATTTTCAAATTTAAAAACCCCAGTCAAAACATACTAGCCGTTGGAGCTTGTCATCATCATCTCCTGTCTCTTTTTGCAGCTGCTGATGAAAATGACCTAAAACACTCCTTTTATCTGATTTCTGAACAGCTAATTCCAATTTCGAAATTCTCTAACAAACCCAATTTCGATTTGCAGAACCCACAAATTGGAATTTGAAGAAATCGAGGAGGAGGAAGAAGAAGAAGAGGATGAAGGGGGTGCTTAAAGGAAGGCTGCTGAAGAAACTGAAGACAATCAAGGCAATTGGGTATTTAAAACCCGAAAGAATTCTTCAGGTAAATGCACTGGACGGCTATCTCTACACTTCGCCGCCGAAACCCGTCCCCGTCTCACGATCCCCATTGGCCGCCATTGAAGAAGAACCCAATAAACAGTCCAACGACAACGTTTTGCAAGATCAAGAACCAGAGGTTATCGATGTAACAGAGCTAATGAAAGACCTCGAAGATCAAGAAATGGAGTTTGATGGTGATATCAGTGATAAAGAGAATGTCACACCGAGGCATAATCTTTTCGAAGAAAATAAGGATGTGATTGAGAATTTGAAGGCTAAAGAGGGTTTGGAGGAAAAGAGGGAACCTATTCCCTTATCGGAGATCGATGTATCGTGTTTCAGGCGACCCGATTTGGATTCAAGAACCCTTTTCGACCCGAACCTTCTTGCAGCCTTCGAGCAGGCAGTAATGGAAGTCAAGGCAAGAGAGGCAGAGAGAAGATCAAGAATTGATGAAGACATTGATTTGCTCGACGAACCCCCTTTAAAAGCACGAAAAATCGATCAAATAACAGACCCGATAACAGAATTCGAAGAGAAGTGTCCCCCCGGAGGAAGTGATTCAATTGTCATATACACAACAGGGATCAGAGGGATTCGAAAGACATTCGAAGACTGTCAGAAAATCCGATCGCTGCTGGAGAATCTAAGGATCGTGTTCTTCGAGAGGGATGTATCGATGCATTCAGAGTTTAAGGAAGAGATGTGGGAGATCTTGGGGGGGAAAATGGTGCCTCCAAGATTGTTCATAAAGGGGAGGTACATTGGAGGAGCAGAGGAGGTGTTGACATTGCACGAGCAAGGAAAGCTAAAGCCATTGATGGAAGGGATTCCGATGGATAGAAATGAAGGCCCTTGTGAAGGTTGTGTTGGATTTAGGTTTATTGTGTGCTTCAACTGCAACGGTAGCCGGAAAATCTCGCCTGAGGGGGACGGCGAGCCGATCAATTGCTCGGAGTGTAATGAGAATGGGGTGATTATTTGTCCCTTTTGTTGTTGAATCAATCATATGCTTTTGTATAATTGTTTATTTTTTTGATGCGGTGGGAAAATACAATCGCTATCGTACTATGTGATTGCTCGATAAATTTGATCCTCGTACAATATAATTAGCATTCTTTTAATTTATTAATATGTAATAAGGTAATGGGTTTTTTTTCATTGTATTTTTTTTTTGTTATTTATATTATTGTAAAGAAGAGCAAGAACCTTCTTGCATGCAATTCTATTATGACATCATTGTCACCTTTTCTTTACTTTTTAGTACATTTATTGTTTCTTTTATATGTCCGTCGTCTAAAAAAAGGGTCTTCTTTTTAAAAATACATTAAAAAAAAAGAATCGTGTTTTAAAGGTTAAAAACAAATTATATATAATTCAATATATCAAATAAAAAAAATCGTATTTGTACAAATTTATGATTTTTAGGAGTTTCAAAGTTGCACCTCAATTTAATTAACAAAAAATAAAAAAATTATACTGTTAGCCTCTTATTAGAAAATATTTTATTTATTATTATTTTTTTTTTTGGTTTTTTGGACAAAATATGTAACATTTAATAATGTTAGAAAATAAGATATTTTGATTATCATTTAATTGGTAATGAAAAATTGCATTACCACCTACATAATAAATAATATAAAACACATAAATATATATATATATATATATTATCTGAACTAATATTATATTTATTATTTCATATAAACTTTAAAGATTAAAGATGAAAATTCATCAAGTTTCCTTTTATCCATTTTCAGTGAAATATTCTTAGAAGTAGATTGGGCCATCATGGGCTTTCTAAACAGCCTTGGGCCTGACAAACAAATTCCCTAATTTCAACCATCTCAAATGTCTCTTCAACCAATTGGGCATGAGATGAGATCTTTTCATGAAAGGCTAGTGAAATTGGCCCAGCCCGATAGGTTGGCCCGACAAGTCCACTATTTAAAGGCTGTATATCTCTAAGCTCTTATGGGGCGACTCGATAAATAAATTTTTATATATTTTAAGAGTGTTGGGATGGATTAAATTTAAAATTTAGCAGCCTCGATCCAATCTACTCCAAACTTTGCCATTGGGCTTAGAGATGTTAAACGGGTTAACCTTGTCAATTCGGGGCTAGTTCTAGCGGGTTTTGAATTAATTGGACCAATTTAAACGAACTTGATTATGGTGAACCTAACTCTAACCCTAGCGGTTTTCGGGCTAATCAGGCCATTATCGGGCTATGAGTCAAAATAGTCAAATTATATATTTAAATTTAAAATTTTAATTAAATGCATATTATGCCCTATTTAAAATATAATTTTAGATAATATTAAAAGATTATATATTTTAGAACTTTTATATCACTATACAAAATTTAAATATTCAAACATTTAAGTCATATACACTATTTCATGCTTTCAAATTATAGCTTTAAGAGCATTCACTGTCATAAATTTTGAAATTATGTTACATTTAAGTTATAAATTTAAATAACATTATTTAGAATCTTCTAGTAATTAAATATAAATTTTAATATATTCTACTAAAAAACAAATATGGTATATGAAAAATAATTAAAAATGGTGTATATTATTAATTCGATATTAAAAAATAGACAAATAAGAAGAAAAATTTGGACTATCGGGTTAGCCCTAACCCTAAACGAGCTAGCCCTATCGGGCTCGAGCTAAACGGGTTGACTTTTAAACGAGCTAATAAAATCAAGCCCTAACCCTAAAATTTTTTGGGCTAAACGGGCCAGCCCGTCGGACCATGGCCCTTTTAACATCCCTAATTGGGCCGCAAGTTTAGATCGAATTGGATCGTGCAAGTTACAACCCCAATTGTCAACTCTACTTAAATGAATAAATTAAGCAAAATATATTTTAAGATTCTTAAATTAATTCATAAATATTTGAAAAGGTACTTAAACTATACAAATAAAGAATTTATGAATTAAAAGTGTTATGCGCAAATTTTACGGTGTTTGTAAACTAAAAGTATTGTATTTCAAGACTTAAACTTAACATTTTTTCATAGTATAAGAATCTTTTTAAATATTAGTTAATAATTTAGGAGTGTCGTCAAGAATTTATGGATAATTTAACGATTTTTAAAAAAAAATGTTAAAATTAAAAAAATTCTTTAAACAATTTGATAATTTTAAAATTTCTCGAAATATTTGTGAATAATTTAAGGATCTTTGAATTCATGCGACTGCAAAATAAAGAGCAGCTTAAAATGATACTTTTAGTATCATAATTAAATTAAATTATTTTTATAAATAATAAATAGCAACATTTTTTATCTATTGGAAAGACATAAAATTGATTGAAATAGAAATTCAGACAAACATAAAAGCGTAACCAAACAAGCCCTTGCCATCACTCCGTCGCCAGCAGCCAAGTGAGTATAGCTGTAAAACCCCAAATTGAAATTTCACTGAAAATTAGTCATCGATTTTCTTTTATTCTCTTTCTCGATTTATCCATTCTATCTCTAACTCAATTATTTATCGGAAAATTTGCAGGGGCGGTTCCAATCCATCCTTCATCAAACTGAAAAGGTTTGTGTAATTCTTTTCGGAATTTGGGGTAACCTTGTTTTCAATATGCTGTTGGGTTGAACATTTATCGAAATTTCATTAGCTTTTCTGTTTTTTTTTTTTTTTTTTTTTTTAATGTTTACCTAATCGATGCCTTTGTCTTGGTAATTCTTAAATTCCGCAATTTGGGCTGTTATCTTCCAGAATCTGATATATGAAAGCTGGTAAAAAATTACGGGAGAGATGGGCCGTAGGGAATTCTTGAGAATCTATTGAGATGTAGATGATTGAACGATTAGATGGATAAAATGTTTGTAGATCTCTATGATGTGGAAGAATTCGAAGCTGTAAGTGAAACTGTGTTGCATAATCTTTTGATTCGTAAGGAAAAAGAGAAAGGTGTACAAATACAGATGCATGAGTATGTGTACATATGATTGTAGTTGTGCATGGATATTCGCTAGGTACATGTCTGTATTGTGTAGGATTGTCTGTGTAGAATTTCGATTTACATTCGACAGGTCTAACCTCATTTTGTCCAATTCCATCAATAACTTGATTGATGGTATTATGTGGTCAGCGTGTTTCTTTATTTCACATACAATTGGTTGTGTTGGGAGTTGTAAAACTGATGAGCTGTCCGTTTGGAAGGCCTTCACCTTGGATGTATCATTATTTCTGTTAGTGGTTACATCATGACGGATTTCATATGATGAAACTTTTCCCATATCTTCTGGAAAAGGGCATGGTGAATCCAGCTTTTGTTGCGTTGTTGAAAGTTTATGATTAGATGATGCATGAGAATTATCCTTAGTAGGAACTTAGTTTGGACAGGAAGAAAAGAAAAGAGCTGCCACTTGGATAGGAAGATAAGGTGACATTAGCTTCCTACTTGAAGGGTCATGCTGATCTAGATTAGAAAATATAATATTTCAATTTATTTTGTGGCACTGGCACACAAATACATATGTAGTCAAAGATCCTTTGGCACAAGATATATGACTATTTTTCTTTGGTTTGGTTTGGTTTGGTTTTCAGATGACCTTATTCTAGAGTTAACTGGTTGTTATGAGCTAACTATGGTAGACAACAACTTATGTGATTTTTCTGGATAAAAGTTTGAGTTAGTTTACTACAAGTCTTTATTAATTGTTGGGTAGCATTTTACTGTCTTATAATCATTCAATTCAAGAGAGTTTATAATCCTTGCATCATTGGAAGCCAAATAATTTCATTGTTAGGCATGGTAAAAAGTAAAGATGAGCTTGGTTGGTAAGAAACTCGAGCTGAAGAAAAGAATGACAAATTTTTAGAAGTTCATTAATGACTCCATTTCCGAGTTTGAAGTTAAATGATACAAGATATCTTTGAACAATTATGGAATGGTAAGATAAAGGTTTTTTTGAATTTCTATTCGGGCTCTTTCAAGTAATCTAAGGGAAGTATCCTTGAGTGTAAGATTGAAATACCATCTTATTAGGTGTCCGATAAAAGCGATGGAGGGATCAGTTTGGCTGTAGACATAGTTTGTTGCACTGGTCATCACCAATAATGATTTTAAGTCTACATTTTCATGTTGGCCTTCTTTAATTTGCAACAACGAATGCCGACTTTCCGTCTGTCAGATTACTTCTGAGAAGTTGACTTTTCATTTTCCTTTCACAGTGATTATATATGTTTTGCTCCTTTATTAACACTTGTTTTTTTTCTCAACTATAATGTATTCGCATTTTCACCTTATTTTTCTGTTATTGTTATTTAGAGTTTTTCCCTTTTATCCCTTACAACTTATCCTTTGTATCATAGAATTACATTAGTGGCAGTGTTTTTCCATTAGCCCCAAACTTGAGTTGACTGATGTACAAAAGTAATCATTGGATGTGTTAACTATTGTTCACTGAATAATCAGGATGTATCTGCTTTCTATTGTATTGTTTTTCTTTTCTTTTTTTCTTTTTAATATCATCAATCTTTTACTTTTGAGCATTGTTTTTGGACTTAATCCTTGTGAAGATGGATTTAAAATGTCTTTTGAATGCCGTTTTGTCAGGTTTTGGTGCATAGCTTGTAATACAAAACACAATGGCAGATGGCCAGGAAAATGATAAGAATATTGAAATATGGAAAATAAAGAAATTGATCAAAGCTCTAGAATCTGCTCGAGGAAATGGTACCAGCATGATATCCCTTATAATTCCCCCCGGTGACCAAATAGCCCGTGTCACTAAAATGCTTGCAGAAGAGTATGGGACAGCTTCAAATATCAAAAGCAGGGTGAATCGTCAATCCGTACTAGGTGCAATCACTTCTGCTCAGCAAAGGCTTAAATTGTACAACAAGGTTCCACCAAATGGCCTTGTGCTCTACACTGGTACCATAGTTACTGACGATGGAAAAGAAAAAAAAGTCACCTTCGATTTTATGCCTTTTAAGCCCATAAACGCTTCTCTCTACCTTTGTGACAACAAATTTCACACTGAACCTTTGACCCAACTCTTAGAATCTGATGAGAAGTTTGGCTTTATAGTTATGGATGGAAACGGGACCCTTTTTGGTACCTTAAGTGGGAACACTAGAGAAGTGCTTCACAAGTTCACAGTTGATCTTCCAAAGAAACATGGGAGAGGTGGACAATCTGCTCTTCGATTTGCTCGTCTTCGAATGGAGAAGCGTCACAACTATGTAAGAAAAACAGCAGAGCTTGCCACTCAATTCTTCATCAACCCAGCTACCAGTCAGCCAAATGTATCTGGGCTGATTCTTGCTGGATCAGCTGATTTCAAGACCGAGCTGAGTCAATCCGATATGTTTGATCCTCGCCTCCAGGCCAAGATACTAAATGTGGTGGATGTGTCTTATGGAGGGGAAAACGGTTTCAATCAGGCCATTGAATTGTCTGCTGAAATTCTATCCAATGTTAAGTTTATTCAAGAAAAGCGGTTGATAGGGAAATTCTTCGAAGAAATCAGTCAAGATACTGGAAAATACGTTTTTGGTGTGGATGACACTATAAAAGCTTTGGAGATGGGGGCTGTTGAGACACTGATAGTGTGGGAAAACTTGGATATAAATCGTTATACGCTCAAAAACAGTGTGACTGGTGAGATTGTCATCAAAAACTTGAACAAAGATCAAGAGCATGACCAGAGCAACTTCAAGGATGCAGCTGCTTCAGCAGAATTGGAGGTCCAGGACAAAATGCCATTATTGGAGTGGTTCGCGAATGAATACAGAAACTTTGGCTGTTCACTCGAGTTTGTCACTAATCGTTCCCAAGAAGGATCACAGTTTTGCCGGGGATTTGGGGGCATTGGTGGAATTCTTCGTTACCAGCTTGACATGCGGACCTTTGATGAGCCATCCGATGAAGGAGAATTTTACGAGTCAGATTAAGATGAGTCATTCTTCCTGCTACAACCAAGAAGTGTAAGTCATTGACACTTTGCTTCCTTTGTGTTTGCACTTAGTTATGTTGCCCTGTTGGCTACCTGTTTCTGTTGGAGTTTGTCGGGTTTAATCTTTGCTTGCTCTTATAAACCGATTAAGATATTACTCTTTTGCCCTAGCTTTCACTTGATTGAAATCAGAAAAGGTAAGTCCCCTTATATTGCTACTTCTACGAGCCTGATTGTGCTCGATTATGCCAATTGCTATTATTTTTTTAAGAATCACTTTTAGACTCAAGATTTCTTTGCTCTGCGTGTAATTGTGTCTTATAGTATTTTGATTGATCTGTTTAGATTATTGAGCTATCGATTAGGTTCTTTCTCGACAATGAAGTTTATCTCCCATCGTTTCACTGGACGACCTTGACCCTGAGCTATAAGATAAAATTGGATCTTCTACAATTTTTTTAATTTTTTTTCTTAAGGGATAAATTACACCTGAGTTTTGTTTTATTTACCAAAAAACTCTATTATGTGTTGAAATTGCAAAACTTCCTTCAGGTCTCTACTTTCCTTTCAAATGCTTTCCCCAAATTACATAGAGTTTGTTAAATAGAAGTAAGTGGCAAGGTTGGGAGAAATTTGTGGCTGGACCCTCCCAGCAAGAAGAAAATGAAAAAAAGAATCGATAACCTTAAGTTGAGCATAAATCGGGTACTTTTGGTCTGGCTCGATATAATTGTTACATTCTTCTGAATTTAATCGTAGGGATCCCGTCTTAATCCTCCACCTTTCTTTAAAAAAGAAAAAAAGAAAGGGTATTCAATAATTTGACCAAATATTTGTAGATACCAACCCCCTCCACTCAACGTTGTTCCTAGTTTTCAGAAGCATGTGGAAGAGCACAGAAAATCCAGTTTGAATCAATGTTGTGATGTTTTGTCAATGAAGTGATCGATATTGTTCGAATGTCACTATTGCATTCACACAGTATTCAGACATGCAGAAGACCAGTTTGTTCAGTCCCATATGATTGATATATGTTTTGGTGTATGCCACTTGCTGACTTTTTGTGTTTCTGCTCCTGGATTAATAGTGATTGATCATAACATAGTTTCACATTTCCTCTGGATGTTTTATCTGGCGCGCTTTATCGATCTACGCGTGTGTGGCGATCTAAATAAACGGTGGATATTACATCCGATGAAGTTGATTAATACAGCAACATGTAGTTCGATCTAGGTTTGGTGGACTCAACGATCATAATCAATGTGCGGAATACAAATGCCATAGTGAATTCTTGTTTGATTTAGTTCGCTTTTCGACTTTTATAAGTACGAATTCATATAAACTATTTAAATTTTAAATAATCTTCGAAATCTCTCGAGTGCTGCTTGCGTACAACGCTAGCTAAAAGCTTTTTACGAAAATCAAATTGTTCAATCTGTGACTGAGAGTCCTGTTTGTGTTGCATGAAAATGGGATGGCTTGTCCGAAATATGGAGACACCGCGCGAAACGCATGAAATGATGAAAATACGACGTCGGATTTAGTGCATTGAACGCAAACACAGCTGAAAAAGCATTCAGTACAATTATTGCTCAAATACTGTTGCATAAACTCATTATTACATGTATCTATGTCTTTCCAAGCAGGGATTTTTTTTTTCAAAATTAAAATAAAATAATTTCCTAAAATAATCTCTTCACTTTCGGTTTTGTAGATGCTATATCTCGTAAATATACCAACCTCAATTCGTATAATATAAGTTTATGGATACATGATCATCTACGAAGCCTTTTATCCTATCATACTATTTTTTCTGTGCGTTTCATATCTATTTCAGTATATTTTTTCTGGATAATTGTGAGTTAGTTATGCATGTAGTAAAAAGATGTCATTGATCCTATTTTTAAATAATAAGAACACATACAATGCATCAATTTTGAACTTCAATTTTATTTTCCATGAAATGTTGATTTAGAGTTTAAAAAAAATATTGAAATACTGATTGGTAGGTTATTAAGTTCAAAAGGCTGACCAAATCATGAGCCCAATAGCCTCTTTGGTCCCATCTATATATATATATATATTTGTTATTTTTTAGTTCATAATATCTCTTTTAGTCTCGGTTGCTAACAGTGAACTATACTGTCTATTAGTTGACTTAGCTGGGCCGTCACAAACTTCTTTAGCCCGTAAATTATATGACTGTTGGTCGGTAAGGCTAAAATTGATTGATGGGGCAAAATATTTAAGAAAAACATGTGATCAAAATTGAATTTTGGAATAAAATTAAATTATTCCCGATTTGGAAAATGGAGTTGAAATTGAGGCAGTATATGGTCCCCTTTTGATACACTCTGTTATGTGCGTTAATGAGGTTGGAAAATGGTACTTGTTTTTATCACTCCAGCCTATTTCTTTTATTATTATTATTATTATTATTATTATTATTATTATTATTATTATTATTATTATTATATCCCCATGGTAAATATGGATGGTAGTTGTAAATTAATTAGAAGATGTTCTAAGATTTATTAATAAATTAGCCCAAAAGACAAAATTAAGAAACCAACAAAGATTTTATCTACAAAGAAAAAACAGAGGGAAGGACAAAAAGTGCCCATTTTTATGCTATTCAAATAGATACATGAGCTAATATGTTCAATTAGCATTTAAGGATCACAACCCCTACTCTCCTCGTCATGTACTACTGCTGATGAAATAAAATACGAGATTCTACGTGCCCGAGATCTAAAATTTGACCTTCCAAATGGCCCATGGTATAATTGAAGAGAGAGAGAGAGAAAGGGCAAAACCATGGTTTCTCAGTCTAGCTACTTGTTCAAACCTAGTATAGTAGTATTGATATTCATATACACACGAAATGAGATATATTGAAAACTAAGATTGTACAATGGCATCTCCTCCCTCATCAGCTGTCTGGGAGAGAGGGGAAGAAGGAGAAGAAAAGGAAGAATCTGCAGACGAATACGACGTCGAATCCGTACAGCAAACCGCCATTGATGAAGAATCTGCAGAAGCTTTAACCAATCCAACAAGAACATCAACAAATGCTCCAACTATAAACCCATGATTCTGCTTCCCATTCATCTTCAAATACCATCCAAGCAGCTCCTCCATCCGATCCCAATCCTCCAATCCATGGCTCTCCACCATTTCCTGCATGGATTTCTTGAAGTCCAAGTAAGGGTCGTCCGACTCCAACGCCAGCGCCACGCTCTCCTCGAACGGGAGCAACTCCACTCTGCCGCTTATCTTTTTCTTCGTCTCCTTAAGGATTGAACTTGTTTCGCCCGGCTCGAAGAACAGCCTCTCTGATGACCTCACACCTCGGATTATCATCTCCAATGACTCACTGTTGCCGTTGTTGTTGTTGTTTTCCTCTGAATGCTCGTCGGTGGAGAAAGTGCTGGCGCATTCGGAGGAGGAGTTTGTGAACCAGGATTCGGGGGTTTCGAGGCCGTCGGAGGGGTCGAGGAAGACGGAGTTTACGGTCTTGAAAACATCGTCGGTGGTGCTAGCTCGGAAAGAAAGTGTTTTGGAGTGGGTGCAAGAAGGCCATTGCCATGGTTGCTTGGCCTCTTTGTTCTTGAAAATTGAAGGGATTTTCATTTTCTTGGACATTTTTTCTTTGGGAGTTAGTGTGTGTGTTGGTGTAGGTGAGGTTGAGGGGGGGTGTTGTTTTGGTTGTGGTATTAATAGCTTAGGGGGGGTGTGGGTGAGGTGGGGTGGGGTGGGGTGGGGTTGGGGGTGGGGATGGGGGGGGGGGGGGGAAGTATAATGTGAGAGATCGGTGGGAGGAAGGTGGAAAGGAAATGGGGGGGTGGTAGGACCTATCATGTGTTTATTTAATTAGGGTTCCATGAATTTAATGTCTTAGTAAATGCAATCTCATCACTACAAAACGAAGAATCCTATTTCTTTATTTATTATTTTTTTTAATAGTTAGATTTTGGTTGCGAAATATTGCTTTCTTCGTTTGAAAAAATAAAGTTCGTCTTTATTTATTGTACCAAAAATAAATAAATTGTATCGTAAAAATTAAATTAGTTCCACATTACAATTTCTAAAGTTCGTCTTTATTTATTGTATCAAAAATAAATAAATTGTATCGTAAAAATTAAATTATTTACACATTACAATTTCTATAGTATTCTTATGACAACAAAATATAAGGAAATCAAAGCAAAAAATAAACGGGGTATAAGTAAAAGTTAACGACTTATAAATTTTTTTTATTAAAAAACATTATGCATGGTATTTCACATAATATATATATATATATATATATATGTTGATGGAGTGAATTGTGAAATGAAATTAGTAGAAAATACAACTTAAAATTAATAATGTTTTTCTTTCTTTTATATATATATGTGTGTGTGTGTGTGTGTGTATATATATATATATATATATATATATATATATGGGTGGACAAAAAATAAATTGAAGAAACAAAATCACTTCTAAGTTCAAATCATACATTTATATTTTTAATTTGGGATTTCTTTATCTTTTTCTTTACTTATTTCACCAAAACTTTAGAATCATGTATTCATTGTATACAGACTACAATTTTTTTCATGGTAAATTTTTATTTTCCATAAAAAATTTATTTTTGAATTTATTTGATGTTTTTTTTTTTTTTGAACGATTACCATTTAAAGTATTCAAAAATTTATTAGTTATTATTTCAAGAACAAAATTAATGGAATATTTTGTTTAAATTGTATTATGTAATTGACATGTCGTTTCATTAGGGTAAAGCTAATGAACTTAAACTCACAAATTCAAAATATGTTCCTCGATTTCACTCGTTTTAAGCTACTCTTTTAGAAAATTCATTATGTTTTTTCTAACAATATAATTACTACAAAAAAAAAAAAACCGTCTGACAAATCATTGAATTAAAAAAAATATTTGAAAAGTTGTTCGAATATTTGAATCGATCGACAAATTTAACACCATGAAATACCATAAGCCTCTTATAATAAAATAATTATGTAGCTAAATTATCATTAGAAAAATGATTAAAACTAAAATAGACCAAGTTAACAAAACAAATTCTTCATCATCTCTCCTATTACAAGTTCAAACTTGGCCCTTGACGACTTTGGATGGCTCTCAATTTCCTTTTTTTCTTTTTATCGAATTATAATTATTAATTATCTATTTTGAGACCGTACATATTATTTTATTTACAAACATTCATATAAGCGTTCTAAAATATATATTCATACAACACTCGATAAAATTTAATATATACACTATACAATACATAAACAACTAATTAGCGCATTTGTCGTGTGAAATTTTTTCTACATTTCGTCAAATGACTTTCATGAATGTATCTTTCTCTTTCGTCTAAAGAATCTTTCATTTTTAATATACACAATTTTACAAAATTAAAAAAGAATATTTTTATTTTTTTCAAACGATACATATTTTATGACAAACAAGTAATAGTTGCGGCTCGAACTCTTCCCAAAAGTTAGGTCCATGTAGAGTTGGGACATGGACCAAATGTCATTCAATTGAATTGAAAAGGGCAAAAATGGTATTCTACACCAAATTTGTGGTCGAAGTCCCAAAAAGGGCAAAAATCATGTGACATATTGAATAGTTATGTAAGAATACTACTCCTTGCCTTTGTAATAAAAGAGGTATTGTGAAATTTGAGAGGGACTTAAAACTCACTTATCACTTTCACTTCTTCCTCTATTTAATTTGGTCATGTGCTCTATAAGACTTCTTAATTATGCCTCATCTCAATTTTTTTTTTTTTTTTCAAATCGAGGCTACATTTAATAACATACGTCGAATATTTTTCTTATCTGATTCTTACGCACATCACTATACAGTTTGTGTTTTTATATATACGTAAAGAGTATTGAGCAGCTTCTGCACAATCTTAATATATATACCCCACAAAATGTAGTAGTTTCAAACTTTCTAAACAAATTATGAACTAAAAAAATAGAAAAATATTCGCCGAGTCGCTTGAAAGAGGACGTCGTAGAGACTATAGATAAACTTTTAAAAATTTCCTTAAAAAAACCCTCAATGTGTTTATGGGCAAAAATCATTTAACGAGAAGATAGAGGATGTTTTTAACTTTCAAGAACCCACTAAATAATATGTTTAGGGTAGCATACCTTAAGATTTAAGACACAAACATAAAATAATTATCGTACCAACCGATACATATATATATATATATATATGTATGTATATATAGTTACATATAAAAAAACTACAACCTACAATTTAACTTTTTCTACCTTATAATTCAAATTGGGCTAAGGTTGATGTCAGGTAATGGCATGCGATGTTAGTTTATTTTATTTTCTTCAACTCTCCATTTTTATTTTTATTTTTATTTGGTGTGACTTTTTATAGAAATTTGTGTACCACAATAAAGTAGCAGTTTGTAATTAAGAACTTACCAACCTAATAAATAATATTTTTTATTTAAAAAAATGTATTTTTAATTTAAAACAAATAAAGAATAATATGAGGATGGTGCATGCTCTTCTGGACAAATCACTGCTTAATCAGAACACTTAAGTTGGGGCACAGTATTTGCTGGCAATTATTGATTTGTCCATTAATTGAATACTTCATATGAACTTGTCAGACTGCCAGAATATATACTCTGCAATAAATAATTAATTTAAATAAATACCAAAAAAAAAAAAAACTAAGTTAGGATAATCCCAAATTAATTATTGGATGCTAATGTTTTATATATTTTAATTTGCTTGACCGCCATATGTTTTTTTTACAAAGTTTAAATTAACCAAATAATCAAAATGTGGGACCCGCAATTGTAAATCCATATTATATAGTCTTATAAAAATTCAATAATCAACCTTCGATAAAACTCACTACTTATATTTAACTTTCTACCCTAAAATCAAGATTTTTGTTTCTGACACTGAAAAGGTAAAAAACTGAGACAAAAATAAAAGCAGACATCTTCTAGGCTTTCATTGTGTCGTAAGTGAAATATTCTTGTCCAAACAACTCGTCCCAAGTGTGCAGTGACAATATTCGATGCGCGCATTTGATGTGGGACCTTCAATTGTAAATCCATATTATATAGTCTTATAAAAATTCAATAATCAACCTTCGATAAAACTAACTACTTATATTTAACTTTCTACCTTAAAATCAAGATTTTTTTTCTGACACCGAAAAGGTTAAAAACTAAGACAAAAATAAAAGCAGACATCTTCTAGGCTTTTATTGACTCGTAAGTGAAATATTCTTGTCCAAACAACTCGTCCCAAGTGTGTAGTGACAATATTCGATGCGCGCGTTCGATGTGTGCAAGAAGAATACAAATGGACATAATTAGTACTCTTTCACAAGATCATGATGAATGATTGAAGAGGGGCAAAGTATGGTGCAAAGTTGGGAGTTTAGGGTTTGTAATTTTTGGACATTTTAGGAGTTAGGACAAAGGGAGAGCATGTGGGCATCTGAATGTTCATCTAACAATTCACCCTTGTAATAATAATTAATGTTCATCCTTCTAACTGTTTTGGATTCAACTACCCATCTATTTCTTCTGCACTAACACCCAAAATTAGTTGGAGAGAATCACTATATCTAAAGAATATAGGTACAATTGCCTAACCATTTATGGAATATATATATATATATATATATGTGTGTGTGTGTGTGTGTGTGTGTTTTAAAGATTCAATCTTTTGAGCCCTCATGGTATATATGGTTGTAAGATTGTTCCAATTAAAGATGATTTTCATGGCTTTCTTCGGCATAAAATAAAGTTTATAATCGATATACTAGAGGGCAATCTGGTCAATTTAAATTAAAACAACTCAAAATTGATGATACTAGTGTCATAAATAGTAGTCGGACGAGTCAAGTATGAATTATGTGTCCTGTTATGAAATCGGTTAAAATTATCGTTTTATTTTTATTTTTTCAATCAATTAAAAATTAGATATGTGATATAAAGTGTTGTCGTCACTAGACTATCAAGACTTGTGATTCTAGAAAGCTATGATTTCTATTGAAATACACAATCTTATAAAATCCTCTTTATCATTTGAACTAATTAGTTTAATTTCAACCATGATTATATTATTTTCTTACAAACTATAGTAGTTGAAGAGTGGCTAATAAAATTTCTGAAACAATATTTTCCACTAAGTTGACATATTTTTGTACCAACAATTAGACATATCCCCATTTTAATTTAATTTATCCAAAAAAAATATTCCTGATCAATATTTTGGTCGTGTGGTTGAAGATTCCCCTGTTGGGACATTATTATTATTATTATTATTATTATTATTATTATTATTATTATTATTATTATTATTATTATTATTATTATTATTATTATATAATTGAGGATGAAAAATGGTGTGGAAAGTGAAGTGAGTTGTCTCCCATGTTGATGATTGGTAAGAAGAAGCACATGGTGAGTTGACCTTACAATGTTTTGTAACTTTAGCCTTAATCATTTGTTTAAGTACTTAATTTTTGTACTAAACTATAATTAAGAAGGGATTATGACACTTACCCACCCTTCATTTTGTCTGCATATCTAATAATTCTCAAATCTTGTTACCATTGGAAGCATGCACCAACACATCATCATCATCACCATCATATATATATATATATATTATATATATGCATATGTATGTATGTATATGAAATTCATGTCAGTTATTTATTTAAAAAAATAATTGTGATATCGAATCAGGATCCTTGTGCAAATTATTTATTTGAATGCTGTAATTGAGATATGAAATATTCCCTGAGAAAGAAAAAAAAAATGAAATCTCAAAAAATATTATTTGTTTTGGATATATAATGTGACTCTAAATTATGTAGTGTAACTGATTATATTTAGAGTGGGTTTTGTGTAAAAGGATTACACGTGTAACATGATTTAAAGTATTATTTATATAACTATAAAGTATTACTTGTTTAACTATAAAGTATCACTATTTAAAATAACTAATCAGCAGTGATACACTTAAAAAAATAGTGATACTTTATAGTTAAACAAATAATATCTTACATTATGTCACACGTGCAACCGTTTCACATGAGTTTTTGCGTTATATTTATATTCATAATGCACAGATTTAAAGTTATTTGTTTTCCGACTATTTAACATGTAAATTATTTGTTTCGTTTTCTTATAATATATCAAATTAATCTTCCTTTTACACTCTTAATTTGATATCTACATAGCATACTTTAAAATAGAATATTAAATTAAAAGAATACACTTGTTTGTCAATTGATCATTTATATTAGTTTTAAATATTTATTGTGGATTAAATTATTTGTATCGAAACTAATAAGAAATCGAAATAAAGTATATGTGTTTATGTATCTATTCTGCTAATTTAATATTGAGGGAGAATAAAGTATATATTGCCAGCTTATCTATTTTAAATGAATATGTAATGTGTGCAAAATAGATAATAAAATATAAAAATCAAGAATGATCACGTACCCATCGTTTTATATTAGAATATTAGAATATTTTGTTTAATAAAAAGTAGTCTTTAATTTAATATGCATCAAAATTTTATAGTAAAAAAATTAATTATTTCAATTAAATTATGCGGATGTAATTTCCATACATTATCGACGAACACATTAACACACTTATTGTCCTTTCCTTCTACTGCAAAAACCAAAATTAAAGTCAACAAATCATGTCCTGTAGTGCGACGGTATAGTTGAAATTAACTAATAAAGTAGTTCTAACAAACACTGTAGTGCTCAAGCCTAATTTCCATGATTAGACACCAAACTTGTCTTGATTAGGTTTTGGTCAACATACTAAGGCCCTTGGCATAGCATCGGGGGCTTGCAACTCGATATTGGTATAATATTGTCCGTTTTGATCCAACTCTACCAGATTTTGAGCTTAAAGACACCTCGAAAACACCTCACTCCAAAGAATTCGCGACAATGGATGGCTTAATCCTAAGTGAATCGTACAACGTAGGGTGGAATTGCATCGGGTATATCTCCACCACCATACGTCTCTCGCGCGCACAGACACACGTGTGCATGTGTATGTGTGTGTGAATATTTTTCTTGGTATGGCATCTCCAACTACAAAACACCAAATGAAATTAAAATCAAAACCTTCCAACAAAATTTGCATCATCATCACCATCGCTGTTGTGAAATTGGTGTTCATTGTAGTCGTCCTCGTGGGAGGACCCATCTTCCCGAGCGCCAGCATCAGAAATAGCACTGAGAGTCTGGTGTGAATTCCAATCGGGTGGGAACGTCTTCTGGAGGGCTTCTGTGATTCCGCCACCGCTCCTCTCGATTTTCCGCAAGCATTTCGACCAGTGAACTGCCGTGCCCATGTCCACGGTTAACCCACATTCGACCATCTCTTCGCATAAGTTGAGGATACCTGTGTGGATGTAATCTTCTGCAACTGTGGCCCTAGATAGTAGTGACGTCATTAGACAATGGTATACGGCTTTATCTGGTTTAAATCCTGCCTGCTTCATCTCCTCAAAGCATTTCAGCGCTTTCTCTGGGAGAGAAGCACGGGACCACCCGTGTATGAGGGTTGTGTAGGTCTTTATGTTAGGCTTCACTCCAAATGCTTCCATCTCTTTGATTGTATTCATTGCTCGCTGGAGAGAGAGAGAGAGAGAGAGAGAAGAAGAAATGTCAGATGCAAGTGCTTGTTAACATGCACACATCATGGAGGCAATTGCCCAAAATTCATGAACACCAAACAATCTAATCTATCAGTATTCCTTTTTGTACTTCTTGCACCAATCTAATTGTCTTAGTTTCTTGCATTTCTACAAATTGTTCTGTCATTTGTTTTTTTGGTGATTAATAGTCAACAGAAGAATCATGGCTCCCTCTCTCTCCCTCTCTATTCTTGTGAGATTCTAAAATACATATCCAGAGGAAACGTTATTTCTCATAACCACGAGCTTATAATGAAATGCGATGAAGTGCTATTATACATACCAGCATGTCTCCAGCCTTGCAACAGGCATTTATGAAAGACGTGTAAGTATGGATGTCCGGTTGCACGCCTTCTTCTCTCATTTGTTGCATCAAATCTGCAGCCTCCCAAACATCACCCCGGCGGGCCCATCTGCATCGAAAGAAGAGAAAAAAAAGGTGAAGACAAGATAAAACCAATGCGAAAGTGGACTTAGTGTACAAACTAATCCATACCCATCGATTAATATGTTGTAGATAAAAGTATTCCTAGGAATATTTTGTGCGCTCATCTCTTTTGTGACTGCTAATGCACTTTGCATCCTGCCCGATTTGCAGCATGCCTTGAGTAAGGCCTCGTAAGTATAAACATCGAGTTCAAGCCCCTCATTTTTTAGTTTAGAAAAGTATTCAAATGCTTTTCCAGTATCACCCAGTGATGCATAGCCATGCATAATGGTTGTGTATGTGTGCTCGTTGGGACTAATGCCAGCGAGCAATATCTCGTCTAATATATTCTCGGCCTTCTCCATCTACAGAAAATAAAGAAGACCAATAACTAGTTAGAGAATGCTGAAAGTCTTCAAATCTTTCCATACAAGCTCGCATGTTTATTGTAAGAACCCATGTGTGTGTGAGAGAGAGAGAGAGAGAGATAGAGAGAGATAATGTACCTGACGCTTTTCGACAAGGCCAAGAATCAAACCGTTGTACGTCTGCACAGTGGGAATGCATCCGCTTCTCCTCATCATATCAAAAACATCGAGAGCACCTCTCATGTTTCCAGCCTTTGCATAAGAATGAATTATGGGCATAAATGTTCTTGAGGTCGGTCTATGCCTCTCCTTTTTCATTTCTTCAACAGTACGAATAGCTCGTTCCATGTTACCCATCCCACAAAACGCTCTTATTATATTATTGTAAAGAATGGCATCGGGTTTTAAACCGTCTCTGATTACATCTTCGAATACTGAAAAAGCATTGGCCCAATCTTTTAGTTTTATAAAACCATTGATCAACATGGAATACGTCTTCATGTTGTGCTTTATGCCTGCCTGTTTCATCATGTCACTGACTTCCAAAGCTTTATGAACTTTTCCCATCTGTGAAGTAGAAAAGACAATTTATGACTTCAATAGAATAGGAAGCTGAAAACACATTCAATCATTACAACAAGTTTACGAGCAAGCAACATACGATAGCATTCACAGAGCAATATGTAGAAAATTAAAGTAGATGCATACACACAAAGTTAACGAGTTCGCTCACATACGAGAGCAGTGTCACCAATATTTGCTTAAATTCTTCAAATGAATATATTGTGCATAATTAGTGAAGCAAGTGAAGTGACGAAAATAAATAAAGGACACAAAAGTGCAGAAGATCATTCACCTAGATTTTCACGGAGATTATATAAAACTGGTTTCTGAAAATGTTCGGATATATGCAAATCACTAGTTGCCGGAAGGCGAAAGAAAACATAAAAGGCGCAATATCAGATCTCAGCAAAACAAGCAACTAATACGGATAGTATGTATGTATGTAAGCTACCTTAGTGTAAAGATTGATGAGACACCCATAGGTAATCACCTTAGGTGTAAAGCCACATTCCTACAGCAAAAAAATAAATGTCAATGTGCAGTATTTTATGTAACCAGAGAAAAATACAAGAGCACGAATTCTATCCTTTATAATAGAGCTTTAGAATGACGTATTCTCTTGCAAAATAATTCGATTTCACTTTTCAATTGTTGAGTGAATTATCAACACACACACGCACACATCTCTATGCCTTCGGTGCAAATGCTTGGCAACAACATCTTGCTTAAGCTTTTTAATTTTATTTTTTTTAACAAAAGCTTTTCATTAACTATCCGAATTAGATAACGATCACCTTCCAGAGAAATTAAAAACAGGATTTGCATCATACAAACAAATGGCCTTCAAAATCAACGAAACCTTAAGTAATTACAAAAGTGTTTACCTTAAGTCTATTAAAAACCATCAGACACTTCTCTTCATTTTGTACCATGGTATAACCATCCATCATGGTATGATATATGTCAATTGGAGCATCGATTCCCTCTTCTTCCATCTCTCTTACCAATGCTTCAGCACGGCTTAAGTTACACGTTTGACTGCATTTATGACAAATACTCAAAATGATCTCACAGGGTAAGAAAAAAACTATATTTATTAAAAAAATAGCATAGACAATTATCAGTCGAGAGCATATAGCTATGACATAAGCTCACTGAACCCAGGATGACTTCATCTAATAGCTCTCTACAAGATAACCAGATAATCAAATGAGAGAGCACATATTGAAACCATGCCACGGCGACTTCCAGTAATAAACTTTCTTTACGCTGAAAAAATTTCTAACCCGCCTCTTCAATTTCACATATATGAGCATTCTCAGGATTCATAATTCCACTTTCTACTTCTTTAGCAGTTGTTTTATCACTTTGTAAATTATTTGCAGAAATTAGAATGATTAAACAAACATGGATAAATACAGTAAAAAGAAGTGGAAGACAGTAGATAACAAAATGTATGGTCAAGGGATCAGTAATCCTCTAAAATACGCCTAACGAAGCAATGCTTAAATTGACTGACAGAGAATATATGGCAGGCGTGAAGGGTATTTTCTCTTTCACGAAATCAATAAGTATCAATGGCAATTATATGCAAAATCAAAGTCTTACAAAAGATTTCCAAACCATCAATTTCATCCTCTACGCCGAACCCACTCAAAGCAGAACACCATAAACACATCTAAACACACACATGCCAAGATTTAGATGCAAGCCTAATATACCATATTTTGAGAAAATCTTGTGGAAATTCATACATTCACCTTACAAGAGAAGGAGCAAAATGGTGTATTCTCCTTTTGAATATATTAGAATCAGAATTGAAAGCACTAGTGTAAATACTAAAATCAACCCACCAATTAGCATAAATTATGTTCCCATATATGATTGCATTTAAGGCTGTGAGTCTCTCTTTCGCCTCCATAAACCATAGCTCTGCAGCTCTTCAACAAACAGCAGAAAAAATATCAGAGGAAGAGAATATCAGATGGAGCAGTTCAAAGGTAAGTTCAAAAGGCAGGGACAAATAGACAAAATCATAATCAACAAATTGATGGCTCACTTGGAGAAACTTCATGCTAAACATCTAAAAAACAAAGAAAGAAGAAGCTGGCAAAACTAGGAGCCCTTGCACTAAAGTAGATGAGATGACTGACGTCTTTACATAATGAAAGACTTAAAACTGACATTTTGAATGAAAGAGGATATAGGGACAGAAATACTAAAATTACTATTCAAACTATCAACAGGCTTGTTTTTTTTTTCATATTTTAGTGATTCGATGTTATTAAGTATTTCAGGGAAAATCACGTCTTTGTATGTTTCTATATAACATGTCTATGAGAATAACGACAAACAAAAAGATTACGAATCAGAAAGCGGTCTTCTCAATTGCATTCCATCTACGTGATGGTGCAAGAAGAAGAAGTCAAAGTTTCTCAATTTGCACGAGTGTAGCTCATTATTCTAACCATCTACCTCCACCATTTATATTGATTCATTTGCTTTCCCAGAGATTCACAGAAGAACACGACAAAACTATTAAACTTGTGCAGTCCAGTCTGGAGGAGCACTTAACACTATACCAACCAAAAGGGCCATATAATTAGGTGCTCAACAAGCATTGAAATACCAAAGTTTGATTAGTTAGAAAAACAAGTATTTTCATGTTTCTGGAAAACACTATGCATAAAGGTCACTAAAACATCGTTAAAACAGGCAAGCCCATAAAATATGTGCAATTCATTGCTACTTACTCAACATTCCCAATCCTTGCAAATCCACCAACAATAATACTGTATGTCACCAAACTCAACTCAATCCCCTCATCCCTCATCTTCCTCACACATAATAATGCTTCTTCCATGTCTCTTCCTACAGCATAAGCATGAACGAGGCTGCACAATGAAAACTTCATTTATTTTTTATTAATTGATAAAATTACAATTTGATACTCTAAAAATGAAAAAGATACATAACCGTTTCATGTCCTTGCATCTAATAAGTTGACCATGCACAAAAATTTTAGAATTACCAAATGTCTGGATAAGTTCTATCAAATCAGTCTACAGATATTCAGGGGGTGTTTGCAATGGATTGTGATTTTAAAAAAGTGATTCCAATTGATTTTGGTGGGCAAATGAAAAGCAGTGGGTGTTTGAAAATAAAAGTGATTTTAGCCCGCATAAGTGTTTTTGGCCTAAAATGAAGAATTCATTTTTTTGCAGAAAAGTCAAGAAGCAATTTTAGGTTGCCCAGGTGGAGCTTCTGAAAATTCGATCTTAATTGATTTGAAAAATCAGAAACAAGAGGTTGCAAAAACTTTTAAAATCACTTTTTCTTGCTAAAAGTAATTTTTGGCTGCTTAAAATAGTTTGCAAACACCACCTCACTGATATAGATAATGCTTCTCAGGCATTGTAATGACAGTAGAAAAAATGAACAACTTCAGCTACATGTAGCCACTGGACACAATACCATACTAAAAATACAATGGGCTAACAAATCATTGAGGGCTGAAACTGAAATATGATAACATATACTTTGTGTATACATGTAATGTTGGTTCAATTCCCCTTGCCCGCATCTTCTCAAATGTTTCACGTGCGCGATGCATATCTCCTCGCCTAGCATAATAGTTCACCATCAACCCAAACTCTTTCCTGGAAGGCTACAAAAATAGAAATAACTAATAGTGGATGGATAGAGTACAATGAGCAAAACAATTTTTCGAAGACTATCCTATTCGGCCTGAGTAAGGAGCTAATGAGACATGATATCTACAGAAATGCAAAGCACATGTATGTTTCAGGCATATGAAGCTACATTATTACTGTTCAATTTATACAAGCAAACACTATCAGGATCAGCAAATCAGGCCACTGCATAGTCCACATACACTCTTATTCTGTTTTTCGGCGACAGTGAATAAGAATACTACAGCAAGTAGGCTGTGACACCTCCAACAGCAATGCTAAGAACTTTGGTTTCAGAGGACCCTCCACTTATACAAGAGAGGTACATCAATTGTGATATCAAATGAAATCACCCCAATTGTAACTATGAACGAACCTACCAACTACATTCTGGATTTCTTATGAATGTAATGTAATCCTGCATAACATGTTAATGCACTAACATTCACCAGCAAGGTCCTCATAAACTACAATTAAATTGATTCTCATTTTAGTGGAAGATGGTCTGGTTGCCTAAGACTGTAAACCTTATGCACGTTAGGAATTAAGTCTGAATTGGCCTTTGAATTCTGAAGAAATCTCTATATACTCTAATAAGAGAAGTGTACGATGTTCTTTAAGCATTCAAGCTGCAGTAAAACAATTTAAACTTAACAACAGGCAATATAGAATTCATCTGCTGAACTCATTTGCTGAAGTTCAACGAAGATAAAACTTCTATGGTTCATGTATGGCATTAGTATATGCTTATAGCAGCTCTATACTAGGTTTGGTTGACATCCATATGAGTTCATGGAATATCAAAATCCAAATTTTACCTTTTTAATCCTCTCAAAAGCTCGGACAACCGCCTGCCAATTCTCTGGTTGAGATTCGAGAACCTTCCGGAGATCATTCCGTGAACCTTCCCTCTCTTTATGCCACTTAGACCTGTACTCTTCCCCATCCTCTTCTTTGCCCACCACCCACCTCGCCCTCTCTGCATATTTCCCCTTGATTCTCTTTCCATTATCCAACTGCACAGTTAACACTCTCCCATGAAACTCCACCCCATCAAACTCCACAGCCTTCATTGCAGCCTTTTCAGCCATATGTCCATTATATATCACAAACCCAAATCCCATATTCCTCTCCAGTTCATCATGACCCTTTATCAGGATCACATTCTTTATGGGCCCAAATTGCCTGAAAAATTCAGCTACCTCATTCTTCTTTACCCAAAGTGGTAAATTACCCACAAATATCTTTCCTTTTTCCCTAAATTCCACTTCTTTATCATTCTCCTCCGCCTTTTCGAAAACCTCATCTTCAATTTCATTTGCTTGGACTGGTTCTTCCAGCGGAGGCAAGACTGGTGGGAGGGGAGGGGGCGGAGGGGAAAGTTTGCTCGACAACCAAAGCTTATTACTTAGAGAATCATGGGATGGTGAGTTGGTGACAGAAGGGTTGTTCTGGGAGTTGACAAGTCTTTTAAGGGGGTTTTCGGGAAAGTGAGAGGAGGATGAAGTGGATGTTCTCAGAGGCTTGTGAGTGATGGGACGGCGGAGGTCGGCGGAGTTGGTGGTGGGTTTTTTTGCATTGTCTTGTGATGAGTTGGAAGCAAGAATGAAGGAGGCAGCGGAAGTGGTGGTGGTGGCAGGGTGATGTTTTCCGGCGACAGCGGAGGTGGAGAAAGGTAGTGGAGTGTGAGAATATTGAACGGTGGAGGAGATGGAGAAGATATCCATTGGTTTATCAGTTTAATCTTTATGCAAGATTGAGATGAAAATCAACTACCAAAATTCCTATATACCACCAAAAACTTGTCATCAACACAAACACTATTTTATTTTCCTTTTTTGGCAAAATCTTCCTTAATTCGGTTTATACTATTATTTATTAATTTAAAAAATATTGTTATTAATTAATTATTTTTAAAAAATAATAATATCTTTTAAATATAAATAATATTATAAATTAAATATATTAATAATAATATTATAATTAGATGCACACTCTATCTTATGCACAAAAGACTGATCCATTATTTTCTTAAAATAGACAAAAAAAACTTAATTTTTTTTTTCTTTTTTTTTTTTTTTGTGAAACCTTTTTTATTTTGTCTAGAAATATTTTTATTATTATTATATTATTTAAATAGTAACATTAAATTTTAAAAAGTAAAGTAAAAAATATATATTCCAGTAATTTTATGTAATTAGTTTATATGTTGAATAAATGAAGATAAATTGCTTGATTTAATTTATCTTATTTTATATAATTTTTATCAGGAAAGACCAATTCGGCAGAGAGCCCATTTACTGGAAATTTGCAAGCCCAGTCCTTTTCCCACTCCAGCCCAAGACCCAAAACCCAAGCCCAAACCCAAGCCCTAATTTGTTAAAACCCCTAATTTAGTTTCTTATAATATGAATTTCAAGAAAAAAACGAAAAGAACACTTCTCGTACTATTCATTCTTCTTCTCGCGCACTCACGCTCCCAACTGCTGCCTCTCTGATTCACCGCCATTCACGGAATCCCATTTTTCAAGGTTAACTTCTTTATCGCTATTACTGTGCTTTATCGGATTTTGGGTAATTGTGTGCTGTAGATAACCATTAGTTTGCGAGGATTTTACTTCTACAGTTTTAGAGAAACCCATGATTAATGTTGTGTGGAGAGATGTTTCTAAGATGAATTATTTTCACGTTAATCTGAATTATGGGGGTATTCGCTTATTGTGTTGTGAGGCTATTTTTAATTTGTTGTGTTGTTTATTTGGGAGCAGTTGCAGAGTTAATTTGAAAAATGAGTGGAGCAGCAGAGAAATCATCTTCCACAAAAACTCCTGCTGATTTTCTGAAATCAATTCGTGGACGACCTGTTGTGGTCAAACTGAACTCCGGGGTAGACTATAGAGGTGACTTTTATGTACTTTTTTCTATTTCCTTGCTGATCCCTTGTTTGTTGTTTCTGTTTGTAATGTGTGTGGCGTTTTCATTTACGTTTTTTAGTTTTTACATAATTGTGAGTTCAATGGCACTTGAGTGGAGAATGTTTGCACCGGCGGTATCCTCTTTTTTCTGCTGACCTTCTTCTCTTCCATTCCTACCCCTCGTGGGGTTGGGGTTGGGGATGGGGGTTGTCTGAAATTTTATCATTGACCAAATAGATTGCGTTTTATTATGCATCAGAGATTTCTGTGTGGGATCGTGAACCTTGGTTGTCTACAAATCTTGAAATAATTATGTACTCTACTGCAATTCTTGGATAATCATTGGCCAATTGGAATGCTGTCTAATTATGCATCAGGGATTTCTGTGTGGGATCTTGATCCATGTGTTGGCTTAATTTGGACTCTATTGTTAGGTCATAGTGATTCCCAGAATCACATGCCTATTCCTGGGAATCGGAGTGTTCAGAGTTGTTTTAACCAACTCAATTTCCCTCAATGTGGCAAGGACTCAAACCTGAATGTGCTGTGTAGTCTCTTCTCATCAAAATAATGACATTCTTAAAACCCCAAAGTTAAATGACAATGATGGCTAGCTCTATACAAAATTGATTTTTATTACTTAATTTTTCTGTTCAGCAGTGAACTGAATATGCCTTCTTTTTTTTTTTTTCCTCCAATATTCTTTTCTTTTTTTGGGGTAGGGGGTTAGTAGTGTCTTTGGCTTTTCAAAAATTCATGTGCAGAGTATCTGCCTTGATTCATGAAGAAATAGGGTTACACTATCAGAATATGGTGGTTGGAGAAGTCTTAAGGTGGTATCAGAAAGGTGAGGAAATTGGTGCTTGATGTACATGTATGGTGAACCCCGATGCATTGGATTATTGTGGCACTGATCAGATTTTGACCTTTCAAATGAAAAAGGTGGTATGATACAGATTTTTGGTGTGTGCTTAGAAATTTGTCTAATTTACTTTACTAAAAGGCTATCTGGAAAACCAATAAACATTATCTTTTATACGGCAAGAATAAAGAGGATGAAATATGTTTGGTGACTGAAGGGAACCATATCTTGCAATCAACAATAAAAAGCATTTTGAAACCCAATGAATCCAGCAAATTTAGACCAGGGACTGCCATGTGGAAGTGCTAGAGTTTATTGGAATGAAAAGTAATGTTGAAACTAAAATAACCAAGCTAATAGATTGCAGAATACTGTGTGGTGGAGTTAATTCCTTGGAATTGTTTTGGTTAAAGTTTTAAGTAAATGCTGTTTGATTGTATGTAGTTCTGAAATAGAATACTCTTATAACCTAAACATGTTCATATGAGTACACAGTTCTGCATTATTCTACTAAAAACATGGCATTAATTTCATCTTCCTAATTTCGTTTTTCCTGCAGGTATCCTCGCATGTCTGGATGGATACATGAACATCGCCATGGAACAAACAGAGGAGTATGTGAACGGCCAGCTGAAGAATAAATACGGGGATGCCTTCATTCGAGGAAATAACGGCAAGTGACAGTTTTCAGACAAGCTTTGAATCTGATACGCCAGTCTTTTAACTATTTCTGATTTTTGATGTATTGCATAACTTGTTTTTCTGAATGCAGTACTCTACATCAGCACGTCGAAAGGAACCTTGGCTGAAGGGACTTAGCCTTCTGATCTCACAATAGGGCCGGTATATTGTAACCATGCCTCGCATGTGGAAAGAAACTTGTCTGTAATATGTGGTCACTGATGATACTGGATTCAGTTAAGAAATGGGTGGTTGAATTTTCTTGCTTATTTCAAAATGTAAAATTGTGATTAGTGACCATTTATCTACATCTCTGTAGTAGCTACGGCCATTGTTCCCTTCTACTAATGTACTCATTCTAATTGCTATGCAGAAACCAAAATAACCACCTGGGTTCTTGTATGGTTCTTCCAAAAATGATAGCTATGTTTTTATTCATTATATGCCGTGGTGAGAATCTCTTTGACAAAAATCATTCGACATGCATGTAATAAACTTAGCTCATCTTAGGGGTAAAGGACAATAAGAGTACGATTGAGCCCGAGTTGAATCAATGGTGTCAAGTTTGAGCTAGATAATTAGACGGCAGGTTCAATTAACTTGAGTTTGACTCGAACTCAAAAGAATATTGATTTAGTTGGAACATGAGACGAACACAAAATAAAATGGACATGTGTATAGAGATAGAGATTTAACATCATCAATAACAAATAATGTGTTGATGAAGTTGAAGTATACAACGAACACAATAAAATACAGTTCAAATTGAAATATCAACAGCTTAAGAATCAATCTAGCATCCAGGAATAATCAAACTATTGATGATTTTGCTTTTACACATTGTTCATTCATCAAAACTGAACACAAATAATAAAACAAGTAATACTATTTTCAGTTAACCAAATAGATGAGGAATTAAATGGAACCATCGTCATTTTGTTTCTGAAGTTATGATCTAACCAACAAAATTTTCATCTGAGAAATCGAAACCCCAACTCAAATAGTAACCAACAAAAGACAAGAACCCATGTTAAGTGTATTGTCGTTCATACTCCATAAAAAGCTTTGCAATGTTGTGAAGTAAACTAAGTATTAAATCTGTATCAAAAACATAATAGTTTGAAATATCACATGACTCGATCAATCATGTAACTCAAGGCTATTACACACCCTAGGCTTTGCAAAAACCTCTGAAACAACATAGGTAAAGTTTGGAATAAATGCACCTTGACTAAAAGATCCAAGAGAAGCAAAAAGAGTTGGACTAAAACATTCAATAATTCCACATAGGGTTGGAGTGAACAGATAAATCAAGAATCACTTCAACTGCTCATTGCACTGTGGAGTAACAATCAATCGTAGCTCATTCCTTTGTCTTCTTCCCTTTAGCCTCTTTGCCGGGGGCGGTCTTGAACGGAATGAATGATTTCCCGCCCATGAATGGTCTAAGAGCCTCAGGTATTTCAACCCCGTCCTCCTTCTGGTTGTTCTCGAGGATGCAGCAAATTGTCCTCTCAGTTGCTGTGAGTGTAGAGTTCAACATATGGACATATTCTTTGGTTTTATCATTACTCTGCAACCATAATCATAAAAAGTCAGATTTTTTACAGGAGAGAATGCAATTTCAAATCAGAACAAAGCATTGCCTATATATCCTGAGGGAATATCTTAATGGTTTTCTAATAATGCCTCAACTGATATTGATGTGCAAGAACATAACGAGCAATATTCAGTAGATAATCCGAACCTTCTTTTGCCCATAGCGTGTTTCTAATCTTCTTGACTGATAGTCAGTGCAGTTTGAGCAGGAAACAAGTTCTCTATACGTCTTTGATGCTGGGTACCACCCTTCTAAATCATATTTCTTTGCAGCAGCATCATTCAATGCACCAGAGACGATAGATACAACTTGGTACGGGATATTTAGCTGCTCATGGAAGAAATAGTTTAACAAATTTCAATTGAAAACAGAAAATACCTTAGTGGCAAGCAGTAAACAAACATTGTTTTCATAGCCAAATCATAGTATAAAGATAGAGAGGTCCATTTACAAACTGCTTATTACTTCAATGCAAAGGTGCAGGTACTACATCGCATGTCAGCTATTATCCAAAAAGAGATTATTCAGGAAAGAGATGGAATAAATACCAGCTTGTAGAAATCCTCAGAATTTTTTAGCATCTCTTCATGCATCTCCCATGAATCGCTCCCATTTGGACTAGTTAAACAGAATTGTTCCACCTTTTCAAATTGATGAACACGGAATATTCCCAGAGTATCTCGACCATGCGAACCTGCTTCTTTACGAAAGCACGAGGAGTATCCTGCATATCTGATACAACTCATAATGTCAAACAAATTAAAAGCAAAGAGCATAACAAGATAATTCTTTTGCATGCTTTAAAACAGTATAAAGCTAACATAAAGCCACAGCAAGCCAAGACGAGCAAATAGGAGCTTTCTTTCATGTAGATCCATACCTCAAAGGTAGTTGTGAAGGATGAATCCAATCATCTAGATGATATGCACAAAGTGGCTGTTCAGCTGTAGCAATCAGATATTTGTCATCTCCTTCTCCAGTAACCTGTTAGACACAGCACATTCTTAGCTACCACAATGTTAATATATTTCATTTAAAAGAAATCATAGGGACACTAATTATGCATGCAATCAATACTATAATACAATTATAAAAGGCAGCCTCCATGCAAATGGCAATACAAAATCCTTCCAACGAAAACACAAGCATAACATGAGCTCTTTTTCAATTGCATTAGAATAGAAAGTAGAAACAGATCATTAATTGACTGTTCAACTCTTCCAAGCTAATATCCAACATACTTTCGGGCATTTATAGGCTAGAAGAACTCAACATTACATTTTTATTTCTCAGTCAGCGTTATTAAGGTTCTCATATTTCATCACTTAAAGCAATGTCCTTTTCCGAATTTTGACCGTACTATCCCATGTTCGGCATAATTGGATAGTTTACTCAAGATAATAACATTATTCGCTAGCAAAAAGAATTAGCTCGAAGGCAAAGTGGCTAAATAGGAGTTATTATTAGTATGAAAAGGCTTGAGATAATAAGATTAGAATACATAAAAATATTTCTCAAAGTGAATCACTTCATTCTCTTCTACCAAGTAATATAATGAACCTACAGGAATTCTGATGAATGGTGGTCCACTCTGACAAAAAATAAATGACATATTTAAGTAGTAGAAACTAATAATTCTCCAGAATACATGTAATTCACTTTGCATTAATACAGGGGGGATGATCTGCCACCCACCCACCATGGTTTACTTATAACAAGATAAGTCATGTATTTTATATAACATGTTCAATTCTCTACTCCACTCTCAATGCTATGCTTTTTGAGTTGCTGATAGATCAGTTAGGGGTTTAATTCTGAGTGAGTTAAATGACAAAGATACAACTCCATTCAGCTGACAAACACAACTAAAGCCTCAATGAAAGAAGGAAAACAAGGCTGGTTGGGTTCAGTTTGCCAGGAGGCAGGAACTACTAGACTTAGGTAGCATCTTTGTTTAAAATTGAATGGAAACCACCAAACTTAAGTGCATTTCAATATAGTTGTTACCAAGCTATTAGGCTAGAGAGAAAAGTTACCTTGTAAAGTTCCTCATCGAATTGAGCCAGCTGGGCGCATTTTGCCATAATATCTTTCCTCATGAAGAAAGGAGTTTGCAATGCCGTAAAGCCCCTCTTCTCCAGGAAATCAAGACCGAAATTGATTAGAGCTTGATTAAGTCGTACTCCATCCCCTTTGAGATAGAAACCTCTGCCTCCGGCTACATTTGCACCTAAAACATCCAAATCATTTTATGTTAGCAATGCAAAAGGCCAAAACTATAACAAGAAATAATAAAAAATAAAGGTTGATATATCACAAGGTAGGGGCCGAACACGTGGGCTGTTCGGGTTAATTGTAAAATCTTATGAAAATTAATAGCATGTACATTGGATTGAAAATATTATAGGCCAACACTGGCTACTGCCATATAGAATTGCTAATTTTACTCTAGTCAATTTTAAGAATTGCTTTAATTAATCACAAATAGTTGAAGTGCCATACCACCTAGAAAGAAAAGTGAATTCAATCATGCAGTTCATTCAGCTTCAGTTAATTATTTATCACATCCTCTCAACCAACCTCAA
This sequence comes from Caryopteris x clandonensis, assembly GCA_028749325.2. Taxonomy (NCBI): domain Eukaryota; kingdom Viridiplantae; phylum Streptophyta; class Magnoliopsida; order Lamiales; family Lamiaceae; genus Caryopteris; species Caryopteris x clandonensis. The sequence continues at coordinate 2,295,091 of JAPYKT020000027.1, read as the reverse complement.
AGGAGATTTAAGAGCTCATAACCTAGTCTGTCAATTCAATAGGCCAACTACGATAGCTCAATAAGTATTAAAAATGAACTCAGAGATCCGATGAGTCAGCAAACCAAATAAAAGACAAGTATACTGAAGCTTGACATAGAACACTATGGCAACTTGGACAATGAAACACAAAATAAACACTTAAAGAAACTAGTCTACTTCATCTTTTCAAGTCAAAAGCCATAAATAAATCTTTTTGAAGTCCATACATGCAGGAAAAAACCTACCTCATTTACAATGCTACTATTTGGTAATGTTTTGTAGTTCTCATTACAAGTACATAGAGAACCCATTTGGCTGGAGAAGTTTTTCATCTTTTCAAACAAGTCATCCATAATCATGTTCCCAATTAGAACACTAAGTTGAGATGAGTGAATCTATGAGTGCATATATTAGAACACTAATTTGAAATGAGTGAATCTATGAGTGCCTAACGTTAAACTCAAGGAGTTATATCGCATTCAAAAAAAAAAAAATCAAAATCAACTTCACGGATCTCAGGACTATCCAGTTAAGCATGTTAAATTCACAGTGACCACACCTTTCTTTGTATCTGCAATTGCCAGAAGCTCAACAAGCTCCACATGATTCTTCAGCTTTGGCTCCGTCCGCTTCTCTCCCCATGACCGAATAATGGCATTATTATCCTATAAAAATCTCATCATTAAGAGTAAAAAATGAATACATTAATAATCGTGGAAGCAGATAAACCTCAAAGAATGTAAAGAAGCTCAAACGCACCTCATCTTTGTCAACAGGGACTGAATCATGCACTAGGTTCCCAATAACAGACAATTTAGACTGCACAGCTGCTAGAGCCTCCTGCACCTCAGCTTCCTTTTTGGCAGTCAGTTCTTTGTTTTCCTCTGTACTTGAAATCATAGCACTTGCATCTCCTCCAGACTTCCAATATCAAGATAGAACACTTCAATCCAATATCCAAAACATATAGACAAGAGTATACATAGAACTCAATTTCCTTATTAGTTAGATCCATTTCTTTAATAGAAGTTACATTGCATCTACAGTGAAAGCATTAGCGGCTTCTCAAGATATATATTGAAGAAGCTACCCACATCTGAAAAGTCAAATGGCCAAATGACTCAAATGAGGTTATATTCATTACTAAAGAGTATACTTTTCCTTTTTACTGTTTTACTTATGCTGCTCTAGTGTTATTCTCCACCAGATCCATTATAATATTATGAATGTCATGAAGTCCTATACAAGAAAAAAGAATTATAGGCTGCAATTCCATATGATATACAATTTTTTTGTTATTGTGTGTGCGTGTGTGTGTAAAGACAGATGCGCAATTAGAAAATCCTTCAACCCTCTTTGCTCTCTTTCTGATTTTTAATTTACATGTTCTTTTATTTTTTCAATTTTCATCAGGAATTATTTTAAATCTGTTATCTTAACATCCTAGTCCCTATTCTAAGCAAAACTTTGGCTCCAAAACATAATATGAGAAGGAAACATTCCTTTGACAGGTAATTAATAAAAGAACAAAATTGATTGTACCACATTAATACTATAGGGAAACTCACGATTTTGAGGCGAGCAATCTCTTTGCTTATCCTGTTTCTATCTGTCCTCAAGGAATCCAACTCAAATTGACCTACAACCATATCACCTCCAAGTTTTATAAATCGATAAAATTACTTCAAACACAAACCAGAACAATACTAATGAAAATTGATTAGTATGATTAGATAGTTACGCTGCCGCCAAACTTTGTCGAGCTCAATGACCTCATCTACAAGATCAACATTAGCAAAACGACGGCGCTGAGACTCCCTAATTTTCTCGGGGTTCCCACCCTTCTCCTCACGAAAGAGATTAATGTCCAACATTCTTATACCCTTCTCTCTTCAGCTCCGTCTCTGCAGTTTTTGACAGTAAACACAAAATGAGATTTATATACAATTAAAACACACACACACACACACAACACAGAGCAAGTAACAACTAATCACACGATTAACAATTGATTCACTAACATCAAGAACCAGAAGTAGGTAATCCAATTGTTCAAGAAAAGCTACAAAAAGAAAAAACCAAACAAGAAAATGGAAAATGCTTCAAGAAAAACAAAACCCAGACGGGATTGAGCACCCAAATGGAAACCCTTTCAAAGTCCTTGAACAAAAAGAACCCCTGAACAGATACAGAACATTGCATCAAAACGAAGTGCACGCGCAAATAGTTGGTATGAAACTGCCATGAACTGGAAAAGCTTCCACTAATAAGATCTTAAGAGCGTGGATAATGCAAAATAAGAAAGAAAAAAGCGAGGAAAAGAAGTGATTTACTCGCACAAGTGAGAGAAAGAAAGCAGAGTGGGACAATCAACTGTTCAGTGCTGAGTTGACGACGGATGACGGAAATGAAAGATGGCTGCACCCAGGGTTTCGAAACCGTAGAGAAGACATATTTTTTTTTGTTCATTTACCCCCAAAACTTTTGGGCATGTGCAATTCGGCCCACTAAATTTCAGAATATAGCAACTTCAACCTCTTTAGCCCATATATAATTTGCCTTTCTTTGTTCTTTTCTCTTTTTCTTCTTTTTTTTTTTTTTGGATTATAATAATAAGATTATATACTTTTTATTTTTAATTAATAAAATAAAAGTACAATATTCTAAAACCATAAATTTGCACTTATTCAATTTATTTATTCGTTAATTTTGCTTATTTAATTATATATAATTTATTTAAAAAATATAAAAAAATACAACTTTAAACTTTAACTAATAAAATAAGGTCTCAATTTTTTAAAGACAACTTCTCGAGCAAAAAAATGTAATAATGTTAAAAAAGGAGTATGTTAATATTTATAATATATTATCTTTAAGTATATGCCTATAGATAAATTAGATACAGTAAGGTAAATGGGCACAAAAAAATATTTTTCCAACAAGTCAATTTTAATATTTTATAAAAATTATACATAAATATTCTATAAATTAAGTTTTACTTTATTTTAATTTGGGTGTGGTTATTTATACCCCCAAAGCCTCTAAACATACTTCAAACTCTAAATATACCCTAAGTAAAATTAATAATTATTTTTTTTTACTAAATATACATTATTTATACCCATTATAGCATTTTTATTAAAAAACAAAATAAAATAAAAAAAAATAAATAAATCAGGACTGTCCAACCAGCAATTCCCAACACAAATTGAAAAATTTCACTGTAATGTCTCCCTTTTAACCTCCACATTATCTCTTCTCTACCAAAAAATCCAAAAAAAAAGGAAAAAAGTACTAGAATAACACATTAACTTTGTTGCAGAACAGTAAAAGGTTTGAAAATAGTGGAAATTTTGTTTAGACTGCTTTTCAAATATAAATACCTTTCCTCTTATGTTAAAAAATATTTTTTTATATATATAAAAATTATTGTACACACAATTCTCAACCAAATTAAATCTGAAAAATAACATTTAGAGAATAATATTAGTGTGTGTTGCTTATCATATTTGGCATTTGCTGTGAAAGACTTTAAATTTAGAGCCGAGCCTCAATAAAAGTAAAACTAACGAGTATGAATCTGCAATTCTATAATAGTTTTATATTTTTATATTCAAGAAACATGGAGAAGAAGTAGAAACATAATTGGAGATTGAGGTTCTGCAGTTAAGAAGAAAATAAAAAAAGATAAAATTAAATTACTTTTAAATATATAAATATGTAAGAGTATGTTAATCAAACTTCTTTATATCTAATACCATTCTAATTTACTTAATGACCTCAATATGGACCCCACCTGTTATGGCGTATAGGATTTTGTGAGGATTCATATGAACTCAGGCACATATACAAAGCCCACGCTAAAGAGCCAACGCCCACTGATCACAAGCCCAAATCCATTGATCAAAAGCCCATTAAGATATACTGGTATAGCCAACCACATTGGGCTACAAAGCTCTTATTACATTGTATACTGGGCCTTCTAACAGGCCCATTTACAGAAAACCTATTTTCTCGTAACACGATTTAATTACAGTTTATGGGAGGAGAAAGATTTGTGAGGATCGAACCAGACCAATTGAGTTTTACTAGATTTTTAAATAATAATGTTAATAATTTAAAATAGTATAATATTATTTTATTTTCATATATATAACTATCATAAAATCGATAAGTGATTCCTAATATTTAACCGACGAATAATATTATAATATGAAGTTTGCGACATGTATGAACTCAAGATCGCAAATTTGCTATTTATATTTCTTACAAAAAAAATATATATTTTAATGCGTTCAGTATCAATGAACTTTTATGCAACTTTAATTCAAGTGGCATGGACAAACATTTGGATATTTTTTAGCTCGTATCAATCATAAAGGTCGTTATTATTAAACTTATGATATGTAATAAAATACGATATAAAATATTATTTTATAATTCAATTTGCAATAAAAATGTTGAAGATAATAAGAAGGAAATAAAGGAGAGAATATTATGGATACACACAGAGTTCACAATCAAAGAAGAAATGATTTAACTTAAAGTGCAAACAAGAAAAGTGGATAAATAAGACCCCCATTAATTCCTCCATCATTACACAATCTTACAAACCAATTATCTCTCTTCACCAATTTCACATCCATCATTCACCATCACCCCATTACTTCTCTCTCTAGTCTCTTTATACAAACATATATATATATATATACATATATATATATATTGGTATAATTTTGTTCATCAATCCACGAACTCGTACTAATGTGTATATCTGTAGATGTGTTAAAAACGTATAGATATCCGTCTTTTTTATTTAATATAAACAAGTATGATGTTTTTATTTTAATGTAGACATATTAATACGTATTTACAGAAAGTAGGTACACATTTTCATTATCTAGTGACAAAAACTTATTTAGCTTTAACTTTGTGTCAATTTAATGTCAAAACTTAAGTAACACAAACTCACAAACTCATGACTGAAAAAATTGTACGAAATATTCACCTATCTATCGTGATATACGTCAATATTTTATTTTATTTATTATTTAATATATTAAAAGATTATAAATAGGAAGAAAGTGAGAAACACATAAGCTAAGCCCACCATAGATTCGATGACATCAATCCTTTTCCATTACTACCCCTTTTTGGATAAACTTATGATTTTCGATTTAAAGCCATGAGGCCACTTGGATAGATATGTCCTAACCAACCGGATGCGTTGTATAGATATCCAATGGATTTAATACACATTTTCAATTATACACACTTACACTTTCCAACCATATTAAGTTTGATGTTGAAGAATTCAGATTTTCTATTTTATTTTGGATTTAATCTTTTATTTAAAATAATTACCATACAACACGTGTATATAATCACATCACTAATTAACATAAAATAATGGTATTTCTATTTCAAATCATAATTACATCTTCTATTCTAAAATAATTGTCATACAACACATGCACATAATGACATCACTAATTAACACGTGCCGTGTGTTAAATATTTTGAAACAGAAGTTGCTTTAATGCGTAATAGTCTTTCATCGTAGAAACCAAGCACCTGAAGAGCTGTCTTGGGGTGATGGTTACGGGCATCTAACAGAAGACGATGCATGTGGATCTATAACATTACGAACAAAGGAGATTTCTAGGATAAATTTAATTTCAATGAACCTTCGTGCAGGCATATTCAGTAATAGCAGTACCCATAAGCTTGGAACATGTTGACGATCTAGAACTTTAGAGTCACTATAGGTTAGCACACGGTGCCTTCGCAAACGATAAGTACAAGTGGAAGAGGAGATCGCTATGATCGTTACTCTGATTCTGAAAGAAATAGAGGTTCCAAATTCGTAACCAAAATATTCCATAAACTAGTTTTATTCGATATGAAAATATCGATATATTTATTTTTTGAATATCTATAACTATATTCACGCTTGACAACTAAATACATTAAGATATTTAGCAAGTCACTTTCATTTTATATTCCTATAACAAAAGGCTCACACTTAAATTGGATGAGACAAGTTAGCAGCAACTTTGGATGTTAGTAAAATACAATTTGATATATTATATATACATATATGTACATAAATATATATATATATAAATTATTATTCCAAAATATTGGGTTGTTATATTTTAAAATAAAATTTTTAATTATTATTATTGTGTAAATAGTGGGCAACTAGGTAGCTGCCAAAACATTTCTTTTGCTAATGTGGATTTAGTTGGTGACAACTTATTTTAATAACCACACAAATCGTATGGTGTATATAATATTATTATGTCTTTGTGGGCATGCTACTTTAGATCGAAATTTCATTTTCTTCCCTTTAGATAAAATATTGAAATATATTATTTTTAAATTCTCAAATTAAAAGATACGCACATTGATTTTTATTTCAATACCTCGTAGTAATTTCAAAACATTTAAGCTACAAAATTTGCACCAACTAGTCAAAAATTAACAAAAAAAATTTAACCTTTACCAATGAAGACAATTTTTAATCTTTATCGCCAGTCTTGACACTAGGACTAACTTTTATAGCAATGAATCGGCGCAAACCAAATGGATCCATAGTTGAGACTTGATTACTCCCAAAAGCAACCCCACTTAAAGAGGGTTCCGATACCCCACAATAAAACAAAAATATATAGGTCACGAGATACGAACCAGCTAGCCATAAATCCAAGAGAAAGTCTTGATCTTCACCGACTCAATTCCATTGAAGGTGACCTTGATCTTTATCCCGAGGCTCGACACCCAATAGCAACTCCACTTTAAGAGGGTATATACTTAGGGTTATCATCGTGCACATCTTTGGAAATTGATTAAAAAAGTAAAAAAAATTAAATTAAACTAATGCATGTGATAATGCAACTAGTATTAGGGTTTCTTTTAGGAATTAGGATTATGGTGGGATAATCAAGAACCTATGGAAATTTCACAAGAATTCAAAAGCTAAAGATTGGTATTCGTTTGGCAAGTCATGGAATCCTATGCTGGGATAGGGATAAGTTAATTATAGAAATTAAAAATGGGTCAGCATCATAATCACCAAGTAATAGTAGTTAAAAGTGGATTGATTGTGACTGATAAACATAAGGGGGGGCCCACAATCCCACCATAATTAACCAGGATTGAATAATCCAAATTGCGTGATACTAAAAGGATCCTCCTATTGACTCAGCAAGAGACAAAAAGGGCTCAATTGCTTTGGAGAAATCAGTCATGGAATTTTGTGGAATGGCCCATGAATTTTTGTCTCTCAACAAAGTGTGATCCTAATTAAATTAGGGTTCTAATTTTAATTGAAATCATTATGAGATAATGAAATAAGTATAGATACAACAATACCACAATCTAGATGTTGTCACAAGTATTAATATTAATCATGTGTTTAAAGTTCCATATATGCTGTGGTGGGTGCGCCAACGTAAGTCCCGATTATAAATATAAGGATATTTTTTAAAGTGCTTTATGGTATATTTATAAGAGAGAGAGGTTCATACATATTATATGTCATTAAAAATGAAAATGTGGGATCCACTAAAATGTATAACTGTCTCTTCTAAATACACCATGAAGTACTTGAAACGATTCAAATTCATTAATATAGAAGGTGAATTAAAAGTAAATGTACTTGAAAACCACGATTTCATCCTATTCCAAATAAGTGACGTTTTTTAAGAGTATATTAAACACTTTATTTATTCTTTAACATATGTGAGAATTTAAAAATGATATTTATTTTAAATACGAAGAATTAATATAATGTTTTTTGGGATGAAGGAGGGAAAGAAAGAAACTCAAAATAATATATAGATGTATATATAAATATACAAAGCTATAATATATATATATATATATATATGAAATTATATTTGTAGTAAGGTTAATCAAGAAATAAATAAATAAAACAAAGTGGTATGTGTGGAATGGATAATTGTAAACGCATTCAACGTTTCATTTCTTAGTCAAAATGATGATTACAAATTATGTTACACCAAATAATATAATTCGTTTGGTGCATAAGGTTTTTGGACCCATTTAATGACACTACAATTATGACACAAAAAAAATCTATCTTAAGTTACAATTCCTGGCCACTCAAAATCATATATTATAACACGATTGTGGATCAACAACGATAGTGCATATGTAATCAATGATCTAAAATTTTAAAAAATATATATATATCAATGATAAAATTACATTATATACACGTTTTTTTTAAAAGATATAAAATTTAAAAGTGCATTACGCGTTAACTCACAATCTCTTATATTCAAATTTTCCATTCTATTTTTTCTAATTTTATATTGTATTTCACTGCTTAATTTATTGACGAAAATATAATTCAGATATTTATCAGTTATTTAAACATTTATAAGTATATTATAAAGAATAGAAAAAGTGAAATATTTATGCACAAATACAACCTTCTCTATTCAATTTCTCCTCCTCTATTTGAATATTTAGTTTAAATTTTCACCGATTACTTTGTGGTTTGCTAGATATAACGATTTGAAGACATATGTATCAAGAATCGAAGAAGTGAAATACAATGTCGAAACATAGCCTTCTTGTGTAACAAAAGATGAAAATGAAGAGCGCATCAATCAACAAAGATAACACAAATTCTTGCAACTTCTTTAACCTCTTACAACTAGTTTTACAGTTAATGGATCACAAGACATCTACACTGGCGTGGGGTGGGGGGGGGGGGGGTGGGGGTGGTTGAAGCAGGGGGGTTCTTTAACCTAAAATCCCTACTTCAGCCAAGTTGACCAACTATACAACTTGCTATACTGCAGTTCCTGCAGCATGATTGACTACTCTTTTCCTTTACCCCTATTCAGAACGCAACCAACTACAAAACATGTTCTTACGAGGAAAAAGAAGTAACCCATAATGGGGAATGATTCACACTTTTAGAGTATGGAATTCACTTTCAGAGGATTCCTTCATGCTTTCTCCCGTCTTTCGACTAAGGGTGCCGTCTTCCTCGGCATCAAAGCTCGAGTGGACGCTGTACAGAATGTATACAAGCACAGTAAGGGCTGAGAAGAATCCGAATCTGAGATAGGCTTGTTTATTCAGAGCACCCAACAGGAATATGTTGAGAAAGATCGATGTGGAAGGAATCCATGGCATCAAAGGGACCCCCCAGAACTCCGGCTTTCGGGCCTGCGGTACCATGAAACAGAATAACTGCAGAACAGCAATCGAGACCGCGATACAGGCAACAAGCATGAAGACTTTGGGCTTGCCTGATGGTGCAAAATGCCAGAGAAGCGTGAACATGAGAGAAGTCAGAGAGAAGCAGAACAAGTAGGACAGTGTGGGCCACGGATTCGTCGATCCTACGGCCACATAACGTCTGTAAATCACTGCATTTGCTACCATGTAGAAGACAAACAGCGTTCCAATGGAGACGAGGTCTAGTATAATATTTAAATCAGTAAATAGTGCGATAGCTGCTGTGAAGATCCCTGGAAAGGATGTTAACTAAAATTAATCGAAAAACAGAATAAAGATCAAAATCAAGAAAGAATATGAGAAAACATTTATCTAAATTCTTAAAAAAATACAAACAGTTGTAGTGTCTCTTCTCCACAGGAAAGGGTCATTTTCATTAGCAAGAAAGAATCTGGGTTGAACCAAATCGAAAAGTCAATTCATGAGTTGAACGAATATATTCTATCAAGTTTCTCAGGAATAGAATCCAGAATCATTTGAATTTCCTTGAGCAAGTCAAAAGAACACACTTTTGATAGGATCATTTGGATTTCGGAACCCATATTTTTTTCCTAATCTTATTACCAGATCAGGATCATACTTATCAAGATATAGTATAGCATAATCTCATACACTTTCGGCTACATCCTCGTGTCAACATCAACAAATGCCGAAAGAAATATAATAACAATCCGGCAAGCAGCATAGACGCATATAACAACGATTTTCCATTACTAAAGTTTCTTAACATAATCAAGATTTAACAAAAAATCACAACCTCTTCCTCTCAACAGAAAGATCCGAAGGGGACCCCAATTAGTAACAATCATTCTTCGTAAACAAACAAGCTAAATCTTGACAGATGCGACTACACACTGAGATCGAAATGCTTAATCACTTGTTTGGAAACCTTAAAGAGTCATTTAAACAGCCTGGGTCCTCTACTACCAATATTGTTTTATTTAAAGGTTAAAAACTTTTTAATACATGTAATTCGTTATTTGTGATATCAAAAAATACACGCGGCAATTGATGGTCATTCCAAAACACGATATAAGATATCATTTGTAACCTAGTATTTGGGCAAGCCAAGAGGCAAAGATCAAACTTTCCACACTGTTTAATGTAAACCTTGTTTGGTAAGCACAATGACACATTGCAAAACAAAGCACTAGAGATAATATTGCCCAAAAAGGGTCAAGAGGGGGTGGGGTAAAAGAGGGCCATACCGAGGAAGGAGGAAGCGTTGACAGGGGTCGAGGTGGAGGGGTGGACCTTGGCGAACCAAGTGGGGACCACGCACGACCGTCCGATCACGCACATGTACCGTGCCTGGCCCAGCATGGCCACCAACAGCGACGTCAAAATACCGAAACTGGCCCCCACGCCGATCACATTGGACACCCACTTCAACCCCGACGGTCCTTCTTTATATGCCCCTGAAAACGGCGCATCAACATCGATCTGCCCCCACAAAAAAGAAAACACGGTGATCGACACTTCAATAATGCCCTTCCAGTGTTGTACCATATGCATCAAAAGTTGTGACTGAAAATGCTACTAGGAGTATGAAGTTTGATTTACCATATCATAGGGGAGGAGAACAGACATTGAAGCGGCCATCAAGCAGTAGAGAAGGGTGACGAGGATCACGGAGCCGGATACCCCAATCGGAATATTCTTCACTGGATTTTTCACCTCTTCAGCCATGGTGGAAACGGCGTCGTACCCGATGTAGCTCACGTACACCAGGGCTGCCCCGTTGAACACACCGGAAATTCCGAATGGGAGAAACCCGCCGGGATTTCGGGGGTTACCGGGTTCTTTAAAGTTCTTGAAATCCCCTCCCCAGAAACCCATCACTATCACAAATACTATGAATAGAATGTGCAGCGCCGTCAATGTCATGTTTAACCATGAACTGTCCTTCGTACTGTAAAAGTAGAAAATTTTCAGAAGTTTAATGGAGAAAAATGGGAAGATTTTGCTTAAATTAGAATGTGCATTTTTTCAAAACCTGTAGCAAATCAAAAGTGTGATGAGAAGAACCAAGGCCACAGCAATCGGATCAATTTCATTGTAGCCTTTCGGTAAGCCATGGATCGTGAATCTGAGCTGTGTATGGGCAGGTAGGCCTAATGCAGTGCCCAAATAAGAAGTGAAACTCCTCGCTACCGCCGCATTTGATAGCACGTAGTCGATTATCAGATTCGCTCCAGTTAAAAACGCCAGGAACTCACCAAACGTGACGCGGATGTAGCTGAAGGCACCTCCGGCGACGGGCATGTCGACCGCGAACTCAGTGTAACAGAAGGCGGAGAGGAGAGAGCAGATGCCAGCAATGGCGTAGGATAGCACGACAGCGGGGCCAGCGCAGAAGTGGCTGGCGCGGCCGGTAGTGACGAATACGCCGGCGCCGACCATCCCTCCGATTCCGAACCCGATGAGGTCGTGCCAGCCGAGGGTCCGCTTCATGTCCGACCCGGACCGAGCTCGGACCCGGCTCGTTTCTTCCAAGGAAGTTGAGACAGAGCAGGCGCGGCGGGAGAGGCGGTGCGGGGTATCGGACAGTGCTCGGAGGTACGATTTGAAGCTGGAGAAAGACGAGGAATTGCCATTTTCCATTATCACTCTCTTCTCTCTCTACACGCCTCTCTCTTGAAATCTCAACAGTGCTCCTTGCTTCGTGCCTGTGCTTAAAAGAGTAAAAAATGCGTGCTTGCAAAGAGATGAGGATGGGGGAGTGAGAGGAAGACTGGTATACATATATATACATACATACACACACACACATATATCTCTGTGTGTGTCACTGTGTGTGTGTGCAGACGTAGGCGTGGGGAGTTGAAACAAATTAAGAACAAACGGCCACTAGTTTACGGGAAAAAACCGAAACTTTTGGACAACTTTTGTGCCTCCCCATACAACACTTTATTGTATATACCTCTTTTTTTTTTTTTTTTTTTTTTTTTATGTTACCCAACAAAAAATTATGTGGATGCGTATTACTTATTTTAAAAATGTTATAATTAATTTATTATTTTAAAAAATATATATATATATTTTCAAATAAATAAGTAATATTATAAATCAAACGAAAGGTCCCGACAAAACTCACTCGTAACCAATTTTTTCTCTCTCTTTTTTTGGGCAAATTTATTAATTAACATATCTTAAAATTAAATGGTCTTTCTTTGTTTATTATTAAGTACCAATAATATAATAATCAGCAATTTGATTGGATGAATTTTAACATATAATAAAACAAATTACCAACCCTTTTATATCAATATTAATTAACTTAGCAATTTGATTTTTCTATAAACTTAAAAAAAAAAAGAAGCTAAAAAGCCTTTTTAATACAAAAAATACATAAAAGAATAATATTATTTTATCACTTATAAAAAAATAGTAACAAGTATCCACATCATAATTCATTTAAAATACGCAAAAAAAATTGTGCATTGGGTGCACCGTACAATCAGATGCACAATATTACTTATTTGTCTAAAAAGTTAACTGTTAGTTTCTTGTCTTAAAATCAATAGTAATATTTTTCAAGTAAATAAATAATATTATAAATTAGAATAAACAATAAATTCGATGCACACGTTAAATATATCCAAATAATCTACTGATAAAAATGGAAAAAGAATTTGTGTACTTTTGCAATATTTTTTAGTAATAATCAAATTATATTATGTTTAAATAAGAAATGAGATTATAGGCAAAAGCAAAAGTACAAACCTTTATGTTCTGAGTATTATTGTTTGTATAATTAAGATTACTTTTAATTTAATTTCTTTTTATAAATTAATATATTACACAAATATTGCATTAGTTGGTATCTAAATACAGAAATTGGTGTTCGGAGATTATCTAACTTTAGATTTTTCTAAATATTGTTTGTACATTTTTCTTTGTTGAGTAATAAAATTGTTGGAATTTTTTTTTTTAATAAAAGCATTTATCATAAAATTTAATTATGCTCAATTATAAGCATTAATGGGCATTATTATGTAATAATTAACCAATATTACAATTAATTAATTAATGGTTAATCGAATTACTAGACTTATTGACGACTCAACTGGCATAATATATATATATATATATATATATATCTATATATATATTCTTCTAAAAATATTTTTTTTAAGAAAAAGAAAGGAGAGAGCATAATATAGAGGTATTGGTAAAATAAAATGTAGAATTTATATTTATATCTATACTGATAAAATAATTTAAATAAATTTTTTCTATCTATTTTTCAATTTTTGAAAAATGAAATACTTTTGAAAAATATGATGTGAACTTTTGATTCGTTGAATTTGATTGTTTGGGAATAATTTTTTAAATTTTGTTAAAATATAAATTACTTTTTAATTTCTATTTTTTTTGTATAATATATTAATTAATCTTCTTTTCATATCTTTAATTTTACACCTATATAGCATATACTAAAATGAGATGTTATATGCAAAAATGATAATTGTTTTTTGTTGATTATTTAGGATTAAATTTTAATATTTATTGTGTATTAAATTTGGACGTCAAATAAATATCAGCTATTAATTTTTATAAAAAGTATTAAATATTTTAATTTTTATACAATTAATTGAGATGGAGGAAATATATATTTTTTACATGTTTTTATCAGTAACTCATAAAATATTTTTAAATATTAATTATTTTAAAATTTTATAGTTAAATATATTTTATTTTTATTTTTTTAATATATTTCAAATCGTACACCATAGAGCAATACTCGTTAAAATACAATACAAATCATAGTATGTGAAGTGATGAATAAATATCAAACATTCTGTGTTTGAAATCATTGTTTTTATAGCCACATTTTCTTTAGAAATTAATATTTGACTAATTTATTTCAAATTATATTCATAATGTTAAGAATCGGTACCCTTTTACGATTATTTGTAGTTAACTACCATTTGTGAGGAAATTTAATTGAGCAGTTGGGATCGAATTCCATCAATTTATACTTTCTAAATTTATAATAAATAAAGTTATTGTCAAACTAGTACTTGTCTGTGCAACGTCGTTGCACAATCTGTAATATATATATATATATTAATATAATAATAATAATTAAATGGGGAGTATTAATTTTTTGTATAAAAAGGCATATAGTTGGTTTGTTCATATGTCACAAGTCACAAAATGTTTAAATTAATTAATTAGTCTAAAAACCCATGAGAAGAAATATAAGTGACTTTGAAGAGCACACAAAATAAACCAATACCCTTCAGACTTTGTGCTTTGCTTTTATTTTTGTCTTTTTATCACTCAACTAATTCAATCGAAATGGACCAATTATTCATTTCTTCTTTAATATTCATTTTGTAAATTCAAAGGGTTAATTATTAAATAAATTACGATCTTTGATCCAATTTTTAATTGTAATATATTTTTTTTAATATTTGTCATCATTTTTAAAATTCTATTTAATTAATATTGATAAATTCTTGTTTTTGATCAATTACTTATATTAAATGATTCTGTTTATATCGCTCCACTATCTACATTAGCACTTGAGCATCAAAATGAGACGGTGATATTGTAATTTAAAGAAATTTAAAGAACGTGATAAATATTGATAAATTTTAAAAATCGTATTAACTAAAAATCATAATTTTTTTGTAATTAACTCTTATATGATGAAATAAAATTATTGATTGAAATATGAAATAAAAGATTTTGATAGGGCAAATTGTTTGGTGGGTTAGTGTTAGAAATATCCATTATATTGAGTTGACATGTGTCAAAATTAAATATGAATTGTCGTTTTAAGGTGGTCCAATTATAAGTGGTCGATTAAAGTTGTAGTTTATGGATAGTACGGCTGTTAGTAACAGTAGATTTTAAGTGTAGACTTCTCAATTTATTGTTGATCGAATTGACAGGAAAGAAAACTTATTATTGTCATATGTTAAAGAGTTATAATTCGAAAACATCAATTTATACTTTTTGTGCAAAAAGATAAAGAACGGTGAAAAAAATAACTTGGAAGATTGTACCAAATTTCACATAGAGATTAATTATGTATATGGGACTACTTTCGCTTTTAAATTATTATCATTATTCACATCCCAAATTATAATCATACTGAATAGTTTATTTAGATATTGACAGAACGTGCTTTTTTAATTCAATTACAGTCATACTTTATCTAAAGA
This sequence comes from Caryopteris x clandonensis, assembly GCA_028749325.2. Lineage (NCBI taxonomy): Eukaryota > Viridiplantae > Streptophyta > Magnoliopsida > Lamiales > Lamiaceae > Caryopteris > Caryopteris x clandonensis. The sequence continues at coordinate 2,279,609 of JAPYKT020000027.1, read as the reverse complement.
TGTAGTTAATGATAATTAATCTTCATTTTTGAAAAATAATTTAAAACCACAATTCCTACAATATACTACACTTATGATATGGTTAGTAGAAACAAAATAAATAAATAAATAAATAAATTATATACCACTAATAAATAATTATTGATTTATTACATTTTATTGGATTAGAAAATGATAATTCAATATTTATTTTTGTTCATTTCTCATTAAATACTTCATTGTTTTGCACGAAAATGCAAGAAAATTTTGAGTCATGAAATTAAGTCACTTCAATACAAATATAATATTAATTAGATTGCATGTATTATATATAATGAAAAAAATATTGTTCCATTATACTTTTGTTACAAAGTAAACTTAAGTTTGTGTTGGCAATTCGTTTATAAAGATGGTGTTGATCAATTTTAAGTAATTTTAAAATTATATTTATTTGTAAAAATAAAATAATTTGTCAAATTGAAATTTAAATCTCGAGTAGATGAATTTACAATATTTATTTTTTCAAATTTAATTTTGAATAAATGATAAATTAATTTTTAAAGTTAACAAATTTATACTTGAAAAATAACGAAGGAATGGGATATGAAAAACCACATATCAAATAAAAAAATAACGAAAATTTATTCACCATATTAGTGGGACAATTTTATTGGTTACTAGGAGGGTCTCTGCTCGCAAGTATGCTTCATTGTAAGGAGTCTAATAATTTTGATAAGTTGAATCAAAACTCGATAGCTCTCACATAAACTATTCGGGATCGGATCAAATCAGATCAGGGCATGTCAAACGTAGTCAGACCTAGTTGAATCACGACAAGTTAAACACAGTTAAATTGAATTAGATCAGAGCACAAAACAGACCTGCAAAAATGTATATAGAACAATTTCATCTTACAAACAAACCTCCAACTCTTGTCTCGATTTTAACAAAAAAAAAAAAAAAAATCTACAATAAATAATTAGTTGTAGATGACAGCCTGATAGGTTATGTAGAGAGGGATGGGCCAAAGCTTATCAGGTTCAGAGCCAATCAAAACTGTGCCTGCACTGCAATTAATTAACTCTTCCTTTTTTTCTGGAAAATAGAATTTCTGGATACTATATATTTATTGATAAAATTAAGAATTTTAATAATAAAAAAATTTATTTTTGAAAAAAATAACTATCAAATGATATTTAAAATAAAATTTTTTTTATAAATTTTTTTATAAATTTTTTTATACAGAACAAATAATCCAACTTATAATAAATAATCAGATATAACCCGAATAATCAATAAAACCACAATTGCATGTTTTTTATGTAATATTTTATTTTAGAAAATAAAATATAAATGTCAAATAAAAAATAAAATATTAATCAATATATTATACATAAAAACACATTAAGAAATAAAAAGTTATCTCTCTTTAAAAACTGAAATTTGTTTTTTTCAAAAAGAAAAAAGAAAATAAAAGAAAAGGTGTCAATTTGCCACATAAAAAAAAAGCCAAATTTAGTTTTTGATTTAAAAATTAAAAATAATGGAATTTTATCATTTATATATAATTCTATATAATATTAGTATACATTTAGGAATTTTGACTCCATCTCTCTTCTTCCTTCATGTTCCATTTCATGTCCTTTTTCTTTAATTTTTGTGAATAAATACTCATCAAAGTATTTTTCCGAGGTTAATTGTGGAAATATGATCAACTATGCTTTGATTTTCAATTATAATATAAATTTTTAAAAAAATAAATTCTGTTATAAATTATGTATTTTTTTATTTATAATATCATATATATCTTATGATATCGAGTTAGGATGTTATTATTATCAGTAATATCAGACATAATTATAATAACTTTTTATAGAGTCGTCATTTCAGACGCACCATTTATTTGTCATCTCTAGCAGTGTCACCATTAACAAGGTTGAAAGACGTGATATTTTAATTTTAACTTTTGACTAGGATTGTCAGTTTTACCCACAGGGTAGGGTTACCTGCTGGAAAACGGGTAATTTGGTAGTGTAGGGCATAAAATTTTAGGTAATGGGTAGGATATTACCTGTGCCCGTTAAATTATGTAGGGTAAGGTAGGATATATGTTTAATATTTTACCCGTGTACCCGACCCGTATACCTGTATATATATAATTATATATATATAAATATATCTTATATATAATAAAAATAATTTAAATTATTTTAATACTTGGAGTCCTAGTTCGTAAGATAATTTGAATCAAGTCATCGGTGATCACATTAAGATTATATGTTGGATGTTATTATTATTATTTTATATTATATTTGATTTGTGTAATATTATATTTATTGATTTGTAATTGTTGAAGAAGCCAATAAAGTGCATTTTTATTCCAAAAAAATAATGTGTATTTTTCTAGGGAGGGTGGGCGGGCGGGTCGGGTAGGACGGGTAGGGCAGTGCAATTTTACCCATGTAAAATAATATATAAACGGATAATCCGTTTACCCGCGGGTACACGTATGCCCGTCGGGTATCGCCCGTACACTACCCGCGACAAATGAACGGATGGTAGGGTAGGGTAAAAGTAGGATATTTTGTGTTATGGTAAGATATGAGGAAGGCGTACTCATACCTTACCCATTTACATCCCTACTTTTAGTTCACAATAAAGATATTAATGAATGATGGAATAAGTGTTTGATTTCGAACGAACTTATTGAATCGAATCTAATATAATGGTAATTGATAAAGGGAGAACATTTCATGGCATGGCAGAAACTTTGACATGTAAATGTGCCTTTAATACAAGATCAAAAACCAATCACACAGTACAGAGTGAAGCATTTAGCAGAATGATCATCAGATCAATGCTTTATTCACAGGATTGCATCCTAACCCCTCAATGTGAAAGTCCATCCTTGAGCTTCTCAATAGTATGAACATCAGTCTTGAACGATGCAGCCAAGATCGGATCGTAAATGCTCGTATTGAACACGGCACCCGGAATCGACACCGTCCCTGCATTCGCACTGCCGAAAGCAGAGAGCGCAATAGCCGGGATCTTCTCGTCGGCATTGTACTGATAGTGAAGAAGGCCCTTAGGGAATACGAACATGTCTCCTGCTTGGAGTGTTTGCGTGAAGAGATGGTTAGTGGTGTCGACAAACCCGACTTGAAGAGTGCCTATAAAGAGAAACAAAAGCTCGGATGCCCGGGGGTGGGTGTGGGGCGCGTTGACGCTGCCGGGTGGATAGTAAAGGGCAGCGTACGAAACACTCTGCCCGTTGAGGGCGGGGAGTTCGGCCATGGTTGCTTTGAAGATTGTGAAAGTTGGGGGTTGTGCTCCGATGAAGGATCGGAGGCCGTTGTAGGTGAAGAAAGTGGCGTCTATAGTTCCGTTTGGTGGCGCTTCGTAGTCGAAAAGTATGTCTGCGTCTCCGGCGAGTGATGGATTGAGAGTGGTGAGGATGAGGGCTAGAGGAAGTAGAAAGGTGAGTTTTGATGAGGGGGCCATTTGTTGTTATTTATTTGTGTAGTTTGATGAATTGGGATGGCAAGAAAATGCAAATAAGTGACATATTTATAGAGTTGGAAATGTAGGCATAAACTAGGTATTTCAAAATATTTAATACACGATATGTGTTAATTAGTGATGATATTATGTACACGTATCATATAATGATTATTTTAAAATAAAAGATGAAACACAAAATAAAATAAAAGATTTTAATCGACATCTAGAACATATTTCTTGGTTTTGTCAATACAGATTCGTTTATTTGAATGTTTTTCCAACACAACGATGAAATCATGGGGAGAAACTTCTCTTTCCATTCTGCAGATTTTGTCTGAAACTTGTTTGACTTTCAGTTTTAACATTAATTACTATGTTTGTGCTAGTTGTCCAAAGAGGCTAATACTTGGAATATGATGGAATGTTCTAGAATGATGCCTACTGAAAGACAACCAAGTTCAAGAAAATGGCTTCATTCCCACCTTCAATACAACCAAATGGTTTAACTGTTTCATCCGAGGTGTATGTATGCATCACATCACATAAGTTTCAGGCAAACAATTGCCTTTCCTTCTATTTCCACCTTAATCATCCTCCTTACATTCACTGCTTTGGTCTCAAGCGTTTCGATTTCCGACATCTCCACCAGCTTCATCGTGCCATCTATCAAGATTAAGACCCGTCTCCAACTATCAAGATCACAAAGGATGACATGATCGAGTTTCCGGCCCTGACGGGCAAAGCGTATCGCTCGCCATTCTTGAGTTCCCACTGGTCGGCATCAACCCTCGCGCTTCTGAGCGCCTCTTGCTCATCATCGTCACGTTGGAAGTCATGTTTATTGACACGACGAATATTTCCTACATTCAGAGATTTGAAACCGGGACAAGATGTACATATTATCATTTCTATATAAGTTCTTTTTTGCCGTCTCTTCACACACATACAGATTCGTTATTTCTATTAGGCCATTCATTATTTGTAAGAAAGTAAAAATTGGAGAGATAAGCTGATATATATTCAAAATTATTAAGACTGAAAGAAGAATTTAAGCACAACTATATAGTATATTTCTGAACATAAAAGATAGACCAAAAAATATATTTTTAAAATATATAATGTTTATAATAATCTATAAAAATTATAAATTAATTAATTTATATGTAAAATTTATAAAATATATTGCTTATTAATATTCTTAAAAGAATTCATTTTCAGAGTTTGATATAATAATAATAATAATAATAATAATAATAATAATAATAATAATAATAAAAGCAGATGGGCTGAAGGACAAATGGGCCTTGTAGATTTGGCAATAAAATCACAAAATACAGAGACTATGTTTCCTCTCCTGCCCCATGAGTTCTTGGCTTCAAAATTCCTCTCTTCCAATTTGCTGGACCACCATTTCCAACTCTCTCCCCCTCTTAATCCCCTTCCATTTCAGATTCAGGTTATTGCTCACTCTTCCCTCTGTTTGCGCGCATAATTATGTATCACATTACTCTAAATTCTTATGACCCCTATGTTCTTCAATTGCGTTATTGAGCATGTATTGTCCATTGTCCATTGTTCTTTATTTATTTATTTTTTAGAGTATCTTTTGAAATTATTATGTATATAGAAAAAACTGTAAGGTGTGGTACAGAAGCTACTGCAAGAGTCAAAGTGGAACTATGGAGCATGTTGTGTTTGATGGTGCTGAAGTTATGGTGGGTGACCCTAAACTGCTTCAGTGCAAAATATCCTCTATTCAACTCGACGGCCCTTCGAAATTGCAGGTTTCCACTGTGTCTTATGTTTAATGTAATTTGGTGGAAATTGTTATCTTTCTTAGGTCGGCTTGAATTATGAAGTTCACGAATTCCTGTGATTACATATTATGGGACTTTTCTGTTTTTAATCTTTCAACATTGAATTGCAAAAAATAATTGTTGAATGAATTGTGAGGTTAGAGTCTATCTGTAGTATTTGTTAATGTATACTTTGCTACAACATCTTGATAAATAATTTAATAGCTCTGTGGATGTAAATGAACGGAAATACTAATACTAACTTCATACTGAATTGCATGGCGCAAATTCATTTACATGTCAATATTAATTTAACTGAAATTTACGCAATGCAAAGAATAGAAATGTTCAAGCCTTTTTATTCGGATCAAGGAAATTGGCCTCTAAATGGTGATTAAGATAAATGTTTTCTTATTCTACTTGTCGGATCCTCTTTGAACACTAATGGAGGAGGACAAGAACCAAATTTTGGATCCATATAGATGATTAGAAAACTGCAGCATTCATGGTTTCTATTTTCACACTCATGTTTGCTGGTGTCTTTATTTTGAGGCTTACTACTATTGCCCATTTTTGGTGTTCTTTCAAATGTGTATTATCTTGCTTGGCCATTTATTCATATCTCACATATATGTAACTTCAAATACCAGGTAATTGCAGATTTTGATGCTACACTTACAAAGTATCGGATTGATGGCCAGCGAGGGCATAGTATGTTATATTAATTTCTATACTTCGGATATATTCATTATTTTATTTATATGTGATTATACTTTCTCTAATACCAATTACAGCCACGTCTGTGAAATGCTTTGACAATCCCATTTTTATCTGTCAAATTAATTTTCTGGTAAATATAAAAATTGCAGGCAGTCATGCTCTCTTGCAACAGGGGAATAATGAGTATGATATGAAGAGGCACAGATTATATGAGCATTACCATCCGCTAGAAATTGATCCGACCATTCCTCTTGATGAGAAAGCAAAACTTATGGAAGAGTGGTATGAAACTTGACCAATCCTAAAATGGCAGCTACTACCACTTTTAGTAAGCCTAAAAATATTAATACCTTGTCTATTACTCAGTTAAAGCTAGAAGATTTTAAAGCTGACACCTCAGTTATCTAGAATGTGCTTTGCTTTAATATTATCCGACAAATACAGTGGAATATCTGCAACTTTCCAACTGGATTTGTGGTAGTTGAAGTAGTTGACACTATATGTGCAGGTGGGAGAAAACACATGCTCTTCTTATTGAGGGAGGACTCAACTATGATGCTATAAGGAGCTCTGTGGAAAAATCAAGGATCGCATTTAGAGATGGGGTTACTGAACTCTTTGAACTGTTGGAGGTCGATATTCCAGTATTCTCCGAGCCTCTTAAATTTTAACCCACGATAATTTCGTGTACCATTCCCATAGCCTTTAAATATTTTAATTGGATTTCCGTTGATATAGTTTAGTGTTTGCAGAAGAGTAATGTACCTGTCCTTATATTTTCTGCTGGCCTTGCTGATATTATTGAAGAGGTTAGCTTTCTAAAAGCTGCAATTACCAATCTTATCTGATTATAGTAATTAGTGAGGCTACATGCCTTGAAGAAGTGGTTCAGATTTTGTTTCGCGTGTAAACATCATAGATTTCTTCTTCACCAGGTGTTGAGGCAGAAACTCCATAGATCTTTTAAGAATATCAAAATTGTATCCAACCGAATGGTTTTTGATCAGAGTGGTAACCTTGTATCTTTTAAAGGTATGCTACTTTCGACAAGGCTAATTAAATTATCTGTTCCGTTGTGCATCTCTCTTTGATCTACATGATGTGCAATCATCAGTTCTATGCTATTTAATTGTATATCAACAATCTCAGTTTTTTGGTCCTGAACATACATTGTGCAGTCTGCATTTGGTCTTCATATTGATTGAAATGAAGTCTTCAAATTCTCTTCATTTTCCAGATACTTAATGTAGTGCACTAGTGCTATATACTTCCTTAGGGATGTGATAAATTCGGAAATCTAAGATCCTAGGTTTACCATAGATGTTTTCATGTTTTCGAACATTCACTTTGCAGCAGAACTTCATTAATGACTAAAAGTGGTGATTTTAGAAATTTCTTTCCATGTGACATTGAACAATAGTTATCAAAGATGTTTTTCTTTGTTACAGGGAAAACAATTCATGTGTTGAATAAGAACGAGCATGCGATTGACATGGCTGGACCTGTTCATGATCAGCTAGGTTATGCTGAAGAATCCACAGCTGATGCGTCTTCTGTGAAAATGAGAACTAATGTATTACTTCTTGGTGATCACATTGGAGATCTTGGAATGTCTGATGGTTTGAACTACAATACAAGAATATCAGTGGGATTTCTGTAAGTTCTAACCCATGGATGAAATTGTGATGTGTTGCTGCATCAAGTGGATTGTGCATGCAGATGCTATTGATTCCCCAACTTTTAGTTTTAATCATCATCCCCACATATATGGAATGTTAAACCTTTGAATAAATATGAATTAACATTTAGGAATTTGTAGGTCACTAAACCTCAATATGATCACTTTAGATGTTGAACTTATTTGATTTGATTTTCTATCAATACTTATCTTAATAGTGACATCTTTTTTTCTTTTGTTTTGGGCAAGTGCAGTCCGAGCTAAAGGTGATTTCTCCAGCCCCAAGAAGCAAATTATTTTTAATTATCCCACAACTTTCTTTCAACCTATACTTTGTTCCTCTCAGTTCTCTTTGCTTGGCAAGTACAAAAGCATGTGTTGATCTTTATTCCAATTCATTTATCGTTTTCTTCATAAGAAAGCATAAAATTATAAGCAAGGCAGCACCATCTGTTGTTTTCTTCATTGCTATATTTGCATTCATTTATCATAATATAATAAGCAATACTGATGAAATTTGAGTGTGTGCGTTAGCTCTATGCTTTTCTTGGTAAGGTTATGTACCTTTTGTTAGAACTGGAAGTGATACAGTCTGTTTTCACCCTCACTGAAATCTATACTAAAAACTGAAAACGCGATTTTATGTATTTGTTAATTTTTTCTGTATTAAGATGATCTATCTAATTCCAGTCATTATCCAATTGCTGATAAATGAGTTCCATATTGTGATGCTTTCACATACATACATACTTTAGTAGTCTCACTTTATGAAGTACTTTTTTGAAGGAATGACAACATTGAGAGTTCCAGTGATAGCTATCGCAATGCCTTCGATGTTGTGTATATGGTGAGTACTGCATTAGTATTTTTTATTTTTTTTGGCTAGAATTTCTAACATATATACTTTGTAAGCAGAATGATGCATCCATGTGGGGAGTTGTTAAGCTTGCCTCTCAGCTATGTTCAACTGTTGGTAATTAAGTGGTAAAACCTATCTCTGTAGAGTGGCAATGCTGCTGCCAATTTTTGATTCAGTGAGTTGCTTATTTATTAAGTTCTTTCATAGCAAAATGCATCGTAAAGACCCTCAGTTATCCTTGAATAATTATGAAATGTTTGTATAGGTCCTGCAATTATTAAAAAAAATTAGTACGTCCTTCCAGAAATAAACTTTTTTTTTTTTCGGTTTCATTTTTTTGAAATTCGATTTTGGTGCTCTACTTGAGGAAGAAGACGAGTATCTTCTTGGCTTTATTTTGAACAAAACTGAAAACATAGAAATTAAAAAAAATATAAAAAATTGTCATGTAAAAAGTTTCAACGACTAAATGAACATATATGGAAACTTTGACATCCGCCGCAGGGTAAACCACCGCCTCTCATGCCCCCGACTGATTCTACCATAGAGGCCAACGATAGACAATAACTCCCCCCCGAACACAGCTTACAACTTCCATCGTACTGTGCTCTCCAAAGAGCAACTCTTCTCAAAATCTCACTCAAAAGGTGCTGAGTTGGAATCCCATTCTAACTAAGGATTCTTGTGGTTCCGGAGGTTCGAGCTGCAGGAGAACCAGGAACGGAGAGCTTCCCCCCCTTCGCCCGACTCTTTGGTCTTAAGAACGCTGGTTTTAAGAATGAGTGATTGCTCTTCTCCGACCCTTACTGCCCAACCTGAGAACGGACAGCTAATACTCACGTTTCGTGACGTAGAAATTATAAATGACTCCTAAAGTTTACTTTTTAGTAAATGATGTACACAAATTATATAACTAAGAGACTTTTTGAAATATTCACGAATAATAGAAGGATCTCTAATGTGCATTTGTCTTCTTTCATTTGTTTCCATGGCCCTGGATGATTGTTGAAAGTGCCCCTTTAATTATTTTACTTCTATTTCTGGAATGCAGGTCTTGGCCCCAACCTCAAAAATCAATTACTTTATGATACTCTTTACGAGAAATCTTATTTTTTATAAAAATAATGTTTACTCTCTCCGTTCAAAAAAAAAAAATCATGTTTCTATAACGAGCTACAACTTAAACGGCCATTATGATAAGTCTTGGTTCGACATGCTTTTGAGTCTGATGAGCAGATTGGGACTTGGGTTAGATTGTAAAGAGGCGAACTGACTATAAGAAAATAGGGGCCAAACCAATGGCAATGGTTTTCTTTGTTGATTGGTGTTTGGAGTGTTTCATGTCATAAATTTTTGGTATTAGAAGACTGTCTGAGGCTTATTTTGCTGAGTTTCCTTTAGGCATTGTTACTTTCGGTTTTAACTTGGATGGACTTTGTGATTTGGTGCGTTTCTCTTTCGTAAATTTTTTTCATTTGAATTTTACAATTTCATTATATTAATACAACATTATTATTATATATTATTTCTTATAATATAATAATATGTCTACACCAGCTTTCCCAACATTGATATCATGTTCACAATAAAATTTGATCGTCTACAACTATAAAGAAGACTTATATTTATATGATAATCGGATTTTTCCGACTAAATATTTTACAATCTAGATTTCTCCTGATCCCTTTAAACTCAAAATAAACACTCCCTTATTGAAAAAGTTAATGGATATCATATTTTATTATGATTATAATTATTATTCTCTTTCGAAACAAGAAACATCACTCGATATTTGAAGTGCATATGTTTGTGAACATATATAGCTTGTGTTTGAATTAAGGAATTTGAAATCAATGAATTTTGAATACGTTCGAGTTAGAGTGGATTTCAAGTACTTCTAAATTCCTTAAAAAAATAATCATAATAAAATACTGATTCAAATCCATGTTAATGTAAGCAAACTTGTTATCGATTCCAAACCAATCCTTAAATTCTTCGATGCAAACGCAACCTAGGTTTCTTGATTTGCATTTGATTGATAAAACAATTCAAGAAGGATATTATATATTGAACTCATTTACATTTCTTAGAAAATTTGTTATTGATACGAAGGCAAAAGGTAACATAAGGTCACACTTTGCACACCTCCACCCCCTCAGATGAAAAGACACCAAAAAAAGAGAGGACTAAAAATGGGTTATATCTCTACAGCTTCTCATCTTCCAACTGTGAAGCTCCCTTTATATCGTCATCTACTGCTTTACTGTAATGGAATTCAATCTGCAGGCGATGATGAAGAGGTGTCGTTGATGCCATTAAACCCTTTTTCAGATCAACCTGCAGCTCCCTGATCGGAATCGCAGCCAAGAAGCTCTTGATGTACTCTTTGCACGACTCTTTCCCGGTACAGACCACACTTGGTTCTCCAACCTTCTTACTTGGCGCATCACCTGCTGGTTTATTATCGTCCTTTTTCTGATCCTCGTTAGCAGCACGATGAATAATTGAGTCCCTATCGAATTTCAAGATGAACGCTTGGTTGCAGCCCTCGTAGAGCCTCTCACCAAGAGTGTCGATGATGTAGTATGCATCCTTTTCAACCTTCAAGACGAAAAAATGATCGTTCCAGCTTATAATGTAGACCAAAGGATCGCTGGACTCGGGCATCTCTGAGGAGGATCGATAAATTTCGTCCCAGATGTTGTCGAATGTCATTGCACCTTGGAGGAAATCGAATCCTTTGTCTTCTAATCCTTCTGGATGGAAAAACCCAACAAAAGATTTTTCAGGTACAACTGTAAGAGGACGGACTTTTGCCTCGAGCACTGTGTCTAGGTCGAAGTGTTTGTCCGGGAATCGTTCTTTATAGGTATCGTTCTCGCAAAGATTTCTCCACTCAAGCGAGCCTTCGCGGATCAGACTGTCAAGCTGGGACTTGATTGGCATTTCATCAGCGTTGGATTGGAGCCAATCAGCAATCACAGCTACCAGAGCTGTACACGCACTTTCACCAGCTGCGCGTTCGCTCCTTTGGTCGATGGAAGCGAAGAAAACTTGTGTTTTCAACTTCATGTGTCCGTCGCGGCTCGTTATCTCTTTGTGTTCCCATACACCAACAGCAAAATTATCGTCTCCAAAAGCACTTGGTTCGGCTGTAACTAAATTCTCTCCGTTTTTCTGCATGATGTTAAGATGGATTGAATATCAACCGTATAAAACAGATCATGATAATCTAAACAAATTCATGAATACAACGATAGAATGCATACCCTTAAAGTGGATTCATCCGAGGATCCAAGCTGCCGACGATCAAAATCAATATCATCACCACCTTCCTCTCCATAGTACTTTTTCAGTAATGGTTCTCCTTTTACCTTTGGAGATCTGAAGCTTAATTTCCTTTTCCTCCATGGAAGAAGACGGCGCTTTGAATTCTGTTGCAACAAATGATCGGGAACTGATGATGCCTTTGTCTGATGGCTATGATAGATCCAATCCTCATCCTCGCTACTGCTCGTATTTGAGTGACTCAAATCTCCAGCATGGTTTGCATAGGCCAGAGTTCCATAACTGAACGGTTTCCTATTAGAATCCTCATTTTCTTCCTCCGAGCCACCTTCATCTGATTCAACCTGTAAGTCTGAGTCAAGTGGGGAATTGTACTCAATGTCATCACTTCTGTCTGAGCTTCTCCCATCACTGCCTTCCTCTTCATGACCTGGCTTTTTAGCTCTTAGTCCAGATAACCCCTTAAAGATACTCACTCTTATTGGGCTCGCTTTAAGAGTCGAAACTTCTTCTTTTTCAGTCGAAGAGTAACATGGAGATCGCGGAAACAAGAGAATGGGTCTTGGCAATGTTTCAGATTGTTCCTCAGCATTTCTTAGTTCTAGAAGGATGATTGAAACCTGCACATAAATAAACAAGGTTTTAACAAAATATACATGGAATATGTGAGAGAGAGGGAGAGAGAGAGAGAGAGAGAGAGAGAGAGAGAGAGAGAGAGAGAGAATAAGTTTGGTTACATTAAGTGAAGTATTGATGGGATTGACAGCCCCAGGTATGATGAGAGGAATGCTGATTTCGCGGCCTTGTTTTTCGACAGTAGAAAGGAAATCTGCAAGATTCAGGGAGGCAGTGGCAAAACTTGGAATGTTGTTATTTGTCCCTTTTTGCTTCAACCCCTGTTAAGGCACAATCAAAGTATTTTCAGTGCATTGTAGTTGCAGCAGACAACAAACATGGTCTTACAGAGGCTTATCCAACATACGTATTCCTCTTCCCTACACTCGATGCACCGGGTGTTTTTCACCACAAATTCACACACACATCCATATGGGTGTGTGAGCGTTTGCAAGCCTCGGGCGTCAAAATCGAAATGCATGGTGCACCGGATGTTTTTCACCAAAAATTCACACACACATTCATATGGATGTGTGAGCGTTTGCATACACATCCATATGGGTGTGTGAGCGTTTGCAAGCGTGCATGGTGCACCGGGTATAGGTAGGAGTATCCCCCAACTTGTTTACACACAAGATATGTAACTAACTAACTACCAACAGATTGATCATGAAAAGCAGCTTTGTTTTTTAAAACAAGGGAATGGGCCGGGTCACTAGTCCCGAGTACTATTGTGCTAGCCCGACCCGGCCCATTCGGGTTGGGCCGGATGATTCCACTCCCCAACTATCCACAATTTAACCAGGTGAAGAATCTCCTTTGTTCTCCGGTCAAAAGGCATAAACTAGCGGAATATATAATAAAGAAAGAAAAAAAAATAAAAATATATATATATATATATATATATATATCAAAGAACTGACCAATTTTCCAAATTCTACGATTTTTTTTATTTTTTTATCTAAAAAAATTAATCACAAGAAAGCAATAATTCTCATAGGAAAAATTAAATTTAAAAAAAAAAAAAAAAAAAAAGAGAGAGAGAGAGAGAGAGAGGGAGAAGAGAGTACTCACATTGAAAAGTGTAAATGAAACTTCCCAAGGATGAAAAAAGCCCTCTTTGTTAGCAGAAAAGCTGCAGAAACACCGAAATTCCTCGTCCCAGCGAACACCTCCATCTTCACCCAACGACTCTTCCTCTGTGAAGTTCCTCCTCACACTCTTCCTTAACGAACTCAAAGAGATCCCCTTTGCGCCTTTCCACTTGATCTCAACTGAGAATCTAGAAGAATCTCGGAGGTGGGGCGCAACGGCGACGTCTCTTAGCTGATGGACTGTGATTTTCGCCTCAAATTTCTTCGATTGAAGCGGCGGCCATGGCCTCCACTTCATCATCTTCACCACCATCTCTCTCTCCCCCCTCTCTGTTTGATGAACCTTTTGTTGACCTTTGATGAACCTTAATCAGCAGAGAACTCAGTCCATGAGAGAGGATGGCCTTTGTGTTTATATAGAATGAGAAAAGGAGCTTTTTCTAAAGAAATATAGAGGGAGAAACTCTCACAGGGTCTTTATCAAAACGGAGAATTTGAACGTTAGTTTATAGATTGTGTGCGTGTGTGTGTGTGTCTCTGTGTAATATATATATATATATATATATATATAGAGAGAGAGAGAGAGAGAGAGAGGCCGGCGGAGAGGAGAAATGCGCATAAGAAACAACGATTCCAACCAGGATTTTTATTTTAATTTTTTTCCTTTTATGTATTTTTTTTAATTTTTTTTTCTGGTCAACACACAGAAGTTAGGCCAATGTAACAATACATTACGTCTAACATTAATTAATAATTAAGAAAATAAAAATAAAATTAAGCAACTAATTAAATAATAACTGCTAATTTGGCATAATTTTTATTACCTTTATATTTATGTTATTGAAATTTAAGGTAATAATCAGGTCAAATATTAAATATGTGAATAAAATATATGGAATTATATATATATATATATATAATAAAATGGATGATATGAAACATTTTGATTTAGCGAATGTTCTACTTTATTTGGAAAATGTTGCCAAAAGTACACAATAATTGTCAAAATATTCTGAAAATATACTTTATATGCGTCTGAAATTGGTATATCTATTTTTTAATCAAAACAAAATTTCTAAATTTTACGAGTGAGATGGACACCAACAAAAATTGAAGGTCTGATCCTGATCGAAGGAAGGATAATATGTACGGCTAAATTGAAACATTTGTAAACATGTCGTATTGAAAATAATGTAAATTTAAAAAATTTAACATTAATGAATAAAATTTAAAAAATTTAACATTAATGAATATTACTGCCAAACTTTGAAAAATCATTCAAGAATATCTATTTGAAAATATTAATGATAAATGCCTAATAAGAATTGGTAATTTGATCTTAAATAAAATAAAGATTCTTGATTTGGATTCTATCTTAGTATATAGTATTAAGAAATAATTTGGTGTGTATATATACCAAATTTATAAGATTGTTTCTCTTTTATATAATTAAGAAATTGTATGTTCAGTTTATTTGGATAACGCTCGATTTAGAAAAAATTATAATTTAAATTATGGAATGTGCACCAATTAATAAAAGATTAAAGAGAAGAGATGACCTTTATCCGAAACTTAACGAACATTCTCAACATCATAGAAATTAAACCCGTACCAACCAAAAAGTCTCAAAACTCGACTTTTTAATTTTCAATATTAAAATTTATTAATTTTTCTAGTCTATAATAAGGTATAATATATTTTATTAATTAAAAAGATAGATTATATCCTAATCATTATTAGTTGTGTGGATAATTGTATGTAAACACTATATGGAAGTGTATACAATATTGTTATAAATGATTTAAAGTAAACTTAAATCTTTCATTTTATTTGCTCAAGCTTTATTTAGTTTACACTAGAGCACAAGAAAAAGAAAAGAAAAAAAAAAAGGAAAAAGTATCCATATAATTGAGCATTATCCATATGTGTTCAATTTTATATCATGTGCTACATGATTTATAATTATCGAGTTTTTTCAGTAATATAATACATCACATACATTTAGAGTTTGTGGCTTATATTCATGTGGATAAGATATAATTAATCGAGAAATAACAGCAAAATGGCTGATATTTTGACAAGCAAAGTTGTAGAGTTAGAAAGTAGCTTTCGATTTTCTAATGTAAATAAATGCTTTATACTCGAGCTAGATAAGGTTTCCCCGATTTTTTAATTTTTCATAGTGGTATTTTGTATAGTTTTTGTTGTAATTTTTCGGATAATGATATAAAAAAGAAAAAAAAAACACCCTTTTTCAAGAATGAAAAACATTGTTTTTTTTTTTTTTTTATGTGTAACAATACACAGAATATAAAATATCAACGAGAGTCTACAAAAATCAACACACGACACTATTTAGATTAAAAAACACAGGATCCATGTGCAATAAACATATGTGTCTTGTACATGCACTCTTAAGTAGTAAATTAAATTCATAACAACTAAATTAAAAGGTAGGGAATAAAACATCTTCATAAGGCTAAGTGGTCACATATGCTAATTCTCTTTTCTACATGGGACCAAACATTTATTAGCCTTTTCTTTTTCTTTTTTGTCTTAATAAATGAAATGAAGCAATGAATAAATAAATAAATCAAAAGTAAAAACCTATGGAATATATGATTATCTTCTTGGAAATCACAATGGGAAATTGTGCAACTTGTATGAAAATCTAATAAATCTACATATTTGTGTGTGATCTATGCTCTCATTTTTCTTCACTTTATAATTAGGCATTCACAACTTTGTTTCCTATGCACCTTGCATCTTTTTTATATGAATTTGAAGATCGAACTTCTGATCTATAATATATATAATGAAAATAGTGGCTAGGCACGCACCGTTTTATATTTATCAATAACATTTTTTTTATTTTTAAAAAAATATAATAAATTCTGAAATAATGGGATATATTAATATTTGGAATGAAATTTTAACATATATATATATATATATATTTATGTAATTTATATTTATATAGGAGCAATAGATTATTATATGTAATATCTATCACATGTTTATATAATTAATTCTATAGTCAAAGTGGGATACTTTTTTTTTTTTTTTTTGGTTATTCAATGAAGGTTAGAGATTCTAAATTGAGTTGAAAAACATAGTCCTACATTTATATTGCATGTTGATGTAGCTATTGTGAGTAATAGACCTACTTCATTAGTTGTACATTACTATCAAGTTGAGCTATTGGATATTTCAATTTAGAGTTTAGAAAAAGTGGGAGTTAGAGCTAGCAACATAGGTTCAAACGCTCTGCCATTTTAAATTGATCGGTATGTGTAGAAATTAAGAATTATCTTATAATTTATAGTAAAATAAATTGTTGAATCGTCTGCAAGTTAGAATCACATATACAATAATTTATGTTTACGTTGCTTTTAGTCATGATGGAAGTCACATTCGAAGTCCCACCATGATTCACAGTTCAGGTGTATATAATTAGTTGAGGAAAATTGTATGATGTGATTAAGGATGTTGTGTGTTTTTCGCTCTCCGATGAATTATGTACTATGCAAACCATTGGTTGTGTGGGAGAGGGGAGAGGGAAGAGAGAGGAGAGAGAGAGAGAGGGGGCACTTGTTCGTGGGTCGGGAGTTATTCATAACTCCCCCATCGTTATCCAATTCTCATTGGATTAGGTCGGCTCACTTGAAAAATTCATGACCCATTTTATTGGTTTGGATCTAATTTAATTAATTCAACACTCTGTAAGATTTTAGGTCAAAAATATGATTAGATCCAAGTTGTTTGGCCCGAGAATCTTTGTATATCTTATAAATTTTAGGCTATGTTAGATTCAATATTCATCAATTTAACGAAAGTTAGAGTCAACCCAATTGTTGTCACTAGTCCGAAGGCCTCGAACTAGAACAGGCCACCAGTTCTAACGATAGGAAGCTCTGCCCCCTTGAATCCCTACCATTATACAAATAGCCGCAAATTACACAAGAGGAGTAACGGGCACTGTGTAAATAATCACCCTAACGAGTGGCAAACTAAGCCTAAAAAATACGTAATATTCAATCTTTATGTTCACCAACTAAATTATCATTAAAAAGAACAAATCATATTCTATTTGACTTTATTTTAATGAAAACAAAATACCCAAATATATCACTTTATATTTTCAACTTCAAATTATTTGAGTGATAATTTCCTTGTATATATATATTTAAAATATATATTGTACATAAATTTTGGATGGTGAGAGGTTGTCCCTAGAAATTGTTACCAAACCTAGTGTGCATGTGACATGTGACATGTGGAACAAAATTTCCAATGGTAAATGGTCCTCCACTACCCCTTATTTATTTATTTTTATTTTTATTTTATACTATTACATATTTATATTTTAATTTTATGCTTGTGTTGTCTAATAATCAAAGCCATATTGAAAAAGTGCACGTTTTGTGGTGCAAAATGAGTGTGAGGGCACGTTGACAACTACACAAAAGCTGAAATTCCACGAGGATAAATGCAGGGTTAGTTCTGTAATTTTACGCCGTTACAAAATTAGTTCCGTATCTTTTTCATTTTGTAGTTGCACTAAATAATTTTTCGTTATGCAAATTTAGTCTTAATTTTGTGTGAATTTAAATTTACGAACTGAAAATTTTTATTTATTATAATTTATGTGATACGACACTCATCGATATAACATTTTTATCATATTGGAAATAATTTTGGGTAATATGGATGTTGTAAAAAAATATCGAACCTATGATCGATACATAAATTAAATCGTTGGAAATTATAAATCTTCAATTTTAAATTTTTTACAAATGTTTTCCTACTCGTGAACTATTATCATCAATTAAATTATAAATTAATTAATTCAATAATTTGTGTTGGAGGATTAGAAAATATAGGTCCAGTTAGAGGCGGTTACGGTTCCGGTTTGGAACCAAAATCACCGGTTCGAACTTTCGGTCAACGGTTCGTTCAACCGTTGATCAGGTTCCGATTTTAAATCAAAATCGAAATCGACTGATTCACGATTCGATTCGGATTCCCTAACTAGCCGTTGAAATCAAAAACGGATCTTTTGCTTTCTTTTTTTTTGGAAGTTGTTAATTAAAAAAGAAAAGAAATCGATGAACCGTTGATTCTGAAATCAGAACCGAAACCATATATATAGCGGTTCGATTTTAGTACCTCCTTCCACAGTTTCAAGAGCCATCGATTTCAAAATTAAAATCTAAATCGACGAACCGTACTCATGTCTAAAATCAGTAATTATTAATTAGTGTGGGAATATAGAAGGGCAAAATCGTCATAGCGGGGTGGAGTTTCCAATTCCAGGACATACATTCCAATCCCGAGTAAAAAAAAACTCTCCCATTTGCACTTTGCTTTCGTCGTACAGCGAAGCGGCTCAGACGGCGTCGTTTTCCGACCCTGACAGTTAGCCGAAGCTGCGTTCATATTGATGGATACAAAATTCTGACAGCGAAACTGGATACTTTTGCTTTTTATTTAATGAACGTGCACCTCATGGGTCCCACACAACCCTTAATACACGCGGATTAATAAATGAGTTTCTCATAAATTAATAATATATTATTGTCTCGGTTTTAAAAAAGAATTTTATTTTCAAATTCATTTTTAATTTTAAAAAGTGACTCGTAATTTAGAAGTTAGTCTCTCGTTTTATTAGTTAGAGCAAAATTTAAAAAGTTATTTTAAAATTATATTATATATAATTGAATACATTAAGTTAATAAATAAAAAATTAAGTTGAATGATAAAATACTGCTCGTCTTTTTAATATCGACTGAAAATGAACTTAGAACAAGCAATCTTTCTTTGAAATATCTAAAAACGTATCATGTTTATTCATATTTTCCTGTCTTAAAAAAAGTTATGTTTGTATAAATAATAACTATATAAATATAATATTTTTTAAAATAAAAAGAGTAATTACACGAAAAAGATTAATGAATTGGTAAATCAAACAATTGATTTTTTATTTTTATTTTGGAATTATTCATTGCTAAATTTAAATTCTAACCAAATTTTTAATAAATATTAGTAAAATAATTATCCAGCAATGTATATTAGATTTTATTTTTTAAATAAAAATATTAGGAATACCTAATAATTAAGATGAGACCGAAAAAGCGCAAGTGCAATGCGCACCTCCGAAGCAACAAGATTGAGCCACGTGTCATACTTCTATTCTGCACCACTTACAATATCAAACCGACCGCATTGAACAAAGTTTTCCCACTTTACACCCTCCTATTTTTTTATTATTATTTTTATAGATTTTTATTTATTTATTTATTTATTTATTTATTTATGATCTTTCCTAGTCTTATGTTAGGATCCATGAATGTTAGGACCGAAAATTCCCAATTATTAGGGTTTGTAGGGATCCAACATTTGTCCATTTCATTTAGATTAGTCATTATGATCTTACCTAAATATGACGGCTATATTCGGTGGGTTGTTCTAATTTTTAATTAATATTCTTTGTTTAATCTGATTTCTATTTTTTAATATATGTTCTATGTATAATAATTAGAGATGTTAAACGGGCTAGTCCTGTCGATTTTGGCCTAGCTTTAGCGGGTTTCGAGTTAATCGGGCTTTGATTTAATCGGATCAATTAAAACGGGTTTGATTATGGTGAACCTAACCCTAACCCTAGCTGGTTTTTGGCTAATCGGGCCACTATCGGGCTATGAGTCAAAATAATCAAATAAAATATTTAAATTTAAAATTTTAATTAAATGCATATTATGCTCTATTTAAAATACAATTTTAGATAACATTAAAAGATTATATATTTTAGAACTTTTATATCACTATACAAAATTTAAAGATTCAAACATTTAAGTCACATACACTATTTCATGCTCTCAATTATAGCTTTAATAGCATTCACTGTCATAAAATTTAAAATCATGTTACATTTAAGTTCTAAATTTAAATGACATTATTTAGAATCTTCTAGTAATTAAATATAAATTTTAATATATTCTATTAAAAATCAAATATGTTATATGAAAAATAATTAAAAATGGTGTATATTATTAATTCAATATTAAAAAATAAACAAATAAGAAGAAAAGTTCGGGCTATCGGGTTAGCCCTAACCCTAAGCGGGCTAACCCTATAGGCTTCGGGCTAATTGGGTTCGGACTAAACGGGTTGACTTTTAAACGGGCTAATAAAATCAAGCCCTAACCCTGAAAATTTTCGGGCTAAACGGGCCGGCCCGTCAGGCCATGGCCCTTTTAACATCCCTAATAGTAATAATATGTTATCTAAAATAAAATAAAATTATATTTAATCTCCATAATTCTACAATGACAAAATTTTATATTTGTGAGATGTATTTTCATTGTTAAATTGATTAATAAAAGAGTATATTTGATTGTTGAGAGCGGTACTTCATTTGTTCCACCAAGATCAATTTGTCAGTTCGTTTTATAAAGATATATCACTTTATTATATTATGTTTGTTATTAATTTTTTATTTACATAAATGCTCCTAAAAATTTCTTCTTAATACTACTCTACTTCAAATAACAACAAAATTAGATATGTTAGAATAACTACCAAACTTTGTAGGATGTAAATAATGAAATTAGGGACAAGCCTACTTTCAAAGAGCTTTTAAGAGAATCTCCCCCCCCCCCCCAATCTTATCCACCCCAATAATATAAAATTTATATATATATATAAATATATATATATATATTGTGGATATCTGTTAATGTGTCCATCAAATAAGATAAAAAATTAACTGTAAAAATATTAATATATATATTTATTGTGGATATATGTTAATGTATCTATCAAATGAGATAAAAAATCAACTGCAAAAATATTAATATGTACACACGATGAATAAACGAGCTCGCCGATATATAAAAATATTCTTATATTTAATTGATATATGTAAATATTGTTCTAGAATAGGTGTCATTCATAGGTCTAAAACAAGAATAGTGGGTGTCATAATGGGATGAGTGCCCATTGGTTACATTGAAAGGGCCCTATTTAGCTTTTTTGACTTAAATCAATTGACCACTCCATTATTACTATTTTCCTGACTTTTTCCCGTCCACTAATTTCCCCTATTGATGTGGGCCACTGTGTCTATTAGTTGACATTATTCTTGAAAACACTAATATGATTATTATTATTTTTATAAAAAAAAAATTAAAATTAAAATGTGGAAGCTACATACACTAATTAATCTTCAGTGTTCAATATCCACCAAAATACATTGAATTTAAATAATAAAGACAAAGAAGAAATATGATTTGGCATTTGAATATCTCTAATTTCGTTACTAGTTACATTAATAAAAATGATTATAATAAGCAACAATATTAATTATTATTTACTTATTAGATATTCGATAATTTTAGTAACTTCTTTAATATTATAATCTTCTTCATTTCCGACTAGAAATTTACAGATTAAATTAATACACGATAATAAATATTTTTATTTTAATTAATAAATTTGAACTGATCCAAAAGTTGTTAATTCCATATTGGATCTTCAGCCCAACTGGTTTGGACCGATTAGATGGATCCAAGTTTTAAAGAATTGGGAGGTTTCAATTACTTCTTTATTTACAGACTTGTTCAAAGTTTAAACGTAATAGTAATTTTTTAATTATATATAATAGTAAATTATATATGTATATATATATATATAATAATGGGGAATATGTGGCAGATATATTTTACAACTTAAATGGAAGCAAATGATGGAGGCCATAAAGTGGGCATGCATGGCTATGTATGAGTTGACTTTCAATGGTAAAGGCTATAGTGGACATATAATACATACAATATATATATATATATATATATCGATGGTCTTTGGTATTGACAACTTCAGTTTATAGGAACACAAGAATATACTATTGAAGCTGTAAATTCGAGGATTCTGCAACTCTGTAAATAAAGTATTAATGAATATTTAGATTTAAATGTATGAATAATCTTTTTTGTTTTTCCTAATCAATTGAGCTTCCATAGGTCTATGTAATTCAATGTTTATGGAATTGGATCCCTAAATTTTATAAAGCAAAAAGAGAAGGTTGTAGTATTAAAAAGTACATGAACCCAATTTTAGTGATATAAGACCCAATTCAGTGAACTCTGATGAAGTGTGCCAAACTGAATACTCAAAAATGAAAATACATTAACTAGACTCTTAAAGATTAAAAATATAGGGCCAAATATATATATATATATATATATATATGTGTGTGTGTGTGTGTGTGTGTGCGCGCTATTTAATATGTAAGTGGTGTGATGAATATATTCGCCAATTTCTGCTGCCTTGGGGCCACGAAGTGAAGCCCAAGATATTGTAGTACACATGGAAACCCAATAAACAAGGGCGATGGGACTTCTATTCAATTATTCCCAACGATATGTGTTATCAGCGAACGTATGACATGTATTGATGATGTTGAAACATGAGACGATGTCATCTATTAGTGAAGTCGAAACAGGAAAAGAAACATAAAATGAAACAAAGAATATTGTGTGCTGTTAGGTAGCTTCTAATTACTGAAAAATTCATTAGATGAAAACCAAACAGAATTACGCACGAAAATGTGATTCCCTGATGAGAGAAAATGTTCATTTTTGTCGTGACAAGGGGAACGATAGACACCTATAAACCGCACCAAGAGTCTACTTTAAGAAGATGAAATGAACTAGCTTACCCCACATATATTTCCTCAAGTTTCACTCTAGTTTCCAGAATCCTCCATAGAATCGAGAAGAAAGGGATTAAGCCTGCGACGTGCCTTGGCTGCTTTCGTTAACAAACACGCCGATGTTTTTGAACCAACGCATGAGATTGCGGTGATACTTGACATAAAGCCAAGCTTGCAAAAATGGAAACAGGCTCTCGTTTATCCCACGCTCTTCAATAAAACCATGCAGAGCATCTCGAATCTTTTCATCTATATCTCTGTCATTGGATAACAAAACTACATTTCATCATCATGGAAGATTAATAGAATGTGAATGGTGGGAATTCTGGTAGAATCCAAAAAGAATCGAAGTTAGAGCATCAGCTCGGCAAACCCCACCAGCTATACCTAAATTCAAGTCTTGGAATATACTTTTAGCGTCATTAGACCGCTCATTATATATTAAGGCGAAACACATGGAACTAGACTGCTACTTCAGAGAATCATGACCTCGCCAATTAAATCATTAGCTAATTGCTGTAATTTAAAGGATAACTTTGTGGAAATTTTTAATCAGAAGGTTTTGGTTATCCCTAAACAAATAAATGACATCAGTGCCAGCAAGATTTACCACCAAAAAAGAATATCATAAGCAGAAAAACATGCACTTACTCAAAGACTGGGCCATTGTATTTAGTTGGTGCCATGAGAAGCCCTGGAGTCTCTCCTTTAGGTCTCAATTGAACAGAATGAATCCCTAAAGCATCCGGATACAGCCCACAAAGGAAACGCAAGGAATCCTCCTTCCCTGGCTTAGAAATATCAATATCAAGAAATAACTGATTGATGTCATTGCCATAGTCATCTGCAGTACCTCCTGGAATAATGTCAAACATTTTGAGAACTGATATATTTATCTCCTCATCTTGAAATGTCCGCTTTAGAACAGGACCCCTACTGTCAAGTGCCCCCTTAACAACTGTGAATGGAGAAGGGGGGCTGATTTTCTGAGAATTGTGAATAAATGCATAGCATAAATAAGCGTCACAGATCTACAGGAAAATCACTTTTAAGCATCTCTCAAATAACTGTAATGGGTTTTAGCCTTTAACCAATATTACAAATAAATTATAACATGTTAATAGATTCGCTTTCGCACGCTTCAACTTAAATTATTTTTCACCAAGTACAAAACAAAACCCAACAACAGATCGCTCATGCTCAAACTTATCCTAAATCTCTCACGGAACTGTGGAGTCCCTAACTAGCTATATCATTTGAGAAAGTGTAGACTAAGAAACATCTAAATGATGTCATAAGCAAGATGATTGGTATGATAAGCTAACTTATCCAGGGCGCCACATAATGCATTCAGCATAGACATGAATGCTGGTACCTCGCAGTTCATTTCAATTACCTAACAGAAATCTGGAATTTGAACTGCTACATAAATAAAACACGTGGACAAATTTGAAATTCTGTGTTTTTTCTACCAGTCAATCCCACTAAGGATACAAGAAAAACCTCAGTGTTAGTTTGTTTACAATATTCTAAGGAAATCATCTGTAAGAATGTGCGTTAAAAAATGAATTGGAAAATGTGACATACTGGAAAGGAAATGTATAAGTTAAGTTTTATTTTGAGGGACTGAATTGAGAATGAAAAGTCTTTAAAAACAAACCAATACAGCCTTATAGATTGAAGATGGTAGCCTGCTTAGAAAAAGTTGGTAGGAAACTCCCAGCCAAAAATATGATGAAATATCCAGTTGGTGCCATATTATTACATCAAAATTCATAAGATAAATGCACTTGGAAAACACACACACACACACAATGGTATCCCAAAAAAGAAAGAAAAAAAAAAAAAAGGAAAACAATTAAACTGTAAACTTGAGAACCCAGTGCATCGACGTAATAAACTAAAAGGAAGATGAAAGCGAAAAATAGATAAATAAACAAATTGAATCTTGAATAAGCAAAGAAGAATCGGCATAAACCCTCCAACCTGAGAATTAGAAAGTTCAATATAACCGGAGCTTATTTTACCATTTTAATCTCATGAATACATTATATATATATATATATATATATATCACAATTTAGGCATGTATATGATAGAAACAGAAAGACAAAATTCCTCACCGGAGGTGGAGTCATCTTGGTGATTTCAACGTAGTGATCTTTGAGGGAGCGGAGAATCATGGAGTTCACCGTGTGCGACGCCGTCGGCGATGACTGTGTAACTATCGTGCGCCATGGCTGTAACACTCGTCGGTGTGCTGCGCCACCGGCTGATACGAGAGCCTTCCTCCACATTTTGTTTCGAGACTCTTCACTTTCACACTTGCCCGCTGCTCAGCAACTTTAATGAAGAGGGTTTTGAGTCTTCTATAACGACGCCGTTAGGTTTAGGGGTCGCATTACACATACTACTTAATTTTTATTTTTTTTATCTAAAATTATTATTAAAAAAAAAAAAAAAGTGGGCATTTGTTTTTAAATAACACTTCAATAATTTAAAATAAATCAATTTTCATTAAAATAGTAGATGGTGACAGTTTTTGGTTGGGCTTGGATCAATCGTTGCAAGAGATATAACATAAAAAAACTCAATTTTTTCATGATAATAAAAGCTTACTATTAAAATTAGACTCGAAACCTAAAAATTATTCACATCCACGCGCCACAAAAATAAAATAAATCGTAATTTTTAGCAGTCCGACGAACCAGTTGGCGCGTCGATTGAATACAGAGGCTCCACACCGGAGGCATTCACCATGCACATGAAGTGTCTCACGGGGCTATGTTTGGGTAGAAAGGCTCATCCTATAGACGGGACAGCCCTTCGTGCTGTAAAGCAGGGTATGTGCGGGCGAAAAGCCAGTTAGCGCCTCAATTGTAAAAGAGAGGCTCCAAGCCCATATAGCATATCCTGGGCTATGTTTGGGCCAAAAGGCTCATCCTAAGACAGCCCTACAATCAAGACCCTGCGTCAAGCTTGCGGCTAACATAATAGGGCAAACACAAATGTACCATTGTGTTTGGTAGACCATGGTAACATTACTTTTCAACTATTCTATTATGTTACACACACTAGCACACAAACAAGCCAAGGGCAATTACACAGTTACAAGGCTTATCAAGTGATCCATCTTTTACCACTACTACTCGTACAATGCCAGTTGTTCTCGACACAACAAAGACCCCACCGTCCGAAATCGACACTATTTTCCTATCAAAATTTTGCTAAATAAAAAGGAAAAATAACCAAAAAAAAAATTACAGAAGAGGCATATAGAGTGACCACCTTCAATCAATACCATCAGATATCTTCACTTCTTCCTATTCTTGTTTCTATTGATCTTCACTATCTTTCGACCCGACTTGTCACCTCCTCCGCTGCCCAATGAGAAGCTGCCACCCGCATTGAATTCTAGACTGCCTGAAGCCTGAAAAGGAGACGGGTTCTGTGGGGCCACTTGATTTTGTTGGCCCCCAAAAATGAAGGGATTCACTTGTGAGGGAACAGCGGATGCAAACCCAAAGCCAGTGGGAGAAGAGACCGGTGGTTGGCCAAAGACAGGAACCGGTGCAGATGGCGGTGCTGGATCCTCAGCCATGCTGTCCTCTGCATTCATCTGATCATTATTCACAGGAGAGGCAGCAAAACCACCTCCCATAGGAGGATTGCCAAATACAGGCTGTGTGTTAGGCAGCGATGGAGAAGACAAGGCTGAGGCTGAACTGGTAGTAAATGAAAAGACAGGGCTTGAAGAAGACGAGGATCCACCAAAGGCAAATCCAGTAGAAGGGGATGGAGGGGTAAATGAGGAGCCGAAAATAGGTGATTTCTGGCTCGGCAATGACGAACCAAATGCAGTAGATGGAGCGCTCGAGGAAGCCAATGAACTCCCGCCAAAATTGAAAGTACCAGAGGTTCCACTGGTGAAAGAGCTACCAGTGTTGTTTAATGAGGCAGGAGTCGAAGAAGTGCCGCCAAAGTTGAAGGTTGAGAGAGTCGAGGCACTGCCTGAACCAACTGTCGTGGTTGAAGAAGATGAAGAACTCGAACCATAACTAAATACACCAGAGGAAGCACTGATGCTGGAGCTAGCAGCAGTCGAACTCACACCGAAATTGAATAGACTTGATGTGGGCCCACCAACAGGAGCGAGAGAGGTGGGACCCGATGACGAAGCTGAAGAACTAAAACCAAAAGTTGGACGAGAAGAGCTAGTATTCATATCGAATGCTGGCGCTGGTGTAGATGAAAACAATTGACTAGAAGTGCCTTGGGACACAGTTCCAGGATCAGTGGCTGGAGGTTTACTGGCACTAGCAAAGAGTGAGTCCTGAAGATTACTTCCAGTTGAATTAGTGAAGGAACCGAGTCCAAAACTGCTACTTCCAGAGCCTGCTGAGCTGCTAGAAATTGGATTTATCTCGACTTTGGTTGTTGATGCTGGTGAGGCAGTCACCAATGGATCTACAGAGGAACCAAATTTGAAAACGGGTTCGGCCAGATCAGAAGGCTTCGTAACCAACCCAAAAATGTTGCCACTAGAGGTGGATGAGGTGCTGGTGCCAGTTGAAACAATGTTGGCAATGCTTGTTGAAGAGGTAAAAAGTGGAGAACCGCCTGTGGATAACTGATTTGCATCTCTACTAGGAACTGCAGGAAATGAAACTGGAGAAGAGCTTGGAAAGAGTGGCCCATTTGGTGCTGAAGAAGAAACATCATCACACTTTCCATTTATTTCTCCTAGCTTTGGAAGGTTTAAGTGAGAATCTTTGTCTGACTCGGGAGCTTTCACTTCAGAGCCAATTGAGACGGAAATATTGTCCGAGCTACATATGCAGTTACAATTTTCAAATGAAGATTATCACAAAACACAACAATTAACAAAAAGCTCATTCAGTAGACTAACCTGTTGGACCTTCCGACTTCAGGTTCTGCTCGTTTGAAAGATTCCGCAGACAAGGAAGGAAATTTATCAGCAACTTTAGAGCTAAAACTGAACATAGGAGGAGGATTATTTGCTTCCTTGGGTTTGTCAGATGCAGCAAATGATGAAGCTAAAGCTTCTGACTGAGGAGCTGTCTTGGTTTCTTCTGATGCTGGGACAAGCCTGACACTCGTTCCTTCTCCAATCTTGACAGGACCAACTTCATTTGTTTTGCCTGGGATAAGGCCTGAAGGGGACATATCTTTTGATTCGATTGTGGGTTTCACCTGTTGGTATGCTTCAGCAGGTGCAAGATTATTGTCGGTGAGAGGGGACCCTATTGGTCCTTTCTTCTCAGACGGAGATTTAAAAGCAAGCCCATTACACCGTACATCATCCTGCTCCATGGAATCCTAGAAACGGCACCAAAATCTATAAAAATGGATATACCAGAGAAAGCCAAAAACAGTAATTTGATCTGTATCTTGGAGGATGGTACTAGATAGATACTAAGTGAAGGTATGTGAACAAGACCTCATATAATATACCATCTATATGCAGCCAACACTTAGTTGGACACAACCCCCACAGGATACAAAACTCAAAACAAAATTTGGACAATAAAATGAACGACTCAGATATTTAACATTTTTAACTATCCAAAATCTGAAACTGGGAATACACGCCCAGGCTAAAAATACAATATATGCACATAAATGAAAGAAAACAGAGGTTTACCTCCTGTGCACTCATCCTAAACGCTATCTTCTTTAGAGGAGGCTGAGACACTCCATTGTTCACAACAGAATCAGAAGTTCCATTGCCAGGAGTAAAAGCTTTCAAGGGAACTGCAGAATCATTGTTCAATACAGAATTCCACGTAACAGATGGGACAACAGATTTTTTAGGTTCACTCTCTTCTGCATTTCCTTGCTTTGGTGGTAAAGAATCATGCGCACCATGGGCATCCAGCAGTAACTTGGACGAACCCACATCCTCCATGCTTCTAAGAGATTTTCCAGAAAGCATACTTGGAGACAATTTTAAAGATGATTTCTCCCGTCCGGCAACTAACTTGGACTCTGATGATTTTTCTTTTGGGGTCAACTCATCAAGTCGCTGCAGTATTCTGGAAGCAACTTCAGTGGACCTGGTGGAGACATGAGCATAACTAGTACTTGGGACACTTTTATCCTCGTTTTCTACAACATTTTTCAATGCCTTATTCCTTTGTCCACCGCTCAATTCAGGATTATGTTCTAAATGAGAACCAATTCCCATTCCACGAGCAGTATGATTAAATCTAGAACCTAATAGATTGGATTTCTGTCTGATTCTCCGTATAGGACCAACAGAGCCAACTTCATCATCTAATACTGTACTTCTGCGCTTTAAGGTCTGAAATGTAAAGAATAGTTAAATCAGAACAGTTGGAGATACATTAAAAAGAAAAGAATCTGATCTTTAATGTACCAAAAAGTTACAATCCACATATACCATAGGCTGGGATTCAAATTTTTCATTGTTCTCTACCAGAGAAAGGGGTGAAGATGTTGACAGCCCAGCATAGCCAATATTGTTGATTCCACTTCCCTGAAATGAACCAAAATATAAACAAATAAAATAAAGGGAACTAACAGCACCAATTTTACACCCAAGTATATTTTAAATGAACCTTGTGAATGGAAGTTGGATGAACTCTGGAGTATGGGGTACGGGCCATGTTGTAAATAGCTGATCTGCTTCGAGATCTTGGGGTTATAAAACCATTATCTCGAGCACCCAGGTTAGCAGAAGTCTTCTTAGTTGTTGAAATGATAGATGACTTTGAGGCAAACGGCATAGTACTTAGCAACCCTGCATTTTCCCTACCAAGTTGACTGCGCATTCCCAGCTCCGATGGTGAGACTTTCGAAGGCCTACTTCCCATGTAAGCTTTTGCGACTTCAGCAGGAGAAGCAATATCATCCTCAAGGAGCTGCAAAAAAGTTATGTCAGCAATGTTGTAATCATTGTGCTCCTTAAATTTGAGACTGAAATAGAAAAAATATAGATAGAGTGTGAGCATAAAGTTCTAATCACCCCATTTCCGCTTATCTTACTTTTGAATTGTGAACAGGAGTTGATACAACAGCAGAAGTAAACCCCCCGCCCCTGTTTCCTTCCAAGAGACCACTTGCAAATTCTTGATGCCTACCAAAATCTGAAGCAGTATCTTCATTTTTTTGGCTTGCATTCTCAACTGACGCTTCTACAGCTCGTGACTGCAGCAGTCCTGTCAGATGGACAACTTCAGACCTGCATAAAAAAAGATTCATTTCAATAAATAAACTTTAAAAATAATTCAAGCATTTAAAAAAAAAAAAAAACTAAAGGAAATTCAAATTTTGAGCACTTAAGCATGCAATAATTGATAAAACTTGACACCTAAATTTACGCAAGCACACAGAACAAATCTATCTTCAGAACTGCAAAGCAAGTGGATTCTCTAAATAACAAACTGAAATAATCAATTGAAAACATATTTCAGCAACGCTTGGAAAGTAGAGTAACATGTCATATCTAGACATCGAACTTACATGTCAGGTGTAAAAACTGAGTTATCAATAAATAGAGGTATTCCATTTTAAGGCACCAACAAGAAAATTAATCAAAAGTAAAGTTTTAAGGAGAAATGTTAATGGATTACATTAGAATACAGAAGTGAAAAACAAATAAATATTGGATCCACAAAAAATACAATTTATTGCAGATGCAGAGTAATATCAAGTAGAGGCAATGTTGCTAGTTTACGGCATCCACAGGTGAGATGATGTTCATAAAATAAAGATCACTATAGAGAGATGTGTGAAAAAACAGAATATCCGATGACGTGCAATCGAAGCAGTCAAGCACACAAACAGCAAATTGCCAGAAGATTCAAAGAAAATCCCTCACTAATAAAGTCCCTCAATACTTCATATATCCAAGTCATATGGGATGGAGACATGAATTCTCTCTAAAGAGGCTTTTTAAGGCTTACCTAGTGAAGGTCTTTTGCTTCAACAGTTGCTCAAGTTCAAGGACCACATTGTTGCTAGAACTATTCATGAGCTGTCTACTGTCAACACCTCCTGGCTCTTGTACACCATCCTGACACTTCAACCAATCAAGCGAAAAAATTAATACATCAAGCAATTAAAAAGGGAGGGTACCTGTATTTTCATAGATACAACACAAAGCACCAAGTACTAAGTTTACTCTTTGCATACACCATACATACAGGTCCAACACTAGAGTCTGGCCCAAAAATGCATTTACATGATTTTACATGTTTAATCAATCTAATACATTTTGAACAGTTTTTCATTATCAGTTGCTGCTAAAAACATACAACTTTGAGCAACCTGATCGACCTAAACATGCATTTTCATAGATGCAAGATAAAGGCGCTGAAAATATGTATTTGAAATGTCATATAAAGCTGATATGGAGTATTAAAAAAGCATCAGCTACTAACTATGTTATTCTTTGCACACACCTTCCACAAATGCATTCACAAGATATTACATGATTGATCAATCTTATACCTTTTAAGAGATTCTCCATATCAGTTGCCGGCATAATTGAAAAGCATACAAGTTTGGGCAACCTCATCAACCTAGACTGTAGCAGAACTACAACCATCGGCATCTCACTAGACACCAAATGCTTCACCAACACCAAGAAGCCAACTTGCTTAGACAGCCAACTCTAAAAATATAGGCTCGAAAAATAAAAGTTTGACGATCTATTCCATAAAAATAAAAGAATATATATCTAGATCTTAGGAATTGTACTAGCAATAATTAGATAAAGTTAGTGAAAACGCAATTTGGCCTGGCTAGTTCATAGTTGGGTTAAAACCTTTATAAAGATTAAATAACTTAAGCATCTGCAGAATGAATATTTTTCAAAATGATACAAAATACTCAATGCAAACCGATATGCTAAACGCCAAAACGAATATACTAGATTCCAATCTTTTCCTATTTCAAAACTGAACCACATAGTAGATTTTTGGTATTAGTGAGGCCTGGCACTGGTGTGTCCTAAGATCATAACTTCCAGAGAATCCTTTATAATCCTCTTTCCATATTCAAAGAGCAATCTCATCTGCTAAATTCAAATGTCCATTTTCAATAATCCTAGATCTATCTTATAAACATCAGCAGACAACCAACGCAATCAACAAAAAATTGTTTAATCCACCGGCACCAAATTTTCCCCTCAAAGTGTTCATAAAAGACGGAACACGTTAGAATGCCCTTCCAGGAGTCAAGTAGTTCTTCAAACCTGGAAAATGGTGCTTCCTAAAATCCATACACTCAATGTTCTTCATAATTTATCCAATTCATATCTACAGATAAACAATTTAAGGGTCCATTCATGTTAGGTAGTTATACATATGTAGCACAAAGCATCAACCCAAACATAAACTGATGGTTCTCAATAATGTAACAACTCTAATTAAAGGATATGAAAACGCATATCCACATAAGACAATCTTCAAAACAAATAAATGCATATGATAGAACTTACTTCATCAAGACCTGCCACTTGATCCTCATCCCTCACATCAGCATTTACCTCTGTTTAACCAACAGAAGATGGATGTCAGAATATACCCCAGAGATTGAAGTCAATTACAAGCCAAATGTGGAATATCATGCCGCAAATCACCAAGTGCCCATATGATAAATGTGATTGCAGCAAGCAATAGGTGATAGATATTACAGTAAATACTAACAGTTCACAAGAGAGCCCTGTAAAATGCTACTGATTTCATGCTTTGACTAAGGAGACAGAAACAGAAAGACACAATGTCTCTAATGAAAGTGCAAGTCTAGATTTAGCTACAGCAACGGAGTTTTAGATTGCATATATATAACGAGGAAGGCACTAAATTCGCATTTACAAACCATGGGCAGGTTTAAGGCAGACATTGTCCACTATTCATTGATCGATAGCCCCCCTCCACCCCCAGAAAATAAAACCCGTCTGAAACCCTAAGACACAATAAAATACAAAACATATCGAGTCCCAATAAAACAGTTCACAGCATTGATATTATACAAAATACACAAATCAATGCCAAAATTGAAAAGAAAAAAAATCATTTTCTTTTTCAAAATAAACCATCCAACGAACCAACTACCGGAACCAAACAGAAATCCACTTCAAAAATAACAAATTTCGAATAGAATGAATAAATAAAACAAATACTTAAAAAAATTGCTCACAGAAAACCCGAACAAAGCCAAAAAAGTAATTCTCAAATCGAAAGAAAACCATTTAACCTGGCGGCTGGGGAGGCAGCGAAGGAGGGAGACGTCTCCGAAAGACAGAAGCAAAGAAGCGGTCCGCCCCGTATGAAATGAGCTTAGAGGCTGGTTCCACGACCAATTTTGTCAACCAGCTGCTATTGCTGTTGTTGTTGATGTTGGGACCACGAAGCGCGGTGACGGGACGGTCGTACGGCGTCCCCTGCCTGCGAAAAGGCTTCTTCCGGAACTTCCCTCCGGCTCCTCCACCGCCGTAGGAAGAGGAGGTGGTGTTGGTGGTTGCTCCGCCTTCTTCCGCCGTTGCCATTCTTGTTCGATTTCAAAAGTTCGCGTCCAAGAGAGAGAAAGAGAGAGAGGAGAGGGAAGGCGAACGCTAGGGTTTTTATTTTGTGCAGGGGACAGAAAGCGATGCTGGCTGATTAAAAAATTAAAAGAAAAATATTTTGGGCACCGAATGAATAATTTCGTCCTACATTTTAAAATTGGAAATTAATGGGGGCCGAAATTTCCTTTAGGAAATTATGATTTTGTGTGGTGCCCTTTTGGTTATCGACATGCAATGTACACTTGTCACAATTCTATTGGTCTCTTTGTTTCTTTTCTTTTTTAAGGGACTCTTGTTTAAGAAAATTAAAATACAATTCAAATTATTGGAAATTACACTTTTTAAAATTAAAAAAGGAACAAAAACACAATTTATAAAATTAAAAAATATAGAGAAATTATTTGTTACAATTAAAATCATATTTTACGAGATGCAGCTATTAGATAATTGTAGTGAATTGGTCTCAATATGGGTGAATCGTCTAACCCAATTTGCAGTATTACTTATTTAAATAAAAAATACTATTTGTTATTTGAACGATAGTACTATTAATTTATTACCTTAAAAATAATATTTTTTAAATAAATAAGTAATATTGTAAATCGAAAGTACCATACATTGGATGTACAAGATTTATTATAATTGAGATTTAGTATTAATTACTATATATTGTGTAAAAATTATATATTTTGTAATTATTCAAATTTAACATGAATCTTTTTATAATTTGTGATGTAAATAGACGACGCAATAAACAATCCCAACTATTTCTAGCATAAATTATATTTCCTTCGTTCTAAAATAAAAATTATGTTTGTATAATTATTTATAAATATATAAAGCAATATATATATACATATATTTTTATTGGGGGGGGTGGTCTGTATAGTAATTTGTCATTTAGTTGGTCAACTTAAAATTAAAATTTACAAAAGATATTTAATTTTCGGTATTTACTCCTCTTTTTCTTTTTTCTTTTTCCTGTGAATTTAGTATTTTTTTTTATTTATTTAAAATCCGTAAATTATTCTGTTGCAATAATCTGGCAAAATACATAATTCTTACAAAAAAATTAAAATTAACTTGTGTAGTTTTAATAAATTGAATTGAATAAATCTTAGTATTTAAATATATATATATATGTATGTATATATGTGAACAGCTCTAAGTAATAAATATGCATCAATTCAACATTGTTAATATATCATAACCTCTATAAAAAATATCTAATAAGATATTTAAAAACCTCAAAAAGCTGATATCAAACATCGTCTAGCCTAGTTGCATTGTCTCACGACTCTCATCAAACAGTTGTATAGGTTAGTAGTTCGATCCACAAACTTTGAAACAAAAAAACATCATCTAAATTGTTCCAGTAAAATATATATTCCAAGAAATTAATGAATTCTATACCATACCTTCAATAACAAGCAATTTCTCCAGCACAATCTTTTATCTTCTTCATGGCCAAAATTCTCAGCAGACTCACCATTGAAGCAAGAATCAAACCATGATAAGAAATTTGTGCTTAACCATTTCACCAAGTAAGAAAATTTGATTCTCCATCGTCTCATACGGTCTACATACAAGATGCGGTATACAAGATAACTTAAGCCGGGAAGAAAGGTACAACAGCAACTAAAAAGAGGGTTCGACGGAAATTTCAAAAGCTCCACTACGCGCTGAAAAAACCGTTTTGTTTTCAAGCAAAGGGTGAAATAGGAAAAGAAAAAGAAAGAAAAGGAAAAAAGTTGTGATTGAAGCCTATGTTGGTTTTAGTGCTTCTCTAAAATTTAGGCTGAAGCTCTTCTCCAAACCTCTTTTAATACCACCAGCCATGGGATTTCCCTTTTGCATCATGGTAACAAATTCGTTATAATCAATTCGTCCGTCCTGCAAAAGAGATCGAAACCATATGATAAATTTACTCAATACTTAGGCAACTGTTGGGGTAGAAGAAATAAAAACTGAACTCTTTTAGAAATAATTAAATTCCATTGTTCTTAGCCAATTATGCTTCTTAGATGGTCTCGTTGGGTGGACGGGTCTGGATTTTTATTGTGAGGATTCGTGTAGGTGGAACAGGCTGATTCTGTTGGCATGGGTAAAGGTGGAGTGGCTTACGCAATACAAGCTTTACGGGTGAAAATGTCCAAAAGATTTTTTTTTTTTTTTCTCTGGGCTAAAAAACATGAAACCTAAGTTTTTGCTGGGGGAGAGAGAGTATTGTCTTAAAATCGCTCATTAGAAAAAGAATTTCAGAGCTCATAATCAATGCCTTTGGAAAAGAAGTGCCTGGTTGCCTTTTTAATCCTTGCATCCAAAGGATGTCGTAATGAATGAAAAGCGTGAACTCACATTGTCCTGGTCGACTTCTTGAATCATTTCTTCAAGGCGAGTATCATCAAAGCCCAACTCCTGACAAGCTTGTTGAAGCTCATCATGAGTTATATAGCCACTTCCATCTTTATCAAAGTATGAGAATGCAGCAAACAGGTGATCTTGTTTCTCGACTTTGTTGAGATGCACTGTTGCAGCTATAAACTCTCCATAATCGATTGTTCCACTGTTGTCAACATCAGCCTGCATTCAGAAAATCCAATGGATTAATTCAAGAATCTCACTTCCCATCCAAAAAGGTTGAAAAGATTTAAGAAACTTGAACTCAAACAAAAACAAGGCTACAGTATTGATTGAAATAAAATAAGTTCCGCTCACAAATCCATTGAAAACAGTTTTCAAATGAGAGAGAGAGAGGGAGAGAATTTACAGCTTGCATTAGATCATAAATCTCGGATTCCTTTAGGTTGGCACCGACTCTCTTGAGTCCAGCTTTGAGCTCTTCAAAAGTGATTTGCCCGCTATTATCTGTGTCTATCATCTTGAACATTTCTTTTAGCCCGGCAATTTCATCTTCAGACAGGGACTCTGCAATTACCTACAGAAAAAAAGTAATTTTTATCAGACAGAAACCGAGATGTAGACAAGTTGAACCTCGATATTACAGAAAAAAGGTAATAGAGATCGAAAACCTGGGTAACTTACTCTAAGAGCCATTCTCTTGAGCCTATTCATAGCAGAAAACTGTTTCATGCGACTTAAAACCGCAGAGTCGAGAGGCTTGTCGGGAGCCACACCATCAACTTGAACCCAAGGATGACCTGTCCAACATTTAGGGTCCATATGAGCAGAGAGTCCAATTAAGTTTTAACCACGGTATTCTCACACACTAAAAAAGTTGTTATCTTTTGCAAGATTATGAAAAGCTGTTATGACTCTCAGTATAGCTGCAACAATAGTGAATTATCACCTGGTAGATGTTTGATGAGCAAAAATAACTATTGACATTATAACTTAATTATCGACTATGTCATAAAAGAATAGTAGTCCAAATGATTGATGAAGGATAACAGGATGCAGCATCGGCAAGGGATCAGTCTATAACCCATTCAACCGTAATCTGGCTCTACAGAATCTTGTTACAATTGGTAACTATTTATTCTTACCATATCTGGATATTAATATAAAGCAAACATTCAACTATATAATAGATTGATTTAAGATAATTAAAAGGGATAACTGTAGAAAGTACTGTTATAAGTTGTCTCCAATTTATAGAAAAAGCGTAAAGTCTGTAAATTACGAATATCTCACTTGACAAATACCTGTATTTTACAAATTGCACCAATTGAGGGGTTGTGAGAATAATACAAACCTCAAGGCCATTTTTTTTCTTTTCCCTTGTTCTTTCTTGTGAATATGTAAAATCCATAGGGATATTTGTCATTTTCCTAAAATAATATTGTAAGTTTTCTCATGAGATTTATCTTTGTTAATATATATATAAATAAAAAAAAAAAAAAAGGAAAGGAAAGAAAGGAAAATTAAAATTAATTCAAACTAAATTGCGAGCTTTCTATAATATTTAATTCATGCATACTGAAAATTTCAATTGTCACCATATCTTATTCAACCTATCAAATTTTGTGTGGTACTATGATTTTGATCGAGTAATTGCATCCTAGTTTCAGATCTGGTAAATCCGTTCTAAGTAGGTTCTGTGCAGGTTCTAATCCTCATTTAATAAACAACAAATAAAAGATCGTATAGTAAACCCAAAAACGTTGCTCAGCCCATAAATGGCTGAGCAGCTCAGGCAATATATGGTACTTAAACCATATTAAAATAACGATAACTGTTGTGATATGACCATGTTCTCATTAATATTTTAATATAGCATGGCTTTTTTTTACTTTCTTTCCAAGTGATTGTAGATCTAGTTAAGATCTAGAAGATAATAAAGAATAAACGTTTAGTCAAAATATATTTGGCTCTGACTCCAGAACTAACAAACAAATCATGATCAAAACCGACTTCAGAGGAGGTACTTACACAGGACTTCATGAGCAGTTAAACGCTGTTTGGGATCTCGAGCAAGCATCTTCCTAACCAAATCTTTTGCATCTTCAGATATACTTGGCCAAGGGTCCGATTCAAAGTCTAGATCACCGTGCAAGACTTGCTCAAATATTCCTTGCTCAGATTCTGACTCAGAGAGAGAGAGAGAGAGTATGTGAACTTTTCCTTTACTCTGCAGAATGAACAAGACAATACTCTATATTGCAATCAATTATGAGTTTAATGGTTCTAACCAGCCCAGAATGGAGGAACTCCACTAAGAAGAATGTAGACAATAACTCCAGCACTCCATACATCAGCTGCAGGACCATATCGCTTTCTAAGAACTTCAGGTGCAACATAATATGGACTGCCTACCACATCATGAAACTTTTCCCCTGAAAAGTAGAATCAATGATCAGTTATGGACCGACACTTAAGGTAACAGAGCTAGATTTGGTACAAGGAAAAAAACCAGAATTCTTTTGGAAGACCTGTTCTTATTTGAAGAGACCGCTAAGAAAATAAAGTAAAGTACGTACATTTAATGCGAAGAAAAACACTAACGTAACTCTTGAAAGTCGTATCAGTCCCTTTTTCAAGAAGTCAGAGTCTTTGAAAGAACCTATTGCATCTATATGAACGCAAGAGTAAGACATTAATCTAAAATGGGGATATCACAGTTAGTAACAAACTTAGTATTCCAAACAGTAGGATCAAGTAACTTATAATTCCCTTTTTCTTGTTCTATTTTTCTTTTTTTGGGATAAGGAAGTAACTTATATTCATCACTGCTCCAGCGCGAACTTTAAATTATATTGATTCACTGCAGTTCTTTAAGCTAAAAAACCTATGCTGTTTTGACTAACGTTAATGAGGCTTGGTAAAAATGAGCTGGAAATAGAAATAGGATCCACATTTAAAGTCTGAAATTTTGTTGAATTTCATATTGCCTGTCATGCTGACCCTAAATTCATTTAAAGGCGGTAGCTGTTGTAATGAATCAACCAAGTTACAAAATATTATTGCATACTTTTCTTTTTTCTTTTTTCTTTTTTAAATAGGAAATATCGAATAGTATTATTATATAGAAAGTCCTATAGAGGCTCATATAACTTGAAAAGATGTAATGTATGAGCTGTTTTACTTCTTATAAAATTGCAGCAAATGCTTAACTCTATTCCAAAGTAAAACACCAGGGTTCTTGAGGTCCAAAATGCAGACCCATCATGTAAAGAAAAAGACAGAATTGTATTCACTTTTGTCAAGCAGAAAAGTTTATGGTCATGGAATATACTCCTAGCCTGATTGATGCAATAATAGATCAAATGTGACAAGTCGCCTGTAGAAAACATAATAATCACTGCATGGATTTATCAGATCCAAAGAGCTTTCTGATAGCAATAAGGTCGGCAAAGAAACAGCATGGAAATTCAAGGCCCAGAAAGAAAGGGAAAAAATAAATAAAAATATATGATCGTATCATAATATGAATGCATAACAGAACATGAAGGATATGGTCCATTAAGGAAATTACATTCTTCAAAAATTTATTTTGACTTTGTTTTTTCTTTTCTTTTTTTTTTTTTACTTTGGACGTTTTCTTGGGCTCTAACAGATGCACGTAAATAACTTTTTAAGTTTTCTTTTCTTTTTCTTGGTTTTGGTGAAGCCGACCAATTCGAGGAGTTGTCTTGAGCTTCAGACTAGTTGAAACAAATTCAGTTCTACTAATATAAAAGCTAGAGCAAACAAAATAAATGTCAAATTTAGCTTTTGTAATCAAATTTTATGCCCACTATGGATTGACCAAACTTCTCAAGAGCATTAATCTGGAACAATTGCACTCACACTGACTGCATAAATTGCTTGATTACATACCTGGCTTGAAAAATATTGACAATCCAAAATCGATGGTTTTAAGAAGTGATTCCTCCTTTTGATCAACAAAAAGGAAATTCTCCGGCTTAAGATCACGATGCATAACACCCAAAGAGTGACAAGCTTCAACAACTCCAACAATAATCCTTGTAAGCTCAGCTGCCTTTCTTTCAGTATAATGACCCCGCTGTATTATCCGATCAAAAAGCTCACCCCCTGCGCACAGCTCCATAACAACATGAACAGCAACAGCATCTTCATAAGCCCCCTTAATGGATATAACATTTGGATGTCCCGCCAGATGGTGCATTATCTGAATTTCCCTTCTAACATCCTCAACATCTTCATCAGTCAGCAGCTTCCTCTTAGCAATTGATTTGCAAGCATACTGAACCCCTGTGGCTTTTTCTATACACAAGAATGTTGTTCCAAACTGCCCTTGTCCTAATTTTTTTCCCATGCTAAAGAACTCCTTCAAGTTCCCGGTTTTCCGTTGTAACACAGAATCGGTCCTAAGCCCTGCACTAGTATTCCTCTTCATAGGCTTCTTAGTATTTGTCGGTTGTTCCTGTTTTGGTTGGTCCTGTCTGGGTTCTGGCTTTGGCATCGACACTTGTTCAGGTGGTGTGCTTTGAACAGGCATGGGTAACTCAGGCTCGACTGGGGTCTCATTCTTGACACTGTCTCCATTGACAGAAGAAGAATTGTTTTCCGGGATAGGGGATCGCCACATAGCAGCAGAAACTGACTGGAAAATCCCATTTTTTGTTATGCCTGGTCCAACACAAGTATTCCCCATCTCTCCTAGAACAAACTCTACCAATTCCTTGATAAAACTCTTCCAGAAAATCTAGTTTTTACCACTTCAGTGGTAAGTCAAAGTTAAAACCAAGATCTACCTGAAGATCAGAATGCAACAAAGTCAAATTTTCCCTTTTCACTCCAAATTGCCAATAGATACACTCAACTATACGAAGCAACAAAACCAAACAAGCAATTAAAACCAGATATCAAAGCAAAATAACCCATTCAACAATCACAGATCTTGAATCAGCTCAAATGAGGTAGCACACACTTCATTCAAACAGCTAGAATTACACAACCATGACCATAATCCATAGATAGAACAGGCCAACCAAGAAAACAAGATTGATAGAACATCAAACCTTGGAAAAGTCAAATGAGCCCACTGTCAGAAATCTTCTAAAAAAGAACAAATAAATAATGAACAAAGAGAAAACCCCATCAAGAAAGTTAAAAAGCGGCTATTCTATTTTTCTCCAAAAGATTTTACTTCAAGGGTCAAAGCATACTAAAAAGCGGCTACTTTTACAAAGAAGAATAGAAGATTGAGATCTTGATGAGAAATACCAGGTTTCATCCACTATAGATTAAGCGAACTGATCCATTTCCGTGAATGGGCTTCGATTAATTTAGTTAAAAAAAATAAAAATCAAGAGAACAACTAAGACAAATGAGTACAAGAATCAACATTCGGGTATCTGTGTGTATTTATATGCTTTGCATATTGAGACAACCTCGCGCAAGAAACGCGTTTTGCATTATCTAATCTGGCAGCTTTGCTCTAGTGGGTTTGGGTCCGAATGTCAACATCCTTCAATCTATGGCGGAGCCAGCGGACTTCGGGTTAGTTTGGTCTGACTACAACTTAGAACTGAGTGTACGCGTTTATGCTAAATTTTGTATTTTGGAATGAAATTTAATGTTAATACTTTGGAAAAGTAGAAGAAAATAAGAGTGTAATTAAATCAACAAAGATGTAATTGATTCATATCTTGACATGTCTATTGTGTTTGTAGTTTATATTTATGTTATAAATATTTATTAATTTTAATTCATAAAAAAATGTAGTTTTTGCTCGACTTTTAATTATATGTAATGTCCATAAAATAATAATTTTTGAAACAACTAAACATGCTAAAACGTTCGTGTATAGCAAAAAAAACATAAAAGTTTTGATTAATGTCAATAGTTTACATTCTACTTTATCAATGTCACGTCTACATTTATTACTTACAATCTTTTTAATATAAAGACTACTAGTGTGTCTTGTGCGTTGCACAGAAGATAAATTTTTATTATATTTTGTAATATATACTTAAGTTATATATATATATAGTGAACGAAATCATTCAAGAATATAAATTCAACAATAATATTGAATTTCTAAAAATGTATTTTAAAGAATCCAATTTTAATGTTGTTGGGAAAAAAAATATAATTTATATAATATCAAATGAAATAGACAAATGAAAGTGTACATATTATTTAAGAATTAAACGATTGTACGTGAAAAAATTAAATAGTAAATAACTTGTTTTTCAATCTATTTATAACTGATAACAATAAAATAGTGATTTGTATGCACATATATCATAAATAATAGATAACAAATTACTTTTTTTTAGAAAACCACGTCTAGGCGATAAAAAAATAAAAAAAGTTATTTTACTTTTATATATATATATATATATAGATAAATAAGTTGAGTATAATTTGCATATAAATTATCTTCGACTCGGTCTCGACAGATTTTGCTAATTTTTTTGCAGTAATAACATAATAATAATAATAATATTATTAATAATAATAAAGAGTAGAATTGGACATTGGGAAGAATTAGTGAATCATCGTAGTTGTATTTAGAACTAATCGTTTTAACTTTACGTGATTCCTTGCCTTTAATCTGTGGTCATGGGTTGCATCTGACTTCCAAATATCCAATGATTGGGTTGGCTCATTGTTTGTGTGGACAACAACACCACCTACTTTGTGTTGTTCATTGATTATAATTATTTTAAATTTGACAATTTTCATTATTTTTCCCATCGACGAACATGCCAACATTAATGATGTCGAAACAAGCCGTTAAATTTTCTTAATCACTCAAATCTATATAAACTTAAATTTCATCTTCATCATCGTTTGAATTTGTAGAATTGGATGAAGTGGTGGTGGTATTTCAATCATCGATTTAATTTTTCCTTTTAATGTGGACAAGAACGAGATAATGCAAAACCTCATATTAAATGTATCATCTTTAAAAAACCCAAAAATCATCACCAACATTCAAATAGTCTTGTCCATCTATTGCAAATGAAAAAGAAATTTCAACCTTTAAAAAAATTACCCTTGGAGCCGACACTTCTAAAAAAATGTATTCCACCAATCTCAAATGTCCAATTAATTTGTACCATTCCATTTTATCCTATTATATATGTGTGTGTGGATGGATGGTTTAACGAAAATGATATATAACGTAAAATTAATTATAATTCACATTTATTGTGTCTTTAGGAGCAAATTTCATATATTTGCACCGTTTATAGTTAAATATTTTTTATTAAAATTGTATGAAAATCGTCAGAACACAAATTATGATAATATTTTTATCCATAAGTAAATTTATATAATAGTAAGTTTTTTATGCACTGAATGTATCTATTAAATATAATATACACCCGATCTACAATATTAATTGTTTAACTAATTTTACTCGAATATAATATTATTAAATGAGTTTATGGTTCGATATAAAATATTATTTAAGA
The DNA here is from genome assembly GCA_028749325.2 of Caryopteris x clandonensis. Taxonomy (NCBI): domain Eukaryota; kingdom Viridiplantae; phylum Streptophyta; class Magnoliopsida; order Lamiales; family Lamiaceae; genus Caryopteris; species Caryopteris x clandonensis. The sequence continues at coordinate 2,235,958 of JAPYKT020000027.1, read as the reverse complement.
ACCTATCTAGTGTATGCACATTCACATTCATAAATATTATTATTTTATTTATATATAGTTTGTAAATGTTGTAAAAGAATTGATAAATTATTTATATTTAAAAATATAATAAAAACGATATTTTAGGTATAATAAGTGATTAAAAATTAAATAAGCAATATTTGAGATTTAATATATTATACAAGACATTTTAATTTACTCTTACTTTCTCCTCTCTCTCTCTCCGTTATGCAATTTGCGGTCAATTTGTATTAGGGCAACGGAGCTTTACAACCATTATACAAAATCATGAATTTGAGATATAATTTTTGGGATTAAAGGGGCCAGCCTTTTGCATACGTGGTTGAACATCTCCATCCCGAAGCATAGCATGAGGATATAGAATCAAGTTGTTTTTTTTTTTTTTTTTTTTTTTAATTTGCAGTTTTCAATTTCAAAATTCTGCTGCTATCAGTTGAGGAAAATCTATCCTGAAAGAAAGAGGAGAGAAATTGCAACATGAAGATCGTCCGAAGAGACCTAGCGCTCAATGGCCCTGGAAGTGTGAAGGTTAGTTTCTTGTTATATCTTTCAAGAAAGATCATAGATTCCGTGTAATCGACTTCCATTTTCTTATTGCTACAGCAGTTCAATTATCTGGTACAGTACATAGGTTTTGTAAATTGAAGACGATCTTCAGATTCTATTTGATGGTTTCCTCTTTTTCTTTGTTGTTTTAACTACTGGGTTTTGCTGCAGATGATTCCAGAAGAAGCAGATGATTTGTGGCTTGCTTATAATTTGATAGCAGAGGGTGACTCTGTCATGGCTGTCACGGTCAGGTAGAATTTTTTTGGGTCTTAGTTCATTGGAGTCAATTGATTGATTTCACCCTTAGTTTTAGCATGTTGGGACCAAACTGGATATTCTAATCAGGTGTTCTTAGGAACTTTATGTTTCAGTTAGTTTCCTGTAAAAACAATTATGCTGCTGTGAGCGTGGGAATATCTTTTTCAGAACTAAACTCCATGACATACCAATAAGCGGGGCAGAGTAGTCATTCTTTGCTTGATTATAATGCATAAGCTCGATTCACCTGGGAAATGGACTATAGTTTGTGTAATGATTATTTCAGGTCCAGTGCGTTATTTTTTCGTATTTTGTTGTATATTTCGTTGAAATCGCTAAATAGATCTTATGATGTGATTCATCTCCAGGAAGGTTATGAGAGAAGCTGCTTCCGGAGGAAGAGATGCAGAAAGAGTAAAACTAAAACTAGAAATTAAAGTGGAGGTAACTCTCACGGTGGATTTACGTGGTGCTTATGTAAATGCATTTATGATGTTGCATAATTTAATGCAAAATTGACTAAAAATGATTCAGTTGAAAATAACTAAAATGCCCTTCAGACTGCCCTTGGGATGTTAGATAGGTCAAACTTAGACTGAGTTAATATTTTTCTTGTTTCCGACTGTCAGTTTTTGGCACCTCATTTGTTCCATTTTCATACATTTCCATCCTAAGAAAGGGGGGAGAAAGTAAAAGAAAATGGAGTGTTAAGTTGACAAACAATATAGTTAAGGGCCATAGGATCTCTTTTTCATACAATATCTCATCAGTCAGTACTATTCTTAATAAAATTGTTACGTGCCTTGTAGTGGGCCATATCTTGAACTCACAAATTTGGCTCAAAGCTCAGATAATTTGAAATCAATTAACCAAAATAATGCTACCTCTCAGACATATCAGTAACACATATATCTCAACTTCTTGAATAACCTGTCATGTATCTATTAGCTTATGATGCACGGGATGCATATTTGATCTATAAGTAAGGAACAATTTTTTTATTTTTTCAATTAGTTTTAGGAGAAAATATACTCTGATTCAAATCAGTTGCCGATTTCCTAACTCAGTATATCTTTTCTTGAATAATCTGTCATGTATCTATTATAAAATGAAGTCTATAATCATATATATATATGTGTGTGTGTATTATATTCCAACTTCTTATTTTGAATAAATCTTAGGCTGCTGAGTATGATAAAGAAGGATCTGTCTTACGCATACGTGGAAAGAATATTTTGGAGAATGAACATGTCAAGGTAGGTGTCTTGAGCCTTCTATAGTAAACTACTCCATATCCTTCGTGCTCCAACAGAACTCTTGTTTTCATGCTGCAGATAGGGGCATTCCACACTCTAGAGCTTGACCTGCACCGACCTTTTGTATTGAGGAAGGTAAATTTTAATCATAAAACATTTTGGAAACTCTTGATGCACATTTCTATGGATGTCTCATGTTTGAGATCTTGGTATTAGATAAATTTGTAGTGACAACTGATGAACTCTTTTCTTTCTAAGCCTATGAGTAATGTCCATCGAGGAGCATTATAAGCATATTACTTACTTGGCTAGTAGGCTGCTTCTGTTATAACCTGCTAGGGAGGAGGAAGGTATCACTAGCTAGCCTGAGCCAAGACATAAGATTTTGGATACTCTATGGTTCCATGTTATTCATCCTTCAAGAGCTTTTTATAGATGATAGAAAAATGATAGATGTGGACAGGGTCAAGTCTTCAATACAGGATATGTAATGCCATTTGATAAATCCATTAATAGTCATCACAGATGGGGTTACAGAGAGATGACATGAATTCATGAAACATCTGATAATCAAGAAATTAATATACTTGTATATCTATAACTGAAGACACATGGAGGCTAACTGATCTGTTTGTAGCTGTAAATCATCATCAGTTTTTATATACTTTTAACTATATCATAATTTGGCTCGATTGTAAAAGTCAACACCCATTATTAACTAGATCTGTTAAGTTAGAATGAAAAATAAAATTAGAATATCTGATCAAATAAAACCATAAAACTGTATTATGGAAGGAGGAAGGTTCAACTCTACGGCGTGAATATGTTTCTGGTCCTGGTTAGGATGTGATTTTGATTATTTGTTATGTTCTCTCTGATGCTTAATTAATAGATTTTCATTGATTGCCTCTCACTGAAAAGAGTTAGGCTGCATGACATACTGTGCATTAATTTGGAATTTGTCATCTGCAGACGTTCTGGGACTCGATGGCATTGGATGTTCTTCGTCAAGCATCTGGTATACCCCTCTTATCATTTACTTCTCTCTATCTGTTCTTTTGTTTCTGCATAGGTTGGATTAGCATTTTAATATACTTGTAAAATCATAAAAAATTCCATTTTCTCCTTTTTTATTATGGCGTGCACTTAAATTATCCCAGTTTAACCTTATCCATTTCGGTACCATAAATGATATTAACCACAAAAACTATTAAGGGAGTAAACACAAATTAATATCGAGGGAAGAAAATGCAACGAGCAGAGGTGCTCAAAGTAAGCATCAATCGAGAGACATAGAGGATCTAACTACACTTTTAGTTAAGCGGTGGTGCTTATTATGTTAAAATAATGATCAGAGGTCCTTGTAGATTTTGGTGTTCTATTAGTTAAAAAGAAAGGAAGAGTGCAAGTAATAGGTTGAAGCAGTTGCTTCCAAGCTCTGATGGGGGTTGTTAGTCAGCCTGTGTCTCCACCCAAGAATTAATGCCATGAAGGGCTAATAGAATTATGATCTTTTAACAGATCCAAAGGCGAGCGCGGACCTGGCTGTTGTTCTAATGCAAGAAGGTCTGGCTCATATTCTCCTTGTTGGCAAAAGGTAATTATATCTCTTGTGGTGGTGATATATTGTTGAAGAAGTCATTGACAGTGCCACACCTCGTATCACTGTGAAGTATTTCTAATGTAATGAATAGGCACTGATTTCAGTTCCATGAATTCTTTCTTTCGTTGTTTATGTCCTTTATCTTGTGTATGATTTATCATGTTTTTTACTTCTAAAACCACTTCATTGAAGGATGTTCTTAACCTGAATTGTCTAACTGAATTACTAATAGAAAACTTGGCTTGCGTATCCGCAATATCATTGTCATATTAAGTTTCACAATATTAACTGTAAATTTCTAGATATTACTTGTTATAATCAACATTACACGACTTTTGTCCTCAGCAATTGGTTTGTGTGCAGGTTTTTCACTTCAGGTGCTTAATGTCATGATTGCTGCATGTTTACTTTTTCCCTTTGTGCTCTGATGAGAGCTTTTGTATTCATGTTAATTTTGCAGTATGTCCTTATTTAGCTATTTCCAAAAAATAGTTGTGTAATACAATATGTACAAGTTACAAAAGGCTTAGTTGCCGGGAGAAATAATACCAGCTTTAATATTACAAGAAGTTGTGTGATGGAATTTCAGTAAATTAATTTATTTGATGAGAAACGAGAAATTGTATATAATATGTTGATGGAAATGCAAACTTGGCATATTAATATATAGTTATTATTCGCAACCTTATATTCAACTGGTTTTGTGTTCCAACAGCATGACTACTACTCGTGCTCGTATAGAGACTTCAATACCGAGAAAGCATGGACCTTCTATTGCAGGCTATGATAAAGTACGCTGACCTTCTTGAGTTTCCGTCTCCATTGCTTGTCTGGTTTTTTTCAGGAAACTATTATGGGAATGATGTAATAGAAGTCCTTACGATGCTTTTTTTGCAGGCCTTGAGTAAGTTTTTCGAGAATGTCTTACAGGTAAACTCAGCTTAACCTGTTTGCTGTGCTTGTTTTCTTGTTTGTAATTTGATTCCATATTGGACAATTTGTGGTCTCTTTTTTAGGCCTTTCTCAAACATGTTGATTTCAACGTTGTTCGCTGTGCTGTGGTTGCAAGTCCTGGTTTTACTAAGGTCCTCTATTTGTTCTTATGCAACTTATCTCAAGTGACTTCTCATGTGTCTCAAATTTACAGAGATCTATTCTCATGCATGTCCAGGACCAATTTCATAAGCACTTATTGTTGGAAGCAGAGAGACGGCAGCTGAGATCTGTCATTGAGAATAAGTCCCGTATAATTCTTGTGCACACTACCTCTGGGTACAGGTACGACTCTCATTCTCCCCCTCACTCTTCATTGCTGTTTTACTTGATAACTTCTTATAGGAAGTTTGGGTTCTTTTTATGGTTGTGATGTTTGAACTTGGATTATAATTCACGTGGAGGGCATAGGGTCTTCTTTTACAAGAACTTATGAATGTGATATTGGTAATTAACTAACAATGTGGTTGATGTTGGCAATCCTTTTTCCCTTTTTAGTTTATTATGTCCATGACCGAGATTTCTGACATGGGAATATCTCTAATCAGTTCTCTGTAGTTTTACCCAAAGAAATCGTACACATCACTATCTCTGTTGCAGTAAATGAGCATTAGGTATGACAGTTCCCATTATATCTCTGTTATTAATTCTGTCTTTGAAAAAGTATTGCAGGCATAGTTTGAGAGAGGTTTTGGATGCTCCAAATGTTATGAGTATGATAAAAGATACAAAAGCTGCACAGGAGGTAGTACTGCACCTAGTTCGCCTTCTATGACCTGCCTATTTTATGTTTGATCTTATACATTTTCAAGAATATTAATGTTTATATCTTCATGTATCTTAGTTTTTCTTTACCCATGATTTCCTAATGCAGGTCCGAGCACTCGAGGATTTCTTTGCCATGCTTTCCAATGTCAGGTTTTACCCTTCATCTATGTATTAAGATCATTATATGTTCTAAAGTATACACGCATGTCAAGTAAAAAAAAATAAAAAATTGGTTGTGAGCCTGTGCCCTTTCTTCACAATTTTGTTTACATTGTACTCAGGTTCAGTACAAACATATGAAAGCAAATAAGTGAAAGTAATTTTGAATGTGATCAGAATAAAACTCCTGAACGCTTAGTTAAGAAAAAGAAAAAAAATAAGATTACAATATTATAATTGATCACATTTGACAAACAATCAAGGTTACATGATTGGACAAAATCTTGTTTCTGCTATTTGTCCAGCTGTCCAGAATCTAACTATTCATTCAAGCAGTTAAGCTTCTAGACAGCATTGTCCTCTCGGGTTCGGGTCATGCTTAAAAGTGACTTATCTTATTGCGTAAAGGCACCTATTTTAATGTAATTGAAAGTGATACAAAACTGAAAAATATATAAAAAACAATAAAGGTAAAACAATTTTCTTCTGTTTCATTCTCATAGTCATCCTCACGGAAAGTATTTTGTTTATTTATATTTGCCTTAAATGTTTTGCATTTGGTTTAAGGATCCTGAACGTGCATGCTACGGACCAAAGCATGTAGAAGTTGCCCATGAACGAATGGCGGTACAGACGCTTCTCATAACTGACGAGCTCTTCAGGAGTTCCGACATTGCAGCAAGGAAAAAGTATGTCAATTTGGTCGATTCGGTGAAGGCTTCAGGTGGCACTGTTCACATCTTCTCGTCTATGCACGTTTCAGGGGAACGTAAGGACTCGCATTTCTGGCTTACCTTCTCTTCTTTGTGCTTTGTTTCCTTTAAGAAATGCTTTTTCCTTGATTTCTGAATGGTTAATGGAAAATCTTTTTCACTTTTCTTAAATGTGGATAAAGCAGAACTGGCGCAGCTGACTGGTATTGCCGCGATTCTTCGCTTTCCCCTGCCAGATCTCGATGATATAGAGATGTAGTACCCTCTCTCTCTCTCTCTCTCTCTCTCTCTCCCCCCTTAATGTTGTATATTTTTCTTAGTTGTGTTTGATTTTATGTGTAACATTATAAACTTTGCAAATAATTTGAGTTATCGTAAGTGTTGCACTTAACTCGAGTATGGTTTCAGGATGATGAACTTTTTATTTTCACTTTATATATATATGCTAAAGAATGTGATAAAATAAGAAGTTGTCTTAAGTGGAGGAACTAGCTTGATTACTCCTAATTTTTTTTTTTTTTTTATCGGCATTCCAAATTACCACGCGTCTGCCGATAACTTTCGCAGTTTCATTCACGGAAATAAATGCATAATATTATTAAGCCTTATCAAGACCTATCTTACCAAGTAAATGCAACTTATGTGGAATATTATTTTGCAAGAGGCAGTTTATTTTTGTGAGAATTCTTGACAGATGGGTGAAAAAAGATAATTATTGGGTGGCTTTCCTTTTTAAGAAGTGGTAGGTGGCCTGGCCAGAAGGGTAGAATGAACAAAATTAGGAAATATTCCCTTTATTATATGCAGTGATTGAGGCTGCTCCCAACTCCTGCTTTCCCCAACTAGGCAACTACAACTACCCCCTCCCCCACCCCCACCCCCACCCCAACATTGACCCCCCTCGCCCTACCAACTTTATTTAATAATTTATGAACTTACTTATAGAAATGGGTAGTGTGGGGAATGATCTGCCACTACTATGCATTTTTCATACATCGATACATAAAAATTATCACACAAAATATCTTTAGAATCTCCTCCATACAGCTAAGGTCCACCCCCCCCCCCCCCCCCCCCTCCCCCACACAACCCACCACCCATTTTGCTGGCTGCACTTTACTCTGTTGCGAAGGTACTGATTCTACCATACATTGCTTGGGTTGCCTGCAATGAGCAAAAATCCATATACTGTCAGGCTGGAGGTCCATATACCGCAGTTGCAATCTGAAAAGACATGCCTAATGACACAATTGATCATCCTATGAGGTGATTAATTAGTCGGGAAATTATTATTTTTTACACACAATTACGCCCACAGTGTGTGGCGGATATACACCCTGTGTAGTACAAGGGTGGCTGAAATGCAAGAATGGGCTTCATTTCTGGAAGCAAAAGTATAAAGAAAAGGAATAGATGTGAAGCATTCACCTAATTTGATGGTTATTTAGCGTTGCATGTGGTGAACTTGGAGTCTTGTCCCAAGGCTCCTAGCATACGGCATGCTACTTCGAGTAATTTACCTGTTGTAAAACACGAGATTAAACATTACTTTTTCAGAAATTGAAAAGTTTAGAGGCTAATATAATGTACGAAGGGGGTTTCCAAGAATGTTGATTATGAATGAAATATGATGAGCAAGATGGGGATTGAGTTGGTTCTTCTGACAGCCTAGCCAGAATTGTTAAGATGTTATGTTACTTGCATATCTGCCATTTAATAAAATGTCAAACACATGTTACTGTAACTCAACATTTGGATCTGGGAATGCAAAATTGCAATATACAAATGTTTCAAGGACCAACTATTTAATGTGGACATGCAACTACTTGGTTCTTGTCTGCACTGGATTCATAATTTTAAAAATGACCACAATTATAACAACACAACGTGCATGAATTCAGTCAACTTAACACTGATGTTTTATCATCAACATTGTAGAGAGAGAGAGAGAGAGAGAAAGAGAGGGAGCCAGAGAGAGAATGGTTTGGTTTGGTTTGGTCAATATTCGAGACCTAATTCTTTATTCTTTTAGTTGTTAGAACTTCTATTGTCCACTCCTTTTTCTCCATTCTATAATGCTTCTAGAGAGGGAGAGGGAGAGAGAGAGAGGGGGGATGTGTTTGGAACTGAAGTAGTAATTTCTGAAGCCGCCGACAGTCCTGCAGTTTTACATTCTTTCCCAGAGTTTATCTTCTGCTCATCATTACCCTTCTAAGATTACATGCACTTACACCTCACGTAAATTTGTTCATTCACAGTTTGAAAGATTATTTTAAAATAAATACAATTTCAATAAATTAATATTTAAAATTATTCAAAATATTTATTTTATTATTATACTGATAAAAGCTTGTAAGATTATTTAAAAATAAATACAATTTTCAATAAATTAATATTTAAAATTATTCAAAATATTTATTTTATTATTATACTGATAAAAGCTTGTAGGAAAAATATAGTTTTTAGTATCAAACAAATATATTTCATTCATTTTAAAATAAGAGTTTCTTTCTATCATAAATTAATTAAATGTATTCAATATAAATAATACAGGACACAATACATATTAAAATATAACGTAAATAATCAACAAAAAAATTAATTGTATTTTTTGAAGATAATGTTTATGGGTGTCAAAAAAACTATTTTCGATATACTATACATAAAAATAAAAAATTATTTATAATTTAATAAATTAAAAAATATGTTTCCAAAAAAATACAACAAATCAAATACTAGAACATTATTTTTCAAAAATATTTTGACTTTTTAAAACAAAAATTAGTAAAAATTATTTTTTTGGACAACTTTATTATTATATTATTATATATTTATTAATTACACAAATTTCCAACCAAAAAGCTTACCTCATGCATCTTTACTAAATAATCAACACAATTTCATCATTGACAGCTGACATGGCGACAACCACACACACACACACGCACGCAATAACGCACATATCGACAATTCAGACCGCGACCGACACCGACAGACAAACCTCCGGCGCCGCCGCCGGAAATACAGACAACAGCACAGTACAATTCACCAACAAAACTTGAGAAAATAAGTAACAGTAACATACCTCTTCTTGCCACTGTAACTATTTTAGCATTTTGATCGGCATTTCCCAGCCGTCTAACTTCTTTCTTCTTCTCCTCAGCCGGCGGCGACGGAAACAGCACGCCGTCGATCCCCTGCACCGAGATTCTCCCATCGGTATAGATATCCGGGTCGAACAAGTAACCCGGACTATCGCCTTCCCCGAATCTCACTGACCCATCAGCCTCCTTCGCAACTAGCTTATGCGGCAAACGCAGCGTGTCGTACGACACCGTCCCGAATCTCCTCACCGCATTGTACATGCTCTCTTCAGTCTGATACTCCGGTACAATGTGATAGTACACTATTTGCTCCGGCGCGCCGGGCTCGCTCAGCTGCTCCGTCGTCAGCTTCGCCATGGCTTCATCGTTCGGCGCTAAAACCGTCAAAACGTAGCCCTCGCTGATCAGTTTCCCCATTTCCGTAGCTAAGTTGGTTAAATTGACCATTATGTCGGCGATTTCATTGTACCCGCCGTAGTGGAGGAGGGTCTGGATGAAGTCCTTCACTTGTCTCTCGCCGTCGAAATGGTGGTGAGGACCGCCGGGTCCAGGAGCCGGCGCCGGAGCCAGAGAAGGTCCGGGGGCCATAGCTTCGTAGACTGAGAGCTTCGGAGCTGCATCCAGTGGGACTGAATTTGTTGCCTTCCTTCTCGAAAGCTTGTTAGTTCTGAAGTCGATCCCCGGCGCCCCTTCTGGTTTGACCGCCGCAATGGATCGCAAATTCCGTCGACTATTAAATTCACGTTGCACGGATTTATGGACGATTACTTTCTCCACCCCGTGGATGATCCCGTCGGGTCGGACGATGGAGTTGAAATGCACAACCTTCACACCCCCAACAAGCTTTCTGCAATAGGCGGCGGAGGTGGGATTGCAGGAGAATTCGAGGTGGTTATTAGAGAGCGCAGCGTAGCGAGTTGACCGAGTGAAATCGGCGGGCCAGTTGCCGTCGGCGAGCTTAATGGGGAGGATGTGGTGGAGAAGGAGAGTCTGGAGAGACCTGATGTTGCCAGGTTCGAGAAGGAAGCGCTTGAATTCGGGGTCGAGATCGCGCTCGAGAGCCTCATTGTTGGGCGCGAAAATGGTGAGGTTCTGCTTGATGACTGCTTCTTCGAGTGTTTGGAGGAGAAGGGCTTTCTCTACAAGCTCGGAGAAATCTGTGTAGTGGGAGTCGAGAAGGGCGATGAGGATTGAGTTGGAGCTGATCGGTGGTGGCTTTTCCGTCAATGTGGCGTGAAGGTGAGCGGCGGCGGAGAGGAGGACGAGGAGGAGGAAGGGAAGGGGGAGGGAATCTGCGGCCATTGGAGGGAGAGTGGAGCAGCAAGAAGTGAAAGTGTACGTATATACAAATCACGTTGTGTATATATATTGACTGGAAGAGACAGCTGGCACGCCACCGTGGCAATTACGACACAAATTGAAAGTATAAGAATTAAAATTTCACAAATAAAAGCTATAAATCCTAATTAAACAACATTGAAAATACATAAAAAGAAAAATGTTTACGGGTATGTTTGTTTATGGTTAACGACTTTGTTCGTACAAACTTAGACTATCGTGAGTTGAAATAAATAGTGTATAGTATTAATAAATTTAAAAAAATATAAAATTAATATTATTAAAAATATATATATAATTATTAAAAATATATATATAATTATATTCAATAATTTATATATGTATCGTGATTATATAAGGATATAAATATTATATATAAAATTATATTTGAACATTAATTAATTTTATTTCTAAAATACCATTATCAAATTACCAAATATATAGTATTTTCTTTTAAAATCAAAAAAATAATGTGAACGTTTTTATTATTATTATATATAGCATCGAATCTGTCACAAATTAATAATTAATTTGTTAAAATTAAGTAATTATAAGATGTATGAAATTTTTTATTAGTGTTGATAAAATTAGTAACATTATCAATATTAACAATTAAAAATATAAAAAATAAAATAAATGCTTATTGGTTAGCAATATAACACCATTTCTTAAAATAAAATGGGCGAAAATGATAATAACAAATATAGAAACAGTCAATTTACTATTATATATATGGTATAATTTGTGAAATAATGTTAAAAATTTTAAAAAATGTGTGTACGCATCTTTTTTATATGATAAGATGATTTGTAATACAATAATATAATTAATGAAATTTGACGAGGAAAAGAAAATTAATGTGTGTATTGTTTTATGAGGAAGAAAGTGTGAAATAAATTTTATCTAATTAAAATAAGTCGTTGGTACAAATGCATAATCGAATCGACACATTGCAAGCTAACTCATAAAGAATAATATAATAGATGCTAAATTGAATATTTTTTCATAGTGTTTTCTATCGTTTTTTTATTAGAAAATGATTTATCGTCTTTAATTATTTGATTTTTCTTTTTCTTTAAATTTTTTGAATGCTTTATGAAGTTAAAATACAAATATATTTTCTCACGATCTTTAATTTTATATTTATATCATATTTATTAAAATATGATATGGAATGCAAAAAGATATAGTTATTTATTGTTGATTATTTGTGATTATATTTTAACATTTATCGTGTATTTAATTATTTATATTAAATTGAACTACAAATAAATATTAGCTAGTAAATTAAATAATATCGTTTTATACAACTAATCAATTTATTGTGGCAACAAGAGTTTTATTTTCAAACCGAGGAAATAATATTTTTATACAAAATTATTTTTTTACCAGTAAATTAATAAAATATAAACATTATTAAATATTGATTTATTCAATGTTATGTTATTAATATATTTAATTTAACTATATTACAAAGGTTGAATCACATATATGTTCTATTTCTCGATTTTTTTTTATTTTTTTTTTTTGTAAAATATATATCACAGAAAAACCTGATTTGTTTCCCTATAACTTTTATTTTTTTCTTTAAAAAGGAAAAAAAATAAATTCTTGTAGACGGTTTAAATAAGTCCAGATGATCATGGGCCCAATGTTTTGGAGTATAAATTAGCAATTTAAAAAGCCTAATACCGTTATTGGGCCAATACTATTTTAGGGCCTAGCCCATTGGTGTTCTTAAGCCCATGGAGTACTAATTTTTTGAAACCATTACTAAGTATTATCTATTTTTCTCGATTTAATATAAAAGAAGGATCGTGATATTTTTTTCTTCTTTACATTTGTCTATACAATTAATCGAAGAGTCACTAATTTTTTTCTCTTTCTCTTATTTTAATTTTTCATTAAAATTTAAAAATTCAAATAACTTTTTAGTTTTAAGTCCGTTTTTAATATATGATATATTATTATATGAAAATTTTCTTTCTCATTACATTAGTCTATACAATTAATTGAAGAGTCTTCAATTTTCTTCTCTCTCACCTATTTTAATTTTTCACTAAATTTTAAAAATTCAAATAACTTTTTTCGTTTTAAATCCGTTTTTAATATATGATGTATCAAATTAATCTTATTTTTGTGATATTTAATTTGATACCAATATTGTATATATTGAAATAAATAATTATATTTAAAATTTTGGAATATATTTTTTATGGATGAAATATTAAATTTGTATGCATTGAATTATTAATTTTAAAATTTTGATATATGTGGTGAATTTGAATAAATATTTATACGGATTTAACATAAAAATATAAATAATTTCTTTTACAAAATAAAATATAATACTATTAATTTGAGGAACAATTTAAAATTTACTTCAAATTTTAAACAATTTATTATTCAATAAAATTAACTTAAAAAAGAAAATGCAATTTGATATATAAAATTATATTTAAATTGAATAATATTTACATAAATTAATATAAATAATAAGTTATATATATTTTAATAATAATATAATTTTATTATAAATTATAAATACAATAAATATATTATAAACGTACATCGAACGGACTAACATCTAGTTTAATTAATACTTTGGGTTACTATTTCACATTTAAATTCTCCAATAATTACATTCAGGGAGCTTCATTCATTCCATATTCCAACCATTCCAAAAAAATGATATTTTAATAGTATATTTTTTTAATTAATTGAATAAATATATAATCTTCTAAAATAAGATTTTTTTATTAATTCGACTTCATTTATTTATTAATCTGCATTTTCTTTATGATTTCTCCTTAATTTTTTGGTAGTTTTACCACCTAATAAAATATGTACAACATTTTTATTTTAATGTAAATGGACCGGAGAAAGTTGATCAATCTACCCTAGTTTGGAATACTAATCAATCAAATTATTTCACATTTTAATTTCCGTTTTCATCTTTTATTTTATTATTTTTAATACATGTCGTGTGTTAGTTAGTGATGTTCTTAAATATGTATGGTGTATAATAGCTACTGTAAAATATAATATTAAACACAAATAAAATAAAATAAATCCGAACTTTTACACTTTACTATTGGGCTTCGGTATCCACCCGTCTTGTATATATTATCATGTATTAAATAAAGAAAATATCATGTTATGGAGTATATATGATCATATATTAATAATGTACTTACAATTTTTTTTTTTTTTTGTAAATACATAATTTACCATTCGTTAATCTATACTCCATAAAGTTACATATTTACAAAAAAAAGTTATGTTTGTAGGGACTAATATGTAGCTTTTAGATTTTTTGTAACTATATAATTTAATACACGATAATTTGTACTGAGGAAGTTAAACTTAATTCAACATACAGAATTAACTTTTAGATATTTTGTTTTAAAAAACGGTTAGGCACATGCAAATATGCGCGCGCTAATTGACGCGTATTGTGCATGTGTGTCGGAAACATATTATGGTAGCATTTACACTGATTTAATACACTTGGCGAGTGTTGGTTGGCCATTAATTTGTTTTTTCTTTTCAAATTTACAAGCACAATTAATGTTTCGATTCTAATAACCTTGTTTACATATAATATAATTAATAATCTTATCACAATATTTAATTTCTAACATATCATATATATATATATATTAAAATAAGGTATTATATTAAAAATATAATTGCTTGTTGATTTAATATTTATTGTAATATTTAAATTTTATTGTGTGTTGAATTTGGGTTAAAATAACATATAATTAACTTTAATAAAAATTATGATATAGTTATAAAAATTAATTTTGAAAACACAAGACCATCCAATATATTTCATTTGATTTATTTTATCTTTCTTTAGGTTCATAAGAAAGATCTATTCCAAATCTTGAAAACTTATGTAGCTATCCATATAGATTAAAGTTAAAGAACGATATTAATTGAATTAAATTCTGAATGAGTTTGAATCGAGTAACTCAAATATAATATTACGTATAAATATTATTTATGAATTTGTAAATAGATACAATTGAAAATACGAGCATTAAATTTAAAATTAATATTAATTTAGCTTTGAGTAAATTTTAATCGAGCCAAAAATCTATAGATTCATAGATAGATACAATTGAGGATAGAAGCACGCTAAATTATTGAATTTACTGCAATAATAATTAATTACTGTTGATTAATTACCCTTACAACTTGAACACCTAAAATTTTATTACTCCCCACCTCGCTGGATCGATCGCTTGCACTCTTATTCACTTCAACCCCTCCTCCCTCCTCTCCATCTCACGCACGACTCTGGAAATCTGTAAAATTTCTGTCAATTAATCTCGATAAATCGATCGCCGGCGCCAATTTAGACTCCATGACTCTCCTAACTCCTCCCCCAATCGGCGTACGTATTTCTTTTCTCATGTCATACACTGCGTGCGACTCCGTATGTGGGGTTCTGTGTGTTGATATCCCTTTTGCGTGATTGACTTAGTTAATGGGTTTCTGTTTTATTTGAGTTTTCTTTCAGTTCTTGTTTAATTATCAGTAGCTGGATTGGCTTTCTCTGTGAAGTAGACGATCTTTTGAGGGTAGAAATTTGAGTTTTGCATTGATTTCGATTGTGGGGGGTTTGGAAATTGTTGTGGAATGTTCTGTGTGGTGAATAGGATTGATTGAATTTAAGGTTTGGATTGGGGCTAAGAGCAGCCCCTCGTATTTTTTTATTTTTTTGGATCCATTGTTTGTGAGATTAGCTTAGTTTTATTTCTTTAGCAGGCAGAAGACGAGGAGATGCTTGTTCCCCATGCTGATTTTGCCCCAGAAGGCCCTCAACCCATGGAAGGTATTGTGGTCTCTACCCAAGTGTAGAAAAATTGTAATATCATTGTTTTTACGGCCAGTCATTCTGCATTTTTGTTTGTTTCTTTCTTTCCTCCTTTTTTGTTTTGCATTAGGTGAATCTGTTATAGACTTCTATTATATAATGTATTGGTTGTTGGGGCTTTGGGGTTACGGCTCAGACATTTTTTCTGTCATGGAGTTTCTTAACCTCTGTATCATTTAGTTGCTCCTGCTGAAGCAACAAATACTGTGGATGCTCAACCAGTCGATGAGCCACCATCGGCGCGGTTTACATGGACGATTGAGAACTTTTCAAAATTGAACTTGAAGAAACAGTATTCTGAAGTTTTCACTGTTGGGGGATACAGATGGTATTTTACATTTTTGTCTTTTCTGAATTTGCTGGCATCATGTTGAAGCTGACACGAGCTACTTTGGTTGGTCAGGCGAGTGCTTATTTTTCCAAAAGGGAACAATGTTGATCATTTGTCGATGTATCTGGATGTTGCAGACTCTTCAACTTTGCCTTATGGTTGGAGCAGACATGCACAGTTTAGTTTGGCAGTGGTCAATCAAATCCACAGCAAGTTCACAATACGTAAAGGTAAGAGTTTATTTGAATTTGATCGGTGGATAGTAATTCAAATCTTCGGTACATCTTGTTGAATAGTTGGGAGTATTAAAGCAAAGAAGTGTTTTCTGAGTTTGTTGGATTTCCTTAATTTTGCTTGTTTAAGACGATTCTTTAAACTTCTCTAGCAAAGGATAAACATAGCTTTACCGGTACCTGGCCAATCATGCCTTCAGTTATATCTGAAGTTCTCTCAGATGCTAATTATTGCATGTGGGATGAGTACTAGCGGTTCTTTCAATTGCCCAAAAGTTGATTTAAATACTTTTGTGTGCCAAATCATTAACTGTTCTGAACATGTAAATAAGCTTCTATTGATATGCTCACTAGCTATTAAAGTTTTGCATCTTTTAGCATAACTTTCCCTTCTTTCGAAACTTTGTAGTTTACTAACTTTGAATAGAAAACTAGTATATTATATCATACGTTGACTTAGCCTCCTGCACCTTATGATTTAGGAGTTCAAATGCAGAAATAGAAAGATATGAGTCACATGTAAGGAGCGCGAGCATTGATGATACATTTTATTGAAGACCCACTCACTAGGGCCATATTAAAGAGTAATGCTAACGGAAAGTGGGAAAAATCTCATTGTGGTTGGATGCTGCACATTTTTTCTATAATGTTGCATAATACTGTGCTCATTGTTGACCACTATATGGGATCATGTTTCTGTAATAATTAAGGCCCATATGCTGCTCATTGACTTTAACTGGGAAATTAGAGAACACATGAAACTAACATCTCTTATGGTATCTCCCCATGTTGCTAAGATATGTTAAACAGGTCTACAAGAGTTTTAAACTGCCACATGTCCAGTTAACAGAGCATTTTTCTGTTCTCATCATCTATCTTTATTCTTTAAAATGTATTAATTTTTGGAGCTTTTAAATTTTTTGTAGTGTAGAACTTTTGAATGAATAAACATAGCCAAACCATAGAAACTCATTTGTCATTCAAGAGATTCATGTGATCTGAGGCCTTCATATCCATTAATAATGTGGTATTTCTGCTTTTTTTTGGATCATCGTCTCTCTATACCAATCAAGGCTACCTCAGTAACCCTTGTGCTCTCTTCTTTATGAAAAATAGGCCATAAGAGCCGCAATAAGCCATCCTCAAGGGCTTGTGCTGTTATTTGTAAAGAACAACTCTCAGTTTCATAGTGCCGCTCTTTAGCTATTGTTGAGGAGAGAGCTTGCAATGCTTGGTCGGGGTATGGGCAGCAAAACTCTTGGTTGTGCTGGATTACCTAGAATGCATCTTTTATTCCTGAATTTCTTATTGCTGAACTTCTCATTTCAAAGAAAATCCTGTACAAAGTGTCAGAGCTGTAATATCGGTTACTACCTCCTTTGTGGAGTTAAGCATGTTAATTTAGTTAATTGTAGGCATCTTGTCATTTGATGCTAATTCTGAAGAAGAGTGCCTTGTTATCTGTATTCTTTGGTTAATTCTTGTCTTTCCCATATTCTGCTTCTTTCCCTAAATTATTTGGTAGTACATGCAAAAGAACGTTAAAGATTGTTACTTTTTTCTTGTTTGCGTTCACTATTAGCAGCAGACAAAATCCATCTGTAGTCTAACCCTCTGAGTCATTAACTGAAATCTATTATAATGTATTAAATGATTGCAGTCTACTGTGGTAATTTATAACATCTTTCCTTTCCATTTACCTCTGTAAATGTAGCTCTCAATTTATGTTATATCAGCCAGTGGACCTTGCAATTAATGATGATTGTTCTTTGAAATTTGCTAAATGAAGTAGAAACCGAGTCACTGATTCTGTTTACACAAATTCCGTCTTACTGGAGCTCGCAGCTGATCAGATGGTGCTTTTTAGTTATCTGCTTCCATTTTTTCCTTTCCTTCTGTATATACATCTGTCTTGATGGATGAGCATGTATGCCTACGAAATGGGGCAACCATACATACTACATTGGTGAGTGTTGTTTTATGGGAAGGAGGTTTCTGCTGCCTTTTGTTCTTAATTGTATAGGGTATGTTCCCTTGGTGAACTTATGCCTTAGGAATGAAATCATATGAGTTTCACAACCTCAAACAAATCAGAGGAATGTTGTAATTAATATCCTCGGTTTGTTTATTTCGAAATCTGTCTTGGCTTTCCTCATTAAGATCACTCAAGAGGGAATAATAGCGTTTTTCCAACTTGATAATATGTTTTTATAGAATTCAATCTTAGAGATCATTCATTGTGTGCTCTGCAAATGTTTGTGAGGAATCATGAATTGTGCAAATATGAGGAATTTTTATAGTGTGGCACATAATAACTTTTTGCCTTGAAACAAGTATTGGACCATAAATATCTGTCCAAATTTAATTCATAATCCCTGCCCTTGATCATTATTTTCTGTAGTTTCTTAATCAGCACATTTTGTGGCATAGCGTATTTTATTGCTTCAATGCATCATGGTTACTTATAAATTACGAGAAAATAGAATTTTCTGCTTCTTTGCTAGTCAATTGATTTGCTTGCAAAACAATTCAATTATCTCATAATTTTAGTTAAGTGCAGGTATTGATTTCTATGCTTGTTGCTTTCTACTTGCTGCTTGCTTTCCCATGGCTTCTGATTATACTCTTATAACTCATATGCGCTAGCATTGCTGGATTGGATGATGGTTTTGATAAACTAATTCTGCAGACACACAACACCAGTTCAATTCTAGAGAAAGTGATTGGGGATTCACTTCTTTCATGCCTCTCAGTGAACTTTATGACCCTGGTCGAGGTTATCTTGTGAATGATACGTGTATAATTGAGGCTGATGTTGCTGTTCGTAGAGTTGCTGATTACTGGTCACATGACTCAAAAAAAGAGACAGGTTGTGTCGGGTTGAAGAATCAAGGTGCTACTTGTTATATGAACTCTCTCCTGCAGACACTATACCATATTCCTTATTTCAGAAAGGTTTGCTCATAATCCTAATGCCGTCTATTCTTTGACTTCATGTAGCATTGACCTAATTTGTGATTCCACTGCAGGCTGTATACCACATGCCAACAACAGAAAATGATAACCCATCTGGAAGCATCCCTTTGGCTCTTCAGAGTTTATTCTATAAGTTGCAGTATTGTGATACCAGTGTTGCAACTAAGGAGTTGACTAAGTCTTTTGGTTGGGATACATATGATTCTTTTATGCAGCATGATGTTCAGGAACTGAACAGGGTTCTTTGTGAAAAACTTGAAGACAAAATGAAAGTAATATGCTCTAAAGGATAAGCTTTTCTGTTCACTAAATAGATAAAAGTGAAAGTGAAAATCTTTCTACCTATGTGCTGCTGAAGAGTCAGATGCTTATTTTACTGTTCATTTTAATTTCAGGGAACCGTAGTCGAGGGCACTATACAGCAGTTATTTGAGGGGCACCATATGAATTACATAGAATGCATAAATGTTGACTATAAGTCTACTAGAAAGGAGTCTTTCTATGGTAATGCCCAGGACTGAACTTGAGTGACTTGTAGTCGTTGTGGTTTTTATCTTATGTTACTTACATTTGTGCCAGATTTGCAGCTTGACGTCAAAGGCTGTAAAGATATTTATGCTTCTTTTGACAAATATGTGGAAGTAGAACGTCTTGAGGGTGACAATAAGTATCATGCTGAGCAATATGGATTGCAGGTAGGCTGTCTCTACATTCTTCATCTGCCTTTTCTAATTTGATGGATGCGGAGCAAATACTGCAGTTAGATGCATTCCTAGTTGGGCTACTCCACCAGACCTTTCCAGAGCTAATTACCCCTAATAAAGAAAAAGAAAAAAGTAAGGGGGAATGAAGAAAATAAATAGATCATTGCTTATTGAAAAAATAGAAAAATCTCTTTGAAGCTCACGCGCCTTGTCATCTTCTTTGGGTAAATTTAAAAAATTACCCTTGAGGGGGTTTTTGTGAGGCCCCCTAGGTGATATCTGTAATACCTCAAGGGGGTACGTGTAATTTCAAGATATAAATGAATTTCTTTGTATATAGCCTAATTTTAAATGGTAGTTTTTTTTTATAATAATTCCAATCTTTCTTTCTTTTTCGTCCCTAATTTTAAGTGCCTTCTTATTTTGATGCCTGTTTCCATGTCTTGTCTAAGGGAACTGCTTACTTTTCAGGATGCTAGGAAGGGTGTCCTTTTCCTCGATTTCCCTCCTGTTCTTCAGCTTCAGTTAAAAAGATTTGAATATGATTTTGTTCGTGATACAATGGTCAAGGTAAGTGGGCAGTTGGAATCCCTTGTTTAGACTTAGCTGTTGAATTGTGTATTAAGTACACCCTATCATGCCCTGATTTTGTTAATCTAGTGTGTGGAAGATGACCACCCCTTTTTATTTTTTATTTATTTGTTTAACATCTCGGTTGATAGTTAAATGATGGACCTGCGGTTGTTTTTTGAAAATATTAAAATATTTAAGATAAATATCTGGTCCTCGATGGTATGGGAATATGGATAAGTAGCTGAAGGATGGGATTGCATGTTTTCTTTGCTCTTATTCATTACCAGTGTTCACTGAAGATGTAAAGGCACCCGCTCGCTTAACGAAGCTCGCTGCGTAATAGAGAATGGGCTGACAGTATTGTTTCTAAAATTTCTGTACGCTACTATAATTCAAAAGACCTCAAATTGATATCGCTCTAGATAACCAATACAATTCCAAGAGCTGTTTGCAGAACATGTGATTAAATGACAAAAAACTTGAGTCCTTGACTACTTACCTTTATATGCCTTTCCAGCTTATACTTCCCTTACTCAGCTGGATACAGTAAATATATAGTTCAAATTCTGAAAATCAACATTTGTTCTCCATCTGCTGGGAAAACCTCATGTGAATGATATCTAATTTTGTGTCTTTCTGAAGAAACAGGATTGTGTATATCATTGCTGAGTGCTTAAAATTTTAAATTCTATTATGAACTAGTTTATTAGACCACTCATTTGTTATATATGTGACCTTTCTTGATATGGAAATCTCTCTTTTCTCTATTCATGTTTCACTGAAGAGTTTGATTTCAAAATGGAGATCCAGGTCCAAGAAGTCTGAAATAATATGCTGTTTCTTCAGACTGGTTTCAAATTATATTAAGTAAATCTTGTATGCCTAAGCATTTTAAAAATTTCTTTGAATTTCTGGTTCTGCTAGTTGCTTAGAAATTGGAACTTTTGTATCTCATATCTCACAGACAATAATTAATTTTCTTTCTATATCTGATCAAGCAGATAAATGATCGATATGAGTTCCCTTTGCAACTTGATCTTGACAGAGAGAACAGAAAGTATTTGGCTCCTGAGGCGGATAGGAGTGTCCGCAACTTATATACTCTTCACAGGTATTCCTTTTTTGTGTACCATGTACTTAAATTGGATGCTCTATCTGGTCATGCTCCGATTGTTGGATCATATATCTACAGAGTAAATCTTTTCATGAGCGTCTCTCACCTGGTCCTTTCTATGTTCCTAAGCTGGTGGATATCCTCATATTGATGATATCTTGAGATGGTTATCCTTATTGATATCTTTCTCTTCCTCCACACTTGATATCTCATCACATGGCATATTGACTGCAGGCCGAGATTAATATTCATGACTCCTAATACTAAATTTGTTGTGCTTTTGTATAGTGTCCTGGTTCACAGTGGTGGAGTGCATGGCGGACATTATTATGCTTATATCAGGCCAACGCTTTCTGACCAGTGGTATGTACTGCATTATGGGTTCTTCTTTTCTTTGTTTTGGTTTTGACTTTTATTTTTTAAATTTCTAATCTGACATATTTTAAAAATTAATTAGTTCATCTTGGGTCTTAAAAATCTTATTGGGTTTCGTAGTGATATTAGAGTGATTCACTGTTGCCCGTAAGAACTGTTTTTCTCCAATTACACGACAAAAAAAAATCCATTGATTATAAAATGAAAATGTCCTCTAGGAGTAGATACGTACGACAACAAATATATATAACAGTGATAAGGAACCCAATATATAAATTTCTAATCTGACATATTTGCATGTGTGCTGTGTTCATATGTGCTTTCTCAACTGCATTACTTCATCTGTTAATTGAAGCTTACATTGTTTGTGGAAGGATTATGAATGATGGAAGCGTGATTGGAATTTTCTTTAGCACCGCTTCATTAATTGCAATTTGATCTTGCCGTTTGGTTCGGATTTTGCAAACATATTTTTTGAACTTTCTCTCTTCCTTCTTTTCCTTCTTTTTCCTCTCCTCCTTTTGGACATGCACGCATTGATTCAGAACACCATGCTACATGTCATGCTTCGTACTGGTTCAGATTGGACAACAATTTACATATCATTGTGTAGTATAGATTTTGTTGCTATATTTGGTGCTGTTAATACACCTATACTATCTCTCTGCTCAAGGTTCAAGTTTGATGATGAACGTGTGACCAAAGAAGACATGAAGAGGGCACTTGAAGAGCAATATGGTGGTGAAGAAGAGGTAGCAGTTCTTTTTTTGGTTGTGAATTTGATGTTACCCATCTGGTTGTTGGATTGCATTTAACCTGACCTCACTATTTCCTATTTCGTGCCGCAGCTACCACAAACAAACCCTGGGTTCAACAACTCACCATTCAAGTTTACCAAATATTCGAATGCTTACATGCTTGTTTATATACGTGAAAGTGACATGGAGAAAATAATTTGTAATGTGGATGAGAAGGACATAGCAGAACATCTAAGGGTAAGATTCATAAATTTTAATTTTTGATCATGTTCATTGCTCACTCCATTGGATTTATCTACAGATACGATTGAAGAAAGAGCAGGAAGAAAAGGAGCTAAAGAGAAAGGAAAAGGCTGAGGCTCACCTCTACACAATCATCAAGGTTGTTAACGTTCAAGTTTTTTCTTGTCTGTTCCACATGTTTTACATGGAAAGTTATTGTTGATTCAATTTTATTGCAGGTTGCTCGTGATGATGACCTAGTTCGACAGATTGGAAAGGACATACATTTTGATCTTGTGGATCATGACAAAGTTCGCCATTTTCGTATTCAGAAACAGCTATCTTTTAATACTTTTAAGGTATATTTACTTTGTCTTTTATTTATTGGACAGGATTTGTTAATAACCATGTGCTAGTACTGATGGGTGTAGTCATAAGTGATTTTTTAAAAAATGTTGGATGTTACTGCATATTCAAAATTTATGCTTATGTATCAAGTTAATCTTGATACATAATCTTAAGATAATGATGTTTCTTAACTGAGCACTCATGTTTCAAAATATTTGGAAGTGGAAATTTAGAAAATGTATGTGAGAGGGACAATGCGCTCTCTTCTTATTTCCTTCCATCTCATTCTCTATATATATTTACACACACACACACACACATGACCCACTTATATTATGATTAGAGCTTTTGAGATATTGTTGTTTGGAGAGAGGTGGTCACTTGAGATTGTGCCAAGTGTATGCAAAAGTGGTTTATGGGCATTGCAAGAAGTTGATGTCTTCTGTAACTTGATTCCACATTAGAGAAACTGCTGGGATTATGGCAGAAGGCATCTGATTCCTCTTATTGGGTCCAATGACAATCGTTAATGTGTAAAGCAATCTTCGCCAGACAAATCCATCTCAAATGTCTCTTTGCTAACCATAACACCATAATGGCTGTGGAGAGTCTGGTTGTTCGTTTGAGATCCGTTTTGCCACCCAATTGATCTGTGGATGCTGGCTGTTCTTTTGAAGGCATGCAAGATGTTTTTCTTGACGGTTTGAACTTGACACAAGTAGGCTTCTAAAATTAGCAACATAGATATATATTATCCAAGAATAAAGTGTATATTAGGCTAGTTTTTAACTTTAACTTGGTGTCCGGTGGAATTTCGTATTTTACAGATTCAGTTTGTTATCTTGATTAGTAGCTTCACCATGATGAGTTGAACTTCTTTTTGATGGGGAGAAGGATTTGGTGGCTGTTGAGATAATGAACTACAATTTGGCACCTTATTTGTTATTGTGTCAATCCACAGGAAGAAGTTGCCAAGGAGTTAGGAATTCCAGTGCAATTTCAACGCTTCTGGTTATGGGCAAAGCGCCAAAATCATACATATCGGCCGAATCGTCCACTTACACCTCAGGAGGAAGCTCAATCTGTAAGTGCTTTTAATTTGGTTTGATTGCAATTTTCTGTTACCACCTTGGTTAAGTGTTCTTGAGTTATAAAGACTAAGTTTACACTCTGTGCTGGAAACTAAACAGGACCTCAATAACTTTTATGGTTTATTTATTTATTAAGACCTTGGTGCTTTCTACACTAATATATGTGCTCTATAATGGCTTGAAGAAAAGTTCATTTTAATATGTTGGCTATGGGTCCAACAAATGCACGCACAGCTTTTGTCAGATGGGCCTATAAGAGTTAGATACTTAGATAGCCACTGTGGCTGAGTTTAGTTAATTATAACCGTGGAGGACTCCATCGTGGTCTTCTTGTATTTTAAGATTTTCCCTTTCCTCTTTTTCAACGCATGAAATGCTTCAATGGTTCTCACCAATTATGATAAATTGAAGGAAACGTTGGGTTGCCTGTTTGGATTTCATTATATATTTGAGCTACTTGGTTGCTGAACATTGCCCATGACTTAATATTGTTGCATTTTGGCAAATCTACTTTCTTCTTTGGATCTCTGTGATTAGTGTCTTTAGTTTATCTAGGTTGTCTTTTAGTGATTGATTATTTTCATACATTTATGATATTCTGCTTGCATTTTTCCACAGGTAGGTCAATTAAGAGAAGTATCCAATAAAACAAATAACGCTGAGCTAAGATTGTTCCTGGAAGTAGCACTTGGCTTGGTAATATGCACTTCACTCTATTTGCTGATAGATGATTTGCTTTGGTCCTGACTTTGTTTATTCCCGTAACAACTTATATAGGAGATGCAGCCACTGCCTCCACCAGAGAGGACCAAGGAGGATATTCTTTTGTTTTTCAAATTTTATGACCCAATAAAAGAAGAGCTTAGGTATTTCTTATTCAAAGCAAATTATGCTATTGACCCTGATATTGACCTAATGTTTGATTGTTCTATACATTTTATATTTGTATTTTCACTATAAACAATGTTG
Source organism: Caryopteris x clandonensis (assembly GCA_028749325.2). Classification (NCBI taxonomy): domain Eukaryota; kingdom Viridiplantae; phylum Streptophyta; class Magnoliopsida; order Lamiales; family Lamiaceae; genus Caryopteris; species Caryopteris x clandonensis. The sequence goes on along the minus strand of JAPYKT020000027.1, from coordinate 2,210,614 downwards.
CACTTTTAATGCACTAGAGAGATCGAGGTGTTGGCAATCTGTTGGAATAGGAGTCAGCTCTAGGAATTGAGATGACACATTGTATTTGTCTAGCCTTTAAATGGCGAAATACTGTCCCCTATAACTCCACTGCAAGAAAATCCAATTCTCAGTTTTATGTCACGCCATTGTCCCTTCAGTAGAACTGCATTTACTTAGACTCTTATTTGTGATTAGGTATGTCGGACGGCTATTTGTAAAAAGCAACGGCAAGCCAATGGATATATTACAAAAGCTTAATGAAATGGCTGGCTTTGCTTCTGATGGAGAAATTGAACTCTTTGAGGTTAAGCCTTCTCTTCCTTGTTTTGTTTTGAAGCCATATAACTTCAATTCTTTAAGCTTCCAAATCTCCAGTTCACCCTAACTTTGGATCTGTGTGCAGGAAATAAAATTCGAACCTAACGTCATGTGTGAACACATTGACAAGAAGATTAGCTTTCGTGGCAGTCAGGTTTATTAAGTTTAAACTTGTCAATTTCTGAACTCTTCAATGAAACCATTCAATCACTTTTATTGCATGAGGAAAATTTCCCCATCCATTCCTGACATGATTATTTACTTTTGCATTACCTTATCCTCAGCTCGAAGATGGTGATATAATTTGCTTCCAAAAATCCCCTGAAGATCTGAAAAGCGAAGAATGCCGCTATCCTAATGTCCCTGCATTTTTGGATTATGTGCATAATCGCCAGGTATATCTTCAGTGACTTAAAATATGATTTAAAAATTTCCTATGATTTAAATATGTCAACCGCCTGTCATAAAACAATTGAGAATATTGTTAATTTGGTCATTTTATCATCTATGAACTTTATTCATTTATATTTAAATGATGTTTAGAAAGATGTTTACCAGAAAAATTCCTGATGTCTATTTGGAGGGAAGTGGCCTTACATGACTGGTATTTCAATTATCCCCAACCTTTAATCTGAATTTCGAATGAGGGAGATTTTTTTTTTGGGAGAAAGATTTTTATGGTAATTGATCAGTCAAAAGGTTTTACTAGCTCATTTGTTCCCTTGTTTTGTCGTCAGCAGCTGACCAAGGTAGAGTTAATTCTGTTTTTTGCAAGTACTTAATTCATTGTTTTATTTCCATAATGAAAAATCCACTGCTGATGCAATTTTATCTTGTAGATGCATTAGTTTAACCTTAATGTGGGAAAGACTGGAGGGAAGAATTAGGTTTAAATCTAACCATTGGAATTATATTAGCACTGAAAAGAATTATCTGACCTATTGTCTCTTATTACTGCTGTTTACGCTTGGAAACTTAAGTTCATTTATTTATTGTTCTGGTCGATATTACATGGCTTGTTTAATGGTTCATAGGTGGTCCGATTTCGTTCACTGGAGAAGCCCAAGGAAGATGAATTTTGTCTGGAATTGTATGGATTTTAGTTCATAAATCTTGAATCCAATATTATTCTTACGGTTGAGCTTTTCTATTTATTTGTTTTTGACTGTCTTCTTAACAAAGTAAACATTTTCAGGTCAAAGCAGAATAACTATGACGAAGTTGTTGAAAGTGTTTCCCGGCATCTTGGTTTGGACGATCCATCTAAAATAAGACTTACACCTCATAATTGTTATTCACAGCAACCAAAGCCTCAACCTATTAAGTACCGAGGAGCAGAACGACTGACAGATATGCTTGTTCACTATAACCAGGTAATTTATGCTTGATGCATACAAATGGAACTTTGTCAGTTGATTTACTTTGTTATTGTTGTATGTTGACAATGTCTTTCCTTGTCTGTTATAGATTTCGGATATATTATACTATGAAGTGTTGGATATCCCTTTACCTGAACTGCAAGGGCTTAAAACTCTAAAAGTTGCTTTCCATCACGCCACCAAGGATGAAGTGAGTGTTCCAGTATCTGTTATGTGATTCTTTTGTTTGTGCACACTTTGCTACTGTATGTATTATATTTCCCAAGATCATTGAATATTTTGTCAACTATCTTTAGGTTGTTATTCACACTATCAGATTACCAAAACAGAGTACTGTGGGAGATGTCATTAATGATCTCAAGAGTAAGGTGAGTCTTGCAGTTTTTCTTCTTCAAGCTAGACATCTGTGTGTAGTAAAAATGGAAGATAAAAATAAGAAATTGCCTGAAGGATATACTTGAGAGTTAGTCAATGACATTCAAGGTAGCAAAAGAGAAAAAAATATCTCTAGGTGAAATACGATGCACTGTCATTAGTTCTTTTATTGGAATAGTCATACGACTTGTTCTCTCGATATCTTATGTACTTTGGTAACTGTTTTTCTCCTAGTCATGGTTTATAATTTCCTTTGTTAAGATGAAGTTTATGGTAAAATGGATCCCACATCTATTCTATTCTTATGGCAGGTTGAGTTGTCTCATCCAGATGCAGAACTGAGATTGCTGGAGGTTTTCTATCACAAGATATATAAGGTACAGGGTTTGGAAAATTTGATCAATTCCTTCGGTGGTGAAGTTTATTGATGTTGATTTGTAGCAGTCAAACTTGTCTGATATTTGTGTTGGAGAATGTCTTATCTGGCAAAAAATTGGATGCTCTATCTTTTTAACTATCTTAAAGAACCTTGTTTCATTAAATAACCAACCATTTCATCTTGGATTTCATTTTAAATACTGCTCTCAAGCATTGTATAGTCATGATGCATGATGATGATACCTTACATTCACTAACTTTTACTATACCCTTCCAAGTGCTTCAAAATAGTTGATTCCACTATTACTTGAGTTTTGAGACAGAACATTCCATGGCTGCTGTTAAATTTGTTAAATTTATCATTCCTGCATTACTTTCTCTTTCTACTTTCCACATAAACTTGCTTCATTTCTCCTTTAAGTTCCTTTTCCCTACTGGATTTTCACTTTCATGTAGCCTTTTGGACAAACATTTTTGGAGATTTAAATTTTCACGATCAATAATGTTAATCCTGTGCTGATATAGATTGGTTGCAAGGATCCTTCATTCAAAAAATGAATAAGCAATATTTCGGCACATCTTAGCATTTTTAACCTTGTACACTTGGTCTGAATTATTCGTTCTGTGCATACATGGAAATTCTCATCTGAAAATTTGGAACCTGGATGCAGTGCTTTTAAAAAATATCTTTTTTGCCTTTTATCTGCAGATTTTCCCGCTGCAAGAAAAGATTGAGAACATAAATGATCAATACTGGACATTGCGTGCAGAGGAGGTGTGTAATATTGATCTTGTTCTCTTTTAGTCTTTCTTGAACTTTTATTCTTGCTTTCATATTTGAGCCTGTACTCGGACCAAGAATGTAGACACAGTTCTCATCCCTTTCAGAAATCTTGTATGTAGAGTACCAAACCTGTTGATTTTATGAGTAACTAATGACTTCCCATGACCGCACTGACAGATGATGATGTATAGATGATAACATCTTCTCCCATTAGGTCACTTGAATTTAGTTTTCTACTAATGGTACCATTTTGCAATAATTGTAATGAACTATCTTTTTCCAATATCATCTCTTGTGTTTTGACAATTTATTTATATTCAAGAAAAACGGCGTTACAGTTTATTAGTCTTAGTGGTCTATGGAAGTGCGCAACCAATAAGTGGGGGCAACAACCAATTCTGTAGACGGATGTAGCTCCGGACTCTTGTGTTCTAAGGCACAGTCAGGTGTCTGGTCACTGCTGTTATTCGAATGGGTGCTGAAAACATCGAGTGTTTTTCTCTCTGAGTCTGTTACTTAGATGTAACCTTGTTATCCCACTTTGTAAGATTATACTTAATTGCAAGTTCAAAGTTCAAGGTCTTTTATCTCTCTTAGACGTTGGACTACTTTTGCCAGGACTCTACCATAGAATACCTTCTTTGATGCTTTATAGCTGAAGTGGGAAAACATATTGGTTTTTTTGTTATGTATGTGCTTTTTAGCATTGAGTCAAGGCCTATGACTGAAGTATGAACTTACATACCTTCTCTTAAACCATATGGCTATTTGGATCTCCTGCTTAAACTTTACAGTATAGGTCATTACCTTTCAATTGATAGTTTAGATTTTTGATGGCATGGACAAAGGTCAATGTTGTCTTTATGATGATAATATAATTAAACAAAACACGATGAAAAGCCAGTTTCTCCAGAGAGCACTGATGGTTATGCCCAAAAGTTACACATGCTGCTGAATACTATGATCCAGACTCCTTGCCTGTAAAAGCCTGTAGTGCTTTCAGTTGGGATGGAGGTGATGTTGTGAAAGATTTGTTTGAAATGATTACTCACAAACTAGGAAGATATATTGTGGTGTGGAATAATGTTGGGAAGACAGAACTTTGACCTTAACGAGAATACCTTATTCATTAATCTCCTATGCCTTTATCATGCTCCTCTCTCTCTCTCTCTCTCTCTCTCTCTCTCTCTCTCTCTTGTCAGTCTCTTCCCCTACTCCTGTGCCTCTGTTTTTCTCTCTTCCCCCGCCTGTGACCTTACCCTATTCTAATCCTTATGTGTTGACTTTATCCACTTTCCCCTTTCACGGCCCGGGATATTGGAGGGGTGGGGGTGGGTTGTTTTCTTAAGAATTTTGATATTAGTGAAGGAGGGGATGTGCTTGTGAATTATTGAAGCATAACTACCAAATCATTGAAATGAATGTGACCGATTAGAACAAGTATTCGTCTTAATTATATTATTTCTCTTGATTGCAGATTCCTGAAGAGGAGAAAAACCTCGCTTCTCATGATCGCTTGATTCATGTGTACCATTTTCTGAAAGACACTTCTCAAAATAACGCTGTAAGTTTACATATGGCAAACGACATGTCTCACCCTCTAAAGAATTCCTCATCTTACATGTGTGTCTTCCTGATGTATTGTGTCCATTTCCTTTATCAAATTGTATTCAAGTGGCTTGTTGCATTTATCTCCTTACAGCAGGTTCACAATTTTGGGGATCCCTTTTTCTTGGTCATTCATGAAAAGGAGACATTGGCTGAGATTAAAACACGCATACAAAAGAAATTGCATGTTCCAGATGAGGAGTTCTTCAAGGTTTGTTGATTTCTCTTTTAAGTAGCTATCCTAATATAATGAAGCTGTAGAATTCACTTATGTTAATTGAATAATATTTCATGCTACCAACTTCTGAACATTTCAATTTTTAGTGGAAGTTTGCATTTTTGTCTTTGGGTCGGCCTGAATATCTTCAAGATTCAGACATTGTATCCTGTCGTTTTCAGGTATGGATTATTCCCTTGCCCCGACATTCATCCTCCTATATTCATTGTGTATCTGATGTGGTTGACTATCTCTCCTAATTTTGATTTTACTCTATGTTCTAGAGAAGAGATGGTTATGGTGCTTGGGAACAGTACCTTGGACTAGAGCACTCTGACAATGCTCCAAAACGGTCATATGCAGCCAACCAGGCAAGTGCACTTTGTGAAACTATTTAAAAAGTATAATGACTGTATTCTTAATTCCAAAAAGAAAAAAAAAAAGATATGGAATCAGATTTTGCCTTCTTTGGATATATCCATGGAATGATGGAAATGTTGGATGGCTTTCTTTGCTATTCATTTTTATCAGATATGCTATTCATTTTTATCAGATAGGTGTATCTGTTTTATTTTTGAAGTAGCTTTTGTTATAGTTAAATCATGTTTTGTGGGCATCTACTGTAATTCGTGGGAATGACTTTCATATAGAGATTTTCATTATAGAAATTTCTTATAGGATAATTGCATCCACTTCCCATGAGATTTGAGTTAACTATAGAATTATACGAGCTTTACATTACATGTACCGCCCTGTAGCTTTTGCCTCTGGCACAAGCAGCCATTACGGAGATATATAATTTCAGAATGATTCCCTATGTTCTCAATAAAGTTCCGTTTCTTAGAAAAAAAAGGTCTGCATGAAGATGAAAGAATTGTATTTGTCTTTCTGTAAAGTTTGTGAGCTACCGTGGACAAAACTTCCCATTTTAAAGAATACCTAGATAATTTCCAATAGTTATTTCTGTTGTAAGATTTCAACTAGGATTTTAAATATATGTCAGTTAAAATTAGTAACTAAAAAGAATAGCCCTTTTGGTACATCGTTTATGTCTTGTTACTTATTTTATATGTAAGCATTTTGTATATAATACTCTAAAAATATCCTTATTCAATTTTCATTGAAAATACAGATGCACTTGATCCTAATTGCTAAGAACATTAACCAGGGGAAAAAAGAGAAAAAGTGTGTAGAATAACAAGAACTATACTGTCATATTGCTAGCTGTTGAGTAAGAAATGAGAGTTTCCATCTTCACCATGCTGTCATGTGGCCCTCAACCCTACCCACCACTTCTTTCCTCACAGGCTGTCCATTTCCCCTCCCCAGAACGCATATCAATTACACCAATATCGTGAAAAAGCCCATTCTTAATGAGCTTTTCAGAATATTCTCAAGTATCAGCTGTATCATCTCATGAACACTTTATTTTGGCCTCACCTTGCTTCTCAATTGAGAGAACTCACTTGGTTATTGGTAATCTGTGAACCCATGTCTTGAATCAAGGGTCCACCATTTTTCCTCTTCATATTAGACCTGATAGAGAATCGTAAATTGCTCTTGCATCTGGTGGTAGTTAGTCCCAATTGAAAATGGAATGTTAACTTTGTCGATGCCCCTGCTTTCATTGCAAATAAACAATTTACAAATCAGCAGGCTTTAAAGAAAGTTCTGGTGTTTGGATTGTTGAACTTGAGAGGATGTGCTGAGCAAGTGTGACCTCTAGTTGGTGGTTTTGAGGGGAGTGTGGATAGCTTTTCAGGGCTAGGGTTGGTGGTGAAATTGATGATCACTAATTGTTCCAATATCTTTGAGTTTTGAGATAAAGCCTACAAAAGTTTGAAGGAGGATTTGAGTTGGGTGCATCAAATTAATTGGTCTTAAAATTATGTCTTTCTGTGTTTAGCAATTTGCGTTTTTTTTTTTTTTTTTTTTTTTAACTCTTTCTTTTTTAAGTAAACATTTATTTCCAGTATTAGGATTTTCAAGTGGCTATTAGCTGTGGAGAAGTACATGGTATTCATAGTATCCTCCAAAGTTTGGGAGGTGCAAATGTGTATATTACATGCATTAGTTATTCTCGCCGACTAAATGCACCTCAATTTGCTCAACACCCCCAAAAAGAAGGTTATTGGGTCACTTTTGGTTGAACAAATATATACATTGTATTTCTAGGGTTTGAAGAAGTTTGTTCCTTTTTTTATTATTTATCAAAATTAGGCTAAAATTCAGGGTTAGTTTTGTGATTATTCCTTCCATCAATAGTGGGCCCTGACTCCGTATTTATCATCGATGTTGATGGATGTTCTGGTTCTTATTAGTTCTACTTTGATGTTGCAGAATCGGCACACATACGAGAAACCCGTCAGAATCTACAATTAGTATATCTTGGGGAACTGTGCATTCAATGTGGAAGAAACTGGAAGCGCCTCAGCTCTGTAATTTTGTGAAATCAACAGAAGTAAATTTGAATCAACAATAGAAATTGAGTTGGTCAAGGGCCTTGATGTCAATATATGCCTGCTCACAACCAGTATGGTTTTAACAAACATCATGAATGTTGAAGACCCGATTTTGGCTGTACGCTCTTGTAAATGGGACAAGGCTCTTACTCCATACCTATATACTGAGTTTAAGAGGTTTTGGGTTTACTGTAACTAGAAATGTACCAGATTTTGGGTGGGGATGTATAGAGGGTATAGCTGTTTTTTCGTTTTGTGCCCTTGTCTTTTCCGTTGGTTTGGTACTATAATTCTATTTGCTTCTGTGTTTGATCAGACCGATTATAATTAGGTGAGTGATTGATGGAAAACTTGTATGTACAATGTTTGAAACTAACATAGAGACCGACTGTTGTCTAGTCACTCGAGTTGCTGTGGAGTGGCGCTTGTTTTCTGAACCCAACCCAGCCATTATTTTCATGTATACACACATTCACTTCTATGGTAAATCTGCAGCATTCTTTAGGGAACAATCTATCGGTAATTCATTATTATGTTTGGAATACCCTTTTTTATTTGAGAGGATCTCTCTTTTTTTTTGTTTTTTTTTCCTTAGAAGGAAAAATATTTCATTTATTTTTGTTGGAAGCACGTGTCAAGATTGCTGTCTTTTAGCAGTGTCATTATCAGTGATGCGAAACCAAAATGAACCAGTCAATTGGAGGTAAGATTTTTGTGTGTTCGGGGGGAGAGGCGATCAAACTTCTGGCCTGCACAAACTATTCTGATTTTCTACGACAATTGATGTGTTCTATAATAATTGCTGCACTAATCATTGCCTTAAAATCATTGGTGATGTATCAGGGAGTTATAATACACACATCATTTATAAGTTGATTTGTAGTCGAATGTTATATCATCTGCAACAAAGGATTCGACTTGATTAAGGGTTTGGGTTCTTTAGGAGCGAAATGAAGACTTGGGATGAATACAAATTCGTTAAGTAGACTTAGTCTATCAAGGGGCAACAAAGGCTGGAACTCTTCCTGCCAAAAAAACAAGGGTCCTACTTCTCATCCTAGAAGTCAGTAGATATAAAAGAGTTCCCTCCAATCTTTTGCTCTCTCCGCGTTTCTATATTTATTTTTCTTTTTTTTTTGCTGTTGATTAGTATTCCTTACATATTTTTTAAAAAGAAACGCAATTTTCACGTTTTGTAGGATAACGATTCTTTACTATAATTAATTATTGGGTGCCAATACTTCAGATTTTCCGACATCATGGAAAATAATAAAATGAGAAACTTGGAGTAACGATTAGGAATTCTTACATGGTTTTTATTTTCTCTAAACCAAAAAAAAAAAGAAAAAAAGAAAAAAAAAAGAACTTCAAGACTGTAATACTGCAGACGCAGCAATCATGCTTGGTGTATATCTGGGTTCTCTTTGAGATGACTCACCACTTGCACTTTTCAGGGGATCCAGTAAATCAAAAAATCTCTCTGCGGCTAAGATCTGTTTCTGACGAAGGCTCTCATCGTTCATCAAGTCCCTGCAATATAACAATTTTGTTTTAGCTCGAGTTGGATTCGATTTCAAACTCGGGATCAACTCAACTTGGTTATGGATATCCTAAACCATGTTGTTCAATTTTGAAACCCAATAAGACTCCATAAGGGTCGATGTAAGGACCGACTCAATAGTTTACACACACTATCATTAAACTATTATTAGCTTGAGCTCAACTCAATCAACTTTAAGTCAAGCTCGAGCTTTTGGCTCAATGAATAAAACCCCTAGAACAGAGTAAACAAAACTCATTCTCGGCTTAATGTAATACAGATTCAAACAAGTACAATAAGAAGGAAAATCAAATCAGAAACCACATTCTTCTTTCTTGAAATCCTTGTTTTATTGGTAACAATAACAAAAGATGTCATTGGCACAGAGGAATTGGGACTTACAAGAGCAGTGGCGCCAATCGTGAAGGAGTGCATGCTTGAAATAGAGCTTCAGGAATTATAGCTGAATCCAGAACAATATTTGGAAGTGAGATGTAAGGTACTTTAGCTTTGTAACGAATGAACCATTCGGTCAGGAGATAGGCTCGATATGCAATGACACAAGGTAACCGTGCAAGCTGCAGCTCCACAGCAACAGTCCCAGATGTACACAACGCCACTCTACTTGCCTGCATCATGTTTGAATATTCTGAGTATGAAATTATACTACTGATTTTTTCTTCATTTATGCACATAAATTTCATCAGTCTCTTGTAGATACTGTTGATGCCTTACACTGAAAGAATTGTATTTCATGCATTGTGATCCGCCAGGAACCAAAACAACAGACACAGGCCAATCACAAACAGCATTGTTTATATACTCTTCCACGTGTTTATTAGGTGCCACGTGGATAACGGCTGTCAATTCTGAGAAGGCTTCTTTGAGTGGCTCCATAGTGTGTGAAAATATTGGAAGCATGCGTGTGACCTCCTGTAGCCGGCTTCCAGGAAGCACAGAAATGATTGTCGATCCTTAAAAAATGCAAAAATATATTGTTAATGTATGAAGAATCGTTTGGTAAAACTACACGAGAATTTCGCTTTGACTTGCTTAAAAATCAATGAGTTTTCTGACCGGATCAGAAAGGATTAAGAAACATATACAAACTGTTAAACATTTGACACTCCCTCCTCTTTTGTCAATTATCATGAATATTTTATGCTGTCTCAAAGTTGACTAGTGCGTTATCACATGACATTGATGATAGTTAACATGAAATAAGTGGTGGTAACTGAAGATACTATTATAATCATCTAGTACAAAGAAGTTAAGATAGCACTGAGGAACAATTATTCATAAAAGAAGGTACTTCACTGTACCAGATGATATCCCGTATTTCTTCCTAAATCCCACTCCGTCGCCATGAACCTTCCACTCCTTGTCTTGACATTTGTTAACCTACACAACATATCCTCAAGAATATCAACAAATAATGATGATAAGAAGCAAACTTCTATCAAACACTCCTATTCCAGAATTCAGGTCCCTATCGACTCAGAAATGGATTTTTGGACAGGAATTGAGAAAAAATTTCATTTCAGGAATAGACCCTTTTCCAGACATCCCAACAAAAGAAAAGAGGCAAAAAGCATGCGAAGGAGGAGTGCTGCTCCCTCAAATTTTTGATCATGCAACGTTTTATCCAGAACTGGTTAAAAGTAATACAGATGAGTTCACCTTTAGCTCCAAAACATCTTCTAACGTTGGGTGGCCCACAAATGTTGCTGCTAATCCATTTGATTTACAGACTTCTGCCTCAAATGGAAGGATACAGAAGACATGATCCACAAACTCAGAAAGCCCTTTAAGTCTTGATTCACCTCCTCTCCATGCCCAGAAAGACGGTGCTACATAATGAAAGTGTTGAGGTCTAGCTAGTGCACCCAGACCATATCTAGCTGCAAAAAGCATTTCCCCATGTTCCTACACATTTTTATTTCCTTGAATAAGGAAAATGGCAAGAATTTATAAGAACTCAGACAAGTTTTAGGAAAATTACCTCGCAAATGCTTCAAAAAACGGAAGGAGAACCCTTTCGAGTCTATCGTTAGAACAACATGTGGCTGAAAAGTAAGAGCTGACTCAACTGTCTCCTTCAATCTGACCTGACATTTTGCAGTTCCGGCCAATTAACAATGATTCAATACTAAATACTAACTAATACATTGGAACACAACCCAAAATGCAATAGAAGTACAAACATTGACGGCATTGATAGGCAAAATCAAAATACTTTCATACGACTAATCACTCGCTCACCCTGAATGTACTAAGATGTGGCAATAACTCCCAGATGCCCATCACTGCAATATCCTCCATAGGAAACAAAGTATTTAATCCTTGCTTTGACATCATCAACCTAAAGAAAGATTTAGCAGCATAATCCCTCCATTCAGATACTTGTGCCAAACAATGATGAAGTTTCGATTATTGCAACTAACACAAGAATAAAACTTTGATCAAGCTACTAATATAGCTAAAAACAGTTCAGAAACTAGCAAATTCGTGCAATAACTAACGGAAATACTATGATTAATTCATTCTTACCCTCCAACACCTGCAAAGCGAACAGGAAAAGGAGAAAGCCTTTTCAAAGAGTTCATAAAACGCGAGGCGATAATGTCACCGGAAACCTCCCCAGCAACGATGAAGACTCGGAGTTCTCCATCTTTTGAAGCCAATTCTCTCACACTTCCTCTTCCTGATAATTGCCTTTTCACCACCAACCGAAAACTTGAATTCATACCAATCTTCACATTTCTTACGGTTTTCACTAACATAGTTCTCTGCCTCAAGAAACAGACCCAAATATCAGAAATTAACTATTTTTGACATAATCTGCCAAATTTCTTCTTCTTCCCCAAAACAAATAATAGTTAATCACCAATCAAAATTTGTTAAGAAAAGGGTTTCAACCAGATTTGCTCTGTGATGAAACAAGTACCTGCTAACAAATGGGTTATGTTCTTTCAAATGCAGCGAGATTCCTCAATCGAAGAAGAAGCAGCGTTTAATCTAACATATGTAAAATTTAAACTTCAAAAAGAGTAGAAATTTCACAAAACTAATTGAGAATTAGTCCGATTTTTTCAGATTTTTTAAAAATTAATTTAAAAAATATCACCTCGAAAGAGAAGGAGAAGATAACCAAGAATTCTACAAAAATTCAAACAGCGCGGATGATTTAAGCTTCATGGCAAGTGGAGTCATTTCCAATCATTTGCTCTTTTAATTATAAGTAGTTGAGATCATGTGCCATATGCAGAACATATTATTAAACTTTATTTTTTAACAAATATAATAAAAGTTAATTACAAAATTTGATGCAATACCAAAATTATTTAAACAATTCCATCAAATTGAGTATAATTGTATTTGTGATAGCACAATCTCGATTATTGTAATTGTTGAAGACATTTTATTTCTTTTAGTTTTTAGGGTCTATTTATTAGTTCAAGATCCTTCTAACTAATTTACTAATCGAAAAAAAAAAAGATCTGATCCGATCAAAATAAAAATAAATCACGGTTATTAACTTATTACTTAATAGCCGTGTCAATTTTCATGATTGTAAGTTCATTTCTTGAGAATGAAGTTATTTTCATGAAATTAATGTTATTTTATTTTAATTCGTAGAATTGAAGAAAGAAAACATAAAATCTGGTCGATCAATACGATTATTGTAATTGTTGAAGACATTTTATTTCTTTTAGTTTTTAGGGTCTATTTATTAGTTCAAGATCCTTCTAACTAATTTACTAATTGAAAAAAAAAAAGATCTGATCCGATCAAAATAAAAATAAATCACGGTTATTAACTTATTACTTAATAGCCATGTCAATTTTCATGATTGTAAGTTCATTTCTTGAGAATGAAGTTATTTTCATGAAATTAATGTTATTTTATTTTAATTCGTAGAATTGAAGAAAGAAAACATAAAATCTGGTCGATCAATAAGATTATTGTAATTGTTGAAGACATTTTATTTCTTTTAATTTTTAGGGTTTATTTATTAGTTCAAGATCCTTCTTACTAATTTACCAATCGAAAAAAAGAAAAATCTGATCCGATCAAAATAAGAATAAATTACAGTTATTAACTTATAATTTGATAGTCGTGTCAATTTTCATGATTGTAAGTTCATTTCTTGAGAATGAAGTTATTTTCATAAAATTAATGTTATTTTATTTTAATTCGTAAAATTGAAGAAAGAAAACATAAAATCTGGTCAATCAATATCACATTTCATTACACGTACTATTAATCTCAAACCATTTGTACTTGGAATCAAACAATTCATTTGAAGAACTATGTTACATTCCTCAAGAAAATCTTGGGTGTAAGGACCCCTCCCCTTATTACTCCCAAACATTATTTCATTTTTTACCCAAAAACAAAAAGTACACACACATAAATAAAAAAGTCTTGGAAATGCCACGTCAGAGACTGACCACCACAAAGCTCCATCATGTTTGAGAATCGAGTGCAAGAATGGTGCTGAGGTTCATTGGGTTCATGTATTCAATGGAGCCCGTTAGAATTTGCCTAGCGATTAGTTTGTTGGCTCTTTCCGACGGGTGAAATGGGTCCCAAAATGCATAGGCGTCTCTGTTTGGACACAAGTTGGACAACGGTGTGCAAAGCCCAAGCCCATTATAAGGCCCTTGCCCACAACATGCTATCTTCGCCGTTACAAATCCTGCCAAAAGCCCACACAGATTACTTCTTGGGCTCTTATTTTTTGGGCCTTAAAGTTTGTTGGGCCTAGACCATGGGCTCTTATTTTTTGGGCCTTAAAGTTTATTAGGCCTAGCCCATGGGCTCGGCGGTTATAATGCATGAAATAAAACCAGAGACTCAGTGTTATACATACCGAAAGCTTGTGGATTGCTGATGAAATCATTGTGCGTTTGTTGTGTATTAGCAGCAATAAAGACATCGCGACCCACTTGCGAGTTGAGCCGTAGCAGCATTTGGGTCAGCTGCGGGTTATACAGGCCCGCGGCCCGCTGGAGCTCCTGCGAGCATTCACCGTTTCTGCTTCTCTGGGCCAGCTCGGACGGCACGCAGCCCAGCGGCCCGGTTCCGGTAACTAGCACCCTTCTCGCTCCCAAATCATAAAGTTTCTGCACTCACGTAATTAGACACACACACACACATATATATACACACACATACCTCGATCCGATAAGATTGAGTGAGGGGAAGAGAGAGAGAGAGAGAGAGAGAGAGTGGAAAGTACCATCAAAACCTTCTGGTACTCGGAGATGACGTAACGGACGTAGTCGGGGAGGGCGAATTGGCGGGACCTAGCGGAGTAGGGGACCAGATAGTAATTATTAACAAAGTCATTGCCCCCCAATGTCATTAGGACTAATGCTTGGTTCACCAGTCTTTTGGTTTCCGCTGCTCCCACCAATGCAGTCACTCTATCTTGGTACTGTTTGAAGTAGTCCAATTGCTGCCCGATTCGTATTATATTCACCTACAATCGTCGCCCATGAAATAAAATACGAGATTGAAATATAATATAAATAATGAATTCTTATATAACATTATAAAAATAACAAGAAAATAGCAATGAATAGTGTCAATATTACAGCCAATGTAACAGGAGCAAACAAATAACTTACAAATTGAATTCCAGTATCATTAAGAACTCCGACTCCAGCAGAAGCAAAGTTGGCTCCAACGAGAAGTCTTTGACCGGTTAGCTGTGGACTCAAGTATGGCAGTGGTGATTCCCTGCCACCAATGCTTTGACCTACAATATTATTTCCATTACATATATATATATATATATACATACATATATTTATTTATTTTTATTCCCCATCAACTATCAAATATTCTATAACTAGGGTTCAAGGGCAGATGTTCAAACTTTAAAATAATTAGAGGGAGGCTACTTATGATCACAGACTTTAGGTAGGTTGCTTGTCCCTCTCAGCCAACTTTATCACGTACGGGGTACAATTTATAAATGTATTATGAATGATTATTAGACGAGATTCTCTATTTCAGATTAGTTGTTTTCTATATTGGGTATAAAATGATCGTAATATGTATCAATAAAGTCAAAATAAAAGATGAAATATATTTTGAAATAAAGGAATCCAACTCCATGATTGTGGACATGGCTATCTAGGTTACAACCGTTCAACATTACTTGCAAATCTAACGCATGAGTACATAAAATCTTGAGCATTCTATTGTGTGTGTGTGTGTGTGAGTATCATTTTCTTGATAATTAAAGAACAATCATGCAGGCTTGAAAGATAAAATAAATGAACCTAGCTAGACTGTCCTAATGAATGCATGGATATCCAATGAACACATATTGGATTGTTTGTTTGAATATATTTAGATATATATATATATATATTTGGCAAAGATGGCAAGATTTGAAACTTAACTGATAATATCAGGAATATTGAGGCCATTGGAGAAACGTCCGGTGGCCCTACGTGTTGGATAGTCAAGGCCATAAGGAGGTGAGTCCGCACGAGCAGTAGTGGCCAAATAGTTGTTGTTGCCACTGTCGACAAGCGAATCTCCAAAAACAAAGAACGCTCTAGCTTCAGCTCGTGATGTCGCCAAAAATAAGGCCAAGAGAATGCTATAAAGAGTGGTAGCACTTGACAAGGTAGCCATTGGAGGGGTTCAAAGAAATATCTTGCAACGAACCCTTCCCTTTTGTGAACACACACTCACTAGAGCTAAGTTTGGATACAAGAAGTGCTCAATTTGGTTGTTTATATATAGAAATGTGTGTGTGTGCGTAGTTGCACCAAAGATTGTGGCTCTTGGAATTAAATGTGATATGGCTGTAAAGGGAGACATTAAAGGACCACAAAACCTAGAAACTTCACCCAAGCAAGTGAGAAGAGTATCAATTGTATTCAATTGGACAGTTGTTTGGCAGGTTAGATTGATTAATGATCTTCATAATTAAATTAATTTACCTAAGTTGAAATGTGGCATAGGTAAAATATAAGTGGGCATGATTAGTACACACATTCAAATTTGTACACAATAATAAATGTTCAGGGACAAAAATCAAACTGACCCTAAATGTTGGATTATGTTTGAGGTTACTATATTATTATCTATAATTTCTCAATATGGGACATAAATAAATTAAGTTGATATGCATTGATGCCTACAAATTATTAATCCTATATATTGTTATTGTACATTTCTATTTGTGTTGTCGCCCTAGTACATGCCTAGTTCGGCTTGCTGCATGCCAACAAGGGTACCAACAAATATTATTTATATAAGTTGTCAATGAAAATTCAGTCTTATAATTAATTAAAATTCCATAATATTTGGAAATCATATATAGAGTAATTTATCTAGTTATAATTTCATGTCCCTTTTCAATATAGGCAAACTTTAGGTGATGCTATTTGAAATAGGTAAGCAAGAGAAGGCTCAAGTCATGTAATGATATTTTTAGTCATACCATTTTTTCCTCATAGCCCATGCATAATCAATGATATTTTTTGTCATACCATTTTTTCCTCATAGCCCATGCATAATCAAACTTTGAAACAAGGGAGGGAGGGAGGGGGGAGGGGGGAGGGAGGGGGAGGGAGGGAGGGAGGGAGGGGGAGAGAGGGAGGGAGGGAGAGAGAGAGAGGGAGGGAGGGAGGGAGGGGGAGAGGGGGAGAGAGAGAGAGAGAGAGAGAGAGAGAGAGAGAGAGAGAGAGAGAGAGAGAGAGAGAGAGAGAGAGAGAGAGAGAGAGAGAGAGAGAGAGAGAGAGAGAGAGAGAGAGAGAGAAGGGGGGGGGGGGGGAGGGGAGGGCAACTTGCTCAACTATAAACTTTGATATTACATGCATAAAGATTGATGTTGAAAGGAAAAGATGTAAGATACAAGAGCATGTGAGCAACATAAATGACTTGCTCAACTATATCAACTACTCATAAGTTTATGTACAAACATAGGCAGGTTCCTCAAAGGTTTCCCTACATCCTATTTTCTGCAACAAAGTACAATCACATCAGATTTTTGCAGTTTCAGTATTCCTTCTTTTCTATCATTTCTCAATCCCACTTTTCGTCTCATTATTACAATATTGTATCAGATATTTTCTCATCACTACCATATTATAATATATATGACGTGATCTCCATGCAAAATACAAAACTGAAACATTATTAATAATATATAAAAGATTTTCTGTGCATGCAATTAAAAAATAAAATAAAATAAGCAAGATTTTCATTATTATTTAAGAATGCAACAAAAAATGAAATTGCATTTGCCTGTGGCATATTGTATGTAAGATAGGAATGAGTTCTCAATAATGGGAGAACAAAATAGTAGCACAGTGTAGTAAACAGTATTTGCCCACTAATTTGGGCTATTAATTGTTATAATAATAAAAAAAAATCAGCAAATTAAGATAATTAAATTCTGCAATTATCAGTTGGATTAATCTTAGAAGTCCTTTGTGGTTGATAGTTCTATTTCAGTGGAATCCCATTAATTGGGTTTGCATGTCAGGTGGAGTACAAAAATTAAACTGTTCTACTATCCCAAGAACCTACTTTTTCAGGCAATAAATTTTCCTAACTACAGAGATAAAATAAAATAAAAAAATTTGTAGCAGCATTCAATTCAATTCAATGCAAAATCTACAGCTTCAAGTTACTTCGATTTGTCTTTCTCCTCAAAGTAAAAACTTAATTCTTGCACTGCTGTAATAGCAGAAAAATACAGCAAAACATTCCAAGATTGAATATAAATGATGATCGCCAGTAACCATAACATGAATTGCAGTTTATGCCTTGCTGTTACATAACAGGCAACGTAAATCGTCTGCCTAATGTATTAATCTTAGCCGGACTGGAATGCCATATTACCGGCTTTATGGTGCAGCACGGCTTTTGAATTTTGAGTACGGCAAAAATATGATCCCAGCGAAAACCATTTGCGCTACACAAACTACATTTACAACTAGAATGGCGGAGTTCAAAGCTCCTTATCTGCTGTTTAGGGTTCTAGCAAAAAAAGGTCTATTCAGTGCGAGGTAGCAAAAAGCTGAAGCCCGAGTTCTCACCCATTTGAGGAGGAGGTTGAATGTCGGCGATGTCTATCTGTTCCATTGACTTTGATATTTCATCCACTGAAAATGGTATGCTGCATTGAACAATCCAAAATAGATCAAGAATTACCGAATTCAGATAATGCAAAAGCGATGCCTAAAAGACAATTCATTAAGTGTGGAAAGTCTACAAACAAAGAAAATGTGTTGCAGAACTGGCAAGCAAACACGACATAGTATAGTTGAAAGCTGAGTGGTGGTTATGTCTTGGATCTTAGATGTCCTGTTATATCAATTTTAATGCTACTCTGCCTTAAATAGAATTTCTGTTCCAATAGAATACACCCAGAATAAACAGGGTAAACACACAAGATAAGTGGTGCTGACCTGGAATCATCATCCAGCAGAAAGGAACTGCTTACTGCATTATTCGAATCTTCAGTCATCAACACCCTCATATTGGAAATGACCTGAATGAGAATAACACCAAAATTGAATACGTGGTTGTGCAGAAGATGACAGAACCTAATTTTTGGGCGATATCAACAATAGAAACTCACATCTGAAGATACACTATGTGTGCCATACTTGTCATCCCAGTACATTGTACTGATTCGATACAATTGCTGGATGCTCAACACCTATTCAACAGTAGAAAAATATGTAGGAAAATTCAGGTAAACAAAACCTTCTAAGTTTTTGCATCAGAGATTCGACTCACTGGGCAAAGGTCATGACTTATTTCATCCAATGTTTTCTTTGGCTTTTGGTGGACAACCTAGATATGAAAAGTTTATTAGGAAACGTACAGAAAAAGATATTTATGCTCATCCAGAATAGAAAATGGGAATGCATTACCAGAAATCCAATGGCTTGTCTAATATGCTTGAGCTCATCCCAAGCCGAACCTGCATACTGGAGTATTTTGTATGGTTTTAATCTAACAGAATTTTCTACACCAAAGAAAGAGAACCAAAAGAAACTTTAAAGTACCTCATCAGTTGCTGCGTGACACCAATTTTCTAATTCAGCTAGTCCAGCTTTGACATATTCCCCATTACTAAATGAGCAGCATTCTCGTCTTAATAGAAGGCTGTAGCCAAGAACAGTTTAATCAAGGACATTAGGGCGTTAAATACACTCATTCAAGAACTTCATAGGGAAAAGGCGACAATGTGTTGGACCTGTTAAATAATTGAACATTGATGAAAGAAAATATCTGCGTGAACACCTTTCGGACTAAGAAGGGGGGTACCTGAAAGAACGAAAAAAGAAGTAACAAGTGAGACAACATAAAAACAGATAACTTGTGGAAACAAGATTCTTAATAAAGACAAATGCTGCTCATCTTGAATTCTAAGAAATAACATCTACGAAATATCAAGGTTCGGCAGTGAAAGATGATAGGAAGAAATGTAAGAAACAAAGGTTTTACGGACATTATTCGATTTCAAAGTATTCAAGAAATTCCCAAGGCTATTCACGATTCCCTGCCAGTGAGCAATCAAAGCTTGCTGGGCTGCTGTATTTGCAACCGAACGTGATGATCCCTTCACTAAGCTTGCTCTAGAAGTTCTTGGTGCCTATGAATGGATATGCACAAAGTACGGAATATGATTAGAAAATGCATTCTTGGTTGTTTAATAGGAGAAGTGGACCTGACAAAGAGGTACATGATCAATTCAATACCTGAATACACAAACCAAGCAATGGAGATATCTCTTTCTTTAAATTATCTCGTATCATTCCATAAATTTTCTCAACATATGCTGTAAGTTGCTGCTTGAACAGCAAAGCAGGGTATTTGGCTTCTACTTGGCGTAAGGTCTCTACTCCACCAGGCATGCCATTTCCAAATGAAAGATTCGCTCCTCCTGGATGTCCTCGGAAGCTCTGAAAAAAATAAAAATAAAAAATAAGAACCAGAACATAAGGCAAAAAGAAAGTTCAGATTGAAAAGACATTCAAAATGCAATTTGAACATTTTACCCATTACTGGAAAGAAAGAATATATATAAATATATATATATATATATGTATATATATATAGAACAATAATCTTTTTACATGTGACATTGACATCCTTCCAAATAAAGTAGCTGAGGATGATCGACGACGTAAAGGAGCCATTCCAGCTGCACCACTAGCTTTTAGTGTACGCTGGAGGAGCAATAGTAGTGTAGAAGCATTTGACAACCAATAAGACAGCATCTCATTGTTATCCTGGATTTTCTGCAAATGGAGAAAGTTGAACATTTGAGAATTACAACAGATACGAAAAGCAAAGCTAGACTGATAGCATAGGTGTGTATATTACAAACCTCAATAGCATGCCCTATAGTCTGGATGATACGATCAAAGACACTTGTTCGCTCAACTTCAAATGATCTCCATTGCAGAAGACACTTATAGATGATACAAGCAGCTATTGGCCTGTTTCCAGCAAAGCCCAGGTGCTGCGAAATACAACGAATGAGCAAGTCCTGATTTTCCTGTTGTTTCTCGTTAAGAGATTTCTGAGGTTTGTCATCAGCTTCAGAAAATGATGGACTGTGAAGATCCTAAAACAATTTGTACCACATGGAAAAGGAAAAAAAATGATGGTTAGAAAAGAGCATTTGCAAGCCAAATGTTTAGTTAAGGAATGTTGCTTACCACATGAATCCTAGCATCCCCAAATGAATGGTGGCCACTATCAGTCCTCTGCAATATGCAAATGGCATTAACTTTAATAACACTCAATAGTTAAAGCTATTTTTTTTTTTTTTCCTTTTACACCAGTAGTTAAAGTTCTTAAGTAACCCATAAGGTAGTCATGCCAATACCTGGATGATTGATCTAGAGCGTCCAGAAAGAAACTTATTTGGTGCAATTGATACTGCCTGTTGACGAAGAACTTTGTTCTCTGACTCTACATTATTCAGCTTCTCTTCTAGCCTAACATAGACATGAAAGTTTTTATGTAGTGCATCAGATGGAATAGACAAGGATCTGCCACATTTGTAATATTGTTATACGAAATGATTGTCACTTCCAATAGAGATTGCCTCTTATCCCTCAAAATTTAGATTCCACTGTCTTTTTCTAAAAAGAAAGAATAATTTGGTTCTGCCAAGTGTTCTACAGGAGGATTAGCAATTCTGGAAGTCATGACCAGTTATACCATCTCCATCTTAATGAACTTAATGTGTCATCTCATCCACATGGATTCAAATTTAAGACCATTTTTAGCTTGTGATTTATCAACTAAATAGCATTGTTGATGAATAATGTGTATTTGATTCCAATGTATATATCCTTTGGTGCGAATCTTAAGACTTTATTTTTCACAAACGTGGTGATATTTACAAAAGAAAAATGTGCCAATTACTGTACTTGGGCCATGAGATGCAGAGTGATAGGAAGAGAATAGGGCTTAAAGATAGGTTTAGTCCCATAAGGTTTTAGTGCAAATGAAAGACAGCTTTGGAGAAAATAAGCAGACAAAAACGATGGAGTCAAGAAGCAGGAGGAAGTCACTGGTGATCACCTGTGCAGAGAGTCCTGTAATTGATGAACTTTTTTTTCTGCCTCCTCTAGTTTTGCATGTCTCTCTTCACTACATTCTTGTGCCTCCGCATATTTCATCCGCAAGTCTTCAGAAATTTCCTGTTCATTTTGTAAAGAAGCCTGCAAAAAAAAGAATAGTTTCGCTGGGAATATATTAAACACAAGTACACCAATTGAAATCATGTTCCAAGATGATTATTTTAACATATCACAAATGAGATAGGCATAGGTTCCACGTTAGTAACAACCGAGGACTAGATTCACTCAAAGGACCATCCATATAAATGATTAAAGCAAGTTTTTATGCCTAACAAGGCGGGTTGCTCAACCATGACATAGGCAAGTCTTGAATAAGACTCCATTTGTGTGTATATTGTTCAGTAATACATTTTCCTCACTTTCTCAAGAATTCCAATTTTATTCGGCATAGTGGTGAAGAGCCACTAAAATGGTGCGTGAGCCTGGTGGAAAAAATATTTAA
Source organism: Caryopteris x clandonensis (assembly GCA_028749325.2). Classification (NCBI taxonomy): domain Eukaryota; kingdom Viridiplantae; phylum Streptophyta; class Magnoliopsida; order Lamiales; family Lamiaceae; genus Caryopteris; species Caryopteris x clandonensis. The sequence goes on along the minus strand of JAPYKT020000027.1, from coordinate 2,188,443 downwards.
ACCAATTTTTACCTTCGTACTTTCACAATATAATGGCTGACAATTGTAAGCACTGCCTCATATATGACCCTTATAAAACATTAAAACCTAAGATATTATGCTTAATTTCATGCAACAAAGCACAGTAATTATTATTTTACAATTAAGTCTTTTTAGAAACTTCAGCATAAAACTGAACATGTTTCAGTATGCTACCCGAAATACAATATAAGAGAAAGGCCTCGTTCAATGCAATAGATAACATTGACGTTACTATACTTATCAGTGGCTTACCTTTAAATTCTCAATTTCATCATTTAATGATTCAACTTTCTTGGTATCTTCAATATAAACTGGAGTTTCCTTGATAACAGGAGGTGCTTCTTGAATTGCCTTTTTTGCAGCTTCCCGTTCCTTAGCAATCAGAGCATTCATTTCATCAGTTTTCTTCTGCATCTCTTCCATCGAATTCTGCAGCTTTGCTATCTCTTGAGCTTTTGCTTCTTCCAAGTCAGTCTACATTATGAGTTCAATGACATGAAAAAAAATGTGAATCATTTAATTTGCATGCGATAAAGCTAACAAACCAAACTAAGTAATCCAACATGGCGCAAACATAAAAGAAATTTCCAGGGGATGATTCTTTCCTAACATAACATACCCTTAAACGTTTTTCAAGTTGCAAACGCCATGTCAGGTCCTCTAGCTGTTTTTCTAGTTTATCTTTAGCCTCTCTAAGTGCACCTGTTTCCCTCGCAGCCTGCAGGGGAATGCAGTAAGAATTCAGTTTCGGGAATATATCATGCCTTTAATTATACAAACAAGAAAATGATCAATATTTGAATATTTCAATAATGATAAGGTATTAAAGCATACCATCTTAAGGTTCCGCAGTTCTCTTCTAGCTACTCTTCCTCTCCATCGACACTGTGTAACTACTGTTCCCTTCTTTAGCCTCCTGTAGTAAGATGAAGCTCTATGGCAGCGCCACCGTGTCTAAGAAAGATTAGCAGTAAGTGGAAAGATTTCAAGGATAGAAAACAATTTGTTCTGGCATAAAAATAAAAAAAAAATAAAAAAAATAAAAAATAAAAAAATCAGGAACTTGTTACCTGAATAACAGTTGCAGCTTTTGTTTGCCTCCTAAGTCTGTATTTATTACAAGCATCCATGCTGCGTAAACCTGTTTGTATAACAAGAGCCGACGTCTGGAGTGATACATATGCTTTTCTAGCTTGGTATCTTAGTGTGTTCCGCTGAACTTTCACTGCAGCTGAGTTTCTTTTCGCACTCTCGTAAACTTTGCATGCTAGCCTACCTAAGAAAGAGAAAAGTGCAGACAGACTAGCACTCAAGCATGAAAGAGAGCAATGGTGAGGCAATCCCAAAGAATCAAAGGTTTAAGAGGCTCACTTCTGCAGAAGGATTGCAAATATATGGCAGCCCCTCTCACAGCTATAAAATGTCTACGAGCAATATGAGTTCGTCTGCGCCGCTGTATAATTTTCGCTGCAGTACCCAGAACTTCTGCTCGACGTGCATCCAATTCAGCCATTTGACCAGCTCTTAGGAAGATCTTTGTTTTGCCTAACTGTGAAAAAAAAAAGAGTTCATTGCCCTCCGCATACCAATTACATAAGTACATGGTGCACATGAAACTGAAAAACATTCTGGTCTCACTGCCAAATTCTAGAAAAGAGTACACTAGTTAACTAGTACATCTGATATCTGGTGTGCAGCATATCCCTATGTTCAATAGATGCCAGAAGCAGAGATGAAACTGTTGTCTTTGCATTTTGTGAAGTTAATACAAGATTAGCACATGAGAAAATGAATTGCAGGTGAATCTATACTGTTAGGCAGTATAAAAAAGGATTAATCACAATTACCTCCACTCCCCTCTAAAATACCTTAATAAATTCATTCCATCACACTTTATAAATACAAGACCACCCAAACATTTTTAGTTCACTTTTCCAACAAATTTAAAAAATGGTTCTGATTTTGGAATGAAAATGATAAATATTATAAAAAATATTAGTAAACTTATCATAATGCTGCTGACCTTACCACCCTTATATTTTAAACATTTGAAATTGTAAGGGATTACAAGTCCATAGTTACAAAAAATGGGGGGAAATGCAAATGGATAACTTCTTTGCAAGTAAAGCTCTTAGACGGAAAAGAGACCAAATTTCGTTTTCTGGCAATCCCTTATATAAATAGAAGACCAACAACCATTCTTGCATTTCAGAAAGAAAAATAATTTGTCCAAGTATTTCTTATTGTTTGTTGGACTGAAATATTAAGAAGCCATATATATATTAGAAACATAAGTAGCTTAATCTAAAATAGAAAATAATTAATAAAGTTCTCACAATTTTTGTATCCTTTTCCTCTCATTGTTCAGTTCTTTCCATCAATTCTTTTTTCCTTTTCCAAGCACTACAGCTTCTCTACTCTCCCTGAACATTGTGAAGATAATGAAAACTAGGGGGCGGGATGATAGGTAGTGATATAGGATTCGGTGATCAGCAACGACAAGAGAGAGCAAGGAGGATTCATGAACAGAGAAAGGAGGGGTAGGAAAAGAGGAGGAAGGTTGGTATAAGAGGGGACAAAGGTTGGAGATAGTGCAGAGGTAATGAACAGGGAGGCCCAAAAATAACATGTAACTTAAGACACTTTGAACTTTTCCAGAGTAATAACATTTAGTTACAGATGTACCAAAATGACACCTCTTTCAACTGAAACATTACGAATACGCCTTTATCATAAATGTTCTTAATATCTTTTAGATGAGGGCAGAAAGGTTGATATTATCAATTCTCATTTAAATTTTCTAATACAGCAAACTTGTAGAGGGAAGGGGGGCGGGTGGGAGATTTGATAGTTTAGTGATATAGGGGGGAGTATGTGTGATTAAAGGGGGATGGATTGTGTATCATCAGAAGAAAAATATGCAGTAACGAAAAATTAAATAACAAGCAAAATCATAATACCTGGAAACCTTTTATCCCTTTCTTTTCCAAAATCCTCTTGCATGCTAACTTTTCTTCATAACTGAGCATGAGGAAGGACTTTGACATTACCAACATGCCAACATGGTTCTCTCACCATTATAGGTGAAGTAAAAAAGCAACAATGGTGCACCACAGGACAGATAACAAGCATAAATTTATTGTGATAAGCAGCAATGGAACCACAATGATGAGCTCTGGTAAATACAAGATTGGTTACACATGAGAGCCTCAGTTTCATTTAATCTAAAGTTAGTGTTTACCTTCCTTCCAAAACTTCAGGCGCAAGAAGCCCAAATCTGTTCAAGAATTCAAAGTAAGGACGGCGAGTAGGATATCCAGCACAGCTGATCCTGATTGCCTCCAAAACACCCTGAATCATATGTTATGACCAATAAACAAGCATCCCTAAAAACAGAACAACCTATTGCAACAAAACCAAACATTTATAACACTGCAAAGATCAAAAGAACTTACACCACAACGTAACTGCTGCATAATGTTCTGATTTTCAAATACAGCTGGTTTAAGAAGATTATTCGGCTTTACACATCTAATGTAGTGAGGTTCAGTAGCATTTAGAGTCTCCATCAGTGATTGTAATTGCAACTGCATGATAAGATTATGAATAGAAACATATGCTTTTAGTATGTGCCAGTTTTCCAGAGCATAACGATGATTAACCTAGATATAATCAACATGCATCTAACATTTGCATTTTTATTTTATTTTTTGGCCCATTTTAGTTACATCACAAACTTTATAGTTGCATATAGGTGGTATTGGATAAGAAAGATAAAATTCTATCTGGATGAAAGTTCGAGCTCAATAACCTTAAAACGTGAACCAATAGAAGAAAATTTTGAAGATTTAGTGCTCTCTTCAGGAATTGGAGGGAAAAGCCCTGCTACAAAAGGACACTTGGAAGCACTTAACAGGTCTTGATGTTCAGCAACCACATAGTCTTTATTTTTATCCAAGAACTGGTCAGCTTGGTATTGTACCTGCAATTAGTTGAATGTGAATTGGAAATCTTGGTTGTACAGAAACATATGGTGCGAGAAAGTAATTTTAACATTACGTGCCTCCCCAGCATAATGTGCAATAGTAAAATCTGTACGGGACAGTTTTGGCTTGATGAATCGCTTATTAGTCTTGAAAGTCTGATAGAGCTTATTACAGAATGTTTCATGTGTTGATTTTGGGAACATACTGCAAATAGAAAGACATTAGATCAGAGCAAGAAACTCATAATTGACCTTAAGTCCGATAAAACTGTTCCAATAAATTAAAGAAAACACCTGGAAGAAAAGGAAAAATGATTTTAGAAGTTCAGTTTATAAAGAGTGCTGACAAGGAAAATGAAAAATTATATAGCAGGAATATCCTTTTGAGTATAATTCGGCAACAATGAAAACTGTATGGGGGGGGGGGCGGTTTACCATGCTTCATCAAGGAGAGCAACAATTCCTCCTGGTTTCTGCAAAAGAATTAATATAAGTTCTAGATTAATGCAAAATCAAAAAAAACAAAATGATATATAGATATGATATTATAAAAAGTTGAATTGCATATCTAGATATTCCTCAAGAAAGGAGCCTAAATGTTTGTAACAAATTACTGCTTTCAAATCACAATTCAAAGACCCAAGAAATTCTGAACACAATGCTATAACTGAACTTCTTTATCACCATGAAATCCTGTGAAATGGATTAAAGTAATTCTATTTATAACAATATTTATAGAGAAGCTCCAGAATCTTAGAAACAAATAAAGATCTCCATGCGAAACCTTGTATAATACTATAACTGAAATTTTTTATTACCATGAAATCCCATGAAATGGATTAAATTAATTATATATAAAAAAATGTTTATAGAGAGGCTCCAGACATAGAAACAAATAATGATCTCCTACGTGTACTTAGTTTGATTGTGATCATACTACTCGTGCTTAAGCCAAATGGTGATTGTTGAATTGGTGTTGGTCCATGGTCCACCGGTTGGCCCAATACTTCCACAAGGAGATTGCGTCTTTTGAATTTGATTGCTATAGAGATCCATAAAATATTCACCCCTGAAATGGAGGGGCTTCAGTCTAATTACAACATAGTTTGGTGGGGTTCTGATAATAGGCTTGCCCTCTGAGCAGTAAATAGCTCAATTTGGACATTTTAAAATGGTGATGGCAGACTCCTGTGGTCTCACCCAAGGAGGCTTGCTATATTGGTTGCATCTCCTATAATTAAAAATGTTCTCTACCAGCCATTGTCAAATTTTCTTAGACATTTGAATCATTCAGTCTATGGACAATGCATAAGTTTAAATATCAAACATCTTGAGACCCTTCATGAAAACATAAAGAAAGGAGCCTATACAGGCTGACAAGTGAGAAATAGGTCTCGTTGCACAAAGATATCAACTTCATATTATCTTCTTTCCATTTGAATCAAATATAATTCCTGAGTTAACCTTTAGGCTCTCTAGGTATGACTCTTAATGAAGATAAGATCAAGAAAGAATGACACGAGTAACTAGACAAGAAAAACATGGGACAGAAAGAAATTAGCATGTAAAATGGATTACAAAGAAGGAGAAAGTTAAGTTCTTGAAATGATAGTTTTAAGTAACATTTGGCACTTACAAAGTTTATCAAGACAAAGTATAAGCAGCTAAAAACTGAAACAGTGTGACTTCCTATCCCACACGGACGTACCTTCTCAATAAGATCTAAAACATCTTGGTTGTCAACAAACTCAATGTAGCTCCAATCAATTGCCTCCTTAGTGTATTCTTCTTGTTCCATTTTAAACACATGCTGCAAGCAAATAATGGAGAGTTAGCATGCTTATTAAAAGATGATACCTTTACATCCATCTTAATATTACCTGATTAAAATGTTGCTGCAGCTTCTCATTTGTAAAATTGATGCAGAACTGTTCAAAACTGCATAGTATTATATGTTTTAATTATATCAACGCAGTGGTATAGCACTTCCCACTTTGTAAACTATAATTTTGTTGGGTTGTATAAGGAGTTTGAAATAGGGCAATGGGTGGTACATCAGATAAATTTCCTACCTGTTGTGCTTAAAGCTTTCAAATCCATAAATGTCAAGGACCCCAATCAGACATTTTGAATTTTTATCTTGCCCAATTGAGTTATTGATCTTATTCACCAACCTGCATATGAATTACCACATGCAGCATAGGAAAAAATTTAATCATTTGAATTAACCACGTAGATATCCATATGAGTTATTAGACACAATTTAAAAGCTGCCAAGCTGAGTACCAGTCGAACAGTCTAGAATATAGCGTCTTAGCTAATCCATCCCTGCTAACTGCGGCACTAAGAGGATCAAGACTTCTTTTGATAACTTCTTCAGGAGTGACCATCACACGTTTACACAATGCATCTTCCAATGCCACAGGATCACACCTAAAACAAAGGAATAGTAAATGACTCTCCACAAAGAAATGTTAAAAGGATTTACTTAGGAAATGAATGTCAGAAGCTTATATACATCAGAAGTTCTGCAGTGGTTTTTAGATGGAACTTGGATTTGTTATCTTTCGGAACTGATGAATCAATTTCCTTTCCCTTTCCAAAATCAATATTACCAAGATGAAGAATAGCAGCAACAACCCTGAAAATTGCTTCCTGGGACCAAGAAAAAGGTAGTGAGAGAACAAGGGGGGATGGAGGAAGAGATAGATGGATAGATAGATAGATAGATAGATAGATAGATAGATAGATAGATAGTTCTCCACAATATAGATTGAACTGGAGCTTACTGGCATAAAATACATAGGACATACCTGCTCTGTTTTACTTATTCCAACAATATCCATTGCCCGTCTAGTGGCAAGGTAATCATGTGCATCACTTATACCAACCAGCTCATAGCATTTTGATTGGTTAAGATAGCGAAATGATTTAGGATGATCCAACTTGTATTTGTCAACTTCCTGGGAGGGGAAAGAATGCAAATGAAAGGTGTAAATAATTCTTGTTGAATTATTACAAAGGAAAGCATCAATAATAATCAAGCAATAACAACAGAACTAAAATACCTCTTTTGGGGCTGCACATAGGAGGTAGAAGCAGTGATAGTTGCGCTCAGGATCAGACACTTGGCAAACACGAGATCTTTCAAGAAGGTAAGTTCTAATAGCTGCTCCAGATATTCTACCTTGCTTGTCAAACTGAATCTCAACAAATTTACCAAAACGGCTGCAGCATACGATATATAGGACAACATCAAATGTTAAACATCATCTGAAACTTTGGATCCTGACATCATTATTATGTAAAATAATAAACTATTTTCCAGAAAAATCGTTCTTTCCAGATTTATTTACAAAAGAATTTCTCATTAACCAGAGCTTAAGTATTCGTGCTATAATTAGAAAAGGAAAACCACAACTCAAGACTTAACTGCAAAAGTGTTAAAGGGCTTCACCTGGAGTTGTTATTTCTAACAGTTTTAGCATTGCCAAATGCTTCAAGAACAGGGTTTGACTGCATTCACAAAATAGTACAACACATCCATGAGAGTTAATTATATAACTAGCAAGATAAAAGGCAACGATAATGAAATGACTATTTACAAAACTAGCATTATCATGAGTCATACTTCAAGGACTTGTTGTTCAACAGTTCGTCCTTCTGTAACAGCCCGGCCTCCCAAAAAGGCTAGGTATCGCATAAGCATTTTTGTGGTCTCCGTTTTACCCGCTCCACTTTCGCCACTAACCAGAATGGAGTTGCTCTTTCCTTCATTTATCATGGCTCTATTTCCATTTAAAACATAAAATTAAAGTGTGTAGCAATATAATCATAATATTACATCATTTGTGAACTAAAATATGATCAATGTAACCTGTATGCAACATCAGCAACTGCAAAGACGTGAGGACTTAGTTCTCCAAAAGGAGCTCCCTTGTACTGTAGCATCATATGCTGGTTATACAGATGGGGCAGTTTTTGAAAAGGATTTATAGCTATCAGAATATTTCCAGTGTACGTCTGTGACATTCTCGAACAGCAGATACGGTATAGCCACATCAGACCCCAATATATGAATATATATATAAAGAAAGTAATAATGAGTATTGAAAGCAAAACAAACTGAGGAAACATACATAAATTTCATTGAGTTCATATCTAGCTCTTAGATTGGCCAGCACTCCAGGCTCATGCAGGTAAGACAACTTTGTCATGTCATCAACACCTCCAGGAGGAGCTTCCATGTCTTTGGGATAAAGTCTTGATAACTTGGTACCAACCTGAAGAAAATCCGAATCAAGGAATATAATCATGAAACTCATTTCAATGACTTCTTACATGTGAAATAAGTTAAAATAATAATCATTCTGCAGTTTACTGCAAATTGCATGTGCATGAGGTGGTTGGGTGGGTGATCTTACACACACCGATAGACCAACACTTAAAACATAAAAGAAACATTGCACAAGAATCATAGGGATTCACATCCTAGTAAACATCAGCTCTCAAAGGTCTGTTGTGCTCTGATAATTCCTAAATTTATACTGTGTCGATGCATTGCAATTTTTTGCGCAAGTAACCAAACCCAGTTTTATTTATAAATAGAAATACATTAAATTCATGCACTAGAATATTCAATTCCAAATTTATTTGATTTTAATTAATCAAGAATGAACCATGGGGCACATGAGATGGTTGGGTATTGCAACATAAAACTGAAAGTTATGCAGAAGCCACCAGTTAACCTAAGAGTTTATATCATCAATAAGAAAACTTTTAGGCTTTTTATCCAGGAATGAGCACGGAATACCCGCCCATCAACTGAAGAGGATGTTGTAAAATAATAGACAATATGAACTGTTAAAAGGCAAGGTGCATATTTGATGCAAGATCTAATGTGGAATGGTAATAGACAACTAAGTCCAGTTATAAGCATGTGATACATTGCACCAATTATTGTCCATGTATATCATTAATATCTAAATGGCAGATGAACATTGTAAGTCCCGCTATGAGTTGTGGAGGATAAACAAATCCTTCGATATTCTGTACCATTAACAACCCATAAAAGGATCACATAATAACATTAAAATGGAGATTATGTATTTAAACTGTACCTTCTTCCCATCACTCTTCTGGATCTCAGCTTCTTGGCCATTAATTTTAGTAACTTGCCCATCAATCCAGGCCACTGCAGGGTCCTCAATCCAGACATGAGAACCCACAATTATGTTCACCGGAGTACCCTATCAAGAGTAGATAAAATTTTGGTGACGAGGTATATCTGAAATATAATGATAAATAAATGAACTATATTATGTACAGATAAAACTCTTTGAGTAGATGACAAGACTAAAAAGGGCACATTATAAAGACAACATGTGCATATCTGTAGAGTGAAGAATCATTATCATTAAATCAATTCCCGTAACTCTTTAGATGAGACTGCTTAAAGTGGATAACTGATACATCTGACCTAATGTATCTAATTCTCACTTCAGAAGCACATAATGTTGCATCTGCTTAAAAATAGGCCAACTTAAGTTGAAGTATATTCTAACAGTTCAACGTGGATAGCTTAGTGATTTCAACACTAAAAGAAGTCACGAAGAGGTTATGCATATGATATTTGACCTTCGGCAATAAATGAAGAATCTCCACTTTAGACTGATTCACAGATGTGTTCTGAGTAAAGTACGGTGGAGATGAAAAATATCACCTACTACTGAGTAACAAGCTAAAAATTCAAATAAGCTTCATTAGTTAAACGATAACAGGTTTGTTTGAAAGAAAATAATAGAACGACTGGTACGTTTTCAGTAGAAAGGAGAAGGCAGTGAATTTTGAACTCGGAAAGTAACCAATAACATGTCACTACAAATCAAAAGTGTTACTACAAGCCACTATAACATCTGCTAGGACTTCCCATGATATTTCTGCTTGTCAGCCCTTTCTGGACATAAAAAAGAAAAAGGAGAATTTTTTCATAGAACTCGATATGTATCTCCCCGTTATCTTTTCCCACAAAACATTCTGAAAGATTAGGCGAACAAAATTTTAAGCAGATAATTAGATTCCAAACAATCGTGTTATCTTTTGCCATTAGAAGTGAGTACTTTACTTACATTTTATCACAACCCTCGAGTATATTTACTAAGAAATATCTCCGAGGAGTGGGACTGCTAAGAATGTTTATAAACAAAAGCAGCATTAAATTTGGATGAGGTACAGATCCATGTTCTAGGTCATCAAGTCATCGTGCTGTGGATTTAATCAACTTGATGAATATTTATTCATATGACAATTTTACTTCTACATTCAATACTGCCTTCATATCAAACCTTCATCATCTCAAACAGCAGTATCTTCTAAGTAGATTAATCCAATTAATTCACTATTACAGAAATCAAAAGAAAACATTAAACAGAGCAATATTACTTACAATTAACACACAATAAGATCCACTCTAGTAACAGAATGAATTTAGAACGATCCCGTTGCATCAAAACACGTAAAAAGCTAAACTACAACCAACAAAAAACACTGAGAAAATGAACATCAATACCCATCATTCAAATCCACCACAATTTCACTATAAATTTACAGTTACTCAGAACCGAATCTCACAAATTCTGCACAAAAAAATGAATTAAGCGTGAGGTGGAGTACCATTTCTAAGTCCTATTCTTCAATTCCGCGTCCGGATCAGCAGCCTCCTCATCTGATATCACAACCCAGAGACGTAAATGTATGCATGCATTCGACTGAAGAACATGCCATACAAAATTCCGGGTTTTTTTGAGAATTTTGTTCGGAAAAAAAATTGCGAAGAAATTGAAAAGCCAGCTTGCAAATGATTAAAAATTGAGAAATAATTTCTCCGATCGCTTCTGAAATTTCTGGTTTTGGTTTCTCTCTCACTCTCCATAGTTTTTGCATGGCAGCGTTCCTGTAACTTCGGATCTTAGTCTCTCTCACTCTTTGTCGGGAATTCGTGGTTACAAAATCACCCACTTTTCCGTTTCTCCTCGTTTTATATATTTTTTATTAAGTTTTTTTTTTTTTTTTAAAGAATGTTTAGCATTGTACATATAAATAAATTATTATCGTATTTATAAATATATCATTTTTTAAACAGCGTCGCAACACACATAGCCTAATGACATCACATAAAAAAGTACGAAAAATTTATCGTGATACATATAATCCTAGAAAAATAATATAATAATTAAGTTAGGCACAAAAAAATTTCTATATATCTAGTGCATCGTACAATCTAATTTATAATATTATTTTTTAATTAAAAAATATTAATTATTTACTTGAAAACGAATAATAATCATTTGTTACGTTAGAAAAAGTGGTAATATTGTTCAAGTACACAATCAATAATATAGATCGGGTGCACAGTTCATCTAATGCACAAAAGACTCATTCAGTAAATCTATACATATTTTACTGGACCTGCAATGCAATTAGATTCACATATATTCGATGGACGAGCCACCGATCAAAATACAACTAAAATACATCCAAGATATGATTGGGCTAAATTTCCAGGTTTACACCCATCTATTCAAACATATACACTCTTTATACAAGGCGAAAAATCAAAGTAAATTTAAACGATCGTAACATAGTATCTTGGCCCACTGAAGTTGTAAGGACTAGAAAATCTTTTGTAAAAGAATTTTATAATATCCTACATATTATCAAATATTTTATAACTATAACATATTAATATTATTTTTAAAAATAATTCTTAGATTTCAATAAAAATAAGACCACAACTATGTAAGTTATATCCATAAATAACATACACCATTTGAATTACATGACAAAACATTAATCTAAATTCAGAACTTTGATACTATTATCAGAAATATAAACTAACATTCAAATATTTAAGTTCCAAATTTATTTAAAATAAAATAAAATAAAAACAAAACAAAATAATAAAATTGAAACCGTCATATAAGAAATTCTCAATATAATTAGTAATACAAGCTCAAGTGCTCAAATTTTATTTTATCGATCTTTGGACTATCTCTAATATATCATAAAAATATCATAAATTTATGACAATATATGTCAATATACTTACCAATAATACAATCTGTCTTTAATAACATAATTGCAAAGAAAATCCTTCAAAAAAACACACACAAGTATGTATATATATATATATATATATGTCTTGTGCATTAGGTGAAACGCACACCCACTTTACTATATTACTTATTTAATTAATATATATTGCTTAAAAAATATACTATACCTTTTTGTGAAATTACAAATCAAAAATAATATTTTTCAATTAACAAATAATCATTTGTAATTATAAATCTTATACGTTACAACAACATAAATTTTGCGTGTGCGTATATATATATATATATAGTTGTAACATAGTGAAAATTATTTCTAACCTAGCTTTTATAATCGAAAATAGCATATTCTAATTTTTTAGTATATTGGTAACAGAAGTCCCCTTTACTTTTTTTTATTTTTTTTCTTGGGTATGAATGTCAATTCAAATTTATTTGAGTGGTTTTAGCTTAAAATACTAAAAACGAAGGATGAAAAAAAAAAACCATGGCGAATAAAGAAGTGAAAATTACAAAATTGCCATTGAATGTTGCCATCACATTCAAAAATTTAATACTAATAATAATTAAGTAATAACATAAAATCACTACTTAGCAAAAAACAAAAAAATATGTGCTTTCCACTTTTCCATCAAATATTTAGAATCTTGAATTATCTCGATTTTCATTGATATTCATGAGATAAGACTCTTCGAAAACAGGTCTATTTTAATAGTCCGTCTCTATAATCGAAAATAGAATTCATTTTCGTTGTATATTTTAATTGCCCGTCTCTGTATATCGAAAGTAGAATTCATTTTTCTTTCCATTCACACTCGATGCAGCATGCAACGGAGGAGAATACAACAGTTTAATTAAACTAGAAAATTTACATTATATCGTAGCACCATCAGTCAAGATAAAAGGAGACAATCCATACCAAATCCACTAAACAGATTACAACTCCATTGTTACACATTCCTAAGTTCAGATACCATCAAGGGTCTCAAAAAAAGAAGTCGAAAACACACATACCTCAGTTCCCATCTTCAGCATTACTTTTCAAGTACAGACCTTCACCTCCGTCGGCCCCACCTCGCCCTTCACCCGACACATTATCTTGCTTGCTGCCACCGGCACCGCCATTGCCACGTATGAAATCTGGAAACCCTCCGAGGCTATGAGGCTCGCCTTGCAGCATGAGACCACCGCTGCTTCCTCCTGAGCTCATGCCAAGTTGGCTGTGCAACGCTTGCTGCTGAAGAGACGGGTATGGCTGTGAGCCGTACAGCATGGAGGAACGTGCGGCCATGAGAGATTGGGGTGACATTGCCTGAGCTTGCTGGTGCTGCTGCATGTAGTGTGTGCCAGGCTGCAACATCCCACCCGACGAGTACTGAGACGGGAGAGGGGAAAACTGAACTTGTTCATACATACGCTAAAATTTCACCAAGAAGGCAGTAAACTTCATTAATTGCATCAAATTGAGGTACTGAACATTGATTTGTATGAAACGGATGCTAAACTTGTATTGTTGCATCAATATTGATTCCATCTCATCAAAATTTCGAACATTTTTAAGCTTCTTGAGCATGACAATAGGTCGATTACTCATTTTGACTAATGCATAGTGCCATTTAGATCAATTTGTATCAAAATGGGATCAAAAACTTGAGATGGAAACCACAGGTCACAACGATATAAGTTTAATTTCAAATTTCGACTAATGTAATTAGCATGCAGCTAGGTAGGTACAACATATGTATGATTTTAGTAGCTATCTTGATCGGTATGTTCCGTACCAGTATAAGTTCAATACCTATATCAATACAGATTAATATTCGTTACGACTGGTATAGTTTCGTGACTATTTGCGCCACGTTCCATGTTTCGTCGATGAAAGGGGGAAAATGGGGCTTTAGATTTAAAGAAAAGGGTACCTGAGAATGCATGGTAGGTGGTTGAGGCTGTGAATCAGCAATAGCAGCAAGATACATCAAATTTCGTTGCAGTCTAGCCTGATTCCTGCGAAAAATTAACAAAACAAGGTAATGGAATTTTAATTTAATTGCAACAAATTCTAGGTCAATAATGATCCACTCTTGTGAACAATTGAAATCTAAATAATCAGTAAATACAAAAAAGAATGATCAAGATTCACATAATTAATACAAAGTGGGCTTAACTCCAACTGGATTCATTCAAATCAGAATAATTAAATAGATAGTACCATAAGTGATACACATGCCAAACCAAAAAAATAAATTAGGTGGGCAAACAAATTCTCTCTCTCTCTCTCTCTTCACATACACACACGCCCTAAAATGGAGCACAAGTCAATGGCGGAACTTGAAAGGAAAGGATGAATCAGTGATACACTTACTCTGCACACTCACTCAGCTTTCCTGAGTTTTGGCTCTCAACAATCTTCAGAATCAGTGATTTGTTTTCATCCAAATACTACAGAGAGAACACAGAATTAATATATTAAATGATAGAAGTTATTTAATAGAAGTAAACAAGAGAGATTTGCTAGCAAACTAATGATAATACAGCCACAGGCATCATATGCAGACATTTGTGTCAAAATCTAAACAAACAATTTGCTTTTCTTTTCTTTTTTTCTAAGGCAATAAATGAAGGCATCTGGGATCTCAAGGAAATAACAAGAGAGAGAGAGAGGGAAGAGAGAGAGGTAGAGGGGTAGAGAGAGAGATCAGGATCCCAGAAGCCAAGAAAGAATCCAAACAAGATGCAAGATCACTGAATTTGTGCAAGAAAAACTAATTCCCAATAGAAAATACAGTTTCTTCCAAGAACTCATTATTAAAAATAAGTGTGAAGAAGGATAAAAAGATCATTCATATGATAACAGTATAAACCCTAACAAGCAAATTGAAATCAAACAAATAAACTATACCGGATTGCACACAGAATAGATACTATATTTAAGGTATTTCTTCAGATCAAACTATGCATAATTAGTATAATACTCTGGTACCAGTCAGAAAGAAAAGGCAACCAACCCCACAAAGATATCCAATTTAACAATAAAAAGCGCAAGAATCTTTTAAACAACTGGCAAATCAAGAAAGATACAACCCTATTAAAAATTAAATCACAGAAATAGCACAATAAAAAAGGCCCTTTGTAAAGTTTGTCAAAGAAACATCCATATCAAAGAGAAAGGGCCCAAAAAAAAAAAAAAAAAAAAACTGTCCTATTTGCAGCCGAAAAACCCAAAACCCCATAAAAAGATTACACCTTTCTAACAAAAAAAGTAATCTTTAAGCAAAACCCTTGTGAATCAAAGACTTGAAACAATAAAAATAGAGTGCATATATGGGTTTGGATCTCCAGATTTTCTGAACAATAAAGTTGGCAGAAATGCAAAAACAAAGCAGGGATTCAGGCAGACGACAAAAGTGAAAAAGAAAGAGCAGAAGAAGATGAGAGAAAGTTCAGAAGGGGGAAGAGAGGGAAGGGAAAGAGGAGAGAAGACCTGTTGAATGTGATCAGTGGTGACGTTGTTGGGATAGTAGGCTGCCATCATGGGCTGCATCTGCATCAGGTGCTGCTGCATGCCTCTCTCTTTTATATCCACCCCCACCACACACACAAACACACAGCACACACAAACACAGACTGTCCTCTCTCTCTCTATCTCTATCTCTCACTACCTATAAATATCAGCTTACTACTATCTCTTTCTATCTCTCTGTAAGTTTGACTGTGATATGTGTGTGTCAACAAGAAAGCACTGCAACTGCAAAGGCTAATGGCCCCTCCTGTTTTTGGGTTTATCTGTTTCCTCTCACAAAACTTCTTATTGTAACTAGGAGTTCAATACGGTAATCCCCCCACCCTCTCCCTCCCTCTCTCTCTTAAATGAACAGGTTAAGCGAAGTCTGAAAAAATCAAGAACCCTATATATGTGTGTGTATCTTTATATATTATATATGAGTGTGAATAGTAGAGCGTATTAGTGGCTGAGCTTCATTGTACACTGCAGGTACGTGAATAAATAGATAATAAATGGAAGGATTGTAGGAAAAAAAAAAAATGGTAAAAGGAAAGAAACCCTTGTCTCTCTGGTGTCACTGTCAGTGTGTGTGTGAGGTGTGTGAGAGAGAAAAGAATCTGCAAAGGACAGAGGGAGGGACCGAGGCAGGCAGCTGCTGTGCACAGCAGCATTATTGAGTGAAAAAAAAAAGGGGTTTCACTTTGGGGTTTGGTCTGCTGCCGTGGCTCTGTCTATTAAAAAGTTGGTCACGTGATGGATGATGATAGAGACTCCATGAGAGAGAAGGAGGGCGAGGGAGGAGAGAGAATGTAGCATGTGTGTGAGAGAGAAAGAGACTAGCATGGTAGGCGCTATTCTTGAATGTTCACATTTAACATGAAAATAGAAAAAGATGCAGAACACTATTGTGTGAGGCAGCATTATGAACAGAACCAAAAAAGTATTATTTTGAGAGTTATTTATGGTTATGGAACTAAATAAATTGAATTAAAAAAATTAAGATTATTTTCCTAGATAAAGAACAATAATTTTTAACAAAAAAATTTATATACATCAATTGCACGGTGCAACTCTATATAAAGTATTATTTATTAACTTTAAAATATTTATTTATTATTTTAAAAAAATAATTAATATTTTTTAATAAATAATTAATATTTTTTAATTAAAATATAATATTGTAGATCGAAAGCACGATGTACTCATACACAACAAACTCACTCTTAATTTAATATTACATCTAAGTTAATTATGATTAAACACTATTATGTCATAATGATTAATTTGAACGATTTTACAATTCTACCAAAAAAATAGTAAAAATCAAAATAAGTTTATTTATAGTAGAAAAAGTGTGCGACAACTATATTTGTGAAAAATTAAATTTAAAATGATTCACCTAAATAATATAAATTTTATATTAATTTTGGGACGATATTTAAATAAAAACAGAATAAATAATAAAATTTACCTGATTAAAAATAAATTTTAATGGAGTACAAAATGAAATTGACCTGGCAATTAATGTAAAGTTGAATATTTTTTTGTAATAATTTAATGTGCCGACGGCATTTTACAACGCACGAGACATATTTATGTTTTCGATGTAATTAATAAAAACGTAATTTACAAAAATAATTTAAAATGCGTATAATACAAAATGATGCAATATTAAAATAAAAAAAAATAAAATTAAAATAAATAAAAAAGTAGCTGTTGGATCTTGATACATTTGGGTGTTTTTCTCATATTCCAATTCCCAAAGTGGGATGTTGTTTTGGTGTCTTCAATATTACTTCGATACTATACAAAACGTAACGTTTATTCTTTCAGTATTTCTCATTTATTTAATTATTTATTATTATGAAGAATATATATTTAATGTGAAGGTTATTTATGGATGCTAATTGAATATATTATTATTTAATCCTGCTGATCAATATAAAAATAATTTATAAAAGTTTATTTCTCAAACATACTATAAAAATTAAAAGCATGTATTAATTGATCCTAGCAATATATATATATATATATATATATATATAATTTCCCACTAGTCATCTAATTCTAAATTTCATAATATTAGTATTCTTTTGTGTTGCGAGTTGTAATATTTATGATAATATAATAGTCAATTTTTGTTAATAGTAATATAATTCATTAATAGTAATTATTGTTTTATTTTGTATTATTTTATTATGTCGTATGATAGATTATCACCTTAATGTAATAATTTAATAATCTTTTAAAAATAATAATATAATTTTTTAAATACAGTGCATAAATATATATAAATATATTTTTAATAATATTTGGTTTTAAAAAATTATCTTTTAATTTTATTTTGTGTAAAAAAATAAAATATCATAATATATCAAGTTAAAAAAGAGTATTTTATTTATAAATATTGTTATTTCATTTATATATATGTGATATATATATATTAGATTCAAGAACGATTTTATATCTTTTTTCTGAAAAATAAATTTTACATGAAAAAGTTATAAGTTTTTAAATAAAAAATATTTAAAAAATTAAAATTGATTGGTCAACTAAATAATGTCTACTCCCACTCCCTTATGAAGCATGTATAGTGTACACATTACTTATGTGCACGTATCTCACACGCATTAGTAAATTTATTTATTTATTTATTTAAATATTTAAAGGTTAAAAGTTAATCAAGATAGAGTGAAAGCTTAGAAGATCAAGAACTAGAGATAAGGATTGAGACAAAAAATACGAGACAAAAACGAATTCTTATAATGACCACGAAAAGGGTCGTCAAAATTGGAAGAAATTCCCAATTGAATGTTGTTGTTATAGTCATGCTTGCACAAATTAGGGTTAGTTCATTTGATTTTGATAAATTTTGGTGTTGAAAATGAAAGAAATATATTCGTCTAATTTATAGTTTTTTAGATTGTACGTAATGAGTTCGAGAATTTGAGCTCGATTGTGCATTATTTAGCAAATTATGATAAATTTAATGATATATATTAGAATTACTAAGCCTCGGTTTTATTTTATCTTTTAATACACTAATTCAATTAGTACATTTTGCCTTGATGCAAAAAGATACAAACTAAATTGATGTTCTTTATTAAATAAAAAAGAAAAAGGAAACCAAATACAAACAAAATGGAAACTATATAAACTAGCCAAGGCTATCTAGGAACTAGAAAAAAAGTAGTGAAAAGTTTTCTTAAAGAAATAGTACGGTAGCGCGTTAGAGCCCGTCTCTTGTACATTAAATATATGAATTTTTTTATATGTAAATAAATTAAATGCATATAAAAATTAAACTATTTTATAAAATTTTAATAATTGTGAATTTTCCATAAGAGAATTTTTTGAACTAGCAAAATATAAATCTTATTAAAAAAGAAAAAAAAATAACATTTTATCGAGAAAAATATTGTTTTTTAAAAAATCTCAAAAAGTATTATTTTTTCCTAAAAAGAACCACATCAAAATATATAATGGCCACAACAGGCACAATTCGTGTATTTTTGTGCAAATTTGGTTGTATCGACCAAGATTAATATATTTTTTGCTATTTTAAATTATGATTCAATATGTTACATATAAAAAGATTCGTTTATATTATCCATACAAGTCTTTTCCCCAATATGTATCCATGTTCTTATATAAATAAGATATATTGTAATTTAAGTGTCGGTTATTAAAAAAAAAGACGATCTTACTCCAATTTTCAGCTACAAAGTTATTTTTAGCTAATATTTGTTAAATACACGATGTTGTTTTACTAATCACCATTGTTTGGATGCCGGAATGAAACGGGATGGTAATGTTTTGTAATTAACCTTTTATTTTGGATCGATCATATAAATCGAACAAAGTCATTTGGATGGCTCTACCACCCACGAACATTAGCTGGACACAAGAATAAAACTGTGATATTGTAATTAAAAAATTAAAATAATGTGACATACACTTATACGTTTTAAAATTTATGTTGCAATTGAAATGATCGAATATCTAATTATTAACCATACAATTAATAGTGTAATACGTATAGCAATTATATATTTATTAACAAATTATGATATGTCTAAAATAATTCATATAAATAATTGAGTTGAATTGAAAAAAAAATTCAATTAAATTTAACAAACTCGAACTTTAATTTTTTTCTTTCTTGAGCTTAGATTTGACACATTAATTCGAACATAATATACATAGGGCCTGTTTACTTCGGCTGATAAACTTGGATTAGGGAAAATAGTCCAGGTTAATCCAGCATTACTTTGTAGGATATTTTTTCGGGTCAATCCTATGGACTCGAGATAATTGACAGGATTCGGGATAAGTGAGTGGATTGTAATCCCTTCTCGACCCATGGGATAAAAATTCTTCAATGGGATAAGAAATGAAAATTGACAGTTTTACCCCTGTGCACATTCATAATTTCTGCATTATCCGACCTAATCCAGGAAGTAAACGTTGGATAGTATAAAATTATCTTTAATTATCCTAATGTTATCCTACGAAGTAAACGTAGGATAAAAATTTCAAAATATCTCTATTTCAAGTTTAATCACATTTTCTATCAAATCCTGTCCAATTCTAACTAGAAAAGTAAACGCAACGATCAATATAACAATTAAACAAACAATACTAGGGTATAAAATAAAATAAAAAGAATATATATATATATAGTTATATAGTTATATAGTGAGAGAGAGAGAGTGGTAACAAAAGAAAAGGACAATATTCATTGGTCTTTGGGCTGCACCACCTCGGTCCAAACACCAACCGATTGGTCACTTACTTTCCATGACGTCATTTACCTTTTAGACCTTCGAGGAGTTTAATACCTTCGACCACGCGCATTTCTACTGCGTCGCACGGTTGAAGTGATACAGCTTCTTGATTGATGTACACTCGCCGAGTTTTGACGTGGGCATTGTGTCTGCTTGCTCCGTCCCGGAGTCCAAAGCGATGGGGAGGGCATTTGTTAATGTAGGGTAGGGTGCACCGGTTAGTTGTCATATTATTGGATGTGCAGAATAATCTAGGGACGATAAAATAAACCTTGATTTAATATTCTTTTATAAAAGGTAAATACTTTTTTTTTTTCTACTTTTTATTTATTTTAAATATCCCTCATTTTCTTTTTTGGGTCTGAGTTTCAATATTTTTATTAAGGGGTGAAATTTGGAATTCATCCTAAATAAGTTATTTACACAAATATAATAATAAATAATTTATATAATTTTCAAATTCAATAATATTAATTTTTTTTTTTTTTGTAAATATGTTAGTTTCTTGCAATGTTATTTTTTCCGGGAATATCTTTTTAATTTATTAAGATATTGATAACTATTTCGTTTATACTCTATTTTTTACTAGTAATTAATACATTAAACTATTACTAGATGCAAAAAAATGATTTTTATTGATTATTTGAAATTAAATTTTAATATTTATTGGGTATAAATTTGGCCTCACATAAATACTAATTAATATTTTTATAAAAAAATTTAAATAATTAAATTTTTATACAATTAAATTTATTATACAAACAAAATTGTTATTCCATTCTTATACAAAATTATAATTTTTATATGCATTCACCATTATATAATAAATATTTTAAATATTAATTAACTTAAAATTATATTTTATTTTATTTTTAAATGAATTATAAAACATATAGCGCACTGAGCAATACTAACATATATGAATTGTTTATAAATATCATTATGATGTGAGTCATCTATATAAGGATTTATTAATTTAATTACAAAATATTACTATTGTAATTGAATCAGGTTAGAACGATTTTTTAATAATTAAAGTTTTATTTATTTGATATTGAGCAATCCTTATTGAGAGGACTGCACTAATAAGATTAACATATATAAACACATTATATATTTAAACTTTAATTATTAAAATATTAAAAATAAAGTAAAATGGTCTTAAAGTATTAAATATTTTGTATAATTTATAATTTTATTATATTAAATCAATTTTATTAATTTTTATCATAAATAAAATAATAAAAATGTTGAAATAATTGTCCTATACTAATGTGCTTGATCACGATAACGAATCGAATATTATCAACTTTAAATTTAATTTGTTTATTTAAACAAACTTTATTAAATAGACTTGGATTATATTTTTTATTGAATCAAGCTTCAAATAATTCCTCCATCGACTTGATTTGATTTCATACTTACAATAAATTAACTAATAATACATGACTCCAAATATAATACTATTGACATGAGACTTATAATTATTTGAAGTATTAATAGAAAATCCACAAAATTAGCACTTTATTTGAGGTCCTGCAAATTTTAGCAGGCTGACAAAAATTTATATGACCATATATATTGATTTCTCTTCTTTACGATCGTCGAATTTTATCTAAAATAGTAAAAACAAACAGAGGTTTAGCCGATGTTTTCAAAATTTATAAAAAATGCATGAATTTAATGTTTACTGTGCGAGCATTCGAACATATTTAAACATGATATTTTGTCAAGAAAATTTATATTTTTAGCAAAAAATATAATATCTTTTGATATGGTTTAAAAAAATATTTTTTTCAATAACTTTTTTTTTTGTGAAAATGTATAATGTTCTACATACGAAGACCCGCCTAAAAGTGTAATTTATAATTTTTAAAATTTTATAAATCAGTTGTCCCATTTGTATATATAAAGATTCATTCATTTGGTGTATAAAAAACGAACTCTAGAGACATAACAAAAAATAAAATGAGTGGGAGTTACTACTTTTTTAGAGTGGGTAATGGGATAGAATGGTCTTCAGAAACTAGTTTAACAATAGATAATCTTATTAGACTATCAACTAGATGTTGTAGATTATATCCCCCCCCCCCCGACAACAAGATATTATTATAGTTAATAAAATTAGTGCAACATAATATTTTGGATAGAATGGGTTGCAGGTATTCATATCTGAAATATCAGCGCGTTAATTCGAATTCATCTGATGGGTCAATATTCAAACTGACTATGGGCTAACTCGATAGATTTATTATATTTGGGAGGTTAGATTGAGTTGAGTGAGTTAGATTCAATAATTAGCAGTCCGACGCAATTTTAGATCAGTCCAACTATGGTTATTTACCCATTGAACTTATGTATGAATTTGACATCTTTATATATCATTCACACTTCTCTTATGAAGTGTGATATGGCACACTATTAAAACGGATAGATTCTACTGTATTCGTTTATTATAGTAAAAACTCTTATGCATCAAAAATAAAAAAAAAAATTTATTTTTTCTCCATAATTTTCAAAATATCCTTACTAA
Source organism: Caryopteris x clandonensis (assembly GCA_028749325.2). NCBI lineage: Eukaryota > Viridiplantae > Streptophyta > Magnoliopsida > Lamiales > Lamiaceae > Caryopteris > Caryopteris x clandonensis. The sequence continues at coordinate 2,165,504 of JAPYKT020000027.1, read as the reverse complement.
ACTTATACGACCAATTATTTAAGCACAATCATATAAACTTACACGACTGTGTAAATCCAATCATGTAAGCTTATATAAGATGAGTGGAAAATAAAAAAGAAAGAAGGCAAGAAAAAAAACTTTCATGAGAAAAAAGGAGAAAAGGGGTTTGCAAGAAAGAGGAGATAGGAGATAGAAAAGGGGAGGGTGAGCTTTCACGACACAACTAGGGAAGAGAGATGAGAAAAAATAGATAAATTTGTCTAGAAACTTATGTGGATACAAAACATATTTTTTAATTTTTTGATTGGAAAAAAAAAAAAAAAGTTTAACTATTTGGTGTGGAATGTATTTGCTTATATGTTTAATAGAAGTTCTAATTTATAATTTTACTCTACATAAATATCTCATTTTTAAAATAAAAAATAAAAATCACAGTTTGTGTGAATTTTGGTTTCTTATATTTGAATTATTGAACGGTCTAGATATAGTTGAACTACACACTCCAATTATGGAAATCAATGTTTCAGATTTTTCTGCAGAGGCCGACAGACATTCAAACTTGCCCATCATTTATAGCCCTATACCTACACTCCATATCACATTTGGGATTGTGTTCTAAAATTCCTCTTTTAAATTATTATAAAACAATTATGTTGTAAAGTCAAAACCGACACTTATATAATATTCTTATCACAAAATATTTAAGACACAAACGTAGTTGAATAAGTAAAAAAAAGAATTATAAATAAATAAATATTACTAAAAATTAAAAACTCGTAATGTAACAAATAAATAAACATAAGTAAATATTAATATTAATATTATATTAAAAATCATATTGTAACAACAAAATATTAGTCCCTAGACTAACACAATCGTATTGATTAAGGAAAAAGAAACACCGACAACCAAGCACCCGGTTGCCTAAAAGCGGTGATCGAGGAAGTGCTAGGTGATCGATGATATATTTGAAGAACAAGGGGGCGTTCTTTAAATAAAAAACGAGAACTTAGTGCACTATTTATAAAAAAATCACATTTTAAAAACAGATATATATTTTTGAATATATAGAGTTTTTCATTTGGTTACAATAAATTGCGGTAGTATAAAATTATAATTAATTTATGTTAAAACATAGAAATATATGATATAATAATGATTTATTTTCCATTTCAAAATTCAAATTTGAAAATTCAAAAGTGAATTTCAGTTTTTGGTACATGATGGGTAAAAATGCAATGTTTTCTTATATTTCATGAATGTCATGGATATAAGAATATTAGACGGGTGGCCCGTTCGTACGTATATGAATTGGCATGTGTGTATTTATAGTAATAAAACAATTATTATCATAATAATAAAATAGAATACATAAATTATAAAAATTTCGTTTCAATCTTATGATCTTAGAATTTATCCGAGGACGTTTTGATTTTACACTGTCTCTAAAAATTCACGTTTGTTGCTCTAAAATTAACCTTTTATATGTGGACAGTAAAAAATTCAAAGTGACTTCTGAAATTTTAATAAAAATGCAATTTAATGTTATCTAATATCCAAAGTGAATTTGCACTTCTCCAGAACTGACTTGTTGATGTGTCACATTTCCTAGTCCACACCAAACATTAAGTATTATTACAAATGGACTTTTGTGTCCAGAAATTCATTTGGACTGTCCTACCAAACGATTTAAGGTTGTATTTGGAAGCAAGAAGAGCTTTCAAAACCATAATTAAATTCATTTAATTTACTTGGCTACAAATATAAATTAATGAATTTTAAATTTCTTTTAAATATATTAATATTTTTTAAGATAGCCATTTGAAATATATCCACATTCTTCTATTTATAGAAAAGTATATATTCACACACCAAACACACTTACTTTTCACACACTACGCATATTATATAAATACATACGTATTTTACACTGCATACATTGTACACACATATGCACATTTAAGTCATGTGAAATACGTAAATTTATATTTTAGAGTACATAGTGAAAAATTAGTGCATAATTGGGTCGGAGATGGTATTAGGGCTTGGGACCTCTAAAGTGATAAATATACGCCAGGAGATATCTTCTTGAACTTTTCAAGAAAATATATATCCACATATATATATATATATAGATGATAATGTGACTATCTCGTGAGTACAGTGTAATTATGATATAACGATAATTTTTAATTATTATATATGTAGATGAGTAGAATATCAGTTATATAGTACATGTGTCACATGATGATAGGCATTGGTGGGTCTAAATTGATAAATGGTATATAAGTGTATACCAAATATTTTAATAATTTAGTTAAGTATAAAATGTTATACTTCTTTAAATTATTTCGTCAAAAAATAAAATTATGTTTTAAAAATATTTTAAAAAAAATTAATGTTTGGAAAGTCACTGCCCGTTATATTAGTCAAAGTTAAAAATTATTTATTTATTTATTTATTTTACAAATGTAATTAAATAGGTCTAACAACAAATTAAAAAAGTCGCATCGATTAAAATTTATTGTTTTAAGAAAATGTACTTTTATCAAATTGATAAAACATAAAAGTTGTATTCTTGTAAACAAAGATTATTTTTTATTTTTCTTAATATAGAGCAAGCATAAAATTTAAGATTTTGAATTTGCATATTATCTTTATGTCGTATTTTTTAATTTGCTGCAATTTTGACAGTATGATTGTAGATATGTTTCATATTTTTATGGCATTTAAATTTAAATTTCTAAATCCATCATCGACGATAAATCTATAAAATAAAAGGCGTAGATATAAAAATCACCAAGAATTTGATAGGCTCGTCCCCAAGTACCAATTCATAAACAAGCATATCTTTAAAACTTTCAAGAAAATATAAATCCACATATATGTGTGTGTGTATATATATATATGTATGTATATGTTTCACATGTTGATAGGTCCATAAAGTGAAATGTGTAGGTACACAGGTAGGAGTCCTGTAAGCAAAAGCTTTTCTTCTTCAACTCTATTCAATTTTTGTTTTGGTCAAAGAGCAATAACATGGTCTTGCATGGTGGTTGGGTGGTACACCTTGCCACATGCTTCCTCTTCTGATCCCCTTTTCTTTCATCTCCATTCAATTCTAACTATATTTACACACATTGAACTCTCTCTCACTCTGTGTGTTTCTGTGTGTATACATACTCTCTCTCTCTCTCTCTCTATATATATATATATATATAAATACATGAGAGGGTGGGGGTGGTGGGTCAATAATCAATATTCCAATCATATCATGAAAAAGGTTGGTGCTGCTCCCAGCCTGCAAACATATGGTTAATAATGTTGGGGTGTGGCTTAGATAGATATATCTATCTATCTATCTCAGTTTTGAAGCAGCTCTTTTTTTTTTTTTTTTTTTTTGTGAGATGTTATAATTCCCTATAGGAATATTCCTTTTCACTGCACATATAAATATTAAGACTGTGTGAAATGGAAAAAAAAAATCGAATATCTTTTGAGTTTTTTGGGAGGTATAGTAAGAGTAAATTTGTCTAAATTCTAAATTCGGGGTACGATGTTAATTTAATGAGGAATACTATTTTAGGAAAATTAATAACATTATTAAAGAACTAACATTAATAATTTGTAGGATAATACATACATAGTACCTAATAAGTAATATTTACGGTACAGTCAGATATACAAGACTTTTTGTGCTATAATAAATATCACCTATGTCGGTACTCTTGTGGCATATATAAGAAAGTAGTGCAAAGTCCACATGTTTTCAAGTTGGTGTCGAGCATTATCATCTTTTGTTTCATTTATCAGAACATTTCACGTATATAATGATGTTGTAATTATAACGATATGTGACTTTAAATACATACACACCCATACATACATATATATATATATTACTTATATTTATTCTATATTACAGGTACTTGTAGGACCAACACCAATAAATTTAGTTCTTTGAAAATTTGAAATACATGTGCAAAAAGGCCCATTGCTCCTAACATGAAAAAAATAATGTAGCCAGTTTTGACCATTTATGATTTTATATTTTCTTTTATAAATAATTACTTCAATAGTCTGGTTATGTATTCATTCTAAATTATATTTTTTTTTTACAAAAAAAAATACATAAAATATATATTAAATTAAAATAAAGAATTGAAATTGAAATGTGGAGGGACCTTGGAGTGGCTGTTTGGGGCCTGAAGGTCCATAATTGTATAATTATTTTTGTGAAGGAACCATTGAATTCAATTTAATTTCTGAATCAAAATGATGGCCACATAGATTAGGTGCAAAGTCAGTACGAAAGATTCCAATGTCACTTCCACAAGAAATCAATCAAAATAATTTGAACAACTATCAAATATGTCTCTACACCCAAATTCATAATATCTTCTTTGCCGCCACATCAGCCTACAAATTATGAGATCGAACCTTTAATTTACACCATTATATGTTGGGTTAGAACAAGTTCAATCTCGAATTATATCTGCATGTATAGGGAGGGGTCCCTCTTGATCTAGGCTGCAACCTCGGGTCGTAGAATGCAATATATGGTATCTGAATCGACCATGTGAGTAGTACTGATGTGTGTTTTTTTATTGAGGATAATTAGGATGTGTTAATTATATTTTCTTGGTTATAAGCTATTTTGTTGCTTTAATATTAACTATTGTGTTTTGAATTCATTTTTCATCACAATGGATTATCTTCTTTGCTTTTGCTTACCCTTAAATCTTCATTATTCCTTTAATGCTAATCATAATTATGATTTGTTTGGTATATCTATATATGTATATATTGTGTTTATATATATATATATATATATATAGAGAGAGAGAGAGAGAGAGAGAGAGAGAGAGAGGTAAGATCATAAATATATATGGGACAAAGTTCACATGTTGGAAGGACAAGTGTGGGTTGCCATTGTTGTGATATGAAAGAGCTTTCTATTTTCCTACAAGAACTGTAGAGTGTCGAGGTCCTCATCTCTTTTGAATCTAAAGTACTGTACCCATTAATTGGATATATATTATTTTATATTTTGTTTGTCACTAACAAAAAAGTACTAAAAACATTAGGTCCACACACACACACACACATATATATATATATATATATATTTATAATAATGCTGGAAATTGACATATTTTTGCTGCAATTTACGTATGTGCATGTACCTTGGTCATACGTGTTGCTACAAATATGTGGCATTCACGTCAAGAAACCTAATAATATGTCATGCACAGATTCAAAGCACCCTATGGTAAGAATATGTTCCTACTTATAGCATAAAAAGACCAAAAATAAATAAAATAATAAAAAATACAAATAGATGGACTAACAGACACAAAATGGTGTTTCTTCAACCTCTCAAATACTTTTATATGGATTATGTTTCCACACTCCATAAACATTTGAAGTACAGGCCACTGGGCCCGATAGTAAGAGGCCCTGTAATCAGCTTTTGGGCTGCAATGAAGCCTATTCCAGTCACATTATGGGCCCAAATATAAGCCGATATTGGACTCTGTGAACCAGGCCTGGATTTAGAACCAACAATAGCTAACTAGGGTTAGGGTCGGGGTCGTTCAGTTCCATAGGTACTCAATTTTTTTATTTTTTATTATTATTTTTGGTTTTCCGGCCATAAATTGAGTAAAGTGTCATGAACATGATGAAATCGCTGACGGACCAAAATAAATAAATAAATATATATATATATATATATAAGGATAAAAATATGTAAAAGAGCCTTGTAGGATTTTTAGTGCAATGGCATAATTGAAAATATTTCAGCCATTTTGTAAGAATATATTTTATTTACTCATTTTTAGCGTAAATAATTGACTTAATTATATATATAGATAATATGATCTTTTAGTTAATTATAAATAATTAGATAATTATCAATTGTAACATAATTTTTTAAACATACGAAAATATATTATTTTGTAATTATTTCAAATCAACGCATGTAGATTAATTTGGGACTTCAATTACTAATGTGGACCAGGGGTGGTACGGTACGGTATATCAAAAATTTCACGCCGTATTATATACCGTACCAAAATTTCAGTATGTCAAAAATTCATAATGATATCATACTAAAACGTTCGGTATACCAAAATTTCGATATAGCACACCACTTATACCGTGCCGTACCAAAATTTTGGTATATAGTTTTATACCGATATTTCGGCATACTGTTTTATACCGATATTTCGGCATACCGTTTCATACCGCATATCGTTTCTTACCAAAATTTTCGGTATACCTTTTCATACCGAAATTTCGGAGTACTAAAATTATCAAAATTTCTACTCGATATCGGTAAATACAGATTCATACCGAAACTACCATCATAGTAAAAAAATGTATGTTTCGATATTTTGGTATATACCGAAATATCGGTATACCAAAATTTCGGCACGGTAACATACCTTACCGAAAATCTCGATATACCGAAAATTTTGATATTTTAAGTATTTTTCGGTATGGTAAGTGTGGTATACCAGTATTTTTGATATTTTTCCCACCCCTAATGTGGACAGGGGAGCCTAAAATTCATATCTTGGCCTCATCTGTTGTACGTGCATCATAAGTCGGATTTTTTTTTCAATTATATAAAAATTCACAATCTTTTATTCAGTTGTAGCATTTTTTTTTTAAATGCAACATCGAAATACATTGATAATTTTTCATCTATGCAAGTGGGCTAATTTCATCTCGATCGATTGTATAGATCACAAAATTTTCTTTAAACCTCATTTCTATACATATTAAATAAGTTAATTTATTCTTTTAGCTTTCATGTCAAAAGCAATCATCACCATCAACTTTTACTATCATTTCATATGCATCAATACTAATACAAAATAATCTATTATATAAAAATTCAAGAAAATATTATTTGCATACATAAAAGAAAAGACAGATCACAGATGTTAACGACAGTAGGGACTTATTCCACGTATGGGAGACAAAATTTATACTTTTTTAAAATTAAAATAAAATAAATTTGTTCAACGTTATACATATGTGTATGTATATATGTATATGTGTGTGTGTAAATAAAGAATAAGAGAAAAAGAAAGAAAACAAGCATGTAACATCTACGCCATCTGGTGAGGTTAATTCCTTGAAAAACGATGAGGAATTACGTCGAGATCCATTAATCTCTGATGCTCAGCAAACTAAACCATCACCGGAAGAATTGGCGCCACCGGAGCTACCGCAGGGTGAGCGTCATGCTCCGCTTCGACGGCCATCGCGCACCGTCCACGGCTTTTGCCGCCGGGAATGTACGTGCACGTGCTGCCCTGAGAGCGTGGGACTGGCCCCCTTGGAAGAGACTGAATAACAATGTTAATATTCCTCAGCCGCCGCTCCGCCTCCAGCGGCCTTATCGCCGTAATTTCCCGACAGCTCAACTCGAAAAACATCAAATAGATAATTAATAATACTGACACACCGGCGGGTTTAGAAGCAGCCATTACAAGAGTGCAAGGTTTTCAGAAATAAAATATTATTATATAGGGCAGGATAAGAATCCGTACGCCGTCGTTTCGAGAGAGGGTTTTCGGAAGACGTTGATCTGTATGCAACTATGTGTGTTATGTGCATGCTGAATGTATATATATACACATACATATATATATGTATATATAATGAGGAAAGTTTGGTTGGGCGGTGTTTGACTTGAGAGCCGCGTTTGGAAGTTTTTACAAGTAGAGTCAGATATTGGGAACACGGGAGATTGCACGTTGCCAAACAGTTCCCAGAATTTGTTGTTGCTTGAATGGAATGAGACTGAGTCTTGTGTTTATGTAGGAATTGTGTGTTTTGACTTAATCAACCTTCGCAATTCTACTCCCAAAAAACCTTGTATGTCATATAAGAATTCACACTCACCTGATTCGGATTCAGTAAAAAATATATGGATTCCACGCTCGTTGTCGACATTTAGATCGTGCGATATTTTGAATATAATAATTTTTGATTGTCGATATTTAAATCGTACGATATTTTGAATATAATAATTTTTGATGAGAAATTTTATAAATTGTTAGCTTCATCGAAAGAACGGTATGTTTAAACTACATATTTTAATAATTAATTAGTTAAATAAAATATATTATTTTTATGATGAAAAATAATAATTTTTATATTATTCAAGAAATATTATTAAAATAAAAGTTCAGTTTCTCGAGAATATGAATCTTTAATTTATGTGAATTAGATAAACCTTCTAAAAACATAAATTTCACTGATACAAATTATTTAATTCTTGAAATTGATTTATTCAATCATATAAATGTTCACTGATATGACTTATTTAATTTTTTTAATTTAATTTATTCAATTATATATAATTTATTTGTGAATAAAATTTAAAAAAAATAATATTTTTACATTGATTAATAAATAATTGAAATTTAACTTTTATTTTGTAATAGAAAACATATCACTTGAAATAGGACTTTAATTTTAATTGATAGGAGTAACTTTTATTGAAAAATAATATGTTATGCGGGAACATAAACAAGTAAAGGATGAATCCGTTGAACACATTCTTTTATAAAATTCACACGTTTTGTGTGTGGATCCTGTTCGAGTCAACCCAATTACGATATTCAACTATGCCACAAAGAGTCCTACTCTTCTATTAGTCATAGTCACAAAGTGTTGAAAATATTAAAATAAATATATAAATATTATTAATCTCTAATAACTTAAGTTTGAATGCGAGGATCATTTAATTACCATGATATTAGCCAACCAAATGAAAAGGTCCTATGATTAAATATCACCACCACTTATTTGATTCTAGCCCCAAAAATGAAAAAATAATAATATATATATTTATTATATATATATACACACACACATCAAAATTGTTGTACTTGCAAACCATTTCATCTATAAATTATAGGGAAAAGGTACATCCATGACCCTAAACTATTGCTCTCGGTACAACCAGGACCTTAAACTATTTTTTGGTTCAAATAGGCCCTCGAACTATTATTTAGAGAACATCTAAGCCCTCCTGTTAAAAAAGCTAACGGATTCATACGGAAGATAATTAAACAAATTTACTTGGGTTGACTAATTTGACTAATTCTAATTAAATGATCCTAATCCCTACTTTAATTCATAATTAGTGGAATTTTATTTTTTAAATTAAGTAAATTAATTTATAATTAAATGAGAAGACTAAAATTAAGCAAATTAATTTATAATTAAATAAACTTTATCTATTAAATTTCATAAATTAAGCAAATTAATATTTAAATAATATATTACAAGAAAGATAAAAATATGAAGATTGTCTATATAGTGCGACTTCTCAGGTCACAAGTAATTTCAAAAACCAACCATCCCCAAAGTAGAAACAAATTTGAAATTAAAATAAGTTTGGTAGGCCACAAACATATGCATAGTCAACAAAACTCACATAAGAAATTGTTACTCAACAAAAACGAACATTGTTTCTACTTTTTCAATCTATCCCCAACCTCTTACCCACACACACACACACACAAACACGTGTATCTGTGTGTGCATATATAATCATAACCAATTAAAAAAAGGGAACGAAAAGTTATTCCTATTAAAAAAAGAAAATTGACATTGAAAAATTGGGCAGTTTGGAAACATATCTGTGTGAAAGTAACGTCCGAAAAGTTGAACAAAAATAATAATTAAAAATAATAAAAATTCAACAAAAATGTACCACAAAATGCTACGGCTGTTTTGACTTCATTTATCATTTTGACAACTCTATCACATTTAATATGCATGGACACTAATGGTTGGAACACCCTCATGACATATATGACCTTTGAGTGGTAATCCGCGTCAAAACAAAGAGTGAATTGTAGAAGAAAGATGAGGAATTGCCGCTCAAACTGCAGCAGCAAATGCTATTCGTACAGTCGTCGACATTCCCACTGGTCAGTCAGTCAAGACACCAGTCATGAGCAAGAGTTATCAGTATTTATCAACTCTGTTCCTATCTAACGAAACGCTATTGGATCAAATAATGTCCTCGAGTCGTACTTAATTATTTTCAGATCGTTTTAAATTGGATTCTAAATTATTTTATCGATTTCACTTGCAATATCTAAAAATAATGAAAAATATTGGAAAAATATATTGAAAGATTCTTTTCTGCTTTTTTTGCTATAGAAAAAAATAATATATCAAATAAATATGTTAAAATAATCACTTACACACTGTTTTAAAAAAAAAAATTTAATTATTTTTTGCTCCTTACATTAAAAAAAGAAAAAAGAAAAAGAAAAACGTATCCTATCTTCTTGGATTGAGCCCAACTTTTTGTGTGTAGGCTTTAAGCCCAAGACCAAGCCCAATTGAATCTGTGTAAAAAATCAATAGAAATCCAACTTTAAGCAGATGGGCTGTGGGTTGAATTACGGCTGAGGCCCAACAGAAGCCCACGGCCAAGAACAAGCCCATTAAGATTGATTATATTTTGATCTGTAAGCCCATTAGTCTATTTCTTTCAACGCCCACCCCGGCCGTATGGCTAATTACAATTTTGCTTTTGTCAATACAACAAACTGAAATCATACTCTGTATTAAAGAAGATTGAAATCACATACCGAGAATTTGCAAGTCAAATTTCTCCCGGTTTGCTTTGATTTGCTATTCATTAGCTGAAGCAGCTCAGTTCAATTGAAGTGTCATGTTTTTTATTAGGTTTTAATCCTTTTTTTTTTTTTTTTTTTTTCTGGGAAATTGTTATCTGGTTTGCGATCTAAGTTTCTCTAGTTTTCCGTGTGAAATTGTACGTTTATGTTCGACGATTTGTTGTAGTCGAGTTGGGGCGATCAATTTTGGCTTTCTAATTGAGACACAAATTTTTGGCGTTATTGTTTCTTTTGAGTGAGTGGAGTTCATGGAGACCAACAAAGAAGCGGCAGAGCAGCATGTGTTTCTTGATCGTACCAGACGAGCCACCCGGGGCAAACGGTACACGCTATTTTACTTTGTATGCAATGTGTTTGTATATATATTTATATGAAATTAAAATCATGTGATAGGATGACAAAATTGCTTGATGATGAGCTTGAGGAAGATGAGCTCTTTTGGAATCAAGAGGCCCTGAAAGAGGTAGTGTTTCTGTATTTATGTTGGCAGAATGCTTGTTTTGCCTTCAGACTGTGCAGCTTGTTTTGTTTAACACGATGATGATTACTGACCTGGTATATTCTAATATCGTTGTTTTGGCTTGACCAAATACAGCATTGAAAATTCAAAAGAGATAACATTGTGGGGTTTAGGTTTTGTAATACCTAGGGGATTTACAATAATTTGATATATCGAACAAACAAACCATCTTGTAAAAATCATTGCCAAAGACGAGTAATTAAATTTCTATCTAGGTTATTGGCCAGTTTGATAAGCTGGTAAATCCAGTGGCTTGCACTGGTGGTTCATCTGAACATACTCTTACACACATTCCTATGTATGTGTGTGTGAGAGTACAAATGTAAGTACTATGCACAATTAGGTGCAAACCAAAAGGTGTAGCATCTTTAGGATTGGTTATGATGTGGTATAATATGTAAACCAACTAACCTGGTATTTGCATTATGGTTCTCAATGTCTGTTTATTGGACTAAGTTTTCATCCACTTATTTCCAGGAAGAGCATGATAGAGAATATGAGGAAGAAGGAGAGGCTGTTGATGTTTTTGACAGTGACTTTGATGATGATGTAAGTTTGTGTTTTCATATTGTTGTGGGGCCCATTCTCACCAATTCTCTGCATTTGACTTATCGTATTATGCTTTCAGGAGCCTGAGGCAGATGAAGAAGCAGAAAAGGAACCTGACGAGAGGTTTGATGTTCTCTTTCTCAATGGGAAATAAACTCACTTGGTTATAGTACTTACCCTTGCCTTCTCTTGTTTGGGACAGGACAAGGACAAAAAAGAAACTAATATATCCTGGAAAGGCACCACCAAAGAAGAAGAAGCAAAACAAGGTGCTTTCTAAGTCTGAAAGTACACCTAAAGATGAGAAAGCTCAGGAAGAGTCGACTCCTGAAGAACATCATGATGTCCATGATGATGCCGAGGAAGAAAAAGTAGTCAGAAAATCAACTAGAACTTCTGTAATTGTCAGGCAAGCCGAGAGGGATGCAATACGTGCAGCATTGCAAGCTACAGCGAAGGTATGGTGGAATGTTAGTTATTTATTATGTTTTCCAAAAAAGAGAACAAACTGGCTTGCGCAAGAAGCAAGAGACCTAGTATGATTGCTTTTCGAGAAGGTGACTGCACATGCTGTGTACTTTGTACTTCCATAGGGGCATATAAATGCCCCTGGAATTTAATAATAAAATGTGAAGTACGTCTGGTTGATGGCCCAAGAAATAAGCAATATTACACTGTTCTAAAACCTCACAGAAAAAATGAAGCAATCTGATAACTTTAGAACTCCAGTAGCTCATCTGCAGAAGTTAATTATGGGCCAACATTAAGAATTATGAAACAAAAGCTCCACAATTAGATTCGAACATAAACCAAAGGATGTAAATTTCTGAATGTTGAATGATCCAATCATGAGTGTCTGGAATATTTGTAAACCTACTTAAGAAAGAGTGGCACTGGAAACCCCTTTTGTTCTTGTGGCAGTTTCCCAGCTATTGTCCCCAGAGTGTGAAAAAGTTATGCAGTTATTTTGAAATATTTCTACTGTTGAACTTTTGATCTTGTGAAGACTTGTCAGGAAGGCGCTAAAGGCTTTGGACCTGTATACCAACCCCTTTTATAAGTTATTTTACCTTTTTTAAGTTGCTAAATAACCATTCAATTATTTTCTATAATTATATCCATTGGTCATTGCCTTCTCAAATCTCAGCCAATAAAAAGGAAAAAGGAAGGTGAGGAGAAAAGAATGACTCAAGAAGAGATGCTTCTGGAAGCAGCTCAGACAGGTGCTTCCTATGGCAGTCCTCTTGCAATATTTCTTTTATCTAGCTGCACTGTAATATTATGTTCTAATTGCAACCATGTGACAGAGATAATGAACTTGAGAAATTTGGAGAAGGTGTTAGCAAGAGAAGAAGAAGTGAAAAAAAGAGCTATTGTGCATAAAGCAGTTTACAGTGGTCCACAGATACGATATCATTCAAAAGATGGCAAGCACTCTCTGTTCCTTGCTGAACATTTTTAAATGATCAATTTCATCAAACAACACATGATGGTTAAAAGTGTTTATATTGGTTTCTAATTACAATCGTTTCCTGTCTTATTTCTCATTTTTGTTGATAGAAATGTGAAGTTATAACATATTTTATCACAGGTCAATCATATCTAAGTTTTTTGAATGGATCATCATTTGACTCGTATGTCTCAACCTCGTGCACTCCATGTAAGTGAAATTCTTTCATTTTATTTCAATACTTGGAGTCTTGGACAAATATTAGAAATATCTCTTTTATCAGCTGATATCTGATGCAAGGATCAATAATCACTGAAGGTGATTGATGCTTCCTAAGTTCTTGTCTCAGAACATATTGGCTGTATCTCTTAAAGCAAGCCATGATGTGAAGTTTAGAATTGCCTCTAATTTGTATAAGATGCTTCAAACCTTGTTATGTTTCTCCAATGTTATGGAAGGTTGACATCACAAGAGTTACCAGTAATAGTATTGAATGAAATGAGAAATAGATTGCTTAATCAGGACATTGTAGTGATACTTGATGGGCATGAGTGTTGACAGTCATAATCTCAGAGAGTAACAGTTTACTTCATTAGATTTTTTGGTGAATGATTGAGTATCCAAAGACATCCATATTTCCACCTGCCCGCCCTTCTCAAAACATGAAGTACCTGTTCAAAACACTTTTCTGTATCATGAGATCTTTCTCCATTAGAAAAGTTGGTCGTGAAATTCTGTGAGCTAGGCAAACCCTCAGCTTTATAATCCAGCCTGCAAAAATCTTTGTAAAGCTTCAATTAACTTGTTGACCATTCATCCTCAATGTCCACAAGGCTTTCAAAGTTTGCGTTATTGGCGATGAGTCCTCCATTAATTCATTTTGCCATTATTTAATATTTTCTATTGACTGATTTTACATCTCCCATTTTTCTAGATCCAGAGAAGGCGGTTTGTGCTGTAACTGGACTTCCAGCAATGTAAGCTTTGACAATTACAATGTTGTACTCTTTAAGTTGCATTGTATTTTATCACTGATGCTATGGCTAGCACATTGAGGGTTCCCAGATAGACCTAAATTTCTTAGTCAGAAACATAAATCTAAAATATAATTTTGTTCTTGTTGTTAGAAGCACAATCTTTAGAATGCATTTTAGTTGTTTGTTTGCTTATGCTCATAAGTGTAAGATTCTTCAGCTTTTGCATGAATCAATTTGATTTGTCGGTGAACACCAAAGGTTTATATTCCTGGACTTTCTAACTGCTAAAATGGAGAATCTGTGTCTATGTTCTAGTTTCACACCTCATCTTACCTCTTTCTGTGCTTTTCTCCGGTATTAGAACCAATCAAAAATATGATTTATGATGTGTTTTGCGCTGTGGTATAATGCAGTTACCGTGATCCCAAGACTGGTTTACCTTATGCAACAAAAGAAGCATTCAAGATCATCCGCGAACGGTAAGATTCTCTCTCTCTAAATAGGGTCCTGGAAGTAAGTGGCAATCTATTTGGTTACCATTATATCACATTCTTGAGAGACTGTCATAGTTGGCGGCAAAAGGAAGCCCTTAACAATACACGTCCACCATTTCCACTTTTTTATGTTCATTATATACTTGCTTTTCATGAACTTGCTGGACCATTAAATTGGAAGTAACTTGCTCATATTTGTGAGATTCCAATCGTTAAAGATTTCATTTCAAGAATTTCTCTACTTTTGCTGGTTGTGTAGGTTCGATCGAGAGAGTAGGTGCAACAACAAGGAAAGGAGAATGGGGCTGTTATGTGATGCAAATTGGGAGCAAGGATTCTCTCAAAAGAAAAGAAGATCAGTGATGCCACATGACAAGGAAACAACCTCATACTCTCGGCACTTTGCTCGTTTTCGTACAATTCCTGCTTTGGAAATTGAAGACTCTGAATAGTAGCCTTGCTCGTCTCTCCATACAGGGGATGCCATGAATTTTTGCTTGCTGCAATGTGTATTCAATTCTCTTAAAAAAAATATATGAAGTAGATATTTTAGCTTACTAAAAAATATTTCACCTTATACAGGAAAAAAAAAATTCAAATTCGTAATAATTTATCTATAAGAAATGAAACTGACACGATGTTAGGGGTGGGCCAATTGAGTAAAAATTGAAAAATGAAGTATTTTTTAAAAATCTTATAAATGCATATACTGAAATGTAATATTTAAATAGTTGAGGCCGGCCCTTGGTTCGCCTTTAGCAGTAGGTGTTGCTATTGGTGCTGAATAATAAAATTTCTATCAAAAAGTTGTATTTATACATTAAATTATCAAAATTAAGAAGTTTATATATTAAAATGCAGTATTTAATAAGATGTGAATATATAATTTTTTTGCAGTTGGCCCTTTATTTTACGAACACTCTACTCTTCTCTTCTTCTTTTCTTTTTTTCTTTTTTCTTTTTTTTTTTTGTTTGGGTGCTACCGTGCACATCTGCCAATTTCTTAATTTGTAAATTTGTTAGCTACTCTATTGTTTGGGGTTTCGATTGTTTGGGCCATTAGTTTACAGGTTTCTTTTTTTTAATCTAATGTATCTTTTTGTTGGTAATTGATATGACTTTTATTACTTGGAACATAAATAAATCAAGTTCTAACGAAAAAAAAAAGTAGTTACAACTCAAACTAGGACCCCCAATACACCATAAGAAATTTACGCAGGAGCATCACTAAGAGAAAATTACATCTTCAGCCTTTAATAAAATAAAATTTAATGACTTAAACAAAACTTAAAAGAGTTTTTGACTTTTAATATAATAGAGTATACACAGGAGCTTAATAAAACTAATTATTGAGTCCTCTGCCCGTTGGAGGATGAGCATCACTCTCTTAGGACACGCACATACAACACATAGTACAGTAATAATAACTAATACAAGTGTGCCTAAACCATCCATTGACGTTACAATTTTTCACTCAAATGTGATGGGGAAAATCTTTTTTTAGCCGTAATTTAAAATTGATGTTCTAGAACCAACCAAATCAAGAGCATAATTGAAAAATCTAGCAAAACAAGAAACATGAGTAGGGACTACCTACGTAATCTTTCTCTCAAGTAGCTAAGAAAAGGGGTTTCCACGAAATAAAATAAAATTAAACAAAACGAGTGCCTAGCCTATATGCAGTAACACAGGGTACAACAGCCAACTCATTTTTTGTAATCATCAGAGATAAAAATACAAATTTGTGCTGCACACATTTTCCGAAGAACAGGCCAACTTCGGTTTAAGAGAAATTTGATTCGGAAAAAGATCCAACAACTCATTAGCTGGATTACTACACAGTTGTAAAAGTAGCTATATGCATAAGACATTATTAACATTTGTTTAAAGTTTACTAAGCTACACACTTCAATTTACAATCAGAACGTTCCAGAGAAGAACAAAGTGGGCGAAAAAGAAAAGATACACCACTCAGGAATAATCAAAAAATAAAAAGTGTAAGTAACAAACTTTATTTACTTACAAGTAGTAAGGTCAATTTCTTATCTTCAAAAAAGAAGAATCGGCTCGAACAAAATTTGGGTCAAATCTGAAGGATTCTACGTGATGAGACTAATCTGTTTTATCGCATAAAGCAAAGGACTGAACCTTAGTAACAAGTGATGCATTTGTTTCTCTTCAGACTGAAAAAGAAAGCCAGAAACTGCTTCAGCCTGGAATCATTATTTGCTACCCGATGATGAGGCCAAAAGATCTTCAGAAACCTCTCTTACGTTTCTTAATTAGTCTTTCCAGGCCAGAGAGTCGATCACTTGGGGACACAATTGCCTGATATCAAAGACAGTTTTCAACAGGTCATTAAAATAGTACGAGCAGACAAACACAGAACACACTTCGCATACAATTTAATGACGCAGGATTTCTATGAAATTTACTTCCGAGCAAAATATAGTATTCTAAAATGACCGCATCAGGGACGGCAACCTGCCTTTTTGGTGTTATTAACAGTACATTCGTCCATCTGCTATCTAGTCCTCAGTCTAGTTCAACCCTTGATATGGATTGCTATCAGAAACCAGATGGGTAAAAAATGAAGTTGCAAGATGGCCATTTGAAAATAGAAAAAGGAGGCGATAAAAACTATTAATGAGTTATAAATCATGCGAGCTGACTTTTACAAACTGATAATTGATTCGGCCAATGTCTGGCATCTTTGACAAACTCACCTTCCCAATTCAGATCAAGTAAACTATAAATTACTGGGAGGGGGAAAGGAGTGGAGTGGACTAAATAGTTCAAAGTAGATTGGGGATAATTAGATCCAACAGTACTGCAAGTAACCAGTAGAAAAAAGACATACATCATCTTCTGCTTTTATCAGTTGCTGAATTTTTTCCAATATTCAACCCTTTAAATGGGAGATATTATTTTATTGAAGAATAAGTAAAACATCAAAAAGACAGGAACTAAGATTAAAATTGGAGGATAATCACTATAGTAATACCTTCATTGACCTAATCAACAAGAAAACCATCACCTCAGGTTGCAACTGAATTGAAGGATTTAGCAAGGATTTAAATTCCATATTGGCAAACCCATTGGTAGTTTTGTGGTTTGTTAAGGATTTGAAATCCATGACTTTCATTTTAAGTGATTTAGGTTGGTTGAAATCCATTGATTTTAAATCCCAGCATTTCCAATCCCTCAATCCAAATGCAACCTATTAACTAAAGGTGTTGACCAATAACAAACTATAAAAGTATAACTAACAATTTATTCCATGTTATCCAACCACCTCAACCAAGATCATAACATTGAAAAGGGAATGTATATATATATGGACCAATATAAAAAAGCAGGATACACTGCACAATAGAAAAACATTGAGATGAATATCGAAATCAGGAAAACTGCATACCTACCAATCAGTAAACGGTTACAGCTTTATCTTGAGAGCCACCCGTTTCCACATGAGAGGCAACCAATAAATCCAATTTTACCAACCAAAGCGCAATTGCGGAATATGTTTGCGGCATGGCAGAAAAGTTGGAAACCATTTCATCCGAGGCACAATAGGAACCCAAAACATTGTTTTGATAGAACCAGTCTTCATTGATACCATTTACAAAATCAGCCAGGACCTAAAACATCCAAAAGAACAGGAAATTCTGAACTTTTACAAATCTAACCACCATTGAGAAAAAGGAGAATTATAAAATCAATATGTATTACCTGTAAATACTCTCTCAAACTGGAGACTCGTCGCAGCCTATTGACCCACAGATTATGAGAAGATTTTCTCCAAGATCCCAAGAAGGCATCTTCAGGAATAGCTGACTGCAAGAAGTTAATGAAAGATCAAATATTGATAAAAAGAGCCCAGATCGCAGCTAAAAGAAAACCCCTTAAAAAAAAGTGCCCCTTTGTAATCATGCTCTATTTGTCACAGAACTAGATCCTTAAGTTGGCATCATTCAGACAGTATCTTTCAGACCAATATAGGCCTTGTGTTCTACTAGATATCTGTATTACTGAACTGATTCTGTTGGTTTGCCAATTCTTCCTAAGTCACAACAAGTATCAAACATTTCAATGAGTTCTTCCTCCTACTTATTGCATGCCAGTATATATAAAACAATATAATGGACCTCAAGGCAATGATTGAACATAAAACATTAATGATCTCATTGCATTTAATCATCCATTGGCTCTGAAGCTCCGAAATCATACAATCAATCAGCTATTAGCCACAGTTCTTGCTCAGCAAAAATGAATGGGCAGAGGAAGAGATTAATGAAAAGTAACAAACAACTCCTAACAATTAAATTTGTCATGAGGAATATGTGTCATCATAATCAGGCAAGAGCTGACTCATGTGAGAAGATTCTCTATATCTTGCATTTCTCCTCTCAGATGTAGATATTGAGTGTAAATCTTGCACATTACTTGTTCAAAGTGCATAATTTTGGGGGAAAAAACTAATTAGGAAATGGTCCGATGTTCCTAAAAAGGAAATGGGAAAAATAAATTTGTCAGAGAGTACAAAAATAGAAAGCCATGCATACACCACAGCATAAAGGAGTATGGTACATTTATGACCTAGTCCTGGCAAGATCAAGTATTCGCAATTTTGACTCAAGAGACTGCAGAGATTTATTTTGTATAGAACCTCCTGTAATCCACTAGTTTCAATATCCAGCCAAGAATTATATCAGCGCTCTAAAAACAAAACTGTTTTTAAACAATAACATTTGTAATAGATATCGACATGCAAACGAACTATCTCAGTAAATTATGATGAAGACATATCAGTTGCATCCATGAACCTAAAATGTAACTATAGAACAGTAATAAGATATAACATTAGACTTATAGCACCGCACCTCAATTGCATAGACCGCAGCTTTGAGTGCCTGCAGCTGGGAAGATAGAACCTTTTGCCTTCGGCATTTATTAGCATAATTATTTGCCTGACAAGTTGCAGAATGAACAGCATATCTTTCCTCTAGATTAAAATCAAGCTCAAATGTGGTATGGCAGATTCTGCAATGTTTTTCATCTCTCCAGTAAAGATCCTGACATTGATCACATCTTCTGAGGGACTCCAGATAAGCCTTCTTTCCATTTTTGACAGAGTGGAGTTCAGAGTAAAATGACTTCCATATCCATGTGTCAAAAGCTCGGGAACTGTCAGATTTCTGTGCTATCTTCTCTCTTTTCTTCCCTGCTTCTGCACCAGTAGAAGTGGGAAGTTCATTTTGCATTTCGATCAAGTTCAACCGGTTGTCTACGTCAGACACCGGTGAGGAACTATCTTCCCTACAAGTATTTAAGTCAGGTTGATCTAACTGTGAGAGGTGCCTATTATCAATATCATTGGGAGCATTCGACATCATTTCCCTCAGAATTGCTTCTCGTTTTCCCAAGGATGCTAGAAGACGAGCCTCCCGTGCACCCCTACAGTCTAGAGAGGACAATAAAGCACCCAAAGCCTACAAAAGAGCAAGGTGATTGATCAATACCATGCACAAAGCAAAAGTTGTTTTAGATGAGTTAAGGAAAGAGTCTCAAATTGACCTCGTTAGTATCAATCATCTCCCAGTGGCCATCTTCTGAGGATTCAAAGTAAATCCTCCTGTGTCCAGGATCCGGTTCATCACAAGGTCCCAAGAATAACCAGTATCTATTGTACCTACGATCAGAACCCAAGAAGATAGACTGCATAGGATGTAAAAGGTCTTCTTCTTCCATTTGATTTGCAATCTTTTTTATGTTAGCTTGCTTCTCTTTCTCATCAATCTTTGACATAATAACCAAGGAATCGATTGGTTCTAGCGTACTCATGTCAAGTCTGCTAAATGTTTGCCCACCACAGCTTCCTAATAGCCCAACGGAATTGCATTGCTTCACCATTGATCTTTTAATTTTAGCACCAGAGCCATAACGATTGGTTCTAGGAGGACTGGATGTCAACGGATCCTGGAAAATGTGCAGAAAATTGCCGCAGAAATATCAGTAACTTGACAATATCTAATAAAGCCCACTATTTGATAACAAATTGAATGTAGAATACTCAGTTCATAGAAACAAACAGCAGGTCAAATACTCTTATTATCAAAACAGATCAGGCCAGAACAGAAACACTGCAAAATATTACCAGAACGCCACAAGGCAAGTTCTGCTTTTCTATACTAGTAAAAGAGACGAGGGAACCGAGTAAAAGAAAATAGAAGTTCTACAAAATATAAAAAATAAAAAAACGCAGTCTTGATTTACATTATTTGTAGTTTAGCATGCTATTCCAAATATGAGTTTCAGAACCTTTTATGGAGACACTCAGTCCAGACAGGAAGAGGAAAAGAACACTCCATGCTATCACTCTAAAGATATGTCCTATAGAAGGGCATATAAAATCCCAGATAATATTAACATTGACAGATATCATCTGAGCATATTAGTGTCAGTTCATTCAGATAATGAAAGAAAAGGGACCAAAATCATTTCAACAATTTCCTCTAGCAAAAGTTGACTCTTTGGAGCATAACTAAGAATTTAACACAAACAAAAAACATCCTTTTGCTACCCAAAAAGGGGAGCTGATGACTTGAAACCCAGATTGCGATATATGTGTGTGTGTGTGTGTGAGAGAGAGAGAGAGAGAGAGAGAAATGATAACATGCACATCTAGGGTGAGCACCTCGTAAGCACCTGGCAATGTGGTCTCTCTGTAGCATATGAATTTAAGTGCCACATGAGAGCAAGTGCTCACCATAGGTGTGCAGGATGGCCCTCATATATATGTTGTGATTGTGTGTGTGTGTCTCAGTTGAATCAGCAAATTCCCTTAGAACAGAAAATGAAGATGACAACAAGAATTATTATAAGACATGCCACTGCTGTTTCATAGACAAGAATTCACAACAAAATGCCATCTGAATGAACATTTCAAGTCAACCTGATACAATAGGGAATAAAATTAGTGCCTATAAATTAGTGCCTATAAATTTTCGTTGTAATTCAAAAAATATCAAGGGTTGCAATCACTTATGAAACACTCATCTCTCAGCTAATTTCAATTATTTTGCTTCATTTGGAGGAAAATCAAGCATTTTTAGTTATGATTATAGACGAATACACAAAATTTACCAGCTCCAAAGAGTACATATCCATGAAATCATCGAAAGGAAACGTGAAGGCATATTCTAGAAACACACAAGAACCCACACAGTCACATACTTGTATAGTATTAAGTCATATATCAGCTAGACTGCAAAGCATCAGAAGAAGAGAAGAAAAATGCACATAAGAGGAAGAGGAACAAGAATGCCCTCCAATGGCCTTAATTATGTAATGCATAACTATATCAAAGAAAAAGAGGGTCAAGAAAACACCTCCATTCTGATACTGGATCCAGCCTGAAGTAGATCAATCAACGCAGCTAAGGCATTGAGCTTCTCTTCAACGCTTAAGTCTGAATATTCACCCTCCATTAGTCCTAACAACCATGACTCTCCCGGATGGCTCTCATCAATTTCATTGTATACTTGAACATTATTGTTAGATTTACTAACACCAGTTTTGGACAGTGTGGAATCCCTGGACTCATACTCAGAATCATTTGCATCATTTCCGCCAGTCACTTCAGAAATGTCATCTCCACTCCCTGGGTCTTCAGAATCAGATTGATACTCATCAAATTCTTTATCAGCAGCATGGATCCGCAGGCGATATCCAGACGAGGAAATCTTTTCAAACAATGTTATATCACCCGAGAGAGCAGAGGTGATCAAATTCTCCAAGTCGTGGGCTATATCTGTGAGATTCAACTCAACAATCTTCGGGGGGGGGGGTTCACTGAGTTAAAGCTAATAATGGAAGTTGCTGTACTTTTTTTCTAATGATTTTTTACTAAAAATGACATAGAAAGATACAAACTTACTGATGAAGATTTTGAAATTTCTGAGACTTCCATCCCGCTATTTCCTTGGGGTAATAAAATACTGAATAGCTCTCCCTTCAATGTTCCAGGACTTAACCCATACTTATCCATGAGATTTACTTCCTACAGAACAGAAAACAAACAAGATTAAGAAGTATTTCTTTCAAGGGAATCTGATGATCGTGATTCCATGAACTCTTGTATCATGTGATAAGCCTTTCCCAATGATTAGTTAAGGATCTTGCTAAAATATACAAAATCTACCCAACCAGTATGCACACGACAAAGTTGTTGTACACATGAAATTACAATAAGCATTACAAACTCCCTGGCTCTTTGATACTGCTGCTATTTGTACATAAGTCTAATACGTGAAAGTTCGAGACAGAAACAGAGTGGGGGGATGTGAAATGACCCAAACCATATTTCGATAGCCCAAACCATGAGATGAGAGAGCTGCTGCAAATCAAAAGACGGAAATCATGCTTATCAGGAATCAAGTACCTTGTTGCGAGCAGCTTTCTGAGTAATATCAAGCTTAGAACCAAAACCTGCTGCGATCAAAAGCTTACGTAGAATTTCTGTCCATGTCATGAGGTTCAATGACTTCTGCCAGAACTCTAGAACAAAGCCATGATGTTCAAGCTGTGAAACCATAAAATTAGCAACATAACAATATAAAATTCAAGTCCAGTGCATAAATATATTTTCTAGATGATCAATGACCAGTTGCATTCACATTACTAGATGAACAGCAATAGACAACATATGATGAAATATATCAACTCAGAGATCCCTAATCAACCACAATCGAGTCAAGATTTTCTCTAGTTTTTGGTCAGATGTGCCATCCATACTGAGTATATATGTGTTTACAAACAAATGTATATACAGATTCATATATATATATATATATATATAAGTGTGTGCATAACTTTAAAACAACCTCTTCTAGAGCAGTATGGAAAAGAGGGCCTATTTACATTTTAATAGAAAATGAGCTGAGCTTTGATGTTTTTGGAACTTCTACCAAAATAATACCCTCAAATATATCAGGTGAGTCGGTGACAGGGCACAAATTCAAATTAATTAAAGCCAAAAACATCATAGCATCGTTTGATGAGTTTAGTTTAAGTGAAATCAATCAAATCAATGCTCCATGAACAAGAGGCATTTTCTTCATATGTACAGAGATGAGTTTAGCTAAGGGCTCTCAAAGGTATCCAAGGAGGGGTCTTTTTAGAAACAAGTAGTGATATTGTAGGAATCCTGAGAGCATGTAGAAAATTGAAGCTGTCTAGTGCTCCACAATCTTACAAAACTCACAAAATGTTATTAGTTTGCCAAGTAATTTCATCTAGATATATCCTAACATAGATTTTAAACTTAAGTAAGTTGTTTAGACCAGAATCGCAAAATTACCAACTACTTCAGTTAGACTCATGTGAATTAGATGGAAGAAAGAAGATCTCCAAATGAGGTGTAGCTAGTGGCCAACTGTAGGTTCTCTAAATAAATCTCAAGGGACTTGATATATTATCACAGCCAGTGAAAATTATTTTTGATTAATTCAATAAAAAGTTCTCCAAGACATTCTTTTCATTACTATCAGACCAAACTTGAATGTCATTGTATTGAACTTCGCCCATTACCCATCTAAGTTAGGATATTAAAGATGCACTCAAAATGTGATAGGAAGGTACCGACTCAATTTTCTATAAATAAAAGATTAGCTATATTTGATATCGATGAGAATATTGCTAAAGAATCAAAATATAGTTTATTAGATGAACTGCTTCTATTAATGCAATGAAGCACAATAAACACAATAATTACCATGTCTACTATGTATTGGCATAGACATAACTCACCGAACGAAGCAACCCCAAAAACTTGCCATTTTTGCTTGCAGAAGAAAAAAATCCTCTACACAGCTCCTTGTCAATATCTGACAAAAGAAGTTTGAGAAGGGCGAGATGTACTTTACCAAGCAACAATGAATCCTACAGACCAAAAAAGAGAAGAGGATGAAACCAAGAAATGCAAGACAAAGGGACCTATTAATTTAACAACCTATATTACATCGAATGAATATGTATGGTGAGAATATTACCTTATCATGAAATGCTTGCGCAAACTCATCCAAGGTGAATGAATATATGCTGATTGTTACAGAATACGTACTAAGGAAATGGAACGCCTACAATAAACAATTGAAGAAATCATCAAGTTATGTGAATTACTGATATAATTTACTTCAAGCAAGAGGGAATACTTGAGAAAAAACTTCATTTAGGCCTTATTTGAGAATATAATAGGGGTAATATGTTCAAAATAGAGGTGCTCTTCCTGGAATATATGGTCTCATAAGAGGAAAATATATGTGATTTCTGAAAAGTGAGAAAGCAAGATCTGAAATCCACTAAATATGTATTAAGAGTCAACTAGGATGCACAATTCTGCCAAAAAGACTTGCTCAAATACCTTAAAAAGTTTGTTCACAAGTTCTGGTGAGGAAGCCCAGGGTTGCATTGACAGTGGTAGCTTCATCGTAACTGAATTTGGAGGGAACTTGGCAAGCAAGTCTATCAAAATAAAGAAAATTATTAGGAGGATTAGATAGAGTGCACAGAAAATATAAGATAATGATTTATGAAGATTACTGCAAGGCATAGGAACAACTTAACAAATGGAAAGTAAACAGGTAAGTACAGTTTGATTAACCTTTGCAAAGGGAACAACCATGAGAACCATTGGTTGGAAAATGA
Source organism: Caryopteris x clandonensis (assembly GCA_028749325.2). Lineage (NCBI taxonomy): Eukaryota > Viridiplantae > Streptophyta > Magnoliopsida > Lamiales > Lamiaceae > Caryopteris > Caryopteris x clandonensis. Next base: position 2,140,143 of record JAPYKT020000027.1, on the reverse strand, counting down.
GCAGAACAAGATAACGGATTTGGTCCTGCTTGTAATTCTCTTAGCTCCAGTTCCTCATCATCCAGTAACGTAGCAAATTCCGTGTTTTCTATACATATAAAATCTTCAAGAGCAAGTTCACATTTTTCTTTATGAGGCTTCTTCCGCTTCTGAATTCTCTGGCATTCCACCTGAAATTAAAGTTCACAAGTGATGCTACATGGCAAGCGAAACGATGTCCTTGCAAGTACAAGAGCTGAAGCAACTTTACCTTTCTACTTCTCAGGGAAGTCTTCTTCTTAGCCTTTTCTTTGTTTGCCAACTTTTTCTACACAATGAATAACTAAATTTAGTAAGTGAAACTATCACATCTGATAAAGAGTAGTCATATCATTTATCCAACTAGGCATATGATTCCCACATGATAACTGGAAGGTGGATGAGAAGACGAACCAAAATAGATTCCCGTGGTTGTACTCTTTTTTTCTTCTTCTTTTGAGTAACATTCTCATTGCTATAAGAATTATATGGAAAACCTCTTGCATCAGGATATGTACTTCGCCAACCTGTCATCAAACCTTTCCCAATGCCATGTTTTTTTCTTAGAGCACCCTTTAGAGTCATTAAACCTTTGCCCATGCCATATTTCTTCACTGGAGCACCATTTGCAATCATTGGGCCTTTTCCAATGCCGTGACTCTGCACAGGTGAACTGTTCTCGCAACAAGTTTGGTAGTCTGAAATAGCATCCATGGAAACCTAACATGGAAAAAAAAGTGAGATAACGAAGGTACAAACAAAATTTAAGCTATCAACCCCTCCCCACCCCACCCCACCCCACCCCACAGAAGAACAGCTAGAATTATGAGTTTGATACCTTTCTTCTTTTATGGGTATGACGATTCTCTTCATGATGAGCCCTTCTGGGATCTGACCATCATAGTGCAACAATCAAGAGAAAGATTTTGACACTATTTGTAAAAATAGACGTATTAACAGTAAAGGGATATGAAATCATGCCATACACATTTGGGCTAGTGGTCCTGGATTTTCCCTTTCCTGTTTTGGATTTTCATTTTTCTTATATATGTAGACTCTTTTGTATGTTGGTGAAGTTCAGGAGATAAGAAAATGAGGAATTGGAGGAAAGGAGTGAGAATTGAAAATGTGATTAATAGACGGAATAAAAGCATTAAAGTGAGGTGTGTGCTATACACACGAAGTGGGAAGCTCGGGTCCTTCATTTGAGTTACCATGAGTTCACTCCTATGTTGTTCTTTCTTTTAAACAGCTGAGTAAAGATAGTGGGAACAAAGTGGAAGGCCATCAGGAATATGTAATGCAATCAGATAACCAAGCTGGGGAATATTTGGCCTATCATTTAGGAGAGGCCCTCGAAGGAGTTCAAAATAGATACCTACTACGTGAGGATGCCAACTCAAATATACCTCATGATACCATTAATCCAGTTCACTAATCAGTGTGTGGTTTGGTTTGGGCATCTAAACTAATAATGATTAAGGACCCAACAATGACGACTGTTTTCAGAAAGTTTGATTAGTAGCTTGAGAGGTAATATACAAGTAGATAATAATGGATTTTACACCTCTCTATATTGTGCTTGAAAAAGTACGAAAAAAATAGCTGATCCAGAGACCAGCCATCATATATCACTACATGTGCACCTTATCTGTCTGGGAATCATAGATAAAAATAGCATGGAGAAATTTATAATGTTCCACTTCAGAACTTATCACCAAAAATCAGCACGTGCTAGGAGAGAAGTATATTGTTCATTTCCACGCGTGGCCACTGATAGCATGAAGTACCCAAAAAACTGAACGCTCTAAACATATTCAAATTTTTTAGTCCACTCTGACTACAATTACCAATCATATGAATCACTAAGCATCGGAATAACTAAACAAATAACATTTCATTCAGTAGAAATGAAAGCATACCACCAGAATAATCCAAAGCTCAATCTTTATCAAAATAAACAAAACGAAAAAACACATTCCAGTTCGTACCGCTGAGGAAAGCACTCGACGGGAGAGAATCGAATTGATCACCAAGCGGCGGGCCGTCCTTCCTGAAAATCCTGGTAAAAATGTGCTCGGGAGTGTACAAAACCTCCTGAAGCCGCAGCCGAAAATCCTTATCATTCATAAACAGCTTCTGATTCTGCTTGCTTTTCCTCTTTCGATCAGCAGCTCTGCTCCTGGAATTGTGAATTCCTTCGGGCTCCATCCCATTCCCAAACTGTTGATTACACCTCTGCCGGTTGCTATTTGTCTTTTTATTTGCCATAATTGGTTTAATCAAAGTTTTATTGAGCTTAATTAGCCATGGGAAGAGCGATGGTGGAATAGCTAGCTCATTCTCCCTCTAACCAGTGACCGAGCTGAGAAATGGAAGGCAGGGTTTTAACAAGTAGGGTTTTTGGGTTTTGTTGGGATATTTCCCATTTTATTTATTAATTATCTTTTGCGGGTTATGTTTTTTTCCTTTCCTTTTTTATCTGCTTTTTCTTTTTCACTTTCTATAAATGTTCGTGAGATTTTATTTTTAAAATATCTTCAGCGGGTCGGGTTGAGCGGATGGCTTTAACTGTTTGGCCCGGCAGGAGTCATGACCGGGTCGAACTCCAACTGTGAGGGAAATAACTATAGGCTATAGCAAGTGTACGGGTCTACACAGCCGCCTCTTCGTTTTGTAAGGCCTCGTTTGGATGAGGGAAAAAAGTTAAAATCGATGAATTTACTTTGTTCATGAATAATGTGTTGTGTATGTTGGTTTATAAATCATATCAATTTTAAAACAAATATAAAAATGTATTATTCATTACGACCTAATACGTTCATATATAAAGTTGTCGCGCACGCTTTAATTATAAATTAATATATTCTAAATATCTGATCTAATTATCATCCACCAAGACATTTTAACTAGCAAACGAATCCAACTCTGATGGAACATTTGCAAAAATTCATCAAACTATATTTAGCACGTTGTTGAAAATAAAATAATGTGATGAAATTGCAAAACACACCGAGATATACAATTTGAATTTAATCCTAAAATATGCATATTCTTTTATATTATTAATAGAACAATTAAATATATCAAATTATGCAAGGTTGGAGTAGATCAATTTTATTGTCTAATAAAAAATAACATAATTACACATCGTCCTTGAATTTTATGTTATTATTTATTTACAAATTAATTAATTTAATATTACATACAAAAATATCAACTCATATTAATAGTAATCATCTTATTTATATTAATTAAAATTTTATAATTTTGGTATGTATTTTTTTATTTACAAATTGATAATCTATATTTAATATAAAAGAAAAATCTCTATAATTACACCAACAACATGTCAATTCAAGAATTTTTTTCTACAATTACAGTTTATAAAAATAATAATTATACATAATAAAAAAGAAAGGGTTGCACATAGATGGAAGAGGTGAGTTAATTAACTTTTTTTTTTTACAAAAATTATGTAAATAAGTGTTTTCATTTTAAATTCATTTTTTAGATGTGATGAATCAAATTAATATTATTTCTTTATCTTTAATATTATGTAAATAAGTGTTTTTGTTTCCATCATGCGGGTTCTTGTTCAATAAATAAGTTTCAAACACAAATAGATGTGTTCGGTCAATCCAGTCAAACACAATCATATGTGTTTGACATATTGAGTTTCAAATACATACAATTATGCATCTGACAAATTTAAAACAAACAAAATACGAATGTTCCAAACAAAATGATTTTTCAATATATATTTTTATCTAAACAAAATTTAAAATTTGACTAAGATTTTATAATATAAAGAAACTCTAGAGGATTGATTAAGACGACAAAATTGTTCTCTTATTCTTGTTATTTTCTTCTTTTTTTTTAATATATAATTGTTATAAATAAAATATATTTAGTAAATGAAATGTTCTTGAAAAATTTGGGGGTGCCAATCGTTGTACCCTCTGATTAATATATTTATTTTCCTTGCATTGCACGATCGAACATGCATTTAGTTATTAATATATATTAAATAGCAAGCTTATCATGTAATTTAGATTAGTTAAAATTTAAATTTTATTACATAACCATTTTTTTTAACAATTATCATATTCAAAGCGACAAAATATATATAATTATTTAACGCAGATTTTTCAAATTCAAACATGTTTTCCATTTGTTAAATCTTCTATATATTTTTGGTTTATTTTTATTAGAAATAAATAATATTATGTAGTTTTATAATTCATTACTTGCATGATTAATTTTGTATAATTTGATTTGATTTAATTTAATATTATATTTAATTATAATAAAATATATATATTTTTGGTTTATTTTTATTAGAAATAAATAATATTATGTAGTTTTATAATTCATTATTTGCATGATTAATTTTGTATAATTTGATTTGATTTAATATTATATTTAATTATAATAAAATATATATATTGATATAATTGAAAAGATTATTGCTACTTGATCATGAATAAGTATTTTTATTAATTTAATTATTATAATATAACATAATTTTATTTATTATAATTTTTTTAATATTATAAATTTCATGCACTCTGCGTTAGTTGACATGTGCTTGTATATATATGTACGGTGTTGCACTTGTGTAAGCACTATCGATTTTTTAATATAAAATCACAAAAAAAAAAAAAAAAAAAAAAACACACACACATACACACACTCACACATTTGTAAAATTGAGACACCCATTTACAGTCTCTCTTTCTCTAGATTATACAAAGGGGAAACTAAAATTGATACATACTGATACCGTGATCTCTGATCCTCTGTCTGACGCACAAACACAGTAGAAAAGGAGAGACTCAATCCTCTTGCAATCGGTGACGTTCTTTACTGAGTGGGTTCGAAGTGGGTAATGCTCTAAGCAGACATGGTAAATTCGCAGTCTCCATTAATTTACACGCTTCTCACGTTTGTGTTGTTAGGAATGGAAAAGGTTGCCCAGCTGTTTTTCTTAAGAATTGCGAGATCTAGGTCTTTATGAATTTCCAGTTATTAGCTTACCCACATACATTATACTGATCGTAGATTTATCGTGTCGCATCTTTTTGAAGATTATGAGATGCAGAATTGGGTGTACGAACACCTGAATTCTACAATGTGGTTTTTTTTTTTGTGATATGAGTTGAGTGTATGTGTGGTTATGATCACGTTTTGGTGTTTCTTAGCTTTCTGGTATGGTGCTTGAGGGAAAATTTCGAACTATGATTTACTATTTATGGTGCTCTATTTGAACTTGGCATGATTTTACTATGAGATACTTTTTTTTATTTATCTCATACTGAATCGATACAATCCGGGTTTAAAAAATTATCATAGCTCATAAGATGGATGAAGCAATGGCCATATTAGTTATGTATTCTGGTGAATTTTCTTGACGGTACATGATCACACACCAAAGATATGTAGTAAGTAGGTGTGAGTTACTAAATTCAACTTCTTATCTGGATATTGAGTTCATATGAGGACATCCTCATGGCAAAACATTTCACGTGCACTGTTTTTCTTTGCCATCTGTAGTTTTGAACTGTGATATCAGGTGGCAGCTAGGTGTCATGGCTATGACTATATAAAGGGGGGAAATGATTCGTCTTGCCAAATTCATACCCTTGTTATTATTTCAGATATACATATTCATATAGTTTAATATCTCTGATACTTATTTCTTAATAATTTACGATTTTCATGAATCCCAACGTCAACTACATAGATGTTGATGTTTATGGGTAAACATTCTTATCTGCCAACTTTTTACTAATGAAGTAAATACAATTTTAAAGTTTACGAGCCCTTAAATTTATGTTTTATTGCTCCTCAAACTGACTTCTGATTGAAGAAAAATTCTTAGAATGGAGTTCAAAGTTAGCTATCGAAACAAACACATTTTCTTTTTCATGGGAACCTATCAACGTCCCTGATCCCCAAAATCTGTTTAACGCGGAAGATTTACCTGAATTTTTACTGATAACTTTCATGGACTTTGTCATATTTGGTTAATGTTGTTTCCCATTATTTGAATAGTGAATACACAGGGTTCTTTTTTGTAAGCAGAAAGCCTTGAAATCTACCATTGTCGATAGCGTCTTGTGTGTTTATGTTGATAGGTTCTGGCTTTTCAGTTCCTTCAAACTTCTATCTCTAAAGATGCACTTATACCATATCTGCTCATGGAGATGGTGTTCTTATATCCTTTTGATCATTATGCATCCAGAGGTGACTACAGATGAGGACTGAAAGCTCCTTCTTAGGGAATTAATTGACATTTGGCTTTATCATTATTGATTGCAACTTTACTATCTCTCTATCTTTCGTCATCTTTGTTTCCTTTATTTGGTAGGAGTCAGCTCATTTCAATGGTTACTTGCCATTTGCATTTTACTAATGCTCGTAATAGTTTGCCAAATGGTTCACATCAACAAAAGTTTTAAGTAACAATTGCTTTCATCTAAAAAATGAGAGCAGTAAGTAGAACTACTGCTGCTAGTTGATCTCTCAGACAGGCAGGATTCCTCATATAAAAAAGTTACATATTGAGCACACATTGATGGGTGCCTTTTTGAGCATACAATTTCTGCATGTGCATTGATGTCTTTAGTAAGTCAAAGAATACATATTAAAGCTTCTCTTTGTTGTGCACACTTGAAGACCAAATTTCTTTTACACTTGAGTCCTGAATTATATGAGTTTCCTATCTGCCAAAAGGACCAGAATTTTAATTTGGCGCAGAGAAACTCGACTCTCACTAGCCACTTATTAAGCACGCTAGTTCTTTCTGTACCTGTTGCTAAATAGCATTGCAATTTTCTGTGTCTGCTTTGCTTCAGTTACCTGTGTGTGTGTGTGTGTGTGTGTGTGTGTGTGTGTGAGTGTTGAGTTCATATTTGTCTGACAGGATAAGGAAGCAATATTTTCTATTGAAATGTTGTCTTCATTATTTGTCTGTGACAGGAAAAGGAAGCAAAGAAGGAAGCTTTTAGAAAGTACCTGGAATCCAGTGGGGTTCTTGATGCTCTGACAAAAGGTCAATTCCACTTTAACGATGCCTTTTTTGACTTACTAATTACTGTTAATGGATTTAATCTTCTTTTTTCTCTATTTCTAGTGTTAATATTATTTTCATTCAACTGTAGTTCTCGTCGCGCTATATGAGCAGAATGACAAACCTTCCTCAGCTATTGAGTGAGTACATCATGCATAATCCATAATTGTTGCTTACTCATATTAGTGGTTTCTTGTGTGTATACTTGTATGTTTCCAGCACACTATGGTATATCTGAATTTGGTTCAATAATTCTTTCTTTTTAGTTTGTGATAGAATTGCCAGATTAACTAGGTCAAGTGCTGGAGATATTATAATAAGATGCCATAGAAGCGTGGGCTTGTGACGGTGGTTCCGTCTTTGGTTTAAATTTTCAGTTATCAGCATCTCTTTGCATTAATTGTAATTTCATTGCTGTGAAGTGAGCCGTTTGAATTTATGGCCTACTAGATTCGTCCAACAAAAGTTAGGAGGTCCAGGTCTGGCGGAATATGAGAAGCTACAAGCTGAATTGTCAGATTTACAGACACGATACAATGAGCTTTTGGCTGCGCACCAAGAAAAATCTCGAGAGGTATCCTAATTTAGTAATCTTGTTCTACTGTTCTTGTTATTTCAGCTTTGTCACTTTAGAACCTGAATTTTTAATCCTGGTTAGAAATGGTAAAAAGAAAAGTATGATTCCTTTAGTATCCTCGGGAAACCTACACAAGTAATTTATTTCAGATTTACATTCATTGGTAATTCCTTGACATAGTTTTTATTTACTTATTTATTTTTTGCACAATCCACTAAATCATCTTTTTTTCTCTTTAAAATTATATTAGGTTGAGTTAATCTGCTTAAAAATGAGAAATGCATATAGCTTTGAAATCTAGTTCCAGGTTTGTGGGATTGGTCTGGGATGATGCACTAGAGAGAATCCACATGAATTATCTTCATATAACCATATCAAGGAGAAAACCTAGACCGCTCCAAATTTCATGTCAAAGTGTCTCTCTGAACTTCCTCATTTTCTCTTATTCTTTGTACTGCATTTTTGGTTCGTTGTATTGTAACACCTGAAAAATATGTGAATTATGAAGACGCCTTGCAACAGAAGAACAATGTTCACAATTCACACTCCTATTTATATCACATCACACACACAGATATGTCTCTGTATATATATGTGGTCACACACACAGTCCAGAAAGTTATGCAATACCTATTCTGTTATCATGTAATTTTGCTTATATGCCGCAAATACTACCTTATAGGTTTCTCTTCTGTTCTCACATATTCTTGCAGTGCGAAGAACTTAAAAACAGTCGCATCGAAGCATCACCAAAGGATGCTTCAAAGGAGGAAGCCCCCAGTGAAGGCCTATGATGTTGGAAGAATTTCTAGGAATTTGATGTGTTATGTCAAGTGAAATGTAGCTTTTTTTTAGGCCTGCATGGATGTGCCTTTTAGAGCTGTGTCTGTTTTGTAGCTTTTTTAACATGAGAGTCAATTGATGTAGTCAACCCAAATTTGGGCAAACTTGATAGACCAAATCCCAATTGAAGAGTTGGAATCAAAGGGAATATGAGTATTGTTCCATAATATAAATTGCAGAGGAGTAATGTACTAAAACCTAAATGCTATGTTGTTTTGCATAAGGTCTTTATAATTATTTTTATTTTTTTGTCGATTTTTATTATTTGATATTGAGTTGGTCTCTCGTATTTACATGCAAATAGGCCGATTCAATATCCTCTATAAAATTAAAAAAAAATCATAAATTGCACCTCTTATTTTTGTATATACAAAACATAATACTTTTTTTGCAAAAAAAATAATACTTTATCAAGAAAAAATAATATTTTCTTTAACAATCTAAAAAGAAATTATCTTTTCTTCAATTAATATTAACATTTTTGTCATAAAAAAAATCAATCATGCCAGTTTTTGAGCAAGTTGCTCGGATTCTCAATTAACAACTAAGTTTTTTTTATATTTTTTTAGGTGATCGATTAATCTCCACTAGTTCTAGGCGGCCTAAATTTTGTATTTTTTAACCCCAAACATCTAATATAACATATTTTACCTTTATTTTTGTTCTAATTTAAAAAATATTATATTTATTTAATTAAATAAATATATTTTGGTTGCTAATTTAAAATGAAAAATCAATTTTAAGGATGACCTGCCAACAACAACGTATTCGCTCTTACAGCACCTAATAAATAGGTGTGAATATATGGTTAAAAATATGCGGTCTCCTGTGAACCGGATGGGATGCAGAAGGTAAAAAATCGATTAGAAGATACCTAACTCGGCCCCAGCCGGTCGATTTACCATAGACCGGTTCAATTGCCCGCCCGGTCATCGTAGTTATTTTTCCCATAGTCTCATTTGCGTTAAGCAGAAATCCTATCTGCTGGTGCGCGACTCTCTCTCTCCTGAAATCATCAATCATCTTCAAGTGAGAAACCAACCCTAACCATGGAGAGAGAAACTTCGAGCCGTAAACGAAGAGAGCCCGATTCGCATCGAGATAGGGAAGCATCCAGAGACCACCACCACCATCACCACCACCGCTCCAAACACGATGAAGAACGCCACCGATCCGATGAACACCATCGCCGTCGATCAGACTCTAGAGCTGATAGAGAGGGGAGCCGGGATCGAGATACGCGCCGCGAGCGCGAGAGATCTCAATCCGTCGAGAGAAAGAAGAGGAAGGAGAGGGGGGAGAGTGAGGAGAGGAGCGACAAGAGAAGTAGGGTTTACGATGACGGTGGCAGGGAGAAACGTCGATTTGAGGATAGGACGAAAGAGGATGATAAAGAGGGTAGAGAAGGTGAGGATTTGGGGTTTGAAGGTAAATCGGTGAAGAAAGAAACAAAGTTTGAGTCGCGTGATAGTGGAAAGCATAGCGAGACTGGTTCCGTTGCCAATGTAAGTTCCTGTCGCTATTATCACTCATTGCTTTAAACTTGTTGCTTCTTTGCGTCTTTCAATTTTTCTTTATGCTGTGAAAACAACTGTGAAGTGACACTGCGACATCATGAATCATTCAGACAGTTCATGAGCTAAGAAACTTAGTAGATGTAGGTAACTAGTGTGCGTTTTGTATGGAAATGATGCCTGTTGGCATAGAGATGATTTTTGTTTTGCTATCCATGCTTTGTAGTACTTGTCAGCAGTCATGGAAAATCGGTGTTAATATTTTTTGTGTATACATACTGTTCGATTGCTTCTCTGCATTCATAAATCACTTGATAGATTTTACGATTTTGGACCAAGGTATTGAAGAATGTTCACTATGATATGTAGGACACTGCGTGCTGATAAGGCTGACTAGATTTTCTCAAAACGTCTTCTTTTGTTTTTATCTTCAACCATTCCCAAATCTTATTGTGATCATTGAAGCAATTGCATACTCTTTGAGCATGTCAGTACGATGACCTCATTATCTTTCTCCTAAGTTCTTAAAATCATTTTGGAATTGGTGCTCAAGAAACTTCCAAGGAATTTGAAACTTTTTCTGCCTTTCCATGCTGAAAATTTGAATTTTCTGCATTCTGTTCGATCTGTAACTTTGTATACAAGTTTAATATTGTAATATTTTCAAAGTGGGTTCTTATGTTAAGTTCAACAATATCATACGTGCAGGGGGGTGCAAATGGACCAGTTACTGCACCATCTAGCACTTCACCTGATATTGTCGAGGCTCATAATGATTCTCCTGCTTCTAAGGTATCTTCAATTTCAAAGACAAATGAAAATAAGGGAGTTAATATTAACAGATCTCATGAGGTTCCTGGGAAATCCAGTACAGATGGGACAGCTTCAGATGCCAGCAAGAGTGGGGGCTTGTCCCTTGATGCTTTAGCAAAAGCTAAGAGAGCTCTTCAAATGCAGAGGGATCTTGCAGAAAGGATGAAGAAGATTACTTCTGTAAGTTCCCATGTGTTTGTTTCTTGCTTGCTTTGTTTATGACATTTCTGACGTGTGTCATTTGATATTCTGTAAGATAGATGCTTCATAGCGAGAGGGATGACATGTTGTTTTCTATTTTACTTGGGTCTGATTCTTGAATATTCTTTCCTTTCCTTTTTACCTCGTATAGTTGAATAGAGATGCTGGCTCAACAAGAGAGGGTAGTCCACAAGTAGGTGAAAAAGAGGCTGCTAAAGTTTCTTCCTCCAAAGGTATATTGCCAACACCTCCTCCTCCAGTATCTGCCTCAGTCAAGGTTCCTTCTGGAGTTGCGCCAAACACATCAACTTTGCCTGCATCAACATCGCAGATTGGTTTACCTCATCTTCCTGGGCTCACGGCCCAAAAATATGAAGCTGTAAAACGCGCACAGGAGCTCGCCGCGAAGATGGGATTTCGACAAGACCCAGAGTTTGCCCCCCTCATAAATATGTTTCCAGGGCAAATGGCCCCAGATGTTACCGTTCAACCAAAGCCTTCTAAAGCACCTGTCCTTCGTTTGGATGCGCTAGGCAGGGAAATTGATGAACATGGCAATGTGGTGAATGTTCCAAAAGTGAACACCTTGAGTACCCTTAAGGTATGTAAAAGTAGTGATTATTAAAATCATTCTTAGACTAGTGAGCTGCATTGATTTATTTCCACCCCGCCGTTTCACTTGTGTGTTCTATCTCCTAGGTGAACATCAACAAGCAAAAGAAAGATGCCTTCCAAATTCTCAAACCTGAACTCGAAGTAGATCCGGATAAGAATCCTCATTTTGATGCAAGGATGGGGATTGATAAAAATAAGTTATTGAGGCCTAAGAGGATGACTTTCCAGTTTGTTGAGGAAGGCAAGTGGTCAAAAGATGCAGAAATCACCAAGTTGAAGGTATTTTCTCCCCGGGTCTTGAATGTCATATTTTATAACTTACAGGATCCTGGTCTTACTCTTCGGAATGTCTACAGTCTCAATTTGGAGAAGCAAAAGCCAAGGAGCTGAAGGCAAAGCAAGCCCAGTTGGCAAAGGCAAAGGCAGAGCCTGATATAAACCCAAATCTGATAGAGGTAGGAGAGAGGGTGATTACCAAAGAGAAACCCAAGGAACCAATACCTGACGTTGAGTGGTGGTAAGTCAACTATTCTTTTCAACTGTCTTTTATATATGAGTAGTGCTGCAATTCTAATTTATTGAAAACCCAAGAAATATGCATTTTTGAGAAGGAAGCACGAAAAAGTTATTATAAATGCTTTGGGTAAAAGAGCTGAAGTTAATTTATCTCGTTTTTTTGGTGTCATTTTGATGTTTTAAGTGGGCAGAAGAAGTGATTAGTTCACAATTTTTAAATCATACTCCCTCCATCCCAAACAAAGATACACAATCATGATTGGTTTGTTTGTTTCTTTTTTTATTTTTTGGGCGATGGTGGGAGTATTACTTTTAGGGTATTCATGCACCGTGTACATGTTTTAGTGGTATGTACCACACGAACACAAGGTATAATACTTTTCACATATCCATGCTATTAAGTTTAGAGATCTACTATTTTAAGGCTTTGTGACTGCCTTTTTCCTCCATTGCCTGTAGGGGCAATTTGATAGTTTTAAGCTATCTCCCATTGCTAGGCTTGATATAGAGAACATGAATAATTATTTTCCAGTTTTCAGAGAAAACAAATAGGCATCTTTTAGACAGGAACTGACAAAAACACTTTTTTCTTTGACTTGCAGGGATGTGCCTTTTCTACACGCTGGCACCTACGGTGACATCACAGATGGCAACATAAACGAAGCTAAGATCAAGATGGACAAGATCACCATATACACTGAACACCCTCGGCCCATTGAACCCCCAGCTGAACCTGCACCTCCTCCACCTCAACCTCTGAAGCTAACCAAGAAGGAGCAGAAGAAACTCCGAACGCAGCGCCGTTTGGCTCGGGAGAAAGACAGGCAAGAGATGATCAGACTAGGTGTATTAGAGCCCCCGAAAGCCAAAGTCAAAATGAGCAACCTCATGAAAGTCCTTGGCTCGGAAGCAACCCAGGACCCAACCAAACTCGAAATGGAGATCCGAAGTGCTGCGGCTGAGCGCGAGCAGGCCCACATCGACCGGAACATCGCTCGCAAGCTGACGCCGGCGGAGCGACGCGAGAAGAAAGAGAGGAAGCTGTTTGACGATGCAAATACTACGCAGGATACTATTGTCTCAGTTTACAAGATCAATGACCTGTCTCATCCCCAAAACCGTTTTAAGGTTGATATCAATGCGCAGGAGAATAGGCTTACTGGGTGTGCTATAATTTCAGAAGGGATAAGCGTTGTTGTTGTTGAAGGTGGAGCCAAGTCGATCAAGAGGTATGGAAAGCTTATGCTTAGGAGGATTGATTGGACGGCTACTGTTGAGAAAGAAGAGGAGGATGAAGAAGAAGATGATGAGGAGAAACCGGTGAATAAATGTGTGCTTGTTTGGCAGGGGAGCGTTGCTAGACCGTGTTTTAACAGGTTTATCGTTCAGGAATGCCGAACAGAAACAGCTGCGCGGAAATTCTTCTCGGATCACAGTGTAGGTCATTATTGGGATCTTGCAGTCAACTTCACTGAGGACTCTTAATGTGAAGACTGAGTGCACATTTTATGGGATAGTGACGTATTGGCTGTACTTTTGGTTGTTATGGCTTGTCTGTGGTAAGATTTTCGCACTGTGATTTTTCTTATGTTCCGACTGTTCTATGCTGGTGTTACCACACTTTCTTACATGGGTTAAAGAACCTGTATGTGGGTCTTCCCCCACCCCCACCCCCCCCAACACACACCACCCTCGTTTTAGAAGTGATTCAAAATATATATATATATATATATATATCTATTTACCGAAGCTCAAGTTTGAGATATGCTGCAAGTTCCAGATATATTAGTATCTTCGGAAAGTGATTAAATATTTATTTTTATGAAGTGATTAAATAACACTTAGCTTATGACATTTGGCCAGAACTTGGCAATAAAAGTAAGAAAGTAAGTAAACAGTTTCTGTTCATCCAATTCAGATGCTTAAACGTCGAAAAGGACCAACTGTGGAAAAAGTATTGATGATTTATGTAAGTCAATTTATATAGGTCTTACTTCGTGTGAGAGTTATGTTACTAAGGTTAATTAATAAAAAAATATAATTTTTAAATATAGTTTATTGCAATATGACTTTTAAAAATTGTCATTGTATGTTTTTTTTTTTTTTTGATTGGAATATTAGTCTTAATTCATGGTTAAATTGCATCTTCATAACTATTATTGAGCGATGAAATTATCTCAACTTCATATCTATTTTGCAATTTGCAGTTGCTATCATTGTATTGCTGACAATAGATAAAGTTGTTACGAGTATTTATTTATTTATTATTTCATTTTAATGAAGTAGATATGGAAGACGTTGTAACATTCCACGACAATTTATCCATAAAGTAGTTAGTGTCCAACTACCTTAATTTGACTAAATCTGCATAAGAACATCACTAGGGTTGAGAAACTTTTGCATTTCCATGCTCTAACACAGCACACTGGCATTAATTAAAATGTTTTGTTAGTAAGTTTTTTCTGTATCCGATACATCGTGTATCTAATTTATAATATTATTTATTTAACTAAAATATATTACTTATTTATTTGACACTATTTTTTTAAAATAATAAATTAGTAGCAATATTTTTTTGTTAAACAAGCATATTATACATCCGGGTGCACAATGCTTTTGACGTACATAAATTTTTGCGCTTGTTATTAGGTATATTAATGAATATATTCTTAAGAATTTATTAAAAAGACTCCAGGCTATATTTATATTTGTGCGATGATATATAATATATTTTATTAAATTAGTATTTTTGATAAAATTTTATAAAAGACTATCTTATGGGAAACAAAATTTGAAAATTTGTAATAATGTAACAAAGGGAGATGCCATCTAGAAATGACATATAGAATATAAAAAATTGTAATAATGTAACAAGGAAGATGCCATGTAGAAACGAAGTATGCAATATGAAATATTAATAAATTACAAACTAAAGATTCTGAAATACCCTCTTAACACAATATTCACATTTGGTTCCGCAAGAAGAGACCAATATTAGATGGTGATTGTTGTTATATGATACGAGGAATTTATTTCTATAAATTATATTGATAAAATATCATTAAATGTACGCAAAAACTTATATACATTGGGTGCGTCGTACAATCTCATGTAGAATATTATTTGTTTAGCTAAAAAATATTATTTATTTACTTGAAGAGTATTACTAGTGATTTCTTACTTTGAAAAAAATAGTAATATTTTTAAGTTGACAAGTAATACTGTGAATCGGGTGTATGGTGTACCCGATGCACAAAAAAACTCACTCTTAAATGTAATGTATGAAGGAAATATGTTATAAAAGAAACTCTTGTTCCTTATTTCTTAATAAATTCATTAATAATGTAATATTTTTTCTCAAAATAAATATATAGTGTACACTCCAATATTCTTATAAAATTTAACTGTCTCGATGTGTATATTATACATTAACAACAAATAAATTAATAAAAGTTTTTTGTCTCGCAAAAATTATTAGGAAAAATTGTTGATAAAGGTGAAAAAGAAGTAAAAGGAAAAGAAAAGGTAAGAAAATAATAAGAATAAAAAAATATTTATAGTAGCCAAATTAAATCATGAATTTCTACAAGTAATAACTATGATTATGTCGAACAAATATGTTATTTTATTTTTGTATTGAAGATAAACTTTTGATTCTATATTTCATAATAATGCTAATAATTTTTTTGACAAGGGTTATATTTCGAGTATTCTTTTACTCGTCGGAGTTGCATTCATGATAGACACGACGAGTTGCATTTATGATAGACAAGAGGAGTTCTTCAAAATAAGCAGTTTTATTTTTTTTAAAATTTTGGTTATTTTGTCCTAAAATCGTGAAAATAAAAAAACTTACTGATCTAATTCTCAAGTAAAAATATAGTTTTCTATTTTTACTAAATCCTAAAGTTATTGTCCTAATTTTACAATTTTTATAAATATTTTAGTGCCTTTATTAACTTGAATTTAATAAATTCTCTCACATGACAAAAAAAAAAAAAAAAAAAAAAATCCAATATATTTTAACTTTAGTAGTCGTGTGGGGCTTTTGTAAGGAAATATACAATTAAACTTTGTGATCACAGGATTTTCAATTGTAATGATATTTTATTGCATATTTAATTGTAATAATGTATGTCCACACACTCATATAAATATATATTTTTGGGAGAAGCTATATATACACACATATAGTGTAGTTACAACACAAAATAAGATATGTTGAAACCTTAAATAATAATAATTAAAAAAAATAATAATATTAATAACAATAATAATTTAAACTAGACATATGTAAAACGTAGAAATTTGAGGGTAGAATATATTATTGATGCATCATTATATAATTATATACATATAAACATGAAATGAAATAGAAATAACATGTATGTGGAACGTACATTTATTACGATACCAAAAATAAAAGATTAGAGTACATGAAGAACTGGAATACACAAGTATTTATGAAGAGAAAAAAGAATAATTGAAATCTATTTTCGATTTTTAATCTTTGTTATTTTTATGTTAAATGGTTGGGTGAAAAAAAGAATTATTACATTATAATTGTACAAAAATATAAAATTTAAAAACATGATATGAAACCTCGTCATGTAATACTATTCATTTTGCATTTAATTTCATGCAAGCTTATATAATACTTCTATAGCTCCACGAACATTTTTTCTTTTCATTATATTCTTATTTCACAAAATTTATGATGCAAAACTCAATCGAGAGTCGATGTTTTCATTAATAAAAAACGACAATATATAAATAACACCAAGGTATTCACGTACAATCCTTGCAATTCATTGGTTTTTTTCTACATTATAACATAAGACATACTTGAAGTGGAAATTTTAACTCTCTCTACACACACACACACACACACACATATATATATATATATATATAATCCATAGATATTATTTTCTGACATTATTTTTTACCTAGTATGGATTGCGCCCTTGATTCCAACCATACGATTCATTGTTCATCTGTCCACCATTATGAAGCAATCCACCCGCCGGCATGTTATACACTCCCAGCGCTGGCGCATCCTGCATTCCACCACCTTGCTCCGCCGCAGCCACCCCACCACCTCCCATCTCACCACCAGCGCCGGCGCCCGCGGCTTCCTCCTCCTCCTCCTCCAGCGGCAACCTCTCGTACACCGCATTTGAAAAAGTCGAAGCAATCACCATTACAGGTCCAGCAGCCACCAAAGACCCCACCACAC
Source organism: Caryopteris x clandonensis (assembly GCA_028749325.2). Classification (NCBI taxonomy): domain Eukaryota; kingdom Viridiplantae; phylum Streptophyta; class Magnoliopsida; order Lamiales; family Lamiaceae; genus Caryopteris; species Caryopteris x clandonensis. The sequence goes on along the minus strand of JAPYKT020000027.1, from coordinate 2,122,732 downwards.
TGCCCCCCACCACCTGCCCCTGCCCACCCGCCAAGTACACCGTCAGCCCCGTTGACCCCGGAGGCGACGGCCCCGGAAGAAACGAACCCGTCAACGACAGAATCTCGAACCGACCCTGAAGGGCGACAGCGCCGGCCGCCGACGGCTGCCTGATTGTTACGTTAGTCACTGTTCCATTTGCACTGAGCACGCAGACCCCCCTCTGCCTCCGCCTCGCGAACTGCGCGATGCACTCCGCCACATCGGAGCCGTTCGCCACCTCCAGAACGTGGCTGCGCAGCGCGTTAGGGCTGTCCCGAGTCACGAAGATCGGCGGTTTCGGCTTGTTCTTCGAACCTGCCGGCCTGCCCCTCGGGCGGCGAGTCGGAACCTCAACTGCACCCTCCCTAGGCTCATCGCTGTGCTCCCTTTCCTCCTCCTCTCCGCCCCCTCCGCCGCCCCTGACGGCGTCGTTCATGGAGATGCTCAGATCTGGATTCTTTATAGCTGAAGAAGAAGCCTGAAAGTTTCCCATGTTTTCATTCACAGACATGCCGAGATCCGGTTTCCTCATAGCAGGCGATGTTGATGAGGACGAGTCAACTCCTGCGGCTGCTGGTAAACCTCCTCCGCCAGCCCACCACCGGTTCGTCATCTCAGCTCAAAACTTTCCAGAAGAGAATATATACTACAGAAGATTAAATTTTCTTGATCGTTTCTTTAGGTTGAAGAATCAAGAAACAAAAAAACTCAGTCGATCACACTATCTTGAGAGTAGAAATTCTAGCTTGCTGGGTTCATCGGGAAAAGGAAAACCACTAGGAATTAAGAAACCTTATTTGATCAGAAAAGATAGAGCAGAGCACATTAAAGAAATAACAAAGGGAGAAAAAGGGTTAAGGTGAGTTTGAAGACTCCATGGATTAAATAAAAAACAAGGATGGATAATTATTAAGAAAAGGGTTTGTTTGGTTTAGGTGTGTACGAACGCGTCAAAGTATTCGTTTAGCTGTCTTTTTCTGTGTCTCCTTCTCTCTCTCTCTTCTTCTTCTCTCTCTCTGACAGTGACACGCACTGCAGTCTGCATATAATAAGATGAATACTCCATTTTTGTTGAGAAATGAGAAAGGAAAACTAGGGTTTTCGTGCATTCACATGAGCATGGATGAATCCCTAGTTGAAGTATGAGAAGTGGATGGCAAGCCGCACGGCGATTCGGACCATTATTTATCACTTACCCATATTATTAATAATTATTATTATGCACAAACTATGTCTATGTAATAATTAATTATTATTATGCACAAACTATGTCTATGTATTGTGCAACTTAATTTTTAAAATTATTTTTTAATTAAAATATATTATTTGTTTATTTTAAAAATATTATTATTATTTTTTATACTTTAAAAAAATAGTAATATTTTTTAGTTAAACAATTAATACGGTTATCGAACAGACGTTGCACCCGATGTACAAAAGAGTTATTATTATTATTATTATTATTATTATGGGTTAAAAAATAAAAAAAAATCATTGATTTGATAATTTACTATATTACATTTACATATTTTTATTTTGCCATACAAAATATACAACTTTTGCATACACGTTGACATATTTTCAAGTGCCACGTCATTTTTCGATCGACATATGCGGAACTTAGAAAAAATATTTCCACATTTCCATACTAATACACGAGTTTTACACATTGCCATATCTTATCTTTTTATGATAATTTTCTCTCTTTACTAAAATATATAAATATAAATATGTGAATGCATAAGCATATGTATATATACGGTATATACCTTGTGTCATTTTTTATTCAAATAATTATAAAATGAAAAATGATTAGAATTACATATGATTATAGATTATATAGTATTTTAGTATTTAAATTACTTTAGATATTAAAGTAGGATATATTGATATAACATAAAATTAGCTATATCATATTCACAAAATTAAACTACAAATATAAAAATAAAAATAATAATAACAATTTTGTAGTAATATTTTGAAACCAATGAATTTTTTAAAATAATATTTAAAACAATTAACTCATTAAGAATATTTATATAGCTTTATAGAACAATATTGATATAATAATTTTGTTATTATTATTACAACTATTATAATACTTCCTCTGTCCCAAAAAACGATATAAGAATTTGAGTGATGTACCCCGTTTTATTTTTATCAAGCAAATGAAAGTACATTGAAGCTTCAACTAAGTTAAAAATTTTAAACATGATTTTTGCAAGGGACAATTTGTTTTAGAACAAAACTATTTTAATACGCCGGAGCGAGTAATTATTATTATTATGAATATATATTTCCTATTTTGAAATCAGATAATGAAATATATTTTTTCGATTTAAACAATATTGATGTGACAAATATAATTTATTCACCTTCTGAAATTTAAAATTTGATTTTCAATTGAAACCACCTTTTGAAATCTTAAAAATATTTTATTTTCCATATTAAATAATTACATAATGTCACGTCTTTATGTTTTTGTTCTTTTTCGTTTTACCATTTTTATAAATTGCAACTAGCTAATTTTTTGAAATATTTTTTTTTAATTGAATTGATTATTTTAGAAGTATCACTCAAAATTATTGTTTATATATTTATATTTTAATTAATTTTATTTATATGTATATCATATAGCTCATTTAATTTTATATCAATTATTTTTTATTTTAATATTAAAGTATGTTATTTATATTATAAAATAACATACTCATTGATAAGATAAACTAGTTTTGAAAATTATAATATATTTTCATTTCATGTTTGCCCATTCATATACAAGAAACGTATTTTTATTATTTTACATTCGTGGAATTGAATTTTATTTTTTTCTTAAAAGAAGTTGCAAGTTTGGTTCTTTTCTTCATTTCAAGTTGTGATAACTTTGAATTTTGTTGTAATTTTTGCAGACGAGAGCAAACATCGTCGCTAAATATGGGTTTTACGATAATATATTGATATTTGCAGCTAATATTTGCGATAAACTCAATAATTTGTCGCTAATTTCTATTTACAGCAAAAGTTTATATTTTTTGTTACCAAATTTACCTATTAAACAACAGAATTTCAATGCAAACACTTGAATAATTTTCAAATTAGTTTATTTTTATTTAATTATCAAATAATTTTCTAATTTTTAAAATATATTAGAACAACTTTAGCAGCAAAACAATTTAATTCATTGTAAATATTAATAAGAAACAGTCTATATATTTATTTGTAAGAAACAGCCTAGTTAGTTGTAAATAAGTTAATTGATCACATAAGATTAGCAATAAATTTAAAAAAATTGTCACAAATTTTGCAGTGCCGTACAAAACTTTATCGCAATTATATATCATTTAGTCATTAACGACAAATGTTGATATTACCAATCCAACCTAAAATCAATTTCAAGGTAGTTCAGACTCGCTTCATCAAAGAAGATGCAGCTAAACTATCTATCAGTATTTTAGTATAATATTTATCGATTTTTCTCGAATTTCATTGGACATATAATTGTTTCTTCTACATTTTGTTATATTTCAAAATCAAAATTTTTATCACTTTTCTCATAAATATTATATAAAAATGAGATGGAAAAAATATTATATTTACTTTTTCAAAATATTTTGATTACAATAAACATATTATCTTTTTATACTATTCAACTCTCTTCATGGATGTTGGTTCAAATAATTTTAAAGTATGAACTAATTTTCTAAACTTTCTCTAAGTTTATTCATAGTGGGATTTTTTTCCCCAATAAATTTCATGAAAATTTACATATAATAATTCTTAAGAAGTTCTAGAGTTTTTTTCGCGATAAAAATAGATTTCTTTAAATATTCCTAACTCTGTTCAAAGTTTTCTTATAACTATAATATCGAAAACTCATATAATAAATTTTTATAAAATTTTAGATATTTAATTAATTAAGATTATAAAAAAATTGATTTTTTTAATTAGAAGATTTCATAAATTTATTTGTTTACAAGAGAGAAATGATGTTTACACCTTATGAATTTTCCTATTGTACTAATAGCAAGATACAAAACAAATGCTTATCATTTGTTTGACGACAATTTGCTTATCGTCGGATAAATCAAATTTAAAAGTCATATGATATATTATATTTATCGCTCCATGTTCACCCATTCATATATAATAAATTATATTTTTGTCATTTCGTATTCGCTCATTCATGTAAAAAGGTCCATCGTGTTCATTCCTTTAGGTTCTTTTGATGGATGCACATTTAAAGATACGATTTTGAAATTTGTACAAGTATGAATATGAGATTTAAACTTTTTATATTATTATTTTAATTTTTCGTTTCTTAAATTTTGTGAATTATAATTATGACGATGGATTTTCGTTGGGTTTTTTTGTTAATCTTAAATATAATAGCACCTTTCTTATATTAAAATAAATCAAATTATATAATTGTGCATAAATTAAATTTGATCAACGTGTTAAATTTCATAAAATGATTACTAATTATAGCACATTACATATAATTAAACTTCAATTCAATCGATTTCAAAAGCTAGGCTAGGTGCACGATTTTTAATTAATTTTTAAAAATAATAATACAACAAATTACAATTAAATAAGATAAAAATATATTGAAATATTAAAAAAATCAGAGGATGTTTTAGGATATTTGAATTATAGTGCTAAAAATGAAGGCATTGAGAATTATTATAAGGTATTATTATAATATTTTATTATTAAGATTATACTTTTAAAAAATGATAAACATGTTATTTTATTTCAAATTTCAAATTTCAAACTCTTCAAACTATAATATTGTGTACCTTATGGAGAGAATTCGTTTTTGTGATATAAACATTGGTTATCTTCTAATTATTTTCACTTCAATTTATTTAATTTTTAATAAAATGTATTTATTTATATATTGTATATTACGATATTTGAATTATTTTTCACAATAATATTTGTTAGAGTAACCAATAATATTTTTTGAAAGTAAGAGTAGTCTTTTTTAAAAGGGTAGAGAGTGGTACTAAAAAATTCTCCATTATTTATTAGATAATATTTTTTTAGTGTCAAAATTTCGATTCGAAAAATTTTATTCTACAAATTTGATATTATTATTTAGGAAATTTTATGCATCGGGCCTGATCTACAGTATTTGTTATTTATTTAAAAAATTATTTTATATTTACTTAAAAAATATTATTACTAATTTATTACCTTAAAAAATAAGTAATATTTTTCACTTAAAAGAATACTCAAATATTTTATCCATATTATTATTTCTTGAAAAATTTAAATGTTCAATGGATAAAAATATTTAATTGATGGGGTTGCTTTTAGATATTCATTCAATTGGAATTTTAAAATTGATGGAGGGGCAAATGTGTAAATATAACATCCTTGATCCCGACATTAGGAAAATTGCTCTGGCGGCTGGCATTGCATCTGCTATGCAGCTCCACCGTTTACAGTAGAACAATTTGTTGGCCCCGACTCTCCTCTCTCTCTCGCTATCTACGACACTCGAGTTCAGGGGGAGAGGGTTTTAAGCAAAGGGCATTAATATCGATGGCGGGTGATCTTTTTCAGGATTTGCCGCCCCCAACTGCTGCACAATCTGAACAAATTGCACATTCTCCAACCAACGGTGTAAGTCAAGAACCTTGTCCGAAACCACCGCCGCCGCCGCCGCCTGCTCCTGCGCTAAAGAGCGCTCTTAAACGTCCTAAGCCACAGCCTGAGTCGAAGCCTGAAGGTAATTTCTCTCAATTTCGACTGTAAACATTTTGTTATGTATATATTGTCTAATCATCAGGGTTTGGGTGTTAGTCTAACTTTCGGCGATCAAGTATTCTCATTTGTCGAGAGTGCACTTTGTGTGTGTAATTTTTGTGGGTTTATTTGTATTTTATTTCTCTTCGTTTTTGAGTTCTTGAACTCCTAGGTGATGGTTTGGTGGTTTCAGGATTCTTTTTTGAGGATTTCATGATTTTGCGGTTTTGTGGATTTCTCATTAAGGTGATTATACATTTTGATAGTTAATGTTGAATGTTAAACCATTTATGTTGATTTTTGGCTACTTGAAATCAAAACAGAATCAGGATGAGGCAGCAGATGAACTTTTTTTTTTTTTTTTTTTTGCTTTTCTTTCCTAGCAGACATTCTGATGCATAAAACCTAAATAAGTTACTAAGAAATATGTTCAACTTAAGAATTTACTTTCGTAGTGAACTTGTGTGAAAATTTACCCGTTTCAATTCTATATTCGCACTTATAAGTATTATCTTCTTTATAGAAACTGCAGCTCCTCCTGGAAAACGCTTGAGGTTTAAGACAACAACAGATGCCTCAGAAACCCAAGTAACTGAGGCGATGCAGAAAATAGCTTCTCACATAAAGAACCCGTCAAAGTTTAATAAGGCGTCAAAGCTTGCAATACAGTTGATTCAAGCTGGTAGTATCAAGGAAGCTACCAGTGATTATTTCTTTGCCGTACTTGAAGCTACTATGTCCTCCTTAACTAGGTGCAATGAACCCTCTTTACGTGCTGATTATCATGCATTATTCACTGCAGCTCAAGATGCAGCTCAAGTAAGCGTTTAAGTTTGTGCTCTTGTGCATATGCTTGCTTTTAATGAGGGTCACCATGTAGATTAATATAATTCTACTTCATGCAGTGTCTTAACAAGAAGCAGCAAAATCTATTAGGTACATGGACAATTAGGGCTGTTTGGGCAAATGATCTTTTCACCGATGACAGTTTTGTGGTAAGTTTTTATACATCACTATTATTTTTCTTCTGTAAATTTTGATATCCTTGTCTTATAAGATCCTTTGATGATGTTCTGTTGTTCAATGTCATGCACTTTGCTCTCGTTTATTGCTGTTTTTATTACCTTATCTCTGCAAACATGTTTGTACTTTATCAGGGACAGAGAATTGTACTATCTAGGATGTAAAATTAATTTCTTTCGGATTGGCAGCCAACTCTGCTACCATGTAAACTCTTCACAAGGATATAGGTGTACAACCTACTTTACTTGTTCTAATACCTGCGAGAATATTGAATTTTATCCAAACAGACATATTCCAGATAGTATGTGTCATATTAGGTGTACCTAGAAAATGTATTAATCCTACTTATGGTTATATTCTGTACCTGTCGAGGCTTTCACTGTTTTATGTAAAAAATTTAAGTATGGTGGTCATGGATTGGAGGCAGTGAAAAGTTTAGAAACAACTTTTCCGGATAGTTTTCTTAGCTTTATGATGTATGCTTATCATTCAGGTCTAGGTCATCCCTATATATTGTCTATAGGAATCCGGTATCTCCATTGTGATGAACTCTCCCAATTAATGTTTTGACTTTTATCTCCAATATGTGTTTGACTAATATCTGTTGGATGTTTCAATGAAAAGCTGATCTTAGTTGTTTTTATTTTTGCTTTAGTATTGCAGTCCATTCTAAATTTTAATTCTTACCGCCCTGTGTAGAATTGCAATTTTATCCCAAATAGCTTATGCTCTTCTTGTGTTCTACCTCAATGTTTGATACATTATATTTCGACCATTGTTCTTCAATTTTCTTATGGAATCAAGTGTAATTTATCTGAGATATTTTCTGCCAACAAATGCCACCTTGGTGAGCTGGCCTTTTATCATAGACATCTAAGCTTTCTGAACAACCCTCTGAGGCCGAGATTTAAATATAGGATTAAATGCGATAGCCGGTCACAGAAAATAGATAAAACTACTGGGTAGATCTCCTTGTCTTCTGGGATCACCTGTATCTCACTTCAGCTTTCCTCTTCCCCTGAAATTTGCTATAATGAAATGACTCACATTTGCTATAATGAAATGACTTGAGTGACCATTCAGATGTCAAAAGCAGACAGTGTTCAAAATATCTCAATTACATTGTTTGTTGCCAGATTTGGCCATAAAAAGTTGGGTTTCACAAGCCAAATACAAAATTTTCCTTTTCGGCTTCAATTTACTTCGAGTATGTTTCTGTGTGGATATTTGGTTGTGAAGTGAAAGTGGTAGTTTGCAGTGAAGCGGCAGTTGAGCAGAGGATACTGTAGATGAGAAAATAAAAATGTGGAAACTAAATTGTTACCTATGTATCAGGTCTTTTAGTTGTTTGACTTCGATTCTGAGTATGAGTCACTACTAATTTGCAATTGGCAACCTTCCCACCTTCATTAGTTGAGTTTTTCTATGTTATAATACTTTCCATCTTTGGCATTGTACTAAAGATATTTATATCCAGTTAAAAATTCAAACTGGTAGTTGAAGAGTAAAGTAGGAAAGTTAATTAATTTGACAGTTCATTTTTGCATTGCCATCCAAAACCCCATCGAAGAGAGGATAAAGCCAGCAATTTAGATATTTCCATATGGAGTTTATAGTTGGGTGTTTTTATGGGTTTGTTTGAATTTTTTACAACGCATAGGCCAAACAAACCCACTCCTCAGGTAGAGAGAGAATGATATTGAAACCAAAGCAACAATTGGTAAAAAAATGATATCGGGTTGGTGTGGTCTTAAAATTTGTTCAATAAAGTTATTCTCATATTGAGCTGCTGCCTTTATTAATAGAAGTTTTGCCTGCTAACATGTTATTTGCTATGAAAAACAAGTGCTTTATGAGATTCTTATTCACTAATTGTTTAGAAAATTACTTTATAGATACTTACTATATATATATATATATGTATGTATGTATGCAATTTATATATATAGAATAACTTTGGGCTGTTTGGGTTCTATTGCTTTTTTGCCATTTTTAAAACCATCAACTGAATTCAAACTTCAGATGCCTTTTTTCTTTTTCGAAAATAAATAAAATAAAACTGAATGCAGCCCAATGTAAGTACAAACCATAACTTATTGTTTGTTTGGTTGAGTTGGATTGCTTTTGTCGGGTTGAGATTTACTGCTACAGCCCTGAGTTTGTTGGTAAGATCCTACAAATTATGAATTAAGGTTTATGTCACAAGTTCACAATGCTTCTCAAAGCTTAATATTGGTTGGCAATCAATGTGAACCAACTTACATAAACTTATAAGAGGGAACCTAGTGTCATTCTCAGAAAGCTATTGCGATATTTGGCGGCAATGTGTTATTTCACAATGTGCTTAAACACAATATTGTTAATAGTTGAAAGAGAAACGTAGTACACTTCATAAGAATAGACATTCTTGTCTAGTGCGGATTCACAGACCGTCTTACTAAAATGAGGTCTATATCTCCACTTGAAATATGTCCTAATATAATCTTTATCTTGCTACCGAGATCACTTGGACAATCCTAAAATCCAGTATTACGAACTGAAAGATGCAAGTTTTTAATGTTCTAGATCGAGCTGAGTTATAAGTTTGTCCATCTAACTTGAGCTAAACACAGTCATTGTTATGAAGCATAAAAATGGGCTTTTGAGACATTTTATTCTGGATCTTGTCATTTTTCGCCTTAATTTTGTATGGTTGGAATGTGGATGTATCTTCGTACTTGAAGTTCCCTGTCTCGTGTCTTGGTTATCTCAGTGTTCTTTGACTGTCTGTCTTTCATATAAATTCTTGTCTATTGAAATATTGTTCTTGTATCTCTGATGAGTTTTTAGTAACATCTATCATCTATAGTCAGTTGCTCCAACTTGATGCTGATAATTCTCATGGCATTGGTGTGTGTGTGTGAGGACGTTATACGCCATTAACTTTAAAATAATTCTCAGTTTTCAAAAGCAAGTGGGAGAATAAAGGAAGCCATATCTGCACTTCCGATGGCAACTAAAGATGAAGACATGGAAGAAGCTGCTGCCCTCGAAGAAACCAAGGAGCTAAATGCAGATGGAGGGGCAAAAAAGGAACTCTCTCCTGCTACTGAAGGATGCACAGACGAAGAGCCCGATCCATTTGGATTGGATGCCCTGATATCCACGAAGGAAGAAAAAACTAAGACGAAAAAGGGGTCACTATCCAATAGTACAAATGAAGATGAAGTGAAAAAGATATTCCTCAAGTTACAGAGAGAAGCACTGGTTTTGTGCTTAGAAACAGCAGCAAAGAGATACAAAACTCCATGGTTAAATTTCTCACTATTTTAATGTTTTGCTGCAGAACTTTCAAAACTTTTTAAATTTCTTTTTTCTTATTTTTGCAGGTGCCAAACAGCCATCGACATAATGGCGAAGCACGCATTTGACAATATTGCAAGATTCACCAAACTACAACGGGATGCCATCGAGAAGCTCTGGACTTCAATCAGGGAACAACAAACGAGGAGAAAGCAAGGGAAATCGGTATCTGGGAAACTCGATGTGAATGCTTTTGAGTGGCTTCAGCAGAAGTATTCGACCGAGAAGATCAGCATTCGGCGTGCTGTTGGAGGCAGCGGAGATCGCAAATGTCAACAGTGGCTTGGTTAAAACACATTATAACATCATCAAACTGTTTAACAATATTGAAAAAAAAAATTGGGCAGGATATCATTGGATGCATATTTCATGGTGCATACATGTATAACAGTGTTCTTGTAAGATGGTCATAATTTTTAATTCATAACAGTGTTCTTGGTAAGTGATTATAGTTTTTTTTTTTTTTTTTTTTTTTTTTTATCCACTCAAAATTGGTAAAAATAAATAAATAAATAAACAAAATAAACTTGCTTGTGTGAAATTATAAGGTGTACGTTTAATGGGGAGAAAGTTAAATCTGTTCCTTATAATAAAAAAAGAAAAAAAAATGTTGTTTTTGGGTAACATCGACTTTTGAAACATTATTTTCATTTATTTTCCATTTTATATAATTACTTTACATTCTAAGTTTTATAATAGTCATAAAATCATTTAAATTTAAAAGTAAAAATTGTACAATTTTTTTTTATTGTTTTAATTTTAGTTGAAATAAATCATAAAATTATATTTTAGCAAAATTAAAAATGTATTTTGATTAGGGCTTGAGATTCGGAAATTAGGCTATATGTGGTTGGGGCGGGGGGGGGGGTCAAATTTCGAGAGAAAGTAAGGGCTGATGTGTAAATACGGGAAAAAAGAGGGGCGATGTTGCCGTAAAGAACAAATTTAAAACCCTAAAACCCTAATTTTGCAGGCACTGGAATCGCCTCCTCTATATATATAGGAAGTCCGCTAATCTCCTCATCCTCATACCCATTTCCACCAAGTTTTACAGAGGTAAATTTGGTACTGTGTGTCTCTCATTTGTTCTTCTGAGCTTCGTTACTTTGTTTCTGAATACATTTGAATATGAATGCGTGTTTGTGTGTGTGAAAAAGTGGAGTATCGCACATATCGAAGGCTTCATGGGTGTAAATTAATTCAAAGTCCATGGAGCTCAAAACTTGTGCTATATTAAATCAGATCCAGCAATCACTAGCTTGATCTCCTTGTGGCTGTTGTTGCTTTATCAGGAGGATTGATTGTTGGATGTAAATATTCTTATTGTTTGTTTGATTCAAAAATTGAGCTCATTTTCCTTTGATTCTATGTTCTCTGTGCTAGTTTCTATAAAGTCTTTGAATTGTATTACAAACTTTTTAAAATAAATCGGTTTCGTTTGTTTGTTATCGAAGTTATATGTTTTCTCATTTAATCGTGTAAAATATAGTGATTTTAGTAGTTTTTCTTTTCTCTTTTTCAGATTGCCGTACAGAATGAAGAACCCGAAGGTTTTCTTCGACATTTTGATCGGGAAATCGAAAGCCGGTAGAGTAGTGATGGAATTGTTCGCCGACGCTACTCCGAAAACCGCTGAGAACTTCCGAGCTCTCTGCACCGGAGAGAAAGGAATCGGAGCATCTGGAAAGCCATTGCATTACAAAGGATCTAAATTCCACCGTATCATTCCTGAATTCATGTGTCAAGGAGGTGACTTCACCCGCGGCAATGGCACCGGTGGGGAGTCAATTTATGGCGAAAAATTCTCCGACGAGAATTTCAAGCTAAAGCACACGGAGCCCGGCCTTTTATCCATGGCCAATTCGGGCCCAAACACCAACGGTTCTCAGTTCTTCATCACCACTATCAAAACCCCTTGGCTCGACGGGAAACATGTGGTGTTTGGCAAAGTTGTGGATGGATATAGTGTGGTGAAGGAGATGGAGAAGGTTGGTTCTTCTCCCTCTGGATTAACCACATTGCCTGTTGAAATTGAAGAGTGTGGTCAGATCGACGAGAAGTGATTGTTCGATTAGTATGATGATGTATGTAAATCGTTCCTAGTGATTTAGTGTTGCTGGATATTAGCTGCATCAATGTAATTTTATAGCTGTTAGGTATATTTGGATTTTTATCACTTGAAAGCAATAATCAACTGTGAACTTAATGGCTACTTATTATGTTTACCCAATTAGGGTGTGAATGAGGCGAGGTTCATGTCATGAAGAACTCAAACTCGACTAGTTAATTTCTAGTCGAGCTCAATTTCAGCTATAACTGACTCGATAGAGCTCTCAAGCCTTATCGAACCATTTTGCTCTTCAAAATATTTTATATTTATAAATTAATATTTTATTTTTATAATATGCAATATAGATAAAGAATAATACAACATGTTGTTTTTATATAGTTATAGAGGTGCGCACAAAATAGATAAATGATGTCAAACCTTATCGACCCTTCTTTTCAATTTTAACACACCTTCCGTTTTTTATTATGTGTCGGTTCTAGAGATTTTAGTTCAAAAATTGTCATCCAAATTTATTCCAATCCTTATTCCCAAAAGATTATGCTTTCTTGACAAACTAGCTTGACTCGTTTGCACTCCTACTTATCTTTATATGTAGAAAATCTTGAAAATCAGGATAAAATGAGAATATAAAGAAAAATAGTGTTAATAATCTGTAAGAGTTAATACAAATTTATTCAAAATATTTTATATTTATAAATTAATATTTTATTTTAAAAATATATAATATAGATAAAAAATAATATAACAGGTGTCTTGTCTTTACATAGTTATAAATGTACGCACAAAATATACAAATGATATCAAACCTTATCGACCCTTCTTTTCAATTTTAACACACCTTCCGGTTTTTATTATGTGTCGGTTCTAGAGATTTTAGTTCAAAAATTGTCATCCAAATTTATTCCAATCCTTATTCTCAAAAGATTACGCTTTCTTGACAAACTACCTTGGCTCGTTTGCACTCGTACTTATCTTCATATGCAGGAAATCTTGAAGGTCGGGATAAAATGAGAATATAAAGAAACATAGTGTTAATAATCTGTAAGAATTAATACAAATTTACTCAACAACAAGGAATACAAACTCAAAGTTGCCTTTATAAATAAAGGAAAAATAATAAAGGGATCAAAATCATCATCTTCCGTGCACCCCTCCAATACCTCTTGAGCATGCTGTAGAACTTCAATTCCACAACTCTACCAAAGTCTCCATCTTTAGACATCATATTATGCCCACAAATCTAACCAAAACTAGCAAGTTTTCGATCAAACCTTAATCCATGGGGGATGAAATTTTCACAATCTGTATTTCATCAAACAATCCTTTTTAATCCCATGCTTCATCCGGAATCTGATCGTTCTCTTCTCTAGGCGGCCGGACCACCAGAATCACCATCCCTAAACTCATCTCCACCCCCATTTCCTTCAACTTAACCCCTCTCTCCACCTTCAGCCCCTCGCCACCACTACCATTGCCGCCGCTAACCACCAGGTAAAACCCATCGTCCGACTCCACCTCCTTCCTTCCCCGATCGGCCACCACCAAGATCTCCTCCTCCCTATCCCTCTTCTTCTGGTCCTTCCACGGCAAAACCCCCTTCGCCATCGGGAACTGCACCGCCACTCCCCCTCTGTCCAGCGTCGCCACCGGGAGCCACCCGGGCAGCACCACCCACCGGCTCCACCCCTTCTCCGCCTGTACTATCCCGAAATCCCCAATCGTTCCGCACTCCCAGGGCGCCTCCTCCACCTCAATCTCCCTCCCCTCCGCCCTGCACACCGGCAGCACCACCACCACGCTCGACTCTGCAACCTCCCCAAACACCATCCTAACCACGGGCACTCTCACGAAATTATCCTGCTCTAATTCAGTTTCCACACCTTCCTTGTCCCCACGTTCCAAATCAAGCAACACGATCTGCTTTGCCCTCTCCGTTTCCGCCACCTCTAAAGCCCTCTCCAGGGCGGCCCTGCTCAGCTCAGGGACAGACGCCGTTTTATGCTCGTGTGCTTGCCGATAATACATGAAAGCCAAACAATCCCCCGGCGAATCCCCATCAAAACATTCCCACCCTCTATCTCCGTACCGCCGCGGATAATCCTTCATCGACCTGGCCAACTCCTCAGCTCTCTTCGCATCAAACCCAAAGTTTATAATAAACCGCGCGGCGGCGGCTCTCTGCTCAGTGTTCAAAATCCGGATTTCGTAGAGTATATCCGGCGAGCCAGGGGTGTCAAAATACGACACCGTCTCATCATCGGTTGCCTCGATAAGAGAATCGCGAACCTGGCCGGCGACGACGAGCAGGTTCTGCTCAGATGATGGAATTCCGGTGATCTCTTCGAGAGTGGAGGAGGTGAATCCTTCAGAAACCAGTGACGGGATAAGAGGGGCGTATTCGAACCAGCGACCCAATCGATTGGCGAGATATTCAAGGCGGGTGCTGGTGTCGAGAGTGCGGTAATGGGCGGGGAGAGGGGAGGGAGGTGGCCGGAAAGGTAGGTAGAGATTCTGTTGTTTCTGTGCGGAGGAGGATGAGGGGGAGGAAGAGGAGGGGAGAATGAGGGCGGAGACAGAGAGTGGTTTGGGCGGCCTCTGAGGGGTCAGCGGCGGCGGCGGGTGGTGGAGGAGGTGGTGGTTGGGGAGGAAGGGGGTGGAGAGAAAGGATTTGGGAGTGTTTGCGGTGAGTGAGAGCATGATGAGAGAGAAAACGTTATCTTGTTTGGGAAGAGAGAGAAAGGAATGAAACTATGGATGAGGCATTAGAGCAGTAGATAGTATTTGTGATGAAATACAAATATCTGGGCGCAGTAGTGTAGATCAACAATAGCGAGCAACGCCCCACAATTTGCAAAGACTATCCACCCAATCCGATCACACCATTTATCTTAAACTCTTAATATTAAATTTATATTTAAAAATTTTAATTAATGATTTTTTTTTTTAAATTTAAGAAATATCTTCAAATTTTAATTCTCAATTTAGATTGCTTTTATGTTCATCCATTTAAAGGATTTAAAATAGAAGTAGAAAAACAAGTATGGAAAATTTTCTTTATTTACTATCATAACGATATTACATCTCGTCGTATCATATTCGATTACAAGTACAAATATATGATGAATGTTAATTCGAATATATGTATTTTGTTTCATTAATTAGAGTAATTCAGGAAGACCTATGATGTTAAACACCAAAAAAGTAGCTTAATTCTCGAAAATTCTTTTGTGACAATAGCTGAACAACATTGTTAATAAAAAGTTGTGATTAAAGGCTCACCGCGCTCATCATCACCTATGACTAAGAAATCATCCACACATATCGAGATTAAAACAGTATCACCTACTTTCTTAAGAATATATAGGGAAGAATATGAGCTCGAGCTCCCAAAATCCGAAGATAACAAAAGCCTCTTCAAGTTGCCATCCAAATCATTTTAGGAATTTCAAGTTTTCAAACCATGTAGAGCCTTTTTTAGCTTACAAATATGAGATGAACTATTATCGTCAATTTATAATATACATTGATTCAAAAAAATAATCATAATGGAGCACCATTTAGGAAGATATTCTTGACATCAAGCTGATAAATATTTCAAATCTTTGTAGCAGCCCAAGTAAAGACGATTCTAACACTGACTAATTTGATTAATAGATTAGAAGTCTCGAAGCAGTTAATAGTTCGAATTTTTCAAAAAAAAAAAAAAACACTTTGCCTACAAAACCAATTACTACAATCTCAACATCCCAAGAGTCCTTGTGATCCCTTAGAATGAAACAATGTAAGAATTAGGTTTAGTAATTCTAAGCCCTTATTTAGTAATCATGTAATGAGAATAGATAATAGTGGTTGAGGAGCAAATGAAGGTGGAAGTTCGTTTTTAAAAAGTATATGTATTATTTGAGTAATTTATACATATTTTTTTAGTTAATCAAATAAAAATATATACAATAATATAAAATTTTATAGAAAAATATATTGCATCTATCGTAAAATAAAACTTTTGTTTTGTATAATAAATTAATTAATTGTTTACAAATATTAATATTTTTTATTAAAAATATTAGTTAATATTTATTTACAGTCTATATTTAATAAATAATTATATTTTTCACACATAATATCTCATTTTAATATATGTTATGGTGGTGTATAATCAAAGATAATAAAAAATAATTAATTTAATATATTATACGTAAAAAGCGGAGTAGAAATGAAAAGAAATTAACTAATCAAAATTTGACACATCATTTTTCAAAATTATTTCTTCTTTCAAAAATAAAAAATAGGCGTGAAAATTATAATCAAACTATTTTATTATTATATTGGTGCAGATATAAATATATATTGTTGACTTGCACTGAGAAAATAATAATAATAAAGAAAATACAATATTAATTAAATAATCTTTCACTTATATCTACAAGTCTTAATTATTATGAAATTGAGGAATTACTATTAATTGGTCAAAAGAACACTTTTGTGACCGCACGTGCACTATCTATAATCAAAACCTTTTGTTTTACAAGAGTTTGGATTAAATGATTATTTATATTTAATTCTTAGGATAACTTTAAGACCAGTTTAATAAATTGTGAAGTGTCTGAAGAGGGGCAGACAAAATAAATGAAAAGGTTCCAATCATATTCTATTTTAATCAATATTTGGAACTTTTGACTACCAAACTTTGAACTTCTATAAGACTTTCAAATGAAATATTTGACCATGTCTCTCAAAATCCTTCGTGAAGATCGGTAATAATAATAACAACAACAACGATAACAATAATAATGTATAATTAATTTTTATTTTTTATATAATTCTTTTAGTAAATGAGTATTTATGTAGATATATTTATATTTGGATGACTCTTCACTTTAACGTAGTCAAACAAAGTGAGAACCATTCAACCTCGGTCGAGGTCTAAGCCAATCTTAGCACAGGTTTAAGCGATTTAAATTTTATAATCTTGAATAATATATTATTAATGAATATTAAACAAATGCCGCATTCATGATACAAATTTAATAATTTAATTTCTTAATAATTAGATCAAAGTTTTTGGACTAATTTGACAATATACAGCACTATTCAATTTTTTTTAAAATATAGTATTGTTTAATTTATTTTAAATATAATATTATTTAAATTTATTAAAAAAATAGATAAAGTCGCATGTGATATAGGCGACATTCAACTCTTTAATCGCCTGTACTACATGCAACTTTTTTTTTCTATACTCGCTTGTACTACATGCAACTTCTCTTTTTTTTTTTCTTTTTCAATTATGTGTATTTCTGCTTGTGTGTGTTTGTGTATTGTGTGTTTTGCTTGTGTGTGTTTGTGTATAATAATAATAAAATTAATAATAATAATCATCATAGAATAATAATATTAATAATAAAATTAATAATAATCATCATAAAATAATAATAATAATATTATTATTATTATTATTATTATTAATTAATAAACAAAAATAAAAGTGAGCTCTAACTCGCTTGTACATGTCTTCTACGGATCGTCTAAAGGACTTCTTAAGATACACTTAATCGAAATGATGAATTGATTCAATTTTTTACATAATTAAAAAAGTGTAGCTTTGTTAAACTATTGGAAGAATTATTGAAAATTTTGAATCTACTCGTCATTGACGAGCAACTGTATCTTATGGAACCTTTTAAACAATCTGTAGAAGAAATGTATATGCGGGTTAGAATTCATTTTCATTGATGTTTATATTATTATTATTATTATTATTATTATTATTATTATTATTATGTGATGATTATTATCAATTTTATTGTTGTTGTTGTTTTTATTATTATTATTACACACATGCACATACAACATACACAAACACACACAAGCACAAATACACATAATTGAGAGAGAGAGAGAGAGAGAGAGAGAGGTCACTTGTAGTACATGCAAGTAAAGAAAAAAAAATCGCCAGTAGCACAAGATCATTAAAGAGCCGAATATCGCTTATACCATAGGCGACTTCACCTATTTTTTTAATAAATTTAAATAATAATATATTTTTTCAAAAAAAATTGAACTGTATAATGTCAAATTAGCCAAGTTTTTGTGACTCTAAAGCCATTAACAGAAAGACAAAAAATGGTCTCATAATTTGAAGTTTGAATTGACCAAAATTAGTATGTATATTCTACTGTGTACACAAACCATATAATTACATGAAAAGGTCTTGTTCTGCATTAATAAATGCATTCTATTATTATTATTATTATTATTATTATTATTATTATTATTATTATTATTATTATTATTATTCTTTTATGTTTTCTTTTTTATAACCAGTGTTCTCAAATTATTCAAATATTTTTGAAATAATCGGTCATCGTTTAAAATTTTAATTAAAACTAAAAGGTAAACCTATCCATTTGTGAAATAAATAAAGAAATTATTTTTCATCCATAACTAAATTTTTGTATTTTAAAACTACTTTCTTAAAAAATGGCTATTGATGTTGTTGGTAAGAAAAAAAGTGGTACGATCAATATTTTGTTAGTAGTACATAAAAGTTGTAATTCGGAACGAGCATGGCAGGCCAACAACTAAAATTAGATCAGGTCAGACAAACTCAAAGTTCCATCGAGCTGCTAATTTTTCAGTCTACCCAATTTAATCCGACCCTTTAAAACATACAAAAAATTATCGAACGAGTCACTTGGCCTATCTAATCAAGTCAAATGAGCCCGATAGCATTTTTGCTTTACATATCTATAATCCAACCGTCCTAAAATATTATATCAAAATTAAATAAAAATAAATAATTTTTAAGTTGTTATTAAAAGAAAAAAAGAAAAAAAACTATGACAAGTGGCTATAAATTAAATTGTCCCAAATTAAAGCCTGAAAATGAAATCTACGTTAAAGCATGTCGCCAATGAAACGCTTTGCAGCCTTTTCAAATCAACTTTAATTTGGAATTAAAAATAAAAAAATAAATAAATAATAAAAAGAATTAATGGTATATTATTTAATTGTCCACTCACATGTTACATGAATGTAATTTGGTTCATGCACCCTACCCACATCCAATGCTACTTTCTACACCAAAAGACTGAACTGAGCCTTGTTGGTCAAATGTCAAACATTTCACCCAATTATTTATTTTCTTTTATTAATCATTTTGTGTTTTATGTAATTAATGCATGTAGAATAAGAATATCAACAATTAGAAGATGACATAAATTGAAATATGAAATAAAATATAATATAATATTATTTTAACGTATTTAAGATTGACATACGGATATGTGGTTTATTTTCTTTTACATATTTATGTCGATAAAATTGTAACATATTTGATAAAATTTTCAATTCAATAAACTTCAATTTCTCGTCTACTTCATATTTTATCGTCTGAGTTTCAATCTAATTCATGAACAAATCGTATCGTCTGAGTTTCAATCTAATTCATGAACAAATCGTAAAACGATCGTGGGTGCTTTGATGTGCATACGAATATTATATTTTTAATTTTTGTGTTAGTTTAATCTCTAGTTTAGTTTTTTTTTTTTTTTTTTTTTTTTAGTTAAGCTTTATGTTTTAATAATGTATGGGGCTTAAATATGAAAATTGAACAAAAAATATGCATTTATCATTTATTAAAAAATAATATACATATTTTATTATGAATGAAAAATAATAAAATATATTTTCCAAAATGAAAAGCTATTATGTGGAAGTAATTAAATTAAAGAGGATTGAGTGTGAAAGAGACAGAAAAATGATTGTGATTTGTAAATAAATAACCGTTGATGCGGTTATATTGCACCTCAGTTACTTTTGACCACAGTCACGTAATAGGCTTGTCCATTTGTGGCCATCATATGGTCAAACCTTCTTCCAAGTCCAGTCACCTTTTAACACGTGTTCACTAATTAATTAAACATATATATATATATATAGTCATATATAAAGTATGAGTAATATCCGGTAAAATGGTTGCACGTGTGATACGATTTAAGAAAATTATTTGTGTAACGATAAAGTATTACTTATTTAATTATAAAATATCACTATTTTTAAGGTAATTAATAAGAAATAATACACTTAAAAAAATAGTGATACTTTATAATTAAACAAATAATACATTAAATCGTATCGTACGTGCAACCGTTTCAGATGAGTTTTTACGATAGAATATTGGTAATTTAGAAGGGAAAATTTGCTGATGTGCTATGAATCAATGTTACTAGATGATTAAGACATGTACTATTTGAGTACCATGAAAACACTCCCTTTGACTACAACAATACTATGGGCTCGATTTGAATGATTTATTTTATTTTGTGCTTTATTATTTTTAATATGTATTGTGTATTAATTAGTGATGTGATTAAACATACATGATATGTGATGATTAATGTATAATATAAGATGAAATATAAAATAAAATAGAATACTCAAACTATTACGTGTCTATTGTATCTACACTTTTTACGGTATGATATTAAAATAAAATAAAGTAAAATCGAGCCCATTCTTTTTTATTAATTTTTTAGTTTTACTACATTCAAAAATATTTGTATTCTTTTATTTTATATAAATATACATATATATATTATCTGTAATAAAAATTAGACTCTTCTGTTACAGTTAAGAATAACAAGGCGATGATATTAACTGGTGCCCATCAATTCAATTCAAACTCTATGAGGAGAATTTAGATAGGATTAAATGAATTTTAGAAAAAGAAATTGAAATACCATCAAAATTTTGTAGGATACAAATTTGCGTTTTTTAATATCTAATGCTATACGAACCAATTGATAAAATTATTTTACTAAGGCAAGGATCAAACCTTCTTCCTTCAATAAGGAAGGTATAAAGTATTATGTTTGTCCTAAACAAATGGTCCTTAGAGGTGGCAAAATAGGTTCGACATGTCCTATTTTGTTCGGCATAATAGATTTAATATATTTTAGAAATATTTGATCGACATGAGCTCAAAAATTAGCAGTTTCATAAAATTTTGAGCCGACGAAACTTTTTCATTAACTTGCAAGCTTGACCCAGAGAGCTTGAATTACCACATTTAATTAGAGATGTTAAACGGGCTAGCCCTGTCGGTTTCGGGCTAGCCCTAACGGGTTTTGAGTTAATCGGGCTTCGGTTTAATCGGGTTAATTTAAACGGGCTTGATTATGGTGAACCTAACCCTAACCCTACCGGTTTCAGGCTAATCAGCCACTATCGGGCTATGAGTCAAAATAGTCAAATTATATATTTAAATTTAAAAATTTAATTAAATGCATATTATACTCTATTTAAAATACAATTTTAGATAACATTAAAAGATTATATATTTCAGAACTTTTATATCACTATAAAAATTTAAAGATTCAAACATTTAAGTCATATATACTATTTCATACTCTCAATTATAGCTTTAAGAGCATTCACTGTCATAAAATTTGAAATCATATTACATTTAAGTTCTAAATTTAAATGACAGTATTTAGAATATTCTAGTAATTAAATATAAATTTTAATATCTTCTACTAAAAATCAAATATGGTATATGAAAAATAATAAAAAATGGTGTATATTATTAATTCGATATTAAGAAATAGACAAATAAGAAGAAAAGTTCGGGCTATCGGGTTAGCCCTAACCCTAACCGAGCTAGCCCTATAGGGCTTCGGGCTAATCGGGCTCGGGCTAAACGGACTGATTTTTAAACGGGCTAATAAAACCAAGCCCTAACCCTAAAATTTTTCTGGCTAAACGGGCCAGCCCGTCGGGCCATGCCCTTTTAACATCCCTACACTTAATAGTCATGTAAGCTAAACAGTATTTTAAATTAAATACAAATAATATAAATTTCATATAACACACTTAATAAAAGGGATCCATCCCCAGCTATAGTAGCAGTAGTGTGAAAATCCAGTTAGTGGGAAGCGGACTATGTAGTGACGTCATCAAGTGATGCCACTCTTCGCCGCCATGTCCATTGACCCACGTGCGTTGGCACTTCTCTATATACCCTCACTTTCTTTTCCCCACATAAGAATAAATTTCCAGATTATTTATTTATTTAAATATACAAAAATATTTGTTTATAGATATAGTTGCCACTTCCCGCCTCTATATAAACCTTTCTGGCAGCTTGAAACATCTAACAGTATTCTTACACGACCAAATCCCACTTGTCTTAACAGCAACGAAAATTCATCAGACCAAGAATTCAAACTCCCTGTTACAAAATTTACACACAGACACACACACACATATATATATATACATATATATATTCTGAGTTTGAAAATACAAATAACTTCATATATTTCTTCATGGATTCTTCTTCTCTCCAGTACTCTCTCTCCTCCACATTTTCGCCAGAATCATCGACAGCTTCTTTCGAATCAATGCCCCCATACTGCGACCTCCCGTTCAACGAAAACGACTCCCAGGAAATGCTTCTCTACGGAGTTCTTGAGGAGGGGGCCACCGCAGCAGCGGCCGCCGCGACGGGGGGGCCGTACGACCAGTACTGGGGGGAGGAGCCCACCAGAGAAGTGATGTACAGAGGGGTCCGGAGGAGGCCGTGGGGGAAGTACGCGGCGGAGATACGGGACTCGACGAGGAACAGCGTGAGGGTGTGGCTGGGAACATTCGACACGGCGGAGGAGGCGGCGCTGGCATACGATCAGGCAGCGTACGCCATGCGCGGCACGGCGGCGGTGCTCAACTTCCCGGCGGAGGTGGTGTGGCGGTCGCTGAGTGAGATGGGGTACGGTGGCGGAATGGAGGAGGGGTGCTCGCCGGTGCTGGCATTGAAGAAGAGGCACTCCATGCAGAGGAAAAAATCAGTCGTGAGTAGAAAGAAGAGAGAGGAGAGAGAAAGGGAGATGGGTTTGGAAAATATGGTGGTTTTGGAGGATTTGGGGTCCGATTATTTGGAGGAATTGCTTAGTCTGTCTGAAAATTCTGCTCCTTGGTAAAAAATTATATATATATATATATATTTTTTGTAATAGATTTTTATTTTATTTATTACAAAATATCCTCCTACTTTTTATTTTCATTTTTGTAAGATTTTTCTAAAAAAAGAAATTTGTAAGAGTTATGACGAGCGTAGAAAAAGAAAATTATAACTATTAAGTCTCATGTATTTATTTTTGATGAAAAATAATATATAATTGAATATTAAGAATAGATTAATTATCTTCTGCGATATTTATTTTATTTTTATTTCGATGCATGTATTTATTTTATTTTTTATTTCGATGCGTGTGTCATATATCATATAAATTCATCAATTCGTACATAATTGAAGTAATTATATTATATATAACATAAAATACCATATTATAGTAGGTCATGCAAACTATATATTAAATGACAATAATTTGGAAATATTGAGATAATACAAATTTCAATTATTATGTGGGCCCAAAGTTTTTGGGGAAATTTTGTGGTCAAGAGGACCAAAATAATGTCTGATTTGACTTTTTGAAGTATTAGTATTATCTGGTGGAATTATATATATAAATAATTGGATTTACAGTAATTGTATATTTATATGTAATGATTGCATTATTAAAATAATGTGAATTTATGAATAAATATATAAACTCTATTCTAATTTAAAATGTCATCTTGTTTAATTTTACACTCATATGGTTTGAAAGCAAAGAAGTTGTTAACTATTCGATTTAACTATTAATTTAATTTATTTTTAAATAAAAATTAAAATTAAATATGGATTGTTCGATTTTGGTTCCGAAACATTATTTTTTATTTTGGTTTTAAATTATCATTTTTTGTTTCAAATTTGGACTAGGTCTGATTGTTATTTATATGATTTGTTGGATTATTTTATTATTATTCTTATTATTATTATTAAATTATTACTATTATTATTATTATTATTTATTTCCTATTATTATTATTATTATTATTATTATTATTATTATTATTATTATTATTATTATTATTATTATTATTTGTAATTGTTTCCAAATAGTATCAATTTGACGAGCCCAATGAGTTGATATTGTTGAGAATAGGCTAGAAACTGAATGATCTAGAGTTGATGTTTAATGGGCTTAACTGTACCAGCCCAAAGGCCCACTTAAAATAAAATAAATAAATAAATAAATCATATTTTGAATATTTACAATGGTAAATCAATATCATACATTATGTCTCGTTTCAGTTATGTAGGTGGACGCACCACAAACTCTCTTGCTGATTATCTAGCAATTTACTTTTCCAACATAAACTAGTTGGGTTGTCTGTCTTATTTCACACGAGGTCCGACTATCTTGATTTTACGAATACATGCATTTAATTTTATTTGAAGTTTATGGATCTTAATTTATCAATATATGCATTCATTTTTATTTGAAATTCGCACGTCGTAATTTTATGAATACATGCATTCAATTTTATTTGAAATTCTTGTGTTGAATTTTATTTGAGATATGTGCGTCTTGATTTTGTTAATACATGCATTCACTTTTATTTGAGATCTGCATGTCTTGATTTTATGAATATAAGCGTCTAATTTTATTTGAGATCCACACGTCTTGATTTTGTGAATACATGCGTTCAGTTTTATTTGAGATATGCGTGTCTTGCTTTTGTGAATACATGTGTTCAGTTTTATTTGAGACCTGCATATTTTGATTTTGTGAATACATGCATTTAGTTTTATTTGAGATATTCGCGTCTTGATTTTATGAATACATGCGGTTAGTTTTGTTTGAGATCTGTGTGTTTTGATTTTGTGATTACATGTGTTCAGTTTTATTTGAGATCTACATATCTTGATTTTGTGAATACATGCGTTCAGTTTTATTTGTGATATGCACTTCTTGATTTTGTGAATACATGTATTCGATTTTATTTGAGATCTGCACGTTTTGATTTTATAAATACATGCGTTCAATTTTATTTGAGATCTGCACGTTTTGATTTTGAAAATTATTTTTCTACAAAAACTTTAAAAAAATAACATGGAGTGCACCTAATTTATGTTATATTTTCTATAATCCAATTCCAAGATTATAAATTTTATATAACCTATCTGAAATGTCAAATTTGCAGCACCAAATTCAAGGGATCTTCATGGTGAAAAAACTCCAATTCTTCATCTTCTTCTCTATAAAAGGAACTCTAATTATAAGAAAATTAAGTAGCATTAAGAAAAATAAAAAAATCTCTGATATTTATGCCATAATGAGATTCAATACTCAATTATGTTTTATCTTTATAATTATTAATATTTTCCAAATATTTGCTTCGGAGAAATATTTTTGCATTATCGGTTCTTCAATAAAGATCTCTGTGCTCAATAAACTCCCTTCAAATTCACCACCACTAATTGCGCACTGTGCAGCCGGCGATAAGGATTTTGGAAACCGTATGATTCCCATCAACGAAAATCTTCAGTGGAATTTTTGCGAGAATATTTTTGGAAGATCGTTGTACTTCTGTCATTTTTGGTGGGGTTCGAACAATACAAGTTTTGTTGTTTTCAATTCAAAATTGGGGGATAAGTGCAATGCTGGCATATGTTATTGGACAGTGAAGGAAGATGGTATGTATCTCTATAATGAGAAGCAGCATAGTTGGAATACCTAACTTTATGCAACAAATTCAAATCAAGCTATGAATCTTTATGGATCAAGCATTTGTCAAGAACATGAATTATGTGTTAATTTTTAATTGTAATATGAATTTTAATTAATATATTTTTTAATTATAACGGCGATCGTAAATAACAATGTCATTTTTATTATTAGATGCGTTTTGATAAGGTTGTATGAGATCTATTATTAGAATGGTGAACAATTTTATATATCATGAGTTATTTTAGGTGCATAATATATGTTTCAGTAAATTATTATATAGACGAGCTCCAAACCCGTATAATACACGGGATTTTGTGTATAAAATAAATAAATTAAATACACTATTTAATCAATATGAAATTATCTATTATATTTTATATGAATATTTATTATTTTTATCATTTTAATTCTTATATGTAAAAATATATACTATAACTTGCAGGTTAAAAAAATTCAACGTGAAATTTGTGAGTATAAAAACTATATGAATCACAAATTAATTTAAATTTTAAACAACAATATGTAACAATATATTTATAATAATAATAAATTATTATTATAATAACTCTAGGGTAACAATATGAACCTGACACATGAATAAATTGAGGTGATGATTTAGGCGGGAACCTGAATAAATAAACATTAATATATATGAATAAATGGGGAAATATTATAAATGATACATAAACAAATGCAATTGTTCAGAGATTATACAAATATAAATTTCTATATAATGGTTCTATAGTTTATATATATATATATATATATATATATATATATAAAATAATATTTTTTACTTTTGTTTTCCGCCTATATTTTACTTGCAATTTTAGATAGAATTATCAGTATGATTAGCAAAACAATTGCAAATCAAAAGGAATTTCTATTAATTAGGAAAGAAAAATGTTTTAGATATGAAAATTTAAAAGCCGTAAATTATATCCGTAAAAATAATAATTTTATTAAATTAAAAAAAAAATTACTATTTGAATTGTTCATTTTTATGATTAATTTTAACATTGTAATTATAATTTTTTTTTATTTAACAGGTAAAAACATATGAATAATTAATACCATTGACTTGATTAATGTTATCTATAATATCGAAAATATAAAAATTCCTTATGTGAAAATCATATAATTAAGTGATTAATTAAGTTTTATTCTAATAGTAAGAAAAAATTGATTTTATGTAATAGATTAAGTATAATCATTATTTCTTTAATAATATTTTTAATATTAAATAATATATTTTTTTAATAATAAAGCATACAAAAATAACTTCCGTGCATAGTACGGGGTCTCACACTAGTAGTACAATTATAATACAACGGAACTTCGGTCAACTAAAATGTAAGTCGGATATAATATAATTTGAACATTTGATTTTGAACTTTTTTTTTAAATGCAGTTTCAATTTATACTCCATAATCAGCACTAGAAATGGGCACATTCCTGTTCCAATCGGAACCAGTGGTTCGAATCCTAGATTAACATTTTGATTTAATCGTTGATCCAGTTTTAATTTGGAATTTAAATACAGTCGGCTCAATTTTTGTTTCAGGAATCAGTAGTATGAAACCGTCAGTTTCTGTTCCAATTCAATTTTAGTTAAAAACTGTCGGTTTTGGTTTCAAACCGATGAATTAAGTATAAAAAATAAAAAATAAAATAAAAAATCAAAACTATAAAACTGACAATTCTAAAACTGAAACCGATGGAACGATGCTCATTTCTAATATGCACCAAAGTTTCTTATAGAGTTAATTAGGTTCTCACGTGGGACAAGGTATAGGAGATGCATTCTCCATCTCTATTCGGGTCTTCTTATTATTTTTTCATTTCTATAATGAGGATATGAGCAGAGAGAGGCCCGCTTAATTAAAAAAGAAAAAGAAAAAGCAGTACTTGTAATTATTTGATATGTTTTAAAAATTAATGCAAAAGATATAAGTTAATTAAGATAATTCTCTATCTCTCTCTCTCTCTCTCTCTCTCTCTATATATATATATATATATATATTCAAGGTTAAAACGAGAAGAATAATATCATCGTCAACTTTGCTCCTTCCCTAACTCGGAGAAAGAAAATCAACCCGGCATCCTTTTGATTCCCCGCGGTATCAAGGAATCTCCGCCCATTAGAAGTGCAACCCCCAAATTTTCATTCCTATGAAACTTTTGTGAATCACTAAAGTTAACAAAAACAAAAAAAATTAAAAGAGAAGTCTCTATTATTATTATCTTTCAATGTAAATTAGTATGTTCTCTCTTGCAATGCACGAAATTATTAAAATTCAAAATTACATAAAATTAATATTTTTAAATATATATAATTATGTTCAATAATTTATATATGTAGTATGATTATAATAAGGATATAAATATTATACATAAAATCATATGTGAACATTAATTAATTTTATTTATAAAATACAATCATCAAATTACTAAATATATAGTATTTTCTTTTTAAATCAAGAAAATTGAGTAAAATCAGGTATAACAATGTGACCATTTATTATTATTATATGCAGCATCGAATCTGTCACAAATTCATAATTAATTTGTTAAAATAAGTAATTATGAAGATATATGATTTTTTTATTGGTTTTGATAAAATTAGTAATATTACCAATATTAACAATTAAAAATATAAAAAATTAAATGAAATGCTTATTGATTATCAATATAACAATATTTCCTAAAAATCCGTCTTTTCATTTGAAAAAAATAAACAAAAAAAATTATAATAACAAATATAAAAACAGTCAAATTACAATTATATATATATATATATAATATAGATTTATAGATATTTATTTTCGCTTATGTTCACCACAAAGTCAATGAAGAACAACTTACAGTAGTCATAATCTTTAATTATAGAGATCGTAATTTAATTCTGTTACTTTTAATAATAAAAATATTTTAAATTTAGTAAATCTAATTTGAGTATATGAAAAATATTTGATTATTTTATATTTAAAGAATCATAACTCAATTAACAATTCGAGTCCAGAAAAAAAAAAGTTTAAAACTTATAAAAATAAAATATTCAAAAATTCAAATTCAAGATTATAAATATCTGATTTTAATTATATGTAAATTCAAATTAAGTCTGTAACGGTTCTCCATTCAGCACTCAATCTGTAAAACAATTAAATTTGCAGAATCAAATTCATGAGATCGGTTCAAAATGAAGAACCCTACCTTATATTCTTCATTTTCTTCTCTATAAAAGCAACCCTAATTACAGCAAAATTAAGCAGCAGTGTATCAAAACAAATCCCTTTTGTCACAATGGGATACAATACTCAATTATTTTACATCTTTATATTTGCCTTTATTTTTCAAACATTTGCTGCAGATGCACATAGTTGTGCCTTCGGTTCTTCAATAACGGTCGCTGTGGTCAATTACCTCCCTTCCCGTCCAAATTCACCACCACTTATCGCACATTGTGCCTCTGGTGATAAGGATTTTGGGAACCGTACGATTGCAGTCAATGGAAATTTTCAATTTAGTCTTTGCGATTATCTCTTTGCGAAAAGGTTGTACTTCTGTCATCTCTGGTGGGGTTCTAAGGATAAAAGTTTTATCGTTTACCAGTCAAGCTTTCCGGAGGGAGACTGCCCTGGTAGCACTTGTTCTTGGACGGTGAAGTTAGAAGGTATTTATCTCAACAATCAGATTAGATATAATTGGTGATCCTAATTTTTTGTGTAATAATTTCAGGTGTAGCTTTGAATGTAAGCGAATAATGAATAATTATGTATGTCTTTAATAAATTGTGATTTCTTTTTTCAATTGAAATATCAATCACATTTCTTGATACCAAATTACTTTGTTATTATCATTGTTAGAGGTGTTTGGAAACGGCTGTCTCTGATCTATCGTTTATTTTATTATTATCATCACCACCGTAATGATCCGTGAATCGAGGGCAAAAGACATTACAAACACTTGGAAAGGATATGGATATATTATCAAATTTGTTTAGGTAGCAAGATGTTGATTTTCAATTTGATATAAATATGATTTATCCTATATTATGGAGTTTTATAATATAATATAAATATCATATCATTTTGTCAAACATAATTTTTTTGAGATGGAGTTAAATTTATATATTTGGTTTTTTAGTTTTTAAAAGGGTCTTTTTTTCTAGTACAATTTTCAGGAGTTTTGTGGTATTTCTTATCATATATTTAAAAATATATATATATTAAACCCGAACAGCTGGAAAATATTCAAGTACCTAAAAGGGCTAGCTATATCAAAGCTATTAACATGGCCTCGCACAAGATAATTATAAGGCGACGTCACAGAAGACTCAATGCTCTTCATGGTTCAATGCAGACTAAATTCATCAACCCTAGATCGGAATCATATCAAGCAATATTGTTCTTACCAAAAAAATTGATACTTATAAAAAATCACACTCCTACGTTATATTTTTATTCATGTATTAATGCACACTATACTACCGTTGATAATTTTATTATATACACGACATGTTGATTATTGAATTATGTGATTGAACGTAAAACACAGAAGTAAACTATTGTTACAAAATATTTTGTCTTTAGAGTTTGTGTTTGGATTATAGCTCGTCAAAATTTTATATTGTTGCTAGTCTATCAAGGTCAATACCACTTTATATACATATATTGATATGTATGTATGTATATATATATATATATTGTGTTTATGTGTGGAACAATAAAATTCGTATTTTCAACCTACATTAAATTAATTATGAGACGTTACTACTAGGCTATTTAGATTTGAGCATCCCTATTTTAGATTCTTGAAGGTCAGCCAAAGATTTTATTTTTGAACTTCCTTTTCTCTAAAAGGTAAGAAAGCATAATGTAATTTATGCAATTATTAATTTTCATTTATATTTCTATAATCATATCCCTAAATTCTAGCATTTTAGACTTTCAAATGGAGAAAATTGAAAATTCACCGCAATCCCCTATAATTGATATTTTATCCCAAAAATGAGATTTTCATATTTTCTTTATCTTTTTTTCTTTTAATTTTAATTTTAAATGAATCTTATTTCGAATTTTTATGGTTAAATCCGAGGTAAATCAATGGAACATGAAGAGAAATTACATTTACTCTCTTTATTTATTTATTATTTATTCTTTTTGTAATTACTCTCGTCAGTTTTTTCTCTTTCTCTCTCTACTGAACTCCATCAATATCCTAACTTGAAATAAATCAACGGTGGAACATGAAGAATCGATGAGGATTAACAAAGTGACCCTTCTTTTAGCATTTCTGTCACTTGCATGTTGTTTTTAATTATTTTTACACATCAAGTACCGTTTAAAGATTACGTTTACTCGACATAGATTATATTGAACATGAAATATGTTAGGCGCAACGATCTGAACATATAATTCAGTGCTCCATTAAATAGTTTGAACTGCATCAGCAATACTATTCGATCGTTATGGTTGCAGATTGAAAAATTTGTTTGGTCAACCATAACCTTATTATCTAAATTTTATATCGAAAATCGAATTAAATCAACATGACTTTTCTCCATTCAACAGTCAAAATTGTAAAAAAGTTGAATTTGCAACACCAAATTCATGGGATCTTCATAATTAAGAACCTCCCATATATTGTTCAATTTCTCCTCTATAAAAGGAGTTTTAATTAGAAGAAAACTAAGCAGCATTTTTTTAAAAATCCCCTCTCTCAACATGGCATACTATACACAATTAATTTTTATCTTTATATTTGTCAATATTTTTCAAACATTTGCAGCAGGTAAGCGTCTCTGCTTGTTCGGTTCTTCAATAAAGATTTCTGTGCGCAATGAACTCCCTTTGGAATCATTTACGCCACCACTATACGCGCATTGTGCATCTGGGGATAAAGAACTCGGAAACCAGACGATTCCAATTAACGAAGATTTTCATTGGAACATTTGCGATCGTATTTTTGGAAAAACTCTGTACTTTTGTACTCTCTTGTGGGGAAAGTTGCACAAAAGCTTTGATGTTTACACTTCACATTTTGATATTAAGGACTGCCCTAGTAAAACATGTTCTTGGACAGTGAAGTTACAAGGTATGTATCTCAATAATCAGAGACAATATAATTGGGAATCCTAATTTTGTGTAACAATTTCAAATAAATGAATATAAGAGAATGATGACAATTCTTTATGTTTTTTTTTTTTTTTAATATATAAATTATGATTTTTTTTTTCAATTATAAATATGAATAACATTTCACAACATAAAAAAATGACGATTTCATCATTATTATTAGAGATGTTTGGATAAGGTCGTCTCAAATCTTGTATTTATATTGTTATTACGGTTGTTATTACTATAAATCACGAATCAGGGGCGAAAGACATATGTGTACTCTACCGACCTATTTATATACCTAAACGCTCTCAATTCTATTACCCGATCATAAAAAGATGAGTTTACATGTCATTATATTTTTTTCATGTTATTATGTAATAAAATAAATCAATAAATATTATATATGGAATTATTGTATAATACATTGAATGTTAATTAATGATAAAAAATTCGGGAAAGTAAATATCTATAATATAAGGTATATAATGATTTTGAGAAATGGTTGACTAATCTATATTATATATAAATTTCAGTTTCCATATTTTCAAATTATATTATCTCACTTTACATTATATTACTAATAGAGATATTAAATGTGTCAAACGATACAAAATTAGATCACATTAATTTTATTTTATAATAAAAAATAAAATCACATATCGTTCTTACTTTTTATGTCATTATTTATATAAAAATAAATTAATTAAATATTAAATATGAAAATATTAACCTATATTAATAGTGATCATTTTATTTATGTCAAATAACATCCTATATTATTTTGTTTTTTTTTTTAATTTACAATATTGATATTTAGTAATTAATATATATTACATGGTGAGTTTATAACAAGATTTATTAATAATTAAGATTGACGTGAATAACAAAAATATATGCAATAATTATTAAATTCAAAATTACAAAAAATATGTTTATTTAGGGTATATTTTTTATATTCAAATATTTTTTTTATTGTGATAATCCTTCTATATATATTTGATTTATTTTTATTATAAACAAATCATATTATGTAATTTCGTAATCCAACTTGCATCATTTGTTTTTGTAATTTAACAGTGTTTATTTAATTATAATTAAAAATGTATATTAACATAATTGCATATATTATTGTTAATAAGTTAGTATATTCATGAACGTAATTATTATAATTTAAAATAATTTTATTTTATTATTATTATTGTAAATATATAGTGTATTTCATGAGTTGTACCGTAGTATTTATCAATTACAATGGACTGGGTTGGGCACGACCGTTTGTTGGTTGTGCTACAATCCAACCCGTATTTGTTTATGAGGTTGTGGTTTGTTCCATCCACAACCCTACTCACTCTACACCTTTTTTTCATTCCTCTTCTCTCATCATTTCCAAGAAAACTATTCAATATATATTTTTTCACCCAAAATTTTTAAATACTTATAACATTTTTATTTCAAATTCATTTTTTATAAAATTATATCATATTAATTCTGTTCTTAAGATCTTTATTTTGACATACATTTAGCATATATATATATATAATAATCCATCACCAATTATTAAATTCACAAATCTTTATCTCTCATATTATAATAATACAAACAAAATTCTACTAAACCTATTGACATCTCAATAACAACCTATCTTATCACAACCCAAAACAAACACCACCTTTTACTATGAATTTAATTGTGACGCAACCTCACAATCCACAATCGATTGTGCTACGAAGACTTCCAATCTAGTCCAAAAAATTTAATAAACAGTGGATGAGAGGACTGAAATTGGAATTAGTTCCGAATTAAAGGACCAAAACACAGCAGGTAGGATTTAACTCGGTGTGCAAAAAACACAAACAACGTTGATTCATCGAACGGAATTTTCTTCACGGGATTCCAAGTTGACTTATCACCACAAATTCAAAAGGGACAATAAGGTAGGCTGCCAAACTCTACAAATTTGTGGTGGGAGAAATGTCGGATACTCATATTTAAAACGTGACCTAATGATGATATGTTAAAATTATATTTATTAATTTTTTAATTAAAAAGTTAATTCTATATTACAAATTTTAATATCATATTCGGTAAATATATAAATACATATTTATAATGAGTGGATAATTATTTTCATAAATATATATATATATGTGTGTGTGTGTGTGTGTGTGAGTGGGTGTATGTGATTCTTCTAGAAGAATAAGCAAGAGTGCTTATCAAGAATAGATGAAGAAGCATATTTATGTCAGTGAGAGAAAGCATATACTAATAATATACCTAAATAAAATTTCAAAAGGGGGATTCTTGTTCCCATCTTTATTTTTAACAAAAGATTATCCCACAACTTTAGATTGTTTGCTTTGATTTGTGTTAAGTATATGATATTTTAATATTTGATGGGATGGACCCAAACATAATCGAGCATTTACTCGTGGGCTCGAGCCCGGCCCTCTCAAATTTAGGATACAACAATTTCATTTTTTTTATTGAAAATTCAATATTAAATAGAAAAAGCTCGTAATTTATTATTTGCCGATGAAAATAGGGCAGATTAGACTTTAAACGAATAACTTGAGTCTAATTTACGTACGAAAAACCTAAAACTAGTCATTTTATATATAATAGATTTTTTTCAACTTAAATCTGTTTTGTTTTGAAAATAAGTCTCGTCTGAACCTACTCAAATTACTACATAATATTTACTTCAATACACTAAATAAAAAAAAATTAAAATTATGTTTATTATGCTTTTATTTAAAATAACATTATACTATTGATTGTATAAATAACGTATTTTCATATATAATTATTATTACATATACACACAGATCATATTATATGAGGTTCTACATAGGTCGACCCAACGGTCTCAAAACTTTTTTAATGGTCTCATTCTACTCTATAAAATTAAATAAACTTTATATAATGTCAATTATGATCTATTTATTAAAAAGATTTGATCAAATAAGGCCTTAAGTGCTCGTTAATACGTCCATCAATATTTTATAAAATTTTATTATAACAAAGTTTTAAGAAGAAAAAAAATTATCATAACAAAAATAATTATTTTACTTCAAATTGATGAACGTAATTTTTATATATTCAAGTGCTCATTTTGTATGGACAATCACTTTCGGTAACAGTAAATCATCACTTTGTTGTTGATAAGATAGTCAGGGCTATTCAACAAGAGGTATATACTTGCTTGCTTAATTTCTATCTGATAGATCGAGTTATAGGACATTTAGATGATCATGTACATATTGATTGTGTATTTGGTAGAGATTGGTCTATCGATGTATTGAGCCGTGTATATACTTTTAGACTTATGATCACGACATGTGGTCTTGTTTTAGTTAGATTATGTAATAAAATGCGATGAGTGTATGCGTGGGACTCCTCGGTTCAACCGAAGTAGTGCACCCATGTGTGTTGTATTGTCTCTTTCTTGGTATTTGCATTTTATCAGGGTGCTCTTTTCCTCGTTTGGTTGTGAGGTTTTTTATGAGGCCCGCCACATTTTCAATTGGGATTTTTTTTTCGACGGATTTGTCACATCTTAGGTTCTTGTATTGGCCTTTGTATTATGAGACACATTCTTATTATACATATTCCTAGAGAGCTATGTTGAATCCCCCGGCCAGGCAAGATTGCTTTGGTTTGTACACCCTCAGGTATGCCTGAGTATTTTATAATCATATTCTTTTTTTATTTATCTAATTCTACGTTTTTGACAAAAAAAAATATATCACTTTCTGAAGTAATTAATTATTTATAATCGGTAACTTGTATTGATGAATATTAATAAAATTTTAAAGTAGGATAATAACTTATAAATATTTTTTATCCATTTACTTCATTTAAAAGGAAAATGAGCACCACTGGACGGCGTCGTATCTTCCTTAATCTAAATATTACAAAGGAACCCCCACCCCAACCCACCCCACCTAATTTACATTCCTTTTCATAAAACCACTTTTCGCATTTACAGTCAACTGTTCTATTCACCCGTCCTCCCACTGTAGAGGAGGAATATTCCCTGCTGGGTAAAGATACTAATCCGCATCAGAACCAACCATCAGAATCCCACCATCAGATCCAACGGTGCAAGGGGGCTCTTCTTGTTTTCCTCTTGTTTCTCCCTTCTTCTGGCCGTCCTCTACAGTTCGCTAGCCTGTTCTTTTTACAGTGTTGTCTAGTTGCATAGTATTTCAGGTTTAATCCTCCATTTATGCTCTCTCCCCTCCATTGATCATCCATGGATGTCCTGATGATAAAGGAGAAATTTTTATATCAGACAATTTGTAATAAGATGAACAGAAAATACATAAGAATTAATGAAAATTTCTGGAGAAAACAAGGATCAAGAAGAAGGAAAATGGAAACAAATCATAGAAAGAGGAGAAATTTTACTTACTCATGACTTGCTCTGCTGAAAGCCTCCTGGATGCATCTCTGCAAATCATCTTCCTCAGAAGATCTTTGGCCTCCGAGGACACTGTCCGGAAAATCTTGGTCGGAAACCTCAAATTCCCCCTCAGCACCGCCTCAAAGGTCTCCGCCGGTCCGTCGCCGTAAAATGGGGGTACGCCGGCGAGCATTATGTACAGAATCACTCCAGCACTCCAAACATCAACCTTCTCGTTGTATTCCCTCCCCATAAGCACCTCCGGCGCCACGTAGTACGGCGTCCCCACCACCCCGCTCATCTCGGAAACTCCGAACAGCTCCGCCGACCCGAAATCGGCCAGCTTCAGCCTCCCCCTCGAATCGAACAGGATATTATCAGGCTTGATATCCCTATGCGCAACGCCCACGCGGTGGCAGCACGCGATCGCCACCACCAGCTGCTTCAAAATTGAGGCTGCGTCAGGCTCGGAGAAGCGGTTTCCTGACGAAAGACGGTCGAAGAGGTCGCCGCCGTCGCATAGGTCAGTGACGAGGTGGAGATAATCGTCGTCCTCATACACGTTGTGGAGGCGGAGGATGCTGGGGCAGCCGGAGAGGAGGTGCAGAATTTTGGGCTCCACGTCGAGGCAGCGGCGGTCGGCGGGGTCGTAGGAGAGAGCGTGTTTGTTGATGGATTTGCAGGCGAAGGAGTCGCCGGAGATGGAGGAGTAGCAGCGGTGGACGACGCCGAATCGGCCACGGCCGAGCTCTTCGCAAAGTTGGTAGTCGGATTTTAGGGTGTCGCACATGATATGTTGGTGGTGGTTGATTGTGGTTAGGTTAGTTTTGAGGAGAGCTTATGGTGTATATATAGTCTATAGATATAGAGAGAGAAAGAGGAGAGAGAAGGGGTATATGTGAGAGAATATTCCGATGGAAGGTAGTTTCATGTTGCTGGCGTCGAGGTGGCCATTATTTGGTGTACACAGTTCGCTCTCCTTTTTAGATTTGTGGATTACATTGGGCGTTATTAAACTGTTTATGAGTTCAAACAATATTGGATTTAGATTCACCCAAATGTTCGATAAAAGATTGTATTTGAATCGAAGAATTTTAATTTACGAATTATATTGTTATATTTAATAAAAGAATATTGTATTTTAATAAAATATTATCGAAACTTACTTTTCAGGTATTGAAATAAATTTTAACATATTTTTATATAAATAATTGGTTCGTACTATTGGTCTATATTTATTTAAATATTTTAATTATTTTTTATAGTAATTTGATATAAATATGTTTTACGTATATATATTTTTTTAAATTTTTTTAATTTAATATTTATGTTGTAAATATTTAATTAATAGATTAAATTTATTTATTATTTGAGTTGAATTGAATATATATCGTAATAAAAAAATCATTAACTTTTATTAAATTTGTCAAACTTTATTTTTCAGATAAAAAAATAATTTTTACAATATTTTGTATAAACTGGTTGGGCCTAATTTTTACAATATTTTCATTTGAATTTTTATAAAAATAAATACTTTTTTCGCTTAAAATTTATTTTTCGATGTATAATATATCAATTAACTATATTTATACAATATTTAATTTAACATCTATATCGTATAGAATAAATTAAGATATTATTTGAGTTAAAAAAAACTAAAATTTATTTATCTTCACAATAATCTTCAAACATACCATGACTATGTGTATTTTGTGTGTATTTTGCGTATCAATGTGATACAATTTGAAATAAAATACTAAATTATAATACAAACTTCAAAGAAGTGTGAGTTGTTTTATTGTAAAACAATATTTCAACCTCCCAATAAATGTCATGTGCGTATTAGTAATATACATATTTTATATTTTTCGGTAAATTACAAAAATATTCTTAAAATTTGATCTATTTAAATTAAGATATAAGTAATTATAAATTTTATTTGTAATTTTTTAAAATAAACAAAACATTAAGAAATAAAGCAAAAAATAATATATAAATGGCTAAACAAAATAAAAAGAGGGAGAATTAAATTCATTTAAAAAAGAAAAAATATATATATGATAGAAACTTCAACTCAGCAAAAGATAATTTAACTATTTTCAAAACGAAAAAAATGCAAAAATTCAATAATTTAACTTTAAAGATAAAACTATTAAAATATAAAAAGGGACATTCGAGTAAAAAATAGAAAAATATTATTATTTTATAAGAAATATATGTTATAAATATATTAAATAAGCAGAATAAAATAGAAATTTATAAAGTAGAGCATCCGCCTCTCGGTTCGTGGCTCGTGTCTCGTGTTAGATACTTTAAAGAATTGATTATAATCTTTTTAATTATTTTATTAGGGATTGTGAATATATTATTTATTTAGAATAATGCCACATCAACGCCTTTCATTTTCTTAAATATTATTATTTTTTAATTGTTTGATTAATTACAAAATTAGACAGATGCACTGAGTAAGTATGAAGTGACAAGGATTGGTTAGTGACAGACTGAGACAGCATGCTTACATGTGTGCGAACGGCCAGGTGGCAGAGTTTTGATTGAGCCGAGGTTTTGTTTTAAATTACTATTTTCTCCCTTCCATGTCTTTTATGCTTCTACACTATGTAAAATAGACAGCAAACAGCACTCTGGTTCTCTACCCTCGCATTCTTGCACGTGACCCATGACTTATAATATTATTATGTATATATATTTTTTTATAATATAATTTTGAGAAATTAATATTAAAATAATTTAAAAAATTTATTATTTTTATAAAAATATATACAGAAAGATATGATTTTATATTAAAAAATATTTTATTTTATCATAAAAGATAAATTATATTGACAATTTTAATAATTTACAGGCTAAATACAGTAAAAATAATTCAATACAAAATAACTATTCATCCAAATAATAAAAAAAAATAATATAATATTTTAATTTAATAGTTACATAAGCATCAAATTAAAGATCGTGAAATAATATTTTATAAGATAAAAAATAATATTTTCAAACAAAAAAAATCAACTAAGAAAAGATTAACACATTATTTTCTAAATTCATATGAGAAACTATTATTTTTATACCAGTTTATTATTATATTAATATAACTTTATTATGAACATCTTTATAAATATTAATTTATGTTTTATATCAATAGTTTAATATTCTTAAAAATATTACCACATTAATTGATATTCATCAAAAAATCACTTATATATATCATCGTAAAAAATTTTGTTACACAACAATAATTTAGTTTGTTTTACAGTTATACTTCACCATATATATATATGTGTATACATATTATATATGAGTGACTCTCTTAAGAAACGGCTGCACGATTTGAAGTATTACTTGTTTTGACTATAAAATATCACTATTTCTTAAAGAAATTAATTAGAAATAATACACTTTGAGTAACAAGTGATATTTTATAGTTAAACAAATAATATTTATAATGTGTAACACGTGCAACCGTTTCACAAATTTTTTTACGATGATATATATAACTATAAAATATCACTTGTTACTCAAAGTGTACTATTTCTAATTAATTTCTTTAAAAATACTTTATAGTTAAACAAGTAATACTTCAAATCGTGCAACTGTTTCTTAAGAGAGTCACTCATATATAATATGTATACACACATATATATGGTGAAGTATAACTGTAAAATAAACTCAATTATTGTTGTATATTAGAATAATTTAACACGAAAAGATTATCCTTTAAAAACTTGATACAGTGTATAATTAATTACCCAATACTATACAGCCACGTGTCACTTACAGGATGAGTGCATGCATGAAAAATGTAGTAAAATTCTTTTATTATATTTTAATTTTGTATTTATTATTATTTATACATCCTATTTACTAATATTTAATATGATATATTATATAAAATGAAATTTAATCAAGATACGATATTGAGTGAAAGATCCAACCTTCTAGAAAAGTGTGTTTTAGATGACCCCACCTAATTAATCTATTTTTTCAACTTTAATTTTCTACAATTTCATTTCTTCCATCTAAAAACCTCCAAAAACTAAAAAAAGAAAATTAAGATATATATATATATATTTATTTTGAATATTTTTTAATGAATTTATTTATTTTTGATGGCTTGGAAACTATGGTTTGTCTAAATGAATACACGAAATTAAGAATTTCCTTTTTCAATACAACTAAGTACTATACTTTATATTCGACCATTGAACCATCAATGATTTTGTTTCGAATTATTTATTTTATTTGATACTTTAATTTTAATAATATAAAGTATATATTTATTTATTGTATTATTTTATACTAATATTATGGATTTATGGAGTTAAAATATAAAATATTTAAAAGTTTATGTGCATTAGGTGCATCGTGTAATTCGATCTATAGTATTAATTATTTAATTAAAAATTATTGTTTATTTATTTATTGGAGAAGTATTACTATTGATTTATTATTTTAGAAAGTAATAATATTTTTAAATAAATAAGTAATATTTTTTTATTAAACAAATAGTAATGTACGGTACACCAAATGTATAAGAAACTCTTTATATAAAATATATATATATATATATATAATGTTGAATTATTTGATGACACTAAAAAGAGAATGTCACTCTGTCTCTTTTATATTCATTTGGTCTTAGGTGGTCCAATTAGTTGCTTCTTTTCAAACCTTTTTGGTAAAATTGAGGATAACGACAAATCTTAAGTAACAGTACTTGGTGTGTGTCAATTATTCATTTTTGGAAATAAATTATCCACTTGGAAAGATATGGATATGGATATGATTCTTATGGTTTTAAGTAAAATTAGGAGGGGTAGAATCAAAATTAAACTAGCATATTCTGTTTTGATTCTGATTCTGAAATTGCTAGTTTGATTGTTCTGGCTCTAATTTTTGGTTTTTTTTTTTTTAATTCACACTTGAAATTGTTGGTTTGAAACTAAAACTTCTGGTTTGGAATCGGGTATCGTGAAATTGAAATCGAACTAAAATTAGGTCAACGATTAAATCAAATCGTTGACCGCCAATTTCAATTGGAAATCAAAATCACACTCATATCTGTGTGTGATTTTTTTTCTTTGGTAGGAAGTACGTATATGTATGATTGGACTCTTGTAGTAATTATTTAGACAGTGGTAAGATTATTTGGAATAATTGATGATATAAGTGGATGATATTATAGAAGGCCTAACCCAACTAAAAATGCACACTTGTAGGAAATGCTTGGACAATGGGTCTTCTATTCGGAATCCATCAAAGACTTGTGGTGCTTAAGGAATCTTGCTTCTAATCATTGCACTCCAACGTTTTAAATATCATTATATTTTACCTTTTATATATCTATACATACATATATATATATGTACACACACACATAGGGCAACATGTAAGCAGTAATTGATATGATCGTTAAAAAAAATTATCATCATAAAATAAAGTTTAAATTCAATTCTGATCAGATCCCTGAACAAAAAATCGTTAAAAAAATTATCATCATAAAATAAAGTTTAAATTCAATTCTGATTGGATCCCTGAACAAAACTTTTGATTCCACTACTGTCCGCATTGATACGTACAAATTGAATATCGCACATAATGTATTTTAATATTTTCCGATCCATATTATATTCTTTAAGAAATTTAAAAGTTCAATTTCTTTTCATTTAAATTGCCAAACTTGAAAATACAAATGATTGTTTTCTGAAGCACATAAATTATATTTGTGTAATACCTACCTTTTCATTTTGTAATAAAACAGACAATAATGTCCAAGTTTTGATAAATAATATAATAAAATTAAAAAATAGGTAATAAAATAAACAATTTATCTCAACTTTTTTGCCTTTTCGATCACACAGATGGCGTGCAAAGAGAGAACTCAACTGAGGTGGGGGTCCACTGTGTGTCGTACTAAGGCAAGGACAGCCTTATCCAACTAGATTATTCTAGAATATTATTAAGTACCAATATGTTATGATAATTTATTTTTATCCATGGATATTATTACAATAAATAATATTATATGTGGTTAATGTTGTTTCTCACTAATCTTTATTATAATTAAATATTTAATTTTTTATCATAGAAAAATATTTACTATATATATCAGTGGTACAGAAGTCGGAAATTGGTAGTTGTGTTCTAGCTGACCGCCTAGCGCCTAGGCGTTGATTAGATGGACTAATTTTTTTTTTTTTTTATAAATATTATCAACCCTATGATATGTGATAAATTGATAATATGACATAACTTTTTAGGAAGTATTATTTACAAAACAAAGTATCAATTTTCATAAAATAATTATAATAATATCTACAAATAGGTAGTAGCCTTATCGATAGTAGAAAACATCATAGCAATGCTGCAATAGAAAAATAAGAATTACTAAAGTTTATTTGGTAGCATATTTTATGAAAATTAAAATATTTTTGAACTTGATTTTTATTTTATATATAATAAATATGTTTGAATTAGTTAATTTATTTATATATTTTATAAACAAAATTTTTGTGTGTAAGAATTTTATTTTTTCAATTTTATAAAAAGACATGGTATTAATAGATTTTGAGAAGAAGACTAATGTGAATAAACCATATAAGATACTAATAGATCAAAATAGACAATCTCAACATGATTTTTTTTTCTTTTTTTAAGATGAAGAAAATATTAAATATAAAAAAATTATATTCTCAATCAATACATTTCTCTTATAAAATAACATTAACTTTTAGTATAGTAAAATAAAATTTGAGTCATATGAAGCAACATGAATAAAAATTATACCTAATATAATTATTTTAAAAAATATAAATAAATATAAAAATTTCAATAAAAAAAAATATATTTCACCCACCTAGGGGACGCCTAGCCCACCTAACCCGCTTAAGCAGCGACTTCTGAAAAAAAATATAAATTAACTCCAATTAATCAAAAATGGGTCAGGAGTCAGCCGCCTAGCCCGATTTTTGCATCAGTTGCTATATATTAATGGTGACCCAGATTACAATTAAAAATAATCAATAGGGACAAGATTGTTAGTATAAAATGCACTTCACCAAATGGCACTTGCTACTCATGTATGCAAAGGGGAACTCCCACTATTTCTTTTTTAATGGATACCATATTGTATACATATATATACACACACACACATACACATAATACCATATTGTATACATATATATATACACACATACATACACACAATTTTGTGCATCGATTTCGATAATTTTAGGTAAATAAATAATATTTTTGAGTTAAATAAATCATATTATAAATTAAATGTAGTATATTTGATGCACGAAACTCATATATGTATATAAATTACAAATAAATTATTATATAGAAAATAATTAAATAATTTATACAGATAGAAACTAGTATGAGAGTGGACTAATAACTAACTTTTAATGGAGCCAAAAGTGCCTAATCTTTCATAAAAATAGATATATAGATATATAAAGAATTGAGAATCTAAGAAAGATTCCTTGAAATTAATCAATGAGTGGAATATATAGTCCAAAGAGTGATGATTCTAGTTAGAAGAAACTTGAGAGATAAACTAGTTAGGTATCCTGTCACAAGAATCAAATAATTTATTTCTTATCCACTTGACACTTGTCCAATTAAGCTACACTAAGTGTCTTACTTTATAATGTCATGGAATCCAAAAAAAATTAAATTTAAAAACATGGTCCCATTATACATATATACATACATATATATACACATCAAGTCATATCATACTATGTTGAATTTTCTTTTTCTTTTTGTCAAGAGAAACATATGATATGTGTGTTCTTGTCTTGCTTGATCACGTTTTTAGATATATGTTCTGGTGTTGAGTGTTCTGGTATGATGACTATATATGAAAATATTATTTTATTTTTGTTTTAATGATGAGCTGGTTATTTACTGTAGGTATATTACATCAATTTTATTGTTTTTGTTATTTGAATTATTTTTGTTTAGTTATATTTTCTATTAAGTGTCGTTTAGAGATTTATATTTGTTTCAAAATAATTGTCTTTTTTGCAATTTTGTTCCTAAATTACCGATCCCTAAAAACAATCCTTTAC
The DNA here is from genome assembly GCA_028749325.2 of Caryopteris x clandonensis. Lineage (NCBI taxonomy): Eukaryota > Viridiplantae > Streptophyta > Magnoliopsida > Lamiales > Lamiaceae > Caryopteris > Caryopteris x clandonensis. The sequence goes on along the minus strand of JAPYKT020000027.1, from coordinate 2,078,282 downwards.
TTTTAAAAAAATTGTCTGTTCAATTTAGCTAATTAAAGATATAATTAATTAGTTAAGGATATATTAGTTATTTTAAAAAGACTTCGAATAAATTTTGAGCTATTTTGTCTTAAAATTGTAAAAATTAAAGATTTATTGTTCTCATTCGCAAAACTAAAAATATAGTGTCCTATTTTTATCAAATTCCTAAAGTTGTTGCCATAATTTTACAATTTTCCCGTAATTTTTAATTTATATTTGATCAACCAAGTGAAAAATGAAAATACAACTTGTCATAATTCATCAATTCTTATTTATACCTTTTTTACTTATTTGTAAATTTAACTTTACATTTTGACTCATAAATATCATTATTGTAAGAGTATAATTGAAACATGAATTTAACTTTTAACTGTCCAAACATTGAAACATGAATTTAACTTTAACTGTTCAAACATAATTTTTTTCGAAAAAAAATAAAAAACTTTGAAATAGAACTCTTTTATTATGAAAGGAACGAAGTATCAAATTGTAAAAAGTGAAGAAAAAAGAAAAGGATGAATTGGTGAAATAAATTAAATAAAAATGCGAGACATAACATTGAGAACTAATGGCAGCAGTACAACAGGTAAAACAACACCAGAAATCCGTCCAAGTGGTCTGAGCATCTGCTATTTCACCAACCAAAATTTCAGAACAATGTACGTACAACAATACTAAAATTTTTCTGCTTAATTTTAATTTAGACAAAAAAAAAAAAAAAAAAAAAAAAAAAAAAAGGACCTGCTATCTATGCTACAAATGAAAGAATTTTGACTGCAATAAATTACAAGAAAGAAGAACAACTAGAGCTGTTGATAAATTAGCTTACAACACAAAAAAAAGTCTTTGCATGCCGCTAGCACATTTGGAAAAAGCTTCGGGTCCTTTGTGAATCCCTGTCTTCATAACCTCTCACAAATGCTCTTATTGAGAGGTGTTCCGAAGCATAGGTCATAAACGACGCAAGGATAATGCCCACCACTACCATCAAACCTAACCTGTTAACCACATATATAAATATATTATAAACTGCAGAAAAAACTCGGGACACACTGCTTGCTCAGCATAAATATAGTGTTGAGGCTGATTGATTCACAAATTGGATTTGGTAGGGACATTGCATTAGCATCATGTGGGCTAAGGCAAGCCCTTAAGATTACTAAAAGAATTCCATTCTACCAACTTGCATCTTTACTAGTTTGGCGGAGAGAATGGTTATGACTACTTTCCAAGTTGATTCAGATGCTCTTTAGAGATTCTCTTTGTTTAAGTTATTAGCATGTGGTGGTTAAACTGTTAGCATGCTTCAATCGACACAGAATATACCACTAACTTATGGGGAAAAAATTGACCTCTTATCCCAAAGAGAAAATCAAGTTTTGCCTCCTATATGAGACGAGAGGATTATCTTATGTTGTGTAATTACATGCACTACTTGGATTGAGCCTAATCACGTAGACAACTCTCCCCCTGCATAGAGGAATGAATGGTCTCAAGCATATAGGAATCAGACTAAAAATTAGTTCAGAGAGCTTTCAGTCCTAGAGAACCTCCTAAACGTTAGGCAACCTTAGAATCTTAATTTACTAAAAAATGTGTGTGTGTGTGTGTGAGAGAGAGAGAGAGAGAGAGAGAGAGAGAGAGAGAGAGAATGCTAAGAATTTGGTCCTTAATCTGAGCATCTTTAACGTTGTAAATTTTAAGGATTTCCAGAACAAGAGGACTGTAAATGCTGTCATCCATTTAAACATCTTTTAAAATTGCATGTGGTAAACAAGTCCCCCCTGCAAAGCATATCCAAAATTGCAAATAACTTTAGCTAACATTTCTCCTCATTTTCCCTTATTCTGCACATTTTCTGAGCAAGTATAAGCAAAAAATCATTCGGCCTAGAATAATCAATATTCTTAAGTTCAGTATGTAAAAAATTATGCCTTCTTCATTACCAATTTCTAAAGTGCAAATGTATTTGATCAACATTTTATCAGCAGCAGTAGTGATTTCCTTTTTTTTTTTTCCTTCAACTCTCTTCTAAAATAAGTGAAAGAGCATGGAAGCACAAGGATAACAATAAAGAGTAAAGAATGGAATTCAAACATAGTGATTTGTTTTATCACTAGAATCCAAGTTTGATATCATAAAGTTGTTACAATACAACAAAATGCACAATTCAAAAGAAGGCCAAATACGCGTGCCATTTTAAACTAAGGGCCAACACGCGCCTGCTCATTTAGTGTAATCAACATATCTATACTTATAGAATATAATAGTGAAATTAATTAGTCGTCCTAGCTTAACCCAAAATAAGGTTTAAAATAATTTTTGATATTCATCGATATTTCTCCGATATTTTTGATTTCAACATATTGACGTCCATAGAGGGGAAAACCAATACTTCCATCCATCGATTTCGAACACACTGGAAAATAAATATCGTGAATATTTCATGAAATATTGTAAATATTGGTAAATATCAATACATATAGAAAAACAAAATTGATATCGGTTAGTTTACAGGTCTGATTGGTCAGATATAAAAAAGGATACATGGGTAAATACCGGGCAACATCAAAAAAGTATCTTTGATGTACTATTTTATGATATGCTAAAAAATGAAATAGTAAAAATATAATAATCTATATTGACTATAATTCTATAGATGTAGAATATATTATGTACATTCACAAGACTATTACAGTTTGTATGATATTATTTTGTATTCTTATTGTAGCATTACATGATATTTGTAGGGTTTATTATCTATATATATGTCATAAACATATAATTTATCGAAACTTTTTATGTTAAATTAGTCTAATAAAGTTTGTTATAGTATTTTTTTTTTTTAAATATTCATCATTTTCACTTTTTTTAGTAAATTTCATCATTTTCAAATTTTATCAATATTGATATCGATCAATGTATCAACCGATATTTTCGTAGAACTAAGATACAGATATTTCTGCTGATACCGATCTTTTCATCCTTGACCCAAAGATATCAAGAAAACAAATGAAGATAATATTATAGAATAAATATACCTTATAAATAGAGCAGTGATCCCCAAAAGACAAGGCAACAGAGTAACTGCCAGGGCGAGAGATGCCATCCCTAACCCATAATAACATGAAGCAACATCGCCAGATGACAATTGTCGCACGTGACCTGATAACAAACTAAATTTCAACAACTCCAATCATTTGAAGATTTAAACAAGTTGAACTAAGTAATTTGCCTCACGTATCATACCTTTTCCAGAATCATAATCTAATGATTCAGAGGGGAAAGATGTTGGTTGATGCGCCACATACTTTCCCCAGCGATGGATTATATGCAGATAGCTTCCAAACAGTATGAAGAAAATTGTGAAAGTCCACTCATAGACAAGGAGAAAACCGGTCCATGGCATAACTTGACGAGGCACAATTGAAAATGAAAGTGCAAGGGAAAGCAGAGCAGCAATAAAGCAAACAACCACTGACATTGCACCCAGAAAGGAAGGAACTTTGCTCAGAGTTGCACTTGGAAGCTATTTTTCCATAAATCAGAGCAGAATATATATCAGAAAGTTGTCCAAATTTAAATGGTTGAATGTTATGAGTAATGGCAGAGACCATGATAACATCTAATGATACTGTCACTAAAATGAAACACAAAACACAACTGACAGCTTGTATTTGGAAAAATGTTTACACAGTGCCTTAATGCTCCAAGCTTGAGCACTAGGTATTCCTCTTCCCCCAACCCTCCAACCCCCTATGTGCATGCACAACGAAAATAGACCAAAATGCGAAAGCAAAATAAGTTTTGAATTAGACCTCCCAATATTAAGTAAAATAATATTTTATTAATCAATCAAATGGGTTGAGCAGAGCACACCTGATTGTTAGAGCTGTTGGTCGAGGAAGTAACAGAGGAGTAGCTGAGGGCACCACCAGATCTCAACTTATAGTAGAGGTGTCTAATATGATCAAACAGCGATCGTGTCTGTTATAATAGATAATAGTTATGATAAAAAAATCATAATGAGTATGTTGACAAACATCTGCAGGAAAGAAAGATTCTAAAGTTACATACCTGTAAGTATGAGCGATAATAACAGAAAATTAAGAACAGAATTGGAAGCAGAATCAGAAACTTGATTAGCAGATCATCATTTGGATTTTGACCCCCTCTAGTCCCTGGAAGAGTCTCCTTAAGCTGAATCCGGGCATTCTGCAGCATTAACAGAAAGAAAAAAAAATTGCAGCTGTTGATATGAAAGAACAGAAATAACATCTGCCAAACATGGAAAGATAAACCCATTTATGATTATCAAATTAGAAACAGAATTACCTGCCAGACATCAACAGGTTTAACAAGCCAGTGTGTCCACCAATCCCAAGGTTTAAGAGGACCAAGTGTGTAATGAATAACCCGGAGTTCTTTCTCATCAACCATCCACTGGGAAAAAGGCCAAATGAATTTAAGATAGCATCCTTGAACTAAAGCATTACTTCTAGATATGATAAGCAGCATGGTTTCTTTTCCATTCTAAAAATGCCCAGTTTGTACACAATCGTGCCAATTTTTTTGCGATGTGTGCATGCTTTATTTCCTGTAAACATATATCTAGAGTGAACGCAAGAAAATATCTAAAATCCAACCATTTTTGCAATCACATATTATTGCTCATAATCAAAATACTACTTTGAATACAATGTTTCTCCCCTCAGATATAATTCCTAGCGCCCCCAGCATTCTTAGTCCAATTGCACACAGTACCTCTTCTTCAGTTGTAAATGTCCAAAACAAGATCTCAACCAAATATGAATTTCAAAATGGCCATGGACAGATGGACCTCATGCAAATTAACTCTCATTATTGTCAGAACATTTATTTACTTCTCTAATACTTGATAATTTTGTACCATCCAAATTTGATTTCATTAGTGTGTATTGTGTAGTATAAATCGAGTAAAAGTTATCAAGTTACAAAGCACATATTTATCGCAACAATAATCATTGCTCTCGATATAGCTAGTACAGCTCCACATTAAGCTATTTTTTATATTTAATATCAACTGCACAGTTAATGAAAAATGGAATACACTCAGCCCAACTGTCAAACAGACAAATAAATCTTTAGACGCAGACAAAAGATGCCTAAGAATCAGGAAACACCTATATATATAATCCACAGGCACTCTCCTGAAGAAATCTACCTGGAAGAGCAACTTTTGGTATAACCATACAGTATTTGAAAGTTACTAAACTCTGGTGCATGGTACCTTACATCAAAGCCTTAAAATATTCCAAGGGAGTAGAATCCTCATGTTATCAGGTGACAAGCACAGTTTAGCGAAACGTAAGTAGGAAGAAGCATTTATATAAGAAATGTTACCTTGTTAGCAAGCATGTAAAGACCAACATCTGCATTGTACAAAGTAGAAAGTCTCTCCATTTTAGGTGTAGGTCTAGATTTCAATTCCTCTGGAGATGCGTGTGGGTCAAAAATGCGAGCATTAGGGAAGTCAGGAAAATATGAGTTTAGAAACCCCTGGTCACCTGTTAGAAACATGAAACAAAAACGGTAGAGGTAATTAAAATTCATAAACTCCATATTTCCATCAAACTGAATCGAGTACAGGTGCAATTCGGAGTACTAGTTTAATCAATCTAGAGTAAATGATTTTAGTTTGATATATATATATATATATATATATGAATAATGAGAAAGCGAGAGAGAGAGAGAGAGAGAGAGAGAGAGAGGAGGATTAACTTTGAGGACGTCTGAAACCTCACATTACTAAAACCAAACTAGAAGTTCCCTTCGTGGTAATATGGGAAAATTTCATAATACATTGATTATATATAGAAGTAAACCATACCTCCAGTGTAAGAGTACATTGTGTTCACTTTGGTCATCATGTCCTTGAATACTTCTTCTGAAGGTTCAACCACCATGACACCAGAATTCAACCTTTCTGAATGTTTTAAATTGGCACAAAACTTTTGACATTTGAAAAGATCTTCAATGTTCTTTACCACAATTGTATCAGCATCAAGATAAACCACTGCCAAAATGTAAAAGAACAAAGACATGATTACGAACAATTTTTAGTAAGTAAACAGTATCGAGAAAATTGGATTTCTACAGTGCACAGAGCACAGTTAACTCCAGCATACTTTCATTCACTACAAGGAAGTTAGCCAAATTTTCACTAGCAAAGCTTTATGCTTTGCACTCAACAAAAATTAAACTCTACATAAAATAATCACCTTTTTTGTAGTTTGTCATATTAAATATCTTAAGCTTTGTGTAGACACCCCAAAACCTAGAAGGGCGCACTTGATTGGGATTTTCTAGTAAACTGATTGTATTCACAATCCAGCCATCAGCCTGCATGGCAGCACAATAACGACACATGAGATTATCCAGTACAAGAAAAATAAAAGTCAAGTATTCGTGGTGTCAGCACCATACTGCCTATATCAGAATTTAGTAAATGAACTCAACATATTGAAGAACACAAAATAATTTGGCATACAAGAAAACTTAAAATTACTGCATCATAGAGCTTAGTCGACGCACAGACTAAGACTAACACTTAGATAAATGCATAAGAGGCATACAGAACACAACCCAGCCTCACACCCCAAACTTACGAAAACAAATCCATTACCAATCTGGAGCCTCACAATATATGATCATTGTATATGATAAACAACCAGGAATTTGGATGATCCCTCATACTGCAGGTTAGGGGAACATTCAAAAAACTTAATATTAACTTAAAAGGTGAAAAAAATAAATATACACTTAGGCCTGCCAACGCTGAGTGAATCAGCTTTTTCAAAAATACAAAATCCGAAATATTGTATAACTCAGAGCAGCAATTTCCATCCAACCATTAACAAAATCAGTAATTCAATAAGTTCACAACAGTTGCACAGCTAAGAACTGCATAAAACATCAAATCATTCAAAACACACAGTCCAACTGATATCCACCATGAAGAAGAAGACAACCATGAAATGAAATAGACCGAAGGAAAAAGGTTAAAAAAAAAAAAAAAAAAAAACCTGAAGCAGCTTCTTAGCATAATCAGAAACTCCATCAGAGACCAAAGCTACCATGTCTTTGGTAGAACCTGTGTCTCGAATCGACTTCCCCAAAACTCGCACACCGAGCAGGAATTCATCACCGTAGAGAAGCGTAACATATGCTTCTTCTGAATTCCGAGATCCCAAAGCTCCATCAAATCTGCATAATCCCATCATCGATACTAATAATAAATACGAAATAAACCCTAATCTCAACATACTCGACATCGTAATCCGACACCGTGGAAATCTGATGAAGAGTATGAAGATCTGAGAAAAATTTCTGGAATTCGGGAATTTCTTTCAATTATCAGTTAATTTACCATAACAATATACACTTATATACGTGTGTATATTATGATTATATTGAGATTAGAAAGTTGACATGGTCTTGGTTGTCGTCTCAGTGTGTGCGCTGTATGTTTTTCACTTTCCATTCAAGGTTGAATTATCGTCAAACTTCCGCTTGTTCTATTTCTTTTTTTACTATTTTTCTCGTTTAATTTGTTTTATTATTTTATTTATTTTTAAATATTTTTTTAAGCATATAATTGAAATTTTAAATGAGTTGAATTTATTATTATTTTTTATTTTTATTTACTCTTTAAAATATTTATAATATGAATTTATATTTCCCCGCCTGAAAATAAATATTTTTGTAATAATATTTTATCCAATAAAATGACTTGCATTTAATGATCCCGCCAACATAAATCCCAAGTTGGAAATCTATACTACTATAGCCACTTTCTAAAAAAAAAAAAAAAATTATTGAATGATATTTCAATTTTTTAATAGTTGAAATTTATTTTTTATTTTTAAAATATTTTTTCAATTCATTAAAATTTAAATATCTTTTGTGTTTTCAATCTTTTTTTTTTAGGCATAATATTTGAAAATTAATATTATTTTTAGAATATTTAATTTTATATTCAATTGCAGATAATAAAACAATGAGTTAATCTCTTTTGTGTCAATTGAAAAATATTACTAATTTTTTAATATAATAAATCAGTAGTAATATTTTTTAGAATAAATAAATAATATTTTTAATTAAAGAAATAATATTGTAGATTAGGTTGCACAATCCACTTATAGTATGAGTTTTTACGTGAGATGAGATATTAAGTTCGAAAAATACTATTATTTTAGGTGACTATTTGGATTAGATTTGAAATTAATTGTTTATTGAAATATTTGTATTTTATTTGGTTCACAAATAAATATTAAATAATATATTAAACCTACTTGTTAGATAATTTAGTTTTTAATAGAATTAATCAATTTAGTGTAGAAACTAAACTCTAATTTTAGAATTGAAAGATTTTCTAGTACAAACTCGTATAAACTGTGGCTCAGCACGAGAATTATACAAATATATATTAGCTCAGACAAAATTTTATTGTTTCTATTGTATTAATTTATTATTTTTGATTTACTCTGCATAAATTGCTATCGAGCATTAACATGAGAAACAATGTGTCCAAAATCATGCTATCCTATTATTAATGCAGGTAAGTTCATTTTTTCTTTCAGACGAGATTTTATATTTACTTTTTTACATATAGTATTTTATTTATAAATATATATATAAACGTCGATGAAATGAGACATGAGATTAGAATAAATTAACTAAATTATATATATATATATATATATGTAGAGAGGTTTAGACAAGTAAAATGGGACAAATATGAGAACATTAATCAGACAGACTCTATTCCAACTAATTATATCCTCTTTTCTGTCATTTCCCCAAACTTGTGTCCCAAAAACTGGATAATATTCATGCAGGCAAAGCATGCCAAAACATAGTACAATCTGCACTTTGTTAACATCTTCACAGAAACTAAAATTTCTTGCTTATCCATCCTATATATACACACTCACACACATACACATCCAATCACAAATTCAAGATAAATCAAACATTAAAACCAGATTTCAGTTCATCAACATTCTCTTCAACTTGTTTCCTTAGTTCAAACTATGGAAACATACATTTCATCATACTTAAGAGACTTGTCGACTGATGCGTCGTCGTTGTTTTTCTTGATCGGAACAGTGGTGATGGTTTATGCTACTCACTGGATTTACAGGTGGAGGAATCCTAAATGCAGTGGAGTTCTTCCTCCTGGTTCAATGGGGCTCCCTCTTATAGGGGAAACCATACAGTTAGTCATCCCAAGTGCCTCTTTGGACCTCCCTCCCTTCATCAAAAAGAGGATGAAAAGGTAACAACTTGATGCAAAAAATATACAATATTGGTTTTATAACTAAAGGGCGGTTGGTTTTAGTCAAAATGTTGTACGTGCATTACTAGGGTTGGGATCGCCCTATAGTTATAGGACCAATTTTACAATTTTCCATACAACTTCCCGGCTTTTCTAGTCTTTATTGTCTTAATTATTATTAAAGGTTGGAATTCTTGTTATATTTTGTTCTACGTTTCATGTTTCAACTTCATCAATACTTATTATGTGTTCTTTTATAATGTCACTATGTACACATGTGGTATGTCGATGAAGCTGAAACTTCTTGCGTGTTTGGCCACATGTCGATGAAGCTGAAACTTCTTGCGTGTTTGGGTGGCTAGTTTGTCTCTATGTCGGAGTTTAATGCTCGAAATATTGACTTTTCTTGATGCTAAAAGCTATGTATCAAGTTAAGAATGATGAGTTTTGTCCATGTCTTTTGTATGTATAGGTACGGGCCGATCTTTAGAACCAACGTGGCAGGCCGGCCCGTGATAATTACAGCAGATCCGGAGTTCAACCATTTTCTTCTAAGGCAAGATGGGAAACTAGTTGACACTTGGTCTATGGACACTTTTGCTGAGGTTTTCGACCAAGCGAGTCAATCCTCTAGAAAATACACAAGAAACTTGACCTTGAACCACTTTGGAGCCGAGGCGCTTCGGGCGAGGCTCCTTCCTCAGATGGAAGCCTTCTCTCGAAAAACTCTTACCACTTGGGCTAGTCGTGAATTGGTTGAAGTTAAAAGTGAATCTGTCACGGTAAATTTTGCGTTGAAAAGAAAAATTATTATTTACCATCTAAAATATGCGCGTTTTTGCTATAAGAAATTGAGTTTTTCGTCTTGATAGAGAAGATGTAAAGATGATTTTGTTATATTTTGTGATATTCTCTTGCAGATGGCTATTGATTTTGCCGCTAAGCAAATTTTCAGTGGCGATCTTGAGAAGGCGCCGTTCAACATAAGTGACATGTTCCGGGACTTGGTCGAAGGCCTAATGTCATTTCCGATCAACGTCCCCGGTACTTCACATCACAAATGCCTGCAGGTAGACAACAACCAACTAGACTCTCATCATCAAAATGCATCATAGTCTATATTCGACGATCAAACTATAACAATGAAACTCGTGCAGATTCACAAGAAAGTTCGGGAAATGATGAGGGACGTCGTGACAAAGAGGCTCGCGGAGCCTGAGAGGCGAAACGGAGACCTTCTCGATCATATCATTGAAGACAAGAACACAGAGTCGTTCATAAATGAGGACTTCATTGTTCAGCTAATGTTTGGTCTCTTGTTTGTTACTTCTGATTCAATTTCGACCACTTTGGCTTTGGCTTTCAAGTTACTTGCTGAACATCCCTTGGTGTTGGAAGAATTAACAGTGAGTACACATTACATCATTAAATTCTCAGAAATGCAACTCTTATGTAATAAGAATTACTCAACTGAAGGCCCCAGACATGACTCATGAGCCCAAAATAAAATTGTTCGGGTTCAATGCCGGTACATGGGCTCGAGCAGTCCAACATAAGAATCGTAGCTCTAATGCTAACTAATCCGTTGCTTGTCAGGCTGAGCATGACGCGATCTTGAAGAAACGAGACAGCTCAGACTCGACCCTCACGTGGAACGAGTACAAATCAATGACATTTACGCTTCAGGTAGGATTACCACAACAAACATAGTATACTTCAACATAAGGAGTAACATACTGACATTATCTGTCTGTTTCTAACCAGCACCCCTTTTTTTTTTTGTGAACTTACAGGTGATTAATGAAGTTCTGAGGCTGGGAAATATAGCTCCAGGATTCTTTCGACGAGCATTGAAAGATATCCCATGCAACGGTAGAGATTATATAAAAAAAGAACTCTGTTTAAAAATATTTTATCTAAAAAAATAGTTTTGTTTTGGAAGTAAATGTCTCGTTTTATTAGTCAAAGTAAAAAAAGTATATACTTTCATAAACAAATCCTAAAGTGATAATTCAAAAAACTGCAGGATACACAATCCCACAAGGATGGGTGATCATGATAGCTACTGCTGGCCTTCATCTAAACGAAAACCAGTTCGAAGATCCACTTAAATTCAATCCTTGGAGATGGAAGGTCAAAATTCAATCCAAGATTTTCATTTTTCACCAAAAGATTATGTTTTTTTAAATATAAATGTAAAAAAATATTGAAATAATATTGAACTTTATTACAGGATATTCAGTCGAGCGTTGTGGCTAAATGTTTTATGCCATTTGGTTCTGGTATGAAGCAATGTGCCGGGGCAGAGTACAGCAGAGTTCTTATTGCAACTTTTCTCCATGTTTTGGTCACAAAGTACAGGTATTTTGCTTTTATATGCAACAAGCCAATGGCTAAAAACGAGGCGAAAACCTCCAAACTTAGCTACTTACGACATAAAAAATTAGCTGCAACGTAAATTTCATACTTTGTAGCTATTTTGTTTCAATTATGCCTTTATCCTGTTAGCACGGGATAGAGTGGTACGCGCAGAATGGTAAAAAGATTCAAGAATTATGAGAATGGACGCGTTGCCTCACAATTTTTTTTTTCTTTTTTAGATGGACTTTGGTTAAGGGAGGCAAGATTGTTCGATCGCCGATCATAAGATTCCCAGATGGATTTCATTACAAGATATCAGAGAGACAGAAGTGAAAAGGTTGTCACCGCCAATGTGTGTGTGTGTGTGTGTTTGATCAAATAAAGTTGTTTATGTTGTCAAATTAATGTTGTAAGCTCATACATTGAGCAATTGTATCTTGTTATTATGTAATTCATTGAGATGTCAAGTGTTTTTTGCAATAAGTTGGTTTGTGGGGATAGCTTAGCTTCCTTTTAGTAGGAATGTCTCGAGTAAAATATGTTAATGAGGTTTTGGCATTAAATAACATAGTTAAGATTATGGTGTTTCGTTTCTTGTTTTTTTTGGCTAAGTTTAAATTATGCTTCAATAACAAAGAAAAATATATCGATAGGTCAAAGATCGATACCCCCTGCTACTGCTATCTTTAAGTATTTAAAATGGGTTTTGATCCTTTTGAATCTTAAGTCTTTTATCATAAATGTGTTTTTACGGTAAATATGAAAGTGAATATGGCAATGTGAATATTATATGTGGTATTCAACACACACTAGAAGTATGGATGTATGCTATAATTTTATCAAATTGCGGGATCATTTTTTAATGTGTTATATCCACAAGAATCTCATTTTATCGATGGCCGACTTTCCACTAGTTTGAGTGGGGGATTGATTCGAAAGATAGAGAAACTATTGCTTTCTTGAATGCTTGTTTGTAAACAACCAATTCGCCGCTCAGAGAGGGAGGAAAGAACGGGAGGCGTCGTCACGAGTAGGCTCGGAGGTTCGAATCCTTCCGTCCCAGTCCATCAAGAAATGAAATAATCGAGAATCTCGAGTAACCGGCGCCCCGTCCATTCCGCGTGCAACAACCCAATAAGCCCATCAAGCTTCTCTAACTTCCAGAGGAAATTTATTTAATTCTTAACTTAATAAAATTATATGTGTGTTAATTTCTATAGTAAATTTAAAAAAAGAAATGCTGTCAAAGCTAATAAAAGTCTGAAAAAAATAAAAAATAAAAATAGTTTAAGAAGAAATTCAAAAAAGGAAAAAAATAAAAACTGAAAAATAATTAAAAAGAATCGTTCACGATGGGACTCGAACCCACAATCTCCCGCTCCGGAGGCGAGCGCCTTATCCATTAGGCCACGCGAACCTGATGTCCCTTTCCTCCTCAATTATGTATATATTATAATAGATATACTTTCTGCTACTCACCCACAAAACCCTAACTAAATCTCTCAAAATCGGTTGTTGTTTTCGCTCAAATCAATGGCGTTGTCGATAATCCAATGCCCCCAAAACCCTCAAGTTCTGCCCAGTAATCATTTCCTGAAAGCTAGTTCGCTTCCACTTCGAGCTGCGTTTCTTAGGTGATGATTCCTTTTTCCTTCAATTCTTAGTTTGATTCATTTTGGGTCCCCTTTCCCGGTTTTCAATATGATATTGGGAATTTTGATTTATTTTTTTCAGGTTTTCCACATTACAGCCGAGGAGCGGCAAAAGTGTAATTTGCGCGGCATTTTCTGCTGCCGGAAGTTCTGGTGCAAACAGCGATGTAAATCCGTATGAGGTAATCTTTAACGGTTCGATTTTTTTCTAATTTTTGTTTATATTATTCGAGCTGTTGTGCTTACTTTTTAATTGAGATTATTTTGTCCAGGTTCTTGGTGTAAATGCTCTTGAGGGATTTGATATGGTGAAGGCAGCTTACACGAAAAAGCGCAAGGATGCTGAGAGAAGAGGTGATGAAGCTGCCGTAGCCCAAGTATGATAATTACAATCTTCTTTGATGGGTTTATGTGTTGCTATGCAAGATACTCTGTGCTGAAGTGCTGTTGCATTTGCTATTTTAGTTGGAAAAAGCATATGACAAGATAATGATGTCTCAATTGAAGAAACGGAAGAAGGGTGAGACTTTTGGTTCGTTTCGGGTATGTAAAGGTTCTTCGTTTATTTGCTGCTTTGCGAGTATTTTTAGATTGAAAAAATTAATAGCTTTATGACATGATACTTCAATTCAAGGTTTATATATTATATTTATTGTTTGAATGTGAAATAATGCTGGGAAAAATTGCTTGAGTAAAATTCAGAAAAACTTAATAGATTCTAAATGGGACCGAACAAGAATGCAGAAACAGTGAGAAAAATAATGACACATTCGTCAATTGTTACTGGTATTTGTTTTCTTTCTAGTTTTCATTGCATTACATTAATCTCTTCTTTCTGCATTCTTTCGCATAGTGTTTTGTTACCTGAATAGTGACACTTAACATCCCCTTTTGACTTATACTCCTACTAGATTTGTTTTTCCTTTTCTAATGACCTCTTCCCCTGCCTCTTTTTTTGTTTGTCAATATTTTGTCACCCAAACCCAACTACATATAGATTCTTGCTTCCTTTTCTTTTGACTTGAAAAAGCAGTCTTTGATCCTATTAAAATCAAGTCACTTTTTTGAGCTAAAACACTGATTGGCACAACAAATGTGTCCCCGGTGTGCTTAATAAAGCATTAACTTCATGTCAAGGCTATCTTGATGGATTTGTTTTCCTTTATATCAGAATAATGTTGCCACTAACATATTTTATTTATAGGAGCTTTATGAAAAATAATTCAGATTTATATTATCAAGTGTAACGTAATACTGATGCTCCAAAAGGCATCTGCAGTGTGCATGCACACAGACAGATATGCTGCTGGGTCCATTAGGCATATGAGATTAGGTGGCAATGTTTCTAGTGGAAAACACGACATCATGAATACACGTTCAAGTTCTGGAAATCGTTTACGCTTAGTCCCCTTAGGCCTATATCTATATTAGTATATATGGGTATGACTATGAGAAGATAGGAGATGATATTCATTGAATTTCCCCTATGATGTGTTTGTTTCTGGTCTTTAATCCATTCTCAGGGATATTTAATCATTTGATTCATTTGATGCTCAGGTTTCAAAAGATATAAAGTACGCCGATAAGCTACCAGTTTTGCCATGGGGCCCCAGGTACATGTTTCTATATATGGATTGCGAGTGAGTTTTGTTTGGAAATTAATGTTTTTGTGAGATTAGTTTTCGTGGTGTCTCTTTCATTTCTATTGTTTCACGATATCCTAATAGACTGCAACTTTAATGCATTAATATATACTACAAACTAAGGAAATTAAAAGTGAAACTTTACATCCCATTCTCATGTCTAATATAGATATGTAATAACTTGTCCTTGGATTTTGTCTGTGGCTTATCTACTGCATGTGCATACCCTTGTATAAATCTATTTTTCTTTCTTTATATCATAGTCTGAATCAAATATATCTTGTTGATTTCCTTGACTATCAGTACTGTTAAGCTTTACTTCCAGTTGTCAGTTGGTTGTTCTTTAAGCTCTTTGTAACTCTCTTTATTTTTTTTAAGAATCTTTTTGTGCGGAATTCACCATACTTGTGTTATGTACGTGGTTCAGGTTTACCAAATCGGAGGTCAAAGATATCCGAATCAACTTAGCAATATCAGCTGTATTTGTAAGTAGAACAAATTTTCTTACAACACCTTCTCCATTAGTGCACTTTTTGGTTTTTTGGGGCAGGAATTTAGGAGGAGAAATATGTTAATTATTACTTTCAGTGTACTGCTGTAACATGCTTAAGAGGATCTCGTCTTGGTGCTGGAGAGTGCTGATATCATGCTTCAAAATATTATATATGAGTTTAGTATGTTAATTATGGTTGCGTTATACGTTCTATAATGAAGTTTAGCCCTGCTTAACTACATAAGTGTTGAGACATGTACTGTTATTCACACTAACATTACTGCTTCATATATGTAAAACTTGAGCTTAATAAATGTGTAACTCAAAATTCGGTGTGGTAATGGAACTTCTATTGGGTCCGCACATGTCATTCCTAGTTTTTGAAGATATCATTACACTGAAGGAACAAAAAGCTAAAGTGTTAGTAGACACTGAAATATTATATATACATATCTAGCTTTTGAATAATGCACATAATATTATTCATTTCCCTTATTTTTTCTGCAGACAGCATGGATTTTTATAAAGCGAAGTGCTGAGTACAAACCATTGCAATTTTTAGCATTTGTTTTTGTCTATAGGATATTTGAGAAGTTAAAGGCATTTGAACCTCCTTCATCCCCCTCATTTTCAGTAAGTTATGATGAGAATGATGGCTCTCTTAAATGCTCAGTGGTTTTTTTCTCTTCAACAAAGATCTTGCTTATTTTCTAACAGGATAATGTGTGATATTTGTTTTGCTGATCTTTGCTGCAGGAAGAAGGTGTGGAGGATGAAGGGCGGATGTTGCGAATGGGCAAAAGGCTACTTCGATCGCTTGCACTGGTTTTTGGCTGCGTAGCTTTTGCCTCTGTGGTAAGCTGAACAGTTCAAATTTTCTGCAGATTAGAAGTTATAGAAAATTTATTTCCTTTTAAGATGGGAATCTAAATGTTTTGGTGGTCTCTTTTGTACAATTTTGTGCTGCTTGCTATGATTTTTCCAACCAGCTGAAGTTTACATCCTTTGATTGCAATTTTATTTGTATGAGGTCACATGATCAAGATTGTATTCTTTTGTCCCTTACAAATATCAAATATGCAGTTTCACAGTTCAGCTATTGTAGGCAAACGTTCAACTGTATATGTCTTGTCTAGTTAGTTTTATGACGACTCCCCTATTATAAAATTGCAGGGTTACACTGGTGTTTTGAATGTGATTGAATTTGCTGCTGGCTTCGTACCTGTTTTCTTGTACAACAACCAGGTAATAGCCATTGTGCACCACCATAAAACAAAGGTTTCATGTGTCATATGATGACTAATGAATCTACTTGTGGTTAGATTCTTTTGAACTTCTATATGTGTCGAACTCACACCATTCTAGAACGTTTTGTGCTGTTGTTGGTTATTAGTAATGCCCTTCAGAGATTAAATCTTGGACAAGCAACATTTGAGAAATGATTTAAGCTAGGTTAATGGAAACATGATTGGTATAAGCCAATTACAGTGTTATTTTACCAGGGAATCTGAGCATTTTGTGCCTAGAAATGTAAAAACAATTGTTTCAAATTTCAGTAGAAGATCAGTTTAAGTTGAGTTGTGAGTCAAGGATGAAAGTTAGCTGCCTAAGTCATAAATTAACGAGCTTCAAGTTTGTAATAATGTTTGCATGGATATAGCCTATGCATCTCACTACAATGTTTCTTATGCTTGAATTTGGGCTAAATAGTTGGAGTTAATATGACTATTATGCAGTTTGTAGAATAGTGATGTTCAATGTTGTTCTGCTTTTATTTCTATAACAAATTCGATTACATATCAGAGTTCTTTGTGGCATACATGCTTTATATTTCATCTCAAAGTTTCTCAATTTAGGAAAAATGTCTGGTTTCAAATAATTCTGTGGATCTTGTCCCTATATTTTTATTTGTAATACATCTTCTTTTTTTGTTGGGGTTGAGTTAGGTCCCTGTACTTTCAATTTTATTTTAATTGGGTCCCTATACTATCATTTGTAAAAGTTCAGTCATTCCACTTATATTTGCATTTAAATTTTGATCCTTATGCAAGCCACCAAGTACAGAACTAAATTGAGTAAATTCAAACAAAGTTGAAACGACATGCCCAAAGTCAAATAAGAATGAATGTACATGTGCCCAATATGCTGTTTTCCCTCAATATATTCAAGGATCTTTCCATCTTTAAACGTGATTTCCAGTTATAGAGCACAATTGTTTGTCAATACCTCAGATGTTAACTTATTTTTCCATGCCTGTTCAGGAACTGCTTGTAACTGCATCATCGGCACTTATGCTATACATATTGGCCTCCTACTACCGATGAACTCTCGAACTTGCTGAGGTACGACGCAGTTTTTCAGTCGACGAATTTGCTCCTTTTTTTATGGGTTCCAGTAGCAAAGTTTGTGAAAATGTTGTTAGAAGCCATCAAAAGGTATAGATTTCAGGGTTTCAAGAATAGATTCCAAGATTGGTTGTATATGATGAGTTCAAATTTTGGGACATAACTGCTGGAACTTGTGAGTGATGTTTTTTTGGGTAATAATTTTGACTCCAGAAAATGATGGTTCGGAAACTAATCTTATGCTACATGTACATGTTTATTTATTTATTTTTAAATAAAAAAATTGATTTCAAGGAGTGTGCAAAATCGTCGAAACAAATACGCAAACTAACCAATCAAATAAGCTATATTTATATTATTTTCATCCGTCTAAGAAAAGTGTGAATTTTTTCAAAGAAGAATATTACGTCTGGAAACTTAAAATTAGTTATTAATTGTATATTCTGTAAATGTTCTTATGATTAAGATGATTTAGAGATGAATTTGTTAATTGCTTATAAATATTGTAATTTTATTTCATTCAGAAAAAATAAAGAGGTTGTAATTTAGAGAAATCAAACCATTTTGGTTTTTATATTTTGGTTTTGGGACTGAAGTAGTATTTATTGCAAGGGCCGAATTTAACTGGGTCGATATCATATATTTAATATTTTATTTGGTTGAGATGTTGATATGGTTGAAAATTAAATCAAACTATTTAATATTCAGTACAAATTTCATCGTTAAAAATCGTCTAAACTATATTTGAAAAATATATCAAATAAGTTTGAATCTACTTTTATATTTGATAAAATCTAAATTTCAGTTAAAATTCGATAGGTGAAAATCACTAAACGTGTATGTTCGATTTATGTTTAGCTTAATTGAAGCTCATTCAATCTTCTGACTAATAATCAAACAAGCTTAAATGTATTATATAATAATTCAAACAAACTTAAATAATAGTATACTCGAATCACAAAAAATGTAGAGAATTGAGTAATTTCCCGTGCATTATTAAGATCTCTCGAGGGGTTTAAATAGGGCTTCCAATCGATAAGCCCACTTTTAATGAGATATCATAATGGGCCAAGCCCACACAACTATGGATGGGCTTGGACTCAAGATTTGGACCATAAATACATCTACTATCACCTTAATTATTACAAATAACTTTTAGCACATTTTTATCCATTTGTGTCCACCATTGTGGAAGAATCTTGTCCCAATAAAAAAATAGTACCACGTGACGTATAATATCTAATGCGTCACGTACTATTATGTTATAATATGGTAAGAGGATCTAAAAACAAGGAGTCTTTTAATCATGATTAAGAAAAAAACAGGTTTTTATTTTTTATTCATTTACACGTCAGACTTCCAGAAGCAAATTCCATATGAAATTCTAGTATGAATTGAAAATTTGCTAGGTGTGAATTATTCAATATATTATTATTATTATTATTATTATTATTATTATTATTATTATTATTATTATTATTATTATTATTATTATTATTATTATTATTATTATTTGGCATAATTATGTTGACTGCAACGATCATCTAACAAAAAAAATTAAAAAACAAAAATAGATGAATTTTAAGAGTATGTTTGGAATAGATTTTAATTGGGTCGGAGGAAATCCAACGTCTTAAATTCTAAAATTAAAAAATAGCAGTGTATAGTAAAATTATATATATATATATATATATATATATCATATGATTTTATGGTAGATATTATATCAATATTTGTAATATTATATTATTGTAAAATTATTAGTTATAATCACTGAAAAAACAAATAATATAAAAGAAATAATCTTTAATATATGGATTGAAGTTCATTGTAGACCTAATAAATGATATTATAGCCATATTCCCATGCAGAACAATGTAGTGAAAATTATGAGAGTGCCAAATAATATAAGATGGAACGGGTCAATTAGACGATTTGAACTCTACGAATCAGATAGTACTAATCTGAGTAGAGCGAATTTTGAGCAATTGTAACCATAAAACACGTAAGGAATGGGTTACAATAAAACGATGATGGTGTTATCTCAATAGAAATTATTACTAAAGAAAAACTTGCTCGTCTTTGTTTGAACAAAATGATTGCAGAGTATTCAAACAAATTTCACACTAAATATATAAAAAAATTATATTATTGGTATGAAGTCTTGGGAAATTTCAAAAATAAATTTATACGAACTGAACTTAAAATAATTAATATTTTATGGGTGTTGCTAAACACACCACAAAAGTTATTTTTCACACCACTTTAATTTAGTAGATAAAATTAAATAGAATGTAAATGAAATATATACCCTTATGTAATTTTTTTTAAAAAAAATAAACATTAATATTTTTATTATTGATATTCTTCCTTCCCTGCTCAAACATACTGACATATTAACCCTATATTCAAATGAATTAAAATAAAAGTTGAATTTTTTGTAAGTAATTGATAATGAAAAATAGAAATACAAATGATATAAAAAAATATAATTATTATAAGAATTACACAATTAAATACTGTATTTTTCGTCGAAAAACTAAACCGCGTGCATGTTCGGTCAACCAGGGACGAACATACAATATGGCGTTCGGCCAACTGTGGCCAAACACACAACATAGTATTCAACCATCTCCTTGTTGTATGTTCGGCCATTGTTGGCCGAATGCCATATTGTATGTTCGGTCCTGGTTGACCGAACGTGTGTAGTTTCAGCCTTTGATAGAAAATACATGATTTATTTGTCTAATAATTATATTTTCTATATCATTTATATTGTATGATCTAGAATCAATAATGAAGAACAACAATAATAACAATATTATGATTTTGTTTAAAATATATTTATAAGGGTATATTTGTTATTTACATTATATTTAAATATATTTAAAAAATTAAAGTGGTGTGAATAGTAATTTTGTGTGTGTTTAGAAATATCCTATTTTATCTATATAAAACATAAGTGGGTATATTAACACGTGACCCAATTAGTAACGGGTGGCTGCCGCTACCTTTTGTATGTAGTGTTTGGTTTAGTTATCAAGTCGGATTGGATTACGCAGAAGACTCGTGGCAGCCTCATCATCTCATCTTGCAAGGATGGATGTTCACCCACTTTTTACTTTTCAATTGCAATCAACAAATCCTCACCGTAGATCCGTAGGTCCTCCTTGTGGGCCCCTTACAAGAATCTTATTCAGTCCATTTCGAATCTTTATTTCTTTTTATTAATATTATTATTATTATTTTTAATCGGCATCTCAAGTTAATTAAATTTAAAAAATATAAAACCTCAGATGGAGCTTCAATTATTTAAGTTTCGAAAATATTATTTAATTATTTATCAAACACTAACATCAAATATAATCAAATTATTTAACCATTCATTATGAACGTATATTAATATGTCAAAATTATAATTTTATTAGGATGAAATTCGTAAAATTTATGAAGTATTTAAAAATATGTAATAAAATAAAAATTTATATTATAATAATCGAATTAATAAACATAATAACTCATTATCGACAATTGCTACAATTATATCACCATTTTGTATATGTATTTACTCTTATAAATTTAGGACGTTTAGGAAGTTTGTTTTTTTAATAAACAACATATTATCAATGTTATTTAAAATATTTATTATAAATATTTTGTACAAATTAAACATTTAAATTAACATTTATTAATTAAAATATCTGAATATCCAATAGTAAGAAATAATCTAATACCCTTCACCTATTTTTTGATGTATATAACTAATGAAATATATGATAATTATATATTTTTAGTTATTTACATTAATTTTAATTATTAATTAAGCCTTAATATATTATATGACAAACTTATCGTGTAATATATATTAATTAGTAATTATTAATTTTACAAGTAAAAAAGAATGTATACCAAAATTATAGGATCTTATTAATATAAATAAGATGATCACAATTGATATAAATTAATATTTTTATATTTAATATTTAATTAATTTAATTTAATATAAATGATGACATGAAAAATAAGGATAAGATGTAATATTTTATTTGACAATAGAATTGAGGGGAGTTCCAGTTTTATGTTATTTGACATATTTTGTGGCTTTATTAGTAATATAGATATTTTTTACAAGTTTTTCACAAATCAATTAAAAATATATTAACACGTATTTATAAAATATAAGTAAAATTATAAACGAAAAAAAAGTATATCGTACACTCTTTTTATAATAGTGTGTCACCCTATTTTTAAAAGTCACAAAAAAAATATATTAAAATAAATAAATAAATAAATAAATATATATATATATATATATAAAGAGGATTCAATTTTGAAATGAAAAGTATTCTACACCTTTTTATGTAGAAATTTACCAATGAGATATATATTTATATGAGTTTGAGTTGTACATAAAAAATCGTCATATAATTTCTTTTATAATAATATAATCAGATACTTTAATTTTTTTAAAGTGATTAATTATTTTATTTTATTTTATGTTAAATTATTCAATAAGTAACTCAATTTTTACATTAACATAAATAAAAAAATAATTAATTATAACACTATTTAATTATTTATTTTAATAAAAATATGAGATTATTGTAATAAATTAATTTTTAATAAGATTATTCAAACTATTTTTATTAGTTGTATTTTTTAGTAATATATAAGAATTAATCAATTTTAAAAATAAATATTTTTGTTATAATTAATATTTTATCTTAATTTAATCTTATAATTTATTTATTAAAAAAATATATCCGTGCATCGCATATAAAAAATGCTAATTACATATATATATAGAGAGAGAGATAATGATATTATTGATAATATAATATATATTAATAAAGTAAAAAATAAGATGAGTTATATAATATATACATATATAATCAGAGAAATTACATCAAAATAAGTTAAGATTTTCCCCAAAATTACTTCTTGTTTATAAAAAAATTGACATCTAATCAGATTTTTTCTTTATATTTACCTTTTACAGCCAAAATTTTAAATTTTTATAATTTTTTTTGTCTCAACTTCATTTTTTTATTAAAAATACGTCAGATTAATCATTTTTATGATTTTAAATTAATATTCACATTGCTAATTTTAAATATAAAATATTTTTCTTAAATTATTTGTGGAATATTTTGATATTTAAAATGTTTTAAAAAAATATTATTACAAATAATTTAAAACCAATTATATTATTAGTTTAATTTACTTATTATATTATCATAAGTATTACAACCGCAAAAATACGAGAGACATACTAATATATATAATAAAAGAACAAAAACAAAAAATGGTAAGTTAGTATTTTTTCACTAAAATTACTTGATATTTTTGGAAAATAGGACCGTCATTCAGATTTTGTATTTGTTTTGTCAATTTCTAAAATTTTTATAAATTTTTGGTCTCAAATCATTTTTTTATAAATTTTAATTTGACATTTATATTGCATATATACGAATATAAATTTTATTTATTAAATATAAAACATTTTTTCTTAGATTAATTGTGTTATATTTTAATAAATTAAATATTTTGTATAAAATATAATTGTTACATAATTTTATTTAAAAAATATAAAAATACATATTTTATATATTTATATACTTTATTTTTTTTTTTATTATTTAAAAATAATTTATTATATTATCATATTTATTACAATATTTAGAACTCATCCGGGAATACTACAATTAATAGTACGCACGTGACGACAAAAGCCATGGGTCTTCCTCACCCTTCTCTCCAACTTTCCAGCTCAGAATAAGTTCATGCAGAGCAGAGAGGTTTAGCAATCAGAAACAAACTTTCCTTATAATTAGACACGAATACATCTCCACAGTATACAATCTCTAATTAGACCCCTAATCATACCACCGTTAAGGCGACGGAAACGAGGAAATCAAGCAAAAATCAGAGAGCAAGAAGCATTTGGGCATAAGGAAGGTCGCCGAAAACAGAGTGAGTTAACGGAAGGGAATTTTTTATTTTATGTTTCGTGATTTTTTCTTGTTTTTATAAGGCTCCCGTGAATTTGCATCGTGCATGTATGTGTGCAGAGATTTGGACATTTTTTGTGATGCCAAAGGTGTATGTGTAAAGCTTTTTCTGGGTAATGCATGACATAGGTTTTCACTCCCAAACAAAAGATTCCCCTTTTCCAGTTGTTGTGGTGGGGCAAGGTTTGTGGGGAAACTTTCATCGGCTTTCAACTTTGGATTTTTCTGAATGTTATAGCGTGTCTCACTCTGTGTGTGTGTGTGTGTGTGTGCTGAGGGCGTGACAAGTAGCTTTTTCCCAAATTTAGATAAGTGGAAAAGGCTCCTTGAATTGAGAGGTAGTACGAAATTTTATGGTTCTGCTATCTTTGGTTGTGGTTTGATGCTTTTGTTTAATGGGCTCCTTTCTGAGAGTAACATGCAATTGTTTTTTCAGTGTTGAAAATCTCATTTGCTGTTGAGAGGATTCTAGATTCTTCATTTTTACCTTTTTAATTGTTTTATTTGTAAACCTAAAATCCTGTGGTGAATGTTCTAGGATTTTTATTATATTTTTAGTCGGAAAGTGACATAACAATCATTTGAGAATTTCTTCGATCACTTGGAGGCTGACGGAACTTCTGGCTTGCATAGGTTTCTGCAACATCTCTCTCCATTTCTATGTTCCTTTTGAAAAATAAAATATTAAATTGAAGAATTAGAAAGGTCGAAGGATTAAACAAGAAAGACATTTCTCATCTCTATCTTCAATGCGAGTGAATGCTCAACAGTGAGAGAATTGATCCTTTTTTTTTTTTTTTTTTTTAAGTTAAATATAACCTTGTCATGAGATAAATATATGAACTTTTATGGAGAAGAGAAAATCTGGTTAAATTGAGGCCTAAAGTGGAACTCTCTGTATGAGGCTTTTCTGGGTTGTTTATATAATGTCAGGTTTCTCTAAATTCTTCTGCTAACCTTTTATTTTCACTCTCTTTATTAATTAGTGACAATGGTGACGAGAAGAGTGGACCTTCGATCAGATACTGTCACCAAACCAACTGAAGCGATGCGAGCTGCAATGGCAAATGCTGAAGTTGATGATGACGTATTGGGCCACGACCCAACTGCAGTCCGTCTCGAAAAGGAGATGGCGAAAATCATGGGCAAGGAAGCAGCATTGTTTGTGCCTTCAGGCACAATGGCCAACCTTATCTGTGTGATGAATCACTGCCAGATGAGAGGAAGTGAAGTTATTCTGGGAGACTATTCCCATATCCATATATATGAAAATGGAGGCATTTCTACAATTGGAGGTGTTCATCCAAGGACAGTGAGGAACAAAGAAGATGGGACTATGGATATTAAGCAAATTGAAGAAGCAATAAGGGATCCTAGTTTTGAAATATGTTATCCAACAACCAGGTTGATCTGCTTGGAAAATTCGCATGCGCAGTAAGTTTAAGAATTCTGAGAGAACATACTGTTTAATAACTGAATGAGTCCTATCTTACTAGTTATTGATTTAAAAGTGTTGGCCCAGCCCCTTCGACCATGGATCTGTACTCCATGTGTACATTTAGACAGTGTCTGAAGGGCATTTGTTTAGAAAGCATCTGATTTTGTGAATTAGTTTTTTCAGCTATTTGTTATGTTGATAAGTAGAGACCGTTCTACTTTCTTGATTGTAACCCTTTTGAGGTATGTCTTTTGGATGCAGTTCTGGTGGTAGATGTCTCTCTGTAGAATATACAGACCAAGTTGGAGAACTAGCAAAGAAGTATGGGTTAAAGCTTCACATTGACGGGGCTCGTATTTTCAATGCATCTGCAGTGAGTTAAATACTGTCCTTGCCAAGTATTGATAACATTCTTGTAATGCGTTACTGTAAATTTTGATGCTTTGAATTCAATTGGGCTTACAAAATGATATTTGTCCGTTCACGAAAAGTAGGATTCTGTCGTCAGAATATAGAACTATATATGTCTTTTTTAAGTTGCTTTTTTCTTGTTTTCATGATGGAACTAGAAATTAACTCACATATTTTCGATATGTAAGAATGCCAAGCAAATAAGTCAGAATCAAAACATCGAATCTACAAAGCAGATTACTAGAGTACCATGTTCCGTGTTACGGTAACTAAGATTTTGGTCTTGATTTTCAGGCTCTTGTACTTCCTGTAGCTAATAATTAAATATGTCTTGTTTGGCAGAAACAAATTATAGAATCTACATGATGGATTAGCAATAACCATTTTATATCCCACTATTATGGGTGTGGCTAATAATTGGATATATCTTGTTTACCAGGCTCTTGGAGTACCTGTGCATAGGCTTGTACAGGCAGCTGATTCAGTAACAGTAAGTTCAATTTTATTTCGCCTCATTCTTACTCTTGTAAGAAATTTGTTCTGGCATACACTGTTCTGTTATAATGTTTTGTCTTTCTTCTTACATCCACCTCCATCCTCTCCCACACACCTCGTTTAACCAACCTAATTTGTGATGTAGGCGTGCCTATCCAAAGGGCTTGGAGCTCCAGCTGGAACTATTATTGCTGGTTCAAAAACCTTCATTTCCAAGGTAAACTATCTTCAGATTATTTCTTACACTCAGGATGCATTTAGATCAAGAGATTTGAGATGCAAGGATTTGAAAATTGATGGATTTTTAATCCACCCTTATTAGAGTGGAATCCACCCCCCCCCCCTCCCACCCTACCCCCACAAACACCAAAATCCTTTAAACATTAGTTCAAAATGATAGTGATGGATTTCAAATCCATACTGATCCTAAGAATCGACAATGGATTTTGCTGCTATAGATTTCAAATCCATCCTCAAAACTTTCAATCCAAAAGTAACCTTACAGAGTTTGATTTGCACCATAACTTGCCACCAACCTCCATTATCTTTTGTTCGGAAATGAAGGCAAAGATTCTTAGGAAGACATTAGGTGGTGGTATGAGACAAATTGGGGTCCTATGTGCTGCTGCTTTAGTTGCATTGGAAGAAAATGTCAGTAAGCTTGAAGGTGATCACAAGAAGGCTAAGACCTTGGCAGGTACTTTTTCTGACATGTTTTCTTGATATGCAATTCAAATGTATTTCTCGTACCTTTAGCTCTGTGACACGCATTTCTCATTGTTTCTCAGTTGGGCTAAACAATATCAAAGGGTTGAAAGTTGACCTCGCTTCTGTGGAGACCAATATTGTAAGTTTTGTTACCCAACCAAAATAAGTACATTAATTGTGTTATAAATAGTGATTTGACTGAAAATCAATTGGAATAACCTTTTACAAGTATTTTGATAACTGCATTATCTAAATTCCGAAATCTATCAATGCATATTTTCTCTTGCCCAGTTTTACTCTAGTGTTTGTGGCTTGCATAAATGTTTGTAAACTGTAACTGCAAATTCTTGGGAGGAAGATAAAGAACATATGTTTGTGTTCCTTTTAATTTTATCAGGTCTATTTCGATATTCTAGAACACTTGGGTATAACTGAAGATGACCTAATCAAAAAACTAGAAGTACATGGTATACTGGCAATGCCTGAAGGCCCATGCAAGTAAGTTTTATCTTCTATTATATTCTGAACTTTATGTGCCATATTTACACGCTCTTCTCTTGTAGTGTCTATATTTTGGAATGAACTGTGTATGTCAATCACATTTGGCACCAAATTAAACTTACTCACTCCTTATCTATGTGAGATTTGAAGGCATTACAATTCACCAAAGTCTCTTTTTTACAATTATTTAGACTAACATAGTATCATCTATGAAGTGGTTTATAATTGGCAGAAACTGTGACGTCTCTTTAGAAGATAGAGACAAATTGATGTTTGGATGGATCTGGGTCATTTACCAGTCAACAATAATCTAATGTTAACATTATTTACACATTTGAGCATAGTATTGGCTACTTCTGGTAAATATAGATTGAATTGAAGAGCTATTGATGTCAGGAAATAGGACAGAAATTCTTGACTCATACGCCTATTTTGGAGGGAACACAAAGGCAAAGCTCAAAGCATGCAATTGAAGGCTGTTTCTTAATTTTTAATTTTTCCAATCATAGGTTGGGTTAGAGTAAGAATCAGATTTTTCACTTCATATATGTCGGTTTTCTTGCATACATTCAAATATTTTGGCCAAAAAAAAAAAAAAAACTGTCAACAGCATTTTGTAGATATTTTTTATTAACTGTCTTGCTGCTCCCTAATATTATGACTATACATGTCTTGAGCTACAAACCTCATTCACTTAAGCGACTTAAGAAAACCTATGCATATGTGCATAGAGGACAAGGTTACACCTTGAAAGATAGCACATGATCTGCAGGTTAAGAACATTGGTATAATCACTCAAATTTAAAAGCTCAGAGGAAAGAGAGAATATGATCTACAGGGTATAGTTCTGTTTATAAAGCCAGTTGACCATTTATTAATACAAATTAGGGACTATAATCTTATGAACAGAACCAAGAGAAAACGACTGATTATTCATCTTGCTTGAGGCTAACTAACAAGAAGTGGCTGGCCAAAAGACAACTAAAACAAGTTCCATTGTTTTATACATTATTTGAGTTTTCATTTCAAAAGTTGGCCCCATGCTTATTTTCCCCTTAAATCAGCATGCTTTTCTTAAGAAAAACCTTTCTGATGAAGCCGTTTACTTTGTCAGGATCAGGCTTGTAATTCACCATCAGATCTCAGAAGGCGATGTGCAGTACACAATTTCTTGCATCCAGGTAATAACGAATCTGTTGGTGTCGGCTTATATTCCTCTTGAACCTGTTATTATTTCCTAAAAGTTGGAGCAGCCTTTGTTGATCGTATTCTGATATGTGCTCTTGCAGAAAATTGTCACCGGCTTTCCCGTTGAAAATGGTGGCAAGTGAGGCTTCAAACAGCATGATTTTCACTTTGGTTTGATGATGTTTCAAATCTGAAGATTATGTTGTAATAAAGTGGTAATCTACATATGAAATTCCCAACTCAGTAATAAAAAAGTCCCATTCTATTTCAGATATCCCGGCTTTAATCTCTTTGTGTGAGCATGCGTGACTGGGTTGGATGTGCTAAATATGACATAAAAACAGAAACTTAAAATGATTCAGAAAGGTTTTCTATATTTTTGGACACTTGTTGTTAGAGGTGGCAAAATGGGTCCAGTCCTATAGGTTGGCCCGACAAGCTCGATATTTAAGTAGCGTTAGACCATATAATTTTAGGCCTGATATATGATCGGGTTTATTTGGTATGGTTCGATGAATTTAGTTTATTTTAGAGGTGTTGGTCTGAATTGGGCTCAAGATTTAGTAGTCCGATAGAATTTTGGATCAGTTCAAACTTTTGTCATCGACCTAAGGCTTAGCCGGATGGCCAGAATTGCCACATCTACTTGTAGTGCATCCATTCAGGTGCAGGTAGTACCTGCACGAAATTCCATTTTTGTGGAAGGAAGAAATTTGGCTGTGAAAACTATTTCCATACCATCCGGACTCAATTGGAAAATTAATATTATCAATGTTGACAGATAAACAAATTAATATTCTTTTTTTGAGGATTTTAAATACAACCCGTGTGAAGTATTAGTGACATCACAACCCTTCAACTGAACACTACCCCTAAAATATTTTGCATGGTTTATCAGATCTAAATTTGTAATGCTTGTGCAATGTATATGGTGATACTTTCATCATTAATTTTACACACGCTCACATAAGTGCGTGTGTGACTGCGTTTAGTGAAATTGTTACCAGATGTATCATAAACAACATTTATTTTAAGAGATTTTGTGATTTTATTTGATTATACATACAGAATAAGAGCTTATAATAAGAAGTTGTGTTATAAGGATAAAAAAAGGTAGTATTTATCTTATAAGGATGCGACTATTAATACTTTCAAAAAAATTATGGACAAAAATATTCTTTCTAAAATGTCTAAATATCCTTATATCATAATATAGAAATTCAAGAATTATCCAACTAAATAATACAAGTCTTTTTTTTTTTCAGCGACACTTCTATGGATCCTGATATGTGCAACACATCGATCTGACTCGCGCAACTAAACCTTAGGCAAAGCTATCCCAATAATCCGTGTAATTTAAGCAAAAGTCAACAAAATCTCACATTAACTTTGCCTTCGACAACCAAAATCGTGTTGACCTCTCCCACCTTCAAGGTTGCGACGCCATTGCATCCCAACACAACGTTGTTGTTAAAAATACAATATAAAAAATACCAATACAATATCAAAAATACAAAAAGATAAATAAAGTAATTTATAATGTTCAAAAGTTGCCTACACATCACAAAAATATGGTTACTTCAACCTAGCGTGTGTAGCACAATTTACTCCATCTGTTCATTCCCCCCGTTTGCCAAACCACCAACGAAACATAAAAATTCATCAAAAAGAAATCTGGAAAGTTACTTTACTTCCTTCATTTCATCGTCATCTCTCTTTTGCTCGAAAACCTTGCCTAACAACTTAAGTTTTTTCTTATATATATATATATATCATACGCTTTACCCAACACAACATGACTCAAAATGTTCGGATCATTGAGCACGATACTCGCGCATATTTCAACTCTTCCTACGATATATGCCTTATATCAACCTTCAGTAAAAACAAGAAGAAAATGGATCAAGTCAAAAATTAAACTACAAAAAATTAACAATAATAATAATAAAAAAATATATTAATATTATATAGTCAATCCAAAAAGTAAAATACCTTCAAGAGATCAAGTAATAGTGTATACTACACCTTCAAATGGTTAGTCTCTCGTAGAATCATCTCCAGCTTTCTCTGGAATAGCCTCAACAATATCTCCTTCATATGGAAGATCAAGAGAAGGCATTTCTTGTGCCATCTCTCTCATCATTGTGAATTTGACAACATCATCAATGTATTTTTGGACCTTATCATCGAAAAGAAAACGTCGAGACTCCAACAAAAGAGGAGAATCAGAAGAAACACCATTTTGTTTATCTTCGACATTCTTCTTCAAGTTCAACAATCTCTTCATATGATGACAGCAGACAATAGAAATGTCTCTCTTGAACAGAAGAAATCTTTCATTAATATCCTAAAAAAAAAGAAGAAAAGAATAAAAATAATTAACACCAATGAAAAACGATAAGATAAAACAGACAACAATTCTTTAACAATAACAAGAAATACTTCTAAAGAAAAATGTAATACTTTAACAAAACATATATTAAGACAATTACTTTTAAGATGAGTGTTCTGAAGTAGTACTTTAAGCATATAAAGTAATACTTTAAGGAAAAAAATTAATACTTTTAAAAGTACAGACTAATAAAGGAAATCTTATCTTACATCTCTTGCAATGTTGTGAATCTGGAGATCATTGAGATCGTCACTAGAAAGTTTAAACTTAATGTATCTTGAAGATTCATCAACATCATTCAAACTTCCTTCATCATAACTTCTTTCAACAGATTCTTTTTCCACCTTATTCAAACTGACAGGATAGGTACCTATAACCAATTCACCTTGACCATAGGAACCAGCAGCAGATTCTTCATTACTTCTATTACGCATCTTAACTTCAGACCAATGCTGAAGTAACGGCAAAGTACATGGTTCAGCAAGACCTTGCCATTTAAGTCTATGAAAATAAATTATCTGGAGGAGAATAACACAACCACTAACATTCTTGGATTTTTTCAAATTATACTTCATAACAGCATAACAAAGCTTCTTCAGAATGAAACCACACCAGTCAAATTTGGAAATTCTAGCAACATCAATCAAAGACTTAACAGTACTCAATTTCACCAATCGATTAGATGCTGGAGTCAAGAAAGATGAAAGGCTGTAGAGAACAAAAAGTCTCTTAAAATCACCCCCCCCCCCCCCCGTCAGAAAAATTCTTTCCAATGACATCCGCCAAATAACTCAATGTTGACTTTCTATCGATATCATATTTATTCTTCAAATCAACCAAAAGTCCCAATTCTTCATTCTTTCGCACCTTCAACACATCACATCCATCGTTTCTTGGCAACAAAAAAACATCATGAATATCATCCGGAGTTACAACAAAGCTTCTGTTGTTGTCAATCATTAGCATACAACTCTTCCCGTTGAAACTTTGAACTAGCCATTGTAGAATCTTTGTATTACATGAAGTAATGGACAAGTGAAGCAACCCACCAAAACCAATAGACTTAACATCTTCCTTCTGCTTTTCATTCAAACTCTTCACAAGGTTGTATAAACCATTGGGTCTACACTGTGTTACGAAACCTCTACACACAAAAAACCACAAGAAAAGGTATTAGAAAAACATCTATCATTTTTAAAAAATAAACACCAATAGGTGATATTTTTGCAGTGGAATGTAATACTTTTACAGAAAAATAATACCTTATATCATTATCTACCTTCTGTTCTTTGTCTCCTCTTAATTTCTTTGATTTCATAACTTTTTCTTTCTTATGTTTTGCATCATTGTCTTCTTTCAATTGCGATCTCTTTTCAAAGACTTCTTCATCCCCTTTTAATCTTAATTATCTCTTCTTTGATGTTTCAGGGTCTTTCCACGCCATATCCTAAAGATAGGGAGGAAATTTATAGGGTAAGGAAAACACAGATTATCTAAAACCCTCTCCATATCAAAAGATTTACATAACAAAAAGTTTACACAAAAATACGTAAGATTCAATAAACATGCCCGTTCCTTATTACAACATGCAGTAATATTTTTACAGCAAAAACATATAAATACAATCAAGTGAACAAAAAACATGACAAATACAGTGATTTGGTTATTTTTACTGAAAAAGAAATAATTTCTTGATGAAAACTAACACTCTCAAATAATTAACAACACGCAAACACATCAATTTCAATATCAACAAAGAACAAAACTACATTTTCATATACAAAAAGAAACACCAAAACTGCAGAATACATGAATATACTAAACAAAAACCCTGCAAAAAGTGCAGTAAAAAAGCATAAAAGTTCAAGGGAACTAGTATCAAATCTTTGAATGTTATGAAAATTGAACAATACGAGAAGAACGCTAAGAGCACTTTCATATACAGAAATGAAAGACAAAAAACATAATAAAAATGAACTAACATCAAGTAAACTATAAAAGAAAATACTTAAAAGTACCTTATCAATGAAGAACAATGGCGTACTTTGAAGACTAGAAGGTTGAACTATGCTTCCCTGCTAGTTCCAACAAAAGTGATGGAGAAAACAAAAAAGAAAAGGAAAGGAATCGAGGTAACGTGGATAACAGGGGAGAAAAGAAGACGAGATAAACAGCATAAGAAGTAATACAGTGAAAATGGCGAAGAATCATCAAAGACGAGAGCTTCTTCTAGAGAGAGAAAAAGAAATGAAAAACAACAAAATGAAGAGAAAAAATAAATTCAGGATTACTATTTACTCTATAAAAAAGATCCGCTCTGAACCAGGATCAATTGAGTTAACCAGTTGCACTGATAAAGATCCGTGCAACTGTGGCATACAAGTTTTTGTGTTCATTTTCTGCCCACAATAGTAACATGCCTTTCAACGCTAGCAATTAACTATAATCCCTTGTGCATAGATCCGATTTTACAGAGATGCACCTTACATAGTTCACTTAAATTAACCACCATCTAGTTTGCAAACACAAACATATATGAGATACATATAAGTGTGTATTCAAAGAATGATAAATTTAAACATGAAACCGAAAGAATGAAATTTCTGTTATTGGCACAAAATAATGAGAGGCCTAATAATTTATAAAAAGAAATATCGCCCGATGAATCCTGCTCTTCAGTAAAAATGAATATTGAGAGAAGAACAGTAACTGCCTTATATATTGACCTAAACAGGAGCTCGACATTTACAAAAAAACAAACAAAAAATAAAGATTAAAAGACTTGACTTCCAATGGGAAGTCTTATGTGGGGTGCTTTTGAATCGCCTCATTAAGAATCCGGGTCAATAAGTTTCGATCATCAGTGGCATTCTTCTTACATATTAGACTGTACAAGGTTTTTAGTTCTTCTGGACTTGCCTTACTGAATAGGCCATTGATTATTCTCTCAACGTCAGAGGGGCTTTTGGTGTTTCTGTCATCATCTGTGGGCTCTGCCTTCACGTTAGAGTTACTGCTACTTGCTATGTATTGAGATTGCTGAGGAATCTGCATTAGTGGCCGTGACTTCCAGTAATCTGAACAGACACGTTCCTTGTCCAGAGCCTGGATTGCCTGAGGAAAGAATATGACAGAAATACAAGCATGAGAGAGAGAGAGAGATGAGCTCTGTATCAGCTGAACTCAATTGTCAGACAGAAATACAAGCATTAACTCAATTGTTAATATCAAATTAGCCTGATAGTGAAGGTCATCCAAAGCTTTGCAACATTGCACTGTTTTGGCCACTTCTTTCAAAATTATCAATTTAGCAATGACTTGACGAATTTGGTGCAATTATAGTTAGCTATGCTTTTACCATCCAGACAAATTCACAAAAATTGCACTCAATAAGCCAATCGTGCCTAAATTGACAATTCGAAAAGAAGACCAAAATAGCAACCATCACAAAGTTTGGATTTCTCTCCTTTTTTAAATTATTAGACTCCTTAAATTTCTTTCATGGACCAAGAGGATTGGGAAAAAACCAGGACTGCACGCTTACCTGTACAATTGCAGGAGAAGAAAAGCCGAACATTTCCATTCCATCTAGACTCCCAGGAGGCTGCAAAGGAGGAAGGTTCGCTCTTCCTAACTTATGCTGCTTTGCAATCTCCTGATTTACTCTCTCTCTGACCATTTCCCAGCATCTAGCAGCTGAGACATGAACAAATACTTCACTAGGACAACGCTCCACAGAAACCTAGAAGACCAATAAATTAGAATGAAAAAATTAGTCAAGGTTAAAAAAAAAAAAAAAGAGAGAGAGAACATGACATCAAACAAGTTTAATCTTAGGCTGAAATAATTAGCATTGATAAAATAAGATGTATTATAAAGAGCTCATTTGATGTGCAGATAATTCAACTGCTAAAATCTGATTACCATAAACAGCGGCCCGTTCTGTCCAGCATCGTGAATTTCAGAGATATAACAGCACATGTTAGATGGATCTAAAACATCGATGTACCGTACTCGACTCCTAAATCCTGCAGCATGAAGAAAAAACAGTTCACTTCCTCTCAATTAAATAAATAGCAAATCACAAAAACTACCCTTGAGGTATGATCTATTAAAAAAAACATTATTATGTTTTAGAATGACAAGTACATCCTTCAAGCGTTTACAATCAGTCAAAAGCCCCTAGAGGTTTGCACCTTCCTTACAAATAACCTCCCCTCCCCTTGTCAACAACAGGTGCAATTTGTGATAACAAAAAAGAATGTCAAGAGTCGTATTTGTATGTTTCGAAAGAAAGTTGGGTCTTCTTTTTCTTTTTTTTCTTTTTTCTTTTTTGGGAATCAAGCTAAACCTCAGGGGTACTTTTTTGTAGTTAAACCTAAAATAAAAGGCTAGGCATAGGTAAATTCCATAGATGATCTCTATAATATATACCCTTTGGGTAAATAGCCCGAGAATCACACCATAACTTTCCAGCATGCACAGCCCCAAAGTCCAATGGCTCAACATTGCAATTAATTCTCCTAACTACTTTTGCAATACGAGGTCCCTTCTGGCGATAGTATCTATCCAAGACGTTCGGAGAGCCAGATGGATTACACGACACACTTTGTGCATTATCCATCGATCTTGAATCAACCTCCAACTCTACATTTTTATGACCATTTCCATTGCACGATTTTTCTTCATCAATTTGTTGCGGTCTGTGGTCCCAACCTGCATTGGCCTCACTACAATCGGGACTCTCCTTGCTTGGAATATCTCTGCTACAATCTGCATTGTCTTCAACTTTTAAGCCTTCTGAACTATATGCACTCTTACAAGTACCTCGACTGGCCATATTTTCATGGCAAACTGGCATCTCAATACCTCCTGCAGGTGTCTCCTTCACACAAGAAGGTTCATTAGTGGGTCCTGCTTCCTCATCATCATCATCGAGGATTACAATATCTTTGTTTCCAGGTAATAATAATTGATTCCTTTCGGCTTTCTGCGAAGCTAAATTTTGTGTAGAGGGTGTTGACTTGAGACTGTTGACTTGCGGAAGTTGCCCTGAAGAAGCTTTATACCTGGGAGCTGCTTCCCCTTTCAGGGGAGATAAGTTTGACGGGGCCTTAAAGTTTTCCAGAGCCAATACCACCACAGGTGGCTTCAAATCTGAAGAAGAATTTTCACTGCCATTGTATCTTGTAGCAATCAAACTACCCACATCTAATTTCCCATTCTGCTCTTTTGATGAAGAGACAGCACTAGGCAGGGAGCTCGTCTCCTTAGGAGTCAACCCTTGAGAGGTATACAGTGATTTACCAACTTGCCCTTGCTTATTGTCTTTGGAAACATAAGAGCTTAGAGCAAGTCCAAGATCCAGCCTTGCCCATCGATATACTGCACTTAGTTTCCCCTCCAAAGCCTCAACTAAAATATTCAATTCATTGATGTCATAACGAAAAAGGAAAAACTTAGCACCCCAAGAACAGGAACATAACTGTTTTGCATGGTTCAAACATGCATATTTATCGGGTGAACAATGGTGACAACCAGCAGCAGATAGATGCAGATCAAAAAAGCATACACTGCATTCCCTCTCACTGTTAGCATCAAAAGTGCTCTCCATCTTCAGTGCCTGTGAGGATTTGCAAAGGTAATCCCTCCGTGCCCGTTCCATCTCAACACGAGCCTAGCCACAAAATAATAGGGAAAATCTTTTAGTTCTACAATAATCTTAATAGAATAATTTACAGAAACTATCCTTGAGTTTTTTCCTATTCACTGGAAGGAAAAAAAAAATTGAAAGTACAGTGGGTGAAAGTGATTACAAATAAAAATGCAGGAGCAACAGTCTACAAATTAAAAACAATTTTTGGCCCACTGCATATGAAAGCCAAAGTGTTTAAGAATACCTTGAGCGCTTTCGATAAGACCCCATCCTTTCCACAAACACCCCTCCATCTCAAATTATCCACAGTAGACTTTCTCAGTAAATTATATTCCCAATTTGCTTTCACAGCTTCTCTAGCAGCACCAAGCAACAATTTATCATGTGAAACCGAAGTTTTCCGGCCTTGCTCACGATAGAGCTCAATAGCATTTTGCCCATGTGGCAACCAGTCAACGGGAGCGCCATTAACTGCTTCAGCACAATTAAAACCACAGTTGAATCCGGCATGATATGCCCGAGGGAATGTCAAAACAAACTCTCCAGGATTTTGAACACACCGATAAACAGGCACTCCCTCAGATCTTAGGATTGAGGGTGAAAGTTGAGTGACCTGCAAGATTTTTAAGATACCGGTTGAGCATCAACCAAGAATATGGACTAAAAATGGTCAATGTTAAGGAATTTAAGCTTCACAAATTCTATTAACTAATTGCCAAAAAAAAAAAGCAATAGCAAAAAGATTCAAAATGAGAATTGTCCTTCCTCCATAGTTCTTCCGTGATTACGGAAATTAGTAGATGAAGTATGAAGTTACAGAACGTAATATAATAGTAGGCCGCATTGGATCGCAGCTGTGTTAAGTTGCTGATCAGTAGTGGCCAAATATAGGTTAAGTCACAAAATATAACCTAGGTATCAAATAAGATTGAACTATAAAGGCTTGATCCTGGATAGGAAACATTAATCTCTCTTGAAGACAAGTGTAGAATTTTCAGTCCAACAACTTTTAATGGGTATAAACCAATTACCAACTACTCGATTAATCACATTTTCCTAACAATCGGATCCACATTTGCTTAACAGAATGTGGAACACTTACAATGTCCAAAATACTGTTTTCCAGGTAACTCATTGCAGCGGATCCATCCTAGAACCAAAAACTTGACATTTGTAATACTTCCACTATATCAAATGTAACACAAAACAACTCTGAAAACCATGAAATGTAGAATTTTTTAATCCAGAAAAATTGGCACCTGACCTGAGCAAACAAACATAGAGAGACACTCACACAATGGCATGCACATTTTGAACAATACTACATTTGGTAGTGTCTTTGGCAAGTCATGCTTAGATTTTCCATTCTTCCTCGTGCTTTATATCACTAAACAATTCTTTGGCAAGTCGTATTCAGTTTCATCGTGCTTTATATCACCAAGAAATTCTTTTACAAATACAATCAAGTGTTAAGATAGGCGACAAAGAATGAAAGCTAGCCATAAACAAAAAATAGTAATATATGGCTCCGAGACTTGGTACCTAGTAAAGATCAATCATTCGTACTTTGTCAAGTAAGGAAATACAAACTAAAATTCAAGAATTGATAGCCCACATTGTATTGCATTGCTCAATTTTCAAATTGGCATTTTATAAAGCAACAATAATGCTTACCAGTTTATGAAGCAAGTCTGGCTGTTCATCAAAGAGATCGGGTAGATGTTTCCTCATGGCTGTCTCCAGTTTCAGGGCATCTGATCCAGGAACTCCATACCAAATTTTTGGAGCTCCCCAATGCAAATAATTCATCGAATACAAGTGATGATCCTCAACATGCTGTTACCAGTTAACAATATATGAGCAATCAATCGAAGAAAATCAGAAAAATCAGCTATCATCAACTTTGTAGTAACAATAACTGGCCAGATGAGGAAAGCAGGAAGCATTACGTTAAACACTTTACTTTCATTTTGAGTAAAAACTGTAGCTGTCCTTTTAGTAGGACTATAACTATTACTGCAAATTATTGTCCCAGCAACAAAGCCATGGTTATATTAAGATCACAATTCCCATTTTGCAGTAGAAAAAAAAATTGCCTTACAAATCTGAGATCACCTCCTTTCTTTTTCCACACACTAGCACTTCTGTCAAATTTCCATCATGTGAATGAAAAACAAGAACTAAACTGCAGGCTTTAGATGTACAACTTGTTATAATTCAAGGGAAACCACAAGATCACATGGATGAGACAAACCCTTTCATTTCCTAAATCCTATGTAACTCTTCTAATATATAAGATTCAAGCTGTGAAAAAGTCATCATCCCTTATTAGATTGATGAGAGATCATCTTAGGAAATTATATAATGAAGTCATAATGCTAAAGTTAAATCTAAGTGGACTTGCAAATATTTACAGGTGAGGATTGTCGATATGAAAGTCATGTGAAGCAAGATGTTGGGCCTTGTTTCTAAGTTGAGACTATCTGTTAAGCTTTATGATGCACACAACTTCTTCGTAACACTTTCATCTTTCGTATAAAGTAGCAGTGTGTCCAGAATGTAGAAGAATAATACAAGAGAAGTTGCATCCGTGTTTTGGTACTATCATCCTGTGATACATATATCAGTATACAGGACTAATAAGAAGGATGCAGTTCTTACCCAACAAAACGAAGAAAAGCACATTCCTATGTACAGCCAAGGAATTAGAACACCAGATATGTCGCTGCTTTCAAATGACAGAACAGAACCAGGAAGCCTAGGGAAGTTATTTAAATTCCATCCTGAGTTAATATACTTGATGTCAGAAGCTGAAGAAACATGCTGGGCAATTTTTGGAAAGCCGCTGCCAAATACACCAGTTTCCAAATCAGCCCCATAAAGCACCTAAAAAGGACACCAAATGATTAAAATAAGAACATGGAGATAAAAGCCTCAAATAACATCAATTTTATTTTAAATTGATAAGTGGTGAATGTTATCAAATTACCTCAATTTCTTCTGTTGGTTTCTCTACCATCCGCCAATATTCTCCCTCAATATTCTCTATTGGAGGCTGCCATTGCTCCTCAAGCACTGAGCTATTACCTCCAGAGTCTGAACTATTGTTATTTTTACGAAAGTACTGGGCCTTAAAATCATCAGCATATTTCTGAAATGCATCCAGAGTAAAATCTGGACCAGGTTCAAAGCCAAACCTCTCAGCCTCGTACAATCCAATTTCACCTGGAACTTTGATTTCCTCATTACTGTTTTCAGTATCAACTCCGCTTTTCATACATCTTCTCTTTTTTCTCCTCTTGGTATGATTGGCTTGCAATATCTTTCTCATGGAAAACCTATTTTGAAGTTTGTCAATCCGCTGGATACGGGTGGCAAACTTCGAGCTCTCCCATATGTTCTTTTCCTTTAAAGGACAGGGAGGCTTCCATGATGGAGGTGGCACTATGCGGCAAATCCCATAAATTTCTGCTTTTGCGCGTATACTAGAAATGTAGTTTAAGGAGTCTTCAAACTCCTATTATTAAGAGATCATCCACAAAACTAACATTAGTATGACAGGAAAGGTTAAAGCAAGCTGAAAGACAGACAAAATTCATAGCTACAACTGCTGGGGTTGGGAAGAGGTGGGGAACAAGAAGTTCAAGGGACAATAAAGACCTCTTCCGAAGGATAAAACACAGGAGCATCCTCAAGATTAGGCCTGCGAGATTCGTGTGGATGCCATTTTGCAGTAACCTGTTCCAAAATTTCACATTATCATATTTAACGGTATGGCATGCTAATTACCAACAGTTTGGTTAGCCAGCCACTTATAGTAGAACAATCAGTTAGTGATCAACCAATTAAAACTTGGCAAACTTGGATTCCTAGGGGATCCAAAGATTATAAATACAAGCTTAATAATATTGTATGAGAGTAATATGCATGATAAATGTGACCATATCTTCACATAGTTGCATGTACAAGTGCTTTACTGTTATACTTCCTGATTGAAAATGAGATTAAGTAGTTCTGAAAGGCTTGCCTTTTGGCAGTTCTTACAAGCTTCACACCCACGAATAACCCCTTTTGGGAGTTGGTGCCTCTGAAACAAATGCTGCAAAATTACAAAAATAAAGATTCAAAATCAAAGCTTCATGCATGGAAAGAAAAAAATGCACACATCACATAAAGTAGACTTGATCAACCTGCTCAGACTCATATTCATCGCCCGAACTGCTATCAAGCTGATTGTACTTTATCCCAGGCTTTCGCCTAAGGGATTTTAGGGTTTTTGAGTCATCATTACAGTTAGAATCTGTTTCCATCTTGATGATTCGTGGTTCAACAGCACTAGCAGAGCTCGAGTAACTTCCAACTTGGTGATCCTGTGGCTTCTTTACACTGAAGGGCACAAATGACTCGAAACCAGGAGGAATTGAGGGAATCTCCATACTATCTTCTTTGACACAAGGTCCAACAAGCTCCGTGCCCATTACCACTGACAGTAAAGAAAGTTGAAAGAAATAATTATTAGCAAACCACATAAATTGATGCTACCACTAGAAGTAAATTAACAGCAGGTAAATATATCCTATTCTAGAAGCTGAAATTATAACAAAATCAAGTGTCTCAAAAGTTGCAAAACTGAATTGTATATACACAGAAAAAATTCCAGAGAACTTGTTCAACATCATGTGTCCCTTGGAGCATTGCTTAAACTTTTACCAGCTAA
The DNA here is from genome assembly GCA_028749325.2 of Caryopteris x clandonensis. NCBI lineage: Eukaryota > Viridiplantae > Streptophyta > Magnoliopsida > Lamiales > Lamiaceae > Caryopteris > Caryopteris x clandonensis. The sequence continues at coordinate 2,036,931 of JAPYKT020000027.1, read as the reverse complement.
CAAATACTAAGATCTTGACAGGAAATGGCAACTTCGCGAATAAAGAAAGTTTAATGCCTATATTTTGTAGGATTGAAAAATATGAGGCAAAGGCTGTTAAAGATAGCAAGCGCCACAATGAAAAAAGCAGAAAAAGATAGAATCAGAAAGCAAAAGACAAACCAAAAATATAGATTAAGCAAACAGCTAGCATTTCAAAATTGACAAACAACACATGTAAGCAGTTGGTATGTTGCCATGCCTAAAAACTAAAAAATCTGAGACCACACGTTCTATTGCTATTTGTCCCAAGTTTCTTACATTATCAACGGACCATAACCAGCCCATCCTAATCCACAACCCATGCCCCAACAAATTCAAACAACGATCCCTCTTCTATTTGCGATGCCAGTTATTATATATTCCTTAATTTCTTAATTAGGTACCAAAACAACCTTTCGCTTTCTTTAGGAGATATTCTCCACCATTGTCCTTGATTGTTATCCAACCCACAATTGATTCACCTTTAGTGGAGACACAAAATAAGAAATGGAAAAAATAAACAACGGGATAACAATAAAGGAAAATCACAAAGAGCAAAACACAAAGTATAAACCATTGTTACTCTTTATTCACATGAAATGCAACAAGCCTTTTATTTTTTTAATCACGATGAGTCCAATATATTCTAGAGCCCATAAGGATCTCTAGCTGTCATCAAGGCAGAAATCACCAGAATATCAAATGCAAATAATTGTACAACATCCGGACAAAAATATTAACAAACTCATCATTCCTTTTTCTTAGTGAATCTAGAAATCAAGTCTTTTAACTTATCATTCCAAACATACGAGTACATTGTACAATTATATTTAGATTATTTCAGCTGGAAAAAATTTTCTTGCTGTTGCTTTCTAATTTTATTAACCCACATCCTTCTTCAACTCTTTTCACCTCCCATCACAGCAAAAGGCAGATGAAAAGGATAACATTCACAAGTCAGATACAATCTTAGCCTTTTCATAGTAGCACTTATGTCTAAACTTCCACAGCAAAATAAATTTAATTTCATATGAAAATTTTTCTCCTAATAGAATAATATATAATCTTAAAATTCATATGTCAGGAGCAAGAATCCCAAAACAAGAATTTACCAATCCATCCATCAGACATACCACTCTTCCCAACAGAGGGGAAAGATTCCCAGCTTTTGATATCACCCAAAATTTGCTAATGACGAAAAACAGCACAGATCAAAACAGATACTTAGATCTAAACATGAAAAATACTTACCCAATTTGATCAAGGATGTGATCTATAGCTGCTCAAACAGAAAATTCCCTGCACCCAGATTTTCCAGAGAACAAAAAAAGGCGATTCAGAATCAGCATAATTTACAAGAATAAATCGTTAATAACAATGTCAAGATTTACCCTTCAAAAGCAAAACACTGAAAAATTAAAAATTAAAATGGGTATTGCAAAGTCGAATTCAGCAGATCTAAACGTAACCCTAATTCAACCACCAATTGACTTCCAGCTACCGAAACAACAACCAGTTATTAGTTTGTACCCAGATAAATTTGATACCAAAAATTCTTTAATTTAACACAAATCCCATTACAGATAACCTTAACTGGGCCTTCACTACAATTCAAATCATGTGTGGATAAGAGATTTAAGGTACCATACCATATCAATTCATTCCTATGGAAAGACAAATTCTTCCAATATCTTGAATATAACAATAACTTTTCTTTAGACTTTAGTACATAACAAGAAAATCAAAAAAAGAAAAGGGAAAAGGGAAAACTTAAAACCCTAATTCCTATAAAGCAAAAAAATAAATGCAACAAATACATAGATAATAGCACCGTACCGGTCTTGCTTTGTTATCAGACCATGTGCTGTGCTCATAACCAATTCTTGGTTTAAGCTATTTTTGTAGCATTTATTAGAACAAGAATAATTAGGTATGTGTGTTTACAAGTTTATGGCAATTTGTTTACATAAAGTTTCCTACGATCTTTTATAAGATCTTTTCAAGAGTGATCAAACTTTCTAAAATATATAAAACAAACCTAAAATTTTGGTATAAGTTTAAACCAATAATAGATCTTTAAAATAAAAAATAAAAAAAAGAGTTTGTTTATAGATGAATTACCATATGGTGGTATGATTATTTAATGATATATTTATTGGGTATGGTATATTAAATGTTTTTATTTTTTAAATAAATTAAATATTATAATTTTCTAAAATATCTAAAATTGAGAACTTATTTAACAAGTATGAACACCATAAGGTTTGCCTCTTTCAGCGTGTGACACGCTAGGGCTTTGTCTTTGGACTTTTTCAATGACTGTTATAAAATGTTGAAATTTCAAACAATAATAATAATAATAATAACGGTGTATTTATCAAAAAATAAATAAGCGATATTAATACAATAATAAATTTTTATGGAGAAAATTAATATTTATTGAAAATATATTTTTTGTAATACCATAAATAAAGAATAATGTTCTTTACTTTTATGGTGAAAATTAGTGTTTCTTATCCCCTAAATAAATGTTTGTATAACTATTCTATACAATATAGTTCTTATTTTGGAACATAGGAATTACTTTTTTAATTTAATTTAAAAAATATTGAACGAACAGATCTATGTTGGATCGAAGTGAATTTAGATACTTTTAAGTAAATATAGGCCGGTCAACCTATTACACAAATTATCTTATTCATGTCTTGGCATATAATTTTTTTATTTAAGTTGTTGAAGGGGATTATTGAGTTGGGGTTAATTGGTATTTACCTTTATTTATTTATTTATTTTTATTTTTGTTATTATTATTATTTTTTATTTTTATTTTTGCCTTTTTTGTTATTTGAAGAGGATTTTAATAATTTTCAAAACTCTGGGCACTTACCATCATTTTTTGATTTTATTTTAAACACAAAATTAGAGTTGTTGATTGGTTGGGCTGATTTGAAGACACGTGACTATATTGAAGCCCAATCATTTTAGGAGCCTCGAAATTTTATTGTTTAAAGCCTATTCAATATTGATTTATGTCTATGAGAAAAATTATGAGTTCATAATACTTTCACAATAGTATATTTCTTCTGGTCCAAATTTAATTAATTTGTCCAATGGCTATATACAATCGTAGTTTTAGAGTAAAACGAGATCTATTTTACTTACTTCAACTAGATAGATCGTTGGTAATTCATCTACCGACTAAACTCATAATAAGTAACTTGGCAACGATGGATCAATCTATTCAATTCACGAATCTGATAGAAACACGTGGAACACATTACATATTCTTGAAATTGCATCATTAGATGGGCCACAAAAGATTATTGAATCATCATTCATAATCATAAAAAAATATATATATACATCTCTTTCGACCTACAAACAAGTACAAACACATTGTCTAAAAACAGATTCACTAGCATAAAAACATGAATTCCTCACAAATACGGTAGCTAGATCATAGCCCAATCGAAGGCTAGGTTCAAGTGATTTCTTAGTTGAGAGAGATGATCACAAACCTCTACAAATAGTGCATTAATAGCTAGTTTCACTAATTTCTCCATTCCCACTAAGTTTTTTGTAGTGTTATAAAACTTTTTGCAGTGTATGCTAACTTATATTTTTAAAACATTATGTATAGAATACTATAGTTAAAATGATAATACTTTTATCATTAAAATTAAAAGATTTCCCTTGTAGAAATAATATTGGGATAACAAATCTTTACTTTTCAACTGAATAAATAAAATAAAACGTTGAGAAATTAAAGTAGATTGAACTGGTCATATTTTACCAGTCGGATCACTGAAGCAGCACAAGAAGTGGGCCCAAAGCCCAATATTTTCTTAGCAGATCAGACCCAAGTGCAGCCTTGGATCCCATAAAAGTACTGAAGCAGTACAATCTGGGCCCTAAGCCCAATATTTCCTTAGCGGATCAGACTTAAGTGTAGCCCAGCTTCTTTTGAATCTCGAACACAACTAATCGCCATTCGTACTAATTAAATTAAAAAGTTATAGATTACTTCTTATATATATGTGTGTGTATGTGTGTGTGAAAAATAATTATGAAAAAATGTGTAGATCACTTACAAGCTAAAATGTAAAATGATTAATTTTTTCAATGATTGAACGAACATCTCTTGCCTTTGTACTTATATTCTTTTTTTCCGTCATTAATTCTTTGGAAAAAAAGAAAGGGCAATGGACCTAAAACAAGAAAATAAAACAAAGGGGACAAAGCCACGACATAAAATAAAAAAGATATATGACAAATAAATAAAAACTTCATTTGAGCTTTATTCAAATAAACACCCAAATAAATTCAAATATAATATACGTATAGTATATCTATAGCTCAGATTAACTCCGAGCTCAATAACTAAAAGTAAAAATAATAATAATGGGTATAATATCAAATCACTCGAACTCAACTCCTATGCAATTTGAGGGCACTCAAGCTCGATCAAAAGACAAACTAAAACAATCTTTAGAGCCCGACCACAAAGGATGATCAGCTTGAACAGTAGTGTAAGCGTGGGACTATAATTAACTAGTGAACATTACTTCAAATGACTAGAAGAGTGAGTTATCCTAAAGTATACCAAGCATTTACTGGTAAAGGTGTTTTAACCAATTTACCGTGTACTTCCACAACTTGCAGTCATAGAATCCCAAAGGCAGCTCTTTCCAGCTTCATCGAGCAATAGTTTGAGAGCTTCATAACGTGAACTTTTTTGGAGCTCGGCACCAAAAGACGTCGGCATTTGCTAAACAGATATATATTTTTTTAAAGTGTGAATTAAAATTGAGATGACAGGAGAAAAGAGACTTGCTACTACAAAGAGAGAGGAAATTTATCTACCTTTGCAAGCCACATAATGTAGGAAGCAGAATAGATTGCTTGTGCTTGATAGTCCCCAAAATCATTATCAGGGATAATTGTGCAGGAATGGAATAGCATTACTTCATCTTTAACAAACATGCTAATGTCACAAGTCTCGGAAACATTTTGATTATCCATTGCGAAGTGTTTCATCCATAACAATGAGAGGAAGCGACGGTGAAGCCATAAAGCCTTGAGAGGAGTACCAAAAGAGAGAATCAATCACGAATGTGCAAGCAGATATATTTCATGTTTAACAGATATTCTGATATCACACATCTAAGAACTTCTGCAACAAGAATGGCAGCGTATTTTGAGCATCAAATGCTTAATGTTTCATCAATAACAGTGAGAGGAAACGAAGGTGAAGACATAAGGCCTTGAGAAAAGATGGACCAAATGAGACAGAATCAATAACCTTAAGACTTATATAGATACCTAATTCACTAAGATCCATACTGAGATGAACACACCTGAGTAAAATGCAGATCAATCCCTATAGCTCAGAACTCAAGCTTATTCACCCCATTCATTAGCAAAATTTACACGGATTCTGATAGCAATTGAATGAGGTGTGTTTGTGTGTGTGTTTTAATTTCCCAGTTCATTAAGAACTTGACATCAATGAAATATTTGCCAACCAATTTTGCTGGGTTTGTTATGTATTTACTGTTTCTGAAGCACTACACCTGGGGGGAAGGAGTCAGAAGGCAATCACTTGCATTTGACCACAAAACTGAAATAATGATCACACATATCATGGTGGTAACTTTTCAAAGACACAATGAAACAAAAAGTCCAAATTGCCAACAAGGGGCTTTGTCTACTAGGAAACAACAGAAGTAAAAGACCAGTAACAATTAGAGATCTTTAGTTTCTCTGTGTAGGACACATTAATCGAGGTTTTTGAGTTCTCATACTTAAAAATCACAATATTAGAACAACTGCAGTGACTGCATACCTCTCTTCCCACATACCGCCTTATCAACATGGCGACCCAGTCAAGCTCCTCCTGTCATGCATCCATTGTCCAATATCAGAAAATATGGATTTAATAAGTTGCAACACATAGAGAGACAACTTTAAAAAATAGATTAGGTACCTCATATCAGGTAAAAATATGCTTTCTGATTACATATCGCTATGGATGCAAATATGCCCAATTTCAAGAAAACAAAATTTCATGCAGCTATTCAATTTTCATAACTTAAATAAACCAAACATAAGACCGAACCTTCCATATTCGATGAAATTCTGCACCAGACAAAACATCTGAACCGTTGGTATGCCGTAAATTCTCTATCATCTGGACTATTAAGCGCTGAAATTATGGAAAATTTGTTAATTTGTTGGTATGGACCACCTCATTGTAAGTTTATATAGCAAGAGATTATCAAAAGATGCAACATTTTTCCTCATGTTCATCTATTAGCATTTCACAAGGGGGAGAAACCAAAAGTAGTCTTTGTATCCATGAAAAATCTTACAACAGCAGATTCAATCTGGTAACTATAGTAGATGCAAATGAGGGAAATTTATAATGCATTTAGGCTCCACAAAAACATAAATCACTGTAAAAGTCTTGGATATGACTCGGTACATCATCCAAAGATGTCTCAGAACTTAAATTCATCTCCATTAAGTAAGCAAGAGATTACAACTCACAGCTCGATAGTGAAAACAAGAGTTATCAGCAACATGAAGCGCAGCCCAATCTCGAGAACTTTGCAACTCAAGTAGTACCTGAATCAAAGCATTAAATTATCCATTAAAACCAAATATGGATATACTGGAGTCAAATTCAGAAAACAACTATAAAAAAAATATGGCACTAGGACCAAATAGGGGAAACTAGACTCAAATTGGATAGTACAAGAGGTGAATAAAATAAAAAACAACTATCCACTTAAAACAAGGTACTGGAAAGTGGAAACAAATACTGTTACTAGCCAATATGTGAAGAAACAATGTTATTTCTCCACACTTGATATGATACAATAAGTCCAACAAGGAAAAAAGAAAGCAGTAAGGCTTTTAACTTAATCTTACCTGCGAGTCTGACATGTAGGATACCAGCCAACAGCGGTGATTCCAAGCACGGTAATTCATTTTAGAGTTCTGTATTAAATTGAAAACATTTTGCTAAACTCAGTTCAAGAAATTCATCCATGATGCTCGTCTACAGCAGGAATATAATTTGCAATAAGACAATGTGCTTGAGCTGTGGATTTGTGAAGTGATTCTATTCTGATCAAATGTGTGGTTTAGTCCATGCATGGTCATCTAGGCCAGTAAGATGATTTTAAACACTATAATGTGCAGAAGCTGCGGAATTATCAGGTCAGTTCTAGTCTGATAAAAAATGCAAATATTTATATTGATGAAGTAAAACATAATGGAGCATTATGTGTTTTCAGCAGTAAAGTTTAGCAACTGAAATTACGTTATGAAACAATTATTTTAAAGTACGGTAATGCTGTTAGTTGTCATATTGACAACTTTAAGCAGCTACAAAGAGAAGAAATAAGAAAAACAGACAAGGAGAGCATAAAACTATAAGTTAATGAAACCACACAACATTGTCGTGATTCAAGTTATCTTGCCTGTGCAAGAAAGGAAGCAGCCGTAGATGCAAAAAACACTTTACGAACAAAAGACCAGTGGGACAAAGCAAGAAATACTAAACCCATTAAACAAACAAGATTGACAACGAACAAGCCTCACTGAAAATTTGCAGCAAGCACCTGAATAAAATCCAAGGATGTTTCTGTTTGATCAGGAACCTTTTAGTTTTCTTCTGGAACCATGCTTGTAATTTTAGGCTTCAAAAAAATTCTACTCAATCAGATAAATAGCGGTGTTCCAAATAGATTTTGTGAAAGGGTTGTACTTTAACATGGCAGACTTGTGTCAAGACTGTACAGTTCCAAAGAGAGATTAATTTGAAGGGGAATGAGAATGTCTAATATTGTCTTAGAAGGGTGAATTGGTCTTAGACCTAGGAATACTAGCTGAAGTAATGTAATCACCAGTGTGCTAAATCTTGTTGAGCCCACAATGCCAAATCTAGGGATCCAAGTACACCATCCTTAATATTGAACATTTATACATTGTTTCTCATATGAGCAACCCAATCTTCAGATTAAGAGATTAAGCAAACCCAATCTACAAAAAATTGCATATGCATCAATGAAGCAAGAATTAGGCAAATAGTTTTAAACTCATGGTTTGCAAGTTTTAGGTTTGCTAATAATTCATGTAGTGTTTCTTAAATGATAGTTGGATTAGGATACTCAAATAATAAATAAGTTATGAAGTACAAGAAAAGGGGATGGGTACAAGTCAATAAAACAAAAGGAATGATTACAAAAGGGGCCTTAATGCAGATGCATCAATCAAATCATAATAATGGGCCAAAAGCTATACATGAATGGCATAACAATCCTGGATCAGAATGAAACCTCTGCTATTCTTTTCACCAACTCAGATTCTCTTCCCACAATCTCTTGTAGATTTGCACACTTTCCAGCTATCATCTTGATCACCCACCTCCTACCAGTGACGCCATCATAAAGCAACAAGTTCAACAAATTGTATAAATATAAAATGAACAATGACGCTTAGCATGGCAGCATATAGTCATCACGTGCATGTAACACGTTATGCATGTGGGGTGAGTGCTTGAAAGAAATAGCAAGTAGCCATTACATATCATGAAGTACGAAAGTCAATAACATCTTCTCAAAATGTAAAGAGTAGAAAGATAGCTAATAGAGTATTAGCAATCTGACAGATAGAGTACAGATACCTAAGGGAGTATATTACCTGTGGCTCCATGCACGTTCGCTTTTTGGTGAATGCGATAGGACTATTGCTGATAAGTGCAGTTCATCCATAAACATTTCATAGTGTAGCTTCTTTGACACGATTGACTTCCTACATGAGGATAATCATACAATAGATTTCCACATCATAATCAAATGGGAGTTGATCGATAATCCAAAAAACCAAAGGTAACAACAAAATTCAACTCCGCTCTTGAGCAATAGAGCCCCCAGGATTATCAATGGAAGATTATATTCAAAATGAGATTTTATCTTCAATTGATACTTCTACTGAGCAGATTTCTAAACTAATAGCTTAACTTGCAAAATCCATCACACTGAAGAACAGTTCCAGCAAGAAACAATACAGATATTAATAAAACTCGCGTGAAATCTAAGAGATAAGTGCAAATGACTGAACAGCTCCTACTGACAGGATTTATGATGACCGCCTATGTCATACAATAATTCGAATAATTAACAGGTGGACACTGTTTAACCACTTTCTTGGTCATTGAACCTGTTCTGAGAATTATTTTAGCAAACTGATATCCATCAATTGAAGAAAATTGCATAGCCACATAAGCTCAAACAAGTTTTAAAGAATAGAAGTTATTTTTGTACTCAAAGTATAGAGTAAGACAGAACTTCGGTTATTTGAAATAAAAACTTGTGACGCTTCCTCAAATAAAATAAAGCAATCCTGCCAACATTATATATTGGTATAAGCCACAAGCCCCATCCTTCATTATCACAATCTGGTGACCAGGCAAGATTATGATTGAATACAACATCAAAAATATACATAGCTCTTCCAGCAGAAATACTTGGAATAGTTCTAACACTTCTACTAGAAGTGAACTTTTTAGTGCACAACTGAAACTGAATTCTTATACCTTTATAGCAATTGGAAAGAGAATATTCAGGGCTTCAGCCTCCTTACTAAAGGTCTAAATGATGTCAGAAAGAATTTGCATCACTAGCACAGGTTTTTAGGGAAATTGACAACATTTTATCATGAAAGTATAAATACAATTTGATCAAATGAACCCTGGTAAGTATATGTCAAACAGAGGAGTGGGGGGAGGGTACCTGGAATTCCATGCAGTACCAAAATCGCAGCTTAGCAGAACAAGTGCTCTGCTATGATTCATGACTTCATTTTCAACGAGGAAAGACGTGCAATGTGTTGATGCATTGTTATCTAGTGTTCCGCTCTTCATTACTTGAGAATCAGGCAACATTCTATATCGTTTGTACGAATCCATAAATGCATCTTTGGCTGCCTTATATAATGGAAGCAGAATGAGGGTAGAGATACCCAGCTTATGCTCACTATGCCAAAAGTAAGTATTGGAACTACAATCTTGTACTTGTTTTGATTTACTCATTTCATCTTCCAGCTGACAACCAGCCACAAACGAAGATGGAGTAGAATTATGGGCCTCTTTATTGAATAGAACAAACTGCGCTGGATGAACAAACCCAACTTCATCACTGGGTGCAACAAAAAGCAGTAAATATTACTTGTTAACAGGTAAAGGAAAAAGTATCTACCAATCTTCTGGTCTATGAAAATATAATAGAGCACAGATAACATGATTGCATGAACATTATAAGAATGTCAAATTGATACAATGCATAATAGGGATTAAAATGTATTTGTCCCTGACAAAATGCTTCTAGTACAAGCTAAATTACGGGATTCCCAACATCCACAGCCAAAGGATTTATAGATAAAAAAAAAAAAATTATCTTCTTGCTGTTTCAATCATTGGAAAAGAATATAAAAAAGGATGTTATCGGCAATTGCATACATGTGAGGATCGGATTCCAGTATGTCCTCCAGCTGGATGAGAAACTGAGATGGATCGATAGTAGCTTCATTCATTGCAGATGTGTACGGTTCCAGCCACAAATTGTGCGAAATGAAATTGGCATGTACTGTTAACTTTTCTCAAGTCTACAACATCATATTCTTGTCATCATTCCTTCTCCCACTTATCTCAAATAAGAAAAATGAAAGAAATCAGAGGAGGATGAGAGAATTGCCCAAGCCAACTTCTCGCTCCCACCAGACGGAATTTACAGTAGGGAACAAAATGGGAGAAGAAGGCTGACGCTGGGTGCAGGAGAGAAGAACACAGAAAAAAGGGTTCAGGGATAGTCAGGCGGCGGCCGGGGGAGGCTGACTCACGGTTCCGACTCTCATTCTGGTCGTTCTTAGTTCTTCTTTTTATTATTTTAACTTACCCTTTTCTTCCTTTACTTGGCTCTCCATGCAACATAATATTTTATATTAATAATATATAATAAAATTATATTATTATTATAAAAATTAACATAATAATTATTTATGTGTATTATATTTATATAAATAATATGTAATTTGATTTTTTTATTATATTATATTATATTATTTTCTCTCAAAATATATATTTATTAAATAATAAATTATACGACTTTTTTTTATTAAATTTTAGAGTGTTTCCAACATAATACAAAATTTTTAAATTCACTAAAACTTATTAAGGTGGATAGATAAACTATAATATTTTATAAATTAATAGTATAAATTTTTTTTATAAAAAATATTTATATTTTTAGATCAAATTTATATATTATTTATTCAAATTCAACACATATATCAAAATGAAAATAAATAATTCAATCCATAAAAAAATTATATTCTCTCCATAAAAAATATCATATTTTAAATATAATTATTTATTTTAAAATATACAATATAGATGTCAAATTAAATATGATTAATTTGATATTTGGTTGTCAAAAATAGGTTTAAAACCAAAAAAAAATGGATTTTTAAATTTTAGTAAAAAAATAGAAGAAAGATAATAAATACAGTTGAGAAACGTGTAAAGAAAATAGAAGAATTCTTATAATTCTTTCACTACTTTTCTTTTATATATAAAGAATTATAATTTTTTTTTTATTATTTAATGAAATAATGTACAAAATTTTATAGAAAGACATATGACAATAGACTATTTATCTTTTATATTAAGAATAGAAGTATATATAATATATATACATGGACGCACTATTATAATTGTTTTATATTTAAAGAGCAATAAATTTTCCAATTACATCCTACTAATATAATATTCTAACTATATTGTTTCCTTCAATTTTTTATTTATAACAAAATAAAAATAATGTGTTAGATGTTGATTAGTTGAAATTATTTTTCTTCAAAAGTTGATAATATTTGTTCAATTTATTAAAATACAGATAACTTTTTTCGTTTCTAATTCATTTTTACATGTGATATATTAAATTAATATTTTTTTCACGATATTTGTGAACTTTGCACGTTAATCACTACTTTTAGCTTTTGCAATATGAAACATCAGTTTTTCAAAATTTTACAATTTAAATCATATAACAGTTTTATGATAAACAAATTTTACATATATATAAAATCCAATAAAAATTTGAAAAAAAAAATGTTACACTTTTAACCATCTTTTTATATGTAACAAAAATTATACACAAAATATTATTTCTTTTATATAATTTTATAAACAATGTTTCGTAAAGCATGTGATGTAATGTGCTTTATATATTTAATATTCCCTCCCATCCACAATAAGTGTAGCTTTAGTAGTTTAAATTTTTTGCATAATAAGTGACGTTTTACAACTTTCAAGTGGGAATTAACGTTATTTTCTAATTTACCCTTAATTTTTTTGTATTTATGCGTCTTCTTACTACTAATCATTATTTATTCTCCATTAATTAAGGATAGAATAGACATTTATGTGAAAAAAATCTAAAACGATACTTATTTTGGATAGAAGAAAGCATTTAATTAATAATACTAATAGAAGTAAATATTTACTTCATTATTATTACCATTAACTAAATTGTATAAATAAGCAAGTTTCTAACATTCAAATGCCACATGATTTGCATTGGAAATTATAAAAACGCGCTATCAGACATTGGAAAAATTAAAAGGTCGAAAATACAAACTCTAAAAAATGTCGTAATTTTTTATACTATTAACCCTATACATTTTAACTTCTTCATGTATAAATCACACGACATATATATATATATATACATAATTCCTACAAAATGGCAAGACTCTAAAGAATTTATACAAAAGCCTCATTTACTATTTTATGAGAAATATAATTATTTTTTATATTTACAGCCAATTCTCACCCCATACAACACAAAAAATGTATAAAACAACAAAATATAAATAAATAAATAAATAAATAAATAAATAATTTTATTGTTTTTTGGTATACACCTTAAATACCAAATAACCATTATATTAATCTTAATCATGCATGCAAACATTATACAACCAAATGGATTAATGTAATTATGAAAGATCAACTTCATAATTAATAAAAGTGCAAGGAACAAAAGATAGACTTCCAATTGAGATCATTAACTATTTTCTCATAATAATAATAATATTATTATTATTATTTATAATGTAAACAATTAATAACAATACATCACGATAATGTGATTTTGATTTTCTTTTAAGAAATAGGGCCATTTTAAAAAGATGATAGTTCATTTAATGTAGTTAAAATATCACCTCCAATCCAAATACAATATTTAATTGAAAAATTAATCGATAATATATAAAAAACGTAGAAAATGATTGAAAATTATTGTTTGCATAAAGAATGAAAAATCGTGACAGACAACAAATAATGTAGTACATAAATAAATTGAAATTGAACAACATAAGTTATATTTTCATACTCTTAGGATATAAAATTAAGTATATCCGAAAATTTACACGTCCGCCTTTTCTTATTTTTATTTTTTTGTATTTAAATATAAATTAAAATAAGATAATATTTTGATGTAAATTCATAATATTTACTTATTCATTACAAATACTAATAAAATCAATCAATAATTAATGAATATTATATTTAAAAAAATGTTGCATTTAATACAGCACTAAACTCACTAAATAATATGTATGTATTTATTATTATTTAATTTTAATTTTAATTTTAAATTTTTAATTCTGTAAACCATACCTAGCGCATTTAGAAAATAAAGAGTATTCAATCACGTGCAGATTCCCAATCATCTATTTTAAAGTGCTTTACATTCGGGTCGAGTTTGACATCAGGACTCAGATTTAATTACAATCATAATAATCTAATAATTGTTTAGTTTCTATAATTATCGTCATCACTGGTATTACTCTTTCCCCGCTCTCTCTCTCTCTCTCTCTCTCTCTCTCTCTAGTTCGCACACACGCACAGACCTCTTTTCTGCTGCAAGGGTTTGCAATCAATATACGAATTTCCTCCCTCCGATCGTCTTTTCGACCTAATTGTAGGGTTTGTTTGCTGCGTATGCAATAGTTGCAAACATCTGGAATCTTTTATGCATCGCAGGTTCTGAATCTAAGAAGATCCGCGAGGGGGAGAAATATCCTGCGTTTCCCGCTTGGTGTTGGTTGTTTTAGAGTTCTGTTTGATGGTTCAAGAAGCGTTTGAAGATCTGAGGGTGTTGCGGAATATTATCATTTGAGGAATTTTGTGAGAGATGGATTTGGATTTTAATGGCGACGTCTCGAGCCTCGATCCCGAGCTCTTGCAGCTTCCGGAGCTGTCTCCTTTGGCCATAAAAGCCAACCCTTTTGTGGCAGAGAAGCTCTTCGATCAGTGGCTATCCCTTTCTGAAACGAATTCTTTGGTAATTATTATGTTTTTCATTAGCTTTTATATTTCAGTCTGTCAGTGATTATTATTGTGACTGGGGCAGCCCCGTTTTCTGCTCAGTCTGTTGGTTAGATTAGGTTAGTTGCAGAACGTGGGAATTGATGATGCATTTATAAGGATTGATACTGTTATACATGCAATGTCACATCACACGTTGGTCTACCTGGGGCTGGGGAAGGTTACGAACGAGAGGCACTAAAGAAGTGAGCTTTCAAGCTGTACTCTGATGCATTTTGATAAGAGAAATAAAACAGATGCAATGTTTGTCTGCGCAGTTATGAGGATTTATTTTCCTGTAGAACGAGGCAATGTATTTGCAATATATGTGGAAACAATACATGTGGCATGCTTTATGAAAATAGATAAGTGGCTGGGGAACATGGATATTCAAACTCTGGGAAGAAAAGAGGTGTACAATTCAGTTGTTCAGTCCCTTTATCAATATTGTTGATGTTCAAAAACTTAGCTAAGTCGGTCAAAGCAGAAGCAGGGGTGATAGCTACTGGTATGAATATTATAGTCTAGTATTAAGACGATCAATTATTGATTGCATAAATGGGATCTTTGAAGTTTAAAATATCACAGTGTTTATAATATCACACCTATAACTAAGCCTTTGTTTGGGGTGTTTTCTTATGGTTAGTGCCCATTTCCATAGCTTGACTAATTAAAGATTGCGGTGTAGAAAGTTAGTTAGGATGATTTAAATTGCTCTGACGAATATGAAGAGCATTTTCATACTCGTACATATTTGAAATTATTCTGTAGGGAATTGCCTTAGTTGAGGAAAATCCAGAAGATGCAACGAGTTATTAAGTGTAGAATTATTAAACACTGGGATCTTGAGTATAGTTGGATAATGAAAATTGGATTAAATTAAAGCTTACTACTTAGAGCTCAATTCTTAATAGGGTCAATTTTGTGTATAAAAGAAGTGGAATTTGAGTTTTTGTCTAACTGCTGCAGTAATTCAATAATTATAAGTTTCTCTAGCAAAATATCAAAGGTGGTACATAATAGAGATTAAAATGAATAAATTGCATCTTGGGACTTGAACTGCTGCAATTTTAGTTTTTGTCTTCTGTTTTCGTTTTGCTCCCGAAATTAAACTTATCATGAGAAAAGAATACTGTTTCTGGAAACAACTTCTTGCAATTATGTAGTTTGCCGGCGCCTTTTTTTTTTTCTTCATCTTTTTGAGAAGATATCACCTCTTTAAATATATAATAATTACTCCTCGTATATATGCTAGAGTTTTACTCCCCCTAATTTTTTCTTTTAAAGCTATTCTACGTTCCTTCGCCCTTTTATATGTATACATATGTATATGTTTTGTAAATAAGAAATTAATTCTGCTGCATTCGTATGCCTATGCTTCTTGATACTTCAATTGCCTCTTTACCATTTGCATCCTAGAAACATTAAGGTATAATTCTATTGGATTAACATCTTAATTTTGAATCCCTTAGGTTCCTCCGTCAGATTAAATCTCATGAGATTGTAATAGAAAATGATTAGTTGTTTCAACATGAACTATTATAGCGTTCTTTATGGATGAATACTGGAACCGCAGTTAAAACTTGGACCTGTTGAGGTCAGTATTTTCTAACACCAAACTGGGGTGATTTTATTAAATCATAAAAGATGTAAAAATTATCATGTGTCAGATTTAGTTGGAAACTGGAGTTTTGTCTGTAACATTTCGTTGCTTTTCGGGATCCGTCATCCCAAGGATTTGTAATCCTCTCTCACTTTTATCGATATTATTTTCCTTGTTTCTTATAAAAAATGATTTTATTGAATTTGCATTTTGTTTGACTGATACAATCTGCTAAGTGATAATTGATATAAGATGGTATTGTTTCATGCATGAACGTACATGTTTATTAATATAAGAACATGTTTGTACAACACATCAAATTAACTGATGGTGACTGTTTACTATATGATCTAGGAATTGTGTTTACTAAAGAAAGCTGGCAATATACGTAGCTCAGCATAGTACTCATTAACTAGAAGTCAAATTGTTATGATTAGCTAGCAAAATATTGAAATGTTTTCACACAATTAAGTGGTTAATATAATCGGGCGAATTATTTTGTGCACTGTAGTCATGAGCTTTGCTTTATAATTTAAGGAATTGTTACTGTGGCTATTTAATGGGCAGTAGACTTTCAAAGGTCTTTCTCAGATTATAAGAAGAGTGGCTAGGGAAGGTTGCAAATTCCATTGATATTCTCACCTTTCATATTTTTGTATAGGGAGGAAATAGGATTGGGAAGGTAAAGTGAGTTTACCTTTCATACTCTCACCCATTCACTTAATCCCCCCACCCCCCACACACACAACCATGAAGAGTAGTTTAACTATAACTAAAATACTAATGTCGTGAGTATGATAAGGAATGATTTGGCTTATCTTTCTCGTCTTTTCCTCCTGGTTGCCCTTTCTGCTAAATGGAAGGAGGAGGCCTCCTTTTTGGTCTACCCCTAATATTGCCGTACACCAAACATTGGTAGTGAATTCTTAGATATATTAGCAGGCGACATTTTGAGCTTTTGGTTTGAATGATTAGGGATTTGGAATTTCCTACTGCATTATGCTGATATGCCTATCTAATTGAATATCCGGCAGCTAGGTTAGAATCTCTGTTGTTTTAGAGAAAAAATTATATTCATCCCTTGTAGATTTTTGTATGTATAGATGACGAAGAGCTTTATTTCTAGAGGAGAATTTCACAAGTCTACTTTCTCATAGTGGGATATTCTGCCATCATACCAGTACCTTCACATTATCAACATGTTTTCTTGCGAATATCGACTGTAGTTTGATTTGATTTCACTTAGATGTCACCTGAGTAGGCAAACATGAGATAATTTTCTTTTGAAGCATTCGCATATCTTTGTCAAACAAAATGCAGAATTGGCAATTCAATCTAAAGCGATATTTTGGTCCTTCAGAATATGCCAATTGCAATAGAAGCGAGTTAGATGAAAGTTTGTTGCAGTCCTTTCTTTATATTGGTTTTTAGTCTTCTTGGGTGTAATGGAAACCAAACTTATTTGCAAAGATCCACCTCTGAATTACAGGTAAAATCCTTGCTCAATAAGGCTAAAGGAGTAGGTCCTTTGAATGTCTCTGGAACATCATCTGGCACAAATGCTGCAGCTAGCAATTCATTGCCTTCAATGTTTCCTGCTGGCAGTACGCCGCCACTTTCACCGAGAAGTTCATCAGGTTCACCCCGGATCACGAAACACAGGGCAGGTCCCTCTGTTTTAGGCTCTCCCCTGAAATTAGTGAATGAGCCGGTGAAGGAGCATATACCTCAGGTTCAGTATGTTGATTTTGTTATATGCTATTCAGCTTATATTCCTTCCTATATTGCTGCTTTTGTTTTTTGATAAATTATTGATACCTTGATACTACTTGCAACAAATGCAGTTCTACTTCCTGAATGGCCGTCCACCGCCAAATGAATTAAAAGAGCGGTGCTTGTTTAGAATCAATCAATTTTTTTATGGTCACATGGATGGACTCCAAATCCATGGTAGGTTTCCTATACTTAATATTGTATGTTTTTTTGCAGTTCTCAGTTCTATTTGTCGCCTCTGCTGATGCATTTCGAACTTGTAATATGAGATATGAACATATTATCTGTCAATCATTGCCATTCATATTCTAACAATTTTTTACTCTATTGGCTCGTTATCCTTTTGGAATTTTCAATATGTGATATGTGTATATCACCTGTCAATAAGTGATATTGTCTGCTCTTTTCATGGGGATTCAGAATTTAAACCTGTAACAAAGGAAATTTGCAAGCTACCATCATTCTTCTCCACTGCACTGTTTAGAAAGATTGATGCTGCTTGCACGGGAATTGTGACCAGGTAATTTCTGCAATCTTTCTCTTCCTCTTCCATCATTTGAAATATTCATATTGTTTTTCTCTTCTCTTTACTTTAAAACATGCGAAAGACATTGTGATCCGTTTAACCCTCCAACTCCACACTCAGAAAAAGAAAAAATAAATTGCACCGGATGTTGGTTTGTATTGACCTCACACCTTGTATTATTTTCAACTGTGGATTGGAGTTGAAGTTGAACCAAAGCAATTATCAGATCTTTGAACTTTATCATGAAGTAGGGAACCTCATCAGCATACTGTATTGTCGTTTGGGGTCATCAATTTTATTTTGATTATTACAAAAGCTTGATATGAAAATTAATTTTCACAACTCCACTTCACTATTTCCTTCTGGGTATTCTTCATCCTCTTAACTCTTTTTTATGTACTTCAACTGGGGTTTCCGACCTTGTATTTTCATGCTAAATATCTTATTATCTTTGGATGAATTTTTTCAGATATTTGACATCCATCACCTGCATTCTGAATTATACCTAATGCATATTAAGGTAGAGAAACTTATGTAATCTTCTAAAATGGCAAAAGTGAGATTTTTACTCCTTTTTTCCTCAATTATTTGACTGCTAGTGGCTAGATTTTACCGGGTTTCTATTTCTGCCACGGAATCAGCATTTGATTTTCCGTAACAGTTTTGATACAATCTGCAGAGGGCTTTTTCTTTTCCCCCTCTGTTTCTGCCTCTCTCTTGATGGGTGCACTTTATGATTACGAGGTGCACGTGCGACTCTTGACACTGCTATACTTTTATCATTAATGGCCATTCTTCTCAGTTTCTGACTGCCACGTCATATTGTTTCTTTGCCCTTTGGATATTGTGTTCAAATTCCGATTTAACATAACTGTGATAGTAGATCGAGCTCCACTTTATTAGATTCCTCCCTAAGAACAATTGAGCTTCCTTTTTTGTTCATATACAATTTTAGAACATGTTATGGAATAAACCTATGTTTGAGAATCAATCCAAAACCACACGCTTGTATGTTTGGATTCAGTTTCTCATGCCAAGCTCAGCTTCATCCTGAGGAGCCTGCACATGGTTTACATGTTCTGATAAGCCTGAGGCCCTGAATGCACATGCTAACCTCAGCTTCTCCCACCCAAGCACTGAGGCTGAAGAGTTTCAACAACCGGCCACAACTCTTTAATCATATGCTTCATATCAGACATGCAGCTTGTGCTTTCTGCCCTCTTTTTTATATCCATCATGATCATGAACTGCTATTTACTGGGATCAAACCTACTCTACTGGAAGATTTGGCGAAAATTCATAAGATACTGAAAGATATGGGCAAACAGAATCAATTAAGCTAAACAATTCAGCAGTGTGATGAAAGTGATGTCATCATTGAAAGAGTTAAACTTCTGTTTTTTTTTTTTTTTTTTTTTTTTTTTCTTGTGCTAATGAGGAGAACACCTAAGTGTTATTGCTCAACTTTTGACACTTGAGCAAGACTCAGAAAAAGAAAAGAGGAAAAACAAAACTACAAAGAAATAAACTGAAACAAGACATTGTACCATCTATATTCATCAACTTTTGTGAAGCTTATTGAAGCATTTTGTACCATTTTATGGCTTGTGTCTTTTCTGTTAACATTGCCTGGAGTCCTAATTTTGGATCTTTATCATAACTAGGTATAATTCTAAGTTGACATCGTTGCAAAAGAGCTGGGAATGATTTCATCGGCATGTCAATGTGATAGTATTGCTTCCTTCCAAAATATATATTGACTCAAATACCAGGAGTTAGGCCTGAATCTTTAGATCAACATAGAAGCTGTGTCTAAAAATGTTCAGAAACATAAACATTGGATTGTAGCTGTCAAATGAAATTGGACTTACCTTTGTTGAAGTTCTCTTTTTCTTTATTTGGGGTATGCAGAAGATTTGAATGGAAGTCAAAGGGAAAAGAGATGCTTAAGCAGATAGACTGCTATCTAAAGTGCAAATGTTTCAATCTTGAGTAATATCAGATACAAAAAACATTTTGAAATCGCTGTGGGTTGAAAACCTCCACTCTAAACTGTAAACTTAATCCTATTCCAAATCGCATTTAAGGACTCGTTAACCTCATCGGACACTCTCTTGTTCCTTTCTAGCCATAGGGGCCAACTCAAGGCTTGAACAGTGACTTCCCAAAGCACTTTACGCCTTTTTCTTGTGAGACTTCCCATATTTGACTGGAATAATTCCTTGACTGATTGTGGTATGACCCAGGACAGACCTAGCTCCTTTAGTATTGTGTGGAAGTGTAAGAGAGAATGGACAGTGCAAGAAAATGTGATCCAGAATAGCAGCTAGAGAATTCTGCATAACATGGGTCACTGATTACCCTGATCATAGAGTTTGCCTAGCAGGATTGGAACTAATAAATTTATTTTGAACCACATTTTCATCACAAAATCCATAGAACCATCATGCATTATTATATTATCGCTAATCGTGGTTGAACTGTACAATTATTTCTGATTGAGAATCCAATTCATGATTTTTGAATGCCCTTGTGTAGTGTTCATGTATATACTCTTACTGTATATTATCAATGAGATGCCAACAGAGATGCATTTGCTGATTATTGGGTCAATGGAAACATGTTGACAAAAGATATAGCAACCCAAGTATACACGATCTTGAAGCAGCCAGACATCAAATACTTGGCTCAGGTTATACGACTGCCAGTGAAGCTTTGCTTTTCAATAAATGATAGAAAATTGGGCATACTGATTGTTTGCTTTCTACTTGATATAGGATGATTTCAAGCCTGTGCTACGAGAACTTTTAGGTACCCATCCAGGGTTGGAGTTCTTACAGAGTACACCTGAATTTCAAGAAAGATATGGTATGTCCTAATTTTGTTTTCTTATTGTTATCTGTTTGGTTGACTCAAAATGATGTCGTTTGTTTTTCTTTTCTACTTCTAGATATATTTTTGGTAAAGTTAGACATAGGCAATTGTACTTTCAATGTTGCAGGAGGGTAGTAAAAGATTTTGCTATGTTTAGCGGGGAACCTGTATCTCTATAATTATAAGTTGGATGTTTTCAGCATATACTGACATTTTTTGAACTGACAACTGATTTGTTTTACATTATTTGCTTACAGAAGTTACAATGTTAAAATAAATCAACAACCATGAAAAAAAATTGTGTGTAAGGAACTAAGGATGTATAATATCAAGCTGTATTTCAAAGAAACTTAAGTATTCTTTAATT
This sequence comes from Caryopteris x clandonensis, assembly GCA_028749325.2. Taxonomy (NCBI): domain Eukaryota; kingdom Viridiplantae; phylum Streptophyta; class Magnoliopsida; order Lamiales; family Lamiaceae; genus Caryopteris; species Caryopteris x clandonensis. Next base: position 2,015,330 of record JAPYKT020000027.1, on the reverse strand, counting down.
TTAATTGGATCCAATTAATTATCAGTTGACGAATTTTTTAACTTGGCCCACCTTGTTTGATAATACAAGGATGTTTAAAACTATTGTATGGGTTACTTTTTTTTTTTTTTTTTGGGCATTAGAAGCATATCACATTATGGCAGCGAAACATTCCACAGTTGAATGAATCTTCCACTTATGAGGAATCTCAATGTGCTTTTTGTGCTTAAAAAAATATGAAATCTGAAACTTTAGATGTGGTTTAACTTATTGAAGTTCTGAAGAAGGTGAATCATGTATTAAATCTTTTTCTCATTTTAATCTTTAAAAACCCTTCAGGTTCAGTAACCCTACTCTATTTTCTTGATTTTATCTATTTGCCCTAGTGATTAATATTCAATGAATTACCAGCTTGATAATGGATTCAAATTCTAAATGTTAATTGTTGATTGACTTGCATATGCTAGTTCCAAGGTACGCACCTTTAGGGGTTTTGTCCTTCTATACACATTTTTCCTTGTTTTCACCTGAAAGATATTGGTGGATGAACTGATCAGCGAAATGATACTTTTGACCTTTGTTATCCTCCTATTGCTGTTTATGCATTAGTTAAAAATAAGTATCTTTGTTGTATGATGAGGAACAGATATATAACTTGGTTATCATTTGGTGTTGGTCGAATACCTGTCTTGTTTCTGTATTTTCTTGTGTGAATATAAGTGTACTATTCTATAGCATGCATTAATTGTGTTGGTTGGGCATGACTTTGTATGACCTACTGATGTTAATGTTAACTTATTTTTTCTTGTTATAAAAGAATACATTTCTTGATTGAATTAATTGTTCAAACTTGTTGCTATCTCCAGCTGAAACTGTAATATACAGAATATTTTACTACGTGAATAGATCGGATACTGGTCGCCTTACCCTCAGGGAGCTGAAACGTTCAAATTTAATTGCTGCAATGCAACATGCAGATGAAGAAGAAGATATTAACAAAGTGTTGAGGTAATTCGCTGCTTAATTTAATTTTCCTTGGAAATGTGATGGTAATAAACACTCAATAATTTGGTCAAGTTCTTATATTATTGGTTGTACACAAACTGGCTTGGTAAAATATATTTTAATTAATCAACCTACGCGATGAAACAAGATAACTGCATATTTGCTGAGTTTCATTGCAGAAGCATGTTTTCACTGTGTTGAGATAAGATGTGTTACGAAAGCATATAATTTTCTTGCGACTGAAGGACTTTAGATGTAAGATGAGAATGTTTATATTACCTCAGAGATGCTTGTTTTGCAATAGCATTTCATTCCTGCTGCCACATTTGCGTTGCTGCATATACCCCGCCCACCTGTTTTGTTTTGTTTACATCATTTCCTTTTTACTGCAGGTACTTTTCTTACGAACATTTTTACGTGATATATTGCAAGTTTTGGGAGCTGGATACAGATCATGACTTTTTAATCGACAAGGAGAACCTTATCAGATATGGTAACCATGCACTTACCTACAGGATTGTTGATAGAATATTTTCTCAGGTTTGTTATATTTGTGTTCTTGTTCAAGCCATGTTATCTGCTCTATTGAAGAGACTATCTTTATATACCTTAGTATGCTTCACTCATGTCTCTCCTTTTCTTTTCTTTTTTTAATATGCAAATTTCGCTAAGGTTCCCAGAAAGTTCACCAGTAAGGTTGAAGGAAAGATGGGATATGAAGATTTCGTTTATTTCATATTGTCAGAGGAGGATAAATCATCTGAGCCTAGTCTTGAGTATTGGTAGGTGTCTTTCCAATTAGCAAAATATTCAGTGGGTCTGCAATATTGTAGTTGTATTGGAGCTTTTTCCACCAATAATGTCTTAATGAGACATTGCCACTTTTAATCATTGATATGCATTATGTGGGAACTCTGAGTTCATACATGAAGATTTATGATTATTATTTGCTGAGGGTTGTGGGACCCTCCATTGTAGGAGATGGACTGGAATCAAGAAAATGTGGAGTTTGGGTCTAATAAGAATCTCTTCTTTACACCTACTTTCTTAGTTTTGACAATATGCAGGGCCATCCTCCGGCACTTAACTCTGACACTTCTTTTGTCAGACCTATCTTTGTTTCTCTTTTAGGGGATGATCAGTGCATCAGGAATTTTTAATAGATATGATGAAGTAATGTTTCTTGTTGCTGTCTACATTATAATTTTTTAAAATTGCTTTGGTTGTATATACCCTTTGTAATCAAGAGAAGATATCGCGTGCACTACATTGCACCCCCCCTCCTCCTTTTATGTTGTTATAGCATCACCTTTACTCACAATATTTGTGTGATCCATTTAAGTAATTTGACATCCTTGTTTTCATTTCACTCAGGTTCAAATGCATAGATTTAGATGGAAATGGAATTATTACGAGGAATGAAATGCAATTCTTTTACGAGGAGCAGTTGCACAGAATGGAATGCATGGCCCAAGAGCCTGTACTTTTTGAGGATATTTTGTGCCAGATGGTTGACATGATTAGTCCAGAGGTAAACCTCCACAAGATTGTGTCTTATCTTATTATATGAATTTTCGCTTTTCATGTCTGAATGAGTGATCATACGGAGAATAATTTATACCACTTTTAAGTCCTTGTAATGCGATTGGTCCTGCCCATGTTGTGGTTTTACTCAGGATTGTAATGTATACAATACTTGTGTTTACACAGCTTATAAGTTGGTCAAAGCAGTAGTTGGCAAACATTGAATTTTTTGAAATAGCAAGAGATGGTTTAGAGTGTTTAGAAACCGAACGATGTAGTATCTGGTTAACTATTATAGTTGAGCAAACTTGATTTTAATATCATTATCTATGGATATTTATCTGCCTGACCATGTATCTTATGAGATTTAACCTTGTTTCCATATGCAGGATGATAACTATTTTACGTTGCGTGATTTAAAAGGAAGCAGACTCTCTAGCAGTGTTTTTAATATACTTTTTAACCTCAACAAGTTCATGGCTTTTGAGACTCGTGACCCATTTCTCATTCGCCAGGTAAATTTGACGCAACTTGTTTATTTTTAGTAGAATCTTTGATGATTTAGTGTTTACAATGTTCTGGATAAAATTTTAAAGTCTCTCTTTGTACAATGTTCTGGATATAATTCCTGATCAGGAGCGTGAGAACCCAACTTTGACAGAGTGGGACCGCTTTGCCCACAGAGAATATATTAGGCTTTCAATGGAGGAAGATGCTGAAGATGCCTCTAATGGAAGTGCGGATGTTTGGGATGAATCACTTGAGGCTCCTTTTTGAGTTCTCATTGGTGAGATCTATATTGCTGTTTAAGAAGGTATCTCTCTCAGCCTTATTAAAATTCAAGTCTAATTTTTCCTCAAAGCCACAAAAAAGAGAGAAAACAAAAGTTAAAGTTGTGCATCTTAACACCTGTGCTTTTATTCATCAAGTTCAAACTTAAGCACTAGCAGTCTATGTCTCGATATTCTGATCCACAGTCTTCTTTAATATTTTAGAAATGAGGTAATCACAAGCTATCTTGTGTGTGATTTATTATTGTTATTGTTATTATTATTATTATTATTAATTTTTTTTTTTTTTTTTTAGTCATTTGGTCTTGACTGCTATGAATTTATGAATTATACCAGGCTTTACAAAGGAAAAATTCATTTTGAAGTGCAAGTCGTTATGACTCATATCCCTGCAATTTAGAATCTCTTTCATGATGTGACAAAAGTTATAATTTTATTGAATTTGCCAGGAAGCTGAATTGTACTTACCCTCTTTTCCCTCACAGTAATGGGATGCTGATTTTTTTGCTTCAAAATACAATGTGTGATTCCAGAATTAGAAGATAAATGAAATACTTGGAAGGTTATTTAACTTGATAATGAAGTCCGCCTGTATGATTTTATTGATCTTATTAGTCCTTACATGATTCGTTGACAAGTTTTTAACATATTGTCCTTTCATGATTTGTTGACAAGTTCTTAACATATTGTCCGTATTCAGGTGTCTATAGTGAATTCTTTGTATCAAACTGGTCATAAAGCATAGAACAGTATTTTTGTGGGACTAGCCGTTAAATGGGTATCACAAATCTTCGCAGTCAAACAAACCTATGAGATGCTCAGAGGCTGTCTGGGAAATTTTGAGCTCATCTGTATCCATCATACTCGCCGAGCTAGAGAAATCGGTGAGGTTGCACTGATTGTTGACCCGCGACTAACTGGCATCAAATTGTGTTAGTTCTCAACAGTTAGGACTTTCTGTTTGCATAGCTGTAAGAAATTTTTTATTAATTGTTTTTCTTAGAGCCAGCCTCTAGTACTTCTTCCTGTACATTTTTTGGTTGGTTTAACGTCCGCTGTATGTTTGTTTTTGCCTATCTTGGATTCTTTTGTAATTCCGACTCTTTAATTGCCTGTGATATTTATCCATTTTCCTGCATTATATTTATATATATATATATATATATATATATGATGAACAAAACGTCGTCGTCTGAACTTTATGTTGTTGGGATGCAAAGCTGTGATGGGCTTTCCTTGCTGAGGGAAGACTGAAACATTTTGCCTTTACTGGATGACAATACATATATATATATATATGTAGAGAGAGAGAGATGTGTGTGTGTGTCTTCTAATGTTCTGTCCCACCAGAAGGGAAAAGTATAAATGTATGAAAAAGATTATGCTTCGATTTTTATTTTTATTTTTTTATTACTATTATTATCTTATTTTTTTGTAATTTTTGTAGGATTAGGATTTATGTGAGATTTGAGTATTTACTGTAAATTGGATTTTATTTTGTGGCAACTCTGAGCTATAATACAAAGATTAATACTTTTTTTATTATAATCATTTGAAGATTTTTGTTTTCAAAAAACATAATTATTTTTATTTAATTTTTATGTTAATCTGCAGCGTTGGAATATTTTTGTTGGATTTGGGTGTTTGTGTTGGCTTTAAATATTAGAAATGAATTGAATTATTTCTGGTTGGGTTGAGTTATAAATATAACAAGTTAATCAAATAAATATTTTATAAAGAATATTTGACTATATGAGAAAATTAATGTGATTTTTCTAAAAATAATAGGGCTATTCAATTCATTTTATATTTTGTATTCTTAATATTTTTAGCCCTGATGGATTATGAGATTGGGTTTAGAAAAGGTTATAAATTGCCAACTGTAGACTTTGTGTTTTTTTTAATTTTAAAATATTAGTTAATTTTTATTATTTTTGCGTAACCAATATATATACATATATATATATATATTTTCAAATCTTATTATAGTTAGAATCTTATAAATATATTATTTATGTAAATAATGTACATCTAATTATATATGTATATACATATATTTTAGCAAAATAATTATAGTATTTATAAAAATATTATTTTTCCACTCAAATTCAATTATGGCTGGAAAAAAAGTAAAAGAAATTCTGTGGTACATGCAACAGCTATTGGTGTGGGCGCGAATGAGAGTTGCGTGGAGTCATCTTTGTCTAATCGCCATATATATATATATATATATATATATTTATTCAAAAATTTCAATGATTTTTTTCTTGTCTGAAAATCTGTTTTTTAATAAAAATGTAAGTGAAAGCTTTAATTTGACATTCATTATGCATGTATGCAAATAAATATTTATATTTATATATAATACATTTTGTTAAATTAATTGTGGTATATTTTTATATTTATAATATTTTTTTATATATAACTAAAGTGTGAGATTATTTAAGAAAAAAATTAGCAAAAAAAAAAAAAGTTTACTCTAACTTTTCTGTATCTTAATTTTTGGGTTGTTATATTTAATTTGATGTAAGAAAAATTGGTAAAACTAAAACAAATTTGTTAGGTTTATATTAATTTTCAATTAAACAATAGATATCTTTGTCAAAATGATTTTTTAATCTAATTAATTATTTAAGAAGATAATTTATGTCTTTTTTTTTGCCACAATATGCTATTTTATATATTGAATTTTATTTATAACGTTTTTGGGCTAAATAGAATTGGTGGATTTGTTTGATTTTTGTTTTTTTGTAAAATATATATTGTATATATTTATGTATTTTATTTTTAAAAATTATTTTACTATTTTTATAGCATTATTATCTTATTAGGTAGGGTGACAAACTATAATACAAAAAAATAACATCGACATAATTTACATCTTGATATAAAGATAAAATGATACCATAACACACAAAACGGTAAACACTCTTCAATAGTATGAGTTGAAAACACAAATTTTAAATTAAGTTATAATTATTCTTACTTTTTATGTTTATACTAAAATAAAATAACGATGACTATTCACAATTCTCTATTTTTCTCAACACACCATACTACTAAATACATTCATAAATAAAAAAATAAAAATATAACTTTTTAAAAACAAAATTAAAATATTTTAATATAATTTAAAAAAAAAAGAATAGGTGAGTACGTTCCCCATTTCTTCTCCTCCACTCACCAAATTAAGAATGTCAACAAACCTAATTTAAAAATTAAAATATTGTATTGCAATATTTCAAAAAAATAGATTTTTATTATTTGTTTGAATTGATTATTTATGATTAAATTTCTCCTCAATTGATAATGGTTCAAGAAATATAGAGTTTTTAGTATTTGGTTGACAATAAAAGGAATGAAGGAAGAACGATAACCTTAATTTTTATTTTATTTTAAATTTTATATTATTTGTTTTAATTTAATTATTCATTTTTTTAAAACTAGTAAAGGTAATAAAATTTTTAAATAATATCTTTTTATTAATTAAATAAATAGGATATGTTGACAAAAATATGTAATTCGTGAATAATGGCTATAAAATAAAATAAATAATACGAAAACAAAAATATAACAAAAACACAATTCAGATACGATAAGTTAACACTATTTAATAATTATTTGATTATTAAAAACATGTAATATTAATTTATTTGCACATAAGTATATAAATATATTACTATTTTTATTGATTTATTTTGTGTAAAACAAAACTCCATAATTGAAATTCGATTTAAATTCACTATTTTAACTCGTGTGACGTGAACTATACTCTTGTCTGAATTGTAATTGGTCCGCTGAAAGTAAACTCCAGCTTTTGAATAAACCCTAGTCAATTCAGCCGGCGGAAAAAGCACTCGGTGGCGCGGACGATGAAGGTGGTGGCGCTAGTCAGCGGCGGCAAGGACAGTTGCTATGCAATGATGAAATGCCAGCAATACGGCCACCAGGTTTCCATTCGTATCTTCAGTGTATTTGTGCGTGCCGGAATTTTTACGGAAGTTATTGTAAATACGTTGCTTCTTTTCTTAAATTTACATTCCAGATTGTAGCGCTGGCCAATTTGATGCCTGTTGATGATGCTCAAGATGAGCTTGACAGCTACATGTATCAAACAGTAAGCCTTTGCTTAACTCAATTTAGTTTTGTCAGCCTGTATTCATTCGCATTGATGGAGTGAAATTTGTGTTTTGAGTTGGAATTGGAAATCCTCTGGTTTAGGACTTCGATAGATGAATTTTATGTGTTGGCGTATAGCTGGAAATCACATTCTTAAATGTGAATCAGGAGTGTGGAGTGATTTAATAGGTTCGCGTGATTGAATTGTCTGAAGATGATCCTCATTTTTCGATGATCAAAGAGAAAAAAATAGTCCTCATATATTTGTATTGCATTATAAACTGAAATTCTCACTTATCTCTAAATATCTTTTGCAATAGTGCAACTCATATTATAGTTCACAATGTGAATAAATCCAGTGAAGCTCTGGCTGAGGAGCTATGAGAGGCCCTGTTTTCGTGCCTATTGTGATACAAAGATCTAAAAATGTAATTCAACACAATATATTCATGAGAACTCTGTATAGACTTTAATACTGTAAGATTGACTTTGACTAAGACAATGCTCTTGGAATTTCCACAATTGCTCATATTCCTTGTTATTGGATGATTAGATTTGGAAAGTCGTTAGTTTTCAAATTCGTGCATGTTGATGTTTAGTGATTGTTGCTTGTGGAAACACTTTTGTGTTGATCAGTTGTGTATAATCAATACCTTTTCTTCTCTTGTGATTTAATTCGTTAAATGACTTACATGTCTTTTGCAGGTAGGACACCAGATAGTTGTTAGCTATGCTCAATGCATGGGAATTCCATTATTTAGGAGACGAATCCAAGGATCGACCAGGTAAACCCCTTTTTACCTGGGAAGCTTTGGTGGAACTAGAAATGCAACCTTTTACAGTAGGAAGCAGGAAAAAAATCCTTGAATTATGAATATAGTTTTGACATTGTCCTGTACTTTTTCCATATTAGTCATAATTGTACACTAATTCTCTTATTCCATCATCCACATTGATTCGGGGGCCAGATAGAGATGGATCCAAGTGTGGCCAGCATTGGCTGGAGCTTAGTGAAACCTCCTTGGATGCCCTCTTTTGCCTTAGTATTTTTTGTTCTTTCTATTGTCAGCATAGCACAGAAATTAAACCTAAAAACCAAAACTCATTCTTCTTTTATTTTCTGAATTGAATTGAAATATATTCTAGTCCACTTACATAGTATCCCAAACCCATATCTTTTGGTTATGTATATTATATATTTCCAGAATTCCTATTTGAATCTCCTCTCATATTCTGAAACCTCAACTCAGCAACAATAGTCACACAATTCGCACAAGTCATGACCACTTGACTGAGCTCTTGGTTTACGCAGGCATCAAGGCCTTAGCTATAATATGACTCCTGGGGATGAAGTTGAAGATATGTTAGTTCTCTTGAAAGAAGTAAAGCGGCAGATACCATCTGTTTCAGCAGTCTCTTCGGGTGCAATTGCTTCTGACTATCAAAGGCTACGTGTGGAAAGTGTATGCTCTAGGTTAGGGCTTGTTTCTTTGGCATATTTGTGGCGGCAAGACCAGTCATTGCTCCTTCAACAGATGGTAAACTTTATTTTATCTTTTATGAGATATAGTTCTATGATATTCAGTTATCGTCGCAAATTATCTGTATGTTTGTAAGTAAGTGGAATTATTTTATTACTAATAAACTGATTTCGTTCTTTGCCATTCCAGATAAGAAGTGAAATTATTGCCATCACAGTAAAGGTATGCTATGTGTTTGATTTGTCTGTCTTTTTATGCACATCTTATGTCCAGAAGTAACCTATTTAAGTCTATTACACACATCATACATACAATCTTATGGACTTAAGTTCTGTATATTCCAATTTTGTTTGATTTAGAATTTTCTCAAAAAAGAATTCTTCCTTTTTTTTTTTTGTTATTAATAATCTGCCCCAAGTTATCTTCGATTTTGTCAGCACTTTGACTCACTATGCTGTTTTGCACAATTATTCAGATAACATGGAACAATGTTTTTCTTGTATCTCAGTTTTATATAGTATCTAAGTTATATGTTACCCTTGCACCACTTTCCCCTTTTCATAGGTTGCAGCCATAGGGTTGATTCCTTCAAAGCACTTGGGGAAGGAAATAACACACTTAGAGTCCCATCTTCATAAACTCAAAGAGTATGTCAGCCAACTCATCTCTAGTGTTCTGTGGTGTTTGACTCCACAGCATTTGTTGTTTTGCTGATTAATTGGCAGGTTATATGGGATAAACGTTTGTGGTGAAGGGGGAGAATATGAAACTTTGACTCTGGACTGTCCCCTCTTTAAAGTAAGCTTGCCTCTCCCTCTCATTTTTTGAGCTTCCTAAGTTCCTAAGTTTCAGACATTTGTAATTCATGTTTGTCTTAAGTGCTAATTGTTTCTGCTTGAAATACTGACGTGTATATCTTCGCCAGAATGCTCGAATTGTTCTAGATAAATTTGAGGTTGTCTTACATTCACCAGATCAAATAGCTTCTGTAGGGGTTCTTCATCCCTTAGAATATCATTTGGAGACAAAGTTGATCTCCTCCGCCAGTGATAATGACAACAGCAATGAGGTAACTGTGGAAGACTCCAACTCGGTACATGAGGTAGTGGGGGATTGCGAAGATATCTGGGAATCCCCATGTCCAAAAGATGATATAATTTCTGATGTGGGAATAGGTACGAGACAAGCATTTCACATCTCAAAATCCATGAAGGAGAATACTTTTTCTGTTGCTTGCTGGTTGCAAGATGCCTCTAAAACCTCAGCAGGTATAATATTAAATTCTGATAGAAGAGATTGTAGCTAGATCAATTTTTTGCTTCCCTCATGCATCTCTTTGTTTCCTCCCAATGTTTGTGGTGGCGTCATATCTTTCATTTTGATGTTCATGTCTGTATTACTACGATCCTTTCTAATTCTACAGATTTGCGAGAGGATCTGCAGGAGGTTCTAACAAGAATTGAATTGCTGCTTATTGAATGTAATTGCTCTTGGGAGAACGTTCTCTATTTACATCTGTATATAGCTGACATGAATGAGTTTTCTATAGCAAATGATGAGTATGTGAAATTCATTACTCAAGAGAAGTGTCGTTTTGGTGTTCCATCACGTTCTACGATAGAACTTCCTCTTTTGCAAGCTGGTCTTGGGAGGGCATATGTTGAGGTCTTGGTCTCAAATGATAATACTAAAAATGTTTTGCATGTTCAAAGTATTTCAGAGTGGGCTCCTAGTTGTATTGGTCCATACAGCCAGGTTAGACGTCTTTCATTGTGCATTGCGTTCATAATGTCTATTTTGCTAATAAACTTGTATGAAGTCTTTGGTGGGAAATTACAGGTTTCTTTCTTTGTATGGTTGCATTACTTCCATATCTTTGGATTGGTCTCATTCTTTCTTGTGTTAATATTTTTGGTGGCATTGTTTTCATTTTTTATTATTAGTATTTTCATCACAAGATCAATGAACCTAAAGTCTTTTCTTTCATGCTATCATGAGATCAGTGAATATCATTTTCTCCAAATAAAGAAGAACATGATTCAGGGTCTCGAGGCAAGCACTGGACTTATATTAATGAGTAGACATATTATAATCCCCTCGAACATTTACATTTCTGTTGCTTGTGCATGTGTAAAATCTGTTTGCTTGCATATGCGATTTCAAACACTCTCTTTAAAACCTGATTGATGTGCAGTTCATGATGATGAAAATTTGGTTTTTCATTGAATTGTTATTGAATGACACTTTAGTATTAAGGGATAGCACCTTTAGTGCAGCTACGATTTTTTGTCATTTTATATACATGAGTTGTTACATAGTTTTAAATTAATTTGAGCAGAAACAATGTGTTCATGTGTATATACATGTGTTTCCTTTTGTTGGTATGTACATATTTTCTTTGTTGTATTAATCCTTATGAATCTAGACAAATCTCAATCTGAGTAGAAATGGTATCAAATCACTCATAGCTTTTAGGAGTACTATCTCTAAATACATTGCACTTATGATAACATCACACGTTATTCATTCATTTAAATTGAATAACAGAATAAGCAGACTTTCTTCATAAAGTTGTGATTGTAAAATGGTGCTGAAGTTGGGTTGTGACGTTTTCAAGCTAAAAACCTTCTAGATAATGCAGACAGTTGGCCTTGTCTTTTTTCTTTAATTTTTCTTTTTCTAGAACCTTGTGATGCAAACAATTTGGGGCAATGATTTATATAAATGTGGGTGTAACTTCTTGACTATATATGGTTTTCGTGGCTTAAGGACTATTTTCATCAGTAAACATCTTTGCAACTTTTAGCATATTACTTGTGCATATTTTTCAGGCAACCTTGCATAAGGATGTTTTGCATATGGCTGGCCAGTTGGGGCTTGACCCTCCAACAATGTTGCTCCGCGATGAAGGTCCTGCTGTAGAGTTTCAACAAGCGTTGGAGAACAGTGAAGCTGTTGCAAAACGTTTTAATTGTTCAATATCTACAAGTGCTGTTGCTCTGGTTATTTATTGTTCAGTATCATTGAGTTCTTCAGACAGAATTGTCATTGAGAATCAGAAAGATCTTTGTCTTGCGCAAATGAAATTGAGTTTAAATTGTGGAAGCAGATCCAACATGCCTGTGGTGAATGATCCTGTTATTTTATACATCCTTGTTCCCGATCTCCCGAAAAGGTGATTATCTAATAATATGCAGGCTTTATCGTTACATTTCATTCAACTATAGTATGAAATATTCTCTCAATATAGCACATATATAGAAGTTTCAGAAGAATGAACTTTTGTTAAGTTTAATAAATCTTAAGAACTTTTGTGTAGATTACTTTTGTCTTCTGTTACATGGTAATGTGACTCAATTCATGGGGCTTATCACCTTTCGTTTTGCTTATTATTTGTGGTTTTCGTTTACAGAGCTTTAGTTGAAGTAAAACCCCTGCTTTACAATGGGGAGAACGTGGAGACTCCAATTGGTGTCACTAAACAAGATTTGTGTGTAAAACCATCTTATTGGGGGTTTCAGCAAGAATGCTGGCATGATAGTTGTCTTCAGAAATGTATCATTAGTGGAAGAATATGTGTTGCTGTAATATCTGTCACACAGGAAATTGCAGAAAAGATCTGTTCCCAGACTACTAACTCTGCTTATGATGAATCACAACATAAATCTAATTCTGAAAACCAAGCTGTGAAGATGGCGGAATTCTGCATCTATTTGCTTGATGGTGTCCTTCTTGAGAATGACTTCTTGTGGGATGATGTCATGGTAAGTTTTCTTTGCTGTATCTGCTTCTGCATATTGCTATACTTTTGTGTGTGTGTGTGTGTATCAATATTTTTAGGGACAGCATGAATACGACCCAATTTGAGTAGATGAATATGTTTTATACCATACTTTTCTAAAATGTGTTTTCTTACCCATTTGACACTTAATGGAGTCAGAGTCATCACGGACAACAATGTCAAGAGTTTCGTGATATAATATGAGGTTCGAGAAGTGGGTAAAAACATATTTCTTAAGGAGTGGGTATAAAGCATTTCACCTTGTGCGTATTGGGTATTTGCGCCCTTCAGCACATATTTTTGTTATATTCTTAATATTTGGTGACATTTTGGTCGAGAGAAAATCAATGTCAGACTTGGTATCCGTGGTTTGAATATGAATTGATAGATTTGATTTGAAGATGACTTAAGTTCCTTGAAAAAGAGACTGCATAATAAAGATTTGAAATCCAAATAAGTAATTGCTATTATCTATTATCTATTTGATATTTGTAACTCACAATTTCTCTAGTTTTATACGAACTAATCTTAAGAAATTGTGGACAATCTAAGTTAAGCATTAATTCTTTGTTAGGCTTTTCGCCGCCATCCATTCTTCTTGATTGAGTCGACCTTAGAAATACATCAATGTTCAAAGCTGTGTGGACTGCAACATAAATGCTATTTGTTCAGTTGAAACTCTCTGTCTTAAAGCCTTCAGCTGGGGAAATTTCAGCTATTTCTGCTCTACATATACTAAAAATCACAAAATAATGCCTTTTGCCTTCAATGTTTCCTGTGCGTAGCAATGCTTTTGGTATTTCTAACTAATTTCTTCCACTCTTCTATTTATTTTTCCCTGTAGAATATGAGAATCTATTTCACAGCAAGATCCGACACTAGCCATGGAACATTGTCAACAATTTTCACCAATGCATTCAGTGAATTTGCTAAGATGAGCAGGAGAGTTGACAGTGATAAAGTACCAATATTCAACCTTGTTCCTGTCTGTGGTGCTGGGAGATCAGCAACATCCCTTGACAATATACTTACATGTGAGCTATTTGCCAGGAAGTTTTAGCTAAACCCCCCACCCCCATCCCCACCCCATGTCCTTTGTACATAATTATTAGGCGAAGATGATGCGATTCCATGCATGAAGTACACGTTCTAGCACACACACATACTATGCAATAGTGATCTCCTGATCGGTCTAGGGATTCAGCTCTCTTGTTTCCGTAAAGTGCCATTGGTTTATGATTCTTGGATGCATCAATTCAGTGGGATGCATCATTATTCACTTTAGAGTTGCATGGTCAGGGTCATGTCTTCAATTAGTAACTTATTTCCTGTTCCAACTCCACTGATACACAGTGTATTTTATGCATTTGCCGTGTATTAATGATATTGGAATCGGAAATGAGACATTATTATATAGACGTTGGTTGCATAATTTATGTTTTGCATTTTCCATTCATCTTTTTACCCCTAAAGCTCGTTGGACCCGTATCATCTGCTATGCAAAATGTTGTGTTGTGCCCCCAAAATGACGTTTTGAACAAAAGTCAAATGATGTTGTTTTGACCACAAGCGAAAATGAATTAACCGACGTCATTTTGGGGCACAGGACTGCATGATGTGGTGCCCCACATCTGAGGATTCATTTCCAAACTCTTTAAGGTGTCTTCTGAGACACGGTATGGAAAATGTACATCAGAAATCCTGAAAATGAGTACTGTTTCTGGGTAGGGTAATGGGTCACTGTCTGTGGTACAGCACCCATCCATATTGACTCAGTCGAATTTATCTATTTCTTATTTTATTTTCCAAGATAAAGTTGTGAAATATATATAATACAGTAATCTGTTTGCCTAATTTTTATTTTTCCCTTGTGTAATCGCTAATTTGCAGTCTTTTTAATTTCTAAAATACGAAGGTAAATATGGATGAGCAATGCATTATTTTATACCAAGCATAGTAGTTCTGATATTACCGACACCAATCTTAAAAAACGTGACCAATTAGGCAGCAGATTTATTAGGCTTATTGTCTATTAGGACTAGGAAGGGTTTTGGGGAACACTTTATTTTAAATGTACTTTGGAATATTCTTAAATTAAGAAAAGAATTTTGAATTATGAATAAGTGTGGTGCAAAAGCCTTATACGTATATATGTAAAAACTTGCACATAACACTTTTATATTTTGGGATTTTTTTCCAAACATTCATTAATTGTCAAGTAACTTTCCAAACATTTTTGAAAGTATTAGGGATTTTCTTTGATTATTTTTAGGGTTCAAGACGTTTTGAAATATTTGTGAATAATTTAAAGATCTGTATATTTTTTTTTAAGATATAAACACCTCGTTACTATATTTTACAAGTTACGAAAATAAATTTGACCTTTGGAGGGATTTAAGGTTTACCTCAAACACTTTATAAAAATATCTTAAGAGAGAATTGTAAGAGGAGACAATAATTATAACAATTATAAATAATAGTTGTGATTGTATATGTTTCCGGATCTAAGAAATGTGCATGATACAAATCTGAGATTCATGGGTCAATATTTAATTATAATAATTACAATTAACAAATAATTAGCAATTTTTAATCGCAATAAATAAATTGCAAACTTCAGCCCCCACTGAGTGTTGCCTAGTTGGCCAGCAGCAGATTGATGGCTTTATTGGCAAAAGCGTGTCAGCATCAAATGCAATGTCACGCGTGTGGCAGATTCGTAATATTCTCCCAATCTGAGGGCGAAGTCTCGACCCTTTCGCCAGAAACAGCTAACAGTATCAGCAGCCAGGCCAGCCCCAGCAGCAGCAGATGCCAATCTACAATTACACATTTCACCACTCTCTCTCTCTCTCTCTCTCTCTGAATCTCCACAGGGTTCTGCATTAATAGAGAGAGAAAGTGCGGGAGGGAGATCTAAATCTGCATTAATTTCAAATCTCTTCCGGGACTCCTATCAAATTTGCTCGTCTGGATATCTTCGCTTATTTTTCTCGGGTAATTTTTCGTTTCCTTTTTATGTAGTTTTGTGTAATTTGTTTGCTTTTCTTTGGTTGAAAATATTGAATGAAACATGGAGCTAGAATTGCAGCTAGATCGAGGTGGTAAGCTAATTGTGCGGCTCTTTGTTAATTTTATTTTATTTTTCAGAATTCGTTCCTGGTGATGTGAAGTTGAGATCAAGATTGTATGGGTTTTTATGTATTGGTGATTTCTTGCGACGTTGGAATATTTGTGAAGAGGAACTGATTTTTTTGTGTGTATAATGGAGCTTTGGCTTTTATAGTGGAATTCGTGTTGAGTTCAAAAGTGGGATGTTTTCTTCGCATATGCTGTTGCAAAATGGCGGAAGGCTCCTACTTTAAGATTCTCATTAGAATAAGGATTAGGCAAAGTTTCAATTTATTAGAATTGATTTAGTAAAGGACAAAGCCGAAATAGATATTGGGAAGCCAGAGTAATGGAGGATTTGTCAAAGTATGCTCACAGTCCTGCCCATTTGGCGGTGTTAAGACGTGACCATGCAACACTGAAACGTATTGTGACTGCCCTTCCTAAGCTGGCAAAGGCAGGAGAGGTGAATAATGAGGCTGAGTCTTTGGCCGCTGAAGAGGATGCTGATGCTGTTTCTGCAATGATTGACAGGCGCGATGTTCCTGGCAGGGAAACTCCTTTACACGTAGCGGTTCGGATGCATGATGCAGTTTCAGCTGAGATTTTAATGGCAGCTGGTGCTGATTGGAGTCTTCAGAATGAGAACGGGTGGAGTGCACTCCAAGAAGCGGTTTGTACCAGGGAGGAGAACATTGCCATGATTATAGCCCGGCACTACCAGCCTCTTGCCTGGGCCAAATGGTGCCGTAGGCTTCCTAGGATTGTTGCATCAGCATCTCGGATCCGTGACTTTTATATGGAGATAACTTTCCACTTTGAGAGCTCTGTGATACCTTTCATTGGTAGAATTGCTCCGTCCGACACTTACAGAATATGGAAACGTGGTTCTAATCTCCGTGCAGATATGACTCTTGCAGGGTTTGATGGGTTTCGTATCCAACGCTCTGATCAAACTTTTCTCTTTCTTGGGGAGGGTTATTCCTCGGAGAGCGGAAATATGTCTTTGCCTCCTGGATCTCTGATCGTGCTTTCTCACAAAGAGAAAGAGATCACAAATGCTCTAGAGGGAGCTGGTGTTCAACCGTCAGAAGCTGAAGTTGCGCATGAAGTTGCTTTGATGTCTCAAACTAATATGTACAGACCAGGAATTGATGTTACTCAGGCTGAGCTTGTTCCCCATTTGAATTGGAGAAGACAGGAAAGGACTGAGATGGTTGGAGCTTGGAAAGCAAAGGTTTATGATATGCTTCATGTCCAGGTTAGTGTGAAGTCTAGGAGAGTTCCTGGTGCTATGACTGATGAGGAGCTTTTTTCAGTTAATGATGAAGATAAAGTGGCTAATGGGGCTGAAAATGAAGAGTATGATGATGTGTTGACAGCTGAAGAAAGAATACAGCTAGATTCTGCACTTCGAATGGGGGATGGTTTTGGTGAGGATGAAACCAGTGAGGTGCAGGATTGCCATGATAACTTTGATTCGGGCTCAGTTGAGAGCTGTGAATCTAATGGTGCTTCCAAAGAGAAGAAAAGTTGGTTTGGTTGGAACAAGAAGAACTCAAAGAACACTGGAGATGATCCTGATGATTCAAAAATTCTGAAGAAGTTCTCAAAGCTGGCACCTGATGATAGCAAGCAGAAGTCTAATGACAGTCGCAGATCATCATCTGAGTTTCCTAGGGAGGATGTGGGGGACCTTAAGAAGTCGAAAGATAAAAGTAGCAAGAAGAAAAAGAAGAAAGGGGACACTGTTGAGTCAAAGAATGAAAGCGAGTATAAGAAAGGTTTGAGACCTGTTCTGTGGCTGACGTCTGATTTTCCATTGCAAACAGAGGAACTCTTGCCTTTGCTTGACATATTGGCTAATAAGGTCAAAGCCGTCAGAAGACTCCGGGAACTTTTGACTACTAAGCTTCCTCCTGGAACATTTCCTGTCAAGGTACTTAAGTATACACGTGAAATCTTTTATATATTCCTTTTTCTTTCTGTGGCTTTTTCATGGAAACATTTTTTCTGCCTTCTTCTTCCAGCATAAAACATGTCACTTCCATTGAGGTTTCGACCTGATGTAGGCATCATTAATCTTATATAAGAATCTTGTAGAACTACTAATCTCACTGTAAATTATCTCATCAGTTTTCTAACATGTATGTTTCTTGGGATTGAAATGGTACTGCAAAACGCTAAGTCATCACTAGCTCTATGTACCAATTAACTAGTAAGCATCCTCTTATCACATATCACGGTAAATAGTAAGTGATACAGAAAATCTTAATGAAGAAAGTTTCGCAGGACAGGGGAGCAGACTAAAAGACTAAAGTACTATTGTTACCTTTCTCTAAGAAAACTTTGAATGTGACAAAGCTGCTGTTTCAGTCACTTTAGATTTATATTACTATTTCTATTTGCAGACGTTCTGTGGCAATAGAGTCGATGTCTACAGACATAAACAACTATTCTTGGAAGTTTAAGATGATAATATATGTAGTGTGTGCGCGCACGTGTATGAAAGAGAGATTATATGATTGCAGTGATACTACTGTAAATTAAAACTATGCACATTTATTAGGACACCCTCCCATTTAAAGTGATAATTGGGAAACACCCTCTCAGCCATTATGTTCAAGGTGTGCAGGTCAAAATCACTGAAAGAGCCTTCACTTATTTCGATTTGTCATCCTGAATTATGTTGTAAAGGAGGTTCAATTTGAGGGTGGAGAGAGTCCTGGTATAATAGAATAAAAATATGTATAAATGCAAGTCTGCACTTTAAACTAGGATCACTCTTTACAGCCTGTGTTTTATCAGTTTAACACTTCCATTTGCTTTCACATCAAACCTAGCCATCTGAGGAATACCATACAAATGATGTGCAATTGTGTTACTTGTATCTAGCATCTAGTTTGGCTCATGTTTGTATAGAAGTTTGTCAACCATTCTTTCTTAGTTCTCAAATTCTAGATTTTCATGGCATAATCCTTGTAGTACGTTTGAGTACAATCTAATAAGAATTCGGGATGAAATGATCCATACTGTACTTGATCTTAATTTGTGTATAATATTGAACCATCATATGATAGTTCTTATATTAGTATTCCTTTTTTTCATCTTTATTGAAGAATTATGTTGACCAATCAGTTCCTCTTTTACTTGTCTAGGAATTTAGATTCTTGTTCGAAAAAGTTCACAGCAATTCTAACTTTTTTACAATTATCTGATGCCCTTTTTATCCCAAGCTTTATAGCTAATTCGTAGTAATTTTTGTAGCTTTCCATGTGCTCGTAGATTCTTGGAATGCTAAAGTTACATGCTGCATTCTTTAGGGACATAATTTTCCCCTCTGCCCCCAAAAGCATATTCAATAGTAAGCAGGGAAAGTTCGAGTGTGAAGCACTCAGATTTATTGTTAAAATTCTTGTGCTCATATGAACCTATTCTGCACAAATTTTATAAAATCATTCCATTATTTATAGCATGCTTGCATTTCAATTCGTTGTGCTCTATACTTGGATGCTATTGTGACTGATGACCCCTACTACACAGATTGCCATCCCAATCGTCCCAACAATACGCGTCCTAGTGACATTCACAAAATTCGAGGAGCTTCAACCAATTGAGGAATTCTCAACCCCTCTCTCTAGCCCCGCACATTTCCAAGACTCCAAGTCGAAGGAATCCGAGGGTTCTACTTCATGGATTTCATGGATGAGAGGGAGCCGTGGCGCCCAATCAAGCGACAGCGAAGGCCGCAGCTTCCGTGATGAAGTCGACCCTTTCAGCATCCCATCCGACTACGCATGGGTTGATGCTAATGAGAAGAAACGTCGGATGAAGGCCAAGAAAGCCAAGAGCAAGAAACACAAGAAGCACGGGACGACCAGAAATCCGGATGGTTCTAGAAGATTCACCGAGGATGTTGAGTAGCAGCAAAGTGGGAGTGATACGAGAAGCACTAGGGTTGGCGGTTGAAATACGTAAAATTGCTATCCATTTGGGATGGGCCTCATTGTTGTTGTATTGGAGGATGGTTCATCTTCTTATGTTGTTTGTATTGTTATTCATATCCAAAATTGGAATGCAGTGGGTGTTTAATTTTTCCCAGGACTGCTTTAAATGTATCTAGTTTAGTTTGCCTGTCGTGAGTTCTTCTGAACTATATTAGTTGCATTAATTTTTTTTTTTTAGTTGAATTTACATTACTTTTGTTCTTTTCTTAAATAGCTATAGTAGTCTCAGAAATTTCTCTCGACAGCTTGCCACACTTGGGTATGACTGTCGCTATCTTTTTTTATAAAAAAAAAATTATTTATTTATTTGTTGTATAAAAAAAACTCGAGAAAATAGATAAGTTTTTTAGGCGAACAATTGAAAGAGAACTCGTTCAAGACAAAAATTTGTTTAATATTTCCTGAAACTTAATTTATAATATTATTTGTTTAATTAAAAAATAATATAATTAATTTATTACTCTTTAAATAAATAAGTAATATTTTATTGAAAAAAGAAACTCGATTATTAAAAGGGAAAAAAATGTAACTAGAAAGGGGAGAGCCAATTATAGCATGATTTATTGGACACTTGTGATTCTACTTTAAAAAGAAAGTCTCCTGGGCTATATTATGTTCTTCCCTTACACTTGTCTTTCTATTATTAGTTCTCTCTCTCTCTCTCTCTCTCTCTCTCTCTCTCTCTCTCCGCCACTCATGTGCTGACTCAAATTTCAGGTTCCTGGATTTTCTGAAATCTATAAATTCTTGATTCTGATCTATTGTCGAGTGGTGTTTTTGGTTTTTCTTTCCATCTACATCATTTTCGAGTGGTGTTATTGACAGGACAATATCTACATTATTTTTTCTTTTTTTTTTTCCTCCAAAGTGATAATGTATTATTCCCCGTCGAGGGTGGCCGCCGTGGCCCTCGTCTTCCTCGCTGCAGTCACCGCCGTGCATTCCATCGGGGTCAACTACGGCACCCTCGGCGACAACCTTCCTCCGCCGTCCCAGGTGGCGCAGTTCCTCAAAGACAAAACCAACATCGACCGGATCAAAATCTTCGACGCCAACCCCGACATCCTCCGCGCCTTCGCCAACACCGGCATCCTCGTCGCCGTCACCGTCCCCAACGGCGAGATTCCTAATCTCACCAACGCCCGCTCCGCCCGCCGCTGGGTTGCCGCCAACATCAAGCCCTTCCACCCCCAGACCAAAATCAACTACATCCTCGTCGGCAACGAGATCCTCCATTGGGGCCCGCAGAACCTCATCGACAACCTCGTTGCCGCCATGAGGTCCCTCCACAAAGCTCTCCTCGTCGAAGGGATCGCCGACGTCGCCGTCACCACCGCGCACTCCCTCGCGATCCTCGAGCCGACCGACCTCCCCAGTTTGTCCAGTTTCCGGCGTGGATGGGACAGAGGCGTTCTCGCTCCGATGCTGGAATTCCACCGGGAGACCAAATCGCCGTTCATGGTGAACCCCTACCCCTACTTCTCATACGCGCCGGAGAAGGAGGACCTGTGTCTTTTCCGACCGAACAAAGGCCTCTACGACAAGTACACACGGAGGACGTACGGCAACATGTTCGATATATTGCTCGATTCCGTACACATATCGATGAAGAAATTAGGGTACGGCGATGTGGACATCGTGGTGGGGGAGACGGGGTGGGCCTCGCAGGGTGAAGTTTTCGAGCAGCCGAAGTGCTCGATAGCCAATGCGGCATCGTATAACGGTGGTTTAGTGAGTCATTACAACTCCGGCAGGGGGACGCCATTGATGCCGAGGAAGAGGTTCGAGACGTATCTATTTGCGTTGTTTAATGAGAACCAGAAAACGGGCTCTCTGGCCGAGAAGAACTTCGGGCTTTTCCGGCCCGATTTCAGCTCAGTTTATGACGTCGGTGTCATGCGGGCTGGAGCTGCTCCTCTACCTGCAACGGTAATCTAATATTACTCCTTTTTCCCTAAGATTGTGTGTGTGTGTAATTAAATCATTAATTATGAAAACAGTTTAATTATGCATGTAATCAATAATATATTAATGAATCTATAATCTTGACTAATTAAACAAGAAATATAAATTATCCAAATTTAATAACATGAGTTTATAATCAATACTTTTAACTATTAGGATAATTAATTATAATATCCGATCAAAACATAAAATATATAAATTCACATGAGTGAGTTTCTTGTGAAACGGTTGTACGTGTGCTATTATTTAAGGTATTACTTTAGTAACTATAAAGTATTATTTGTTTGGCTATAAAGTATCTCTAATTTTTAAGTTAACTAATGAGCAGTAGTACACTTAAAAAAATAGTAATATTTTATAATTAAACAAATAATAGCTTAAATCGTGTCACACGATGCAACCATTTCGCATAAAATTTTGCAAATTCACATATATACAATCAAATACTTTTTTCATGCATTCCACATTGCCGGTAGGATAGATTTATTTATTTATTTATAATATAAATAATATTATTTTAATTTTGGAAAAAAATAAATATTATTTTGATGTTATTTTAGACACATATGGTGCTTTCACAGTGGGGACGCCAAATACAGATACGGCATCTTGTGGTCTACGTTAACTTGTCCAAAGTTGCATGTCCCCCTTAATTTCTTTATTCCATTTTCTTTTTTAATATCTTTTTATTATTTTATTAAATAAATAAATAAATAAATAAATGATGGCTATCTTTTTGTTTTGAATCTTGTTATTCCTTTCTTACTTTGTTCCTATCATTCGCTGTCCCAAATTTTCTTCATTTCAAAATTTTTATTTTACGTTCATCAACTTTATCTCTTTTTATTATATAACTTTTAAATTTAAAAGTCTTTTATAATATTTTATTTTATTCAATCAAATTTAATTTATAAAAATTAAAAAATAATAATGTGATGCTCATAATTTCACGAGTTACATAAATAGTTCGACTATCAGTTAACAATTTTTTGGGAACATTCAAAATTGTGGTAAAATAGAGTATGAATGATAATTATTATTTCTATTTTCTATAATTTATTAATTCACTGTGGAAATCGTGCATATATAATATGATATTGTTATGAGAACATGCGAAGAATGTTTTTTTAATACGAAAGAATATTTTTTATCCACTCGTTTAAATTTATATTTTTTTTACTATTTATTTGGTAGTAAAATGACTCGTTTGTTTTAAGAATGAAGATCGGTAACATTTTTGTTCACCATTATCAAAATTAACAGCACCATTTCGAGACTTTTGAAATTTATGAACAATTTCTGTCGACGCTTATTAAGAACAAATAAGTCATTCTATTGTCTAATAAATTGTAAAAATTATTAAAATTAAATTAAGTTGGAGCTGGTAACATTATATAAACATATGCAGCCACGCCCAGTTTCCGGCGGTAAAAAGTGGTGCGTGCCGAAGCCACAGGCCACCGATGCTGCACTTCAGAACAACCTAAACTACGCCTGCAGCCAGGGCATCGACTGCCAGCCCATTCAGCCTGGCGGCGCGTGCTTCTCACCCTCCACCGTCAGGGCTCACGCCTCCTTCGTTATGAATTCTTACTATCACGCCAAAGGCCCCTCCGATATAAACTGTGACTTCGCCGGGACCGGCGTCGTCACTTCCACCGATCCCAGTAATTCTCTCTCCCTCCTCTCCCTCTCTCTTCATATATGTAGTACATATTTACGATATTACTTTTTCTTTGGGCCCCACAGGTACTGGTACATGCAGATACAAGTCTTGAGAAGATGGCATTTTTGTTGAGAGAGGTTTTTGCGGCCTAGGTATTTATTTGTCACGTGTTTGTCCTGTCGACTGTCTTACCAATTTGAAAATAAATACAAATAGAAAAAGAAAAAAAATATATATATAGATATATATATATATTGTGAATGTAATTATAATTTTTGCGAGAAACACATATTTTGTTAAACCAAATGAATTAGTCATTACATAAAACAATAAATGCATTTCAATTGGCAGCCTTTTCTATTTCTAGATTTAGTTTATTTTTATATTTATTTTTTTATTCACTATGTTAGAATGTGAAAATTAAGAAATATATATCTTTATATTTACAGTGAAATCTCTATAAATTAATTTTGAGATTATATAAAATTTAGAAAAGATGTGTAAAAAGACCCTAAAGTTTGTGCTTAGCTGCAAAATGACCCTCATTAAAATAAGAAATTTAACTCTATCAAAAAAAAATATATTAAATTAATTTTAAAGTAATATCTTAAGAGTCGATCTCCTGTGAAACAATTGCACGTGTGATACGACTTAAAAAGTATTACTTGTTTAACTATAAAGTATCACTATTTTTTAAGGTAACTAATCAGCAGCAATGCACTTAAAAAAATATAGTGGTACTTTATAGTTAAACAAGTAATACTTTATAATTAAACAAATAAGACCTTAAATCATGTCACACGTGCAACCGTTTCACATAAATTTTTGAGATATCTTAATAGTTTTTTCTTTTCTTTTTTCTAATGAAAATTGGTTTAGTATGAGAAAAATTGGGGCAATCAATTTTCATTTATAATTTTTTTTTTTCAATTTTCATTTATAATTACTACCCCAGCGTGGATAAAAAAAACTAATAATGCAATAGGTTTCATTGCGATTAAATTTGACGTAACATAATTTTTCCTATGTTTTTACAGAAAACAGTAATGGGGATAAATAATTTAAAGGTGAAATGGGCTGGGATTTGAGCTATATTTTGTGTGGGTTCGACCGTTGTGTTCAGTTTATTTGGTAAATGGATGAGTGGGCTTAACTTTGGATGGGTTGGGTCATGGAAGGCTTCTTGGGCCTTTGTACTGGACTTCAACTAGCCCACAGAACATGTTTTCCCAATTTTCTATTTTATTTTATATTTTATATTTTATTTTAAAATAATCATCGTAGGACATATATATATATATATAATAACATCACTAATTAATACATAACATGTAATAAGGATTTTGAAACAAAAAATAAAATAGAGAATCCAAATCCTTTTACCCATCCTAATCTGTCAAATTTATCGTATTTTATTAATTTTAAATATTTTAGGTATGATAATTAGTACTTTATTTAATATACATATTGTCCGTAATTATTGTAAAATACAATAAAGAATGTCATGTGTGCCCTAACCTCCCACAAAACGTCACACCCACATTTAAAACAAAAAACAAAAAAAAAGTTATAAAATTTTATTTTTGGTCAAATTTATAAAACACAACCTTTGAAAATCATAAATTCTCATTTATATATATTTTTTAATTTGACTTATAATTATTCAATTACATGTAGTTTATTAATGAGTTAAATATTTCAATTTTCACTTTAACTAATAATTTAAAGTAAAACTTCTATTTTTAGACAAAAGAATTTTAAAATACAACTTTTATTTGTAAATAAATGAAGTATTATTTTATACAATAAATTATATATCAAATTTTTTAAACAAAATAAATAACTTATTTCATTTAATTTATTCAATCATAGAAAACTTAATTATAAACCTTAAAAGCTCTTTTTTTGTTTTTTTTACTTTAACTAATAAAATAAGATTTTAATTTTGATATTTTTTTAGTTATTTTTAAAATAAAACTATTTTTATAAAAATATATATTTGGGGGGGGGGGGGGGGGGGATGTATGGGACGTTAGAAATACTGATTTTCTACGTAGCAGTACTGTAAAAGCTGGGTCAACTTTTATTAATTGTTGTGTATTGTGTGAACGAAGAGAGAAGACTGCATCTAGAAGAAGTGAAACGCGTACACTTACGTAAACTCTTTAAAGTCCAGTAAGCAACACCAACTGACCTATGTATCTTCAGACCAAACTCACCCTAAGTTACTTATGTTCTTATCTAATCACCTACGTACCTGCCTACGTACGTTACTTATTACTTTGACACTAACTATAACTAATTTCTTTTACTTGTAACATTTTGGCGGCTGCTGACTCACGCTACTTCGAACTTGTATATTCATAGTTCACACCGCTGTTGTATCTCTTTGAAGTTTGAACCACTTCAAACATATTAGCCACTTCTACCAATTTTGAATATATATTCTTTTAAAACTTAAAATATAGATTCGTTATAATTTATTTTTATTCTAGTAACTATGGATTCCATTTCACATGTTTTATTTATAAAAGGTGTTTGTTTCTTTGACGCAAAAATTTTATGAAACGGGTTGATATTGTAATAGATTGAAGTTAGAAGTTATTAAAAGAAAAGCTCGGCTCAAGCTCTACTCGAAATTGACTCAATGGGAGACTCAATTGAGCATAACATTTTTATTCGAGCTTCACTTGATGGCAAATTCATAAAATTTAAATTGTGTTTTATTCAATGATTCGATATATATAGTAGGTAGTAATTCAATTAAAAAGTTCGATAATAAAATTTATATGTGCTGCTTTAATTTAATGTAAATATGTTTAGTTCATTATATATAACTAAAGGTGTAATAGTAAATTATTAATGGTTCGATCAAAGTTACAAATTTATTTTAATCAAAGCATTATCTATGCGTAGCTCAAGAGGTGCTTGCAATTCCTCAAATATTTTCGATCTTGAATAATTTGTATACCAACTAAATTATAACTTCTGGGTTAAATTACTGAAACGTCTTACTTTTTCTAAATTAATAATGAAATTGGGAGATACTGTATACAAACCCACACAAAGAATAGTGATTTAAGTTTAAGAGAAAGGTCAAGTGATCTCGATCCAACTAAGAAATATAGACATATTAAATTATGTTCATATTAAAGGAAGAATTATGTTCGAAACAATAAAGAAAAGCAGATTAATTCTACAGTCAATGAGTACCCATACACAATGCTAGATTGATACAATTTTCTATAAGTAAATGTACCCATCCTAATTTATCATTAAACAAACCTATTTGTAGATATATTCATCATCATGATATGATATATATTTTATAAATTATATTATATTTTAAATTTTAAATATTTTATTATTTTTATAAACTCACACAACGTAAAATTTCCGGGATACCTAAAGATTTATCAAGACACTGATGAAATTATATTTTAAGTTTCTTGTAGAATAAGGCAAATCATGTTGAACAATAGTGTGATTATAATATTTGTGCGGAAGAGCAGAGGTGTAATCTAGAAATTAGTGTGTGCATGAAAAGGTCTAGAAAGAAGATTCGAGGCGGCAGTGCAGTAGCTTTGATCAGCAACTCAGCTCGCCACACACGACTCACTAACTACTACCGACTTACCACGCGCTCATGCTTACGCGGTCACTGACGCCTTTTCACTTCATTTCACACTACTAATTTTCTATTTTTCATCATTATTTATTGGAAAATTAAAATTACATTCGGTGGTCCCTACTTTAATTTTCGTTTGAATTGAGTTTTTATATTTTTTTTTCTTCTAGAATCCTTTTCTAAATGAAAAAAGCATGTTTTCTCTACTTTTATATTCGTTAAAATTGGAATCTAACTAAAATATTTACAATTAAATATTTCATTTTTGTATTTTTGTAAAAAAATAGTAGCTTTTGTTATGGAATGATTTCAGTTAGAATGCATCGTGTAATTCGATCGAAAATATTTACTGACTTAATTAAAAAATATTATTATAAAAATAATAATATTTTTTAAATAAATAATTAAGTTAAAAATAGCTCTGTAGATCAAATGCACGATACATTCGATGCAGAAAAGTGAACTCGACTAAAAAAAGTAAACGATATATTCGATGACTAAAAAAAGTAAACGATATATTCGATGCAGAAAAGTGGGCTCGACTAAAAGAACTAGGCCGAGAAATTTAAGTGTAGAAAGGAAGATGTTTCTAAATTGCAAGCATTCAAAATTTTGACTTGCTTAACAAGCAAGAAAGATGGCCCAATTTCCCCTTTCTGATTGATTTCCTCTCTGCGAAAGGTCAATTTTTAACATCAAGTCAAACTGTCTAATCCATCTACCTCAACCTGTAATCCCTAATTTTGCAGTGTTCATTTCCCTATAAATCCCCATTTTCAGTCACTTTCTCATTACCTTAACCAAACCCATCCATCACGACAAACAATTTCAATTTTCACCACAGAATGATGATTAAGAGAAGTAGAGAAGGATCAGATTTAGAAGACGTACATACCATGGCCAATTGCTTGATGCTATTGTCCAGCAGCCGAGCTGCCGCTGGAGGTGGCGGAGAATTCAACCGCGTGTTTGAGTGCAAAACATGCAACAGACAGTTTCCGTCATTTCAGGCGCTCGGCGGCCACCGCGCCAGCCATAAGAAGCCGAAGATGATGGCTGCTGGAGATGATCTGGAGGCGTCGCCGCCGAAGCCGAAAACGCATGAGTGCTCCGTTTGTGGCCTCGAATTTCCGATAGGGCAAGCGCTTGGAGGTCACATGAGGCGGCACAGATCGACAGCTGTCGCGAGTGACAAAAACCAGCCGCAGCTGCCGTCGTTGTCGATGTCGATGTCGCCTCCGCACGCGCCGATTGTGAAGAAATCGAATAGCAGGAGAGTTTTGTGTTTGGATTTGAATTTGACTCCCTCCGAAAATAAGTTTCTGTTTGGCAATGTTGCTCCTGCGGTTGATTGCTTTTTCTGATTTTAGCGGAAGTATTGTTTATTTAGACAGGCCGTAATTTATTCATTTGTTGATAGGAAATTATAGCCAAACAGCCCCCAGCGTCCATGCATCATTCATCTTTTATGTACAGGACTTTACAATTTCTGTATACTAAAATCTCAGTTTTGATTTATTGATTATTCTTTCCAATACTATTCACTAATTGAAGTTTTAGATTGGGTAGGATTTAATATTTTTGAAACTATACGATAGCGGTTTTAAAGATTATGTTTAAAAATAATAATTTTATTTTTTAAATGTGACGTATCATCAAAAATTTATAAATGTGTCAATTGTTCGTTTACATGAAAACTTAGACTATGTTTAATGTATTTTATTTAGCGAACCATCTATAGTGAGCTGAGTATAATATTTGTGATTTTTTACGAAAATATTATAGATTTTGAGGGAAATGAGATTTAATATCGAAACAAAGAATGAAAGAAATAAAGTAAAATTGAAACATGGTGGAATATTCGCTTCAATCGTCATGTAATAATAAATATAGATTGTTGAATCTTAGATAAGTATATGATAAATATATCATATTAATTATTTTTTCATAATTTTTAATCTGATATTTATATTGTATATATACATATATATATATGTGTGTGTGTGTGTGTGTGTGAAAGCTTAATTTTTATATATAAAATAAATTTTCTGAGGTTAGTTTTGATATGTATATATATATATATATATTGTTGATGTTTAAAATAAAATTAAAATTACTCAAGAAAAATAATTTTTTTAAAAATAACTTTTTTTTTGTTTATGTATCTTAATAAATTTTGGGTTGCTTGAATTATTTTTCCACAAAGAAGTTGGTAAAAATAACACAAATTATTGGCTTTATTAATCAGAAAAGGTGAAAAAAATAAATAAATTATATTAGTCAAAATGATTTTATGATACCCACAGAAATCACAAATCATTATAATAAATTTGATATATGACATCAATAAATAAAAAACAATTTATTTGATTGGTTTGACAAATAATTTAAAAATAAAAGTTAATGAGTTAATTGTTTATTTTAACAAAAAAGGATATTATATTGTAATTGTTATAAGCAAACGCACTAAACATGCGAATAAACCAAACGGGTCCCAACAATTCCCTAACGTCTATTTTCAAACTCTATTGTAATATAATAAATATTAATATATATCTCTATAGAAATTGGTTGTTAGTATTAATGATCTAAAGTTATTTAATAAAATAAAATATTAATCTAAATAAATATATGTTAATCAAAACACTACTTTTTTAATAATAAGTTCAATATAATTTCGATATAAAAAGATAGCATTATAATTTTATTTTTGTTCGACTTGAAGTTAATTAGATATTGATTGTTTTCATTAATAAAAATATAATCAATTTGTCGGCGATGTATTTTTAAATATAAAATATGTGTGCCCGTAATTTATATTATTTTAAGTATAATAAAATAATTAGAGATTATAATTATTTTTGTAGGTTTCTATTATATTTGATAGTGTGTACTTCTCTTTATTTTTAACTATTTTGTTTCTATATTTGTTAGATAAACACAATGACTGTATTTGTTATGGGTGATAAGATTAGATAAAAATATATTATTCAATATGATTTTTCATTTACTTTAACTGATAAAAAAATTATTCTATCCCAAATATTAAAAATAGACACGAGTTCAAGAAGAAATCCGTCATAAGTGTGATAGTTTAACCCTATTCTGTTTGGTCAAATATTTGAAAATAACAAAAATGTTCCCACTCAAATCCTACTTTTCTTTCTTCGCTCTATTATTGTTGTTGTTATCGTTATTATTATTGTTATCGCTATTATTATTATTATTATTATTATTATTATTATTACTGTTATTATGGTTACTACTATTATTATTATTATTATTATTATTATTATTATTATTATTATTATTATTATTATTATTATTGTAATTGTTATATCAGAATTCGTGTGCGTGTGTTCATTACTAATTCGAACTATAATTGAACTATGCGGAAGCGAAATAGTAGTTACAACAATTTCGAGGAAGAATTTCTTCTTCCTCTCAAGTATTTCTATTACAAATCAACTTCAAAAGTAATTAAAGAAAAATAGATGAAGAAAGAGAATATATGTGAGTTTTTGTATAAGGATATTAAAGTAATTTTTTATTATCATACCAAATAAATACCAATATAATAAATGAAGGATATGATAACTTACCATCTCCCTTAAAGTAAACAAAACCTTGATAATTTATCAAAATCTCTATTTTAATACATCCTAATCCTATCACCCTAGTCATTTCCTTTCATGATAAATGCAACCTATTTGTATTAGTTGTACTCCTTCCATATCCACCCTATTTGTAATTAATAAACAAACAAATCAAAATGTTATTATTATTTTGTAAAAGTCTATATATATTGGGTGAATTGTGTAAATCGATATAAATTATAACTTGTTTAACTAAAAAATATTATTTACTTATTTGAAAAGTATTACTAATAGGTTGTTATCTTGAAAAAAATAATAATAGTTTTTAATTAAACAAATACTACTATGAATCGAGTGCATGCTATATTGAATGCACAAAAAAGTCACTCTAGTTGTTTTATTTTTTCATTCGATGTGCTTGTTTGACTCGTTCGTTTAAAATAATAGTTGTAATATTAATAATATTATTATAATATTTGAAGTTGTTGAGCACTTAATTTTATTTTCACTGTTTGATTCTTTGGGCATTTTTCATATATATTAAGTAACGAATAATAGTAGCTGCCTATTATTTATAAATAAAAATTGATTTTATAAAGTCTGAATAAATTGAAATTATTAATCTAAGAAATTATGAATGTTTTCATTTTATTAAAGAAGGATTTCAGTTTAAGAGCAGATTCTTCTCCCTCCAAGGGCACTTCTCCTCCAGCTTGAGCCGCTGCCCAAACCCACTCAATTCGGTACGAAAGTTGATTGATCCCTCATATATACAAATCAGGGGGACAACAGTGAACTGAATCGAATCGATGGCTCGCCAAGCCACGAGACTGATCGGCAGTTTGTCGTCGCGGCTGTTTTGCCCTAAGCAGCTTCAGCAACACCGCAATTTCGGATCGCCGCCGCCTCCTCCCGCCGTCTTCGTCGATAAGAACACCCGCGTCATTTGCCAAGGCATCACTGGAAAGAATGGCACTTTTCACACTGAGCAGGCCATAGAATACGGAACCAAAATGGTATTTTGTCTCTTGATTCTTTGGTATTTTCGTGATTTAATAATGCATACGGATTTCAACATGAGTTTCATGTACTTCACCATATGATGTTAACTGTTGCTGGATGGGTGGATTTTCGTGAGGAATGACTATTGGAAAAGCTTTCTATATGTTGGGAACCTTGATGAATCTGTCATTGCATCATTATGAAATATCTGACATTTAGGCTAGCCCCCAACTGGTTGAGATGATTTGTTATTTTCATTATTTCATATGGCAACTGTCTTCGCATGAATAGGTTGGAGGGGTTACCCCTGGAAAGGGTGGATCAGAGCACTTGGGACTTCCTGTTTTCAACTCTGTAGCAGAAGCCAAAGCTGAGACGAAGGCTAATGCATCAGTGATTTATGTTCCTCCACCTTTTGCAGCTAAAGCCATTCTAGAGTCGATGGAAGCTGAACTAGATTTGGTTGTATGCATCACCGAGGGAATACCCCAACACGACATGGTAACTAGATATGTTAATCTGCACTTTTTTCTTTCCTTCCACTTTTTAATTATGTTAAATACAAGTGATAAATCTGTAGGCAGTGCAATTCCTCAGATTTCATCTTTAGTAATGTTTATGGTGTGGCATGAATTAGAAGATTAAGATGGATCTTTATGCTTGTATTGTTCTATATATGTTAATTTGCATCAATGATGAAGGGCTAACTTAATTGTTCTATATTTTATATGAATTATGTGTTGTTTTCACATGCATGTATTCGGAATAATATTGCCATGCTATTGCTTCAAGTTATTTGGTTCTCAGAAAGAATATTTTCCACTCATTTTCCCACAGACTGACCTCCTTTAGGATGATCATGACTTAGTTCAATGCATGTGTCTATGGACAGTGAATTCTATCTATCTTAGATGAGCAGTCTTGCATCTTAAGAGTTCTGTTTTCTCATTCGCAGGTTCGTGTTAAGGCTGCCCTTAACAGGCAGTCAAAAACTCGCCTCATTGGTCCAAACTGTCCTGGCATTATCAAGCCTGGGGAATGCAAAATAGGAATTATGCCTGGATATATTCACAAACCGGGGCGTATTGGAATTGTTTCACGATCCGGTACACTGACTTATGAAGCGGTGAGATTCATTCAAACTTGGACTATGCACGCACACTCACACATTTTCTGTTACTTGATCCAGATATTTGCCATTATGTCTCTTCTAAGGAAGTGATTCCCCCCCACCCCCACCCATTTAACTGGTTCCTGAATGGCTACTTGTGAGTGAGTTGTCTATCATGAAAGTAATGCTACTTGTACGAAAGTAGTCCTTCATGGGAGTAATGTAAGCTGACAACATATGCTGCCATTATG
This sequence comes from Caryopteris x clandonensis, assembly GCA_028749325.2. NCBI lineage: Eukaryota > Viridiplantae > Streptophyta > Magnoliopsida > Lamiales > Lamiaceae > Caryopteris > Caryopteris x clandonensis. The sequence goes on along the minus strand of JAPYKT020000027.1, from coordinate 1,982,313 downwards.
TTTCATGTCATGACTCATGAAGTTTGCCATGATACTTCTCTAGTGCGACAGTTTAGGAATCCTCCTAAAAATTAATCAATAGTTCTATTTTCCTTATAGCGCTCTTGCTCTCATGTTCACCTAATTGTTCGAGGGACTACATATTGTTTTTTTGTATTTGATTTTTGGAATAGATCCAGGTGCAAATAGAATAGCCTGAACAATGAAGAACTGCGACAATAGTAGGAAATTAAAATGGGATATGCTATGCTAGTTTGTCAGAACCGAAGATGGCTATGGAGATAAAATGGAATGTAAATGTGGAAAGGCCAAGTTGTGTCGAAAATGGCAAGTTATATCAATACTCAATTGGATATTGAAGTGTCACGCCCTGTTTTTTTATTATCTCTTATTTATCTTTTCTCAAGAACTTAATTGATGCAGCAGAAGTTTTCCATGATTGGAGGAAAAACTACTGTTCGCTAACAGATTGGTATTAGATAGACTGCAAAAATGATAATAAGTAGATGGAGATGGGTATGGTTCTTGCTTGTTAAGCTGCATAGTCCTTTTTCATTGGACATGAGAACTTGGCGGCATGATTTGTTATGTCAACGACTATTTGTTGTATTTTTCAGGTTTTCCAAACAACTGCTGTTGGCCTTGGGCAGTCAACATGTGTTGGAATTGGTGGAGACCCTTTCAATGGAACAAATTTTGTTGATTGCTTAGAAAAGTTTCTTGTAGATCCACAGACAGAAGGTAATTCGTAAAAGTTCATTTCCAGCTCACAATCTATATATATGTGATCACAGCTTGCATATTTTATTCAGCTGTCTTGAGGGAAAATTATTTACCTCAGAAGACTGTGATGCCTTTTTGTCTCTTGAATGACAGAATTTTCATAAAAATGCATTTGCTTCTTTGGCACAGAAATAAGTGAAGTGTCCATCAATTGACGTTAACTAAAAGAAAACGAAAACAGGAAATCTCTATGTATGCCTCCAATATCATGCAACATTTGTCTTAAATACCTTTTCTCCATAAATAATGAACAGCTGTACCCTCTAAAACAATTAGTTATTGCACCTACCTCCAAGGGACATACCAAAAAATATATTAATGTTTAAAAAGAAAAAAAAAAAAAAATCTTCCTTTGTTTTACTCTCCCCTTGGGATCAGTAGAATAGTTCAAAGGTTATTGACTTATGAATTAATATAGGTTACTATAATCTTTGAATGAACTAGGCTTCCTGGAAGGGAGCTAATAATAAGATATTATATTATTTTAGTACCAATTTCTATGTCATCTTAGAGCACCAAAGTTGTTTAGAAGTGGGATTTCCTAAAGAGGTTAATGTTGTTAAAAGTTGTGTTCCAACTTTATTTGGATCTGAAGAAAGGGGAAGTTTGATGTGTCAGAAATTTTGTTGCAAGCAAGTATAGGGTGAACCGGTGAGAGCACCATTGCATTTGTATGGGTTACATGCACACTACAGCATTAACAATTTGGAAGTTGCATAATTAATTCTTACTCCCCTCTTCCCCAAAAAAAATGCCTATTTATCCAAAGTACAACTTTTTCTTTTTGTCAACAAATTGAATTTACATTTATGAGTCTTCAGTTCTCATTTATACCCCTCCATTTATTTGTGTATTTCTTTTATCCAAACACATGTAACTCTTGAGCACTTTCTCATACGGACATATAAATTTCACTTAAAAAGAATCTATTGACTTTTCAAGTATGACTCTTATTTCGAGACAAAAACAGTTGTAGCAACAAGATTTTTTATTTTATTTTTGTTGAATGGAGTATATTATAATTTCATAATTATCTTACTTGGAAGAACCTATTGATCATTACGGTAGCAATGATGTGATTCCTGAGCTGGAGTAGTCATACTCCTGTTTTTCAAGCAAGTAGTAGAGGTTAAAGCACTATTGTATCATTAGGCTTCATGAAATCCACTTCATCTAGTTATTTTACTAGACGACAAAATGTATCACTGGCATTCTTCTGGGTCAAAGACTTTCATCATGAGCATAGTTATGGCGTGGAAACAGGAAATGATGTTTGTTGATATTAACTTTCTTTTAAAAGTACAGAAATTATAAGGTCAAATTAAAAGATCATTGCTGCATCAGTTTTACTCCTCCTTCTACTTTTTTGTGCTAATTTTCATTTAGTAGTTAAATGCATTTCTATGATAATTGGTGCATTATGGGGTTTTCTCCCTGTCATTACTGTTTTATCTGATTCTTTTTGGCAAATATGATATTTGAAGGCAAAGTTGGATTCCTAAACTAAAATGCTGGCAGGTGAATGCAATTGTTTAATGTATTTGCGTTTCACATTTCAGGTATCATTCTTATTGGTGAGATAGGTGGCACAGCAGAGGAGGATGCTGCTGCCCTGATAAAGGTTAGGGACCCTTCTGTTGCATAGCCTTTGTAATAAAGTGCATGGTTTTTTTAAGATACATACATTTGTATTAGTTTGGTATCCTGTTTTACAACTTTCATTCGAGGATTTGAGGAAATCTGCCTAGGAGTATTCACAAAACTGTTAAAAGTCTAGTAATGCTTTAAATTTCATGTTTCTTTCAATATTGTTTTCTTGCAGAGCTTTTTCCTAACTATGATGCTGTCTATAGGCGCATCTCTTTTTACTTCTCTTAATTGGGTGTGGTTTCTTAGCCAGAGGACATAATCCTTAGCCAATCTTCTAGTGATCAAGCATTCTAGACCTTCCAACATCCTATTAAAGATTAATATAATATATTCTTTGTTTCTCTCTTAAAATTTTTTTCTCTTTCTGCTTTCAAAAATTCCAAAACGCAATTTTATGATTTTGCTCTAGTGTTAAATCATGTAAATGATGGATCAAATCTACCGTGTTTGCAGTGGGTCAATCTTTTGCAATTAACTTGTTCTGATTTTCAACTGTTAATAGGAAAGTGGAACTGAAAAGCCTGTTGTTGCATTTATTGCTGGTCTCACTGCTCCACCTGGCAGAAGAATGGGGCATGCAGGAGGTATTTTATTCATGAAACTCCTATCTATTTAACATTCCTAACAAATTCTTAAAGTAGTATTTGGAAATTATATTTAGGATCCTTCTCATTTTCTTCCTTTGGACACTTGTTGGGAATTTTAATTATCTAATTCTAGCTGTATTTCCGAGAAAGAGGTGTAATTTTTTTTGCTTTTTGTCAATGTTGTTGACTTTCCTTTTTACTGCATATAATTTTATTTTCTTTATTTACCTTTTAAATGAAAAGACCCTGAGGAATTGTTTGATCTTTTCCATATAACAGTGGATGTAGTCTGATTTTGAACAATTTCTATGTTTATTTTATCATTTCGAAGCTTGGCAATCTTCTTGACCATTAAGCTGTGCTTAAGATTAAAAACAAGCTTGACTTCAGTGAATGAGCTCGTGATTTGACCTCACGGAGCTCTAGTACATGATTGAACTGAAAAAGAATTCGGTTTTACTACGGGTATATAATAAATTTTTAAATACATTCTAGAATTCAAGAGAACCACCAAGATGACTATTAGTTTAAATTCAAACATAAATTGCCAGTTTGATCTATTTGCAAGACAGTTTCCTTGCTGTCATAGTAAAATTCATTTCATTACGCTTCATAGTGTAGATTGACTAATCTCACCCTGAAAATGCAGCCATCGTATCTGGAGGTAAGGGTACCGCACAAGACAAAATTAAGACCCTGAGAGAAGCGGGAGTAAATGTGGTTGAATCGCCTGCAAAGATAGGCACTGCAATGCTCGAAGTCTTCAAACAGAGGGGCCTTGTTTGAATCCAATGAGCTCAACTGATGAGTCTTCCTTTCCTTTTCTTACTCTTCTCTACAGATGAAAATTGAAATACTACTCTCTTCCGGCATCAATCTGATTTCCGGAATGGAAATTTCGTTTAGTTGCAGATCTAATTTATTTTTTATTGAGCGTCATTTATGGAGTGGTCAGCCCATATTGCCTTGACGGTATTGTGAAGTTTATGCTTGAGATTTCAATATCTCAAATTTGAATTCCTATGATCTTGTAGGACTCCTAAATTGGTTTGATCATGCCCGTACCTATGAAGGGAATTGATGTAACACAAACACAACAATTTTCTAAGAATAATGAGTACATAAAACATTCAATGAATACAAATTTGTGCTCTCAAATTAGCTCAATTCATCTGGGCTTTAATTATTTGAACATTTTTCATTATGATATCATGAATATTCTTCTCTTAGTTATTACTTCACGCAATCCGAATGTTGCATAATTATTTTATGTGTGCATTTACATATTGCTTGTGCCATCATCTTTAATGGAGTACATTAAAGCCATATTCATACTTCTCATATTCTCTCTGAAATGCTTCATATGTCTTGTGTGTGTGTGACTAACTGGGATTCTTTAACAGAATTGTGTCAAACCATTATGACGGGAGCATGTCAAGATTTGATTCTAGACCACTGTACCTTTGCTTGTAGCTTAATATATAGAGCATTCTTGTCCAAAATTATTAGGTTGTGTATAAAGAGAATAGTGGTACAGATATAAACACTATAACTTTAGCAATAATTTTTATAGGATGATTTAGTTGAACGTAGGTGTGTAATAACTAATAAGAGGCACTTACAAAAAAGCACAATTGTAATGACATATGGCAATTTAAAAGAGCTCTAATAAAAATATTATACAATTTAATTTATATAATATTATAATTTGTTGTTTAATCTCAGTAGTTTTTTTGCAGCTGGTAATATTTATATTTAGTTCAAGGACAATTTAAATTTCACTTTAAAATGTTGTACTATTAATTATTTAATAAAGCTAATTTAAAAAAAAAAATGAAAACATAATTTGATATCACTAGTTGAATGATATTTATATAAGTATATTTGATATAAATAAAGAAGTTATATGTATTATTATAATAATATTATTATTATTATTTTATCATAAAGTATTAGTATAATAAAATGTATTTTATCTCGATTGCATAAATTTAGTAACTAAGAAAGAGGCACTTGAAAACAACACAATTGTAGTGACACGTGGCAATGTAAAAGAGCAAGGAAATTTATTTGTCAAAACTGAATAGTTCAAATTCTACTTTTACTTATATTAGATTAAATATTGATGCTAAATCTAGAATATCTATAAAAAATAAAAATTATTAATATCTAGAATAAAAATAAATTATAATATATTTGGACTTTATCAATAAAATATTTTTTTGGAAAATATTCCAATTATTTAATACATAAATTATTTTTTTGTTTCTTATTTTGTATATAAGATATCAAATTAATTTTTAATTTGACACTCATATTATATATTTTAAAATAAAATATTATGTTAAAAAAATAATTATATTTTCATGTATGATTTGAGATATATTAATGTATTTATTGTTGGTTGAATTATGTGTGTTGGATTTGAGCTACATATAAATTAAATTATATGTTTTTTTAATAATTAAAATTCCTTACCTTTTTAAAATAATAATATTTTACTTGATTTTTTTTTTTTTTTTTATAAATACACATAATATAAATCGTCCATCGGGAAAATTCTAGTTACAAGCAATTATAATAAAAGTAAATGCGTTCAGTGACGATTTGAAAAGCTGTCTATATTCTTAAAGGAAATAAAAAAATGATAATTTAAAAATATATAATAATTGAAAATATTAATCTAAGAACTTATACAGGCACCCACCAAATATAATTTAGTTTAAGAGCAGTCTTCTCCCTCCAAGGGCACCTCTCCTGCACCTTCAGCCGCTGCCCAACCCACACAATTCGTTACGAAAGTTGACTGATCCCTCATATTTACAAACCAGGGGGGCGAAAGTGAACTGAATCGGGATCAATGGCACGCCAAGCCACCAGACTGATCGGCAGTTTGTCGTCGCGGCTGTTTTGCCCTAAGCAGATTCAGCAACACCGCAATTTCGGATCGCAGTCTCCTCCTCCCGCCGTCTTCGTTGATAAGAACACCCGCGTCATTTGCCAAGGCATCACCGGAAAGAATGGCACTTTCCACACTGAGCAGGCCATAGAATACGGAACCAAAATGGTATTTTGACTCTTGATTCTTGGGTATTTTCGTGATTTACCGCATATAGATTTCAGTATGAGTTTCATTTACTTCGACATCTGATGGTAACTATTGTTGGCTGGGTGGATTTTGGTGAAGAATGCCACTTGGAAAATGTTTTTTGGGAACCCTGTTTAATTTCTAATTGCATTATTATGAAATAATTGACATTTAGGACAGCCCCTAACTGAGGAGATGATTTGCTATTTATTTGAAATATAATGAGGTTGTTTTTAGTTGAGCTAATATTATTTTCTTTATTTCGTATGACAATTGCCTTTGCATATATAGGTTGGAGGGGTTACCCCTGGAAAGGGTGGATCAGAGCACTTGGGACTTCCTGTTTTTAACTCTGTAGCAGAAGCCAAAGCTGAAACGAAGGCTAATGCATCAGTGATTTATGTTCCTCCACCTTTTGCAGCTAAAGCCATTTTAGAGTCAATGGAGGCTGAACTAGATTTGGTCGTATGCATCACAGAGGGAATACCCCAACACGACATGGTAACTACATCTGTTAATCTACACTCTTACTTTCTTACACTTTAATTAAGTTCGACACAAATGACAAAGCTGTAGGCATTGCCAATACCTCAGGTTTCATCATTAGTAATGTTTATGGGGTTGCATGAATTATAAAATGTATGATGATCATTGTGCTTATATTATTCATCTTTTTGTTAAAGCGCATGGATGATGGTTGTTTTAATTACTCATTCTATTTTTATATTATTATATGAGTCACTTTTCACGTGTTTTATGAATGCATATATTTGGAAATAATATTGTGATGGTAATTACTCAACTTATTTGGTTCTCAGATGGAATACTTCCACGCTTTTACTCATAGATTGACCTCCTGTAGGATGATCACTGCTTAGTCCAATGCATGCATCTAATGGGCAGCGGTTTCTATCTATCTTAAATTAGCATTGCATTTTCAGAGTTCTGTTTTCTCATTTGCAGGTTCGTGTTAAGGCTGCCCTTAACAGGCAGTCAAAAACTCGCCTCATTGGACCAAATTGTCCTGGCATTATCAAGCCTGGGGAGTGCAAAATAGGAATTATGCCTGGATACATCCACAAACCTGGACGTATTGGAATTGTTTCACGATCCGGAACATTGACTTATGAAGCGGTGAGATTCATTCAAACTTGAACTGTGCTATATATATATATATATATATATATATATGCAGTTACTAAATCAAGATAATTGCCATTAAGTCTATTTTAAGGACGTGAATTTTTACTCCTTCCAGTTTTATATTTCATTTACTATCTGTTGCCTTTAATTATTGAAACTCAATTGATTATTGAATGACTACTTATGAGTGAGTTGTCCATAAAATTTATGTAAGCTGACAACATATGCAGCCATCATATTTTTGGTCTTGAAGCTTGCCATTATCCTTCTCTAATGTTATAATTTAGGAATCCCCTAAAAATTAATCAATAGATTTATTTGGTTTCCTAATAGCTCCTTTGCTCTCACGTTCAACTAATTGTTGCGGCTACACATTGCTTTTGGTATTTGATATGTAGGAATAGATCCAGGTGCAAAGGTAATATCCTGAACAATGAAAGACTATGGCAATGGTAGAAATTAACATTTAATATACTATACTAGTTTGGTCAGAACAAAAGATGGCTATGGAGATAAAATGGAATTTAAATGAGGAAAGGCCAAGTTGTGTTGAAAATGGCAAGTTATATCAATACTCAATAAGATATACAAAGTGTCATGCCCTATTCGTTGATTATTTCTTCTTTTTCTTTTTTCAAGAGCTTCGTAGATGTAGCTGAAGTTTCCTCCATTGGAGGATTAGCTACCATTCGCTAACAGGTTGGGTTTTAGATAGATTGCATGAATGATAATAAGTAGAGGGAGATGGATTTGACTTGTGCTTTTTGGACTGCATAGCTCTTTTTCATTGGACATGAGAATTTGGTGTCATGATTTGTCTGCATGTAGCACATATTTCTTTTAAAAAAAATTCAATGAAGGCTTTTTGTATTTCAGGTTTGTGCTTCCTTAAACTGTGTTGATGACTGCTTGTTGTATATTCTCAGGTTTTCCAAACAACCGCTGTTGGCCTTGGGCAGTCAACATGTGTTGGAATTGGTGGAGATCCTTTCAACGGAACAAATTTTGTTGATTGCTTAGAAAAATTTCTCGTAGATCCACAGACAGAAGGTAAAGTGTTAAAGTTCATTTCCAGCTGAGGATCTCCTTGGATGACTGTTAATTTGATCTCAACTTGAATATCTTATTTAGCAGCCCCAACGACTATTTTTTTCACCTTTGAAGACTGATGCCTTTCTTGTCTCATTAATGACAGAATTTGCATAGAAAATGCATTTGCTTCTTTGGTACAAAAATAAGTGAAATGTCCAGAGCTTTAAAATATCAATTGAGGTTAACTAAAAGAACAGGATAACTAAAAACCTCTATGTATGCCTCTCTTGATACCGGCAGCATTTGTCTTGAATACCTTCTCTCCATAAATAATGAGTAGCTGTATCCTCTAAATCTATTAGTTACTCCATCTACTTCCAAGACCAGTTTTTTTTTTCTTCAATTTATTTATTTAAAAAAACCAGGGAAAATGTTCCTCCCTCTCTCTCTCCCTCTCCCTCCCTCCCCCCTTAGGATCAGTAGAATAGTTTGAACATCATTAACTTATGAATTGATTGTATGGGTTACCACAATCTTTGAAATTTGAATAAACTAAGGTATCCTGAAGAGGAGCTAATGATAAGATATTTATCTCATTTTAGTAAAGATTTCTATGTCATCTTAGAGCTCTAAAGTTATTTAAAATTTGGATTTCCTAAAAGAGGAAGAGTTGTGTTCTAACTTCATATGGATCTGAAGAAGGGGAAAATTTGATGTACCAGAATTGTAGATCTTGGTCTGCATATGTTGCAAGCAAGTATAGGGTGAGCCGGTGAGAGCACCATCGCATCAGTATAGGTTACATGCTGCATCATTAATTATTACTCCCTTCATCCCATGAAAAATTCTCGTTACATCACTTTTTTAGTTTTGGTCAACTAATTGAATGCCCAACATTTTATTAGTCATCAATTCTTACTTATGCCCCTCTACTTATTTGTTTGTTTCACTATCCAACCACACTTAATTCTTAAGCATTTTGTCATTAGGATATTATTTGATTTGACTTGAAAATAATCGTTGACTCTTCAAACAGGACTCCTCTTTTTGGACAAAAATAGTCTTAGCAACTAGATTCTTCCATTGGGATGGAGGGAGTATGTTATAATTCATATTCACTATACTTACTTACTTGGAAGAACCTATTGGTCATTAGTGTAGTGATGCAGTAATTCTTGGGCTGGAGTAATCATACTCCTGTTTTACAACCAAGTAATGGTGGGTTAAAGCACTATTGTATCATAAGGTTTCATCAACTCCACTCCATTTAGTTATTTTACGAGATGAAAAAATGTATCACTGGCATATTCTTCGGAGTTGATGACTTTCATCAAGTGCAAAGTTATGGCGTGCAAACAGGAAATGATAATTGCCGATAGTAACTTTCTTTTAGTAGTAACATGGATAATAGGGTCAATGAAGATCATTGTTGCATCAGTTTACTTTCTTTCTTTTGTGCTTGAACTCGTTCATCAGTTTTTCCACATTATATTAATGAAACTGTCTAGTTTTCTTGTGCTCAATTTAATTTTAGTAGTTAATATGTTCGTATGTATGATAAGTGGTGTATTATGTGGATTTCTCCCTTTCACTACTGTTACATCCGATTCTTTTTGGCAGTGGTTAAAAAGGCGCGCCTAGGCGCTAGGCGCCAATATTTGGGCCTGCAGCGCCTTAGGGGTGTGAGGCGAAGCGACCTTGGGCGAGGCGCTGCCTGGCGCACGCCTCAGGCGCCTCACAGCGAGGCGCAGGCGGAAAAAAGGCGCCTCGCCCCAATCTGTTTTTTTTTATACTTAAAATATATTTATAACATGTAAGGAGAAACCCTAACCCACCCAACCAGCCATCCCAGCTCTCTCCAGCACCTTTATTTTGGTTAGAAGTGAAACCCTTCCTAAGTCCCCCTTTGCTGCACCCTCCCGCCGGCGACCAGAAACCGGCAGCAACAGCTCCGGCGCGGCAGCAACAACTTCAAAGACTCTAAAACATCATCATCTAGATCTAGTTCTTTTGGACTTGTGGATGATGAAGATGAATGGGAAGATATGGGAGGGGGTTCAGATGAGGCAGAAGAAGAAGATGTGGATGGATACAAATCCTATGATAATCCACAATTTAACATGAACTATAATGATGATGATTAGTGCCTTGCCTTAGTGATTATGCTTAATTATTATGTCTTGAACTTCTATATTTAATGTTTTGGATCATGTTTTGACGAATGTATTATGTTTTTTATTATGGTTAAATGTGTTTATATATATCTACATGTTTTTTTTAGTTTGGGCGCCTCGCTTGGGTGAGGCGAGTGCTTCGCCTCACGCCTCGCGCGTAGGCAGTGAAAGGGGCTTGGCGCCTCGGGGCGCCTTACGCCTTTCCAAGCACTGCTTTTTGGTAATATGATTTCTGATGCTAAGCTGGACCTTTTTGCCTAAACTAAAATGCTGGCAGGTGAATACAATTGTTTAATTTATTTGATTTTCACATTTCAGGTATCATTCTTATTGGTGAGATAGGCGGCACAGCAGAAGAGGATGCTGCTGCTTTGATAAAGGTGAGAGACCCTTCTTGTTAGCTTTTGTAAAAAAAGCACATGGTTTTAAGATATAAAAAATTGTTTTAGTGTGGTAATGGTATCCTGTTTGACAACTTTCCTTTGAGGTTTTGAGGAATCTGCCTAGGAGAATTGGCAAACCTGTTAAATGCTTTAAATTCCGTCTTTATTTCAATTTTGTTTTTTTGTGGAGCTTGTTCCTAAATATGAGCTATCTAGGTGCACATCTCTTTGTTGCTGTTCCAAATTCAGGAGAAGTTTCTTTTGAGACTCATCATCTCAGGACATAATCCTCAATGATCTTCTTGTGATAAGCTGTCTAGATCTTCCAAAATCCCATTAAAGATGAGTATAATGTTTTAATGGTCTGAAGTATAAAATATTGGCCATCCTCTATCTTTGTTTCTTTCTCTTTAAACAGTTTTCTCTTTCTGTTTTCACAAAGAACACCATTTTTATGCTACTGCTCTAGCGTTGAATCATGTCAATAATGGATTGAAACTATCGTGTTTGAACTCTGTACTGCCAGCTTCTTGGTAAATATTTTTAGAAAGATACCCCAAGGTCAATGGTGAACATTTACTTGCTCTCTTTTTCAACTGTTATAGGAAAGTGGAACAGAAAGGCCTGTTGTTGCATTTATTGCTGGACTCACTGCTCCACCTGGTAGAAGAATGGGGCATGCAGGAGGTATTTCATTCACAAAACTCTTATCTATTTAATATATTCCTATACAATGCTCAGCGTGTAGCATCTAGAAATGAGATTTTAGGGTCCTTCTTGGTTTCTGCCTTTGGACACTTGTTGGGAAAACTTTAATTGTCTGTATTGTAGCTGTATTTCTGGAAAAGAGAAGTCATCTTGGTTCAATATCATAGACTCTCCATTATACTGCAATCTACTTTTGTCTTCTTTATTCACCAAAAAATGAAATGACTGGAATTTTCTTTTATCTTTTCCGTATAAAAGTGGAATATAGCAGTCCGATTTTGGGATCTTGTTATGCCACTGAATTATGTTTATGTTTTATTACCTTTGAGCTATGCTTAAAAATAAAATCAAGCTTGAAATTGAGCTGAAAAAGGAAAATTCTGTGTTACTACAGCTACAGAATAGAAACTCTTGAGAAACAATTCCAAAAAAGACTTTCAGGAGCACCAACCAATATTGAATGTTAGTTTAAATTCAAAACATATTCACCAATTTGATCTATTTGCAGAATATTTTCTTTTCCTTAGCTATCATAATAAATTGTTTAATTAGATTTCAGTGTAGAATGACTAATTTCTCCTTGACCATGCAGCCATCGTATCAGGAGGTAAGGGTACCGCACAAGACAAAATTAAGACCCTAAGAGAAGCGGGAGTAACTGTGGTTGAATCGCCCGCAAAGATAGGCACTGCAATGCTTGAAGTCTTTAAACAGAGGGGTCTTGTTTGAATCAGTGAGTTCAACTGATGAGTTCTCCTTCCTTTTTGAACTCTTTTTTGACAGACGAGATTGAACCAGTTTCTCTTTTTGGCATCAATCTGCGCCGTCTGATTTCCAGAAAGGGAATTTCTTTTAGCTCCAAATTTAGTTCTTTTTGTTGGGTGCAAGTTGTGTGTTGAAAAAATTGTGTAGCACTCCCGAACTATCGAGGGAATTGATGTCTCACAAGTATATCAATTTTCTAAGAACAATTATTTACAAAAATTTAAAGTTACGAACGACTTATTATGATTTTGCATCATAATTTACTAATTTTACAAACAATATATTAATATTATGTCTAAATATAGATTAATAGAGCCATCACACAATGCTATGATAAGAAGTGGCAAATCACAATTCTTGCTTAATTTAACTATGGGCGCGAGCATCTGCGCCTCAAATTCTTTAAAATACATTTCGGTAAATATATCTCATTTAATTTTTTATTAAATATATTTCATTTAATTTTTTATTAAATATGTCTTATTTGTGATAATTATATTATTTTAATTAAAAACAAAAAATAAATCAAAAAATCAAAAAAGGGCTGAAGAGAACAAGCTTGTTATCTCAATCAATTGAATATTTTTGAAAGTTTGCATTTTTAAATCGGAAATTATTTTTTATAAGTGTTTTAGATGAAATATACATTGGGGAGGGAAGAATTGGTTTGAATCGATCGCATGCTTACTCGTATATATTCGAACTTGATATGTCAAACATATATATTTATGTTTGGCATAATTGGTTGAATACACAGTTCGTGGTTGAACCTTATTCTGTCGAACAAGAACGAGTGTGTTGGTTAAGGCTCGTTTGAAATATTCTGCTAAAAAATTGTAGTAGTGTTTAGTAAAATTCATCAAACACTACTTCACTTGTTCGACTAGTTGTTTCGAATGAACGTTGAGTATATTGGACAATTATTTTTTTGTTCAACACACATTTGAACATTAACTAAAATGTTTGAATTATATTATTGAACATAAATTATGTCAATTTTGAAGATATATAAAAATATTTTAGTTAGTTTAATAATACATAATTTTATTTAAATATTTAAAAATATATTTAAAAAATTTGGAAGTACACCGTACTCTCTAAATGGGTTATGACTATTTTCCTACATATATATATATATATATATATATAAAGAGAGAGAGAGAGAGAGAGAGAGAGAGAGAGAGAGAGAGAGAGAAGGTGTGGGGCCCAATCCCAATCCCAATCCCAACTTGAAGGACCAATAGATTTTGTAATGGAGCAATGAAGCTTTTCAATCGGTAATTGGAGGAAGGTAAGAAAGACTTTCTAGAACAAACCAGAACAAGGGAGCAAACCAAGCACTCTAAAACATAACTTAATTATCAAAATATTGCTAAGTGAAATAACAAATTAGTTTTTAATGTTTTTTTTTTCAAAATAATGTAAACTATCAAGTTCAATGAGATTTTTTTTTAAACATCACAAAACCTAATATTTTAAATTTTAGTCACATTGAAATTAAAAACATTCGACCCACTAATATTTTAAATTTAATATATATATACACACACATCAAATATCATGTATGCATATATGCATAATATATATATATATATATCTACACCATAAAACACCACACACAGACATATATATATATATATTGTATATAAATATATATAACACCCACACACGCATATATATTGTGTATATATATAATTAATATTTATATGTATTTATACATGGAGAATAATTTTATTATTTTTAAATAAAATATTTTCCAAAAAAATTGTTAAAGAAACAAATTATGTATATGTTTATAATTAATAATCACAAATAAACTTTAATATATATATATATATATATATTTCAATTTATTTACTACATATATAAATATAATATTTTTACTATATATTTTATTAAAATTAAAATTAATAACTAAAAGGAAAAATAATATATATATAATATTTCAAAATTTTAATGTTTTATTTTTTTATTTATTTAAAATTTAAAAGAAAATAAAATTATTTCTATATATAAATATTAATTATATATAAAAATGTATAGGATATATAGATATTTAGAGAATTTAAAATTAATATATATTGATTATTTTTTATTTTTCTAAAAATTCTTTGTTGTATTTTTTATTTATTTAATATTTATGATATATATATATATTTAAATTAGTTATATATGCTATTATTTATACATAAAAATATATATTCAGGACTCCAACGAATTAACTAATTCTCTGTTAAGTTTTCGTAGTTAGAAATAATATTGTAGTTCTGTTTGTTGTTATTCTCATCAATGGCGTGGAAGTGCGAACGACCAGCTATTGGAATTGATCTGGGAACGACGTACTCATGCGTCGGAGTGTGGCAGCACGATCGTGTTGAGATTATAGAAAATGATCAGGGAAACCGCACGACGCCGTCTTGCATGGCTTTCACCGACACCGAGCGCCTCATAGGAGATGCCGCAAAGAATCAGGTCGCGATGAACCCCGTCAACACTGTTTTTGGTGAGTTTCTACTTTTTTCCATACTTGTTTTGAGTTATTTCTAATGGCTTGCATGGTGGCTGAGCTCAGTAGATGAATTTCTGGTAGCGATTACTTTTTTTTCTTTTTTCTTGGTTATGGAATTTGGCCTTTGTTGTTTCTTTTCGTTTTATCAATCAGTTATTGAGCCAGAAGCATGAATTTACTGCATATCGCTACTCTAAACCTGATTGATTCTTGTATTCCTAGTGACGATGAAGACGTGTTGTCTAAAAAATCGTTATGAATTTGAAAATACTTGTTTATTACTCTTTTTCTTGGGATTATGGATACTAACCGGTGTTTGACGCAGATGCAAAACGGTTAATCGGCCGTAGATTCAGTGACCCATCCGTTCAGAGCGACATGAAATTCTGGCCATTCAAGGTCGTCCCCGGGCCCGGCGACAAGCCTATGATCGTGGTAACCTACAAAGGCGAGGAGAAACAATTCTCCGCCGAGGAAATCTCTTCAATGGTCCTCAGCAAGATGAAGGAAATCGCAGAGGCCTATCTCGGGTCGACAGTGAAAACCGCTGTCGTAACAGTCCCTGCTTACTTCAACGACTCCCAGCGTCAGGCGACGAAGGACGCCGGAGTCATCTCCGGTCTGAACGTCAGGAGAATCATCAACGAACCCACCGCCGCCGCCATTGCGTATGGCCTGGACAAGAAAGCTAGCAGTTCCGGCGAGAAAAACGTGCTCATTTTCGATCTTGGTGGTGGCACTTTCGATGTCTCTCTCCTTACAATCGAGGAAGGTATATTCGAAGTTAAAGCTACGGCCGGTGATACTCACCTAGGTGGGGAGGATTTCGTTAACAGAATGGTGAATCATTTTGTGCAAGAATTCAAGAGGAAGCATAAGAAGGACATTAGTGGAAATCCCAGAGCGCTGCGAAGATTGAGAACTGCTTGTGAAACAGCAAAGAGGGCCCTTTCATCCACAGCCCAAACGAGGATCGAAATCGATTATTTGTTCGAGGGTGTTGACTTCTACACCAGTATTACCCGTGCAAGATTTGAAAAACTCAACATGGATTTATTCAGGAAGTGTATGGAGACCGTGGAGAAGTGTTTAAGAGATGCAAAGATGGATAAAACCAGTGTTGATGATGTAGTTCTTGTCGGGGGCTCGACTAGGATTCCGAAGGTGCAACAGCTATTGAAGGATTTCTTCAATGGAAAGAAGCTCTGCAAAGGCATTAATCCAGATGAAGCTGTTGCTTATGGTGCAGCCGTACAGGCTGCAATCTTGAGCGGTGAAAGCAATGAGAAATTGCATGATCTTCTTCTTATGGATGTGACTCCATTTTCCGTTGGTCTTGAAACTGCCGGAGGTGTAATGACTGTGATGATTCCAAGGAACACAATTATCCCGACAACAAAGGAGCAGCTTTTCTCCACTTACGAAGACAACCAGCCTGGTGTGTTGATTCAGGTGTACGGGGGTGAAAGAACCAGAACAAGTGACAACAACCTAGTTGGGAAATTCGAGCTCACAGGCATCCCACAGGCGCCAAGGGGGGTGCCACTGATCAAAGTCTATTTCGACATGGACGCCAATGGCATATTCAACGTTTCAGCTGAGGATAAGACGACGGGCCAGAAGAATAAGATCACCATTACTAATGATAAAGGAAGATTGTCCCAGGAAGAGATTGAGAAGATGGCCCAGGAAGCAGAGAGGTATAAGGCAGAGGATGAGGAGCATAAGAAGAAGGTGGAGGCAAAGAATGCGTTGGAGAGTTACGCGTATAACATGAGGCATACGATCAAAGATGAGAAGATTGCAGCAAAGTTTTGGGCCGGTGATAGAAAGACGATAGAGGACGCTACTGAGTCGGCTATTCAATGGTTGTATTCGAACCAGCTTGCAGAGGCAGATGAGTTTGAGTATAAGATGAAGGAGCTGGCGGGTGTTTGTAATTCGATAATTGCAAAGATGTACATCAGGGGTGCAGCCGCCGCGGATGGCGGCGGCCCTTCTGCTGGTGCAGGCCCAAAGATTGAAGAGGTCGACTGAGATGATATGCAGCTAAGCTCAAGTGTGTTCTTCTGTCTATCATAACATCCTTTTTTGTTTGTTTTTAAGATTCTTGTTTCTGATATCGGAAGTGATTTCATTAATGAAGAAGCAAGTTTTGGTTAGAGATATTAAACGGGTTAGTCCTAACAGGTTTTGGGTTAATCAGGCTTTAGTTTAATCGAATTATTTTAAACGGACTTGTATTATGGTGAACTTAACCTTATGGGTTTTCAGGCTAATCGGATCACTATCGGGCTGAGTAGAAATATTCGAATTATATATTTAAATTTAAAATTTTAATTAAATACATATAATACTTTATTTGAAATATAATTTTAGATAATATTAAAAAATTATATATTTTATAACCTTTATATCACTATACAAAATTTAGAGATTCAAATATTTAAGTGATATAAACTATTTCATGCTCTCAGTTCTAGCTTCAATAGCATTCACGTCATAAAATTTGAAATCATGTTACCTTTAACTTCTAAGTTTAAATGACAGTATTTAAATTTTTTTAGTAATTAAACATAAATTATAATATCTTCTACTAAAAATCAAATATAGTATATGAAAAATAATTCAAAATGGTGTAGATTATTAGTTCGATATTAAGAAATAGACAAATAAGAAGAAAAGTTGAGCTATCGGGCTAGCACTAACGCTAAGCGGGCTAGCCCTACAGAGTTTCGAGCTAATCAGGCTCGGACTAAACAGATTAATTTTAAATAGACTAATAAAACCAAACCCTAACCCTATAATTTTTTGGGCTAAACGGACTCATACTGAAAATCTCTTTTTCTCTTTACGTTTTGTTTCAGGCAAAAAAAATTGGTAAATAAATATATATTATTTTCACCTTAATGTATTTTATTTTATTAAATAAATATTTTTATTTATTTGACTGTATTTAAAATATTCAAATGCAAATTAAAGAATGCCATTTATTATCCTAGCCTCAAATAAATTTTAATTTTAATTTTTTGTTAAGATTTAGGGTAAATGATGAGTGGGCTAAAAGAGCAAGTGCTTGCGGCCCACAAGTGCTTTATGCTAAATAGGTCTCTATGGGCCTTGGAGTCCAATAAGTAATTTGTTTGTAATTGATTTATGTTAAATAAATAAGTATAGAAAAATAGCAAATAAAATTACAAAATAAATCTGAATTTTACATTATATAATAATAAATTACTTTTGTGTTTCTTAATTTTATATTTTTTTTCTATTTATACTTATGACTTTTTTGGATCCATTTCTGATTTCAATATATATATTTTCATAATTTTTTGAATTTATCTTAATCATTTTCAGGGTTATTATTTAGTTATCAAATGTTAAATAGTTTTAAATAAATTTATTCAGACTTAATTGGTAGTTTGTATTTTTAAATTTTGTATGCTTAATAAAAAGGAAATAAAAAATGTATTCACAATTTTTCTTGTTTTTCAGATTTTATTATTCATAATTTTATGAATAATTTTCCAATTTGTTTATAATTTATCCAATTTTTCTGAATAAATATAAAAAATGCATAATGAACAACTAGTTAGAATAATAAAAAAAAATGAATTTTCCATTAGCAGTAATCTACAATTAACTCATTTGAGATTTTGACGGATAATATCAGACGAGGCTTGGTGCATTGTATCCAATTACTTACGGAAGGCTTGTTTGGTCATTTCGCCTTGCCAGGGTGGATACGGACCGTCTTATTTGACCCGTCTTCTCCTTGTTTTCACACACGCCGTCACCTAACGGCGTCGGTTTTCAATAAGGCGGTTCTAACTGGTGCAGGCATAAGTTCCACCCTAGCACCACCATCTTCCCTCCCCTAAATAATGTTCTTCTTGCCCTGAAATCTCTCTCTCTCTCTCTCTCTCGTGTATTACACCGCTTTCCGAGGTACATCTTACTTTTTCTCTCGATTTATGCTGCATCTGCATATATGCAAGACCTCTAGTGATATACTTGTTGGGGTTTCTTCCTGGTATCCGATGGCACATGAACGTAGAAAATCCATCGATGGGCTCGGATTTTTTTTCTTGAACGATCAGTAATTCAATTGTATTTTATTTTTTTAGTAAGATTTTGGAATTTTATTGAAAATGCTTCGAGTGGTAGGTTATGTTTGAACTGGGGTGTATTAGAGCTTGTAGATAATTCTTTCTGTGGGCTGGATTTGAGTCAATGAAGATGTTTTTGAGCTGCTCATGCCGTTAAGTGTTGATCGAAGAGGTGGGAATCTTGATTCCACCCTAACATTACTGAAAAAATGCCCACAAGAGAGCAAATGGGTGAAAATTTTCTCACTGCCTTATCCATGGAAAGCAATCATTTTTCCACCGTATTGTCCATGGATTCGAGTTCGTCCTCTCAGGATGAGAGGGTGCGAGAGTTCAATCGATCCATTAATCTGTTGCAGCTCCCACCGGATATCAATCTCCCTCTGTGTGCTGAACCGAGTCCACCTCCCCAACATTCATGGAACGATGCTTGTGAAATGTTAGACGTGGGCCTTGCTTCTCATACCTATGATGTTGAGATGACCACTAATTGTGTACCAAAGACTGGGAAGAAGTGCGCTAATGCAAAACGTGTTGATAACATTTGGGGGGCCTGGTTTTTCTTTAATTTTTATTTTAAACCGGCTTTAAATGAGAAGTTTAAGGGAAAGATTTCGCGAGAGGCGAATGGGGTTTGTGACATATATGATAAGTCCGATTTGAAGCTGGAGGTTTTCTTGGTGCAACATGATATGGAGAATATGTATATGTGGGTATTTAAGGAGAAGCCAGAGAATGCTTTGGGGAAGATGCAGTTGAGAAGCTACATGAATGGGCATTCGCGCCAAGGGGAGCGGCCATTTCCGTTTAGTGTGGAGAAGGGTTTTGTTCGATCTCACAGGATGCAGAGGAAGCATTATAGGGGTCTTTCTAACCCACAATGTGTTCATGGCATTGAAATAGTTCGATCACCTAATCTTGCAGTACTTGATGATGAAGACAGGAAAAGATGGAAGGAGTTGACAGGGAGAGATGTTAATTTCTCAATCCCTCTTGAAGCTAGTGATTTTGGGTCATGGCGTAATCTTTCCAATACAGAGATTGAGATTGAGCGGCCTTTACAATTGAAAGGCAGTCTAAATTCTCCCTTGAAGAAGTTGATCAATGGTTCTAGTTTGAATTTGTCAAGTAAGCCTACTAGCAATGTAAATGGTGAAGGAATGGACCTTTTGGGAGGTGGTAATAAGCGTAAGAAGAATTTCTTTTCAGCTGATTATGATTGTGATCTGGCAATCGACTCCCAATCTGACAGAGTATTGGACATTCATGCAATAGAGCCCTCATGGTTGACTGAATTCGGTGGAGTTATGAAGAGCACGTATGGTCCAGTGACAGCTGCAAAGACTATTTATGAGGATGACAAAGGATTCTTGATTCTTATCAGCATGCCCTTTGCAGATTTGGAAAGGGTGAAGGTTACATGGAGGAACACACTCGCACATGGGATTGTAAAGATATCGTGTGTGAGCACTGGTTGTATGCCTATTATCAAGAGACAAGACAGGACATTCAAGCTAACTGATTCAGCACCCGAGCACTGCCCTCAAGGGGAGTTTATTCGGGAAATTTCTCTACCAACTCGCATTCCAGAAGATGCTAAGCTAGAGGCATATGGTGACTCAACTGGGACTATGCTCGAGATTCTTGTGCCGAAGCATCATGTTGGAGCAGAAGAGCATGAGGTTCATGTGTGCCTTCGACCTTCCCCTTGGAGTGATCGAACATATGTTGATTTGGCAGAAGCCTTGGTTTGAGAAATGTGAGGTGGTAGCTTTAGATTCTTTCTATTGATTTGTTTGCTGATTTCCTCCATTAAGTTGTAGTTATACATTTTATTTTGGAAAAGCATCTTATTCTGTGCTTCTTGCATAGTTTGAAACCGTATATTTGATATCAAGCAAGCTACATATTTGTTGCTTGACATGCTCTTCTCAAGCAGTGATGCTCTCATTCTGATCTTATCTTAGGCTCGGCTGCCATGCCCGTTTTGTGCCCCTTCCCTCTTGTATGTACCGACCCTTTGCTGTGCATAAAATGCAACAGCAACTGCTGTGATCAGTTAGCTTATAAGCTATATTGACTCAATGGCTTAGCTATCTCACTGATTAATCTAACTCAGCAAGCTGAGTTAGTAAGCTAATTGAGTGAGTCAGCTTATCAGCCCACTGATTTTTCTGTGAGAAACGACATCATTTCACACTATGGCTGTTGCTTAGTTTTACGACACAGCAGAGGGTCTAGATCCTTCTCTCATTGACAGCTCTCCAGCTTCCCGAAGAGAGGATCTGTTCTTATTTTTCGCCCTGTTCTTTCCTTTACGTACTTTTACCTCAGTTTCATTCTTTCGTATAATCATTTGCTAAACGTTGTGCTGGAGCCAAAAGAACAGTGCTGAACTATCCAAGACCGTCTAAATACCAACTGTGGCCCGTGTTAATGTGCTCACCGTACTTTCAATTCTCCGTTGCTCGGTTGCTTCACATAAGTTTCCCCAAAACACAGCCTACCATTTTGATGTTTCAAGTTTGATCACGTTTAATTAAAAAGATAAAAAAAAAAAAAACGGATAATTGATGTAAGAACCTTTGCTGACTAGTTCTAATATTCGGAGGCCGTATACGAAAATGACATCCCATAAAAGACAAAAAATGCAATCTTGCTATATCCGCCAACACCCCAGCTTCAAACAATTCACCTCTTCCAATCTCATTCCTACTGCCCTCATGGCAGATGATGAAAGCTCGAGTTCCGGCATCATACTCAAACTCATCATCTGTCTTGTCATCGCCGCCTCAGCCACGGTGCTCGTCACCATTTACCATTGCATCACAGCCAGGCACGTGCGGCGGCCCAGCCCACCGGAGGCCCCACAAGAGACGAGCATGGACAACTCTCTGGCCGAGCTCCTCCCCGCACACAAGTATCAGAAGGGGGTGGGGCTGATCAGGGCGGATGGTGGGACCTGTGCTGTCTGCCTCTGCGAGTTTGAAGACGGGGAGGAGCTCCGGACGCTGCCGGAGTGCATCCATTCGTTCCACGTTGCATGCATTGATATGTGGCTCTACTCGCACTCCAACTGCCCTATGTGTCGCACCTTTGTTGGGGCGCCGGGATCGTGCTCTCGGACGCTTATGCACTTGCTTCATCCTAGCAATACAACCCCAATGGATACATTGTGATTATATAAATATATATATGTATATATACATATATATTTGATATTGAATTCTATCAGATATTATGCTTGAACTTGATTTTGTGGTATGCCGAAGGATTTCTTACAAAGTGTAGTTAGTTTAGTTTGCATTTATCAAGAAAGGTCAGGTATAATAATATTGTCATTTGAATATTGTTTCAATGATCCAAAAACTTACTCCTGAATTAATAGGTCATTGAAAAGGCTGTATAGCAACTTTAAAAAGAGAAAGGAAAAAAATTATCATATTTTGCTCATTGAATTTTTATTTGTTTTGACTTCTATTTATTGTATTTTAACTTATATATATCCCTTCATGTCTCATACATTTATTTCTATTAGATTTTATCTCCATTTATAGAGTAATATCCAAAATTTGAATTTTTTTTTTTTTTAAAATGATGAAATAATACAAAAATGCAAAAGACATTAATAAAAGGGTAAATTATAACGTTTTGGGAAAGTAAAACGTTTGAAAGCATGAGAATTTAGTGAAATTAAATCAACTAAGCATTTTGTAACTTAGATCGGTAATCTGAAAGAAAATCTCTCCACGATGTATAAAGAAAAAAATTGACAATGCAGGAGAGATGACTCAATATTGCATTTGAATTTTAATTTTGTATATCAGTTATCTTGTTAATAGTCGATCTCATCAAGACAGACAAAAATGAGATTACGATAATTATGTCCTGAAAAGATAAGATTATGATAACGATTTCAACAATCACACCGAAAATAAATGCAAGAATTATTCTATCAATTTTATAATTTCTTACTATTTTCATAAGAATACCCACTTGCTTCTTTATAATTATACATTTTGCCTTAATAATTTAATGTTTGTAGCTTACATGCATCACCTCATTTTATTCCACTAAAAGAATAATGCATCTTAAATTTATTAGCTTATGTCTTACAAAATAAATCTTTAACTTAAATATACAAATTCTCAATTATAATAGAAAATAGAGAAGAAAAAATACAACAATAATAATAGTTGGTTAAAACGATGTGAATCTGGAATCTTCAAGATCTTAACACGTGTCACTAGAGTCTAAGAAATCTACATAAGTATAATAGCAAACATATACGCAAAAAATTTCACACATATTAAGAAATAAATTAAGTATCTATTCTATTCTTAATTAATGGAGAATAAATATTAATGATTAGTGGTAAAAACAAACATTATGTGTACATTTACAAGAAAAACTAAGGGCAAATTAGAAAAATAATATTAATTCTCATCTTGAAAGTTGTAAAACGTTATTTATTGTGCAAAAAATTGAAACTACTAAAACAACATTTACGGTGGATAGGAGATAGTAATTAATACATTTCTCAATTTTTATAATTTAACGCATGATTGTCAACTTTTTTGTGTGAAGTTTACGTGATGATGTGGCACCCAAAATTCGATGCATGTTGTATGAGTAGATGCCACATCACTGAGTTAAGAGAAAATTCGATTCAAAATATTAAGGACAATAATGTGTGAGAGTTAATAAATTAGTATAGTATATCATATATTATGATTATTTGAAGTACATATAATTTTTTTTGATATATGTTGTGTCCACTGATCGAGTTTCGAAAATTATGTCATTAAATTCCTATAAAAAGTCACCTCGTACATATATATATTGTAAAAATACTTAAAGTATGTAAAAAAATCGTGC
The DNA here is from genome assembly GCA_028749325.2 of Caryopteris x clandonensis. NCBI lineage: Eukaryota > Viridiplantae > Streptophyta > Magnoliopsida > Lamiales > Lamiaceae > Caryopteris > Caryopteris x clandonensis. The sequence continues at coordinate 1,958,504 of JAPYKT020000027.1, read as the reverse complement.
AATAGGAAACACTTTATTTCTTTTCTTTTGGTTTTTGTAAAAAATATATAAATTGAATTTTATTCCCAAATAATAATAATAATAATAATAAAAGGAAATAAATGAGAGTTAAAGCATAAAGATAGGAAGAGAGTGGTGTGGGTTCTAAAATTTGAATGATAAAAAAAGGGGCACTAAATTCGGAGGTGCTTATTATTAGGTCCACATCTCTCAATCCATTTTGCATATATAAACCCACTTTCACCTCATTCTCTTCAGACTGCTTCAACCAAAAGCGCTTCTCACTCCTCTCCCCCTCTTCCTCTCTATTCACATTTCTCTCTGCGCCTTTTAAGGGTATGTTTCTGTTTCTATCCGTTGAATTGGTGATATTGTTATTTTGTTATAGAATCATCCATGTTTTGTTTAATTTGTTTCTTGTGATTCTTTGGTTTCTTGATGCCATTGATAATGTAGATCAATAGGTGATGATTATGGATTTGATTGGATGCTAAAATGTGTTTATGATGAAGGCTTAATTGGTATTGAGAAATAGAAAATGGGGTGATTACGTACATCTAATATGGCATATAGTTATGTGTTATCAATTGAGTTCTTGGTTAAATTTCTGTTTCTTGCATTTCTCTATGACAATCTCTGTGTTTCAAGAACCAATAGCATATGTATGTTTGTGAAATTCAAGACTGAGAAAAGGCATTATCTGTTGTTCGATTATCATAATAGCAATGTCAATTCAGAACTTGTCTTGCTTTCACATGTTTGTATGCGCTTCCTTTTGATATCATCACATTAACCTTAAACTAATACAGAACTTAAGTTCTTGTGCATCTGAATTTGTAATAACAAATCCGAATAGTTTGGTTGTAAGAAATCAGCATTCAGTTTACTTATTGAGACATATTATCCAGAAACTAGTATAAGATGGCAGAAGCAGAGGATATCCAGCCACTCGTGTGCGATAATGGAACTGGAATGGTTAAGGTATAATTCAATGTTCTTTAAACATAATTTTTCAAATTTATTTGTACTTTTGTCCTAATCTATCCTGGTACCTGTTCTAGGCTGGATTTGCTGGAGATGATGCGCCAAGAGCTGTATTCCCTAGCATTGTGGGTCGTCCACGTCACACTGGTGTGATGGTGGGTATGGGCCAAAAAGATGCATATGTTGGAGATGAGGCCCAGTCGAAAAGAGGTATTTTGACCCTGAAGTACCCTATAGAGCATGGTATAGTCAGCAACTGGGATGATATGGAAAAGATTTGGCATCACACATTCTACAATGAGCTTCGTGTTGCCCCAGAGGAGCACCCTGTCCTCCTAACTGAAGCACCTCTCAATCCAAAGGCTAACAGGGAGAAGATGACACAGATCATGTTTGAGACATTCAATGCTCCTGCTATGTACGTTGCTATTCAAGCCGTCCTTTCTCTATATGCTAGTGGGCGTACGACTGGTAAGAATCTCTTACGTTTAAAATGTGTTACAGTGGTGTTGGTTTGAGTGATTTGACTTAGTTTTTACCATTGTTTTTCAGGTATTGTTTTGGATTCTGGTGATGGTGTGAGTCACACTGTACCTATCTATGAGGGGTATTCCCTCCCACATGCCATCCTTCGTCTTGATTTGGCTGGTCGTGACCTTACTGATTACCTGATGAAGATTCTGACAGAGCGTGGTTACTCATTCACCACCTCTGCGGAGCGTGAAATTGTGAGAGACATGAAAGAAAAGTTGTCCTACATTGCTCTTGACTATGAGCAGGAACTTGAGACTGCAAGAACTAGCTCTTCTGTGGAGAAGAGCTTCGAGTTGCCTGATGGGCAGGTCATTACCATAGGTAATGAACGATTCCGATGCCCTGAGGTTCTTTTCCAGCCTTCAATGATAGGAATGGAAGCTGTGGGTATCCATGAGACCACTTACAACTCTATCATGAAGTGTGATGTGGACATCAGGAAAGACCTTTACAGCAATATTGTTCTCAGTGGTGGTACTACTATGTTCCCTGGTATTGCTGATAGGATGAGCAAGGAAATTACTGCTCTAGCCCCGAGTAGCATGAAGATCAAGGTTGTTGCTCCTCCTGAAAGGAAGTATAGTGTCTGGATTGGAGGCTCCATCTTGGCTTCTCTCAGCACCTTCCAACAGGTTAGATTCTTGGAGAGCTATTGCTTTGAAATAATTATTCTTTGAACTTTATTTAAATCTACTAACTGATTTTATTTTTCCATGTAGATGTGGATCGCAAAGTCTGAATATGATGAGTCAGGTCCATCCATTGTGCACAGGAAGTGCTTCTAATCAGGAAGTCTTGCAATTTTTTGGTGCTGGGGATCTGTTGGTGGTCAAAAAATGCAGCCTTGGATTGGTTACATGAGGACAGTGCCGAGTTGCTTCCTGGATATTCCTATTCTTTGTTATTTCTTTCTTCTTTTTACTTGATAAGTTCTGAACATTTTTCCTAGAGCTACGCAAGTTTCGTGAGTATTGGATGCATCTGTCCTTAGAATGGGCATATATTAGACGTTTGTTTTATGCAATATGAATAATTCAAACTTCCATTGAGTTTTATTGGTTCATCTTCAGCTGGTGCTGGAAGTGCAGTGCAGACAATCCATGGAACTGATGGCCTACTCTGCTGGGTTTGTTATAATCTGCGAGGGATGCTATAGTAATAAAATAGGATGAATTTGTAATGCTTTAAAATTTTTTTTTTTTTTGGAATGTAAAGTTTGTTGAAGATAATCAATAAATATTGCTTCATTTTATTAACAGAAAGTGCTGGAAGCACATTTAGTCTAATTTCAGATTGCAATTTTCTGCTTCTTGTTACAGCTTATCCTATAATACACAGGGATTCATATTGAACTTAGTAGTACGTTATCATCTTTGTTTATGTTGAACTTATTATTTGAAATACGAGAATAGAATACGACAAGAAATGAAGGATCCCATGTGAGAATCGAGGGAGGCAAAATTCGAGCATTAGACTCACTTAGCCAACCACAAAAATGATTCTCTGGTGGGCTAACTGATTGCAATCTCTTACATTTGTTACAGAGAACAGCAGAAGGTACTAAAACTCTTCCCTTTCTTACCAGAGCAATACCTCCTAGTTCTTACATTTTTCTGCTATTGCAGTTAATACAATATAATGTTCATTGGAGAAGACAATGTATTGAGGGCCTGTCAAGTTCTTCAAGAACGGCACAGGGTACCAAGCAGAGCCCCTTGTTTTGCAGGTCAGATCTTGTTTCTCCTATCTGCTATGAGAAACCAAAAGCAAATTAAGAAAAAGAATGAATACATATTTGTTTTTTATAATTTGAAGACATTTTGATCTGTTACCATGTTCGTTGTTTGTGGGCCTGATATCATGTTAAACAAGTCCTGCATACAAATAAACGTACATGTGTATACTAGGCTGATATTTTCGCAAAAGGCTTACAAGAATTATTTCTTTGTTCTTTTTTGAATTGATCATTTTTCGAAGGAATGTTGAAAATGGTTGAGAAGAAGACAACAAACCTTAATCTGATCATGAAGTGTCTTGATTGAAATGGAAGCCTCAAGAAGAACTGAAGCTGTGTCTGTCTGCAAATGGATTAAAACTTACTTCACACTGTGTTTAAAAGATTGAGTGTCTAATACTGAAATAGTTAAAAGCTTATTTTATTCCAGAGCTGCAACAATAATTATGAGAGGAGAAAAAAAATAAAGAACAAAAAAAAGATCACTAATTGCTACCTTGCCGTAGGGAGAAACTAGCTTCTGAAGAGCTGTAATTCTGTCTGTCAACTTTTGGCTTCTCTTTCTCACTGGGGACACCTAAGACCATGAATGTCGAATATGTTACATCATCTGGTTACTAGGCCAAGAGGCCATTTCTTGTTTAAATAGCATTTGCTCATTGTAACATAAAGATGCAAAGAGAGAGCTTTGTACCTTCTCCTTTTGTATTTTTGGATGCTTTTCTGGAAAGTGCACCAGTCTTTTCGTATCTTGAGTCTCAGTCCCCTCATTAGATGCTGAATCAATTAAATCACAAGAACTCGAAATTGTTTTCTGTATAGCATCCACGGAGCGCTTTCTTGCGTTTTGAATTATCTGAAGCTCCTAAAAGACCACAGATGGATTGCCAAATTTTGGAATATTAAGCATGATATAGCTTACGTATTTCACTGTCAAGTAAATAATACGATCATAATACACTTTCTATACATAGCAACTTTGCAGCACACAGTACGATCATCATCTATTGAAGTCATTTGTGTCGTACATTATTACTTTGCTCGAGATAGATATTCTTCCATGGTTGGTAAAAGATATCTTCTTGCACAGGCATGAAATTCATATGAGCTTCTCCTTGACAAATATCTTCGAGATTTTGTCTTGGCATTATCGATGTCGATCCTAGAATTTATTATGTCAGTTCACTTGGGTAGAAAAGCTCTGAATATTCTAATGGTTAAAGGGAAAGTTTGAACCAAACCTGAGAATATAATGCCACCAGGGGATTGGCTATTCACTGTGTGTTGAACACCAAACTGGCCATGATCATTAGTCAAGTTATCATATATGCATAAGCTGTTATTATCATGGGCAAACCTGCTCAACAGACAACAGTGAGTGTTGTCTTTTTATGAAGCAACACATTGGAACTCTTTAGGCATCTTCGTGACATTTTCATTCAGATTCTCTATTACAACTTTGATTGTGTATCTCATGCAAAGCACGCATGCATATACTGCACATTTTATTTGCAAATAGAATACGAGATGAAAAACTAAGGATCTGCATTTCATGAAATCTGTTTCGTATCTAGAATGTACATGCAGAAGTTTGACTATCAACTCCCAACTTACAAGTTGCAGCTTATCTGTGAAGCAGTGTTTATCAGTGCCTCATTGCAGCCTGAAAAAGAAGGGTGGTTGGGGGTGGGGTTGTCACTACATTCATTCAAGAAAAAAAAAATGGTGTAAATTTTCTAAGTTGTTACCATTATTAGTGTAGGAATATGATGGGAGGCAGGAGAGAAGAGCATTCTTCATTCTTGATTCTGTGGGACTGAAAAACTAACTGATTATACAATCAATCACCTGAACTCGATTTTATATTGCTAGGGATTAAAGTTGTTTTTTTATTTTTTTATTTTTTTATTTTTTTTTGGTTGAATAATTGGAAGACATAATATTTTTTATGAAGGAAGGGCGGCCCTAGGACGATTAATGCCTAATTTATTCAAATATTCTCAATTCAGTTGACTTATAGAAAATCCAAGAAGAAGAGTATTATTGGAATAATAAACATTGAATTTTATTTTATTTATAATGAGTGAGTTTCTTGTATATCGGAAGCACTGTAGAACTCAATTTATAATATTATTTATTTAACTAAAAAGTATTAGTTGTATTAAAATGGATGCTAAAATTATGTTCAACGAGATTTTGGTTTATTTTAAACTTTTAAATTTGTATCACAAAAGGTTCTATTTTAGTTTTCCATCCTATTTAACCCGGTTAGAGGCCCATCTTGATCAAGGTTAATTACCATTTTAATTAATTTGTAAAAATAGGGGTGCTAAACTTTGAGGTGGAACATCATTGATACTAAGTATAAGTTTCCTGTCAATTTTTGTTAATGTTTATCCCAAAAGAAAAGAAAAAAAAACATAAATTTATGTTAATGTTGGAAAATTACATGTGCTTTGATCATCGCCTTATTCATTTCTAACACATCAATATTATTAAAATGCATTCACGGTAGAAAAGTGAGTACTGTTGTCAATTCAACACAAATTAAAATTCATTTTGATATAACTTGAGATTTAACCAGTTTGATATAGACGCTATAAGTTAGTTACTGCTTGTGCGACAATAAGTTGTCTTATCTCATGGCACCAACAAATTAAATTTATAATACAAACAATCTTCTGCTAAATCATAAATGCTCATTTATTCATTATGCACATACGTTTATATGCTTGTTCGTAATGTATTAGAATCATATTTATAAATTTTAAATCAAATAATTGATAAAAATACACTCTATTTTATTTAATACAATTTGAGTACTTGAAAGTAAGTAAAAGTAGTTGGGAAGTTGCAGGAAAGAAGAAAATTTAAGGTGCATTTTAATTAGTTTTATATTAGATATTTGTAGTTTATTTTGAGGTTTGACCAGGTTTGCAATTTTTTTATAATTTTTATAATTTATTTTTTAAATGTTATCCTAGTTGTCTTTCTCATCTGGATTTTGTTGCCTGTTTTGGTCTTTGCATGTTGACATTTCAGCCTGCTGTTGATGACGCATTTTCTCTTGAGTCTTGACTATGAGTATTCAGCTTATGTTTATTATATAAGCAGCCGGTCTCATTATCTAGTCAATATATTTAGGAAAAAACACATTTTTTTGGGTTTTTTTTATAATAATTTTCTAATGTTTTTACAAAAATTACATTTTCTGTATTTACATGGGGTGTATTTACTAAATATCCATAAATATTTAAATAGATCGAGTCCAGCGAAATTAATATATTAATGTTTGAAATTTTATCCAATAATTATGTTTGAGTATGATTTGACCAACAATCAAATGAACTTTGATCCAATCAAGCAAAATTGGAATTCTGACAGATTAGTTTCTTTACACATTAAGTTATTTTTAATCAATTTGAGTTGAATTGATTAATTTTCTGAGCCTCTCGAAAGTTGAAGAACAAGCTGTAAAATGTTTGATTATGTAACTTTTTTATTTACTGAGAGACAGAATTGATTATTAATTGTGCTTATCAAAATAAAAGGAGTTAACAAATCACATAGGCAAATTAGCAGCACCAGTATAACCAAATATCTTTCATCAAAATATGTCATTATGTCTGTGTAAAGTTTGAGGATAAAATCATATTTATACCTACATTTTCTAGTAAGTTACATTATTTGACATGCCATTTGAAACGATCCGAATATCCAACTCTTCGGTAACACAAGAGGTAAACTACTTGATGTGCATTAGCTAGCTAGTGATCAAGGATTAGGAGATATATATATATATATATATATATAGATATATTTATATAATCTTAATGACTTAATGCACAGGTCCATTCCTTCTAAGAAATTGAACTTACACGCCAATGCACTTACATCCCTAATTGTGATACTCAAACCCATCCTGCACGGAGGGTATCATGATGCAGTGCTGCCCAGATCAGACCACTTATAACTAAGGCAGATCAAATTGTCATCCCTAAATACGACCTACTAGGCTGGCAAATAGGTGCACTGTGATCAATGCAAGTTAATTGAATTTTTTTTTTTTGAAGAAACCTAATAACCAAATACAGGGCAGGGCTCCTCAATGAAATTATCCATGATGCAGTGCTACCCATGTCTAGGTCATCTAATGAAAACTTTTTAGTAATTCTTCGTTTAAGAAAAAAAAATTAGAAATTTTGAAGAAACCTAATAACCAAATACAGGACATGGCTCCTCAATGAAATTATCATACAATCGCACGAGCATATTCGTATAATGACAACAGAAACATCCACTATACAATCACACAAAAAAGAGATACAAATGGGTACAGCATAACAGGGTTTGTGTTCCATACAGGAAGCTACACAGTTACTCGCATCACAGGGCAGATGAATCATATTTCTCACCAAAATAGCGTTTCAACATGATCAGCTTCCCATCCCTTCACTGGCTGTAGCATGATCCTGGACCAATTGGAGGTTGCCGAGCATAAAAGTTTTGAACGGGGGCGGCCTGGACCCCACGCCTAGTCAAGAGACAACGGAAATACTCCAATCTTGGCAGCAAAGTTGTAGTGTTATGTGAAGATGCAGACTCCCTGTTGCTCCATAGGCGCTCTGCAGGATCACACAATAAAATAAGCAGAATCGCTATGTTGAACAGAATCACGTCATAATTGGAAATAAATGTTCAAGGTTGGACATTGAGTCTTCAATAGAATAATTTCATCAAAAGATTGAAAAGTAATATCAATGAAAACTGATTAGGATGTCCATCAAGGATCAAAGTTTAACAAATGGAATTAACACATTTTTTATCCCTGAATTTAATTTTTCATTTTTTACTTATGTCCCCTTCACTTTAGTTGCTACTATTTTCCCCCTTGGACTTGGATTTATACTTTGTTTGCCCCTTGCACTTTCATTTTCTCAAGTAGGAAAGACTGTCCTTTTCAAGAAACTAAATTTTTATTTTAAATAGCAGTAAGGTCTTCAGTCTCAACTGCCAATAATAGGACTTCTAACACATACCTGCTGCTGCTGCTGCTCGAGGCCATATTGTTTGCTGAACATTTGATGCATCAGCTGTTTCTCCCCACATGCAAACTTCTCCCCCAAGCACAAGTTTTTGTTGTGAAGCATCAGTTATGTCTTCTAGGGGCTCAGCATTGTAGACTGAATACCAAGGAACATCTAAGTGGTCAAGATACCATACTCCTTGGTTACTGAAAATGCATCTAAAACCTTTTGCCACAGCTTTTGGACAGACACCAGATCCCAACCTATATTTAGAATGTAAGGATCTTAAGCCTCGGAAGTGACTAGAGATCTGACGTTTTGAGACTCCGTGCACTTAATTAGACTCACCAGTTATGCACCACTGTCTTACTGCTAAGACTTTCCGGAAAGGCATTGAAGGTCTCTTCCCTGAAAATAAGGGATATAGATATCAAATATAGCAGCTATCCAATTAAAATTTTATAGGAACAACAAAAGATCAGAGGAGGGGCACTTAGGAAAGAAGCACATTCAGTTGCTGCCCATGATTAAGAAGAAAGAATAGACTCATATTTGGTTTAATGATCACAAACTAGGAGCTTACCAGTTAACTGGAGTCCAATTTAGTGATACAGCTATTTCTTGAGCTCTGAGCACGAAATATTTATATGCATCTTTACCAGTCATTTTGTGATCTTGAAGCCTGCATATTGAATTTGTAACTATAATCAACACTGCAGTAGAACCATGAAAAGGATAAAAACATAGTGTTTTACATAGAAACAAATATGGAGACCAGCTAGGTCTACACAATTTGAAGTTAAGGAGACCAAACTTTCAAGATTCCATTCCATAACACATTAATCCTGAGCAAAATATAGGAAAACAAAATGTATTTTCATTTACAAGCATGTAAAATAGAATATCCTTGGAAAGATGGGATAAGGGTGACTTGAGCAACATATGCCGCAGAGAAATATTTATGTAGAAAATCTAGAGATTGTATTCCAAGATCCTTTGAGCATATTGACAATAAAACTTAGGTAATGCTAAGGATGATGATCTACTACTGTATATTTATAAGGACCTTACGCTGGCATTTGTAGCTACTATGCTGCTAATACATTAAGAAGGTTATAAAAAAGGGTGGGCATGGGGATTACCATTGATTGACATGTGGGATGGACTCCCAACAATCTGCATGAATTTGGAAGATGCAGTGTGAGATGGATATCATTAAAAGAACAAAGCACTAAAATATATATATATACATATATAGCATGCGTACAATGGAACTACCAAAAGGAGCAGTTATTTGTATTTGATATCTTTTTAGCATGAGAGTAAAAAGATATTAAAAATTAAAAAAACTTTCTTTTCCAGGAACTCTAAACCCATTAACGAGATAGCAAAATCTGAATTTGGAAATCAATAAGCTTTCTGTCAAAATGCATGCTCCTGAGCAGGTTCAATATCCAAGCAAGGGGAACGGAGCACTATACCTAGTGAATGATGTTGTAATTTCTAATAAATTCCAAAGGTTTACAGAAGAGAGAGAAATCATTTGTATAAACATTAGATTGCTCAACTTACTTGGAGATAACATATATGTTGGTAACCCAGATGAAAATTAAATCTCAATGGTTCACTAACATTACTAACCCTTTCAAACATCATAAAAGCGAAATGCAAAAAAAGATCCCCAAGATGGAATGACAGTTATGTACAGTAATTGAGAACAACAGTGCTGCCACAGTTGACAAATTAATAAACCAAAACAGACAAAATAAGATCATATAACTGCAGCTGCATCAGTGTGCCCCATTTTGAAGAGAGAGAGAGAGAGAGAAAAAAAGTACTTGTAATTGAATTTCTATATCCATCTTCCACAGACCTCTTTGATATGGAACAGAATACTGTATCTGAATCTATCTGAAATCAACCTTTTCTCTCCCAAAAATGTACAGCTGTCTCTTGACAGGGCTATCATTCTTAAAAAGCAAATAATGAGATTAATGAATGCACAAACTGACTTATAGGTGGATTCAACAATTAGGAAATGACACAGTTCCCTCTTGGTGAGAAAGCACATATTATCTTTTTATACCTTTCAGTTTTAACTTAGAGATATTCCCAACTAAAGAAAAACATAAGAAAGCAACAAGCTACCAATAAAATGAAGTACTGATATTTACCTGTATGGACCTCATCACCTCCCAAGTGGAACAGTTCAAATGGAAAAATATTCCTTATGTCTGCAAAACAAAAATTAATTCTATAATCATAGAGAGGAGTCACAAGAACATTTTCTTAGCATTAGGGCTAATTTGACTAATAACAGTTATTACTGTGAATGGACATTGAAGTACCATATTCATGTTGAACTTGGAAATGGATTTGTTTTATAATCATAGATACACTAACATGATTTCTTGTAACTTTCAGGAAGGATTTGAGGTGATTTCTAAAATCAAACTGCAAGTTTTGACAAAATACATAATTGCAGTATTAACCAACCTAGGCAACAAAAATATTTCTCTAGAGCTAAGTTTACCAATGGAGAAAGATAATCACCACGCCCAAGGCCTATAGAGTGGGCCCTTAAGTGAGACTCATGCATTATGGACTCCGCTAACTACTTTATGTTTATGCTTGCTTTGCAAAAATGGTTGACCTACATTCTTAGGAAGAGAACCACTTATTATCTACAGTGATACTTAAAGTTTCAAATTCCTAAGACAAGATACTGAGTTACAATTAACAAATTAATCCAGCAGCAATGCACATGAGAAACTGTAGGCTAGCAAAACTTGACATAACTTCAGCCCATTTAAGAGAACACAGCTTGACCTGAGAGCATGCCAGAGATCAAATCAAACGTAAAGTTTTTGGAAACATCCAGTGGTTCTCTACAGGAGGGTGAAGGCCAGAGATCAGGATATCCTGTTCCCCTGTGTCAAAAAATGCACCAAATTCTTTTTAAAAAATGGCAAAAATAAAAAGGATTTGAAAATACATATCTGGAAGGGGTACGTGCATTTAGCAGATAAGAATAAGTATGGTTGGCATCTGAATAAGCATAAACACTAGCCGTAACTTGGTTGTGTTGACTTTATTCTACTTAGAGCAGAATATCCAACAAATAATTCGCTGGTTTGGTTAGTGCCTATCTACAATATACAAGAACTTTATGACCATGTGTATTGTTTCAAAGTTTATTAATTAAGCTATAATAAACACAAGGTCCATTACATGAGTCTTCTCCTGAAGTTGAAGTACAACATTGTGCCTTTCAAGTATGATTCAGAATATATGTCATCTACCTGCTTCCTTATTTCTAACATCAACCAGGAAAATATCAGACCATGTATACCTTATGCAGGAACTAGCAGAAGTGAGGTCCAGGAGGATGTTATTCTGTGTGAAACAGGTATAAGAGAATCATGGCTATAGGCCCAAGCTCCGGAAAAATATCCCCACATTATTTTTATTATTAGGTACACATCCATGAGATACTAAGCCTTTTCAGAGAATTACCAAGCCACATAGAGACTTAGGTCACAATGTAATTATTAATTGAAATATTTTAACCCTCAACCAGTTTGGGTAACTAGGACTGCAGGTTTTATGAACTCGAGACCAACAAGTAGATGATAGTACACAATTAAAAAGTAAGGGCAATACAAATTATCTGGAAGTCACAATATGATCACAAGGACATAAAACTTTACAAGAGTAGCACATGAAGTGAAAGAATAACTAAATTTCTTAAGCTTTACCATGATTCTGCATGCCCAGGAACATCAACTTCCGCCATGACATTAATACCTGAGATTAAAGAGATCAAATCAACTAGAGGTTGCGCAATAAAACAGTAAAGATGCATTCAGAGTCAAGGATTGAAATTCTGAGAAATGATTGAAGCTTGATTGGATTTCACAATCAATTATAATTTGGATATCTCATAAATAGAAGTGTATTTAATATCAGTGTGTTGCGGCCAAAAAAAAATTCTGTGGTAATTGAGAGGAATGGAGTATTTTGAATGCATGGGATTATTAGAAGAAAAGCTCAAAAACATATTTGACTAAAAGACTTGAAACCTGTGGCCTATTAAACTACAAATCCTTCAATCCAAGCAGGTTGAGCCAGATATAAACTTCTCCTGATGCTATGGCACAACATACCTCTCATTTTTGCGAAACTTCATGTGGGCAGCATGGACAAGACATTGCGCAAAGAACATACACATCATTAGTTTCTCACGATGGAAAAAGATAGGGGTTAAAATAACCAAGAGAAAAAGGAAAATTAACATCTAAATAATATTGAGAGCAATGAGTCACCGTATCAATACCATCCTGATTCCTAAGTAAATATTCTTGTAATTACCCCATACTCATGATGCTGATAACAGAAATATCAACCTAAAAAGCTTTAACCACTATAGTAATAGAATAAAAAGAAGATGATGGGCTAGCATTTGCATGCAGCACCGGATTCATCTCTCAGAGGAGCATAAGACTTTTTCCTCACCTGCTAGAAGTATATAAAAGTTCTATAATTAAGACACTGAAGATGTATAACTAGTACCAGCAACTTCTACACCGAAAAAGTTTAGGAAGAGATAGATTTCCAAAGTTGAATCAAGGTGAAATAAATTGTGGCAAGTATTGTTCAAATAACTAGAAGCCCATCAAGGGTGACAGCATAAAATTTGCAAGCGGAACTCTTAACTGTGTAATACCTTGCATCTTATTACCTACTGAAAAGCTAGGACCAATACAGGTTCCATAAAGGCACCTCATCATATTCTAAATTCAGTCTTCCTAATAACATTTAACACTCCTCGAGTTAGATGAGATGATAGAGAAAAGACCTTACTTGACAATCTCAGTGGCATCGTACATTGTATATCGCTCCCATTTCGTATATGCACCTTTCCATAAATTGGGATAACTTGGCACCTCAAGTGGAAAAGACTCCTCATCTATGATGTGCCAGTGGAGGACATTCTACTGAATGCAATCACCAAAAAAATCTTAAATCTGGAAAAGAAAAAGAAAACATTTGCTGTCTAATGAAACAGAAGTAACAGCAGAATAACATATCTTACAAGTTTAGCATATGACATAGATTCTATAACTTGCTTGATTGTTTCAATTGGCAAATAATGCCTTGAAGTATCTGCAGAAACATGCAAGTTTGATATTCAACTCTATGAAACCTCATATAAGACCATTACAAATAAAGGAAATATCAGTCAACAAAATAATCTCACCAAGCAAAAGCCCACGATATGGAAATCTCGGCTTATCCTGGATGTACCATGGAGCATTGTAGAGTTTTACGGTTTTGGTTCCATAATCAAAAGCACACAGCTGGCTTAATGTCTGAAAAGAAAACATGACCAAGAACAATTAGAGGGATTACTTTCCTAACTTCTAACTACAGTAGCATTGGGTGACGCAATGTTATGGTACAGAGCATCATAGGATCCCAAAAATATACCAAGGCTGTTATTGGAAATCATAAAAATAAATAAAAAATATACACTCTGACTCTCGCCCCTATGTCTCTCTCTTTGTTATGTTGCCTTTTGAATCTGAAGTCAATCATGTATAGGCACACATTTGGTGCCCCATATCTTTAGTACTGGGTGAAACTCATAATCTTGCAACTTCCCCAAAATGACAATTGTTATAAAATCATGTACTACTACGATCAAGTGTACCTCTAAGGCACGCAGAGCACCATAAACAGAATTTGCCTGCAGTATATGAAATTACAACAAAGATTAGCAACAATTTTATTGGAATGACGAAAAATGCTATGACCAGGAGATGCAAACCAAGGCAAATCATACAGTGTTCACATTTAAAAGGCAAGCAATGATCAGGAGATGCAAACCAAGCCAAATCATATAGTGTTCACATTTAAAAGGCAAGCAATGATCAGGAGATGCAAACCAAGCCACATCATATAGTGTTCATATTACTAAAGGCCGGCAAGAAGATGATCATATGGGAGCTACAGTCGCATTAATGATCAGCTGAATGCAAAAATGCATCCACAAAATTAATCAAGATAGAAAGGGCCATAACCATGAGTGCATAAATTCCATGTACTGCTAGGTGTTACAGCTTTCAATATTAAGGAGACAGATACATGAAGAAGATGGATCACCCATTGGGTCAATCAATTCAATAAGCAATATGTCAATGCAATAATCAACCAGCTGCTATCTGATCTTCCTAGATAAATCACAAGGAAGGATTCACCTTCTGCCATTCGAATGTTTTCTCAACCCCCAGAAAGCAATTCCATCTATCTATATATCTTGTTAACAAGATGTTCAAATGGACTTCATGACACTTGAGGTAATCTTCAAATTATATACATGGATGAGAATAAAGTGCTGTAAACTCCTTTTTCAAGAATAAATCCTCTTAAGAATATATTTTTCCAATTGAATGTGCAAAGAACATATCTAGGAAATAAAATAAAAATAAAAACCAAGAAAAAAGGAGAAAATCATGTTCAAGTCAACTAGCCTTTCTGCTGATGTTGACACAGAAAAAATCAGCTTGTCTAAATCCAACTGGTGAGGGTGAAGAGGTTTTAAGCAATTTAAAATAAAACAAATTGTGCAGAAAGATGATAAAAGACCAGATAGACAAAAAATTGATTAAGTGTCAACAATCAAAATGTAAGAAGGCAGTCAAATGACTCAAAATTAAACACTAAAGGAGTCAAAATGGGTTATATTGAAGCAAGCAAGTATATGATGGGATTATAGGAGGAATAAGAACAACTGCAGGATAATAACTGGTGGTTTTGTTTTTTTATAAAGATGTAATCAAATATTCGCTTGTTTTATCACATGGAAACTAATGGAGAAAATCACGTATCAGGACCTATTTTCCATCTTCGAGCAGAAGCAACTGATGCGCAAGCAGAGAAGATGGAGAAACACATCCAATATTTGAGTTTCAATCCTTACAAAATACAATGATCACGACTGTGGACAATCATTCAGTACAAATTATTCATGATAGCATCTCTCAGATTAAACTTGAGCATCAGAGATGAAATAGTAAGACAGATTACAAGAAAATTAAAATCGATTCTACTACCAAAAATTAGCTCATAACCTGAAGATAACCTGCAGGAGAAGTTCAACAAGGTTTAAATTCTCAAACATAAAAGATAAGGACAGTTAATATTCAATGCACCTCAATTGTGATATCCCCAATCACAGAATGCTCGTCGCTGGCAGCCACCAACAAATTGTAGCTCTCATCAATTCCAAGTTGGAGCTGCAATTATCCAAATAATAATTACACAAGACCAAATTAGATAAATAAAGGATGAAGGTTGGAATCCTGAATTACCTCTTCATTATCGGAGTGAACAAGTATATTCAGCTTCTTAAGATCATAGTCAACTCCTCTGCCGGGTAACCTAAAACTAGAGTGTTTGAAAATCATTCTCTTATATCTATCAAATGCTTCAGACACGATAAGCGAACCGCCGCCACTTCCGCTGGTAAACAGCGATAGATTCGGATCAACGGTGAGAGTTCGGTTTCCGGAAGTGTACTGCCAAGGCAACGGCCAGATGAATGTCGGAGAGTCATCGACGCCGCCGTAATCGAGCTGCTGGTACCGTTTAAGGTGTAGATTCCGGGCAGTAGTAAGCAGTGATTGCGAGAAAAGTAGCAACACTGCAAGTAGAAGATAGGAGTGAGGGTTTGATGAACGTGGAAAAATCATCTTCGGGAAGGCAGTTGAGCGAGAATTTGGAGAAATTGGCCGTGATTTGTTTGTTTATATAGTACCACCGCCTGTGGTCACCAGGGTTGCGTGCTGTTGGAACTTTAGCTTTCAACGGGGCCACCCAACTACTGTACTATTGTATTTGTTGCTACTTTTTACTGCAGGAGCGACGGACGATTAGTAATATATCTATTATAATTATATGTTTATATTCTTTCTATTTTAAAAATATTCTATTTCAAATATATTTTTATCAAAAAAAATTATTTTGAAAGTTAAGATTCATTTTATCAGTTAAAATACAAATTTATATAATAAATAAATAAAATTAACAAATACAGAAAATTATATAAATACACATTTATAATTTTTGAAAGATTATATCTTCGTTCAATTGATCAAATCTAAAATTATACGTTCAAAATATATTACTCTTTTTTTAAGTTTGAAATAATTTAACTCATCAGAAGGGCTTGCTTGACAAATAAGAAAATATATTTAGATTTACTTGAAAGAAAAACTCCCATTTCATCTAATTATCATCAAATTTTAAATATTTAATCCCACAAAATACACGTGAACTTGATTGAAAAAAATATGACACCTATAATCTAACTTTTGAGACATTTAAATTTGTATTCTAGTTGATATTAAATGAAGAATTATACACAAAAGTAACGCAAAAACTCATGTGAAATGATTACATGTATGACACGATTTAAAGTAATACTTATTTAACTATAAAGTATTAAGTGTTACTTAAAATGTATTATTTCTAATGAAACTATATAATTAAACAAGTTATACTTTAAATTGTGTTACACGTACAACTGTTCCATAGAAGCTGACTCGAAAAGTAATTCGAAAAATAATTAGATTTTGATTTCTTTTAATCCCATATTAGAGGGACCGTGATTAGCCTCCACCTTTTACCATTGTGATTGACCTTAGAAAACATAGAGAGAAAAAATACCATAGTTTACTTGGTGAGTCCATACACTGACCGTGGGCCCCATCATATCTATAAAGCACTGCTACTAAAAAAAAGTCAAAATTCTACCAAATTACACGGAGCCTATAAATTGGGCGTCCTAACCCATAAATTTAGCTCATACTATAATCATAGTGAATATAGATATAACTCAAATAAAATCACAATGCTTAATGAAATGAAAAAATGATAATAAAGTACAAAATACAATTTTGGATTAGAATACAAAACAGATAACACTTTGCACTAGGCTTTGCTTATCAGCCAAAATCCCATTGCATCACTCAGAGTATACAGCCACTAGAAAGTACAACTTTAGAGAGAGAGAGAAAGAGAGAGAAGGAGAGAGAGAGTACTATAGCGTATATTATTAAGAACAGAAGGGAAGCTCAGGGTTGGTGTATTTCCCGCCAACCTCTGGTTTACCTCCTCTTGTTCTTGCTGCCCCCCAACAAGGACAGGTAAAACAGAACCCTGAAGAAAAACCCCCACGCCACCGTCACCCATAGGCAACCCAGCTTGCTCAGATCCGTCACCCCCTGCTGCTGCAGTATATCCGCTCCCGTCGTCACGCACGTTGTGCTTGTTATCTTCATTCCCAGCGAGCTGCTCAGGCTGTCCAACAGCTTCGCCTTCAACGCATACGGCACCGCCCCCAACGGCGTGTTGTCGAATATCTGAATCCCGCGCACGAAACACTTTACTGGATCTTGAAACTCGTTCTGAAGCACGGCCTCGTACGGGTATTTTACCAGAGACAGGTAATGGAACCAGATCCAGTACGCCGGAATCCTGTCGCGGGTGATGAAGAAGCCGCTGAAGAGGAGGAAGTAGGCGAGGATGGCGACGACGATGGTGTACCCGAGCATGACGTGTGGGACCACGCCGGAGAGGAATGTCACGAAGGAGCTTCCCGACCAGAATGAGGCGAAGATGATCAGGAAGTAGAAGAGGAAGCTGCCGTCGAGCCCCACCGCCCAGAAGGTAGTGGCGGCGAATGCCAGCGACAGAAATAGGAGTGACGGGAGGGAGACCAGCGCGTGGGACAAGACGTAGGACGATCGTCTGTAAGCGTTGTAGGCAGTTTCTCTCATGAAGATGTACCTCTCTTGGAGGAAAACTGGTAAGGCGTCGGCGCAGGTGTAGAAGGTTGTGGACATGGCGAATGCGAAGAATCCGAGGCGTTCTTGGACCCCTTTCGGAGAGTTGTCGAGCCTCCAGTACATGGTGGCTAAGATGAAACCAGTCACCATCACTGCGCCTAAACGGACGCCGAAAAGCTCCGGCATCCGCCGTGAGTTGGTGAATGATCTTTTGGAGAGTACAGCCATTTCGATCCAGAAGGGGTTCGCGAACGTCGGAACCAACGTCGGGCTGGCGGCGGCGCCGTTGTTGGCTGTGGCGGAGGCCGTCGCGCCAGAAACAAGCTTCCCTCTTGAAATGCTGGCGCTGATTGCTTCTTTAAGGGATAAATTTGAACCTTGAGTTGAGGAATCGGGGTGAGTTTGATTGCCTCGCTTTAATGCTTGCCATGACTTGTTGAACTCAACGAGGCTTTTGGTTCCACCGGGTGAGCCCTCTAGTTCTCGAATCAGATCGAGTGCGAACTCAGTCCGATTCTCGCTGTCCGGGATCGGATGTTTGAAGTCGGAGAAAAACAATGGCAGATTTGATGGAGGGCCACTGTAAACTGTTTGCCCGCGCGAGAGAAAAATCATGCGATCCAACAATCCCATAATTCGATAACTCGGCTGGTGTATCGACATGATAACAAGGCTTCCACTCTGAGCAATTCTCTGCAACACCTTCACCACCATGTACGCACTGGTTGAATCCAGGCCCGATGTCGGTTCATCAAGAAACAGTAAAATCGGGTCGTGAATTATGTCAATTCCGATCGAAACGCGCCGCCTTTCTCCGCCGGAGACCCCACGGTGCCCCTCGTCGCCGATCACGGTCTTGGCGGCGTTTCGCAACCCCAGTTGATCGATTAGGGCTTGAACTCGGAGTTTCTTCTTGGATTTGGAGAGGGTTCTTGGCAGCCTGAACTCCGCCGCAAACATTAGGGTTTCTTCAACTGTGAGCATGGGGAACAGAAGATCGTCTTGCATAACATATGCGGAAATCACCTTCAACAACCTCGACTCTAACTGCTCGCCGTTGAGTGTCACAGTGCCTTTTAAGCTTCCCTTCGCCATCCGATTCGCCAGCGCGTCGATAAGAGTTGATTTTCCCGAACCGGAGGCGCCCATAACCGCCATAATCTCGCCGTCGCGCGCCTCACCGGAGATGTCGTTGAGGATCGTCTTCGTCGACGAGAACCGGTTTTCACCGGAATCCGCATCCGCGGCGGGGCGACGGCGGAGTAAATTGGGGAGAGAAAATTTGCGACGGACCTTAATACTGTAAGTAATGTTGCTGAAGGAGAGAACAAACGGGATTGAGCGAGGCTCCACGCTGCTGGTGTCACTCACGTCAAGCACTTGGTGGACCGGGGTTTCGTCTCCGGTAACCTCCTTCCGCACATCCCCGACGCACTTCAGAAGGTGGCCGAAAGTCGGCGATGCGTCGGCGCGTGCCATCTCCATCGCCACGAACGGGTCGCTGTCTCGAACAGGTGAAGGGGATGACGAATTATTAGCAACTACTCTGGACATAGCCGATTTCGACAAAACTGATCAGATACAGACACAATTATAGACGAAATTTGGGAAATGAAGAAGAAATACACGCAGAGCAGGTGAGAAGTAGGTGAGGAGTTGTACAGCAGCACAAGAAAAGTTGTGAGCAATTAACAAAGTTAGAAAGCCATTTGCGTTTTCTCTGAGAAAATTCAAGAAAATTTTCGGACACACTTTCTTCACAGTGAGGATTAAGAGAGTTTGGGTTCTGGATCCATTTTATGCATGGAGTGAGGGGGGTGGGGTGGGGGGTGGATCTTTGCGGCGAGGGATTGAATTTGTGGAGAAGGATAGATGTGAGAGGTAACCTACATCTCCTAATCTTTAGTCTATACGTCTGGCTTATTTTCAGGACGACACGTGGATGCATCTGATTTGGTCGTGTACCTGTACAATTAAATTAGGTGTGGATGGTAATCTACTGTTTGTTATATGAGGCAAGCAAGATTTCTTGTTTAGTAATGTTACAAATTCATGCTTCATACTTTTCTACATGGGTTGAATTTTGGATTAGGGCTTATTTGCTTAATGTTTGGTGCATAAAATATTATTTTTTTATTCGCATGTATCAACAAGTATCTTCTTCCGATGTACGAACATATTATTATAGTAAAATATTATTAAATTTTAAAAATTTATAAAATTAATACTTTTTTAAGATATATATAATTATGTTAAATAATTTATATATTTATCATAATTATAATAAGGATATAAATATTATATTTAAAATCATATGTCAACATTTTTAAATATATAAATTATTGAACATACAATTAATTTATTTTATTTACAAAATACAATTATCAAATTACCAAATATATAGAATTTTCTTTTGAAATCAAGAAAATTGAATAAAATCAAGTATATTAATATGAAAATTTTATTATTATTGTATATGGTATCGAATCTGTCATAAATTCATTATTAATTTGTTAAAATCAAGTAATTATGAAGATATATGAATTTTTGTATTAGTTTTGATAAAATTAGTAACATTACCAATATTAACAAATAAAAATATAAAAAATTAAAATGAATGCTTATTGGTTAGCAATATAACTAACATTTCCTAAAAATCTGTTTTTCCATTTGTAGAAAGAAAAATAGGGGGAAAAAATGACAATAACAAATATTGAAACGGTCAATTTACAATTTAGATATACATAAATATAGATTATATTATTGTAATGAAAAAATTTATTATATAATTTCTGTATTGATATTTAATATAGTGTTTGGTTCAATGTATTAAGATTGTTTAAAATTTATGTATCGATTTTTATATCCTTTTAGCATTTTCAATAATTTTATACACATTATATGTATCACCGTTGTGGTCAGCTCAATTAACACACTGATTAGATAAATAATAGACAAATCAAACATAATTTTAAATTTCAATAATAAATCAAACAAATTTAAATAATTCGATTCATTTATATGTTTAAATATGATACGTTTTAAATATCTAAATAGATTTAATAAATAGTGATCTGCAATAATGCAATTTGAATATGAACGATAAGTAAAGTAATTGGCATGCAGCAGCATTACGTTTCTATAATTGAAAGAAACTTGAAATCCAAGCCTTGGATGTTTTGTTAAGAAATAGTGATATAAAAATTAATATATTTCCAATAAATAGAAAAAGATATTTATGGTGTTAAAAATGGTATTTCCAATAAAAATAAGTAAAAAAATTAACTTCATGATTTGTAATAATAAGAAACTTTAAAATAGCTCTTCAAAATGGGAAGCCCGAGTATAATAATAATAATAATAATAATAATAATAATAATAATAATAATAATAATAATAATAATAATAATAATAATAATAATAACAACAACAATAACAATAATAACAATAACAATATAATAACAATAACAATAACAATAACAATAACAATAATAATAATAATAATAATAATAATAATAATAATAATAATAATAATGATAATAATAATGATAATAATAATAATAATGATAATAATAGTAATGATGATAATAATAATAATAATGATAATAATATTAATAATAATAATAATAATGATGATAATAATAATAATAATAATAATAATAATAATAATAATAATAATAATATATCTATCCTATCTATTAATAAATCTTCAAATACTTTTTAAAATGAATAAGAATAGGAATGACAATGGTTGGTTTCGAAGATGGTATTGAAATTATCATTCTCATACCACAATGTCATTTTAACTACCATCCATGCTTATAGAATTTGGTACGGGGATGGAGATTTCTCATTCGGAGAACGGATTTCCCGCAGGGATTCGGGGTTCTCAATTAATTCATACTCAAATTAACACTAAATTTCTAATAATTTTTATAGGCAACATTAAAAAAATAAAATATAAAAAAATAGAGTCAAATTAAAATTGAAATGAAATAAAATAAAATTAAACACAACCCAACAAAATTAACTCAATAACATCATTAGCAATTTAACCTTGAATATATATATATATATAATAAAAATAAAAAAACTAATGTGGAACGAATACGGGGAACCCTTGATTTAGCTAAATGGGATGGTACGGGGACGAGGACTGGTCGGGGGACATAAATACCGTCCCCGCCCCATCCCTGCTAATTTGCTTCCGGGAAATCCCCATTCCTAAATTATTCGAAGATTTTCCTCTCCAAAATATTCGATTTTCAATGGATATGATTCCCCGTGAAGAAATTACCATCCTTAAATAAGAGCTCTTCGGATCTATAAAAATACACATGATTGAAAAGGGAAAAGAATAAACAAAGAAAGAAATAAATAATAAGAAGGTTATACTCAACGCAGATATAAAAATGCCACGTAGTTGAAAACGTAAAGAATAAACAAACAAAGAAAGAAAGAGTAAGAATTAAAGAAGGTTTATATTCATTTGGCATGTCTTTATCTATGGGTATATTTGTTAATAATTGGAAGGATGTTTGGTAAATTTGTTCACGGAAATTTTCGTCGGGTTTTAATAAATAGTGTAACATTTGTATTTATTTGATTAAATATGATAAAAGAAAATATATAATGGATGTTAGAAAGTAGTGAAATTATGTTAAAAAGTTGTTTCGTAATAATTGAATGATTGGACAATAATAAAAGTAATATAAAAATTTGCAATATAATTGAATGAAAGTGTGAGAGAGAATAATATGTGTAAATTTTTATGAAGAAAGAGAAGATATGGTTGGATTTACCTAACAATGTATGTCCTAATACAAGCACATAGTTGGATTTGTCCCTCCCTCGTCGATGCAGATCAATTCATAAACTAACATTTGTTAGAGGGGTGCGTGATAAATATGTCTCTTAAAATTATGATTGTGTAAGTCTTAATGAATATTGTAAATTTTATGTTTATTTTGGGATTGAATATAGTATAATTTGTAAGATATACATCAAATTATGATTTAAAATGAAGAAAATATGCTAAAATTGATTTGTAATAATAGAACAATTAAGTAAGTATAAGTAAGTTATGAGAACTTGTGATTTGTTGAGAGAGAGAGAGGTATGGGTGTGAACTTTTATAAGAAGGAAGTATAAGATGAGATTCGAGTCGCAATACAAAAATAAAATGTAATCGAGATGTTGCTAATCACGCATAAACAAATATAGTCTAATTATTTTAATAATTAAATATCTATTTTTATTTTTATTTTTGGGCCATGGGGTTGGGGTTACTAATCAATATCCAGTCCTTTTCAATTTTTTTTTTTTTTTTTCAGTTTTTACACATAAATATTTTATGTATGAAAATGATTGGCACAGTAGACTGGTAGTCCCTACATGGACCAATTAACAATCAAGGTTACATGTAGTATGGTTGATGAGCAGGTTA
Organism: Caryopteris x clandonensis; assembly: GCA_028749325.2. Lineage (NCBI taxonomy): Eukaryota > Viridiplantae > Streptophyta > Magnoliopsida > Lamiales > Lamiaceae > Caryopteris > Caryopteris x clandonensis. Next base: position 1,934,927 of record JAPYKT020000027.1, on the reverse strand, counting down.
ATTTGCAACAATCAGTTATTTCTGTCTCTAACATTAAATCGCACAAAATTCAGAATTATCGTACCTCGTAAGGTTATAGCCTCATGTGACTGTAGCTGCGTACTTTGGTCTAGTTTTAATGTTGTTAGTTGATCATATATTGAAAAATGAAAATTACCTAATTTACTCTACATAATTTGTTTTGTTGGTTTATTAATAATTACTATGTTTGTATATCATGTAAAAAAAAATGTACAAAAAATTAAAAAGAGAAAATTGAAATTCAAAATATTTTGTGCAACGTACATTATGGTAATATATAAAGAACATGAAAATAATAGAACACTGAAGCAAGCTATTGGACAAGTCCAAGGAATAATCTCGTATTCCTCTAAAACCCTATTCACTAGAAAGCGTTTATGTGTGTATATACTGAACTTAAATGATATACGACTACCTACTAAAATAATCATCTTCACACACATTTTTTCAATTGTTTGTCGAATAAGTACGATCACCATGGTCAAAACAAAATATAACTATGAGAATGGAGGTGTTAGAAGTCTTATTATAAAACTTTTGTTTTTGTGTATATACAACTTAATTGACTTTTGTATCGATAATGATATCGATCTCGGTTCCTATCTAGCGTACGATGCAATAAATTTGTTTATATAATTTCTTTACAGTTACTAAGTCATGTTCGTTATTGCTAGTGTTACTGTATTCCAACACCTTCAAGTTCCTGTTTTGATTTGCTACAATTGTTGATGACACATTGCAGTTACAAAATGAAAAAAAACAAATTAGCATTAGGGCTTTAGGGGTTAACAATCTATAAGATCATAATAGAATAAAGTAAATCCCATAAAAGAAATGATTCTATAAGTCCCTCAATTGAGCTTGGTATATTTATGTTTAGTAATTCCGACATAATTAAAATTATAATATAAAGTTCTGAAGCTAAATTTATTAGTCATTTAATGGACGATGAACATTGTTATTTGTACTTAAGGAATGAATCCTTCAACAAATAAGATAAAATATAGATCCTACCATATATTCAATTCTATTATTCTGACATATAAGTAGGTTATTTGACGAATATTATATGACATATCTAATTTCACATTGGTAATTTCTTTTTGGGTTTAGAATGTGTAATTTATTGCACATTGATGTTAATATCCTGAAACTCTTTGTTGTTCATCTTTTGAGAAAATCTCGTAATGTGAAAATGATTTACATGTGTCCTTTATGAGATCAAATGATCTGAATCGCCTGTCAAAGTGGCTAGATGAAATGACAAAGAATAACTTACAACTTATTCGATAATCATGGTGATTTGACTAGTTGGCCTCAATTAACTATTAGTCCCAACCTCTCTTTAGTTTATGTATTTTAGACGATTAATTTTTAAGAGATACATGATGAGTCTTTTAAGATATATTTGCACTAGTCTTAACACGTCAAATGGGGGATGTGTTAATCTCAATATTGTGTTTGTAATAAGACATACTTTTGGGTTGAATGAATCCTACCCTATAATTCGTCCTTAAAAAAAAATTACACATACCATTTTATCTCTCTTCTTTTGTCTCTATCTCTCCTCTATCTCACTCGCTCAATCATACAAATTTCAATAGCTATTATATAATTAGTCAATCATTTAATCATTACAAAAATATTTTTAACATGTATTCATCATTTTTTGGTATGATTTGACACATACTGTACAAATCATGTCTTATTAAATCTCAATACAACCACAAGATTTACAATTTTTTTGAACTCACACGACATATAATTTTCACAAAAATATTTGTCATGCACCCCTTCACCCAATCCAATTTAAATAAACCATATCCTTTCAACTCACAATTACTACACAAATTTAACCAAAAAATAAAAATATAAAAACAACTATATTTTTTAAATATAATATTTTATTTTAAAATATGCAATATGTATCAAATTATAAAAAGATGATTAATTTAATAAGCGATTAATTTTAATTTTTTTAAAATTAAAATCTGATTTTTAAATGAATTTGAATATTTATAGATGGTTCTATTATTTTATATCACATTACTATAGAGTGTAGCTTTCAAACGCCATTACTACCAAATTTTATAAGGTACACACACATAATTGAATATTTCGGGCTCAGTGGCGGGCTTGGCGGCCCAATCCTTTTGACACCCTAATAACGGAGGGTGCTTGGTAATTAGGGATGTTAAAAGGGCCATGGCCCGACCGGCCGGCCCGTTTAGCCCTAAAAATTTTAGGGTTAGGGCTTGAGGCTTGATTTTATTAGCATGTTTAAAAATCAACCCGTTTAGCCCGAGCCCGATTAGCCCGAAGCCCTATAGGGCTAGCCCGCTTAGGGTTAGGGTTAGCCCGATAGCCCGAATTTTTCGTCTTATTTGTCTATTTCTTAATATCGAATTAATAATATACACCATTTTTATTTATTTTTCATATACCATATTTGATTTTTAGTAGAAGATATTAAAAGAATCTAAATACTATCATTTAAATTTAGAACTTAAATGTAACATGATTTCAAATTTTATGAAATAGTGTATATGAGTTAAATGTTTGAATCTTTAAATTTTGTATAGTGATATAAAAGTTCTAAAATATATAATCTTTTAATGTTATCTAAAATTGTATTTTAAATAGAGCATAATATGCGTTTAATTAAACTTTTAAATTTAAATATATAATTTGACTATTTTGACTCATAGCCTGATAGTAGCCCGATTAAATTGACCTGATTAAATTGAGGCTCGATTAGCCCAAAATCAGTTAGAGCTAGTTTGAAACCGATAGGGCTAGCCTGTTTAACATCTCTATTGGTAACATAGAGGAAAGTGAAAATGGCATAATTGGTATGAGGAACGAGCTTCCCCACTCACAAAAGGAATAAATGATTCCTCAAAATGGAGTCCATTCCATTCCAATTTTGAATTTAATTTTCAAAGTAATATTCGATAAAATATTAATCGAATAAATTACATAAAATTTACATGATAATAAACTCTATCAAAATATAACTCAATTTATATTTCAATAATTTTATGCACATATATATATAATCATTACCATATAAGATAAATATAATTTTAATTGAGATTTTATAAAAAATTGTAAAATAAGGATTTCCACAAATAAATGACTATAGTTATTAAATCTAGTTGATCCAATAAAAATATATGTATTTATTTTATAAAGTTTATTCGATAAATTAATATATTTTTTAATTAACAAATTGTACATGATTATTTTAAAGAAGTTTTACTTGCTCTCATTTTAGTTGTTGATTCCGTTCCCACATCCTCTACCTAGAAGCCCGTTTTGACGAAGCACCAAAGTCAAGGGCGCATTTCCTTACGCCAAACGCAGCCTTAGCGAGGATTCAGTCGATTGCCTTGTCGGTTATACTATTAAGTTGTGGGAGAGGAGGACCCTGTGGTTGCAATCTGCATGTACAAATAGATAACAAGTATCAAAACCAGATAATTGAGCAGAAATCAGAAGAAGAAAGACGTGAAATTTGGAGCTATAGACAATGTCGTGGCTGCGATCCGCGGTGAACAAGGCGGTGGAGGTGGGCAATAAGAATAACCTCACACGCACCGTCAGAAATTATGCTGATTCCGTCGTTCAACAAGCTGGCCAAGCTGTTGCCGAGGGCGCAAAACTCCTCCAGGATCGCATTGTATGTCTTTTCTATCTTAACCTTTCTTCATTTTCTTTGTGAATTAGGACAAAATTGATAGAAGGTGGTTTTGTATATTTGTTTGAGTTGGAACAGTGTAGTGCAAATTGGGTATAATGAAATTCGTTACTTTTAATTTTTCACAATCAAGGTATTGAGGGTTTCTGTAGGTTGTATTGCAGAGTAGCAATTTGGGGCACAGTCAGCTCATTTCATCTCATCCCTTCAAATTGGGGATGGGGGTGGGGACTGTAAATGAATTTATCGTTGACTTGTTTGATTGAGAGGGCTTTTGCCTATATTGCCTTGCAGTAGATTAGAGTTCTGGTAACTTGAATTTGGTTGAAGTGATTTCTCTCCCTCTCTCTGTGGATTGTTGTGGTGTTTACTATGCTGTACCAGAAATGTTGAGAGCACGAGGAATTTTGTCTAATTGTGCGTATTGTTGTTCAAAAAGGTTCATTGGTATCTCATTGTTGGATATGTGGGCACTTCAAAGGAACATATTTATCTAAAGAGTTTTTCTTTCTTATTGATTATGAAAATTTTGATTCAATTATTTTTGTTGTGGAAAATACTATGCCGTATTAAAGATGAAAATATTAATTTGAACATATTTTCTGTTGGGACATATGTAAAAGGATATTGGCTGCATCTGTTCTGGTGGTAAATTGGATCATGAAGACATCGATAATCTTCTATGATAACTGGATCATGTTTTAATTGTAGTGTAGTGTTCAGCCTTTTCCAAATGGTAAATTCTGCAGTTGATTTTGTCAGGGTGGTCGGAACTATAAGAGCTTCAAGCAGACTGTGAAAAGGTTGGAAGAGGCTTCTGTTTCTTGCAGAGGACCTGAGAGAGTTGAGTTGATGAGAAGATGGCTGTATGTTCTGAAAGAAATTGAAAAATCTTCTGGTTTCCAAGACAAAGAAAAGAACAATGAGCAGCATCAACTTCTTGAAGAGCCGAGGAGCCCCAGAACGCAGTCAATGGTAAGCTCTTGATTCTACAATTGCACATATGATTCAAGGACATCTGTACATGCATTGGGTGTACAGAAAGGTCAATATAATTGGGGCTGCAAAAATTTCAAATATGAGTATATGTGAGCCAAATTGAACTAAGAAATGATATATGGAATTCATATTCTAAACAAATTGCAGCAGCATTACGTACAAACTTTAAGATCCAATTTTATCCATGAATTGAATGAATAGAGGCTCAAAGCTCATATCCTCTTAAAACTTACATTTTATGCACAATCTTCTGTTTTTATTTCAGTACTAGAAAATTGTCAAGGACATGAATTAGCTATCATATGCGTCCACATACACTTAATAAGCATGCCACTGCACTTTAGATGAACTAGTTTAATATTCATGAGTTGTTCACATTGAAGAATAATGGCCTAATAGCTATTTAACCCGGGCTGTTGTTTACTCTTCCTGATGTGGAGTACCAAGCTTAGTAGACTGAATCCTATAATATGGCATTTGCTTTTGAAAATAGTATTATGAATCATTTCAACTTTTAACTTTATCATGAACTGCAGCATCCTTCAGTTGTATCTGAATTTTGAGTGGGCTGTCTATACTTGCTGTCACCTTCACTACTGCGGATGAATCCCTCAGTTATTAGCAAAAATATACTGGCCTGTTATTACTCTTTTAAGGCAAGTAACTGAGTCCTTTCATGCAATATTGGAGGGACATAAATGGGTTAGGAAAGGGCTGGGATGGTCAAAGCTTGGTCTAGTCCCCAGAGTTGTTTAGCATGATAAAGAGTTAGGTCAATCGTCTGGAGTAGAGTAGCTCTTTCATAGCATGATAAGAGGTTGATACTCTTCCCGTGCATTCCCTTAAAGAAAAAAATCTTTGTAATGTAAACTTGTCTCCATGCCAAGGACATGAACCAAGGAGATAGATGATTCCATTTCCAAAATATATAAGAAGGCCTCCAAATCTGGACCTGATCAGTTGGACCCCTTTTATAATCTTTAATATAATAAATGATTTTTTATTTTAAATTACCTTCAAAATATTAGAAATAATGTCATCAAAAGATTTAATATTTGCACATTTGTGTATGCATGTTTTTATTTTCAAATTATAAATCAGACATGTTCTTACGCTTATGAGCTAATTACTAAAGCAATGGTTATGTTTGTTTCAGGTGTTAGGGGGGAAACATTTTAGAAGAATATTAAGAAAACAGTTATATATCTTTTGCTTTATGATTAGTATATTTTGAAGTGTTTTGGGAGAAGAGAAGATTGTTGAAGAGAATGGTGATGTATGTGAAGTTTTATTTTTTGACAATAAACATATTCAAGCCAACATAGCCTAACTTAGTATTCTTGATTTAGTTTATAAAATAGTACATTTATTAACTTTTATGATTGAATATATAGCATAGATAATTTTCCTTTCATTCACATTATACAAAAGTACACAGCACATATGCGTCTGTAAAGATAAAGGGAAATGTAATAAGAATTGTAACCTGACGAAGGTCCAGAATATGAAACTTCGATACCTGGACAGTAATGTGCTTTCCCTAATAATGCTGACGACTTATCCCCACAATACTTTAATTAACTCTTTTTCCCCATTTTTCAAGATTTCTTGCTGATTTTGTTTCTGATTATCTCTGAATCGCTTGTCTTGGATCAAATTACTTGTGTCCTGATCTATTCTGAATGGGCAGGTGTTATACTATGACCCAGATATGGTCGGGGAGCCATTGACTTTTCGTGATGTCTTTCTTCACAGTCAGGCTTTGGAGGGAATGTCCATATGTATGGTATGGTGATACAGGCTTAGTTGTCTGGATTTAGTAATTTCTACTCTGAAACTGTGGTCATGTGCAGTTAATGATCTTGTAATGATGTTCATGCTTTCATTTAACAGACTAGTAATATATAAGTGCTTTCATATATAATATTAGTAGAATCACTAGTATGTGGAACTGCATCAGTCAAACATGTCGTGGCCAAAGAATGCATTTTAAACTGTTAGCACGGAGATATATCTGGGATATAATATTAATTGGCAAAAACTTGTATTTTCTGTTTTGATTAGTGAAGCCATTGAGCTGTTTTTTCAGATCAACAGTATCGTCATTTATTGAAAATTAGCTATAGTGCTAGATCTTACGATATGTGATTCTGGATTTGGTCTTCTCTTTTTGTTTGACTTAGATTCTTGAAGCTCCAAGTGCAGATGAAGTTTCTCTTCTTCTTGAATTGTTTGGGTAAGTTTTACCACTGTGTTAGCCAATATCCTTTCTAGGTCCTTGCTCTGGAGGACTGCATTTGCTGTTCTGTTATTAGAATATATCCCATGAAACGTTAATTGTACTTGATCTTTCTACTACCCGCAGTTTATGTCTCACAGGAGGAAAAGAAGTTCATAATGCAATAGTGAGCAGCATTCAGGATCTTGCAAAAGCTTTCTCCGGCTACCAAGATGAAGTACTGGTACAAGCTCACAAACCCTTATCTATTTGCATCAAACTAAAATGTAATTGGAATAAATTTTGGCTTATCTCAACCTGTAAGATATTTTCTGTCATACTGTAAATTCATTGAATCTCCATTAAATATTGCATCACAGAGAAGAGCTTACATAGCATGTTTCAAAACGAGCTGAAGATGAAAGTCATATTCATAACATTGCATTCAGTAGATCTGAAAATAAAGGCTTCTGAAGTAGCTGATATATTGTTGTTGGGCAGGTGAAGAGAGAAGAGTTGCTTCAATTTGCTGAAGGAGCCATCACAGGATTGAAAATCAATGCTGATATTCAAAGGTATCACAAAGTGCCCTGTTTCCATTATTTCCTCTTACTGTATGCACTTTCCTTCTTGATTGTATATTTGATAGTTTTTAGTTAAGCCACTATATATGAATATCGTTTCACATATTTTCACCTGGTAGCGATTATTTATTTATTTATTTTTGGGTAGGACATAGTTCTTGGAGGCTTGTCCGTCTGTAATCTGTTTCTTTGAGGTTTTTTTGTGAAGATCTGGGTTTGTAGATTATAACCAGTATATCTTTTAAGTGGAAAAGATGCATCCATGATAAGATTTTCTCAACGGATATATTCATTACTTGACATTCAAGATGTAATTTTCTTTTGAGTGCCGATGATATTTGTGCAATAGAAAATTTGATGGTTCATATATCTTAATAAATTTGTCACTATGCAGTTGTATGATATTATCATAAAAGGAATGTGGTTCTAGTCGATCAATTGTTATAAAGTAGGCTGTTCTTCCATTGTGAAACCCTGCAAATTAGGCAATGTATATGATAATATAGTGACACTTTTATACGTTTTTATGGGATAAATGCTATTAACTTAATGGGCGTGATGGAAACTGTTCCTGAATGTGGTACTCAATTGGCATACATCAGGTTGAGATTGTGTCAGTATATGAGAGTAGCACTTACCTGCTTATTCCATACCTAAAACCCATTTTGGATGTGTCAAAATAAGAGAATAGTCTGCTTGCAAACCTTAAACTCATGTGCTTCACTTGGCGCTGGTGCCAAGTTGCAATTACCCTACGGCACTTTACTCTGTGCGTCAGGGAAATACATCCAAAACAAACTATCAAGTAGATTGAGCTTGACTTTTGTTTGGTGAAAGTAGAACTGTATTTACTTTTGGAAAAACTAAGCCAAGTTATGAAAATGAACCCAATTTAAGTAGCTTGTTGTCTGGCAACCATGTCATACACGACTAGCTGCACTTGATTGAAAATTATGGATTGTTCTAAAGGAAAGGGCGAGGGTTCCTCTTGGCCGGATGGGGTTTTCTTCTTACCTTTTTTCATGATCTATGTCTACAAACAGAATTGATGCTGAAGTTTCCACATTGAAGAAACAACTTGAATTAAGAGCATCGCATAACCATGGTGGCAATGGTGATGAAATAAACTCTAAACAGACCGCTGCTCCAACTATAGAGGTGAATGTTGCTGCTCCTACATGTTCTTTTAATAAGAATTCTGTAGCAGCTTTGGGGTGGAATTTGTTACATCTTAAGTCAATTGAATGTTAATGGTGTAGGAACTTGTCAAGTGGACTATAAATGTTGCCTATTTTATTGCTTCCAATACTTGCATCCTCTCTGTTTAATTGAACTAATTGGAGCGTCAGACAGTCCCATGTTGTTCCAAACTATGGCATAGTTATTTGAAATTTAGCAATCATATCTTCTCCGTATGATTGATTCTGAAAAATAGACTTTGGTTTTACTTTCCTAAACCGATTCCTGTAGTCAGGGACAACTTAACTTACAATTTGAAATATACTGTCTTCTTTTAACTTCATCTTAGCTGCTGTTGGGCCATCCAAAAACCTTAACCATATTAATCCATAGCAGTCTTCCCCCCCCCCCCCCCCCCCCCCCCCCGAAATTGAGGTTTACATTGGGAAGTTTAAGGTCTGAATCACTGGCATACTCTGGACATGAGCAATGTTACCTAGCATTTATGAGTTTTTTCATGTTAAAGGGGTATATGACTTAAAAGGTTTCAATTTGGAAAAGGGAAAACCAGAGGGGCAATGATGGAGGCACAGGGGTCTGTATATACAATGCACATAAGCTCATGTGCAGTTCTTGGATGGGGGACTGGATGCAATACACCCAGTCTTCAAAGGTCATTGGACCGGAGGGGCTAGGTGAAAACTACCAGCCCCTTGCATTTCAATGGCCGTCAGTGGATTGGGTGTATCGCTCTTGGACTAAATTTTGTGATTGAAGACATTGGCTTCTGTCGTTGGAGCGTGTGATTTTGTATTTCAGCTTTTGATAAATTTCCTCCACTATAAAGGAGTTTGGGATTTTATCTATATCCTGGAGGACTGTTGCATTTTCAATTTTGTGTGCTCAGAATGGTAACAGCGATCTATTGAAATTTCTGAAAATCATGCGGTTACCTATTTTTTGCAAGTAATTAACTTCTTCATTCAGAAAAATGATAATATAAATTTGTTCAGATTAATAAATACTACTGTCCTGTTACTTTTCAGTATAATCTTAGGAGTTTTGTTATTATACTGTTGGTTTTGAAAAAAATATAATTGGAAACATTCAAAACAGTTCCGTGATACACAGTCAAATTATTATGGTTTAGTAACCTTTCAAATCTGCTAAAGCCTTAAAACTCAAGCATTAAAGTTAATTCCAAGTAAATTTGTGCTAGCAATAAGTTTGTGCTTCAAGTTGGGTCTTGGAGTCTTGAATATGATACACTTTTGCTTATGATATATGTGTAAGTGAGATGCATGTAATTTCTTGTATTGAAGGCAGGCCCTTTGTTCCCTGTATATTCTTCCAAATGCTTCTCAGTCACCAACAACATGGGAAACCTGTAACCTTTTGATCCTTTTTTCTCGCAAGGAGTTTGATCTGTTTGTTCTAGTTTTACTGTCAATCCCGTGGCCCATTTATAGTCACGATTTGTTTAATGTAGATGTGCTGGAGAAAATATATTTGCTATCACTTTGACTTATGATGTTTATCAAGCATGAATTTCATAATTTGGGTGTCTAATTATTATTCTTTACTCCATTTCTAATTATTATTCTCTACTCCATTAGGCACTTAAAGAGGCACTTGCACATATCAGAGTTTGTTCCAGAATGGAAGGGCTTCTACTGAAAAAGAAAGATCTTAAATGCGGAGACACATCTGAAATTCATTCTCAAAAGGTATATGTGGGGACCTTGCGTTTCTGTTGTCCTGGCATTTATAATCTTGTGAGAGAGTTGAATCTCATTGTCAAAAGACATAGAAGTACTTGTGTCCTAGAATACTCTCGAGTTTCCAGTTACTTTTTGGATGGAGCCTCTTTTGGTGTTCAGTTCTCATCAAGATTACCTTATATTCTTTTCGTTTATCTTTTTTTTGGTCGAATCTTTTAGTTTATCTTTGATAATACAAAAAATTGCCTTTGCAAATGAGGGGACATCCTTCTTAGCTCACTATTTTCTGCTTTGCTAATTCCTTGTGCCTTCCCCTTTAGCTTTTAATGAAGATCTTAGAGTCCTTTTCTTCTGCTAGGATCTTAATGTTCACAATAATACTTATCATAATTAATTAATGAAATTTTCTATTGCTTATCAAAGAAAAACTGTTCACTATGTATAACCTCTAAGACCTTCCTGGAACTAGGAGGAATCTGCTTCAAGGTGTCTGGAAAACTCTTATTAGCTTTGTCGTACACTTCAATTTGTCTTAGAAATTCTTAATAGCTTAGAAGTCACGATGTCTGAAATTTTATGCTTTAAGCATGTCAGGTTGATAAGTTGAAAGTATTGTTGGAATCCCTAGCAAGCTCCTCCTCAAAAGCTGAGAAGCGCATCACTGATTACAGGTGTGATACTGCATATGAAAACACTGAAAAGAAATTTTCTTCTTTCTCAGGCCTTGTCAGTTACCGATATGCACTTGGTATTCGTAAAGGCTTTACATTATTGCTATTGTGCTAGATTCTCTGTTCTGTTTATATTCCTATCATCTCATTTCTTTATTGCTTACCTTTATTCTTTTGTAAGGATTCCATGATAGGTTCTATTGGTTTGTCAATTTAATACCCTTTCCCATTCTCTCAGTTTGAGTATGTTTGCTCTAATTCTTTTCACTGTTATTATCTGTATAATTGTATCTGAAAGTGTGATACTTTGTTTCAATACTGTTTGTTGGCTTTATTACATGATAGATGATTTTCATGTTAGTGGCCGGAGTCGATAATTTCACTGCATCCCTATCATTTGGATTGGTTTTCTGTGTGGAGGGTGGAGGGGTGAAGGGGTGCAGTATTTCATATTACCTAGCAAAACATCAACCCGTGGAGATTTTAAAGCAAGGGACAGTGACCACAAACCTCAACCAACAAAAAAACATGCTTGACTACCAATTGTCTTGGAATAATTTCCCAGTGGTAATGACTAAGCACAATAACAATATTTGTGATGCAGTTAATCTTCAAACATACAACAGGGATCAGACTAGCAACTGATTAGTTTCTCAATGTCAAGTGAGATGGCACATTCATGGATTAGAGCATATGAAATTTTTTGAAAACTCTAGATATGTTTTCAAAAATTGATTCATTAAAATTTCATATAATCTTTGATGGTGGCTTTTCTATTAATATTTTTTTCATAAGAAACAAAAAGCTTTTCTATTAATCAGTGGTTAAAAAGGCGCGCCTAGGCGCTAGGCGCCAATAATTCGGCGACGGCGCCTTATGGGGGTGAGGCGAAGCGAGCTTCGGCGAGGCGCCGCCTAGGCGCTCGCCTCAGGCGCCTCACGGTGAGGCGCAGGCGGCGCCTAGGCACGCCTCGCCCCATCTGTTGTTTTTTTTTTTAAAAATTAAATATGTTTCCTAACCCTAACCCTAACACACCAAAGTGACCAAAAGACAGCCGCCCAGTCCCCCCAACACCCATTCTTCCTATTTTTCCTCACCGGCGACTCCTCCCACCGATCCACTTGCTTTGAATGAAATTGATGAAAGTAATGAATGGCTAGTTGGAATCCCGGAAGAAGAAGTAGTGTTTGAGGAAGATAGTTTAAGATGGGATGATGTTGCAGTAGCTGCAGGAGTTGAAGAGCCTACTAGGACCACTAGAACATATACTAGAAGGGCAACAACTTCAAAGACTTCTAAAACATCATCATCTAGATCTAGTTCTTTTGGACTTGTGGATGAGGAAGATGAATGGGAAGATATGGGAGGGGATTCAGATGAGGCAGAAGAAGAAGATGTGGATGGATACAAATTCGATGATAATCCACAATTTGACATGAACTATAATGATGATGATTAGTGTCTTGCCTTAGTGATTATTCTTAATTATTATGTCTTGAACTTCAATATTTAATGTTTTGGATCATGTTTTGATGAATGTATTATGTTTTTATTATGGTTAAATGTGTTTATATATCTACATGTTTTTTTTGTTTACTTTGGGCGCCTCGCTTCGCCTCACGCCTCGCGCTTCGCCTCACGCCTCGCGCCTCGCCTCACGCCTCGCGCCTCGCCTCACGCCTCGCGCCTCGCCTCACGCTTCGCGCCTAGGCAGTGAAAGGGGTTTGGCGCCTCGGGGCGCCTTACGCCTTTTCAAGCACTGCTATTAGTATTCTGGCACATTATAATTATCCTTTTATTCGTTTGAAAGCCTGGAGCCTCCCTTGTAGGGAGGGCGAAGGACTTTCAAGTTCCTCTTATCACTCTTAATCTGTCCGAAAATAGTTTGGTGACTTTGGTCATCATTTGGATTGTCTTTTCTGTAATTATGTTTCTCCAGGAAGTTATTATTTAGATGGATTTGAAAAGTTACAATCTACCTGCATATGTTCAGCAATCTCCTTTGTTGTCATCTTTTTTTCTCGCCTCTTGAAGTGTCAATTTCTTTTATTTTTGGCAGGCTTCAGAAAGAAGATGCATTAAAATTCCGAGGGAGCAAAGCCAGTGAAGTTAGTGATCTTGAAAAGGTAATATCAAAAGACTTTGTGACCTTTGATCTCTAGGCATAAAAAGTCTATTAAAATGAGTTGAAAGTAGATTAAGTCGCATTATGTAAATTAAAAGAAAATTGGGACAAAATCCTGTAAGGCACAACAAGCCATCTAAGAAAGAAAAACCAATCATTAAAAAATAAATAAAAACTGGAACAAAACCCTAAGACTTAATTATCCTTCTGCATCAAAATTGCACATCTGATGCTTTTATGGAAGGAGTATGAATATCACTATTTCAATCTATTAGGATAAGATGATGCATATGAGAGCAGAAAAAAGAAGGTAGAACAAGCATGAGTTCAATAACTGAGAAAAAGAATTGCAGTTGTTGAACTTGGAATGGTTTGTCCTTGTCAAATGTTGTTTCGTTCTTGAAAATTGAACTGGTTTTTAGGACGCCAACACCATTTTGCTTTTGTTTGTTCCAAGTTCTAGAGTTTGAAGATTTTGTATTATAAGCATGTCTATTGGGTGGCTGCTATCAGATGGGTTCTAGTGAGTGATTCCGCACCCTGTCCATGTTACGAAGTTGACCCATTTACAAGATGTGTGTATCTCAGATTCCTTTCTCTGTTCCTTTAGACTGGGACTTTGATAGTGATATAGCCAAAAAAAAAAAAAAATGACACTCAACTAGGCAATGCCGAGTTATTTCCATGAAGCCTCTATCCTTTTTCTTCATTAACTTAATCAAGTTCTTGAGGTTTGAGATACTTGCTGTAGGTTGTATTGAGTTTCTAGCAGGCAAGAAGGAGTTGAAGTTTGTCATTGTGTACGGTTAATGACTGGTTGTATTGTCAAGGCTACTTGTGTGATTTGCTGCATGCTAGACGTGCTAATACAGTTACGATTCAATTCAATTTTCAGGAACTAGCAGCTGAGATATCTGTTCTTGAGAAACAGAGGGATGAACTTGAAGCTCAATTAAAAAAGGTGGTTTATCCTCCTAACTCAGTGAACTGTGGGAAATTGTCTAACGAGAGTAACTTATATTTTTGTTCTCTACTATACTGTCACTGTTCCATTTATTTTTTTGGTGTAAGCTTTTTTGATTCGATGCTTTCGCTATTCTGGATGATAACCTAAATTATATCTGAATGAGAGTGAATAGCCCATGCTTCTTGTACACTTGCATCAAAAAATTCCAGACAGGTCTTGTTTTGACGCTATATGGAATTTTTTGTATCTGAATGTAGTCGCCAAAAGGGCAATGGTACCATAAGATTTTGGAACGCAAATCAATAACTTGCATGGAGCCAACTCTGGGCATCTGTTTTTCTGTTCCCTGTGAATGCATATACCTCTTAGGTTTTAAAGTAATTTCATATAGTTGGAATCAGTAAAGTAACTGTTTCCTATAGTTAAGCTCTTCTACAGTGCACATTGAGAACTTCCATAGGGCTAAGACTTGGCTTTGGTTCCTTGATTTCTTTTGAGTTTGCACACCTCTTAAGTTCTTAGAGTTACATAGTACTGTAATTCAGTGAAGTAACTGTTTTCTATTGATAAGATCTCTCTCTCTGTGGTGTTTTTTTTTTTTTTGGGTGTTTGGGGTGGGGTGGGGGCTGGGGGCGGGGGGCGGGGGGCGGGGGCTATTGTCTCCCATTTGCCATCCCTCTCTATTTTCTCCTTCACCTGAGTTGTTTCTTAAGTTCCACATATAAATCTGATGGCTAATTAAGTTTCAGTTCAGATTTAAATATTGATAAATCTAACAATATCTTTTGGATTTTCCTCATGTTACTATTGATAAGAATTTTTCAGAAACTTATAAATCCATTGGCACTTGAGATTTTTGAAAAAGACCCAGTATGAATTATTTAGGTTCAATTAATGTACTTTTTAGTGATGTATTCTATTGTTATTAATCTATGGGGAGCATTTTGGTGAATAAGGTCAATATCTCCTTGTCTGCTGCACAAGCGCGTCTTCATAATGCAAAGGAAGAGAGGGATCAATTCTTTGATGCTAATGATCAAATTGTTGCCCATTTGAAAACTAAGGTATGCTATACCTCTTCCTTTGAGTATTTCATTCCTTAATACCATAAATTCACATGGATAAATATCATATGTTTCCAACTGGATTAAGGGGTTGTGAGCTGCCTTATACTTTTATTTGTTGCTCCATATAACATTTCTCTACAAATTTACAGGAGGATGAACTAACTAGATCCGTTGATTCGTGTCGAGCTGAAGCAAATATTCTTAGTACATGGATCAATTTTTTGGAAGATACTTGGTCTCTTCAGTGTTCATATGTGGAGGTTAAGGAGAAAGAAGCCAAGTATGTCTATGAAATTTGAGGCCATATATTTTTCGTTGATGTTTATTTCTGATTTTCCTGGACATGCATTTGAGTTTCAATACTTCACAACCTTCTGTGATTTTGTTATGTCTTATGATCGGTCTTCATATATTTGCTTCATAGAGCTTTGTATTGAAGTACATTCTGAATGGACTTTTAGATATAGAAGTCCATTTGCAAAAATGTTACGTGCTCGGCGGTTGAGCTTAAACAGTCTTACAAAAAATTACTTTTGGTAAAAGTCTATAGAAATCGTAATCATTGGCTTTCAAACTTTTTTTCTTGCTCATTCTATTGAGCGGATGTTGCAGCTTTTGATCAATTTTTTGACAATGGAATGAGCACATTAAAAAAACTAGATTGAGAACGTACATCCCAAATATGGATTTTCATTGTAAATGTGCCCCCAAATATGTACATACACATATTTTCTGAGATATAAAGTTCCTAATTTTCCATTTGTGCTTGGAAGTGCTGAACTGGAGAGGCATGAAGATTACTTCACAAATTTGGTGACAGAGCTTCTATCTTCTTATGAGGTGATTTTTTTTTAAAATTCCATTGAAGCCAGGTCTACTCTTCAGTTCTTTAGAAACTCTCTCTTCACTCTTACCCACTTCCATTTTGATGCAGAAAGAGTTGAGACCACCTATTGATCGCATTGGAAAGTATGTGGAAAACTTAAAGAGCTTGACTGATGGGTATTGCCTGAGAGTTATATTTGCAAAATAAATTCTAATTGGGCCACACTCTTAATGGTTTTGATAATCGTGACAGGTTAGCTCAGGTGGCTGAAGTCGAAACTGATGACCAGACTTTGCACCCAAGGAGAAATCTTGAGAAGGAGTACCTGGATTATGAAGCTAAGGTATAAAAAATAAAAACACAACTTCTTGATACGGTTATTCTCTGTGTTGATATTCAGATGATTCCTTAAGTTTCTAACATATATAGTAGCTTGTCTTTATCAATTTTCCAAACTATTCTCCTACTGTTTACTTCCTTTTGACAATGAATGTTGATTGGCGAAATAATCTGCTTTAGAGATATTTCAGTTTGTCTTACTACAGAGATATTAACACCAGGGGTAGTTAGTTTTAGTTTACTTTCACTTTCTTGGTCACAGATAATAACAACTTTCAGCGTAGTGGACAACATGAGGGAGCAATTCTATGCACAACAAGGAAAATTATCCAGGTCTGACTGCTTAAAACTATTCCTTATTTACTATATAGTGTTCTGTTGTGACTCCATTTTATGTATATAATATAATATATTCCAGCAAAGAGAATCAGAAGGTCAAAGAGCTATTTGACAATATTGAGAAGCTAAGAGAGGAATTTGAATCCATTGAGAGACCGACTTTGGAAATGGAGAATCCAACTAAAGAGCCAGACTCTTCTTCTAGTGAAAAGTCGCTGGAAAACGCCTCAAATTCCTATACAGAACAACCAGAAAAGGGACTTGGCGTTCAGATAGACAGCGAGCCTCAACCACCATTGTCTAAGTCTGAGCTGACGCTCAACCCTGAAGCAGAACTGGCCAAACTTGAGTCTGAATTTGGAAAAGTAAATCAGGATTACTCTACAGAAGAAATTGGTGAATGGGAATTTGATGAGCTTGAGAGGGAATTGAGATCTGGCGAGTCATCAAGAAAATAAATCTATGTATACGGTCACAGAAGCTGGTTGATGTTGTATCAAATCTTATGAACAATTTCTTGTTGTAGAATCTACATAAATGATTCTGAGCTCCTAATGTTTTGGCCTTGGAGTTCACTGTAATCTTATTGTTGTTACTGATTTTTTTGTTTTTTCTGTACATTTGCAACAATTAGTGGTGTCTTTGCTATGAACATCTGTAAACTTGGATGATGGGGATGAAAATTATATGTAACTTGATTGAGCAAGCTGGGTTAAAGATGTGAGTGTTTTTATTTGTATTATGGTGTTATGGCTAGTCTGGACCTACACCCGGTGCATAATGCACCACATAGCTGGTGTTTTTCACCACATATTTGCAAATGTGTGGTAAGCAACACAAGGTGCATGTGTAGGATCGAAATTGCCCGGGGTATGTTTCTCTCTCCCTCTTCAATACTCCCACTCCTTCGGGATAATTAGATTTTGTTTCTTCTTTTCTCGGATGTAAAATACAAACAATCAATTCTCATGGGCTTCGGAATTGTCACATTTTGAGCCCTTTTCATATTAGAGTGGCCGTCTGGAAGAATCCTCTCGATATTTCACTCGATTCCCTTGTATTCAGTGTGGGGTTGAACAGGTCTAAACCTTTGATACAGCTTTTCGTGAGCTTACAGGGCTTCCAATAGTGATAAATATTAGTGCAGAAAGGGTGTCAGTTGTTAAAAAATCTTTGAAGGCTCAAATTAGATATGGAGCACCATAAGTTACCACTCCCAAAAAAAAAAAAAAAAAAAAAAATTTTTTTTTTTTTTTTTGTTCTTGGGATCTAGAAATTCTATAAATTGACCGTCTGAAGAAAGTGAAATTTGAACCTGATTAACCCCAAACCAAACATTTAGTGTTAAACGCACTTGCGCCTACATGTGTGCAAGCAATTTTAACAAAGTTAAAAATTAAATGAAACGTATTTGCACCTAAGGTCAAACATTAGGGATGAAAATACATCTTTAACATAATAAATAAATAAAAAATTAAAAAAAAGAATCAGAAGCAGCATGATGTGAGTGTTCTTATTTTTAGATGTGAGTGATGCTGCATGAATGATGTGAGTGTTCTTATTTTTAGATGATCAATATTCTAGTATTGGTTGAGGTGTATGCTGCATAACCAATGTATGTCTTAATATATCAATTGTATTATATTTATTGTCCAAGGAGTTGAAAATGCTCACTGTGGGTACATATTAATATACATATTAGATAATGTGTTAAAAATCTTATAAAAGAAAGTTAATTTTCTTATTTTAAATTTAATAAGATGATATAAAAAAATTAGCGGTGGACACATTTTATGATGGATATGTGGGTATTCTCGTCTAAGTATAATTAGTAGCCCTTTAGAGAGTTGGTTATTTGGTGTGAACGTCAAGTTTGGGTATTGTTATGTTGTAGCTCGAACCGTTTAGGCATGTGACACACCAAAAATATGATTTTTGGACAATTTGAAGTTTTATGAGGTTTATTTGCGAGTAAAGTGTAGTAGAATTGGTTATTGTGAGTTGTTTTAAGTTGGCTTTGGGGTGTTTGGGAGCACGTTCAGAAAAGTGTGTCCGTATAAATTTTTGATGCTTAGTACTAGTAGGGAATATGTTTAAGCCTATTATAGGGGTAAAGGCTTTTAGAGGATTTCCCACTAAGGATCCCTATGTCTTCAGCCATGGGCTGGGCAACGCCTATGCCATGAGGGTATGATGGGTACATGGTTTCAATTAGGTGCATGTTGTGGGTATTGACTTGTGACGAATATGCAAACACAATGATCTATGCCTTGCTTGCGCTTGTGAGTGTTTTCCCTAGCAAATTGACAGATGTGTGACTTTGTGCGCATGTGTGTTGGCAGCTTACGGATGCAGGTCATGCGCTGCTTGGTGCATGAGTATGTCTGAAGACCGTAAGTGTGCACACAAGTCGACGGATGCTTGAAATTTGGGGCAAAAATCCATATGGTCTCGTAGGCTTTTTTTAAGAAGTTCAACCTGACATCCTCTAGTTTTCAATAGCATGATTTTTTTCACTTTCCTGCTTTCTGGGATAAAATATCTACTTATCTCATTCAATCTATCAAGGATATATACATTTCAAGGGGCACTTGCATACATAATCTTGCATGCATATATGAGTTGTATGTGCACGTCAGAAGATGTGCATAGACACTTTTAGATTGTTTAACAACGTATGTGTGTGCGTGCATGCTAAACAGACAATGAAAGCTTGGAACGTGCACTCACAAAGACAACGGAAGTCTGCCATGCGGTGAGCAGTGGCGACGGTTGCTGAGAATGTTGGAACATACAGATAGTGTCAGAATTCTTATATACTCGGTGTGAATTTTATCCAACGACAAATGATTGACTAAATTCTAACATGGTGGGGAGGTCCACCACACTAAATTATCATTATTGGGTTTAATGCCTTGTTTTGGGTCATTGAGCTGCACAAAACGACTATAGAAAAGTGATTTGAGTTTGTGTGCAATTTTGAAAAAAATCTTATACAAGATTAATAGTTGACTTCAAGTTGAATAGGAAAATATGCTTATGATGTGTTGTTTTTACTTTCTTGCAGTGTGTTGCTCCATCCTTGCACTTGCACACATTCACTAAAATAGAATTTAATAAAAAGGGTGTGGAATTTGAGAAGTAAACATTAGAATGTAAGGTCCCGTTTACTTCGGGTGATAAATTTGAATTAGTGAAAATAGTCCATAGTTATCCAACGTTTACTTCATTGGATATTTTTTCTGGTCAATCCAACCGACTCGGGATAAAAGACAAAATTCGGGATAATTTGGCGGATACTAATCCGACCTAAACCCCCGGAATAAAAATTATCCGATGGGATAATTTTTGAAAATTTACTGTTTTACCCTTATGCACAAACTTAATTACAAAAATGTTCTCATATATAAATCATGTATTAAGGGTAATTTTGTAATTCCCGCATTATCCTGTCCAATCCCACGAAGTAAACGTTGAATAGTATAAAATTATCTTTATCTATCCTAATGTTATCCTACGAAGTAAACGTAGGATAAAAATTTCGAACTTATCCCTATCCCGAATTTAATCCCAATTTATGTCGTATCTTGTCCAATCCTGACTATAAAAGTAAAGGCAGCCTAAAAGATTCAGAACGTATAACTAATTTAATAAAAAAGGGGGTGAAATTTAAAAAGTAAATATTAAAATGTAAGAAGGTATAATTAATTTTGCTGGAAATTTCTGTATAATTTAAGCCTTCAACATTTTAAATCCCCTCTCAAAAAAAAAAAAAAAAAAAAAAAACTCAATTTTAAAATTTGGACAAAGATACTTATAATTAATTGCCATTGTTTTAACCAAAGACTATTCGCGCGTGCGATGGAAATATTCCGTCAACCAAATGTCATCATCTCTACATACAATGTGCGCACAAGGTATGCCGTCTTCAAACGACGTCAGGGGCATTATAGACCAATTGAATTCCGTGATCCGCAAATAACGATTCATTTCCAATTATATATATTCGTGGATATCACTCCCTCACTCACAGCCAGCCATCACTAACCACTACAGCAAAAAGCCAAGCCTCTTTTCTTGTTGAGCTAATTCTCGTGATCATCGCTAGTGAAAAATGGGCAGGAAGTTCTTCGTCGGCGGCAACTGGAAATGCGTGAGTCTCCGGTTCTCATAGAACGATTGATTTATTCATAGTTTTTTGTTTTTTCAGCTGATCTCGTTTTCGATCTACTGTTTAATTTAATTAATTCATTTACTTATTTTTTGCCGTAGATTTAGCGTTGATTTATGTAGTATGCGTTCTGATTCATGTTAATTTGTTGGATCTCAATGCTTACAAATCGTACTGAGTAATATTTTTGTAAATATATTTCACTTGATCACTGATGTGAAATTGATACTATTTTGGCCTGATGACATACTGTTCGGAAGGGTTTGAGCACTAAAATTGAAAGCGGGATGTTTCTGTTCAGATCTGAACAGATATTTTCTTAATCGATGTGGCCAGAGCTCGATTCTACTGAGTAAATACACTGCTTGCGTTATTGATGAGATATTTTGTTTTGAATTTTGGATGTATTATGCTATTAGGTTTTTCATTTAGTTATATATCATTTAATCTTATGAAGACAAATATTACAACTTCCTCACACTTCGTATTCTGTTTCTCTCTTTGGAGATATATACTTTTGGAAGTTCGGTTCTAGTATCTATGGTGAATCGAGTAAATGCATGCTATTTTCTTCATAGTTTTTGGGGGACTGGTTGCTTGATTATCAGTTATATTACCATTATGTGAGCTGTTTTTGGTTATTAAGTAATTCTTTCCAATTTTTATGCAGAATGGGACTACCGAAGAAGTGAAGAAGATTGTGTCAATGCTTAATGATGCTCAAGTGCCATCACAAGATGTTGTTGGTGAGTATACATATGCTGTTTGCCACACATTCTTAAGCTTCTAGTCGATGGATTCGTACAGGGTGAAAGAAACAAAATAGCTATGATTTTGCTCCTACAAATTTCTCTTATAGTTTAGTACACACAATCATTCTTCTTTTGCTTGTATGGCTATCAATAAAGTGTCTGTGTGTCTTGTTTTGCTCATTTCACCTGATATCATGTCTGCTAAATCTTCTCTTTTGAAGTTAGCAGAGACAAAACACTTTGCATATTTTAATTGTTTTCATGTTAACTTTTGAATAGTCATAATTTTTAAGTTGGTCCCTTTCTTTATGAGATCACATAGATTATTGAAGGCTGAGATTATTATAGCAAACATCGCGGAAAGTAACTATCTTGGAGGAAACAGGATACACTGCTATATACATTCAATTGAAGCTCTAGTATGAGATAGGTGGAAAACTGAGAATTAGCAAGTTTATATACATTCATGTATCAACTTTGTAGGGAAAATAACTAAGCTCCTTGTCGATTTACAAATGGTGAAATATCTTTCATGTGTGGAGATTGGTTTTTCCATCATTTAATTGTTTGATTTCATGACCTTTCCCTGCAGAGGTGGTTGTCAGTCCTCCATACGTGTTTCTTACCTTGGTAAAAAGTTCTCTGCGACCTGATTTCCACGTTGCAGCACAAAATTGTTGGGTTAAGAAGGGGGGTGCTTTCACCGGTGAGGTTAGGTAAGCTTTTATCTATGTAAAGGTTTTGTTATTGCATTTCTAGCCTATTCAAGAGTTTAAGAAATCTTGGTCCATAAAGCTTTTACATTATGCTACTTGAGTAACTTGTAAGAAATTGTCCAAGGCCCATCCTTTGCTGACGTAAATGCTTGTGATCCATAACCTTTCCAAATAAAACCAACACAATCTTTCACAGTGAAGTTGTTTGCTTATGGTTGTGTTTACAAATATGAAATTTTCTCATTCTGTAGTGCTGAGATGCTAGTCAACCTGGACATTCCTTGGGTAATTCTTGGTCACTCTGAAAGGAGAGCTTTGTTGGCCGAATCAAATGAGGTAACTTCCCGTTAGCTTTATTCTGAGAGATTCTGTGTGCTATTGGTTTGGAATGCTTTTCTCACAACTTCTTTTCATGTAATGTACTACCACTTCCAGTTTGTCGGAGAGAAGGTTGCATATGCACTTACTCAAGGTTTGAAGGTAATTGCCTGTATTGGTGAGACTCTTGAACAGAGGGAAGCTGGATCAACTATGGATGTTGTTGCAGCACAAACTAAGGCCATTGCAGGTATGTAGAGAACCTGTTCCCGCAATAGAGCAAAGTTGTATTCTGGGTAATTTATTATATAGTTATGTTTTAAACTAATTTCCTTATGCAGTATTCTCTAGATTAACATATAATTGAATTATCTCAGATCATTGTATCCTTGGGCTTTGTTCATGTTCAACTCAGCTTGATTGTTGGATTATCCTTAATAATATATTTGATGGTCCTTCTTGCTAGCCGTTTACTTTCCTTGTCCTATTAGCTCATAAATATTCTTATATATATAAAAAAAAAAAAAGCTCATAAATATAAGTTGCAACTGACCTGATTTACTGAAATGGGGTTTGAAGTCATATTACATGTCTCAGTTTTGGTGTAATCATCGTTAAGTTGGGAACCTATTTGTGTTCTCTTCTCACTTTTAAAATTGACGGTCATCTTGGACGTAATCTGTCATTTTCTTCTGTATTCCCAATCTGTGTGCAGTTCTATACTTGCCAAGTATATCGTGCCATTTATCAAGTTCCTGTCTCTAAATACTGAAAAGTATTTACTAAGTTATTTTACATTAGAATGTTTACCTACATATTTGAACGTGGTGCACTTTTTTTGCTTTTTCAATGGATATTTTTATATTTTCTTATTTTCATTTCTTCTTAATGTTCTTTTACTTGCATTACAGAAAAGATTTCTGACTGGACAAATGTTGTCTTGGCTTATGAGCCTGTCTGGGCTATTGGAACTGGAAAGGTTGCCTCTCCTGCTCAGGCTCAAGAAGTAAGTCTCTTCTCTTCTGCAATTGTGATTTTCTTCTCTTCTGCAATTGTGATTTTCAACTTTTATAATTTAGAGTGACAGTAAGATATTGAGCACAACCTTTGCAAGTTTAATGTAACTCGAACATATCTTGTTGCCTTAGGTACACGCCGAGTTGAGGAAATGGCTCCAGGCAAATGTAAGCCCTCAGGTTGCTGCTTCTACCAGGATTATTTATGGAGGTAACAACAGCTTAATTACAATGATTAATGATAAGGATAATATTATTATGAACATTTTCTTTTTACCATTGACCAAGCCTTTAGATAGCTTGTGATAGAGTAAAGAGTAAAAAGAAAATAACGTATATATTGAAATAGGGAAAATACACAGAATTCCGGGAATATTATCCCGACAGACTAGCTGCCCAGCTCTAAGCCGATCGAAGAAGATGACTAACTTTCTGAATGCCTCTCATTGTTCCAATCTCCCCTTATTTATAATCCATTATACTAAAATCTAGCCCTTTAATTAAACTACTAGTATCCCCAAGAATCTGCTGCTAAATAAACTCTAAATATCTTTCCCCAAATCTGCCCCTACTTTCCTTCTGCGAGTGTAAACCAAAAATGGCCGAGATTGATTGGCTCTATCAATTGCCTCCCCATTCAAAACAGCCTTGTCCTCAAGGCTAAAGCTCGGAAACTGGCCCCTGAAATCAGTGTCATCCATCCAAGTTGCCTCTTCTTCTGCTCGACCGTGCCACTTGACCAACACTTGGCAAACCTGATTGTCGTCCCTCCACACCATGCGGGATTGAATTATGCGTTCTGGTGCAAATGTTTGTGCATCAGTGGCTAAATGAGATGGTAAGGTATTTGAAACAACATGGTTTCCAGCCACTGGTTTAAGTTGAGAAACATGAAAGACTGGGTGTATGCGAGCTGAATTTGGCAAGCGGAGGCGATACGCAACCGCTCCCACCTTCTCAATAATTTCAAAAGGCCCATAGAACCGAGGGGCTAACTTAGGATTTTCTTTGCGCAATAAAGAACTTTGTCGATGAGGGCGCACCTTCAAGAGTACCTTGTCCCCAATTTGATAACTGACCTCCCTCCGATGTTTATTGGCTGCTCGTTGCATTCGTTGTTGTGCACGTTCCAAGTTGCTCTTCAATTGCTTCAGCATTTCATCTCGTTCTAGCAGTTCATCAAGAACAGCCTTAACACGAATTTCTCCCGGAAGGAATTGAAGTAATGTTGGTGGTGGACGACCATAAACACTGAGAAAAGGTGTTTGGCCTGCTGCTGATTGGAAATTTGTGTTGTACGAATATTCCGCCCAATGCAGCCATTTCCCCCATTGTTGTGGTTGTTCTGAAGCAAAGCACCGTAGATAAGTCTCCAGGCAGCGATTTAAGACTTCTGTCTGTCCATCTGTTTCCGGGTGGTAGGCTGAACTCATTTTTAATTTTGTTCCGGAGGCCCGAAAGAGTTCTGTCCAGAAATTGCTCATGAAGAGCGGATCTCGATCCGAGACAATTGATCGAGGAATCCCATGCAGTCTCACTATTTCTTTAGTGAATAACTCAGCCACCCGTTTGGCCGTGAAAGGGTGCTTGAGCCCAATAAAATGCCCATACTTAGTGAAACGATCTACTACAACCAATACACAGTCGAGCGCGTGGGAGCGTGGAAGGCCCGAGATGAAGTCCAGGCTTATATCCTCCCACACTTGTGATGGAATGGGCAGCGGCTGCAAAAGCCCAGCTGGGGAGAGGGTCTCATATTTATTTTTTTGACATATCAAGCACTGGGCGACAAACTGTTGTACTTGCTTCATCATACCTTTCCAATACACACTGCCAGCTAGCCGGCGATAAGTCCTATAAGCACCCGAGTGGCCCCCTGACGGGGTAGAGTGGAATTCCTCAATCAATCTAGTGGTCCATGAAGCTGAACGTGGTACCACAATCCGTCCATTGAAAAACAGATTGTCGTTAATGACCGCAAAAGGCCCTTGATAGTTGCTGTCAGTTTTTAGTCGCTGCACAATCTCTTGTATCTCCCGGTCTTCACTCGTTGCTAGCTTAAGAGACTCCCAATCAACCCATTGGGGAAGTGAAATTGCAGATATTTCAGCATCTTCCTCTTGCCTAGATAAGGCATCCGCAGCCCGATTAGTTGCCCCTGTTTTATAAATAACTTCAAAATCATACCCTATAAGCTTGGCCACCCAATTTTGTTGTGCTGGTGTAGTGATTCGTTGCTCTAACAGATGTCGTAAGCTTCGGTGGTCGGTGCGAACCTGAAATTTTCTCCCAATCAAGTAAGGCCTCCAATGTTGGATGGCGAGCACCAGGGCCATTAATTCTCGCTCATAGGCAGACTTCGTTCGGCCCTTCTCGGAGATAGCCTTGCTGTAGAAAGCAATGGGACGACCAGACTGCATTAGCACTGCTCCTACCCCTCGTCCAGAAGCATCGCATTCTATCACAAATGTTCGGGAGAAGTTGGGCATGGCCAGAACTGGGGCTGATGTTATGGCCTGCTGTAAACCACGAAAGGACCTCTCAGCTTCTTCATTCCACTGGAGGCTGCTAGAACAATCCTTTTTAAGAAGCGCTGTTAGTGGCTGAGCTAGCTTCCCATAATCTTTTATGAACCGCCGATAGTAACCTGTTAGGCCTAGGAAGCCACGCACTCCTTTGACCGTTTTTGGCACCGGCCAACGTAAAACTGCTGTTATTTTGTTGGGATCCATCTGGACTCCAAGCTCAGATACCATGTGTCCCAGATACTCCACCATTCGCCGTCCAATGGAGCATTTTTTTCGGTTGACTACGAACAAGTTGTTGCGCAGTATATCCAAAACTTCTCTTAGATGGTTCAAATGTTCAGACCATCCAACGCTGTAAATTAATATGTCATCAAAAAATACTAAAACAAACTTACGTAGGTAAGGCCGAAAAATATCATTCATTGTCGCTTGGAACGTTGCCGGCGCGTTTGTTAACCCAAATGGCATTACCAGGAATTCATAGTGCCCTGAGTGTGTTCGAAATGCAGTCTTTGGGACATCTTCTGGAGCAACTCGAATCTGGTGGTATCCGGACCGAAGGTCAAGCTTGCTAAAAAATTTTGATCCATGCAGTTCGTCTAACATCTCTTGGATGACAGGAATTGGGTATCTATCTGGAATAGTGACTTTATTCAATTCTCTATAATCTGCACAAAATCGCCAACTTCCATCTTTTTTTCGAACAAGTAAAACTGGGCTGGAGTAGGGGCTGCAACTTGTCTGTATTATTCCAGCAGCAATCATTTCGCTCACTAGTCTTTCTATCTCCTCTTTCTGCATATGTCCGTATCGATACGGCTTCACATTTACCGGTGTGGTACCTGGCTTAAGAGGAATTCTATGGTCTGAAGAGCGATGTGGGGGAAGGAACTGAGGTTCTCCAAATACTTCAGAATACTGACGCAACAATTTCTGGAGATCGTTCTCTTGCTGAAAATTTAGTTCACTTGATTGCCCTGCTGCTAGAGGTGCGTTGTCTATTGCCCATAGAACAAGGCAAAACTCAATATCCTCCAATTTATGTAAAGAGGCAGCAGAAATTGTGCTCCGGATCCACGCTGGATTTCCCCTTAGGACCACCGTCTCATTGCCCCAAGTGAATTCCATCGACAATTTTGCCCAATTGGCACGTACATCACCTAACAGTGACAACCATGATACACCCAAAATGATGTCGATTCCTCCTAGAGGAAATACATAACATTTGATTGAGAAGCTAGCAGGTCCCAGCTCAATCGAGATGTCAGGACACTCTCCAAATGATTCTGTTTGTCGCCCGTCCCCAAGTCGGACTTTGAAATTGGATCTAGGGTTTATGTTTAGCCCCAGTCGCCTTGCTGCTTGGTCGGAGATGAAACAATGGCTAGCTCCACTATCGATCATCACCAAGACATCCACCCCATTGATCTTGCCCATAAGTTTCATTGTTTGGAACCCATCAAAGCCGGCAGCTGCAGTTTGAGATAACTCCAAGTGTTGGAGTCGTGTCTCATCAGGGGCCTCTAACGCTTCCACCGTCTCTCCCACTCCTGAACCATTCAACTCCGTATCATCTTCATCCTCGCTGCCAATGAGTATTCTCAACGTCTTGTGTGCGCAATTATGAAGAGGATGGTAGGGTTCTTTGCACTTGAAGCACAAGCCACGAGCTCGAAGATCAAGGAACTCTGAGTGTGACATTTGCCGTGTTCCGCGGTTTCTGTTTGTGTGTGGATCTTGCTTGGCAGCATCAAAATTAACCCTTGGAATGTTGGGACGAGAAATTGGACCAGTCCCCACTCTATTTGTTACTTGAGCTTTATTTCCTTCTTGTAGGGCTGCTGATTTTTGTGGGACTGAGCCCATGTTGCTAGTGCTAAATCCCTGTCTTATTCTCCAGCCTTTATTTCGAGAGTATAATCCCGCTTCAAGAGCGAGTTCTTGTTCGATCTCTCTCGCCAGGTGCATGGTGTCAAAAATCTCGACAGCATCTTTCGATCTGATTCTTACCCTAATCTCATCACGTAAGCCATTGAGAAATAATCCCAAACATTGTGATTCGGTGATTCGTGGGACCAATGCCATTCGGGACGCAAAGTCATCAACATATTCATCCACGCTGCTAGATTGTCTGGTGGCAGCAAGAGCTTCAAACGGATTCGCCAAGGGATTTCCTCCGTATCTCCTCATTAACTCATACGTCAATTGATTCCAAGTCATCTTGGGAGATCGGTCGATCATCCAACGGACCCAATGTAGGGCCGCTCCTTCCATGCAGACCAGGGCTAATTCGACTTTTAGCTCCTCTTTTGTTCCCTGGATCCGAAAGTACTGCTCGGCTCTTGAGATCCAAGCGATTGGGTCCCCACCACTGAAATTCGGGAGCTCAACCCTTTTAGCAGAGAGTTGATACTCGTTGTGGGATGATCCATAATTTGGTGGCTGATTGAATGGTAAAGAGCCACTGTTTCCCTCACCGTTGTCGATAGCTTGGAAGTTGCCACTGGATTCCTCAACAAATTTCCCTTTTGATAATATGGCCAGCACCTCTTCTATCCTGCTGTCCAGATGTTCTAATTTCTTCCGTTGATGGGCTAGATCTTCTGTTATAGTTTCGACACTCTTCTCTACCATATCCATTCGGTTCTCCATTCTGGTATTGGTCATCTTTTTTTTTTTTTTTTTTTTTTTTTTTGGTCGGCAGGTCGGACCAAATTGATAGAGTAAAGAGTAAAAAGAAAATAACGTATATATTGAAATAGGGAAAATACACAGAATTCCGGGAATATTATCCCGACAGACTAGCTGCCCAGCTCTAAGCCGATCGAAGAAGATGACTAACTTTCTGAATGCCTCTCATTGTTCCAATCTCCCCTTATTTATAATCCATTATACTAAAATCTAGCCCTTTAATTAAACTACTAGTATCCCCAAGAATCTGCTGCTAAATAAACTCTAAATATCTTTCCCCAAATCTGCCCCTACTTTCCTTCTGCGAGTGTAAACCAAAAATGGCCGAGATTGATTGGCTCTATCAGCTTGTTAGTGAATATTCCTAATCGAGCTTTGTTACAAGCTATTTATGAACAAACCATTCAATGTTTAAGATCTGTTTGTTTATTAATGAGCTAAAAAAAAAAATTCAGACTCTCTCTACTTAATAAATGAACATAAAGGAATGCTAACCAAGCTCAAACACGAGCTATTCACCGCATTCTCAAGGAAACAAGCTTCCAAAGTTTCTTTTCTTTCTTCCTTTGTTTTGGTGATTAGCCTAAACCTCAAAGTAATTTTTTGTTATTATCCCTTAAAATGTAGTTTTTTTTTTTTGTTCCATTAATTTTCCATTAGAAGTCCTTGTTAGGTGACGTCACTCTGTTCCAAAGCACTTTTGGGCATTGTAACACCTGTAGGAAGGCAATATTTATTTTTTCCTTTCATGTGAAGTGTTAAAAGTATATAATTCACAGCACCCTTGTAAATCTTAACTTGCTTGCTTGACCATTGTGTGCACTAAATTGCCATCTCTGGTATGTGTGTGCAGGATCTGTGAATGGTGGCAACTGCAAGGAATTGGCTGGACAGCCCGATGTTGATGGATTTCTAGTTGGCGGTGCTTCTCTAAAGGTAGTCATAGCTCTTCCTTCTATTCGCTCGATAATTTTCTGACCATCCAAATGATGATATGAATTTTAATTTTTTTCTGTGCAGCCTGAATTCATTGATATCATCAAGTCTGCTGAGACAAAGAAGAATGCTTAAGTTTCCCGAACGGACAGTGGGTCAATTTTTGAAGCCTTTGATAGGGGAGATGTAATAATACTGTTACCTCGATTGACTTGGAAACCTTGTTGTGCAATTTTACCCATTTCGCCTGCACTTTGAAAGTTGCCTTGAGTGTGCTAAATGCTAATAAATCTGGGGACCTTTCCTCTGTTATTTATTTTATTGGCTTCCTTGACATAGGCTGCACCACAGCTATTCTTTTATTGCAAGTGTGTCGGCTTTACATAGAGTTGGATGGATTACAACATGTGGAATGTCCAATTTTCTTCAGATCAACTTATTCCCCAATTTTAATTCACGCCTGAATTTTGATTGTTCAGACATGTTCGATGTAGTAGTTCAGCTGGGTTTGGTATGCTGTTCTTGCACTGGGTATTACATAGTGAGACTTGATGAACAGTAAGAATTTGTTACTAGAGGTGGCCAATCCTGCGAGCCTCGTAATAATATGGTTTGATTAAGGATTTGATCCAGACACGACCTGATAAGCTGATCGATGATCTTACAACGCCAGCTTAGACATGATCCATTGAAGTTTCGAACTTTTCCCTTTTTAGTTGAGTGAAAAGTTCATCGTCACTATAAGAAAGTAAATATAAATAATTCACAAAAGTAGTTGGACAGCACTATAATGGAAACTTTAACTTTTTATGTGTGGCTACAGAAATACATACACGTTTTGGTAGGTAATATAATATGGATATTGCTTGCTACCTCAAAATGCACACACATGTGAAGCTGTGAGCCTTTCTTACAAACGAGATAATATAAGTATGTCTGTCACTGTATAGCAACTCATAACTCACAGGCACAACTGTCTAATATAAGTATGTCTGTCACTGTATAGCAACTCATAACTCGTAGGTACAACTGTGGACACCCAAAAAGCAAAAAAGGAGAGAGAGAGAGAGAGAGAGGACAAAATATTCAACTCTACTTTACAATGTTCAAGTCAATCTATTAGAACTTTTATTATCTGACTTCTAAAAGAATTCATATTATGATTCAATATCACAATCTTCTGGGTTGTGACGTGTGTCACAATTAAACATATAGTAAAAGGTGATATTTATTTTGTGTTGTGATAAAGTATATTATTTTTGACATGTCAAATTAATATGTTTAGTAAAATTTTGTTTGTATTATTATATTATGAGAGATAAAGATTTGTGAATTTAATAATTGGTGATGGATTATTATATACATATATGCTAAATGAATGTCAAAATAAAGATCTTAAGAAGAGAATTAATATGATATAATTTTTATAAAAAATGGATTTGAAATAAAAAAGCTATAAATATTTAAAAATTTTGGGTGAAAAAATATGTATTGAATAGTTTTATTGAGAATGACAAAAGAAGAGAGAAAAAAAAAGAGGTGTAGAGTAGGTAGGATTGTTGATGGAACAATCACAACCCACAATCTTATAATCAAACACGGATTGGGTTGTAGCACAACCCACAATCGATCGTGCCCAACTTAGTACAAACATACCCTAAAGTTAAGGAACCAAGTACAAAGTTATATATTTGGAGACTATATGTAAAAATAAAAGTTCGATGGATAAAGTAAAACAAATTTACTGTTACCCAAACATAGCATCGAACTATTTCAAAACATATGCGAAATATTTATAGAATAACCATAATCATCTAAAATCAATTTTAAATTCTAACAACTTAACTTAAAGTAAATCAAATCGACTAATCCAAAATTGTGAAAACATGCTGCAAACACTCCCTTAATTGGATCAGTCGACACACACACACACACAAACAACTTGCAAATACTTTAAGAAAAAATGCATGCTCGCCTAATTTGGACTCAAGAAAGTCGTCTATTGTCACAAGTCTTGATTTTGCACTTTCAGAAGATCCATATTTTCTCTTTATATATCTTTCTCTGATGTCATTGCCAATGTGTCACGCCATCACTTTTGGATATTTGTCCTAATTATATTATACTGTTATATATAACTTTTTATAATTGCCGATTGGCTATATTTTTATAGATTTTTTTATTCTTTCTTTCTTTAAATAATGTTTTGGAGATCTATTAAATATTTTTTAAAATTCCACGTGGTTAAATTTTCATTTTAATACATTATTTGTTTGATTTGTAGGGTTTTAGATTTTTTAAAAATATTCTTTTTAAATGTATTTAGTTATTTTAATATTAAAGAGTGTTCTATTCGTCTCGAGTTTAAAAATTCAAAAAACTTATTTTGATTATTTAAAAATTTCAAGTGCTATTTAAACAAAAAAATATTTAAAAATTGAAATTTGAAATGAATCAAAAGTTCATGGACAAATATGCACTCTTTCTTACATTTGCATAATCAAATTAGGAAAAGGGTGCAAAAGAAGAACCCTCATGTTTGGATCTAAGTGCAAAGATAACTTTGTATATCTTGGCATAAACTTAATTTTGAATTTTATGTTCGAATGTAGATTTAATCTTTTATTTTATTATATATTTTATTTTTATTTTAAAATAATCACACATCATATGTATACGACGAAATCACTAATTAATATATTATATATATATTAAAAATAATAAAATAAATTAAAATTCATAAAAATAATCCTAAAATATTTTTCTTCAAGCGCAAATATGACATGTAGTATTATAATGAGTTGAACCTCCATTTATTGTTTATTAGTTTCTTTTAAAATGTTACTTTTATTAAAAAAATAAAAATAAAGAACACTACCAAACATTCCCTTAGTTTTATAAGGTAATCTGTATCTAAACCCGTTGACAAGCTTTAGCACTGACCCATTAATGCCTGAAAAGTGGAGGCACCCAAATGGCGATTTGTCCTCTTGTTAAGGTTCCCAAGAGATAAGGCTTCTCTACTTCGTCTTTTCTTCCCTCCATTTACTACCCCCAACCCCCCTCCACTCCACATGCTGCATGTATACATACACAAACGTGTATCTATATATGCATGTATATGCGGCCAAGTTGCAGAAATAAAAGACTAGTAATAATTTAAGAGGCCATTGAGAAAAGTCAGCCCTTTTAGGCGTCGAGAAAGTTTTTGAAAAATAAGAAAAAGGTATAATATTAATAGCTTCTCGTGATGCCCACCCAACACTTATATATATTTTCTGTGTTCTTTTTGATTTTATAATTCGTTCACACTTTTGGGTTTGGCAGTTGTTGAATTTTGGAGGTTTCTTCACCGGACTTTCATCAAACAGATTTCCTGGGGGGGTGTTTATGTGAATTCTCAGTCCCATTTTTGATCGAAGAAAGGGCTGTTGCGGACAAGAGCTTCTCATCTGTGTCTGATTTATGGGTTCTTGTTGCAGTGTCAGAATTAGGGCGGATAGTCCTCGCCGCGATGGTTAGTGAGCTCATTCTGCGTTTTGAGATGATTATTTACTCTGTGTGTGCGTGTGTGATTTCTTGAAAATGTGCAGTTTCGTCTTTTGAGTGGTGATGATCCTATTTTGTTCGCTGCTTACTGTTTTGAGGATGCCTTTTCATGCGTTGTTTTAAGGATATCCAATTTTGTCTGTTCAATAGGTGAAAAATCAGTGCCTAAAAGTTGTTGTATACTGCTCCTCCATCCCCAAATAAGACAGTTTAATCAGTACTTTTGTCTTAGGACATTGCCCATCTGTGCATCAGTGCATGCTTAAATGAATCTCTCTCTCTCTCTCTCTCTCTCTCTCTCTCTCTCTCTCTCTTGTTTAATAAGGTTATAGGCTTGTATTTTGAGGCAGATATATTCTTAAATAAAGTTATGTAGATCATGCTCAGATTGAGTTAACTTTGCAGTCAGGCTGGAGTAGAATGTACTCAATGTGGAAAATTTCATATTATCTAATCTGTAATCTACTCAGGCTCTCCATTGTTCTTCTAATGTAGTGAAGATATAACAATTGTCCTTGCAGGAATAAGTTCTAGATATGTTAGCACTGACGGGAGAGACACGAGCAGCAGGCGCTCGTCTTTCTCAGCCCCAATGACCCCTCGTAGTGAGGGCGGAATTCTGGTTTCATCAAATTTGAACATCTTCGGATTTAATGATCTTCGGACAGCTACTAGAAATTTCCGGCCTGATAGTGTGTTGGGTGAGGGTGGCTTTGGCTCCGTGTTCAAAGGGTGGGTTGACGAAAACACGTTCAAAGCTGCTAAGCCAGGGACTGGAATGGTTATTGCTGTAAAAAGATTGAATCAAGAAAGTTTCCAAGGCCACAAGGAGTGGTTGGTAAGTACTGTGATTAATCAAGTTTGTTAGCATAGGTTGTCTATTCTTTAAGGCAATCCAACAAAAATGAACATTATGTGAATATTCCCCCTTGTTTTTGTCGTCAATTTCAGACTGAAATCAATTTTCTGGGACAACTATACCATCCTAATCTGGTGAAATTGGTTGGTTATTGCCTGGAGGATGAGCATAGGCTTCTAGTTTACGAGTTTATGCCTCGAGGCAGCTTGGAGAATCATTTATTCAGGAGTGAGTTGATTTAATTCAAGCAGTTATTAATCAAATGAGAGAGTGATTGCTGGTGTGGACTTAT
This sequence comes from Caryopteris x clandonensis, assembly GCA_028749325.2. NCBI lineage: Eukaryota > Viridiplantae > Streptophyta > Magnoliopsida > Lamiales > Lamiaceae > Caryopteris > Caryopteris x clandonensis. The sequence continues at coordinate 1,900,343 of JAPYKT020000027.1, read as the reverse complement.
CCTTATGAACGTTTTTAGGGACGGCTCACTTCCAGCCATTATCTTGGAACCTACGGATGAAGGTTGCTCTTGGTGCAGCAAAGGGGCTTGCATATCTTCACAGCCCCGAAGCCAGGGTCATTTATCGCGATTTCAAATCGTCCAACATCTTGCTTGATTCGGTATAATAATAAATATTCTTATCACCTAGTTGTCTGGTTATTACTTTGTTAAAGAGAGTACAATTGTATGTAATCCTCTTATAAATTTTACTTGGTGGACTGACAGGGCTATAACGCAAAGCTTTCTGATTTCGGGTTGGCCAAGGATGGCCCGATGGATGGTAAAAGCCACGTATCTACGAGGGTTATGGGTACCTACGGCTATGCAGCTCCTGAATATATGGCCACAGGTATATGATCTTCCCTATTCACTGTTCAGGAGGAATGTTACCCTGCGCACGCACCTTTGATGTGGCGGTGAGGCATGAATGCCATATCAGCAGGGTCCACGAGGAGCGTGGAGGGTAACATCTCCTTTGCTTTTTTAGAATCATCGATTAAAGGTTCTTGTCTACATTCAATATACCGGATTGGATGCCTTTCTTGCCACTATCATCATCTGATCCACATTGACATTCCTAATTTTGAGTCCTGCAACCACAAAACCTCTCATCTTAGAATCACCTGCTGCACCACTTTCGACTGTATACTTGCAATCCTCTCCTCCTCCCATTTATCTCATTATTCTTTTGTTTATTGAGGGATTTTACCTGACCGTTCCTAACATTTCCTTTCACTCTGTTTTATCCAAGACAAATAATTTTTGCCAACTATGCTATTTATGTTTGGTGGTCGACTAAGGTGGAGCAGTCTGATTTTGATAGTACGGGTTGATGTAGGCAATAGAGGCGAGAGTTAACAAGCCGGGAAAAAAAATTCATGCAAGTTGTGGCTACAATTTAACCTTTTGCATTTCCATTAACCTTGAAAGACACTTTGAAATCCATTTTCCAATGTAAAGAGTTTGAATCCTAGCTAAATTAGGTCGTGTAGGTAAGTTGATAAGTGTATTATTTAAGTCAATTGTTCTTATTAATTTTTTTTTAATTTTTTAAAATATTTTGGTTCTGATCTTTTGGTTGGTTTTCTCCTATGAAGGCCATTTGACTGCCAGAAGCGACGTGTACAGTTTTGGAGTAGTCCTTCTGGAAATGCTGACAGGCCGACGTGTCTTGGACAAGAACCTCCCTCACGGGCAGCAAAACCTCGTCATATGGGCGAGGCCTTTCTTAGCCAGCAAACGAAGAGTGCTTCGTGTCATGGATGCCCGCATACAAGGCCAATACTCACCAAACGCAGCACTGAAAGCAGCAATTCTCTCAATTAAATGCCTAGCTATCGAGCCAAAGCACCGGCCCACCATGAAGGAAGTTGTGAAAGCGTTGGAACAACTTCAAGACACGGGCTGTGTCAAAATCGATGATGCAAAGAGACATCATGGGATGCGGGCAGGATATTCAGGCCGAAAGGCGAGCTCTTATCCGAGGCCTTCGCATTCCCCTGTTGTTGCTTGAGAAATGGTGAAGGAGAGAGAGAGAGTGAGAGAGGGAGAGAGAAATGTAGTTGTGTTTATATGTTGAAAAGCAATGGGGAAAAAAGCACCGATGGTGAGTGCAAAATGGTATGGGGGATCTTTTGTAAGTTTATTTGGTTGCACCATCACTTTTGAGATACTTTGTACAGTCATTCTTTTGTGAGTTATTCTGCAAATACTATTAACTCTACAATCAATTCATAAATTGGAATCTCTTTTGTTTTAAAATACATTTCGTCATACAAATATTTGCTATTACGTTTGCCATGTTTTGGTAACGTTCGGAAACTAAATTTGAGAATTATTTGCTATTACGTTTGCCATGTTTTGGTAACGTTCGGAAACTAAATTTGCATTCTCAAATGAGAAGCAAAAAAAAAAGACGAAAGTCCCAAAAAAGTCATGTTTCAAAGATAATTTTTATTTAAATAAAAATTATCTTTGAAACATGACTTTTTTGGGACTTTCGTCTTTTTTTTTTTTTTTTTTTTTTTTTTCTCATTTGAGAATGCAAATTCATGGCAAACATAATAGCAAATATTTGTTAACATAAAAGTTAATATTTCAGAAAAGCATACATCTCTCTATCTCCACGTTGGGGAAGCACCGGTGTCCAAGTGTCAAGTCCCGAGAAAGTCAAAATAGATCCAAAAGGGGGATTCACCAGGCTTGATCGATTCCCTTTCGTCTCTGTTCGGGAATTTGCTTCTCTACTAGCCGAGCCACACCAATTTGGTATGTATGGAGGAGGAGATTCCATTGAAACAGTGCCAATTCCAATAGACTTATTTGAGGGTTCCATTGGCGTGCATCCAGTAGGAATTGAACCTACGAATTCGCCAATTATACGCAAAAATTTATAATTCTTAAAATATAATATATTGATTTGATTTGCCAATAAAAAATTATAGTGTTATAAAAATACGAGTTTTTAATAGGACAAATAATATATTAATTATTAGTTAGGATATATCTAATTTATATAATTTTCTATCGATTAGTATCAATCCCGTGTATTTTTTGCACTCATAGATTATTAATCCACACTTAGAACATATATTATATTCTAATTTTATATTTGAGAAAATTATTATATTCTATTTAATTAACACACATGTCATTTGTCACATAAAATTGTAATAATAACATAAATTTGCAATACTTCCCATTCCAATCATGTTAAGATTAAATAGTAATTATTAAATCTCTTATTTTAATTTAATTAATACACTTTATGTGTTTAATATAAATAAAACATAAAATAAAAATTGATAACCTTGCATGTTCATTAACTTCAGCCTTCACCGTTCAACTAAAGAATTCACTGTAACAGTAGGAGTTGAACGTTTACCACAAAAAGGAAAACAGATAATCTTAACCAGTAAATTTCCGATTTCTTGAATATGGAATGAGAAAAACTCATCTTCCAAATGTGTGAAATGCTGAAGTTGGACGGTCAATGCATTACTGAGGAATGAGATTATTTGTTTGTTCGTCTTACATGATTTTAGATTTTGGTTATGATGATAATCCGCCAACTTGAAATACTACATAATTTACACACCACACGGTCGAAGATATTAGGGAACTTTTACTGTTTTTACCATGCAGGTAACCTGCTTGATGAAATTCCTAAGCCAGCGAATGTCTCTGTTCACCGGATCATGCGCAACCTTATACACCAAAATCGCCAGGGGAAAGCACTTAATGTGTTCAAGACACATCTTCAAACGGGTCTTTCCGGAATTGATGATTTTGCGGTTGTATCTGCCTCTAAGGCCAGTCTTGGACACCCAAAAATTGGATATCAAATTCATGGATTTGCAGTAGCTTCTGGTTTTATGAATTATGTTTCCGTATGTAATTCCCTGATGAACATGTACTGCAAATCGCGGGATTTAAGGAGGGCCTTTTCTATATTTAAGAACTTGAAGAACCCTGATACTGTTTCTTACAATACAGTCCTAGCAGGGTTTGAAGACAAAGAAAGTGCGCTTGTTTTCGCTCGTGGGATGCATTCAGCTGGGATTGCGTTTGATGCAGTTACTTTTACTAGTGCGCTCCCCCATTGTGCAGATGGTGAGGAGTTCGATTTTGGGATTCAATTGCATTGCCTTGTTTTTAAGTTTGGTCTGATGGCAGAGATTTTTGTTGGGAATGCACTAGTTTCAATGTATTCAAAATGTGGGAGAGTCATGGATGCTGACAAAATGTTTTGTGAAATGCCCCATAAAGATTGGGTTTCTTGGAATGCCATCCTCTCAGGCTATGCTCAAGAGGGTAGTTATGGGTTGGAAGCTATTTTGGGATTTATTGAGATGGTGAGAGGAGGCATGAAACTTGATCATGTTTCAATCAGTAGTGCAATTTCAGCTTGTAGTCAAGAGAGAAACTTGGATTTTGGGAAGCAGGTGCATGGTTTGTCAATGAAGAGAGGATATGGTAATCATGTTACAATTTGTAATGTTTTGATGTCATTTTATTCAAAATGTGGAATTGTTGAAGATGCAATGATGACGTTTCAGAATATTATTGATCGTAATGTAGTATCTTGGACAACGATGCTCTCCATGGATGAAGGGAATGCCGTCAATTTATTCAAGGAGATGATGAGAGATGAAATATGTCCAAATCTTGTCACATTTGTTGGATTGATTCGTGCAATAATAAAACACAGTATGGTGCAAGAAGGTCTAATGGTCCACGCATTCTGTGTGAAGTCAAACTTTCTTTCTGAAATTAATGTGGCAAATAGTTTCATTGCCATGTATGGTAATTTTAAGCTGGTGGAAGATTGCATTAAGGTTTTCGAAGAGCTTGACTATAGAGAGATCATATCTTGGAATTCTCTGATATCTGCGTATTCTCTGAATGGGATGTACCAAGATGCTTTCAAAATGTTCTTGTTGGCTTCATTAGAAATAACGCCAAACCCTTATACAATTGGTAGTGTCTTGCATGCAATTGCCTCATCAGAATCAATATCCCTTAGGCAGGGCCAACGATGCCATGGTTGTTTAACAAAATTGGGATTAGATAGTGATCCGGTTGTCTCAGGTGCACTTCTCGACATGTACGCTAAACGGGGGAGCATATCCGAATCTCAGAAAATCTTTTCTGAGATGAAACAGAAAAATGAAGTTTCTTGGACAACTATAATCTCTGCCCACTCTAGACATGGTGACTATGGAAAAGTCATGATGTATTTCAAGGAAATGGTGGTGGAAGGCTTGAAGCCTGACTCAGTCACATTCCTCTCTGTGCTGACATCTTGTGGCCACAATGGAATGGTTGATGCAGGAATCAAAATTTTTAATTCAATGGCTAATGATCATTCTGTTGAACCTTCTGGAGAGCATTATTCTTGTATAGTCGATATGTTAGGCCGGGCAGGAAGGCTGAACGAGGCTGAAGAGCTTCTGGGTCGTATACCTGGAGGGCCTGGGATATCTGTGCTGCAAAGCCTACTTGGGGCCTGCAGAATTCACGGGAATGTAGAGATGGCGATGAGGGTATCTGATTCTTTGATTGCCATGGAACCAAATGATTCAGGTTCGTATGTTCTGATGTCTAACTTGTTTGCTGAGAAGGGGAAGTGGGAAAATGTTGCGAAATTGAGGAGAATGATGAGGGATAGGAGAGTGACAAAAGAAGTTGGATTTAGTTGGGCTGATGTTGGCAATGTTGACGACTCATTGCATTTGCATGCATTTTCATCAGGAGACAAGACTCATCCCCTGTCCAAGGAAATCTATGTTATGGCTGAAATGCTGGGATCAGAAATGAAAAGAAGACGAGCAATGCTCACTGCCATCTGAATACAAGTCATGGAATGGAAGGACATTTGTTTTGCTGTGGTTGTAGACTAAAGCGATCATTTTACCCGATTTTGTATTTGGTAAGATGATGTGTAAGGTTTTGCGCGTCAATGAACTACAAAATATTTATTCGCCAAGCTAACGGCACGTGTACGATGTAGTTTATAGATACTAAAGAGCAAATTTGTATTCTACAAGGATCGGAGCTAATTGTAATTATGGAAATTCTTATATCAATAAAAGCGTAACATTTTAGTTGAGAGATACGTCCCTATATGACTATATCCAACTAAAATCACCAAACGACACCGTCCTGGCGAAACTGCAAAAAATCCAGAGTACACCACATCTCCAGGGGTATAGCAGTCTTTTCGTCCAAAAGCTGAGGTTTAAGCCAAGGGGTTTTTTCGTTCATCATATCTGCTGTTATCATCTTCCATCATCTCTCATTTCTCACTTCAAATTTCTATAGAGAACGAAGCCCATGGCTGCACTACGCCACGCGCCCCTCGCGCGTACCGTACAGTTTCGCGCGCTTACAATGGCCTGTAGCAGCAGTACCATAGATACCACCACCAGAGTTGCCCTGCCCCCCGTTAAAAATAACAAGCAAGATACACCGCGCGTGCTCCTCGGCATGTCGGAGATGGATCTACAACAACTCGCCATTGAACTTGGACAGGTATGCTTCAAATTAAAGATGGATAGACATTGTTTTTAAAGTGTTTTGGTGTTGGAATTCTTAATTTTGGTTCTATATTAGGAAAAGTATAGGGGCAAGCAATTGCATCATTTGTTGTACAAGAGAAAGATTAAAGAAATTCAGGATTTTAGTCAAGGTGGATACTTTTTTATACTTTTCTCCTTAATATTTTGTGATGCTGTACCCCATTCATATATGCAACCAAACTTTTTTATTTTTGTGAGAAGTGCCATTGGCGTTCAGGAATGAGCTGCAGGAAGCAGGCTGGAGTGTGGGTCGGTCTCCTATTTACAAGGAAGTCACTGCTGCTGATGGCACGGTTAAGGTGAAGCATTTACTGCTTTGTCCTGTGCTAGTTGTTGCTTTGTTGTACTCCTATATTAATGCACAATATGAAGTGATTGGAATGACACTATTCTTGTCTATGTTCATGCTCAGTATTGAGATATAGTTGGAAAAAAATATTCGAGATGTTTTTGGATAATACTTTTATTAAGCGTTGTGATTTAATTTGTATGTGATATTCTTAGTCTGAGTACTTGTAGTTACTCTAGTATGTTGTTCACACATTTCTGAATTTCAAGTCTCTTTTTTGGAATATATTTTGTTCCAGATAGATTCTTACTGTTAATATTAACACGGTCTCTCCATGTCTGTGTATGTGTTTGTGTGTACTGTGTAGAATCCCCCTATTGTCCAATATTCTCATCAGTACTCGTATCTCTTTCAGTTACTGATAAAATTGGAGGATAATAGGCTGGTGGAAACCGTTGGCATACCTGTTACGGATGTCAAAGGTTCAGTTCGACTAACTGCATGTGTCTCATCTCAGGTAACATTTCATGCCAAATAAAATTGCCTTTTTCCCATAGTTCATATATTTTAATGGGATGTTATTGGCACTTTGTTGATGCATCTTACTATTCACTCCATGTAATTGACCAGGTTGGTTGTCCGTTACGCTGTTCCTTTTGTGCCACTGGAAAGGGAGGTTTCTCGAGGAACCTTAAGAGCCATGAAATTGTAGAACAGGTTTCTTCATTTTACTTGCAAACAAACATTAAAATTTTGTTTCTGCTACATTTATAAAAAATGAGACCTTGAAGTATCCCAAAATACTCTAGTATGCTTGATTGGTTAGAGGCTCAAGGGTCTGCCACACACACAACTTGTCCTACTTATCCTTTAATCCGTAATAGATAGCAATTTGATAAATTCTTATGATCTGTTTGCTGTTCCATTTAGCTTGTTTTTTGTATGTTTTTCAAGGGGCTCATCATAACAACCACAGGGAGCTTGTTTTTGTATGTTTTTCCAATGGGCTCATCATAATAACCACAGGGAGACTCTAGCTTCTATAGTCACTTGAGGGGAGCTTATCACTAAACACAGCAATTTTATATACATTCAAGTATCGATAATCTTTTCTTCTACTTCATTCATCTCAATAGTGTGTAGAGAAGGCACTGAAAAGAAGAGGAATTGATGATTGGAATTGAGTTCTATAACTTGATCTCTTAGAACTTCTGTTATAACTTTTACTTCAATCGTATACAATTTCAAATATCTTCTTGAAAATGTGCGAGTTCAATTCCTGTGATTGAACAAAGAGCACTGGTTAATGATATCTTTTACTGAAGTAAAAGATGAAGCATGAATTGTTGATGGGGTACAATTTCAAGTAATCTTTTTGAAAATGTGTATTGACTTCTGTAACTTAAGCACTGTCTGAAGAGACTTTATATTGAAGTAAAAGGTGGGGCATGAATTTTTAATGGTGTACAGTTCACATATCTTTATAGATTTATAATTATGAAAGCTTTCTTTAATTATACGGTTTATTTGATACCTAAGTTTTCCAGGTTTTGGCGATTGAGGATATCTTCAAGCGTCGAGTTACAAATGTTGTGTTTATGGGTATGGGTGAGCCAATGTTGAACATGAAACAAGTTGTTGAAGCACACCGTTGCTTGAACAAGGTAGAGTGAGCATGGGAAAACTAAGAAGCACTTGTTTTACATTATTTACCAGTACAGCATGTTGGTGTATTTGTGCTAAAGGCTACTTTCTTGTGAATTTAATTTCTTGAAAAGGGCTAGCTGGTACTCATAAATTGTTTATTCTTTCATGCCATCTGTAGAAATCTTGAGTAATGCCTGTTTAACTGAACTTGGATAAATAGATGTATAGATTTAATTCTAAATCAAAATGAATATATAGTGAATATCAACTAAATGAGGTTTCTGAAAGATGATTCTCATAGTTATTCCATAATTTAAAAAAAAAAAAAAAAAGTTCTGATAGTTTACCCTGTAGATTAATGCATATACTAATATTTAATTGATATGGATACTCACATTGGTTCACGTTCTAAATTATCATGTATTCGAGTAACAAACTCACATTGGTGTTACAAAATGTGATCTTTTCCGGAGTTCAGGATATTCAAATTGGACAACGCATGATAACAATTTCAACTGTTGGAGTTCCAAACACCATCAGAAAACTGGCAACTCACAAACTTCAATCAACATTGGCTCTCAGGTAACACTTTCAGCATGCAAATTTCAAGCTATGCCATGCACTGATAGGTAATTTGTTAACTTTGACTGTGTTCGGTGGGTGGATTGGAACTTCAAAATCATACATTTAAGAACGTCTGTGTTTTGACTAACTTTAAAAGTAGGGTTGAACAAATTTAAAGCTCTTCTCAAGGATTCATTTATTTGATATCTGTAACTTATTATGTCATTGTTTATGAAGAAGTGAACTGATACTGGTGCTTAATATGTTACTCTATTTGTCTTCCAACTTCTACGATCAGTTTACATGCTCCGAATCAGCAACTTAGGGAAAAGATTGTTCCAAGTGCAAAGTCATATCCTTTGGATGCAATCATGAATGATTGCAAGCATTATTTCGTTGAAACGGGTAGAAGAGTATCATTTGAGTATACACTTTTAGGTACTCCAATTTGTTTTTATATTTTTGAAGTTTCATTTAGCAACACCACGCAAGAAAGCATGACATATAATGTGATATTTATTTTCTGCATCTTCATCGGCAGCTGGAGTTAATGATACAGTAGATCATGCATTAGAGCTAGCAGAGCTTCTCCACAAATGGGGTCCGGGATATCATGTAAATCTAATACCTTTCAATCCAATAGAAGGCTCAGAGTATCAGCGCCCCTATAAGAAATCGGTATGTCTCTTCTCTTCTCTCCTACATTATTGAATTAAAAATTGCATATTTACCATCAACTTTCTCTGCATTAGGACCTTCTACTTTCATTTATTGTTATTGAGTTCATATAATTTTTTTTTTCGAAGGACCTTGGGTCCGGTACTTTTAGTTTTGTTTGAATTAGGTCTTTGTACTTTCATTTGTAAAAGCAGAATCCTTCTAATTTTTTTTGCGTTAAGTTTTGGTCCTTTTATATGCCACGGACCAAATTTAAACAAGATTGAGAGTACAAGGATCTGATTAGAATCACATGAAAGAATAAGAATCCAATTTTTACAGATGGAAGTATAGGGACCCAACTCAAACGATGTCTGAAAGTACAGGAACCTGATGTTATAAATGATAGTAAAGAGTGCCAATTAAACAAAGAAAAAAAGAAAAAGAGAGAGAATACATCGCTTTTTGCAGGTTGACCATTAGATTCACCCTATAACTGATATACCCATCAATTGCTTCCCTCATGCAGGTTCTTGCATTTTCGGCTGCTCTAGAGTCTCGTAAAATTACCACCAGCGTACGTCAAACGCGGGGATTGGATGCAAGTGCAGCCTGTGGGCAGTTACGGAATGAGTTTCAGAAAACCCCATTGCTAGCTGGTGCCGATGTTGAAGAACCCCAACTAGAGATGGCCGTTGCTTCTTAATGCCTCAAAAATTTGCCCACAACGAGCCATGCTCCGATCCTCTCATTCTGTAAGACGCTCCACCCTCTTCTGTTTATGCGCAAGGAGTTCAGTGTGACGGGCTGCACCTTGAGTGAGGGCCTTCATCATTGGCATGAACACCGGGGGCAAATTGGTCTGCTAACAACTTGTGTAATTTGTTCTTTACCTATGCAGTAGTGTCTCCACTTTACTGTTAATTGTCCATATTCCAAATATGAAATTTTTATTTGCCAGTTGTAATAGAATGTTGCTTAAAATACATATTATTAAAATTAAAATAAAGGGTTAAACATAATTGTAGAATAAGGACCAATAATGTGGTATTTTATAGTAGATATTTGGTTTTAAAATTAAAAAAAAATTGATTTTTTTATAAAGCAATCAAACAATTTATTTTATTAAAATTATGAAGATGAATAATATATGGATTTAAAAATAAGAGTACAATAAAATACCATTGAATTATTCGGGCGTAAAAATACAGCTTATATTAGTAATAATTTTATACATATTATATCTGTATTTGTTTTAGATTATCTAAAAATTATAATATTAGTGTTTTTATATTGTTAACCTTTTTTTGGAAACCTTATATTATTTAACTATTTTTGGGAAACCTTATATTGTTTAACTTAAAATCATAATTTAACAATATGATGTTTTTTATATGGTCACAAAATAAATAAATGACCATTTAAATATGAAGTAATCATTAGGTTATTATAACATTTAATTTATTTTTATATAATATCTATTTAAAATAATTTAAAGCAAATATAATATCTAATTTTTATATTACAAGCTATATATATATATATATATATATGTGGGTATTTAACATTGAGTAGTATTTCTATAATTGCCGCAATATTTAATTTCTAATTATATGGCATCTACTTATTCTTATAAGTATTTTCTAAAATTTTAAACTATTTACTAAAACAAAGTATTATCCATACAATATTATATGGGATTAGTATAATGCATGTTATAAGCGTGTCATCATAAAATATACATATTTTTCAATAGGTTCTCAATGTATACAAAAAAACAAGATTATATTTGTACAAAACTCTTTTTTTTTTTTTTTTTTTTTTACTTTTATAATTTTGTTCTTTTAGCTTTTTAATTTTTCAAATTTGATTATATTTTAGTTGGAAATCAATTTTTTCACCAGATAATTGCACGTGCATTACATATGATTGCGTAAAATAGGATTTTTTTTTTCTGGCATGTTAAATGACGAGAGACACAATACCCTCATAAAAAATATGATATATAACACATTAAAATCGATTGTAGGGACCATAATTCACTAGGGAAAAATAAAAATTTCTAATTTTGACACAATTACAGGTGGCCAATGCAATTATTCGATGAAGATTTTGAATTTCTGTAAAGAAATCAAATGGAGTAAATAGAAAAATAAAGAACTGGCAAAATCGAGGTAAGATATTATACAAATATCATACACGTTTTTACGGATTAGTTGGGCCTAATTAGGGGTGACAATGTCCAGTGGGTCAAGTGTGGATTAAGAGTAGCCCAAAATCTTACAGGTCGTTTTATTGGGCCTGGGCTGAACTTGTACCAAAAACAATGGATTGGGCCCATTGGACTCGTGTATTGTGTGTGTGTATATATGCAGTAGAGTTGGGAATAATTTTTACATAAATTATAAAAACTATCTTTGAAATTTGACTCATTTCTACTAAAGTTTTCAAATGCAAATTCTCTTTGCAAATTGTATTTATTATTTATTATTTATTATTTAGTTGTCCGTGATTAAATTATTTTTCCAAAAAAAGGGAAACAAAACAGATGGTGCTATTTTGACGGAGAGATGTAAATGAAATAACAGACGAGCACCATTTTGAGAAATTACATTTATAGCCCTAAGTCCAATTTAGCCCTTTTCAGTCCCAAACGAACTCTGAAAGAGAGCGAAGCAGTCGAGCAGAACGATGGTGGGCCGAAGGGTCCTTTCCATGCTGAAGAACAGACCGGCGGTGCCGCCATCAACACCAGCTGCAGCACCGCCACCTGTGGAAGGGAGTAATGCAAAGTCGTGGGCACGTAAAGTAGTGTCGGGAGCATTGATTTGCTTGACAGGAGGCGTTGCCTTGAGCGCTATTGATGATCTAGTAATTTACCAGGGTTGCAGCAGGTTACTCTCTATCTCTATTTCATTAAGGATTGAAATCTATGCTAAAAGAACATCTGTTAGTTCTTTGTTTTGTGCCAATAAATGCGGTTGCTTTGCCGTAATTTGCTTCCTTTTATATTCCCCTGAAATTATACCGTCCAATGGCAGACGGCTGAAAACTTTATGCTACTTTGCTCTATTCTTCTAGGTTTATTGAATGTAGAAGAATTTTATGCTGAAATTGATATCTTGGATTCTTTTTCTACTCTAATATTTAATCTATATCATTTGATTTGATGTGTGTGGTTATTTAGATGCTGTGAAAATTGTTTGTGAGATCGCACTGTTTTATATTTAAAATAGTTCTGAAATGACTTTATAGGTGATCGGAGTAGAAACTCAACAGCCTATTGAACGTGTACACTAGGAACACAGTAATTGGACGATTCACTGGTTTAATGTTCTTAAAAAATTATGAGGAACTTTCGAACATAAATTTCTGCTCTACATATGGTGTCTTTCAAAGTGTACGGGAGAAAAGGAGAGGGAAATTAGTGCAGCTCATTTGGCTGTTGCTCTTTCATTTTTCTATCTACGAGAGAAATGATTCGTGGTGAACTTTTATATATTACCTTTGATCTGCATAATATATCAAGTTAGATAAATAATTCATATCTTTAGATAAGGTGGAGAATTTCGGAAGCACACTGCTCCCATCCCCCCCTCTCTCACTCCAAGTGTCTCTCCTGAGCAGAATAATAATCACAGCATTTGTTGAACTCTCATACAGTTTTATAAGTTAAGGCACATGGACAACTGATTCTGTCCCAGAATTGTATTTATTCTTTCAGCTATTAGGTTGCTGCAAGTCTTTATCCTTTTAATACGTGGTGATGGAACCTGGGCTTCGTTTCTCTGTTTTTGGTTGATTCCATTATCACATGTAATGTGGGCTGCACTGCTGCTCAGACACAGCTAATATAGTGCATTTAATCTATATGAGTCTATTATTTAGTTTCCCAAAGCTAAATGAATGGTCAGATAGTCCATGTATCTTGAGTACTTGCCGTTTCTTCTCCTTTTGTTGAGTGGAATTCGGATTGTGTAGCACTATGGTCCCTTTTTCAAGCTATAAGCACTTTCTGAAGTCACAATGTAATTGAGCAAGTGCAACCATACAAGCAAGATGTGAATATAGTTTTATCTTCCTTTGTTAATATAATTTCCATAAAATCAGCATAATATTATCTTAGGCAGCCTCTCTTCATCTACTATCATTGCATGCTTGCTGCTGAAGCTATCCATTTAGATCTCTAAATCACTTAATTGTCAAATTAATTGTACTTGTGTTAGTCAAATAAATGATGTCATTGAACAAGTTGGCTAAAAATGTGGCATCCTTAGTGTCAATGTCTCCGCCTTTTGAATTACAGGTTTGATTTATTATAGCTGCATAATGTGCATCCCAGTTAAAGTGTATTTGAAATGTAGGGTACATATGTAGGGCGTAGTTTTCTATCAAAATAATCACAAGGTATATGAAGAGCGGAAATTGCTTTTCATACACGCTGAATATCTTTGAGACAAAATCTTGAGACTTTATTTCTAACAATTACCAAAGAATCATCACCATCTCACGGCTCATTAATGATTATAATACTAATATTTTTTCTTTTGCAATTGAAGTGGAAACTTGCATCGTCTTTTGGTTTTCTGGCACGAACATATTCCCATCCATTTTTCCGTTAAGTTTCATTCGCAAATTGACATTTTCACTAAACTTGGTAAAAAATCTATAATTCCTCCTTAATAGCTCTAATGTTCATGTAAATGTTGGTTTTGTTTCCGAAAATTATGGATAATTGATCTCCCAAAATTTAAAAGATTCCATTATTTTGTGGTTATAAAAGGCTGGTGCATGCTCATTTGTGGTGGTGATTCTTGACATGGCATTAGTCATAACATGAATCACAATGAAGAAAAATATGGATAAGCAATAGCACTAATGGACATGCCACAATTATACAAATTGTAACCCCTAATATGCATGAATGTCGCCAAGTATAAAGTGCGTTTTCTTTTTTGTAGAATAAATATTCATGAATTTTCTTCACTCACCCCCCCCCCCCCCCAACTTGGCCAAAATGAACTTGCGTTGTTCATTAATTTATTACTTTGTATGGACTATAAACAAATTAAGAATGGAGCCACCCATCTCAATTATGAAAATTAGTGGGTCGATCAAACTTTATTTATCCTATACCTACAATAGCACACTTTACATGTGTGGGCAACAATCCACATTAACTCATGCCATCCTTTATTATCTATTATTATGTGTTTAACCTCAAGGTTAACCATGGATTAGATGAGAAAGCAGATCTAGTTAGGGTTATGCCAAAAATCAGGAATTGGGGGTTGAGGGTGGGGTGTCGGTGCCAATTGTCCATACTCGGAGGAGGTTAATGCAATACTTGCAATTGACACCATGCAATATCAAATTTAGTACTTCTTTAGAGCATCATCCTTCATCCTTTTATGTAGAGATCCCAACTCAAGAGTGCATTAGAGAACTGCCATCCCACAATTGCAATTAATCTAAAATGTTGTTGACTTGTACCCTCACTATTCTATACAGATGTTTCATCAGTCCTGTTTTGAGCTTTTAGAATTCGTATTATTAGTCTTCTGTGTTGCTCTATCCTTAATTGCTTTGGTCTAAGTTGCTCAAAGATTTTTTATGTGATTTTCTACTTATATAGCTAGAGAAGCCATTGATGAAACTTCTTTCTTTTGGTGTTTTCATCCCATAGTATAATATTGCTTGCTTAGTCATGTTTGAATTGTGGTACCATAGTTCATGATTTTTTAAATCTGCAGCAAGGCCATGGAGAAAGCCAGTAAGAACCAGGCAATAATTCAAGCTCTCGGGGAGCCTATTGTGAGAGGTCCGTGGTATAATGCATCTCTTGCCGTTGCTCACAAGCGGCAGTCAGTATCTTGCACCTTTCCTGTTTCTGGACCGCAAGGCACTGGAATTTTTCAATTGAAAGCAGTACGTAATGGAGGTTAGTTCCGTTCTTCATAAAATGTTCTTTTTATTATTAATTTTTTTTTTTTCCTGAATTGAAACCTTTCTCTTGCCCCATTCTTAACTACATCTTGCCTGTTGTCTTTTGGTTTATCTGAAATGACGTTACTGAAACTCAATGTAAATGCTGGCCTTCTTATATTTAAGCTTTGATTTGATAATTTGTTGCCGACATGGATTTGTTGATTCTTATACCATCTGTGAACAAAGTAACACGAGAATTGGCAACACACGCTTACCGGGGTGAAATAATAAAATATTTGTAATTTCCGTATGAAGCTGATATTATAAAGTACAAATTGGATTTCAAAGAGTTGAGTGATATTTAACAAATTTTACAATTTATCAGAAAATACTTATTATTTTTATACTTGTTAAACATTTTGACTATTTTGAATCTTGCATGTTACATAATTTGTGTCTAATCATTTTTGAACATCTGCAAATATGTACGTCTTCTTCATTAACATTGGCATGAAAGTAAGGGAAATCTATTGGAGGCTCACTCACTCACCTAATTCACCAACCACGAGTGTTAGTTGGCACCTTTAAAGCTTGAGTTAATGGTCCTGCACGTGGCACACCATTTCGTCTTGAATCATATTCGTTCATGTCACTAATATTATTTATTTGTTTCTGCTGCATCTCTAAAATGAAAGGCACCGTCTTGTGTTTGAACAGATGATCCTTGGCTCACAATATTACGGCCCCGTGACTGGGAAATCCTCATTATGGAAGCTCTCCTTCATGTTCCCAGGAACGACAAGACAGAACAGACGTTTCGCATAAGTGTGCTAGATAATCCCCCTATGGATTGCAAGCCGTGCGTTGCTGCTCGCACTCCTCAACCACCACCAGATAATGCAGGTGCGAATCAATCCCAGGCCCAAGCTCAACCCCAAGCTAGCTAGCTTCTAACAATCACTTTAAATTTGATTTTTTTTTTTTTTTTTTGTACTGATACTCTTAGAACTACAATGCATTGCGTTTTTATTTCATTTTTACCAATCTGTAACTATATTCTATCCCCTAAAATCTTAAGTGAAGCATTGAATAATTCCACAAATCATGACTGAATAATAAAATTTCGAATATTGAATATTTAGAGAGACTGGATATGTATCTTGTAACTCATATTTTTCGAGTAGTTTTGTGTGTAAACCCATCCCCTTTTAATTTAGCCTATATGCCTTGAGTCAGAATCATATACTAATTTATCGAGTATTAATTTAAAATTATTTCATTGTACGTACGATTAAAACGCATGGACTGAATCAACACCATATTTTGGAGATACTCAATAATTAATTTTCTTCCAATTGTAATTTCATCAGAATGATCTTTAAGTTCCATGAACGTGCCGTTCTGCAAATGACCATGTTTTTCTTTATTCTCCTTTTCTATTTCCCACTTGTAACGTTTGTTGGTGGTTGGCAAAGGTGAGCCCAAGAGAGAGGGATTATGTTTATTGTCAACTTGAGCATGCAACTATGGAATATTTAACCCAATAAAGTAAATTTTAGTTGATAATTAACTAATGAAATCAAAGTGGATTAGTTATTTGTATTAATTATAATCTTTGATTAAGGGGGTCAAAGTGGTTTAGTTGGAAAATGACGATAGAGGCTTTCTCTCGACACTTTTCTGGGGGTCAACGGCGGCTCCTGCATTCGAAATTTATGCACGTACACATTATATAAATTTCGAGATTTATTTTATTCGTTGATTTAATTATTTAATTATATGTAAGTTATTTATAAAATAAAATAAAATAGAATTTATTTCTTACATTAACTAATAAAATAAAATTTTAGCTTTTAAAATATAATTTTTATTTTAAAATAACTCTTATTTTAATCAATCTAGATGGAGGTGGGTAGAATACATCTAGAGAGTAGGAAACTTAAGCTAAACGTGTTGAAAACTTGAAACTATTAAACCTACTGTACTCCTTGAGGACAATACTAAAACTATTTCTTAGAAAAATATTAATACCATCATTGTTTTGGTTAAGAATATATTTTTAAATAGAAAATGATAATTATTATATAATTCAACATATTTGTTAAAGTGCAATGGGTTCTAATCTAAAAATTAAAATTAAAAAAAACCTTATATGCATCATATACATAAATTCTACTACATGCAACGAACTGAATCTTATCTAAAAATAAATAAAAAAATACACGGATCTTAAGAGACCCGACTCGGAGGCATCTTTAAACATTGAATTAGTAGTTATGTATAAATAAAGTATTAAAAGCAGCCTTTGAATGATTATATAAAGAACAAGTGTTTGTTCTTTATACATCCCATGATTTGTTTTGCACAATTAATTAATTTAGTTGGTAATTATCCAGCGCACTGTGATTCAAGTGGACTTCTTAAATACTCAGCTTTGATTTTCGTTTACATATACTTTTTATTTTGGGAAAATTGTAAAATTAGTCCTATATTTTTTGGGTGATTCCAAAAGTAGTTCTGTATCTTTTTACTTTATCAATCTTCGACTCATATCTTTTGTAATGCTCAATTTTAGTTCTATTTTTTGCCAGAATCAATTATATTGCCAGAAAAAACATCTGTCTCTCACGTGACCTCAAATAAATTGAGAATTTTTAATTTTTCGACCAGTTTGATTACGTAGCACCGCCCCCTTGAAATATCATATCATATAAGACTAGATAGGAGGGGTAAGATTGTAATTCCCAAATGAAAAAAACATAAGTTTTGAAATTCATTATCTTATTTCATCTTTAAATTTTCCAAAAAGTATTTTAGAATTTCAATACTCTTCAATGAATTTATTCCAATAATGTGGGATCGAATTTCAACTCAAGAGACTCCAAAATTCTAACTTTTAAATTAGATTAATTACTTGCAAGACTAAATATCATTCTCATAAATATATGATTTCTATAACCTATAATATATATATATATATATATATGGTATACATAAAAACATGCAGAATTGCAACTGGGAAAGAGTGTGCTGGATAATTACCAATATAAATAATTTAATGGAACTATTTTTTTAAAATTAACCAATTCTAATCACTAATTAGCTTCAGTTGGTAAAATCTATGGAATATTTAAACTTTTCTTCTTTTTTTATAAGGAATGGGAAAGAGTGTGGGATTCAAATTCCTGATTTGTATCGATTAATGATGAGACGATACCACTAAATTATAAAGACATGCATGATTAAACATCTTGTTTTGGTGTCCTTTTGTTGTCTATGGTTTCTAATTGTCTCTTCTTGAGTCATGTTTGTTTTGTCCGAAAACGAACCTCACATTTCATGTTTTGATTGGTGAAGGATTTTAAGAAAATGGAAATTGGAATATTATATTCCCTTTCTTTCTTCTAAATTAGATTCTTCCTTCTTTCCTCCTCTTACAAGCAATTAAGGATGATTTGAAATAGCGTATCACACTTTGAAAACCTAAACCTAATATTATAATGTCATTTACCCAATCAAAATCTTTTCCCATTTGTGAGTCTTTGATTTAATAATTTAAGATCATTTTATCATAACTACAAGTTTTATAGTTCTACTTTACGAGCATATAATATTACAATATCTATGTTCCAACAGAATGACAGTCGAAGATAAATCCGACATAAATATATCTATGTGTCGAGCGAAAATCTTGCAAGGATAATATAAAGCAGAGTAGCAAACTTTATAAGAACCTAAATAGAAATATAAAATAATATTATATTTAAAAAAAATTCCAAGGAACGACCACACTTCTTAACCTCCATTTAAATTCATCCCTATTGACATGGTTTTAGAACGTAAAACAACTACGTAGATGAAAATTGTATTTATATATATATATATATATATATATATTGTGTGAGGTTTTAAATTAATAAAAAGAATTGTACCTAATTTGATTGACTAGAATATTTTATATGGAAAGTGAAAATAGAAGAGAAGGGGAAAGGAAAGCTAAGAGCGAGGAGTATACGAACATGCAAGGAAAGACGTTGCAGCTGTCATCATATTATTTACAGTTTTCACTCTCTCTCTCTCTCTCTCTCTCTCTCTCTCTTCTTTTGTCTCTATATAAACCATTAACGCATGCATTCCTAACTCCCCCAAATTCAAACGTAAACCACTTCCACTTTTGTCACAATAACTAAACGCATACACACACACACACACACACACATTACAGAGAGAGAGGACTAGAGAGCTAGAGAGAGAGAGAGAGAGAGAGAGAGAGAGAGAGAGAGAGAGAGCTAGAGATACAGAAATGACGACGGGAACAATGGAGGTGACTGTGGTGCGCGCTCGAGATCTCAAAAACACTGAATTCTTTGGTATGTACACACACACACACATATGTGTCTGTAAAACTTCATCACTCATTGTTTTGCTCTCTCTCTCTCTCTCTCTCTCTCTCTCTCTCATACATGATTTATTCAAGCTTGTTAATGTCCATTCATGTTCTTGGGTGATATGAACAAAATCGATCAAGGAGAAAATGAGGAAATAAAGTTGGAACTAAATGGATTAAATCAGCTAATTAATCTATATGTGTATATATATATATATATATATATATATATATATATTGTGATTTATCATTATTTTTGTAAAAATAAATTCGTAGTTGCGTTTTCTATTGATTTTAATCCAGTGTTTATCTACCGCTGGAATTATTAATGTATTTTTATATTGTCAAATTGAGAAGGTTAGGTCATTTTGGACATTTCACCAAGTGAAGAAAAATTTAATAAATAAATAAAATAACCATGGTTAATTTTCATCTATATATATTTATATATATATATATATATATATATATATATTAAAATATGCATTTTTCCATTTTCCCTATATATAATTTATATAGACAAAATGCAAATTTTAATATAATTTAGTGTATATAAACATCCATATATCTGAACACTCTCAATTCCAAACCTTCATCTAATAAAATAAAAAATCATAAAATATGTTGCCCGGCCTTATTTTTATTCAAATAAATTATATAGTTTATTGATAATTTTTATTTTTTTTCCATAATTATATTTTTAAAGAAGAGAAAAAAATTGAAGTGATTAATAAATATATGTATTATTAATTATTGAAAGTGCAGGTAAGGTGGATCCATACGTTGTGATTCAATACAAAGATCAAGAACAAAAGAGCACTACTGGTCAACGTACAACATCCAACCCTAAATCTCGTCTTAAGTGTTGTCTTTGTCTGCGGGGTAACTTCCTTTCCAAATTTTCACTATATTTTTTATTTTCTTTTTATCATTTTTACATATTTTATTTTATTAATTCACATTATACAACGAAATAGTAGTTACATCCTATATATAGGGCCGAACATTTGATTAGTTAGAAGAGTTTGTTGGCTCGTGCCCCAAAGACTTACCAATTTTTACGAGCCTAAAATTAATGTAAGTATGTGTGTGTATATATATATATCGCAAAAATTTATGTGAAACGGTTGCATGTGTGACACGATGTAAGATATTACTTGTTTAACTATAAAGTATCACTATTTTTTTAAGTGTATTACTACTGATTAGTTACCTTAAAAAATAGTGATATTTTATAGTTAAACAAGTAATATTTTATAGTTACATAAGTAATACCTTAAATTGTGTCACACGTGCAATCGTTTCACATGAGACCCACTCTATATATATATATATATATATATATATTAGATTGGATTTTGATATAAAATGTTCGATTAGCCCAATTGAAAGATATGAGTTCGATTTCTAACTTTTACATTTTTTGCAATACTTATTGTACTTTGGATTGTGGGGTGGTCCTAAAAATATCTTTCATTTTGGGATTGATGCCTTAAAAATATCGTTAAGTTTTTTTTTCCTCAAGTCCCCACTCATGTGTAATTAGAGTTCTTGTTCATATAGAATTGTGATTTGTAAAATAACAACTATAAATTTAAATTAAAATAATAAAAAAATCAAAATAAATATTTAAAAGTTCTTCTTATCATATATATATATATGTCTCAATAAGATAAAATTAAGAAATTAAAACACATTAACTTGTGAACATAATTTATATCCTCTATATTTTTGTCGAATTATGTAACTCAATTCAATGAAATTTGAAAATAAATTAGATTCTTATTATTAATACCAAAAATTAAATAGAAACGGATGGATAAAATATATTTTCTCAGTTTTAAAATAAAAGTCTTATTTATGTAACGATATTTAGCAATTTATAAAAACATACAATTCTTTGTTCGCAACGTTAAGTGAGTAAATATTTTATTTCAATTAACTAATTATTTTGAGCGAACCGGGTGCAGGGCAAGGGGGGAGGAGGCCGGTTTGGAACGAGACGTTCAAATTCAAGGTGGAATACCCTGAAGCTGGTGCAGAGAACCAGCAGCACAAGCTGCTTCTCAAAATTATGGACCACGACAACTTCACCAATGATGATTTTCTTGGCCAAGCCACGTAAGTTCAAGTACATTAATTGATTTTAATTTTTTTTTTTGGAACGCCAAGTACTTTAATATTATTTTTTAGTAATTTTAATAAATACAAATTAAAACCCTTATATATATATATATATATATATCAAAGCGTGGGGATGTTCTTTTTTAAGTTGTTTTGGTCATTTAAAATAGTAATATGGTGTTCATGCGACAATATTCAACAATTTTGCACTTATTTCTTTTTATTATTATAAGGAATTTTCACTGATTAAAAGATGTTAATATCAAATTTGTAGCAAAGGTTAAAATGTACGTTTCTTGATTCTATGGGTGGTGTGCATGGCCGTTCTTAGTTGGTGAAGCGATTTGTCTGGTTAATTCCATTAACAAACGAGACCTCAGCTTGCGAAAGGCAAAGGTGAAATACTTTATTTTACTTATTCCGTGAATTGGAGGCAGGGCAACACCCCTCTTTTTGGATCCAAGGCTCGCCCCGGCGATGGGGGGCATGGGAGGCCAACATCCGCCCCCAGCCTCACGAGCGCGCACGGGACTCGCTTATTCTCCGCCTAGGACTCGCTCATTCTTGGCCAGACGCACGCTGCAATAGCTTTTATTTGTATTTGTGATTGAATTTTTTTGTTTTTTTCAGAAAAAAATAAAATATAAGGCATTCGTTTAATAGATTGGTAG
This sequence comes from Caryopteris x clandonensis, assembly GCA_028749325.2. NCBI lineage: Eukaryota > Viridiplantae > Streptophyta > Magnoliopsida > Lamiales > Lamiaceae > Caryopteris > Caryopteris x clandonensis. The sequence goes on along the minus strand of JAPYKT020000027.1, from coordinate 1,877,954 downwards.
AGTATAATTTATTTAATTTGTTAGAATTAATCAAAACAAAATGCAGGATCTATTTGAAGGAAGTATTTGAGGTAGGGTTGGAGAATGGGAAAGCCGAAATTCCGACTCAAAAGTATAGGGTTGTTTCCGAGGACAAAACTTACCACGGTGAAATCCAAGTTGGAATCACTTTTACTGTGAATGTAAGTTCACCTCAATTAAATTCATCATTATTTTCAAAAAATATTTATAATTGGTAATAAAGGAAATTAATTAATTTTTGTAATACAGGGTAAGGCGGATCAGTAAGAATATGATGGTGGAGGAAAGCAAGTTAGGGAAAACTAATTGTTCTACAATACTGTTTATATGTATATTGAAATGTAATTTAGTGAAGAAATTTATGATCCTAAGCTCTTTGAATTTATTCATTATTTTGTTAAATTAATCGAAGAATGAAACGGTGGCGTTTTGTGTGCTAGTATAGGATCATTTTTTTTTTTTTTGTATGATCTTATTTATATTTTTGTACTAAATATTGTGTTTTTTTATATCATAATTAATTCAATTTAAATTAATTTTAGTAACTGATTGTGTTTTTCGGGCACCTGTAATTTGCTCACCAACAAAAAATAAAAAAATGGGGGAAAGGAAGATAAACTCAATATAGAAATAAGATCTTTTGTAACAAGTTCTATCGTCGGAAAAATGAACAATTAATACTTTTTAGTTAAATCGTATTTATATTATTTATTATACATTATACACATTTTAATTGTATTAATATATCTACTATATTATTATTAATGCATAAATCATTTAAAAATGAAAATAAAATGTTATAAAACGGTAATAACTTTAAATATATTTATCAATATATAGATTCACTAAAATTGGTTTTCACGTTTGTATTTTTCCGTCGATTATAATTTCTATGTATCTATCCATTTTATGATATGATTCAAAGATTATGTTTCAAAATAAAATATTGAACATTTCTAAAGTTTTTTTTTTTTTTAATAAAATCTTACTTTAATGGATTCCTACAAAATTTCGTTGTTTTTAAGTATAAAATTCAGTAATTGCATATCAAGAAGGCTTCACTATTTAATTTTATCCATGTACTTTAATTACTTAATTTATAAATTAGTACTTACCCCCGAGCGATAGCACGGGTTTTTTTTTAATTTGTTCGATTTAATTTATTTGAATGATATTAAGAAATTCAAGTATTTAATAATATTCAATAATACTTTTTGTTTGTTTGTCAATCTATGTATGTTCAATGGTTAGCGTCAACGATGTATAATGTAAATTATTATAATTATTATTGGGCAAGGTGGTGTAAACATATTTAATTATATTTTTTTGCACGGTAATTATTGAGAAATTAATAATAATTAACTTTAATGAATGTATCTTAACATTTAATTGCATTGAATATAAAAGAAGATTTGCTCTCTTAGTAAAATTTAATCTTGCCCAATGTTTCAAAAATCTAGGGAAATTTGAGATTTTAAATTTAGAACAAAAACAAAATATTTAGAACTTTTTATCACAATTTAAATTGATTTAATTGGTATTCACTATTAGACCATATAATATTTAATATTAATACTTTTTTTTTTTTTTTTGTTATTTGAGTCACAAACTGGATTAATATCGATGTGTTTTGTCCAAAGATATTCACAAAAGATGATCATAATGTATTGTTTGATACAAAACATATTTTATTTTCTAAAAGTTATCTCGTCTGTAACAATTTACTCAAAATATTAATTTCTTTCAAATTTTATATATTTCAATTTTAGTTAATAAAGATTCAAAATATATTTTGTAACTGTTTACGACCATCTCATTAGTAAAATATGACTTGTATACAAAATTGATATATATATATATATATATAGTGTTAAATAAATATATTTTTATTGAAAATTATAGATTTTAAGTCTCATTTGAATATATTGTTGGATTTGTATTAGTCTAACAGTTGTATATTAGAGTATTTTAAATTTTTTTAAATAGAAAATAAAATATATAAATAAGTTCATAAAAAATAGTATAGTTTTTATTAAAATAATAGATTTTTTACAAAATTTTAAACACAATTGCCAAATCAAAGTGTCGACGAACATATCTATTGAACAAAAATTCAATTTAATATATATATATATATATGAATGTAAATATCATTGATATTTTTCGCTAATATTTTGTTTTAAGGAATTGAAATTTTAATATTATTATTAATGCATATTATGTAGATATCACTCTAATATGATAGTTCTATCATATTTTAAAAATCAAAACTTTTATATATATATATATATATATATATATTAATTTAATTAAAAATAATGAACAAAACAAGACTTAAAAGAATAATGTATTCTATATAGATAAAAAATAACAAAATAAAAAATTAAATCACATTTTTTAAACATAATAAATATTTAAAACATTCTAATTGATTTTAGTAACATAAAAATAGAGATGATTTGACTCCAAAAGGTCAAGCTACATTGTGTACCCAACCTCCATCCATTATGTTTCCATTACAATCGAAGTATTAGATATTTAATTATATTTTGATTATTATTTTAATATTACGATAAATATGTAAAAAAATATATGTTGAATTACATGTATAATATTCTAAATTATAATATTATTAATTCATTTCATAGCAAAATTTACGACATAAATATAGAATAGTTTAAAGATTTATATATATTATATATTTCAATTTATGATTCGATAATGAATCCTACATACTTTCAAATAAGATACGAGAGAGAAAAAAAGCCGTCCATACTCTCTATAAAAGTGGGCGGAAGAGAGAGGAAGAGGGAGAGAGAAGTGAATCAATGGAGAATGATCTGTGGCAACCTCGGAGTGCGAAGATTGAGGGAGTTGAACTTTGGACAAAGGCGAAGATTGATGCAGTCGAGGATGAACCGTCGAAGATTAAGCAACAACTTCGGACCTTCGGAAAGGGAATGTTCTTGGATGAGCGGCGTCGCATTTCTTGGGAATCCAGGAACAGGTCTTCTGTTTGAAATCTTTACGTTTAAGATTCGTTGTCCATACTGGGCGTTCTTCCAACAGATAACGCAGTACAAGTGCAGAGAAACGATTTGGTTGGACAATATACTGATGCAGGAGTGAAGACCAGAGCAAAGGTATGCCTTTGGAGCTGCCATAATAGCGCAGCTTGATTTTACAAACATCTGACATAATATGTTTTGGCAGATCGAAGAAGCTGAGGTTGGCATTTTGTTTGTTGAAGAAGCACAGACCTTAGCACGAACGAGGAATGATACTGGAATACAAGCAGTAGAGGAGATCAAGTGTTTTATGAACAGTGGGAAACTGGTTGTAGTATTTTCTGGCCCTACAGCTCCATTGAAGCACCTGCTATATGAAGACGAAGGCCTAATCAATCCGATCACTCATTTCTTGTATTATGTAGTGCCAATTCTGCACCACTTTATCATAAAATTTACATATTTTCTTCAATAGTTTGCACTACTTTCTCTACTAAAAACTAATATTACACAATAATCTTTATTTTTTTATTTTTAATATTTATTTTTATTACTAAATATTTTTTGTTCTATGGAAATAGAGTTGATATTACTTGTTCTTCCCCTTTCTGGGTTAGTCAATCATATTAATAATAAGATAAATTTAAGAATTATTGAAATAAAATAACAATTATAATTAAATAAGAAAATATTTTAAAATATGTTGTATATTATATTATAACTTTTGAAAATCATTTTTTTTAAATTAAAATTAAATTAGAAATTATTTCAAAAATTTATAAATAAATTCAGAAAATATCACTACTAAAAGATTCAAAACTTAAAAAAGATCTGGAAATTATAAATAAATTTAATAAATTAAACATCTTTCCAAAATTGATACTTGAAGCGTGGGTTTTCTGTTTTCTGTTTACTATGTGTATTGATGTTTTAGGACTTAAAAATTTTAATTCTAACATTTTTTTATATCCATGCAATATTGAGAAAATCATGAAAATGATTAATTTCATGTATTATGTGTAAAAATATTCTAAAAATTAAAAAATATATTTTATGTCAACTTATCAACCGTAGAAATTAAATATAAAAAATTGCCATTGACAACTAGGTTTGAACGATAAAATTAATTACCTTTTCTTGTTTGCTTTGATCTTATTTACGCGCACGCTCACCCTAATATAAAATAGGTGTAGTCATATTTCGAATCTAATAAATTTTATCCGATTCATCCTAAATATAATGGATCGAGCCAATTTTCCAGGCACTGCATTTAAAAATATGTTAAAATATAAGCAAATAATTACTTAATAAACGTTCAGATATATAGATTTCAAAGCTCGTAATAATATACATATCTCAAACTTTGAGAATATATTAACTTAAAGTGAATTTTTGAAATAGATGAATATGAGATGAAGCTTAAATTAATTTTAATATTACAATATTTATGTGCTATTAAATAAATATCTTGTTAAATGAAACAAATTAAATATAATATAGAAAGGATATTCATTTTGGAGTAAATAAATAATAAATAGTATTCGTTTTAAAATATAGTGTTATTTGAAAAAAACATTCTAAGAAAGAGTAGTATTTCAAAAGTTAATATCTCGTTTTATTAATTCAAGTAAAATTTTAATTGTTTCACAAACAAATTATATATTGTTTAAATATGTCAAGTCGGTAAATAAAAGAAGTTGTACACATGTGAATTTATAATTATTATTTTTAAATGTATATGCATACAGACAAAAAAACAAAAATGCAAAAACTCATATAAAACGATTGCACGTGTGACACGATATAAAATATTACTTGTTTAACTATAAAGTATCAGTATTTTTTTAAGTGTATTACTAGTGATTAGTTATCTTAAAAAATAGTGATATTTTATAGTTACATAAGTAATACCTTAAATAGTGTCACGCGTGCAACCGTTTTACAGGAGACCCACTCAAACAAAAAATATATTCTTGAGAAATATGACTTTTTTTACCTTCTAAAATTAAGACTAATAATTTAACATCTACAGTTTTATTATATTCTATTTTATTATAATACAACAATTTTATGAATATTCATTTAAATATAAACAATTTTCTCCCCGATCCAAACATATTACGAACACGAAATACATATAATAGTTGACAATGCTAGCTAGATCTGTATTTGGGTAAGTATCAAATGAGTGAATATGGTGCTACAGCCAGAAAGACAAGTCAAATGTTGTAAATTGGTTGATTTTGGTCGGTTGTGTTTGTATTATTGACTTTTAACATGATTATGGCTTACTCTTTTGTTGGTTGTTAATGATTAAGTACGTGCAGAATATTAATGATGAATGTTTTTCCAGGTCTCTCTCTCTATCTCTCTCTCTCTCATCTAATTTGATGATTCCCTTTTAGTATAAAGTAGCAAATTTGGATCAATTGTTATGTTTTTCTTAATTTTACAATTTTTAATAATGATATATTACTATTCCCTTCATCCAAAAAAAAAAAGTTATATTTTAAAAATATTTTTATGTGAAAAACAATTTTTCTGTTTACAAAAATAATGTCTCTTTTCATTAATTAAAATTATAATTGATTTTTTAAAAATGTTAGGGACGAATTAAATATGTTTAAATTAGTCTAATCAACAAATAAAAGTAATTATATTAGTGCGAATTCATTATTTTTATGAAGTTATACCTTTGTTAAATTAATTAAAAATAAATAATTATGTTTTTATTAAACATGAATCTCTTTTTTTTTAGACGAAAAATATTTCTTTTAGTGTAAAATTATGTCAAATTATTTTATTGAACAATAAAATGGGATAACCAAAAGGCTTTCTAGTTGAAATCTAGCAAACTTCTTTCTTTTTTTTTTTCTTTTTTTTAGAAATGGCATTTTAGTCACAATAAAATTATTTATTTTATTTTATATTTTAACTTTATTAATAAATATTATGTATTTATTAATAAATATTATTTTGTACATATATAGAGTATTCCTAAAATTGAAATATATTGAATAAAGAGGCAACTGACATATAAATATAATTGAGAAAAATAGAATTCGGGCAAAAAGATTCACTTAGAAGTATAAATAAAAAAGTGAAAAAATAAAGCTGAGGGCCCCACCATTTTGTAGCCACTTCAAGCTATGGACATTTTACTTTTTCTTCAACTTTGCTTCCTTAAAAGTTGAGACAAATCACACACAGACACACTTCCTCCATTTTCACTCAATCTCTTTTCCTACTTTCACTCTCCTTCCTCAATCATTTCAAACAAAAATTGTTTACTATTTTCTTGTAATGAAACCCCCCAATCAAACTCTGAAGTTCTTCCCGATAAAAGTCTGACCAAACTGCCAATTAGACGGGACGATGTTCCACGAAGTGGAACCACGATGGTCGCTAGCCTTGACTCGAAAGGAGAGCGACTGTCCAACCAAAAGAGCATTGGTTTGCCAATTTTGCCCCCAGTTTCGGCTCATGGGAATCCAATTGGTTCTCGAACCCTTGACCCACACCTTCACAACGTTACCTGCACCTGCGACGTTTGTGATCAAAACCAAGTTGAAGTATCGGAAACCGTTGATTGTGAATCGGATCCCACCCTTCTTCTTGCAAGGCACCCTGCGTTACATTGTACATTGCCCACATTGGTTTTAGTATGAATCAAGATTTTGATTGTCTGAAAAGAGACAGGTAACAAAGGCAGATTGTTCGTTTTCATAAAAATGTGTTACAAAATTGAATATGGTATCTAATGTTTCTCTAAAATTGACTATTTTGATTTAAAATAAATAATAATTTGAAAATCGAACATCTAACCTGTATTTATTAAACAATTTAACTTAATTATAATTTGGTATATTAAAGAAAAAACATATTAATGACGTAAGTATGTTGGCCCACGTGAGAATTAACAGGAAAAGACAAAACATTAGAAAAACAAAGGGCAGGGGAGGGTGCTGACCGGCGAAAAGAGACGGGCACGATGCCGGCGCGGTACTCGGCGAGCTTGAGGAACATGGGCATTGCGAGGTCGAAATGGGGGCGGGGCGGGTTGCACCACCCGCCGTTGTCGTTGGGTTTGGCGTAATTGGGCGGGCAGAAGTTGGTGGCGGTGATGAAGATGGAGGGGTTACCCGGGAGGCACCACTTCCAGTTCGGCTCATTTGTGCATTTGATCTCGAAGCACGCGCCGCAGCTGAAACCGTTGTTGAACAGCGCTGTGCTCAGCGCCGCGTTGTTCACGCCGTACCCCTGGCTGTATAGGTTGCCGTACCCACAAGCACCCCCTGCACACCAAAACATATACGTACACATATAGATACATCATACTCGGTTTTGTCATTTGTACGGCGTTTCAGCTACGCATTATTATGAGTAAATTATATCAAACATTTTGGAGTTAGGTATGCATACCCATGGTGCCGGAGGCGTCGCTGCCTCCGTAGAAGGTAGCGTGGGCGGTTTGCCACACGTCGCCGGAGTAAATTCCTGGAATTTTTGCTTCAACATAGCTCACTACTACCAGAAGTAAACTTACAATGCCTGTTAAGCTTACGATGGCCATTGTTGGGGACGGGGTGGAGGTGGTGGTGGGGGACTAAGTGGGTGGTTGAGTGTGAAGAGCAGAGGGAGGAGGAGGGAAAAGCAGTACTTATGGAGGCAGGGGAGGAGAGAGAAAGGAAGAAGAAAATCATGAGACATCCCCACAATTAATGCTTCCTTAATTAAGGCAGATGTTGGGGGGAACTGTGTTTCAACTTGTTTGGACGAATATACCCTCGTAATATTTCAGGAGTTTAGTTTGAAATTGGGGAAACAAGGAGGGGTATTAAAGGAAAATCAAAAAATGTACTCAGGGCCACATAGATATGAAAGGGTTTTGCCGCTTTGCTTGAATTGCAAGTTGTGCCATTAAAAGGCTTGTCGTTTCAAAGAATTTTTTACCTCTCTTTTCTAATTATTTATTTATTTATTATTTCAAGAAAGACGGTCCATTTTTGTTATTTATGCAATAAAATAAAAAATAAAAATTAGGTCTTGAACAATGAATCAAAGACTTCCATGTAAATGGAAGGGAGCTCATAAATTAGATAATCTACCAATTAAAGAAAACGAAATTTTCTGACTAGGTTATTATTTCGATATTTTAGCTTCGATTTCATTTTTTTATTGGTCAGGACAAATTCAAACTAAATAATTATTATTATATGGATACATATTATATTTGAGTAGGAATGTTAAAAGGGTCATGACCCGACGGGCCGGCCCGTTTAGCCCAAAAAATTTTAGGGTTATGGCCTAATTTTATTAGCCCGTTTAAAAGTCAACATGTTTAGCCCGAAGTCTTATAGTGCTAGCCCACTTAGGATTAGGGCTAACCCAATAGCCCGAATTTTTCTTCTTATTTGTCTATTTTTTAATATTGAATTAATAATATACAATATTTTTAATTATTTTTCATATACCATATTTGATTTTTAGTAGAATATATTAAAATTTATATTTAATTACTAGAAGATTCTAAATAATGTCATTTAAATTTAGAACTTAAATGTAACATGATTTCAAATTTTATGACAGTGAATGCTTTTAAAGCTATAATTGAGAGCATGAAATAGTGTATATGACTTAAATGTTTGAATCTTTAAATTTTGTATAGTGATATAAAAGTTCTAAAATATATAATCTTTTAATGTTATCTAAAATTGTATTTTAAATAGAGCATATTATGTATTTAATTAAAATTTTAAATTTAAATATATAATTTGACTATTTTGACTCATAGCCTGGTAGTGGCCCGATTAGCCCGAAAACCGCTAGGGTTAGGGTTAGGTTCACATTAATCAAGCCCGTTTAAATTGATCCGATTAAATCAAGACCCGATTAACCCGAAACCCGCTAGGGCTAGCCCGAAACCGACAGGGCTAGCCCGTTTAATATCTCTATATTTGAGTGGGTCTCCTGTTAAACGATTGTAAATATGACATGATTTAAGGTATTACTTATGTATATAAAGTATTACTTGTTTAACTATAATGTATCATTATTTTTTAAGGTAACTAATCAATAATAATACACTTAAAAAATAATGATACTTTATAGTTAAACAAGTACTTTATAGTTAAACAAGTAATATCTTATATTGTGTCACACGTGCAACCGTTTCACTGAAATTTTTTGTGATTATATATATATATATATATATGTATTATGTTCATATTTATGGTTTATTTTAGTAGTCTTTAATTTTACTTGCAAAAAAACTATTAAAAGATATGCACAAACAAATTTATTGTTTTGTTAGTTTATGTTTTGAGTCAATTTTAATCAATCTAATTAATTGTATACATTGTAGGTCTTTTATACATTATATATATATATAGAAGATTTTACATAAAACGGATAAAATAAAATATGTTTTATAAGATATTTAGGTCAAGCACCTACCCAGCAGCCTAGCCTCCATTCCCAACCTCCATCCCACATCACCCAGCCCCCACCCCTTTAGCTTCAACTCAAATTCATTTTCTAATATGAGATTTTTTTATTTTTTTTAAGAAAAGAGAAAATAAAAAAGATTAATAACAAATTAAAACATAAAAAATAGACTCATTATTTTCTAAACAAATTATTTAAAGATCATCTTCCACTTAATTATTTTGAACTTGATATTCTATCATAAAAATAAATATTTTTAAATAATTTTAAAAAATATTACCTTTTACCTAAAAATATTTTTTTCTCAAAAAATTTATATACAAATATACGTGCATGAAATAAAATATGTGTGCAAGCAAAAATTATGACCCAGCACAACGGGACATGGGATCCACATGTATTTTGCGAATCATGATTGAACATATTAGGATCTACACATCTTTTGTTATTCTTTGACTAGAATCCGACTCGTTGCTCAAAAATAACTAATACATGTAGTACATACAGTGTTTGTCCTAAGTATATTATTTTGTGTTAAATTATAAGTACATATATACTACACGCTCTACATCATATGTAAAACACCAAATTTATCGTTAAAATAACTTCTTATCCACCATGGAGCAGCATATAGGCTCACTCGTGATATGCTCTAAAGACTCGAACATACTTCTTTATTTCAAAACCATATTTCATCTTCTAGTTCAATTATTAAACTACCATCACATACTCTTGTTAGAAAATTGTCTCACGTACTTCCACCAAACAATATTACCAAGTTACTGTGGTATTTTTAACGTTTTGTCACTATAAAAAACATAATTTTAAAATAGAAGATCCATCAATCGGACCAACTCCCATACTCCCTCCGGGATTGTAAACCTCAAGGTAGTTCTATGGATCTGTTGTGGCTAGAAACCTTTCACATTTTATTGACTAAATTAGTCAAAGGTTGGAGGGTAGTTTTAACTTTTAGGTGAGTATTATCAGCTGGTTTTGCGTAATCCCACCTTAAAATTTCCATTAGGCGGCTGAAGAATGTATTGAACAATTGAATAAGGCACAAAAAAGCAGTAAAAAGAAAGCAGAAATTAGGCAATTATCCACTATGTAATGATCTCTTTTTCGAGACGAGAAATATTTGTTTGTCGGTACATGGTGAGACTTCCTAGGAAGCGCCCACTAACATTCTTTGTCTGCAACTGAGTTTGAAGGGCAATATATTTTAATTTCATGAAGAATTTTGGGAGAGATTTATTTATATGTATATTAATATAATCATAGAGTATATGTATATTAATATAATCATAGAGTAGCTTAACTTCTCCTACAAGAAGTTACTTTGTCATTTTCACATGTTAGGTGTAGCTGGTGTATTCGGCGGCTCCCTATTCAGTGCTATACATGGTTTTTTGGTAACTTCTAGTTTGATCAGGGAAACCACATAAAATGAATCTGCTAATGAAGGTTACAGATTCGGTCAAGAGGAAGAAACTTATAATATCGTAGCCGCTCATGGTTACTTTGGCCGATTGATCTTCCAATATGCTAGTTTCAACAACTCTCGTTCTTTACACTTCTTCCTAGCTGCTTGGCCTGTAGTGGGTATCTGGTTCACTGCTTTAGGTATCATCACTATGGCTTTCAACCTAAACGGTTTCAATTTCAACCAATCTGTAGTTGATAGTCAAGGCCGTGTAATTAATACTTGGGCTGATATCATCAACCGACGTCAGTTTTCACCCTCATCAGTATTTTATTCACTGCATCAATTTAAAGTTTTTAAATTTTTGCACTATTTTTAGCGCAGATCATTTATTGCGCTACTTTTTTTATATGATTATATATTTTTTTAATATTTAATATTGTAATTTTTTATCTCAATTATCCAAATTGAAATCAAATCAAGTTTTTAAAAATCATATGATGTGTAATTTAAATAATAATAAAAATATAATTTAAATAAATATATGAGATTTTAAATATTATATACAAATTTAAATAGAATTGCATAACATTACCCGACATTCAATTTACATACATATTTTTTTAATATGATAGTTTAAGAATATAAGTAAAATCAATATTATCTTAAAATTTAATGTCAAATAAAATTACATATATAATGTTTTTAACAAATATTTAGTAATAAAAATAAATATTAAAAAATAAATTATTGTGTAATATTATTTTTTAGTGGAGAAAGTAGTGCAAACTGTTGGAGAGAGTATGTAAATTTTATACTAAAGTGGTGCATAATTTGCACTAGAGTAATGAGCACTAATAGAGATGGTCTAATAATATTTTTTTGTTAATTTTTTATTTTTAGATGTGAAAATATTTTTGAAAAATAATATATCAACATTTAATTGATTAACTTTGTTTCTGAAAATATACTTTATAATACTGTTTACGTATAATATCTCAAATTTATCATATATTATTATCTTATAAATGAGACTGGTGTCCCATATATTAAAATGAGAATTAAATTCAAAACATACATTATATCTTGGCTGAAATAAATTTGAATATTTGTTGTGCATGTAATTATTTGCATTGAATTCGAGTTATAAATAAATATTTTTAAAATATATTAAATTTATTTTTATACAAAATCATGATTTTTACATTTACTTACATATAAGATGATAAAATAGTTTGATATTTCTAAATATTTATTCTTAACATTAATTTAGTTAAAAATATAATATAAATAAATTTTAATTTAATTTTTTAAATTATATTACAAACCGTACATTTGCTTCACGTGTAATAAAAAAAGTCGGTACTAAATTTTAAAAATACATAAATTCAATGTTTCAGTTGGTAAGTAAAATTGCCAATTACTCACCAGAAATGATTCGCAATTGGAAAGTTGTTAACAAGTCACCAAGAAAATGTTTGGACTTTACCAACCTATATATAATGTCCTTCTACATGATCATACCCCATCTTATTTAATATCGTACGAGGCAGAATATGATATATATTAAAAAATATATAGTAATTTATTACTCTTTATAGATTATACAAATATTTCAGGACCACATAATATTTTTATCATAGAATTATTACTTTTATATCTAATAAAAATTATTTATTTTTTATTGAAAAATATTACTTTTGCTGAAAAAAGTTTCAGATCGAAAACACATCATAAACGTTCAATTGAATAAACATCATACATTTTTTTCGTATTGCAGTTGGATCTAACCCGTTGGGATATTGTATATATATAAATTATTGTGAATATGTATATTAATGACATAAGTATTACATGTATAACAACTCCCTTCAACGCAAATTATGGAGGTAATTACGTTGCCTCTTTAGCTAGCTTCGGTTTAATTCCCTATAAAATTACACAAAAACTCCTATGAAACGGTTGTACGTGTGACACAATTTAAGGTATTATTTGTTTAACTATAAAGTATTACTTGTTTAAGTATAAAATATTACTATTTTTTTAAGTGTATTATTGTTGATTAGTTACCTAAAAGAATAGTGATATTTTATACTTAAACAAGCAATATTTTATAATTACGCAAGTAATACCTTAAATCATGTCACACGTACAGCTGTTTCACAGAAGACTCAGTCATAAAATTAAGGGGTGTTTTGTTTATAAAGAGGAATAGAAATGTGATGGAGAATGATGGTGATGTGTTTCAAAATACCAAGAATGGTGAATTTGTTTGTAGATAGGATATGAAATTATTATTCATAGAATGAGTTTTTTTGTATCTATCATTTATTTTTAATTAAAATAAAATTAAATATAAGATTTTATATTTAATTAAAATAAAATTAAATATAAGATTTTAACCCTTGAATCCTTCCGATAACAAAGAAAGAGCCCAAATAACCATTTTAAAAAAAATAGTAAATAAGAATCACATGCATGGGGGATAAGTTTTTTTTAAAGTATGTTTTTAATGGATCGATTATATTATATTTATATAATTATTATTTATATAAAATATCTGCCATATATTTAATTATAATTTTTATTTTTATTTTATATACACATCAAATGTACGGTGGATATCGTACGTACGTAATGAGTCATGGAATAATGCTTTAAAAGAATTTGTAAGAAAGATTGAGCATGTTTGGATAATGGTGTAGGAAATTAACCCGCCAAAACTAAAACCGGTGGGGACAAAAGAGGGAGGAAAGACAATCACAATGCTCAACGACCCATGGTTGGTTGATTTGGTTATGTGTGGGTCCACCCTTCCGCATTCACCGCTCCACACATCACGCCGCCCATTAGCCCAAACCCTCCAATCAATCCACGGTCAACATCTTCCCTTTTTCTTTTTCTTTTTTTATTTTTTTTATTTTTTTGGTGACTGTATATTTTTCCAATCCTATCCGACTGATAAAAAGTCTTCCCACCAGTCTTTGCCTTTTCAAAGCCGGGCGGTACATAGTCCCCGTACCATTGTCCAAATTCTTTATTGGTAAATGATACCAAAATATATTTTGTATTTTATAAGTAGATTATATTTTTTAAATAAAAATTAGTATTATTAAATAATAATTAAATTAAAGAAAGTATTTATATTTTATTGGGTACGTCGTGAATATTGTTCATGTATTATTGTGCTCGTAAAAAGATAGAGAATGAAACAATCTATTATAAAAAATAAAAAAATAGTTAAATTTAAATAACGATATATAATCACTATATAAGAATCATTTATATCTTATATTTCTTATAAAAATACATTTATTTTGAAAGCTATGAAATAGAGGCTAAAGGAGCACCTATTAAGTTTATGAGTGAATCTCTTATACATCAGGTGCATGTACAACACGATTTAAAGTATTACTTGTTTAACTATAAAGTATCACTATTTTTTAAGATAACTAATCAGAAGTGATAAATTTTAAGTAACAAGTAATACTTTAAATCGTATTGCACATATATCCAATGCACATAAGTTTTTGTGTAAATTTATATTATTATATAAAAAAAACAAGTATTCTTTTATATTTATTTTATCAATGTTTGGATCTTAATCCATTTTGCTTGGAATGCACACAAATTCAAATAATTATTATCCTCAAGAAAATAATTATATAGTAAAATGAATATACTTTACGGACGCACATAAAAATCATCGCATAATATAAGTTTATTATGTAAAAAACAAAAATTATAATAATAATAATAATATAAACACTCCATAAATCCTCAAGTATGCAAGCTTCATACACACACACAATACGAAACATAATTATGAACTTATGTCCACTCCTTTGAGATGCCAGACATTATTATTTTATATTATTATTATTATTATTATTATTATTATTATTATTATTATTATTATTATTATTATTTTATTATTATTATTTTATTATTATTATTATTATTATTATTATTTTATTAATATTAATATTATTGTTATTATTATTGGATAGGTGAAAATCAAGTCAAATTATTTAACCCATAATTTAAAATTGATATATAGTTAAAGTTTATCAGAAACAAATTATGGATTTTTTTTTTTTTTTTTTGTGAGAATTTTTAGAGATTTATAGTATGGCTTGAGCTTAAGAAGAAAAAGAAGAATATAGCCTCGACATAAAATGAAAAAAAATATATGTAAAATAATATGAAACTAATCGAACTTGAATCTGACTCTATTATGATTAATGGAAATTCAATTCGTAATAATCAATCAAGTTCAAGATAATTATATATTTAAAGTTCATAATAGCGATTTATTTCAACCCAATTCATTGACACGTCTATTTTTAAGTGAAAAATTAAAACAAACTTTCATTAATGATAAGGAGAGGACAATCTTACATATATTTAAACAATGCTACAAATTCGAGAATACCATCTTTTATCCAACTTAGTTTTGTGACAATCTCAGTCTCATAATGCATTAAAGAAATGTGAATATAATGAACACTACCATTAGCTCGACTCACAGTAAGAATATCTTCCACGAATCATGAAACAAGTCCAAAATCGCTTATTCATTTACAACCATAGTAAGGAGATTTTCTTGATTATTGGTGATTTAAATTCGCCACCCATTATTTTACTTGATTTTGAATATTATTAGTAGTTAGTAAACGAGTAAAAGTTTATCTCAAAAAACAAGCACGCGCACATATTAATATTTTTTGACGAAGAAAATAACGAAGAAAGAAAATATGTCATGTCGTCTCTTTATGGATTTTTTTCTTTTTCTTTTTCTTTGTAGTAGCTTTATGCATTATCTCAAGCAAACTGAACAGAAATTTGATGCTTCATAATGGGCAATGGGATGTGGGAATCATATTCATTTGTTGAGTTATTTGGTTATCTTTATTTAAAGCATATTCTTAATGAGATTTGGATAAATTAGTTGAAAAATAATTCCCAGTATCTATACCCATTCATTATGTCTCCCATTGCTCCAAAAACACTTTACTTGTACATTAACTAGCATAACTACCTTCAACATAAAATGGGACCCAATCACATCTTTTTAATTCAATCTTTCAATATTTTTTCTACATTTAAATATCTAAACAAGTTCGACAAAATATAAATATTCTTTCTTCGTTTCAAATTCGTCTGTTCAAACAATATGTAGGTAATCGGGATAGCATATCTTACAAGTTCTAAATATATTTTGTAGGAGATACAAATATGAGATATTTAAATTAACAACATTAGCCAAATACCCTTCTTTTTAAGGTAACACTTTTTTATTTTAGAAATTTCATTATATCTTTTATTATTATTATTATTATTATTATTATTATTATTATTATTATTATTATTATTATTATTATTATTATTATTATTATTATTATTATTATTATTATTATTATTTAGTTCCTGAGCTTTTAAATTTTCTTTACTAAATCCTCGTACTTTATTGCTGTTGGCCTTGAATGCTTTTAGGGTTGAGTAAAAGATATAAGGTACAACTACAACTGCAACCTCTAAAGTACAATATTATGTGAGGAGTCAAAAAGGACATTGATATGCTTTGTATAACAAAATAAGGCCAAAATTTATGTGAGTCGAGTCTATCGTACAATTTTACTAAAAAATATTTTTTAACTAAAAAGTATTATTTGTCTACTTAAAAAAAATTATTATTGAAATACAGTACCTCTAAAAAAGTATTATCGTTAAATTTTTAGCAATATTACTTATTTTTGGTAATGTATTACTGATTTACCAAAAAATATTATTCATTGAATTGCACGGTATGCACCCGATATACAAGAAAGTCACTTCATATAAATATGCAATTAGTTAATAAAAAAGTTCGCACAAGACTAAAATTTAAAAGTTTAAGAGTTTAATGTTAAATTATCGCATATAAATTACTACTCCCTCCATCCAAAAAAAAGTTTATATTATGTTTAAGTAATGTACAACTATTTATGTTTGACAACCAAATAAAAGTACAATGTGTTATAAGCCGTCTATTTTTATTTATACCCTTTAATTTATTTATTAATTTTTTTTTCTAATCATCTTTAACTAAAAATCATCATCGTCAGCATTACTGAAACTTCGCCAAATAACTAACTTTAATTCAATTTTTATTTTTTAAATCGAACTTCCTTTCGGGTCCGAGGGATTGAGTAGAGGTTATCTGGAATATATATATATATATATATATATAGTATAATTAACTGAATAAAACAAGATTATAGAATTATAACATGTGAGTATTGATAACTTGTAATAGATACGTTCTATATGTCATAACCAACACTTGAGATACCCTTCCAGAACAACAGTTCCAATACTGGCCCATATGTGCTGCAGCCTAAAATTGGACATTATTTGAGTTCTTCATATTTGGGCCGCATACAGACCAGTTGTTGGGTCTGGATAGCCCAATATATAGTACCACCACCAAGTAAAGCCCATCTTCAATCCATAGCCATATGGAAAGCCCAATTACAACAAGGACCACAAAACAATCTGGCCCAAATACAATGGGCCTTAACCTTCATAAGAGCACTTATTCAATTCTAGTTCCTTAAAAAAAAAAAAAAAAATTGTAAAAAAATATTCTTGAATTTCCCCAAGAATGTCATCAAAATGAATTGAATAAATAACGAAAAATGGCTGTCTATACAGAGATGTTCTTTTATAAGGCTGTTGTTCTTTTGGATTGAGTCTCCCATTTCGTTTGGGCGGGGCTACTCGGTTAGCTACAGCACCTGGCTCGATTTGGGTTTAGTTATTACATTGAACAAATCATGAATATCTAATTTTTACAAACATCGATATCTATTCGATAATTTGAACAAATCACGAAATAAGTATATTTAAATTACGTTAATAATAATTACAAGTATATACTAAATGAAATAATCTAAATATAGATTATCCGTCCATTCTTAGATTCTAAAAATAGAGTTTTTATATATAAAAAAGCTATGCGATCAACTTTTAATTAATTGAAATTTATTTTTTCTTTCTATTTTTTTGAAATATTTTTTCGGTTTGTTAAATAAATATTTTTTTTGTTTCTACTCTGATTTTTACATTTAATATAATTAATTCTTTTTTCATAATTTTCAATTTTACATACATATTATATATATTAAAATTGAGATATTAAGTGTGAAAAATAATTTAACTTTTTCAATTTACTATAGAAATAAGACTTTTGTTTTAAGATAAAAAAATATTTTTTCTATAAAATTATATTTTTTATATATTTTTACAAGTATAATAATAAAATATTTTAGTTATTCATAAATATTTCTGTGTTAATATTTATTAACTCAAAATTATATTTTTAATATATATTATATTTTATTTTAGAAAATATTGGCAAGTGTGGTTCTAGTATCTATACAAATAGAATGGGGATGGGGAGTTAAAGCTAAGGACTGGGGCAGGTATGTGGGCCAGACGCAGGCCCAGAAGAAGCCTACTCAGCAGTAAAAGACAGGGCCCGTTTTTCTGACCGGAAGCGCCGGTGATAGCAACACACATTTTTCACTTCAGATAATGAATTGTTCCAAAGCCACTCGTTGCGATATCTTATAGGTTGCCTGATGTTGGGCCCCACTGACGCCGTTGTTCCCTGTTACTTTTTCCTTCGGTCTCTCCAGAAACGCCGTCAAGGGGGTGGCCTCCCCCATAACTTCCACGTGTCACGTTATTCTTCTTTGTTATTTTTCTTTTGCTTTCGTCTCCCATTTTTATTCTCTTATTTATTTACCAAAATGGGTTGAGCTGGCGATGACATGATCTTCTCATAAATGAATAAATTGCAGGTCGGCATGGGAGGTTGAGAATCGGAATTGATCACATGATCGATTCAATTAATCGTTGGTTCAGTTGAATTAAAATTAAAATTGAAATTACAGTTAAAATTTATTCAAGTTTAATTTTAAAAAAATAATTTAAAAAATAAATAATTTCAAACCATCAATTTCAATTTTATTTTTTAAATAAATGTAGATCGAAATTTTTTAAACAAAAAAATGAGAACCAACAATTTTAAAATTGAAAAAATTATGTCCAGATTGTAAACCTTTGAAAATATACTTATTGCATATTGAATAATTTCTAAAAAATAATTTAATCAAGAAAATCAAAACAACAGAGATGTGAAACTCAATTTACAAAAATATTTATGTATTTAGATTCACAAAAATTCCTGTGATACAGTTGCACGTGTAACACGATGTAAAGTATTACTTGTTTAACTATAAAGTATCATAAATTTTTTAAGTGTATTACTATTGATTACATATTTTAATTGTAAAAGAACAATTTTTAAAAATACAAAAAATACCATGATTACATTTTCGCAGATGAAGTAACAATAAATTTATTTAATAACCATTGCATCTTACTTTAGAAAATATCTCTTTTTTCCTTGATTGCAAATAAAAAAATAATAATCTTATATACTCCCTTTATTTCAACAACAACAAAAAAATATAAACTTTTTAATTTTTTTATCATTTTTATAAACATACAATTTCTAAAAATTGTAATTTTACACATATAATTTATTTTATTCATTAATTTAATCCATCCAATTATATATAATTTATTTGTAAAATAAAAATTTATATTTTAAATTTTGACTAATAAAATAAATCTTAATTTTTCAGACATTTCTATATTTATTTTAGAACGAAGATAGTAACGCAAAAACTCCTGTGAAACGGTTGCAGGTTTGACACGCTGCAAGATATTATTTGTTTAACTATAAAGTATTACTTGTTTAACTATTAAATATCATTATTTTTTAGTGTATTACTACTTATTAGTCACCATAAAAAAATTAATATTTTATAATTTCATAAGTAATATTTTAAATTGTGTCACACGTGGAACCGTTTTACAGGAGACTCAAGTTTTCCTTTAGTCAAATTGGTCCAAGGCAAGAGCCATCATTTTCTTCCGCTTCATGAAAGATTCCCACTAATTTTTAAATATATATACGATTAGCTAAGACGGATTTAAATCGATGGGCTGCATAAATTTCTCATTTTTCTTCAGAAATTCGTGCATTTTGTGCAACGAATCAACTGTGTTATTAACCGTGGTACAAGAGACCAATACTATAGCAAAACTTAAAACAAAAATAAAATAAAAATAATAAATAATAAATTAATTAATTAAATTAAAATGTTTTATTTACATAGTGACATCATAAATCCTGGGTGCGAGTTGTGACGACTCAAAAGGCGGCTAAGCTATAAAATTAATATTTTGTCCCAAAACAAAACTAAAATAGCACTGACTATGATTTGGTTGGGCAAAAGACACAAAATGATAATATTACTGTGTGTTAATATATAATTAGATAATTATTTATTTATGTTAAAGATAATAATAACTAATTGAGTCAGATATGTTGGATTACTTTTGTTTTTTCTCCCAATTATATGAAAGTTTATCATTCCACCTCAGATTTATCGTAAAAATTTATATGGATAAAATATTACTACTAATTTGTTATTTTAAAAAAATAATATTTTTAAAATAAATTAATAATAATTTTTAATTAAATAAATAATTGTGTGAATCGAATACATGATGCACAAGAGACTCGCTCAAAAATTATTCATTATTATTCATATGTTTACGTTGTATAATTAAACGAAACTGTACATATTTTTTTTTGAAAGCACGTACCGTACCACTATATGTCTCATGTATCATGTATGACATGAGAATTGTAGCCTACACAATATTAATAATATATATTAATATATATATATATATATAAATTAACTATAAATGGTAAAATCTCAGTAGAAATAGAATTTTATTTGAATTTTTTAAATAAATAAAAAAGAAAAAAATATTATAGATGGCAGTTTGTGGTTGATTCATAATTTAGAACATAGATAATCGTTTTGCTTCCTATAATAACTCTTGGACATACAATATATCAAATTATTTTTTTTACGCTCTGAGAGTCTGACGACATTCATATTGCAAAATAAATAAATATTATATAGAAAAATATAATTCTTTTAAGTGATTATTTTGATTAGATATATATATTTATTGTGGGATGGAGTAAATATACTAAATTTGGGTTAAATACAAAAATAAATAAGATAATTTTTAATGAAATAAACCTTATTTACTTTTTGAAAATAACATTTAACCTAATTATTTATTTAATTTTAGTTTTTTTATAAATAAATGTATTACAAATTATATATTGTACTGTAAATATATAATGATTATTATTATTTAAAAATACTTGAAATAAAGCACGACAATGCTAGAAGTACGATAATACAAGTACACTAATATTGATTATTTAAAAATAATTGAAATAAAGCACGACAATGTTAGAAATACGATAATAAAAGTACAATAATATTTAAATGAAGCACAAGAATAGTTTTCTATAAATGTTTTATTGATCTTTCGAGAAGGTCCGTAATTTGACTCGCATCAACTAATAACAATTGGGAACTTAAACGTGTTAAAATCAATTGCTATAAGCATGCAAGGAGTAAATTTTGAAAAGTCATGAGGGTTTAATTGTAAATATGACACACCACACACACACACACATATATATATATATACATATTATCATATATGGATGACAATGACATGGTGAGGTTTCTAGCAATTTGAAAGTAGAGTATTTTAGTTTCCCAGAAGATAAAAAAACGTATATTCTCTGAAAGAATTCCTTTTCAACCCTCATAAGCGGACCTTATTGACCACTTATTCTCTAAAGATAGAGCATCTTACTTATTCTTGTCTTGAAGTCATTAAATAAATTAGCTTGAAATATATAAGAATATTATAATAAAATTAACAAATATATTAATTTATTAACAACAAAATTTTCAATTATATAAACATATAATTTTTTTATTATAATTAAATATAACATTAAATTAAACTACACACAAAACGAAAATGTTATTGTGTGGATTGCCTGACTAAATAGTATGACGAAAAAAATAAAAAATAAAAAATAAAACAACTGCATTTTTTTTTGTTATTTATATTTACTTCAAGATTCAACATCGGTAATTAATGTGTAAGTTTGTTATTTAATTTATAAGGCTTAATTAATCATTAAAATTGATTTGATTAACAAAAAATATAATGTAATTAAAATATAAGGTTTAATTAATAAATAAAAGTGTAGCATCTTTACAAAAAAATACAAAATCAACCAAATAATATGTTACATGCATGTAAATAAATACATGCAATATACACTTCATTTCGGAATTTGTTTATATAGAATGGCTCAGGAAGCGGATCTGAAAGGCGCATTCAAGCGTCGAGATAGAGAGACACTGGGGGTTCCAAACTCTCATTTTTCTTTACTAAGATTAAAAAAATTAAAAATAAATAAATAAAGAAGTAGCCACTTATAATTGAATTGGATTGGATGTGAGAATTTGGTGTTAAATTGGATTGGATCGTTTGGTGAATGGGACAACAAAAGTTCGATTAGAAATCGATCCAATTTAATTACAATTAAAATGTATTATAGTTTTTTTAATTTTTATTTTAAAAAATCCTAATTATATATTGTTTTTATTCTCTTCTTTTAAAATATAAGTTTAAAGATAAATTAACCGATTCAATCAAATTACAAATTCAATTACAGATAAATTATATTTTAAATTTACATTAAATAGAATTGGATGATTTCTTATATCTTTCATTAAATAAATTAGATTGATGAAATTTAATTAAAAAAATTTAATTGGATGAGCACTCATAGTGCATAGCGTAAAATATAAAAGTAGATCTTATGTGTGTAATCATTTCATTTTTACAATCATAATAAATAAATAAAAAGTAATTATTTGAAAAATTATGATATATTTTTTTTAATTTCTAGAAAATGAATCTAGAAATTTCTGGAGCTTCTTCGGAAAAAAAATTCATTTTTCTGGTCAAACAGATAAAATTTAAAAGTCAAACTTATCCCAAAATTTAACAGTAATCCAATTTCGTAACTTAGAGTTAGTCCATAAACCAAGGCTGTAAGAAAGTACCTGCCAAATCCACGTGGCGCATTCAATCTGAAGAGGTCGACGTGATCATGTGGTGGTAAAGAGCTTTAAGAATTAGTTAGAAAGTGGTCCGCCGCCCACCCGTATCTCCTTCCTCTCCGCCCTGCCCAAATCCCCAATCACCACCCCCCACAGGATTTATTTAATTAATAATAATAATAATAATAATAATAATAATAATAATATTATTATTATTATTATTATTATTATTCTTATTATTATTATTATTATTATTTATTTATTTTTAGAAAAAGGGAGTATTTTCATTATACATCACAAATGTTGGTTATTGAATTCAATAAATGCATAATAAAATTAAATAATATTTAAAATGGATTATTGAATTTCTTTTATTTCTCTTTCAAAGAAAAAGATTGAATTATTTAATTGATATTGTCTATCTTTCGTCGTGATACTTTCAATACATGCAATACACCCAATCTTTCTTTTTAAAATCGAATTCCTCCAAATATAACGGGGCTATTTCATAATAAAATAATAATTTTGGGCCACAATTACAATTTTTTTTATGAACTTTAAAAGTATGTAATTGTTATCGTGAGTTTTAATAGTTTTGTTAGTTGGATCAGCAATAAATTTTTTATTGAAATTCTAACAACATTGCCAACAATACAACGAGCTAATCAATATTCATCCCATAGTTTAGATAATCTTGACACAAGAATCATAAATTTATTACATGTTCATCAATGTGCTACTCGAATCGACATAAATTAGTCCAAAAAAATGAAAAAGCTCCACAAACAATGTTATTGTCATTCCACTAAAAGTCGAGACACAATTTATTTATCAAACAAAAGTTGATGCTGAAAACCACAAAAAAATAAATTAAATTTTGTAAAATATACATTCTCCACCTTCAATTACTGCTTTATGATCGTAAAATTTTAAAATTATCAAGATTTTTATCTGATTTTTTACAAATAATCTAACTTCATTAAATTCATGATGAAAATATAAATTCTAAAACTTCAAATAAAAATTATTAAAGAATTCAAAGTTCATGACTTATTATACAAAAAAAAAAAAAAACTCATTTATAATTCTTTTTTTGAAAATATTTAAAACATATTTTATGTTGCGATCCAAGTCCCAAAACCAAAACCCATCCGACCCCAGCACACCCGACCCATCCCCATCCGTCATTCCTACCCACAAAACTCTCCCACGAGATTGGGATGATTTTACCGGACAATTTTACCCCTACAACCGGGTGAGCCGGTTTCTGGTCAATAAGTATAAAACAATAAGCCACAGAGGGGTTTTAGCACAGTTATTTGCCATTTGGTAGTTGGTTTTTGGTTGGTTGGTTAATTTCTCCCAAACCCAGAGGTTTTATAATTTCTTTTTTCCTTAAAATTCCTGTCCACAAAATACTTTCATTTTAATTTTCCTGTACATATCAATGTAAAGAGTAGTTTATTTGCGTGACGTAAATTCGAAATTCTCGTTTGAATCTTTATGGGGAACTGGAAAACAGAAAGAAACGCGTAGATCACTCTGCCGAATCAACTTTGTTTCAGGTAATTATACTTCCTGCTCAATTCTGATAGTTATCTTCTCTTTTTCTGACGTGGGGTTGTCTTGATGTTGTTGATTTTTGGATTTTAGTTTGTTTGAAGTGAATTGTTTTATTCGGCTGAATTCTGCGGAGATCTGATCAAATTTCGTTATGAGTGTGTGTGTGTGTGTGTGTTTTTTTTTTCTATTGATTTGATTTATAGGTGCAAAGAACGTGAGACTTCTTTCTATTTTTTGGGTTAGACCAGCAGTTGATTTGGAATTTAAATTCTCCAATTCGTTGATTTCTGCATTTTCTCCCTTGGGATGAAGAAATGATCCTGTATTGTGTTTGGTTCTCGCATTTTCGGAATTTTAGTTGATCAGGCTCCGGAATCAGACCCCAAGATCTGATGGTTTTGAACTTGTGTGATTGTCGGGTACATGTTTGATGTTATTCTGCAGAAGCTTTGTGAATGGAGATTTTGTGAATAGACGGATCATAGGAATTCACGCCATATTTGATTTACCCCTCCAGCAGCGATTTAGTTTTTCACAGTTTGGGATGAGGATACGAGTTATCAGTTTGCCACCTATGATCTTCAAGTCTTCGTCTAAGAACATGATTCTTCAAAAAGGAAAAAAAATTGCTGAAATTTTGTGAATTTGTTGTGAATCAGGAACTCTTTTACCCTTGATCATAGATCTATATTCTTGATCGCCCTTAATTTTCTCTTCTTTCTAGGCTTCTCAACCTGGAAATGAGTTTTCAGTAAGGGTTTTGGAATTTGTTTTCAGATCATATACATTCATTGTCTTTTTTAAAAGTCTGAGATCATATTTCTGAATTAAGTATATACGGATGACAAAATCAAATTTTTGCTTTTCTTTTATTTTTGGTTAACTTCTTGTGTTTTTGGTTGTTTGACTTTCTCTGTTTCGCTTGTTAATTTTTCTGTTACATTGATCAAGTCTTTAATGGATCTTCTGTAGGCTGAGGGTGGTTTCAAAAAAAAAAAAAAAAAAGATATCTTTATTGCATCTGAAGAACTCATATTAGCGTGCTATCGAAGATATGGTGTCCAAGAGGAGGCTGGACTGTGGATTCAATGGCTATCGAGCTCCCGTTATTCCCAGAGCTCCTAGATCAATTAGGGTAACCTAGCTTTTGAGTAATGTATTTTCTGCCATCCTTACAATTTGGGATGTAACCAAGAATCTCATATTTGTATGTTTTCCCAGAGGAGGGGCCCTCGCAAGAAATCAGTGGATGATAGCAAACTCTGTGCCTTTGAATTACTTGCAGCTGTAGCTGGCAAGTTGTTGCAAGAGAGTGAAAGTTCTGCTTCCAGTAATGTAGCTGAAGGGAAAGCCCCGGTTGGCAATTGCCCAGATGGAAATGGGATGGTGCAGCCTAAAAATGATAAAGCTTTGAAGTCGGAGAGCTTTGACCATGGAAGTTGTGCTGAGAGTGCTTTCGTTCCAGAAGTTTCCGTTCAGGAGCGCAATCTCTTATCTGAATTTAAGGGTGCACCTCAAGCAGAAAATGACTGTATTGTCGAACAGACTTCTGTCCATGCAAGTTCTGGTTTCGTAGAGAAATGTGATTGTGATATAAAGCTAGGTATTTGTGATGGCAAGAATGCAGATGAAAAGGCTACTTGTATAATAGGAGACCCCATTTGTGTTGCTGATAGTTTCAGTCGGAAAGTAGAGAGTGGACCAGAAGCGCAATCAGATGATGAAAAAAATCAAATAGGTTACTTATCTATGGCTAACACATCAACTGTAAATGATCCAATTGGTGAATGTGTGAATACTAATGTACTGATTAACTCAGAGAGTAGTGTAAAGTGGCCATTGTACAGAAACTCCATTCCTGGTGCTTTATTCCGCAAGAGCTGGAATAATGTAAAGTTAGGGATTAGAGATGATGACGAAAATTCTTTTGGTTGCAATAAGTCTAGCACCAAGAGTAGACCTTTAAGGTCACAACCCCGTATTGGACGCCATAGAATGAGGAAGATGATGGCATCCAAATACTGGAAGACAGCTCCCAAATTGAAGGATTATGAACTTTATAACACGAGTAAGTTGAGATTACATGCATGTCCGAGTTTCAATGAACATAAATTTCTAATGCTTATGCCATTTTTATTGGAGATGCAATATAGGCTATCCTTTTCACACTAGCATGGTTTGGTTTTCAGGTGAGGGAATGAAGTCCTTTTACAGATACAGGAAGAGCATTTATGCACAAGAAAGATGTCAAGGAGCACCTCTCAAGAAAAGGAAATTGTCCGATAACATCTTTGATTTTGCACTTGATCAGGAGCGTAGCAGTGATAGCATCACCAATTTACCTGAGAAAGGGACGAGGGGAGATAAGAATAGATTGGACAAGATCTTACATAAAGGTACTCTTTTATCATATTTCTTATTTGAACCTTCGAGTGTTGATGAAATTTCTGAATAATTCTTGCAATGTTTGCAGCTAGTGGGGCCTCAACTAAACGTCATGCAAAAGCAAAGGATCCTCATGGTACAAGAACGTGTTCATATGAAATATCTTCTGTTTTAGCTTAGATGTATTATTTTGTGCAAAAGATTCTGAGACATGCTTCTTGTTTCTCTTCAGTGAAATTTAGCATTAAGTCCTTCAAGGTGCCAGAACTTTACATTGAGGTTCCTGAAACTTCTACTGTTGGTTCTCTCAAGGTTTGTGATTTCATATTTCCCTTGCTCATTATTAAAGAATATATACCTATTGATGCATATGTGGGACAGAACATGCAATCATTTTCTGGATGTTAATTATTCTGTGGCATTAGATAAAACTAGTGGTTATGCTTAGTCAAAACTAATAAACAGTGCACATATACTTTCCAGAGAACAGTGATGGATGCAGTTACTGCTATACTTGGGGGTGGAATACGAGTTGGAGTAGTTTTTCAAGGAAAGAAGGTCAGAGATGACCATAGAACTTTGCAGCAGTCTGGTATTTCTAAGTTTGGTGACCTCGATAATCTTGGTTTTACTCTAGAGCCGAGTTTTAACCATGTTTCCCCACCCATAACGCCAAAGAAGCCTGCAGTCTTGTCAGCTTGTGATGCAGATCAGACTTTGCCAAGGTATTGTTATATACTATTTTAACAGTATTGAGTAACTAGAAATCATATGTAGTGGCTGAATTGATGCACTGATCATACATCATATTCTTCAGGTCTCCAGCCTCTCCAGTGATAGGTTCAGAGATTTCAAATGCTTCAGTTGATCCCCTGCTTGTTGCAAAGTCAGACAATGTGGACAAGAATGAATTTGTATCCTCTCCAAAGGCCTCTGATAACGCACTATTGGGTGAAGCTGATTCCAACTCTAAGGCATTGGTTCCAGTCCCTCCAATGAATGCAGAGGCACATGCTGTTGTCCCTTCAAATCCAAAACCCAAACGCACTGAGCTTTCACAGCGTAGAACAAGGCGGCCATTCTCTGTGGCAGAAGTGGAAGCACTGGTTGAAGCTGTTGAAACGCTGGGAACTGGAAGGTAATGGACTGACCGCAGGAACTTGGATTCTTACAACATTGCATTATTAATATGGATATTCACGAAAATTATCGTTAAGGTTTAGCTTGGTTACCCAAAAAAAAAAAAAAAAAAAAAGACCCAGAGAAGTTTTTTTTTTTAAAAACCAGCCTCTTGTGGTGTGTGCTTTTCTAAGCAGTCCTCTCTGTTGGTGCCATGTTAAGTAAACAAACTTCCGTAGGTTTCTTGTAAATGGGCTAAAACCATAAAGGATATTTCGATCTAACTTCCAAAATTTTGTCCTTCATAATCAGTCAAATGACTCGGTTTGATTTCCTTTTGCTCAAGCAGGTGGCGCGACGTTAAAATGCGTGCTTTTGAGAATGCAGATCACAGAACATATGTTGATTTAAAGGTTCGAAATCCATCCATTATGCCTATAGATTTACATCGGATGTTGCCTTGCGCCATATATTTAACTATACAATTCATTTTTTCATACGTAGCGTCCATCTTGAGTCGTCTTAAACTATGATAATTGCTTTCTGGCTTTATGATCATTGAGTTACCTTGTTCAGTATGTGCCCAAGATACCTTTCTTTCTGGAGGGAGTGATGATTGCTTCATATATACATATATTATGTACTGCACATGCTTTTAGGCATATACCATTTGCTTTACTGAATCTTATGATTCCTTTAAATCATGAAAAAAGGCCAAACTATCAGTCACATGGGATGTTGTAGATAGACTTAGATTCATAAGAGTTATTTTAATTAAGCAAATTAATGACAACTTTTTGTCCATGTGGATTGGCGTCGGTTGTTTATTACAGGATAAATGGAAGACCCTAGTTCATACAGCTAGCATTGCCCCTCAGCAAAGAAGGGGAGAGCCGGTCCCACACGAGCTGTTAAGCCGAGTTTTATCTGCGCACTCTTATTGGTCGCAGCATCAGTCGAAACAACACGCTAAGCATCCGACTGAACCTCTGAGAATTGCCGATTCACGCGAGGAGATCGTCGGTGCTTGAAGGATCAGAAGATTCTGATTGTTGATTGTAAAATGTGAAGTATTGTTGTAGGGTAGTGTTAACAATCAAGTTGTAAAGATGTGATTTTTAAGGTGTTTGATTCAGTAGTCTTACACTCACTGATTTGTTGGGTATTGTTCAACTGTCTTTTGAACAGATTTTGTAAATGATTGATGGAATAAAAGCACTTTTTCTTTAATCTTTTTTTTTTAAAATAAATTATGTGTAATTGAATAAGTTAAATAACATTGTATAAGTAAGGATTTATGATTGTTAGAAGATCATGCGTCTGTATAGTTGATCAAAAATAAAAGGTCGTACATTATAAAATTCTTTTTTTTGGACGGGACTAATAAATAAAGAAAACAATTAATCTTAAACTGATTAATGATGAGAAAATGTGACTCAATTATATAGAATTTGATAGAAATTTAAATTTAGTATATACACAAATCTTATAAGATTTATATAAAAGGGGTTTGAGAAAGGGTAAGGGTAAGGGTGGCTTCATATTTACATTATGTAAGAAGAAAGTGAGTGAAGAAGAAGAAATATGGGCGGTTACGCTATCTATCTTCTTATCCAAACCAAAACGGTATCATCATTCATGGACCATATCTGCAAATTCTCTTCCTATATATTTTCTGATTTATATTATCTGCTTATATATTTATGTAAGTGTAATGTTCATTTGTGACTCAATTTATTTTTTTATTTAAGGTTCAAAGTCTAATAATATATATATATATATATATATTTTTTTTTTCTTTTTTATTGCACCAGTCTTTTTTGTCATTAAATTTGACTTTCTCACTACCACAACCGACTTCAAGGGTACGAGTACGCTTCCCCTATGCCCTACCCTAATACAAAATATCATATCCTTACCCTACCCTATTACCCATTTATTTGTTTCGAGTAGGGTATAGGTAATACCCAACGGTGCTGCTAAACGAATTACCCATTTATATGTTATGTTACATTAGTAATATTGAATTGTCTTGCCTGCCTACCCGCCCTGCAAAAATATATATATTTTTTTGAATAAAAGTTCATTTTATTGACTTCCTTCCCAATTACAAATTAACAAAATATAATATCACTAAACATGAACAAAAATCATCATGATACAAAGTAATAATAATAACATCCAAAATATAATATTTATATGATCACCGATGACTTGATTCAAATTAGAATTTTTAGGATACAAAAATAATTAAAATAATTAAATACTGCTTTTTAAAAATAATTAATATTATTTTATTATATATAATTTTATAATATATATGCATATATATCGGGTATACGGAATGGATAAACAGGTAAAATATTAAACCCATACCCTACCCGTTACCCAAACTCTTATGCCCTACCCTGCCCCATTACTCGTTTACCCGCAAGTTATCTTACCCTACGGCTAAAATTGACATCCCTAAATACGGGGCCGTGATGATTTATCTCTATATTTCCTTTTTTAATTTTTAGTAAACAAAGACATTTTCCTGGTCACTTTTATTTTTGGACGCTGCAAATTGATGGTGAGTTAAAATGTGGAGAAAATTAGAAAATAACGTACGTAATTTTCTTAATTTTTTTTATGCTTTAATCCTAAATTGAGAATCAAAATTTTACGATAGATTTTAAATTAAAAAAAAAAAAAAAAATATATATATATATATATATATAATTAAGTCTCAAAGTAAGAAATTTTAAAATTTGAGTTTAATATTAAGAACTTTATCATAATTCTTTTTATCCTATGCTAAAAGATAATGTATTGCTGTTTCATCGAGATTGTGCAGAAATTTAAAATCGTTCCAAACTAACAATGGACTTGTCGGCCCAAAGTGTTTTGGGCTGTCAGATTGGGCCTCATCCTAATTTGCTTAATTGGGCTCTCTGCACATCTAGATTTTATTATTTTTAGTTGTCTTATCAGGAGAATAAAATTCCAAACGTAGATCTCTACTTGAATCTGGTTGTTTAAGACAATTTATTCAACTTTTTTGTGTTCTTTTCGTGCAAAATTATGACTTTTTAGTCACAACGATAAAATTATATATAAATCCCCATGTTCCAGAACGTTCTTATAACCCTCCTAATATTTTAAATAATATTAAAATATAATAAAATAATTAGAATTCAGTCAATTTTATTTTTATGGATAGTAATTTCACCAATAAATATGACACATGTGCATTTTTTTTTATTAAAAAAAAATTAACGTGTGTACATATATTATATATCTTATAAATGAAGGTATTGTTCGTAGAAATATAATCGACTGAACCAGTAAGTGAAGAAAAATCGTTGATAAGTACCGATGCATAACAGCTAGGCATTGGAATGGGCAAGTTTTGGTGAAAGTGAGAGAAGGTTTGTGAATGTGTGTGTGTGTGAGAGAGAGAGAGAGGGAGAGAGGGGGGGGGGGGGTGGCTTATTGTCCCCAGCTCTGGAGAAAGACAAATTTTACAAAAACAAAAATTCTGAGTATATAAACTGTTGAAGAGTGGAAATAATTTGACCGCTGTGACTAAAAAGTCATATATCCACTCTTCAACAGCTTAGTCGATAAAAATTTGATGTATTAATCATCGTTAATAAAGAATCGAGTGAAACTCAATTCCTTACGACGTAAGTTAATAGTTTGAGATGGATTCAATAATTTTTTTTCTTCAAGAATTATAAGAAAATAAAATTTAAAAAAAAGTAAAAAATTGCAAGAAATAATCATAATTAGGTGGTCATTAGCCACATGGTGGGCTGCCCTATACAAACTTGAAGGCAACCTCGAAGTTTAGAATTGACAAGCACTATGTTCCATTATGGACAAAGGTGGTCGTTTGACCTGTCTATTCGTGTTTGGGTCTTCTTATTTTTTTTAATTTAATTTATTTTATTCAATTTCTTACCCCTTATATATATTATTATATTATCTATCTATAAATATGATATTTTATATAATAATTTTAATATATATGTGTATTTTTCCACTCACTATTCTATATAATATATGTAACAATAATTTATAAATAATAATTTTTTAAAGCCAACATAGGTTGATAAAAAAATATAATATCATATTTTAAAAAATTAATTTATTTCAACCAATATACAAATATTATATCTACATTTACACGCGCTGAAATAATTTAGAAAATTTCACCTAAATGAAAGTTTGAAAACTAAAAAACAATCTTGTGGTCTATTTATTTGAACATGCCATTTATTATTTAAATGAAAGAGAAATTCAACATACTCGTCCACATAAAAAAATTTAAATATTTGAAAAAAAAGATCCTTTTTTTTTTTTTTAAATATTACTTTATATCTCTTACCTCAATATTTTGATCCCAAAGCTACAGTGCAACTGCAACCTCACAACAGAAGATCCTGATCCAAAGAAAACAAAAGAGGATCATTTCCATTTTATGATGAGAGAGAGAGAGAGAGAGAGAGAGAGAGAGAGAGAGAGAGACAAAGGGAAAAAGGAAAAATAATAATAATAAAAGCGAAAAAGATGTGTTCCTTTTGGGTGCACTTTCATGATGATGACGAAGCAGACAAAAGTTGAAATTAAACGAGAAGCAGACTGAAAAAAGTAAATAATATGTTAATCTAAGATTGACCAGATGTCAACCAACAATTTCCACCACAGCCTTTTTGTGTGGAATAATTCATATTCAATCCCTCAAATTACTCTGCTTTTTATCCTCTCCGACCCCCCTCCCCATTTTAGTTAATGCTCAGTAAATGTCAAAGAAGGCAGACCCATTTTCAGCACTTGTTCACTACTCTCTCTCTCTCTCTAGGGTTCTTGAAAGGTATTTCTTTTTTTCCTGACTTCCTTATTTGCTTCTGCTGCTTAGTTATTGCTTCTTGTTTGCCAGAGATGCATATTCTTGTCAAGTGGAAAATTTGAGGTTTAAGATTTGTAGTTTTCGATTGTGACTCGTGTATCTGTTCTTTCTTGGTGGTGTAGGATGGTAAATTTTGCAGATATGCTTGTTTCTTGGCTACAAAATCGATGTACTTGGATTCAAGATTTCATTTTTATTGACTGGTTTCTTGTTTTATGTATGTTCTTGTTATTTTCAGGATTTTTTGTTTCTGGGTTTTGAACTGTGATGTTTGAAAGCTTAGAATCTTGAAAAAGTTAGGCTGTTTGAGGAAATTGAAGAATGGCCTGGTGGTATTGCCAGGAGATGTTGAAGGAGAATATGATTTGATGTGGAGGTTTATAGGATTCTAATATTGATTTCTTATGACGGTTTAGATGGTCATGGATCAGAACTTTACCAATTATAGCGGGCCGATGTCTAGAATAAAATATAGCAACCAAGCGGTTCCATTATTTCCAACCCCGAATGTGATCAATGATTTGGCAGTTACGGGTAGGATCTTGAATGGGAATATCACTGATAATAGGCCTACTTCTAGCCAGTTCAGTATCGATGCCGGAGGCCAGTCATCAGAAGGCGACTCTCCTGAGGATTTCGATTTCAGTGATGTGGTGCTTAAGTACATAAACCACATCCTAATGGAAGAGGATGTGGAAGACAAAACCTGCATGTTTCAAGAATCTGCAGCTCTTCAAGCTGCAGAGAAGTCGTTCTATGATGTTCTTGGAGAGCAGAGCACTGTTTCCAGAGATTATCAGCTGGTGCCGAATTTGGATCCGGGTATTGAAAGCCTTGATGAGAAGGTGTTTGGAGAATTGAGGAATTATTGTCCTCCTGGTGAGGTGGAATCTCTGTGTCCTGATTGGTATAGCGATCCTAATATTGATGGATTTGACAGACATCATATAATGGTCAATATGGTCTCACAATCTTTTTCTCAATCATCTTATAGTTCATCAAGCAGCAGCGGTACTGTTATTGATGGGCCTATAGATTCTCCTGTGAGTACTCAAAAGATTCCGGATATATTCAGAGACAATGAGTCAGCTATGCAATTTAAGAAGGGAGTTGAAGAAGCAAGGAAATTCCTTCCTAGTGGGAGTGACTTATTTCTTAATACGAACAATGATAAGTCATTGGAAAGTGAGCAAAATGTGGAGTCTATCAATCTTGCTGTTAAGTTGGAAAAGAAATTTGATGAGGAGTCTGTTGATATATCAAGGGGGAAGAAAAACCCGTATGATGAAAGCATGGGGTTGGAAGAGGAAAGGAGCAGCAAGCAATTGGCAGTTTATTCTGAACCGACTGTGAGTACTGACATGTTTGATAAGGTGCTTCTATGCAGCGGAGGAAAAAATGATTCTGATCTTCGTAAAGAATTGAGTGAAGTGACCAAAAGCACACCACTTGATGCTCAATCAAAGGGATCCAACGGTGGGAAAAACCGTGGCAAGAAACAGGGAGGCAGAAGGAGCGTAGTTGATTTGAGAACGTTATTGACCCTTTGTGCACAAGCTGTTGCTGCTGATGATCATAGGACTGCAAATGAGTTTCTGAAGCAGATCAGACAGCACTCAGGTCCCACTGGAGACGGAATGCAGAGACTCGCCCATTACTTTGCTGATGGTCTTCAGGCTCGTATGGCCGGAGCAGGGAGTCAAATATATGCATCTCTTACTAAATTGCCTACCTCTGCTGCTGATGTTTTGAGAGCCTACCATATATTCCTTGCCACATGTCCATTTAAGAAGATCTCGAATTTCTTTGCTAATAAAACCTTTACGCATGTGTCTAACAAAGTCACAAGCCTCCACATAATTGATTTTGGCATTCTCTATGGTTTCCAATGGCCTTGTTTTATACAACGCCTCTCTTCTAGACCTGGTGGCCCCCCCAGACTTCGAATCACTGGGATTGATCGTCCATGTCCAGGTTTTCGACCATCGGAAAGGGTTGAAGAGACAGGGAGGCGTTTGGCTAGTTATGCCGAGACTTTCAAAGTTCCATTTGAGTTCAATGCTATAGCTCAGAAGTGGGAAACAATTAAACTCGAAGATCTTAAGATAGACAAAGATGAGTTGCTTGTGGTGAACTGTCTTTACCGGTTTAAGAATCTTTTAGATGAGACTGTTATAGTGAACAGTCCTAGAAACGCCGTTCTAAACCTTATCAGGAAGATGAATCCAGCTGTTTTTGTTCACGGGATAGTGAACGGTTCCTATAACGCCCCCTTTTTCATCACAAGATTCCGTGAAGCACTATTTCATTTTTCATCCCTTTTTGATATGCTTGATGCCAATATTCCGCGAGAAATTCATGAAAGAATGCTTCTTGAGAAAATAGTGTTTGGGCGCGAGGCGATGAATGTAATTGCTTGTGAAGCAGCCGAGAGGATTGAGAGACCAGAGACGTACAAGCAATGGCAGGTTAGGAATATGAGAGCAGGCTTTGAGCAGCTTCCTTTGGACAAGGAGATCGTGAAAATGGCAAGAAATAGAGTTAAGTCAATCTACCACAAAGATTTTGTGATTGATGAAGATGGCCAGTGGTTGTTGCAAGGGTGGAAGGGCCGTATCATATATGCGCTCTCATCCTGGAGGCCAGCGTATTAAAATCTGTTCGTTCATTGAAGCAGATGAAAGCCCTGGTTCTTGGTCACACAGGCTTCTACATCAAGTGCTGACATTGGCTCGTCTATTTTGCTGGTAGCAAGGTGGGATCCATCTATGTAAAATCATTTTTGTCTGAAGCCTATTATGCATTTTAGTCATTTACAAAACTCAGTGTTTTATAGCGATTTCACATGAACTATTATTGATGTTTGTGAGATTCTTCTTCAGCTGTTTAGTTGGAAGCGGGAATCGTGGGTTCTGTATATTTATCTTCTCCTCTCTGGACCCCAACATCCATGGAGCTGTTTTTGTCTTTTACAGTCTGGCTGAAGAATGGCAAAGTGGCAAAGCAACATACGATCCCATATTATATATGCCACCACACACATGCTCAGATATTAGGAGGTAATCCGAAACCTTAACCTTCGTGTTTAGTTTGTTGTGGTAGTGTGTAGATGAAGGATATGACGGGGATTCTGTATTATAGGCATGTTGTGAAAGTGTACACCATCGTGCTATACTCATCCTTGTTTCGTCGTGTAATATGAACATCTTTACAAAGGAAATAACACAAATTAATTCAGCTCAGCATCTGTCAAATTATACTGCGCACCTCACATCTATGAGTTCTGTGTATTGACCTAAGATCCATAGTGAAACCTTTGGCGGTTATTCAAGTACTCACGAGTTTTTTTTGAATCGCACACGGATCAATCTTGTTGTGATTATCTTCTGACAATGTTTTTCTTTGGGTTGTTTATTTGAGGCTTACAGATTCATGAGAAATTGCTATTTTAGCATTCCCTCTCTACGACGACGTTAGCACGAAACATATCCTTTCCCTTCATTTTACTTTGCATGCTAATTTCTTCATTTAGTTATCTGCCTGTTGAGTTGCATGTTTTAACTAGTTCACTAGCAAAGCCCAGAAAGATCATTAGATTCGAACAGTGTTCTAAAAGGCATCAAGCATCAGACCAGCCGTAGATTTAGGCCTCATCGAGCTCTGCATGCTTTAACTAGTTCACTAGCAAAGCCCAGAAAACCAGAAAGGCTGTTAGATTCCAACAGTTTTCTAAAAGGCATCAAGTATCGACGAGCCGGAGATTTGGGCCTCGTCAAGCTGCATGCTTTAACTAGTTCACTAGATAATCCCAGAAAACCAGAAAGACCCTTAGATTCGAATCGAACAGTGTTCTTAAAAGCGTTAAGTATCGGGCAGTAGATTGGGGTAGTTGAATTGCATGTTTTAACTAGTTCATTAGCCAAGCCCCGAGAAGCAGAAGGACCGTTGCACTCAAACAGAATTCTAGAAGGCGTTAAGTATCTGACGGGCTGTCGACTGGGGGCTAGGTGGGGTTAACTGGGGCCCAGTTGAGGTCGGCTAAAGCGGGCCCCAGCGAAGTCTAGATGAGGTGGGCGCTTCTAGAACAATAGATTTAAAATGTCTTTCGAACGAAAAGGACAAAAATATTTAGAACAATAAGTTTGATAGCTTCCAATTTTTTCTAGATTCTTGTAAAGTAAAGAACTACTTAATTAAGTTTTTTTTTTTTTCTTCGAATTTTATTTATACTATAAAACAATCTAATTATATATAACATGCACTGCGATTATATATTATAATTTGTAGCGGCATCTATTCGCAATCCACTTTTTTTTTTTAATACAATTCATCGATTTAAGTAATAAAGTTTCTATTAAAAGATTAATAATTCTTAATAATATTGAGAGTTAAATAATTAAAGTAAAATAAATAAATTTAAAAAATATGATTCCTCCTTCGTAAACTTGTTCTATCTCTTTTTTTTTTTTTTTCCAAAATACCATAAATCCTAAAATCTGAAATATTTATTAATAGAGAAGCAAATAAGCATGAAGAATCAATTGAAATTAGTAACATATGTTTCCTTTTGTTATTTTTGTTGGATTTTTATATATAGATCTGAAAATATCGTGCGCATTTGTTCATCTTGGTTAGGTTGAACATAGTCGCAGACGTTCGATCAAAATAGTTGGAACATTTTCTAAACGTTTGATCCTAATAGCATAACATTATGCACGTTTTATTTTAGACTTTTTTTAATGACTTTTTGGGATGAATAGTACTAATATTAGTTACAGACATAATTAATTATTTACTATTTTTTTATACAAGTTGTTCGACTTAGGAAGTCGAACAACATGCATATTGTTTGGACTTCTGGTGTCCAACAATACATGTTATGTTCGACCTCATTAGTCGAACAATATGCACAATATTCGAACAATCAGGTTGAACAACGTGGTTTGACCACTTTGCAATTTTATGTTTTTTAAACCTTAACTGATTATAAATTGACATTCTTCTACCACTATTCCTACGAGCATGTTAACCTAAAACATGTAATAACACATCCCTCTTTTTTCTTCTCCTTTTTATCATTCTTCTTCTTCTATTTTGGGTGCTTTTCTTTTCTTTGCTTTTTTTCTTTTAGGTTTTTAACCTTTTAATTGATATACCTTATTTTTATTTAAATCAAGTAATTAGGGTATAATAATAGGAATTATGTGGAGTGGAAATTGAATTATTTTTTATTATATATAATCTATATTTAACAATGGATTGCGTTAAGAAAAAAGTGGACTACAAATGATCATTACCTATACTTATTTCGTCGAAAATAATTATCATATTTTGTTAAGAGTACAGTTTTTTAGTCTCAACTAATTAAATAAAATTATAATCTTCCAAAAATTATAAACTCGCCTGAGCGTTGGTAGTTGGTACGGTCTTCCATTACAACTGTTTAAAGTTGATACTATTATTTATACTCCCAACAGTCGTAATAAAATATAAAATGCTAATAAAATTGTAAGCAAATTTATACACAGCTAACTGTCACGAAATTGGGCCTCTTGGACCAGTTTTGCACTTAGACTTGGGAGGTTCATACCTAAATCCTAAGTCAGTGACATAACGCAGCTCAAAGAAAGAAGGAACAATAAAAATAGCTAAATAAATATTTATACTACCAAG
This sequence comes from Caryopteris x clandonensis, assembly GCA_028749325.2. Classification (NCBI taxonomy): domain Eukaryota; kingdom Viridiplantae; phylum Streptophyta; class Magnoliopsida; order Lamiales; family Lamiaceae; genus Caryopteris; species Caryopteris x clandonensis. Next base: position 1,839,338 of record JAPYKT020000027.1, on the reverse strand, counting down.
CAATAGCAACATCTACATCATGTAATAACCACAAAATATAAGCCGGTCAATGTAAATCGTCGATCCTCCCCTGCGCATAAGCCCAAATATCAAATCGCGTAGCTAGGCTGATAGCTTCGAAGCCAATCTTCGCCCTTTTCGTAATAATCCATCCTGCTGAATGTCTGCTGCGGAAATTGTGCAGCTGTAGCATAAGCCGAAGCTCCACGCCAAGCATCAAGAATCGGATCCGATGCTTTGAAGATCTTTATAGGGGTCCCACTTGGTCGGATCATTCGAATTCCAGCCTCTAGCCGTTCACTCATGCCCGGAAAGAGACAGCTTCCACCTGTTAAAAGGATCGAATTCGTTATTCTTTCGTCCAGGCTTTGACCTTTTGATGCCAGCCTCCCTAGTGAGACCCCAACCATCTCGTCCAACCCAGCCTGGTCAATGCCGATCAAGTTTGGATGGAACAGAATTTCGGGGCAACGGAATCTTTCAACTCCAAGAACAATTTGAAAATCTTCCTTGGTTAGAGGACGAAAGCGTGGTGCCTCTGAAGAAGAGGACCCGGGTTCAGATTTGAAAAATGTCGGGTCGATTTCCTGTACAACAAAGTGATTCAAGTCTTAGCTATCTGGGCCAACTCATGCTGGATGAGGTGGTACCTGCTCCTCAATTAGAAAGGAGGCAAGGATTCAAATCCTTCCCCACCCTAACGTACTTCCTACTTTGTACAACGGGCTCAAATTATTTTTAAAAAGGGGTGGAAAATAAACCCCAGTGATGACTCACCTGTAGCCTAGAAGAGATGCGAGCTAACTCTGCTTCCTCATGATCAGGCTTATCATCATCGTCGTCATCATTATCCCTACTCATCAGCTTGTAGAGCTGCCAATCTTCATCTCTCGTACCAAAAGTATCCTCTCCCTTGCCCCGGTCAAAAGCCGCTGTAGTCAAGAGGCGCATCCTCTCTCTCTGGGAGGGATTCAACCTCTCCCCACGACCGACACCTCCAGATCCGTTATGATTACCGTTAGTATGTCCACCATTTGTCTTTAATCTCTTTCTCTGCTCTATCTTCTCGGAAAGGTCTCTGTGCTTTGCTCGCAACTCTTCCAAATATTGTTCTGGGTTCTCTCTGTCATACAAGAGAACCAGTAAGCAAAAGGGCCAAAAGTATCAATTAGAAAGATTCAAGATTAGAATTGAACATTAGAAATTGGAAGTTCGGTAACATACAGGCGTCTCTCTTCCTCTAGTTTCTTTTGTCTCTCTTTTTCTAATTCCTCCTCTAGCTGTTTCTGCTTTTTCTGCTGCCGTGCATCGGACGTGGATTTGATAAATAATTGTTTCCTCTTTTGCTTTACCTGTCAAGGAATGTAAATTTCAGACCAATGTCAGAAAAACCAGAACAGAACTTACATAAAAAGATGTTTCAAATAAGACCATTAATATGCAATTCAAGCCTAAAACAAGAAATACCGAAATTGAAGCTATATTACGGAGAAAGAAACTTATTTAGCAACCGCATAAAACTAAGAGAACCTGATCTGGGGTAAGCATTTCATCAGGAACATTAATCAGATTAAATTTTTCTGAAGAGGAAGGATCCGCCTTCTCCACACTTTCGGCAGGTTCTCCCTTTGCTTTGCGTAAAGATTGTGTTGCCTTTGCCAGGGCAGATTCAGCATCCTGTTTGGAAGTATATACAGTTTTTGCCAGGAGTGATGGAATCTCATGTTCTGTTGCATTCCTGAGCCTCTGTAACAGCATCTCCAAGTCTCGTATTTCATTTTCAAGATCATTTATTCTATTAAACCTCTTAGCTTCAGCCATCTCCCTCAATCTTTGACCTTGCTTCTCTTTTAAAGCTGCCTTTCTAGCAAGTTCTTCCTCTGAAGGGGCCTCCTCTACTGGCGAGGGAGTCCATGGGAGCTGCCAACATCTGGTCATTTCTTCAGCTTTCTTATCCCCTTTCTGAACAAGGGCAAATTATTACTCTCTTTTGGGTGGTGGGTGTGCTTAAATAAGAAAGAAGGCAAGGAAAAAAAAAAGGACCGATTGGCTAACTAATGAAAGTAGTCACCTGAAACAGACGAACTTCTGATGTGTAGTCCTGTGCAATATAACAATGTTCCATCTTCAGGTCTTCAATTTTCTCCCATGAGAAATTAGCCCTGATTTAGAGTTTATTAATGCAAGCTTCATTCAGTTAAATATTTTTATTTGTCTATAACTATAAAGTTATTCCTTCTTACATGTGATGAGGATATTTAAGTGAAACAAGTTGCTTTAGGTAATCAGTGATGTGATATCCACCAACGTTACTCCGGCAGCATGCGTCATACACAGGTTCTCCATTCCAAAACTGAAATTAGATGAGAACTCACATAAAATTGTAGCCAATTTTTGCACTGAGAAAAAGCTGGATCACTAACACTGACTGATTAAAACTACAGAGATCACATTGCCAGTGGTCAATGACTCAATGTAATTTTCTTATTCTAGTAAGCAAATAGCATGCTTTACATTTGACAGTGCCTCTAAATATGCCACAGCAAGCAACAGATTTTGCACAGTTACCCTCATCGCCTTAAAAGTAAAGGAGCTTCTTCATTACTTGTGCCAGCTTAAAATTGGTAACTGTTTAGCATTATAGAAAGTGTTTCTAAATCCTGGTATTGCCCAATCTAATGGGTAAAATTCGAAGTGAGTTAAAAAAGGTAATGAAATACAAAATACATCTGCTTGTGTATGAGCATTCAGGAGGGGGGGGGGGTGCATGAGGGAGGACCTACCTATAGCCTGCTAGGGTGCAGAGTTTGCAGGGGTAAAGTGACATGGAGCAGACATGAAGGGTAATTCTCATTCTACCAACAAGCTACATACAGCTTCAGTCTAGATTTGAAAAATCAAAGGAAGAAAAGTAAGCATAAAATTATGACTTTTAACAAGACTGGTGGAATCATGAAACCCACAGTCTCAGGATAGGTTGGCATAATTTCCTGTTGTTCTTTTTGCCCAAGCATCCTCAAGGCACTCATAATTTTCTTCGATTTTGGATGCACAACAAGTTATAGTGGAGCTGGATATGATGATTTGTATATGCAAATACATGAGATGGGTACCCATTTAAAGCCTGGTTATGACGATTGGGGAACTCCCTTCCACCCGAAAAAAAAAAAAGAAGGATTTATAGTAGAGCTTGGGAAAGCCAAATGGATTGCAAGGACTGTTGGTTGAAGCACATCTAATGTTCCTCAATGAATAAACACTCCAGCAAAAAAAAAGAACAGAAAAATGGGCCATACAATATTATATATATATATATATATATATATATATAAATTGTCTATTTCTCTTAATTGCCAATACAGTTTTATCATTGTAGACAAATAACAGATTAATGGTTAAATCCTGAATAAAAATACGGGGCCTCTTTATAATGAAGCAAACTAAGTTTTAGGACAAACATTATAACTGGTACAGGATTTCTATATTAAACCTTCTCTCACATCCATTATACACATATATAGACATATTCTCATGCTCAAGCTGTCAGATGTGGGAACTGGATCTGGTTCAAATTACATCTTCCAACTATCACATACCAAATTTCATACACAACTTGAATATGACCTGCATGCATTAGGTTAGTAAACACGAATCTTTTCCATGAGCCCCCAAACATGGACTTCAGTAATTTTGTTAAGGACCAAAGATGGGAAAAACGAATCATTATCTGTCACTTCAACCTCTTTCTAGGCAACCAAACAAACCCCGAGATGATTACCATTTGTCCCTGTAGCTTCTTTTGATGAGCTTTTTTGTGCCAGTGAAATGCCTCAATCTATGTGACAGATATATATTCAGCAATCGGGTTTAGCATACCATACCGGGATAACATGACTTGTATTAAATCCAGAGCAGACTGCTAGCCCGTCAGTGCTACAAATGCCAAGTTGTTGATTATACTTATAGCTAAATGCTGCGTCAACACCAAATGCTGCAATGACATGAAAGGTACAGAGGGAACCAGTGAAATTACAAAGACATAACAAACAAAGACGCAGGAGGAAAATTTTTATTTCTAATATTGGGGGGGGGGGGGAGATATATTATATGCAACTCTTCAAACAGAGTCAGAGATGATAAGACTCCATCTGATAAGCTGCAACAATTTTACCTACTGATGGAACTCCATAAGTCTCAAAAAGAAGTTCTGCCATTTTACTGCGAGATTGTAGTGGATTGCACGCACATTCTGTAATCAAGACAGGATGGTTGATCTGTAAAAAGAAAATAAAAAACAATAAATAGAAAAGCAGAGAAAAGACAACTATAAGCTCAAACTTTTAAGCATTGAATTTAAAAAATGTGAACATCTAATTATCAACAAAAGCATGACACAAAGGTGGTCTATAAAGAATACGTCAAGGTAGAAAGAAGTCAAATTAACAAAATATGATTTCTGGCCGTCATTAAAGCATTAACTTTGATTCTACATAGTGTAGATTAATGTCCAAAAAAATTAAAAGCAGAACGCAAAATGCGAAAGCGAAAGTTATTTAACTAGCTAATTATTACCATATTAGATTTGTCAATTCTGTTAAGGTTCTCTCAATTGATTGCTAGATGAATAGTTGGAGCTTTTAATTTAAAAGATATATGATTCCCAAAATTAAGCAGTCCAGCAGATTTTCTGACCATTACATATATACAACTGGCATCCTCATAATCTTATTTATAGAACATGTGAAAATTGTAACTAGTTAGCATTTCCTATTTCGGCTTAAAGCAGAGACAGAAACCTTTCTGCATGGAGACTTCTCCAAGTATTTTAACCTATTAAATAAACTATGAGGGAAAATACATGTGTATTGCAACATTTTAAACAAAAAATGGAAGAATGTCAGATAAACTTCCATAAAACCACTCTTGATTTTTCATTTTGTTCAACTTAAGAACCATCAATAACATTAGAGTCTGGATTGCAACAATCAAACTCATGCCTCCATAAATCTTCCTGTTCCAACACATTTCCTCCCACAATTTCTAACTTTAATGCTACCTTGAGTTTAACTATACAATGAAAGCCAAAATATATATCTGGATAAGACGACATACCTGTGATTGATCTGCACCCAATCGATCAAAGCCAAAATCGAGAATCTAGTTGAGCACCAAAAAAAAGAAAAAAATGATTAAACAAAATCATGTGCCTGCGCTCAGAAGGAGAGAATCTACTCACATCCTACATGAAGGTACCAGAAAAAGAAAAGCCAGAAATCATCGATCTTCTATCAATCCCATCCATCAAATAACTCACATCTAAGTCATACAAGTGAAGAGATCTTCAAAAGATAATGAGGAAGTATGCCCTTCTAATGCTCTAATCACAATGCATGGAGGTGAAACTGCAAGAAACTATCAGAATTCCGTGATCTCCACAATGACTGAGTTTGTTTCTTTAAATTTCAGTGTGCAGAAGGTTGGAACAATTTGTGTCAGTATTTCAATACTATTGTGTACTCTCTAATGACGGCAGGAAAACTATGCAATGCATAGAAATGCCAAGAGGGACTAGTAGATGAAAAAGACTCGCTAATGAGACTGCTTTCTGTTACAAGCTGTTTGAAATAATAGATCGTTGTCCAGGCCATCTGAAATTGGGGAGAACTAGTAAGGATTGGCTTTTAATTTATCCACTTCAAGTTATCATGGTCATCTAGCACTACCTGTGACACTGGAGATGTTATAGTATAAAAGCTTATTAATAAGAGAAATTCAATGAAAAATCAGCAAAAAACAGCAATTACATAATATGACAGGTACTTTGAAACTTAAACAAAATGTTTAGCAACCTTAAAATTCATGTAAAGACAAGAGAGTTATTTAGCTTCACAGATTCATTTTTTTGCAAGCAACCAGGTTAATTAATGCAAAAGGACACACCACCCTCACATTATTCACTCATTCAAATATTGAGAAGAAAAAGAAATTCAAGGTTGCACCTGTAGGGGAAAGACTAAAGGAAAAAGAAATATCTGCAAAAGAGTATGTGTAATGAAGGTGACTGATAAATGGGAAATAGGTGAATCAGCCTTACGTATTCCATTATTTCAAATTGATAAACAACGTTGCTGTCAAAAGCTGAGCGAGGTCCTGACCTTGTGCAGTCAAAATATTTCAGTAATGAAGGATTATGGTCCCCTACAACAGTTATAGTTTCACCTGTACAGAGAAGAAAAGTTAATTGAATTTTGGTCACTAAGTTACAAAATTCCCAAGGTTAGAAAATGATGCAAAGGGATACACAAGAGTATCGATTCAACTAGATAATTTGGGGATTCTGATGCATAATGACAACAACAATGCAGTGCCTTCATATTTTATCAAGTTCCCAACCCTTATCAGCTGAGTGTAAACAAGAAACAGTGGCAACTTGAACCACCTAAAAGTGTTGTAATATTGCTATAGTGATAAAGTGGCAGACCATATATGCATCCATATAACAGTGTAATGAATGTATTGAAAGCGATCATACCCAGGTATCAGTTGTTCACAAGGTTCATAGAAACGATAAACTTCACCAAGTCATTGTAGACCAAAAGTTGTTTTCTTAAGTTCTGCCCCAAAAAAGCAATGGTGCCTAACATATATGGTCTACTCATTTGACAAGGTTGCCAAACATGAGTGTAGCTATGCTGTTGTGAGGTAAAAAGGCGGTGGTGGGCAGTGGCGATCTGAGTCTTGGCTGGAGATTCATTAGTAGCCAAGGGCATTATCTTACTATTTTGCAAGATGGAGTCTTCAATCTGAAGAATTTCCAGAAACTAAATTAAGCAAAAGCCCAAACTAATTCAGTTTGGTTTAGATTGGTTCTTTTGATAATTCAATTCGATAAGGAAAGATCAGACATAATTCATTTTATTTGGTTCAGTAAGAAAATGGCAGAAATAGACCAAACATATGGATATGCTCACCCCTTAACTTCTTCTCAAGATTGCATGACATTTCCTAAGTTTGGGGACGAGCAGGAAGACAAACTCTTCAGTGGTATATTTCATAAAACATTAAAGGAGTTTTTGTTTGTTTAAAAGAAATGATATTGCTGGAGGCTTTCCCCATAATGTGTCAACTAAAACTTATTTCCATCAGCTAAACTAAGTTGTCAACTCTTAGACAAAATTCTACCTTTATAGGAGAAAGCCTTGCAGCAGAAAATCCAATTTAATTCGATAAGTTCTTCAAGTTTTTCTGCTTTACACATATATTTGATTTATTTTCCAGTGTGAGTACACTCTTATGAGTGCAAGGAGAAAACCCAATATGAGTATTGATGTGGAGTAACATTATATAGGACAAACAGAACTGTAGAATTCCAGCATAAAGAGAGAGAAAGAGAAGCTCATCATCTTTGGCCAGTTCCAATTTCAGGGACTTAAAAAATAAATGTCGACGCATATCTCAAAACTGCAGAGAAAATATCCCCCAACAAATAATAAGTTACAGAATTAAAAAAAATAAAAATCAAAGCCTAATTAACGTCATGGAGGGACTAAAATAGCAGAAAATATGGTGACAACTTGTAGTATTACCAGTAATCTTATGGCGTGGTCGCTGAATAATGTTTCGGAAAATAACTCGAGGATCGCTCTCTCCTGCCCATCTGCAAATAAGGCCACAATTCACAGTCCAGAAATTGTACGTGCATAACAAATAGGATTAATTTTCTTTTCAAATAAGCAGAAATAGGGTTTTAGGTACCCAATGCGAAAATAAGAGCCGCCATTGTCGATAACGATTGGATGGTTTGAAGAGAAACGACTGTAATCCGTCTGCCTCTGTATCTTCGATATGAAAGGCATTTTCGTATGTCAAGAACACTCGAATACTGCACACAAGAAGACACAGAGACCGGCGCCCTAGTCTTCTATTTTCTTCTTCTGTGAACCATCTTCAAGCACAGGAAAGAGGAGAAGGCAAACCGGATGTGCTTTTGAACCGTCCGATTCAACCGGTTCTAATTCTTGTTGGTTTCTAGCCAGTGATCGTAATGGGCCGGGGCGGATGAAGTACTTGAAGACACAAACACACTCCATCTTTAAAAGAGGTAGGGCTAGGTGGACCTGTTGCAGATCACTGAGTGGGCCGACCCGTTGTAAATTTTTTTTTTTTTTTTTACAATATTACTACTTACTATTATTTCTAACAATTTAATATAAATTAAAAAGTAAATAAATAATATTAAAAGTATATTTATAAATTTATTTTTCTCTTTTTAAAATGTTAACATCAACTAAATTTTTAATTATAATATAATATTATATATCATAATATGTTTTCTATAAGATATTTATAAAATAAAATTATATAATAAGTACGAAAAATATTTTGATGTATTATATTTGTATATGTTATATATGTTAAATATATATTAATATATACCGAGTGAAAATATTTGTGAGTGAAAAATATATTCATATCATCTTTTTCCACTGCGGGTCATGGGGTGGGTCGGCCTAAACAAAGTGGAATAGGGCTAGGTAGGACGAGTCGGCTTCAATACGGATCAAATTGACATTCTTACATACTATACAATCAAAGAAAATATTTATTGGGTTCTAATCTTGTGAAGATAATGATGGGTTTGTAGTTTAATTAGTACTTTGGCATGATTTTGTATCAAATTTTAAATTAATTGTTATAAAATTTATTCTAAATATATTAGAATTTAGTCATAAATATATAATTGACACAAATAATTAATATAATTTTTTGATTTATATTTAAAGATGAAAAATGGCTGAAAATGTAATATACGCAACGCATGGGAAACCTTTTAGCTAAATTTTGAAGAACTTAACATCAAGTTAATATTTGATATATAAAAACGATGATAATCGATTGGATATATTGCAATCGGTCGTCTAGCAAACTGAAAGTATAGTCAAACAAACTTGAGATAAATCGAGAAAAGCCAGTCACAACAATACTATTTGAATCAATGGTTGTTATTGAGTTGTTTGTTATGATAAATTTTATGCTTGATTCAAAAAAAATAAAGTAAATAATTATAATTAGTACATTATTAACTAATATTATAAAATAAAATAAAATAATAATATATCGTATTTCAATAAAATAAGTATAAAATAATAATATATTGGACGTTAATAAAGTATTATGAGACTAAAAATAATGATTAAGTATTTCTAGTATCATTGCTTCCAAAGCACGACTGAACAGTCTCAGCTTCTACAACAAGCCGCTCAATCCACTTCATATTCAACGCACATAACACACTGTAGCAGAGCAGGTCTTCCCCCCCTCTCTCTCTCTCTCTCTCTCTATATATATATATATATATATGTATCCATTCGTTGTCACAGTTGAGAAATCTGCTTCCAAAAAAAATTAAATAAAAGTCGAAGGCTGATCGCGTTGGTGCTGCTGATGGAGGTACAGGCGGAAGAGTTGTGCAGGACGCCACAGCACGAGCGGAGCGAGATTCCGGCGGAGGAGTGCCCGGCGGCGCCCAGGAAGAAGCGTGCCGTCAGCTTGAAGCAGAATCATTTGCCCCCAAAAGGTGGATATTTTCAGCCTCCTGATTTGGAGCTTTTCTTTGCTCTTGCTCTCAGGCGACCTGAAGGCGCTGATCATGAATCTGCAAATCTGTATGTATAGTATGTTTAAACGAGACCTTCCTTGTATAATCATCCATGGATGATGACATACCAATGAATTATTTTGAGAAGATCGACTGGTAAATTCATTGGATTCATTTTAAGTTTATCATTGAAATCGAAGGCGACGAGCATAAATTGTTACTTATTGAATATAATGCATATATATAGAGAAATCGACATTCCAAAATTGATGCGCAACTTCTGTTATATTTTCCCTCCAAAATCTATAATTTTGAGCTTAAAGCCTATTATATATAGCATGGATTTAATAAACAAAATTATTCTTATGACTAATGTTGTGGTAATATTTCTCAATCGAACAAATATTTTTTGTGTTTTGCTTTTGTTTTATGTTTTATTCGAACTATTTTGAATTATAAGTTTGACGATTTTATTTTTCACACATCAACACGAAATTTGAGAAGCTCTAAATTATACATAAGATTTAATTCGAATCAGTTTATTTAAGGTGGTTCAAACATTTATCACTTTGAGATGTTCAAAATTCAGTATAAATATAAATATATTCGAGAATAAAGCTATTGCTATTACAAAAATTGGACGGTGAAAGAGATTTTTTTTCTCAATAACCTATTGTATTCTACGTCAATTATAGTTGATACTTTATGCGTTTAGAAAAAAGTCAAATTTATAAAATTAATTTTATAAATATATAAACTAAGAAGTTTTTTTATTTTTATTTTATTTTTAATGTTCAGCAAGAACATTTATGAAATCGAAGAATGTGAAAACTCAATATATAGCTGTAAAATGAACTAAAACAATTGATTTATAGAATTGTCAATTTGTCGGTCAAATTATCCAACGAATAAATGAGTTCGGTATTATCTGAATTCAAAATTTGAATGATCGAATAGGATAAGATACAAGTCTAGAATATTACCTAATACCCGACGTATCTAGTCAATTACATAAATATATAATTTTATTATATCATGTTATACATTATTTATAATTTTTAAAATATAAATTGAATAAGTTAATTATTCGAAAGGTATACTCTACCCAAATAAAATAAAATGCAATATTGACATTAGTCTATCCTAATCGATCCATTTACATTTGGACGTTTGTCAGTTTGGCTGCGCTGATATTTTGTTTTGTTTTTTCTATGAAACTAAATGAATGGATCATTTTAAACGAAATTAAACAAAATAAAATAACATTATATGAAACCACGTGACTCGTATTCCTTAATCCACACAATCTTATACTCGTTTAATTAAAGTTCCAAAACACGTGAATAAAATATTAAAAATAATAATAATAATAATAATTATTATTATTATTATTTTATTATTATTATTATTATTATTATTATTATTATTATTATTATTATTATTATTATTATTATTATTATTATACTAGTATTGCTCTCGTTGTACAATTAGTAATATATTTATAAAGACAATATATAATAAATATACCTATAATTTATTTTTGATTAAATTAATATTTAAAAAATAATTGTTTAATATTCTTATTTTAGAGGTAGAGACATAAAAAATATAATTTAACAAATATACATATATATATATATATATTATTTTACATATGTTTTAAATTAAGAGGGAGATCCCGTGCTATGCACAAAACTTAATTTTGTATATTTTATTACTAAAAATATATTATTTATTACTAAAAGTATTATAAAAAAGTTATACTTTGAATTTATAATTTTCATCACTTATGGAATATTACCGAATTTATATAAATAGTATATTTTGTTATACACATTTTTATGCCACTAATGTTAATAGATTTTGATAAAGATATTACTATATTTTTATTTATGTCCATAATTTAAAAAATTCAAATCTTTCAAAGATCTCTAATGCAAATCTAAATTTAATTGAATAAAATTAATAAATTTATTTATACATATATGCAAAAATAAAAATCACATTTGGATAGAAAAATAAAAATAAATAGAAAAATAAAAATAAAAACATTCATTTTACTATTATATATATATATATATATATTGATTATTTCAAATTCATTATCATGGGTGTTGGCTGTCGAGACCAACAAATAATAAAACACTTGTTCTTAAAGATTTGTGATAGTGATGAACAAGGATCGTATCCACAGAGATTGGTAGTTTTTTTTTTTATTCTTTTGTTGTAAATAAAATCAGGGGGGGTTTGAGGTTTGGTGAATAGCAATATTCAATTGAGCAAGAACAATATGTAATGTGATTGAAATTCAGTTTAAACAAATTCAGCCAATGGTTAACTTCAGAATATGTTCGTAAAATTGATCATGGATGCAAATATGGTTCTTTCATTCAATCATTAAATTGGTTATAGTCGCTAGTACGACCAAAACAACCTATCTCTCCTTAGTTGTTCGATAATCAGGGTACGACCTCTAATTATTTCCCTTATCAATAAACAATTCTAGATACGATCATAGAATTTAATTTATCAATAGCATTAGGTAGAGAGAAACCACCAATTCTAGCCAACAAACACACATGTAGGTTTATTTAAACTAGATCATATATCTCCATAACAGATTGGTTCAAATAATCATGTTATTGTACCACTTATATTAGAATGGTTAAACAATTACGGGTTTAACAATCTAATTGGCAACATATTGTTTCAACAATCAAAAGATTGGCCACTCATTCAATCATCAAAACAATAAGATTTATCGCATACGGAAGATATATGAATAATGAAAATGAAAGAACAAATAAAAACTAATTAGATCTCACAATTCGGATGAACATAGTCTTCTGTAATTCCCTTGGATGAAAAGATGAAGCTTAGCCTTCCATGGAGAATTGCAGCCAAAAATAAAAATTAAAAGAGTGTATCCAATTCTAGCCTTCCTTTCTCTCCATAACTCCCATCTATATATAACATCTCCTACCACCCACTAATTCTAATAATAATTATCTTCATAAATCAGGCGTAACTGCCATCACTTAGTGGGGAATTAAGAATGGGCAGTTATGTTCATTTCCGTTAGTGGGCGTTTCGAGCTAAGGCGTGCCCACGCCTTATGCAAAAACTTTGGCTGGCACCAGCACATCTTCAAACCCGACGGTAAGGCGTGCCCACGCCTTACGGAAAAACTTTGGCTGGTCCTTTGACATCTTCAAATCCACCATTTTATATCCAAAATGCATCAATCCATCAAATTGCCCTACAAAACACAATCTTTAATCAAAATTCAAGAACTAAGCATGATTATAAACCAAAACCAAGGGAAATAAGATAAAGAAATATAGATAAAATATATCCTATCAATGGGTCAAATTCTTCCCTCCAAAACCAAATTAATTTAGCCTTATAGCACATTAAGGTTTATAGTTCGAGGCTAATGTGATTGAAATTTGGGAGATAATTTTTTATTATGTATTAAAAACTTTAAACATATTAGAAAATAATAAATAAATAAACCTTTATTTTTTAGTCGGTGAATATATTTCATCATATTTTAGGAAAAATAATTAATTTAAGAAGAAAAAGTTATGGCCAGAAGTAAAAAAATAAAAAAATAAAAAAAAAGAAGAAGAAGAACAGATGATAATTTTTTTTTTTTTTATAATAGGAAAAAATCGGAAAATCCATGAAATTTAGGTACATAGCCCTATACAATCTTGGAATGGACGTCTACTGACCCGACCCAAACTATCCGAATTTAACTTGATCCTAATTTTGCCCCGAGTTGTCTAATGACTTTAATTTATTGTGACAAGCAAGACAAGCACTAAATAAAATAATTTTCTTCTTTATTTAGGAAATTTTAACTTTTTATGTCCTCTCAATTTTGATAATGTTCCTTAACGTTTAATTTTTGTTCATTTATGTTCGATTTTTCAAATTTTAAAAAATTTATAAAAGATGGTTAATGTGAAACTCTTAATTTCACTTGTAACTTGGACAACCCGATTACTACATCAATAATTTTCAACGAGAACATGAAATTTGAACAAGGTATAAATTGAACAAAATCAAAATTCATTATAAAAACATTTAAAAGTAGCGATGATATATTGAATTTGACCAAAATTAACAAATGGGTGTTTCTAAAGCCACCACTAAATTTGTTTTGCACACCACATTAATTCTACTAACAAAATTAAATATAATATAAATGACATAAATACACCTATTTAAAAATAAAAAATATATACAAATTTTACTTTTTAATAGAAAATTAGCATTTTCGTGTGTGGATGAAATAAATATTTATTTACTAATTAAAAATTAAAATTTATGTATATTTTTAATTTTTAAATAAGAATATTTATGTCATTTACATTATATATAATTTAATCAGTAAAATTAATTTAATGTACAAAATAAATTTAGTGATGACTTTAGAAATACCCTTTAACAGATATAAATTACAATTGCAACTCGAATTTGTGTTTTTCACATAATATCTTGTCATAAATATCTTTTTAATATCACATCTGATGACCATTCAATATTATGTCCCTGTACAGCTGTACTTTAAAAAGTTTTTGAAAAAAATTTGTTGCACAAGCTCTCAATAAATAAAGGAATTCAGTTTAAACAAAATATAAAATACAAAATGAATTTATGTATAATTAGCTACAGAGGAATGCCCTAATTCATTAAACATAGGTTGTATTTGTTTTTGGATGGGCCCGTACGGATGGAGAACTGATCAATCCAAACCTATATTTTTGTTCTTAAACTCGAAAAAAAGTAGGAAATCTAATCCTATCTTCCGTCCCCAAAGAAGCTTAACTACGTCTACTACTTTATTTTTCTTATTTTCTTATGTTTCTCTACTACAAACTTCAATATATTTGTCGTCAATCAATTATTTAATCATTACAAAACAACATTTTAACAAAATTTCATCAACTTTTAGTATATACTTTACAAATTTTATCTTATTCATTTTCAAAACAAACACTCATTGTGGATCAATCTACTCATACAAATTTGAATATGACTACCCACACAATGGAAGATTTCTATAAATAGATTTCATCAACTTTTAGTATATACTTTACAAATTTTATCTTATTCATTCTCAAAACAAACACTCAGTGTGGATCAATCTACTCATACAAATTTGAATATGACTACCCACACAACGGAAGATTTCTATAAACAGATTTATCATGCACCCTTTAAATCAAGAGAAAGAAACCCGATAGTTAAATTATATATAATTATGGAGATTAAATGATGGGGAAATTAGAAAAGCGGAGGATTGGAGGGAAAAGCATAATAACATTAGAACAAAAGTTGCAGCAGAAAGGCAAAGCTAGAAAGGAGCTAAAAATGGTAAAAAGTGGAAGAAAGGAAGCAAGAGATTGAGGCCCATATGGCTACGAACCCCATAGTCTGTCTCTCAGATGTCAATTTCGCCCAACTATGAAAAATGCTTGTGCAGGACGCAACAAATCCTCCCATCCTAATTGCCACCATTTTTGTGTAACTTTCACTTTTCCCAGGATTAATGTTTCTGGTGACAATTTGGTGCCTGGGATTGCGATGCTTAACTGTTCTAGGTACCAATCCCATATCATCTCTCTCTCTCTCTCAGTGTGTGTTTTGTGTGTGTGCCAGATCTTTTGGCACCAAATGTTTAGTAAAATCGGATTCAATATTGCTCATCCCTTTTTCCACAAAGGTACAAACCCTATAAATGATAACCCATTTGTGCACCACAGTTTTCATTTCCTCAGTGGCTTTCTGCATGCCTCTCTCTCTCTCTCTCTCTCTCTCTCTCTCTCTCGATTTTCTGGGTGCTTAGATTGATATACTTTTCTTTCTCGTTGCCTCTGATCAGCAGAGCAAGCATTTCTGTAGAAGACTAAGCCCCTCTTTTAGGGTTTATGTAAAGTAATTCTTTGAAGGCAATTGCAAAGACCTCAAGTCAGTTTTTGCAGATGCAGCATCATCAAGATTCACATAATTCTTATCTAGGGTTTATTAGGAGTTGTCAATTGGGAAACCCTCTTATGAGTCCAAGAAACTCTGATTGATTTGAGAATCTTGATGATGCTGCAGCGGCAACTAATGGCTAGTTTTGTCATCCCACGGCCTCTGATCCATGGTGCACAAGCTTAATTTAAGCTTACAATTTATTTATATGGTATGTTAACAATCTTTTTTCCTGGAAACCATGTATTTATGAACACAAAATGTTAGTTTTGAGATAGTATATTGCTTAAACAAACAAAAAACGCATAAGAAAAGGATAAAGAAAAGATTTATGGTTAGGGTTTTGAGTAATCTTATTGCACAGGATCTCACAAATCATACACTCACATATTACTGTTGTGTAATTATATGATATATCATCTCTTATTTGCAGTTAGATCTGTACTACACGAACAAAAAGAGTGTGAAAATAGATTTGAATCCTCTACAATCCTCTATTATGTAAGACATGAGTTGTTTAGCCTTAGCTTTTGAATTCGAATGCCATAAAACGAACTGTTTATTGAGAAGAGAATACACAAACCACATTTCTCTTTCGTAAAGTTTGAAAAGAGATTAAAACCAAAGAAATAGATTCATACATACGTTTAACAATCATCCACAATTCTTAGAAGGAAAATGTAGACAATTCATTTCCTTACAGGCCTCACTACAATGAGCAGCAGCTTCAAGAACTGCTCCGGGAAATCAGGTATATGTGTTCATCATGTCCGTACGTACTTTATTGGAACCATGGTGTACGGACAAATCTAACATTGTGTTACATGGTGGGTACATTCAGGTGTCTGAAAGTTTGTGCCCCATCTAATTTTTTTTTCTCTCTCTCTCTCTCTCTCTCATAGAATTCAATCTTCAAGTACTTTTGACATTCAGATTTCTGTTTTCAAGTCAAAATATAGTATATGGGTCTTTCTCTTCTGATGCAAAATCGGGGTGTAACATGTATATATCCTCCCTTGTTCCGGTCATGAATAGATGAAATAAATCAAAATAATGAATTTTTAGGATTCAAGTGCTTGAATTGCGGTTAATTTGTTGACCAATTGCATGAATGTCTTGTGTCATTAGGTTCTTGTTTCGTGTATATTTGAAAGAGAGCTTGAGAAGTATCTTTACGGCCTTCCTTTCCTTTCTTGGTTGTACAAAGGCGATCCCATCTTCCTTCATTGGAAGAGCAAGTCACTTTTTTTTTCTTTTTTTTTTTGAACAGAGCAGTCAAAGAATGAAACAAAGAGAATGATTGTTCTAGAGCGTCTATTCCTCACTATTGCTTTTTGTGATGGAGCGGAGCCATGGCAATTAGGATCTCAAGCGTCGTTTCTGTCCTGAAACATAACCTAGAATCACTACGTTTTCAGGTCAAAACATATGTTCTTCATTTATAGGAAGATTTCTTAAATATTGATTTATAAAATTTTATGATGCATAATGTATCCATGATTTTCCTAACAATGTAGTGTTGTATAATTTTGAAAAAGTGACAGCCTAATACTATATATTTCCAAACAATATAGGTGTCAAAGTTTTATAGAAGGAAATTAGTTTCTTATCCAAAATTAAGGAGTGTGATCATCACATATCAGTGATACTCGTTAAATACAAATTAAGTTTCTATTTTGACAATATTCTTTTATTTTTTATCCTACTTCTCAATTTCCTAACAATTTTTATAGATTTGTTCGTAATATGTTGTCAAACTCTTTTGATTGAAACTCAAATATTTTATTTTAAATATCCATCTATAATGGAAAAAATATATCCATTCATTTAATGGACCCTACGATTGAGTTCTCTATGCACCAATTGCATGAATCTAAACTCGTGCAATGAATTTACCCAAACTCACTATCTTTAAAAAAAATTAATCCTGCAACGAGTACTGAATTCAAAATTATATATAGATAAAAGTATTCCTGCAACGGTATTACAAAAATAAATAAATAAAAATAAAAAAGAAAAACTAATAACAAATGGAAATATGAAAAAAGAGTCATTAATTTTTAATCCAATTATTTGAAGATCGTTATCTATAAAAAAAAAAAGAAAAAAAGAAAAAAAAAAGAGAATGAATATTACAATGGTATTTCTGAATTTAAAGAAAAAATAAATTAGTTACATTCAATCTCGAAAAGTATCACTTTAAACTAAAAATGTATTACTCATTTTTTAAGAAATATTCCTACTCGATTATTTGGACCTAATACTTTTATTGTGAAATATAATATTATTATCTAAAAAAAATTAATATTTTTAAATAATCTAAAATACATTACTTTTTTACTCAAAAAACATTAAATTTTTATTGAAAAAGTATCAAATTAAAAAACAAGAAGCACTGAATCCGTACATTGTTGCTTAGGTCCTATCGAGTCGTCTAATAAGAAAACACGTTTTAGCATTTTTAAGCTAAGGGCTAAGCCCAATAGAATGAGATAATAATTTTGATTTGGGCGTATCAGAGCTTATTGGGCCTTAAGAGTCTATTTATGTATAGTTACTCCAATGAAGCCCATTAGGATATAAACATAATAAACGTAATCATTCTTAATTATGCCCAAGCCATTAACAGCTAGCAGATTACACGAAATTTGTTTCGTGGTACAAAATAAAATTGCATGTACGGATTTAAATCAATTTAATTAATTAATTAATTAATTAATTAATTAATAATAATAATAATAATAATAATAATAATAATAATAATAATAATAATAATAATAATAATAATTTAAGAAGAAAGGGTCACGTCATGTTTGAGAATTTCCAACTTTCATGTGATACCGTGTAAGTTAGATACTTTAAATGCTCCTACTTCAATATTAGGTAGAACTGAAGGGGAACCAAATTCTTAGGTTGATTAGGAAATTTGTGATATGCTTCTTCTATTGTATTGTAACCATGCTCTTCAGTGAGGGACGAAATTTATGGCCTGCTTTATTGCCTGCCTATTCAACTTGACAACTTCTTCTGATGGAGATTGATTTACGTGGATATTTTGGCTTTATAGGTCGGGTAATATTGTCGTATGTACATTAATTTATTATGCTAAATCTTGTTTATGTGGATATTTTGGCTTTATAGGTCGGGTAACATTGTCGTATGTACATTAATTTATTATGCTAAATCTTGAAATGATACTTAAAATTTGTTACTCGTTTCTATTATTTTGTTGTAGAATCTTTTTGACTTTATAGGTCGAGTAAAACAGTTGCACGTGCATTAGCCCGTTATGCTAAATCTTGTAGTGATACTTAAAATCTGACACTCACCCACCACTATTTTGTCATGTATCTTTTTTGGCCTTATAAGTTGGGCAACATTATCCTATTATGCTAAATCTTGTAATAATACTCAAAATCTAACACTCACCACCACTATTTTGAACGGATCTTTTTTTGGCTTTATAGGTCGGACAACATTGTCCTATTATACTAAATCTTGTTAAGATACTCAAAATCTAAAACTCACCACCACTATTTTGTCGTGGATCTTTTTTGACTTTACAGGTCGGACAACATTGTCCCAGCATACTAAATCTTGTAGTGATACTCAAAATACGACACTCGTCACCACTTTCTTGTCGTGGAACTTTTTTTAGCAACATTGTCATGTAATATGCTAAATTTGCATACTAAATCTTGTAATGATACTCAAAATACGACACTCATCACCACTTTCTTGTCGTGGAACTTTTTTAGCAACATTGTCATGCAATATGCTAAATTTGCGACACTCATCGCCACTATCATGTTTGGTTCATAGGATGGTCAACATTGTCGCACATGCATTAGCCCATTACGTTGTGAAATTCCTTCGGCTTGATAGGTCGGGTAACATCATCACACATGCATTAGCCCAATATGCTAAATCTTGTAATGATACTCAACCAGATTGACATTCTTCAGCATCTTTTGTTAATCGATGCAGTCTTGAGTTCCAGTAACATTCAATGAAATTTGTCTTCCAAAATAAAATTGTAACCATGCAAAATTAATCAGTATGATTTCTACCAAATTGAACTAAAATTAACACCATAATCAAGTATGCTTAATTAGTTCCCTTCCATCAGAATTTCATCTTAAATAATTGAAAACATATAATCTTCTATTACTTCTAAGCAAATAAATAAATAAATAATTGTAACATATAATCTTTCTAGTACTTAATAAAATAAAATAAAATAAAACACTGAATCCCCAAAATCTTGGCAAGCTACACTGCATTTGAAACGTAGAATCTTGGAGGGTTCATCCTGCAGCTTGACTCCTCTCCAAGTTGATCTAGATTTCAAGATATCCTAAAAAACATACAGTCAGTTTACATCATAATTTTATGTTTTTGAGACATGATTATCGATGTACAAATTATTGCATTTAGATCGAGGGATTTGAAATGTACGGATTTTCAAATCTACCCAAACTATAGTGAATTTCAAATCCGTCCTCAAATCTTTCAATCCAAATACATTCTAAGTCGGATGCAAAACATAGTTCAACAAGAGAATATGATGTGATCCCATCACTCATCAAGCTTGATGATACAAGATCAGCCATAAGATATCCTCCAAATTGATATAAAAAATTCAAATAAATTTGGCACATGATCCAGATATGAATGCATCCCTCATAACAGTATCTAATCCATTCCCATTAAGCATCACAAAAATATATTAGGACTTAGAAGTTACAACAAATCATACAGGAAATAGAATTAACAAATCTATCTACAAACTGCAAAAATGAGAGGGAGAATACACTCATAAATTCAGAAGCAATTGAATGCATTAGTCATTAGGTTGGATACCTTCAATTCTGCCAAATGAGACCCTCTTCTCCTTCTGGCAATTATCCCTCCTCAGTTTCATCATCATCCATTTATGTCTTTGACCTTATACACATTCTCCATTCAAGTCATTAAATTCGAAGAATGTTCAATGTATAGCTTTCCTCCCAACTATTTACACTCCCCAAACAATCTGGATCCTGCGATAAAAAATATGTATATAGGAGAAAATCCACTAAAAGTTTCACCATCTTCTCTCACTTTCTTCATTCACTTCAAGACCCCAACCTCTACCACGTCTAGACGTCGAGCTAAAAACCGATGACAATGAGCCACTTCTCCGGCTCATTCTAGAATCCAAACTAGAACTAGAATTGGAAGATCCACCTCTCCCGAAACAAGAGAACAAACCATTCAAGAATCTCCTCAATCCTCCCCTATCCCTAGAAACACTACCTCTAGAACCCCAAGAAATCCTCCTCGGTATCCCATTGTTATTGAATCCACCATCCATCTCTGTGTACACAACTGGTAACTCCCTCTCCCCGCCTCTCCTCCCACCAGAAAACCTCCCCACGGCAAAACCACCACCAGGCAATCTCCATATCGTCAATCCAACAGTCTCCTCATCAGTTCCTGCTTCATTTGCTCCTCTACTTGCTTCATTCGCATCTAGATTGCCATTACTGTTCTCGTTATCGACTGGAAGCTCATGCCTACATACGGGGCATGAATTCCGCAATGAAAGCCATGGCAAAATGCAATCTTGGTGGTATAAATGTTGGCAGGGCATTTCTAGAGCCTCAATCCCCAACTCGAAAGCCTCTTTACACACCGCGCAATGGGATTCAACAGCTATATGCTGATCAATTATCTCGATTCTAGGCATAGATTCGATTGCAGCCTTTGAGGCTGGAGGATTACTATCAATTCTCCCAATCCCGTTTGCCTCAATTTGAGCTAGCTGATCCAGCAACCTGTCGAAACCAGACCCGAGAAGAAACTCCGACATAGTAGCTGGTAATGGACGTAGGCCCGACCCAGCTCCATCGTCATAAAACAATTCGAACCCTCCTCCAGGGGCAGCAGCTCCGCCTCCGCCTCCACCTCCACCTTCGTTGGGCCCACGGAGAACGATAACGGGATTAAACGGGGACCGATCACCCCCGTTCCTGCGGCCTCTTCTCAGCCTCGGGCTCGAGGCCGACACCGAACCAGAGCCCGAACCCGCAGCAGGGCCCGATTCTGGAGTTCGCATCATATACATGGCGGCAGCGGGGAAACGGCGCCGTCTGGAGTCGGAGAGTGAGGATCGGCTCGGAGTCTCGACCTCTTCGATGAATCCGCTGTTGCAATCGGGGCAAGCTACAGAATCCGGATTCCAGACCCTAACAAAACGGCTGCATCTATAGCACCAGTACGTTGAAGACATGGAAATTTGTAAAGATACAGTCTTCTCCTGAAACTACACAAATAAAAGTCTAGAAATGGAAGGATCCGATTTCAGATCTGAAATGTTTTTGAATATAGATATTCGGACAAGGGGAGGAGAGAGAAGGAGAGACCAGGAGGTGACGGAAGTTAGGGGCATATGAATGGGATTGGGTGTGGGAATAAAAGTTAGGACAGGGGTACAATTGGAAAAGCGTGTGGGCAAGACCGGATTGTTGGCGTCTGTTGAACGCTTGGAGATGAGGTGAGAGAATGGTTGACTGACGGCGTTGAAAAGGAACGTTAGTGCGTTTCAACTGTTTCTAAATCATGACACTACAATTATTATTATTATTATTATTATTATTATTATTATTATTATTATTATTATTATTATTATTATTATTATTATTATTATTATTATTATTATTATTATTATTATTATTATTATTATCTTTTATTTTCTTAAATTATGTTTAGGTAAATGACAATCTAAAACTATTTTTAATATTGGACATCCCAAATAAATGAAAATAAAATATTAAAGAAAAGTAAAATTAATTTTTTCAACCAACAAAGGGGAAATTATGGTCCAAACTTTTTGTACCAAGTTACACTATCATAGAATGACATCTTTGTTGAGGAATAATTTAGCATTATATCTTCCAAAATTATCATATTTTTTATCGAATATTATTTAACTTTAAAATTCGTCTTTTAATTAGATAATAAAACTTTGAAAAAAATAATTTGAACCAAAAAAATTCTAAATAATATTTTGTTCATTTAGATTAAAATAATATTATAATAATAACAAATCTAATAATCAAAGCTACAACGATAACAACAACAATAATAGTAATAATTAAACTGTTACAAATAATAATCTTAGTAAAATTCTTTTGCACGTTTAAGTTCGATGTAGTAATACTAACTTTACAAATAAATAAATAAATCGTACATTTCTCAAAAGTTCACCTCTTGGCGATTCACTTCATTTATTAATATTTTATTCGTTTGAAAAAATGATGTTTTATTTCAAAAATATTTATTTTTAATAAAATAATTCATTATAAAAGTTAATAATTAGTGTGTTAATTATTTTATTATAATAATGTAAATTATATAATAAGAAAGCACACAATCTAATAATTAGTGTGTTAATTATTTTATTATAATAATGTAAATTATATAATAAGAAAGAAAAAGAGAAAATCAAGCGTTTTTATAATAAAACAATACTATTGTATGAATTTGTGACCGTTGAAGGCAATATGAAAATCTATAAATATTTCGAATACTTCTAACATATAAATTAGAGAGAGAAATAGAAACTTACACATTCTCTATTTTATCATTTAAAAAAATCAAATCAAACCTGAAAAATATGTTTGTATCGATGTTTTCATAACTAGATTAGAGATCAAACTAATCGAGTTATTGAATATCGATTCAATTAAAAAAAAAAAAAAAAAGACAAGTGTATACTATTGTATTACCACCATTGTGGGCTATTGTCTTCATAGTTTATACTTTGTCTCAACCATAAAATGATACAAGTATACTAATCGAAGCCCAATTGTTCTTCCGCAAGCCCAATTGCGTAGAGGGAAATTAGAGGAGAGTTTCCACTACAATATTAGAGGGGACACAAAAATTTATATATATATATATATATATATATATATATATATATTATATGCACGGATCTATATAGATACAATAGATTTGGATCCATACAACAAATGGTAAAACTCGCAAATCATAGATACATGTCCGTCCATAAAAGAGCAATTGGATTTGATATTTGCATAAACTCGCAAATCATAGATGATATATCTGTCCACAAAAGAGCAATTGGATCCGATGATGGTTGTATGAATACTTATCTTTGCAAGCATATTTTGGAATAATACTTTTTTCACATAAATAATATCTTCCTAAAATTTTAAAAATAATAGTATTCATAAAAAAAAAAAGTATTACATTTTGTATCATACCTTGTTGCGAGAAAAAAACTCGTTGAAAGACACTCCTTATGCTAGCATCTTATGTTTTTTAAGATTTTTTGGGTTGATTGGTTTAATTTTATGAATCTAGATTCGTGCAACTATATCAAATAAGATTCGTTTCAAAGGACACGTATGATGATAATAGTTTTCCTTCCTCAGTATCTCAATGTTTCTCTCGCAGTCCTATTTCTCTTCTTTTAGGAGTTGTACACAGTTAAATTATATTTATCTCTAATTATATGGAGTTTTGACTCGAAGCAATGCTAGTTTCTTCATTGGATTATCAAATTGTATTAATTACTAATTATCAAAGAAGAGTTGTTACTTGAAATGTTCCAGTTTTCAAAATTGTTAAATAAATTAAAACATTATATTGATACTTGAATTACCTTAATAATTTTTATAATTTCTCAATTTATCATAAATTACTGATTTATACATTTTTCATTTAAATAAAACCGTTCAACTAGATCATTCGATCAATATCATTACATGAAAGTAATAAAATTGTAGCATGTTACTTGAGAAACAATTAACTATAACTAGATTCATGGATTTAGCTTAACATTATATATATATATATATATATTAATAAACACAACTTTTTGTACTAGTCTTACGTATGGGCTATTTTCTTATCTAACATTGCAAAAAAAATGTGCAACTTATATCGACAGCCTATCTCTTCTAGGGTAGCCTTTTCTTACAAGTTTTTGTATAATGAAAATTAGCCGTTGAGACTATGATGATTCCCAACTCTCTCAATTTCCAACCTACTTACACTTAGAAACAAGTTACCCTAAAGTCATAACCTCATTTTCATAATGTATATTCAAACCTTTCTTAATTTCATGATTTTTTTTTCTTATCTGCTCGTTGACTTATTAAATTTCTAAGTTTTTTTTCTTGTTGAGTATCAACATTCATGGTCAGACCTTTTGTTATTCGAAAGAGTTCATTGTCTCTGGCCTATAAATATCAAACTTTTAGGTCCTAAAATTTAATATATATATATAATATATTATATTGAATTTTAATATAAAATATTTAACAGTTCA
Source organism: Caryopteris x clandonensis (assembly GCA_028749325.2). Lineage (NCBI taxonomy): Eukaryota > Viridiplantae > Streptophyta > Magnoliopsida > Lamiales > Lamiaceae > Caryopteris > Caryopteris x clandonensis. Next base: position 1,814,409 of record JAPYKT020000027.1, on the reverse strand, counting down.
GTGGTTAAGTTTATTTATCACCTAAAAGATGTGGATTCAATCCCTTTTGTAATGAGACTACCCTAAAAATATTATTTAGCATTCTTTTCTTGTTTAGTTCGAGTCCTCCATTGGGAATTGCAATAAAAAGAAATTCAAAGTAAATATTTGAAGGTTTTCATATATCAAGAATTTTTAGTAATTTGATTATACAAACTTGATTAATACTTTTGCCACTAAAATCGTGAGAATAGTTGTATTTAAGTAATTATTTTCAATTTGTGTTTGTCTTTTATTTTTTTATGATGATATAAATATCTAGAGTATTGTTTTTTATATTCTTCTTTAATTTTGTATATTGGAGATAAAATATAATATAGTGGTTCATTTTAAAAATTCAACTAAAGTTCAAATATAGTTAGATCCGGCCTATCAGCATCGAGTTCTTTATCTTTATTTTCGACTCACAATATTTCTTTAGAGATACCTCTTACGATTACAATGAAGACCACAGAGGCATTCAGTAATGGATCAACTATACTAAATAAGAAAACTCATCACAAAGACTTAAGCAACAAAGGAGACGTCTAATCTATTCTTACATTTTGTTGAAGATGATAGATAGTAAATTAGGTTAACATGTCTCGATTTAAATTTAATTAAAATTGCGATTTCAGACAAATGCATGCATGCATTTGAGAGAGATCCCCATTATCCAATGATATCCAGATTAATCAGTCAAACTCTTAGTTATTTTTTTATTTAATTTTTTTTTAAATATGAAAAAAGAAGTCATTTGATTTTTATTAAATAACAAGTGAAAATAATGTTATAAAAATTTATTTAAAAATTTGCTTAATTTCTTGGAATGAGGAAAGGTAAAATAAGTGGAAAAGGAAACTAAGCAATAATTAATATTGTATTATTCTTTAATTTAAGTAGTAATTATAAATAATATTGTTAATTTGTATTTTGTTAATTAGGGCAAGTTCATGGCGCTGCTTTATACTTCCTCCGCTAAAGGGTCTCTCTCTCTCTCTCTCTCTCTCTATATATATATATATATATTGTGTTAAATTTAACTTTATTTTAGTCAATTATAAAAATAATTTTCATTGGTTCGACTTATTTAATCAAATAAAATTTATTTATGAAATTATTAACTTTACTTTAATTAATAAAATAAGAAATTAATTTTGAAAAAAATTCTACATAAATAATAATTTTTTTTTAAATATCAGCAGTACTCAAATTTTAAAATGATATGGAATCTAAACTTTTCTTAAGAGTAATAATTTTATGAACAAAAACGATAAAGAATAATTGATTGAAAGCAGGTTGGCATGCCCAATGATTGGACCCACAGGATATCATTGGTAAGGTGGAATGGGCGGCGAGTCCAGTTTTCTTGGGTCGGGCAGGGTTTGTGGGCCATCAAACCCATTCAATACCAAATAAATATTCTGGGCCGAAATTCAATATACGATCAAAATTTGTGGACATAATTTTCATACCCACGATTTCGAAAATGTAAGTATTTCAAAATATTTGATTTTATATTGAAAATCAACTAATATCTATATAATTAATGAATACATATATATATATATCATATGCCCAATGATATATAATATCATTACTACACATATATTTTAGAGTTTATCAATACAAATTAGTAAACTTAATAACATAAAAAATAATTGAATATCGGACCGCACATTGTAAAAACCTTATAAATTAATATTAATTTCAACACCAAAATACTTTCAAAGCATAGTTTATGCGCTTTGAAATATGTTAAAAAGATTCTATATATACACAAACATATTTCAAAACTTATGAGCTTCAAAATATTTACCGGCTTCAAGAAGCGGCTACAAACATGTGTTTTTATGAAATGACTATAAACACGTGAGCTTATGAAGTGACACCATCGAAATATTATATCTCAATGATTATTAGCATCGAGATACATACATTGCATATCTTAATTTACTTTCATTAAAGATATGTAAGTATTTTTACTCTCAGAAAAAGACTAAAAAAAGCCGATTCTTACAAGGTATCTCACTTATATATACAATTTGGCTCAAAATACTTTCACCCAAAATAAAACGTGAAATAAGTAAAATGTAAGAAATAATGTGAAGCAATAAGAGATTTGATTTATCAAGGGAAAAAAAAGAGGGAAATTAGAAAATATTATAAAAATTAATTATGCTAAAAGCAACTTCTAGATAAGCTGACCAAAGCACAAGTGTATGAACAAAAATCTGAAGCAGCAAATGCTTCCAAACTAGAAACAAACATTCGGAAAATTCGCTGTTGCAAGAACGTGGATCTGCCAAGAATCACAACTTTTTATACAACACTAGAAAAATTAAAAAAATAAATTAAAAATACAGTATTTCTACACTTTTTAGGTAGATTTTGGTGGAAACGTGGACCCTTGATGCAATTCTACGTACATAAATTTTGACCAAGTTGTTGAGGTTAAGTAATCAATATCTTGCATGCTAATTAACGTGGCGTACAATCCTGATTACATGTAGATATGATAATCACCTAATTAAGAATCCAAAACAGTCAAAAAATTGGATATAAATCAGACAACATGCAGAGATGTTGGTTGCAGCAGATAAACGAGCTTCTTTTCCTGTTAGAGCAAGGTCGTATCCACCTTCATCTTCCATTCCTGTAAACCCTTTCTCTCTCTAAACCATCAAAGCCATTAAAATTATTACAACTATCTTGGCAGTAGTCGATAATTATCAAAGTAGAGAGCAAAAACCTTAGAATGAAATCTGTTGTTTCTGAGTTTGAAGGGACCCTTCTGAAGGACCCTGATGTATTCTCCTACTTCATGCTTGTTGCGTTCGAAGCATCTGGGCTTATCCGATTCGGGCTGCTGCTCGTTTTGTGGCCCGTGATCCGGTTGCTGGAGGTCTGTGGGAGGGGAGATTGTGGGCTTAAGCTCACTATCTTTGTGGCCACTTTTGGTGTGTCTTTTAGTGAGATTGAAGCTGTGACAAGGGCTGTTTTGCCTAAATTTTACTTGGATGATACTAATATGGAGGCTTGGAGGGTTTTTAGCTCTTATGACCGGAGAGTTGTGGTGACTAAAATGCCGAGGATCATGGTGGAGAGGTTCGTGAAGGAGCATTTGAGGGCCGATGACGTTGTCGGAACTGAACTTTCAGTTCGATTTGGAATGGCAACTGGTTTCTTGAAATGTGATTTTGATTCGATTGCTAAGAGTGTTGATGAGTTGTTTAAGGATGAAGAACCTTCTTTAGGTCTTGGAAGGCCTAATGTTGGTTGTGGATCAGTTTTCCTTCCCTTGTGCCAGGTAAGTTGGTGCAATATTGCTTCTTGTTTATTGTTTGGTTTTAAATCGTTTGTGGTTACGTGAGTTTGCAGTGAATCATCTTCGAGTATTATTCAATATGGGTTGATTACTTTTAGTTATGTTTTCACGATATTTTTAAATTTTTATTATGTTTGAATCGCCTATTTTATTTTACGAGTACTAATACATTCCATTTGCGACTATAGGAACAATGTCATCCACCATTTTCAGACAAAAAATCACTGCATGAACACCACATCATCCGCCCTCTACCGGTGATCTTCCATGACGGGCGGCTGGCCAAGCGTCCAACACCCTCTGCCGCCCTACTAATCCTCCTATGGATCCCTATCGGAATCCTACTAGCCACCATCAGAATCTCCGTCGGCCTGATGCTCCCAATGAAGGCTATACCCCGCATAGCCCCCGTTTTCGGCGGCAGGGTGGTGGTCAAAGGGACCCCTCCTCCACCTGCCTCCGCCTCCAACTCCGGCGTCCTCTTCGTATGCACACACAGAACCCTAATGGACCCCGTAGTCCTCTCCTCCGTCCTCCACCGCAGGATCCCCGCCGTCACCTACTCCATCTCCCGACTATCGGAGATCCTCTCCCCAATCCCCACCGTCCGTTTGACAAGGATCAGAGACGTCGACGCCCAGAGAATCAAACGGGAACTGGAGAAGGGAGACTTGGTCGTCTGCCCTGAAGGGACAACTTGTCGGGAGCCATTTCTGCTGAGATTCAGTGCTCTTTTCGCCGAACTTACAGATCGCATCGTCCCTGTGGCCATGAATTACAGAGTAGGGTTCTTCCATGCAACTACAGCACGAGGATGGAAATCTTTGGACCCTATCTTCTTCTTCATGAATCCCCGACCAATCTACGAGGTTACCTTTCTGAACCAGTTGCCGGTCGAGGCGACGTGTTCGTCGGGGAAAAGCCCTCATGATGTGGCGAACTATGTGCAGAGGATTCTTGCGGCGACATTAGGGTTTGAGTGCACCAACTTTACCAGGAAGGACAAGTATCGGGTGCTCGCCGGAAACGACGGGATTGTGCCTATAGCTTCAAATCCGGTGAAAGAAGCGGTGAGCACGTTGAGGAAGGTGATCGGAAGTTTCATGCTTCACTAGCTGTAGCTGGCGGAGATGTTACAGTTTGTAAAGAGGGTTTTTGCTCTCTTTTGCAACTTTATTAGTAGTTGTCCTAATATTGGTATATATTCTTTATACCATTTTAATTATTATATTTTTGTACAATGAATAAATGTATAATGATTCTTTTTTTACTCTTTTTCTTCTTTTTTTTGGGGGTTGGGGGGGGGGGGGGGGTTGGGTGGGTTGCGGTGGGGTGGTCTCAGGGGTGTTTTTCTGTATGTTATTAATGCAGGACATTGGAAGTGTTGAATAATGTATTGAAATTATAGGCAATCCTCTGATTTCTCCTAATATATATATATATATATATGTATATCTAATAAATTTAATTCTTATTTTATTGATTGACATTGCAGTTTTTATTTTATTTTATATTGTATTTTCTTTATTCTGGTAATATATATGCATGTTTTGATGAAATAAAATAATATAATTTCACAATAATAAATACGAATATATATGATTAGATCATTTTTTGAGCAAATATAATTAAATCACTTACTTATTTTTTCGGGTATACATTATTTTAAATATAATTAAAGAAAATAATTTTGTAATTCAATTTTTATAATAAAAAGAATTTTTCTAAAGTCACCACTAAATTTGCTTTGCACACCACATTAATTTTACTTACAAAATTAGATATAATGTAAATGATATAAATATCCTTATTTAAAAATTAAAAACATACACAAATTTTAATTTTTAATAAAAGAAATAACAATAGAAAATTAAGGTTTTTGTGTGTGGATGAAATAAAAATTTATTTATTAAAAATTAAAATTTGTGTGTGTTTTTAATTTTTAAATAAGACTATTTATATCATTTACATTATACATAATTTTGTAAGTAAAATTAGTATGATGCACAGAGCAAATTTAGTGGTGCCTTTAGAAACATTCTAATAAAAAAATTAAAAATAAAGCAAACCCTCTCTCTCTCTCCATACCATGAGAGCAAAATAGAACCCACATGTACTTCATATAATCATGTATAGACGACATTATTTATTTATATTACGACATTACTTATTTATATACAGTCAAGAAAATATAAAAATATGTCATGAAATAGTATTTATTACAGAAAAAACCAAACTAATTGATACACGTGTCAATATAATATAACATCATCAAATCAGAAGTTAAAGAACATGAGGAGGAATTGGCCAACATTAATTAAACATCAAAAGGAAGCCCAAGTCAAGAAAAAAACCCAACACAAAAGTCCAGTAAGAAACCCTAATTCTATAAATATTTTCTAGATAATTCCATTGGGAATATCCAGATATTATAATAAAAAATTATAGTATTTTAGTCGAAAATTCTACTTGTCCGTCGGATCTTAAGTTATAAGATATAACTCGTGACAACTTTTATATAATTCAAATTTCAAGATACATGTTCATGATTGATTTTAGTTTATATGTTACAACGAGGTTGTTTATTTAAATAAATATTGAGATACGATCTCTAATTTTATAAAATTGAAATTTTATCATATATAGAGAATTTCACATATATTTTACATTCCGATTCATTTATAATTTATAGTGTCTTTCTCTATCTATATATTTGTAGTATGTTCTTTAAATTTTAAATTATTACATAGTTAGAAAAATGATTAATAAGAAAATTAGGTTAAATGCTTAAAATGGTATTAAAATTCGATGTATACTCGGATCACTGGAGTTCATCTCCCAATCCAACGGTCATTGTTCTTCTATTTTTCATGCTTATCACTCCGCGTCTCAACACACCCACACTTTATTGCTCCTCCCTCTCTCTAAAACCCTTTCTCACTCCCCTATAAAAGAGACCTCACTCCTGCTGCTGCGTCACTCACTCTCATTTCGATGCTAGGTTCTCTCAGCAAAATTGAACACCCCGTTTCGATGATAATGGCGAGCACGAAGCTTATATGGCTAGGACAAGATTTGTTCTAGATTTCTATAATTTCTCCCCAAATGTGTTATTGAAACTATACTGGGCTAGTTCATAAAGATTGGGTTTTTATGAAGCCCTTAATCCCCTTTAAGTTTTTCTTCCTAATTGAACATAGAGGGTGAAGAATTCTTGGTGCTTTTCTGGTTAATTGTTTGACAAACCTTTTTGTTTGTTAATTTCTGTGTACTGGATATATGTGCATTTGTGTATGCCATGGTTACTGATAGCGACTCGGAGATGATACCGGAAATGGGAGTGCGATCTGCCCTCGGTGGGGGAATTAGCAATGATTACAACGGAGAGCTTGAGAGTCTGCTAAGAGAGAGAGCTACTGAGCTAGAGGAGAGTGACAGACAGAGAGACCTCAGCCTTCTTCGCAGTGGTTCTGCGCCGCCTATTGTCCAGGGATCTTTAGGCGCTAACTTTTACTATGGCAATGGAGTTAGTGATGTTCCTGAGGACGATCCGAGGTCTGATCTGGCTTACAGTTCTTACTACTACCAGAATGGTAACTTCCCACCTCCCATGGACAGACAACGGTATCTACAGGGGCCAAGTGCGACCCGAGGAAGCTCGGCCATTGGTGATAGGAGAAAAATGAATCAATCTGGTGGTGGCAGCGGTGGGCACTGTGGGGAATCTCTCTTTTCGATGCAGCCAGAGTTTGGTGGTTCAAATGATGAACATACAATGCAGGGGAAGGAATGGAGTGGCAATGGATTGATTGGGTTGCCAGGGTTGGGATTAGGGAGCCGGCATAAGAGCATTGCAGATAAGGTTCAGGTAGAAAATTCAGTTGGAATTTTTTTTGCTTTTTGGCCATTCTCTTGAATTTAACATACAAACATTGACGTTCTTGTTTTTGGCTTGAAGTTTGAATTTAGCTCATTGATGCGTATTGCTTTCATTGTTGATTGCTTGTTTAGTGGTATAGTAATATTAAGCTTCTTATCTATTTCTGGTTACAGCTGATTCTTACTGTCGCTAGAATGTGATATCAAGCATGGATCCTTTCTCTCAATAGAATGTTTTTCAAGCAACTCTTGCATAACATTCGGAAATGCTTATTGTTAGTTTTGCAAAGTACTGCATGTTTGAATAATCTCAGGTTTTCTCTAATATAAGCAGTAATAGATTAAAGTAATTTCGTGAAGTAAACAAGTTTACCATCATTGGTTGAACATTCTCCTTATTTTGTCAGATTTATCTGTTAGACTTGAAGGGGTGTGCTTTTTCATGTTTGGTATTTTGCCATCTTACCATATTAGGGGCTTGTCATGGTCACTGAATTAAACTATCTATGAGCAGGTTGTCATGGTCACTTAATTAAACTATACATGGCTCATTCTGAGCGACGCATGTGTTGGCCACGCTAACTTTTCTAAGTGTGTATATAGAAGTTGTGGAGAAGCATAGTAGCCATGATACACTGTATGTTAGTAAAAACAAATTTGGATTGCCAAAACATGGATTAAGCCAAAAAAAGTTGTTCTCTTAAGGCTAACACTGCAAGTTCATACATGTATCTCATTCTTTATTGACAGTTTTGGGTGTCTCAGGATATCCATCTATTCATGTTTTCCTTCAGATAATATATGCTTTTCCTAATCTACTCATGTGCATTTGACTTAGAGTGTAACTTCTGAAATTGAAATTTTCGATTTCATTGTTTTCATATTATTTTTTGTAAGTACTCTAATCACATTGCCACCTATGTATTACTAGCCCTACACCCAACATTATCACCTAGTTGTACGGGATCTTGTTATCTATGTTCTAACCTATTGCAACTTAATGCTAATTAAAGATAGCTAATGCAACAAAAAGCGATTCCTGAGAGGGTTTTGAGGGGTTTTAATTGTCCATTGTCTGTGGGACATTTATTGAAGGCTTGGTCATTCTGTATATTTTTTTATCTCCTTTTTGTGATGCTTTTTGTTTGAAATTTTTAAACTTAATTGGTCATAAGTTGTGAATTTTTTATATACGTGCGAAACTTTATTGTGTCTGTGGCTTTGGGACTAGAATGATGACATTTGATTCTGTTGCAGGATGACATGGGTGATCCATCTGTTTCTAGACATCCTTCTCGCCCAGAGAGTCGCTCATTTGAAGGCGCTGAATCCTGTGAATCACATGCTGCTATCCACCATGGGTTGGCATCATTGGGTGCACTAAATTCTGGCACAAATATGCAAGGTGTCTCCTCATTCCAAAACATCAGTTCATCGGTGCCTCAAATCATGGGATCTTCATTGTCGAGAAATACTACTCCTGACCCTCAAGTTGTTAGATCTCCCAGTCCTCGCCTTTCTGCTCTAAGTGGTGCTCGAGTGAACTCATTGGACAGGAGAAACATAAATGTTCCAACATTACACAATGAAGTTTCACCTGACATCACAGAATCTGCGGATCTTGTTGCTTCTTTGTCAGGCTTGAGCCTTTCAGGCAGCAGCCTGGTGAATGAAAGGAAGTATCCAACACCTCTAATGCAGGATGAAATTGATGCTCACCAAAACCTGTTCCACCTGCAAAGAAATAAGATTCCCATCAAACAACATGCTTACTTGAATGAGAACCTAAAAGGGCCATCTACCCCCACTCTGAATAATCGAGTAAGTTCACCATCCCATTACTGTAATATTGCCAGTCCAACTTCACCTTTGTCAAACTATGGTCTAGGTGGATTCCCTGCATCTCCATTAGCCTTGGGGAAGCAAATGGCTGCTGGTAATATTCCACCGTTGGTTGAGAATGGCCCTCCAGGGGCAGCACTTGGTGTCGCTGGAATTGAACCAAGAGCATTCCATGGGGGCCTGGCATTTAAACTCGATAACTTTGCTAGAACTGGAAATCATAGCTCACTGGAAACTATGCCAATGGCACTTACAGATCCATCATATCTCCAATATCAAAGATCAAATGAATACTTTGCTGCAGGTCTCTACGATCAGAGAATACTTGGGGACTCTCTTGCAAGTTCACCCGCAGAGTTTCTAGCGCTTCAGAAAGCATACTTTGAAGCTTTGCTTCATAAATCGCAATATGACATGGAATTTGGAAAATCTAGTACTTTGAGCAATGGTTTCCATGGGAATTCTGCATTCGGTCTCGGTTGTCCCTATCCTGGTAATGCTATGGGGGCCCATATGTTCCCAAACTCCCCAATTGCTTCTGGTGGCCCTGTCAGGAATGTGGAACAGATCATGCGTTTTCCTTCTAGTTTAAGGAACATAGCTGGTAATTTTATGGGACCATGGCCTTCAGAAACTGGCTGTAATTTGGAGGAAACTTTTGCAGCTTCTCTGTTGGATGAATTTAAGGGTAACAAAACTAGGTGTTTTGAGCTTGCAGAGATCGCAGGACATGTTGTTGAATTCAGGTACAACTTCCTCGCTACTTTTTAACTGTTAATTATTTCATCATTGGATGTTGGAAAATTATGAGTTGCAACTTTCCTGGACAGTGCGGACCAGTATGGGAGTCGGTTTATTCAACAGAAGCTTGAAACTGCTACTGTACAAGAGAAAGGCATGGTCTTCCATGAAATTGCACCCCAGGCACTTTCCCTTATGACAGATGTGTTTGGTAACTATGTTATACAGAAGGTAATAGAATAATAAATGCTCATATATTATGCTATAATGATGTTATCCTCCTTTTCTAAGGTACTTAGTTCATATTTTCATCTTATATGTCTTGGTTTCAGTTCTTTGAACATGGAAGTCCTTCCCAGATTAGACAACTTGCTGAGCATCTAATTGGGCACGTCCTGACCCTTAGCCTCCAAATGTATGGATGCCGAGTTATCCAGAAGGTAATTTAACTCACTTACTGAAATTGTATTTGATCTATATTCTAATCAGCTGCAAAAAAATTGATGCCTGGATTATTCTATTACTCTCTTCTGGAGATGAATGATTTTTCCCACATCTATAGCCTTAAGAAAAGTTTGAGTACATGTAATACTGGAGTCTCAATCATGTGTTTTTAGACCAATATGCGCATCTTCCAATTCTATGGTAGTTGGCTGATTTTCCAGATCAGCTAGAGGACTGCTGACATATTTTGTATTTTCATTCTGAAAATTATGTATCTCATCTAAAAATAATCTAAAGGATTCAGTTTACATTAAAAGTCCATGCAGTGCTGTTGATCTTATGTGATTGGTATCGCCTCTTCCTGCACTTGCTTGCTATTACATGTTGTTTAGCTTAATGCAGTCAGAATTAGAAGAAAAATAGCTGTAGAAAATGTGGTAAAGAATCTCTATTTTTATGAACATTCTGCTTCTTAGTGTATTTATTTTTTTTGGGATAAGAAAGCTTCTTTAAGTGTAGTTGAATCCATATCTTGATTAGATTTTATGCATAAGAGGAAGAATTACATATCTATCTTATGACCACCTAATGGAGAGCAGTTTTGGCTTGTGTAGTAGCTGTGTAGTATCTGTGAGTTTTATGTCTAAGAATTTAAAACATATCTTACTGCTTAATGACCTTGGCTTAATGTCCAGGCATTAGAAGTTATTGAACTCGACCAGCAGACTAAAATGGTGGCAGAGCTTGATGGCCATGTAATGCGTTGTGTACGTGACCAGAATGGGAACCATGTCATACAAAAGTGTATTGAATGTGTTCCTGAATCCTCCATTCAGTTTATTGTTACAACCTTCTATGATCAAGTTGTGACATTGTCTACTCATCCCTATGGGTGTCGAGTGATACAGGTTTAGCATTTTTTCTCAGTCTCCTGTAACTTGAAGTACTAATCATGGGTAGAAAGGATAGCCACGATTCTAAAGATTTGGCTTTCATTAACAGAGAGTTCTCGAGAATTGCCATAGTCCCAAAACTCAGAGCATAGTGATGAATGAGATTTTGCAATCTGTTTGCATGTTGGCTCAAGATCAATACGGAAACTATGTTATTCAGGTTAGCTACAACTCCTTGAGCATCAAGCATAAGAGTTTCTTTTTAGTGTATAATGTTGTCACACAGGTTTTGGATGATTCGTTTTTGAGCACTCCTAACTCAAGAGATTGTTACTCGCTCTTGAAGAATGTGTTGGTTTCCAAATGAAGTTGCATTTGTTGTGGTGTATATACCCCCATAATGTATTTGTTTAAGCCTTGTCATATTGTCAAGACTTAGGCTGTGGTTTCTACTTTCCGGGAATTATTTTTAAAATCTGAATCCCTTTTCAAGTGATTTTGCATTTATAGTCGTTGATATTGGAATCGTTTTTCCAATAACTTTGCACTTGTATTAGTAAAACCTATGCTAATGAGGAACTATTCGTTTGAAGCATATGCAAGGCCAATTAACATAAAAAATGTCGCCGTTCTTACATGTTTCGCTTGTCAAATTTGCTTCTTCTGCTAATATGTTTTAATCGTTATGAACAGCATATTCTTGCTTGTGTAATTTTAGTTAGTAAGAAGATGTGTGTGTAAGCTCCAAAAATTATGGTACATGATTTATAGCGGCAACCATCACGTAGAATGATGGTGAGCAGTGTTATTTATGACTAGGTAATGCACAGCAATTTATTTATTTTATCCTCTACTTCGATCTCTAGGAGTTCTGGGACATAAAATGTTTTTTTGCATGTCTTGGGCCGGCGACTAACTCTTATCTCCATCATGATAGCACGTGCTCGAACATGGAAAGCCTCATGAGCGATCTGCTATAATTAGTCAGTTAACTGGAAAAATTGTAGAGATGAGCCAGCAAAAGTTTGCTTCAAACGTGATAGAGAAATGCTTATCTTTTGGAACACCTGAAGAACGACAGGCCATTGTACATGAGATGCTTGGTAGCACTGATGAAAATGAGCCTCTCCAGGTTAGTATATCGATACATTAAATGGTGTAGAGAACATTTTCTGGTTCAGATTGATTTATTCTCCCTGAAACAATGTTTCATTTTACTATTTCAATGCATTTTCTCATTTATGCAGCACATTGGATGGTTTTACAACCAGTCTTTTAACCATGCATTAGTAGTTACCAATGTAATTGATGAATTTTCTGCCCATTATGGCCAAAGCATCACTTTCCATTAAGAAAAAAAAGGAAATGAAATGACCGTTGTTCATGTATTTTGACTAAAATAGTAAGAGTTTCCATTTAAGTGGATGTTGTAATACCATGTTATGTTGTATTCAGAACCCCCAGTTGTTGCTTTTTTTAGTTAAATCTACTATATCTGGTGCAGGTAATGATGAAAGATCAATTTGCAAACTACGTTGTTCAGAAAGTGCTGGAGACTTGTGACGATCAGCAACTTGAACTGTTACTTACCCGAATAAAGGATCATTTAAACTCTCTCAAAAAATATACTTATGGGAAGCATATAGTTGCTCGCGTAGAGAAACTTGTGGCTGCTGGAGGTACATTTTCATCGCTCTCGCTTCATTGGTCTAAAATATTTTATTTTCCTTTTCTACCTCTCTCTCTCTCTCTCTCTCTCTCTCAATGAGGTGCTTGATCTCTTGCAGAAAGGAGGATCAGCATCCTTTCTTCATCGTCTGCCTGAGTTGCACAAGGGAGAAAATTGTACAGCTAACTGAGGATAGTATGAGCAGTGTCCTTTCAATGCCCAGCTGTGTGACTTTCTGTATTTCTTTTTCAAACAGAAAGAGACATTTACAATAAATCATGCTGGTTGTACTTCTTAAGTTGTACATTGTTAGTTTTAAGGATACATATACCTAAAATCAGGTTATCGAGGCTCAACGGGTAAAGCATTACCGGATGGCCCTTCGGAGGAGATAGGTTTACTGTACAAATGTTGCTGTATGCAGAGCCTGTATTATCTTAGGAGAGCCCGAATGTAGCCACCCTTATGGATTCATAATGTTCGCTCGCTTGTTTCATTTTAAACTTTTAGTCTACTCTGTCTTTGTATTGTTCTGTCTCTGAGTTTCACACCACATGCCTCTCAGTTAATTTCTATTTTTATTTTAATATTTTACCAGAAAGAATACCCATTCATCTCCTTTAGCAAGCAAAGAGATGTCTGCAACTGGCTATCGTCTGAAACGGGGCATAGTCAGGGTGTTCTATGCCTCTTGTACCTTTCCGGTATGTTTTCAGCATCGTTTCTAACTGTGTTGGAACTGGTAAAGAACTACCGTAACCTAATCCTTCATCTTCTTCAACTGCTCCCATGTCGAGTATTTGTACAGTTGAGCTAGAAATCTTTGAATTGATCATTTGGAGATGCCCCAGAAATGACACGAGAATATTTTATGTTTCATCTCATAATTCAATTTTATTTAAAAATACAACACGCAAGGTATAGTACAGACGATTGGGACTAATTTTGTTTGGAGAATCTTGTTTTCAGCTTTACTGTTTTAACAACAAAAGTTGTACAAATTGCGGAATCTTGTATTCGGCATAACTTTTTTAAACAAGAAAAGTTGAACGAAAGAAAGAAACAGAAAACGATATAGAGAAGATATCAGCTGTTCACTTATCCAGCTTGAGGTATTCGATGTTGGCTAGTTTTCCCTCCATTTTCTTGGCCAGTGTGTATCTAAGGTACTCTATATACTTCACACCACTCTTGAATCTTCTCGGTCGGAGCTCGTCTTCCACCATTGTGTCAGCCGGACTCAGCTCAACGTCGTTGCCCGGTATCACAAATGCTGCAACAGAAATTCTTGGTCTTTCCACACTGGTAACTGCTCTATGCTCAATGCTCTTGTATTTCCCATTGCTCCACACCTACAGAACCAACAACGCGAGTTTTAATTTGGATTTGGATCATATGTTGTGCATAAAACAAGGGTGCTATGGCAGGTTTCGGACTCAGTTAGCTCACGGGCTGACTGAATTACAAGTGAATTGATTTTCCTGTGTTCAGAAACACCGCTTCATATCACGTTAGTCGGTGCTGTGTTTTATGCGTGGTAGTAGACGCAGATACAAGTAATTTAACAAGACTCGCCCTAAAGACAGCTCGAGCTCAACTTTAATTATGAAAATGTATGTACCTCCACAACATCGCCGATGTTCACGACTATAGCATTGGGAATCGGCTTGACCGGGACCCACACTCCTTCGTGCTTGATTTGGAGGGCTGTAATCTCATCATCTTGTACAAGCAGAGTAATCGAGCTGCTATCAGAATGCGGGCTGACTCCAAGGACTAAATCGGGCCTAGCACAGCTTGGATAGTAGTTCATTCTTATGCCTTGCCTTACATCTCCATGCAACTGTTTGAGAAAATCTCGTTCCAAGCCCATCAACAACGATAAATTCGCGCATATCTCATCACCCACCCTCTGTATTTCTGTTGCATACTCTTCAACTGCCTCTCTGCAGTTCAAGAAAACAGGTAATTAGTAAACATCAAACTCATTCATAAGAAATATTTTTCTGTCTAATCCTATACTTACGCGAAACCAGGTATTGTCACAGGCCAATATTTCATGTTCCTGGAATCTGCTGGTAATGTTATCAAGAAAAGGAGATCATTCCAATCTAGTTTTTGATCCTCAGTCGCTACATAGGCCTGTCCGTATCCCTGAACGTCATCTTTTGCCATAGCATATTTCTTCTTTTCCGACAATGGAAGCTCGAAAAACTCTGCTACAGAAGCCTTCATCTTGGCTAAGACTCCATCTGCTCCGTGGTTAATGATCTGCATCATCAATCAGCCATTTTAAAGTATGACAAAATGTGATACTGCGAAGTACATGACAAAAGACAAAGTTGAATATTACCTGAAAGAATCCCCATTGCTGGCAAGCTACGTCTAGCTTTCTTCTTTCGTCTCCATCACCATCTGCAAGCAACAAGAGATCTATGACCGGAACATCTTCAGAAATGTAGCAAATATCAGAGGTTTTAGGCCTGTCTTCGAGATTCTTTACGTATCTTTGGGGTATGTTTTGAGCATCATTTCTCACTATCTCCTGCACACTTGGAACAGGTAACGAACTTCCATAACCTAAACTTTCATTTTCTTGCAATGTTCCCATGTTCACAAACTGCACATGTTGTTCCCAAAGCCTTGTCTGAAAGATCCCACTTATAGAGTTGAGCTAGGAATATATGGATTGATCATTTGGAGATGCCTCTTCAGAAGTGGTTGCTCTACTTGGTGTCATGTTGTTACATAGTAGATGTCGAAAGTTTTGGGATTTGGGTGAAGCTTACACAGACAATGTGACAAGATTCTGATTTCTATATTAAGGGAATGGAGACAGTTTTTTCATTTCAGAATCTTGCGTTTGGCAATATTGTTGATGAAATATTATTGCCAACAATTACTTTTTTCATTATTTCTTAAATCTTTTTAGGTTTCTACGCAGCATTGTACTGTTTCTTGGGGGGGTTTTTTGTTGCCTCTACCTAGTGTAATTTTCACCATAAGATGGATTTTGATTTGGCTATATAAATTGTACTTATTTTATATGATTAATTGGAGACCCAAAATAATAATAATAATAATAATAATAATAATAATAATAATAATAATAATAATAATAATAATAATAATAATAAATTCAGAGTTTTGATGTAAAATAAAATTGAATAGTAGAATAGGTCTCATCCAATATTGGATGCGAACGCTGCTGTTGTGGCTGGGAAAGCAAAGGAAGCCCTCCACTTTTGGAGTGTTCTCTTTCTCACATACTCACTTTTCTTCAACACTATTGTACAAATATGCAACAAATTTCTAAAAATAGATTTTCGTTTTCTATGAATAAAAAAAACGTATGAATTCTAACCAACCCAAATAAGATTCGAAAAAAGCTCATAGATTCCACGTGCTAATGGGCAGTTTGAACGAAACAAATTATCCAACTCTTTGTGCGTAAGACATTCATACATTTAGTGTACAGATAACTCACTCGTTCTTAATATTACTTATTTATTTTTATTTTTTTAAAAAGTCGTAAGAAAGATTCACTTTGTTTGAATTTGTTTTCAATGGAAAATTGAGATTTTTTTATTTTCAAATAAAATTGAAGATATCAATCGACATACAGTAGAACATTTCTAATCTTAATAACCTCTTTAATATAATATATTTTTTCAATCTTAACTCAAGGTCTACAACTACATTAACATCCAATTAATTACTATCTTCTTTTAATTAATAAAAATCTTCACTGATTCCAATGTTATTAATTTAATTATTTATCGATATATTTTCACTGGTACTAATGTTATTAATTTAAAAAGATTTTACTATATATATAAATATATATATATATATTGTAATTTGAAAATACATTGCATATACATTACTAATGAGAAAAATATAGAAAAATAATATGGTTCCAATGCCAATGAGTTTCTCAATTGTAAAATGAAAACCAAAGATGCTCCTAACTGACTGGTTTGAACAATAATTTCTTTATGGGAATGGAACCAAACAAGACCTTTCAATAGTTTTATGCTCACTCATGGAAGAAAATTGGATTTGTAAATAATAGGTTCATGTAGTTTCTCAACAGAAAGAGAGACAATAATAATAAAGGGCATTTCATCCTGGTATTCCCAAAGAACACATAATTCAAGCTGTTAATTTCAGATTCACAATCATAGTAAAACAGGCCCAGGCATATTAGCAAAAGAAGCAGGCCAAGAAATGTACAGAGAGGAGCTGAACCTATCAGCATCAACCCAAACCCCGCACCAATACGAGTTGAAACATCTTAAGCTGCTAACTATCAAAATTAAAGAAAATATCATATAATACAGGACCAGCCACAGCCAGACCCAGACAGAAAGAAAAACGTATGACTTTCTGAGGGATAAAGCATACCCCGTTCAGCACTTCTGACAGCAGGTCAAACTTTATTGATCAAGAACACAGCCCATGACAGACTTTAGAGGAATATATCTAAATTAATTTTTATATCAGCAGCAGAAGATCATAACTCAACCCTCTGAAATATGAGCATTTCAAATCTTCAAGAGTAAAATAAACTTCCAAGTATATTATTTCTGTGTAATGAAAAAATCAATGGTGCATCCAATGTGGAAAGGGAAGCAAAGCTTCTAACAGACAAACAAAGTCAAAAGCCATCACCAAGAGGTCGTAAATCATTACATTTCCAGCACGCCAAAACTGAGAAAGGAACATACACTAGCTTAGTTATGTTGATAGAATAAAGGTTTAGATACATGCAGTACATGCAGGACCATACATTTACATAACCAGGCATCTGGACCTTCCAGTGTACTATCTCCACATCTTCTATGCAGGCTTCATGTGATATAAGCATCACATTTGCATGTATGAGAGGGGCAGGTACAAAGAACTCTACAACCCCAAAATGTCAACTTTGATAGAAATAATGATCCAAATAAACATGTACTCCCAGGACTTCAATGGAGAACAAATGTAACAAACCAAGATCCATTTGGACAAAATCCATCTTAACGAATTAGCATCATTTCCACTTCAGTACAGTTAGTTTTGCACCTAGAATGAATAAGCAAGCCAATAGCCACAAAAATATGCGTGTTCAACAACTAATATAATGTAGTTAAGGCCACAACACAACCGTCCATAACCTCAAAATTAAACTAGAAAACCAATTGATGACGGAAACGTAAACAACCGAAAAAGTGCAAATATTATGTTGTATAAACTGCAAAATAAATTTTATTGCCTGGCCCTATTCGGATAAATAATAAAAAAAATTCTGATTACACAACCATAACAGAACAGTAGAACATGTACAAGCAAGAAAGGTAAGAGAGTAGTATTTTTCTCCTCATTTCACAATCGTACCTGAAACAATTAGTTTCTTCATGAGAATGCATATTGAGGTGGAGCCCTAGAAGCCATACTAGCAATCTGAGACTGCATCTGAATAGCTCTGACTTTCGAAGTTATCGCGCGATGGAAGAACTGCTCTCGAGACAAAAGCCTAACATTCCTCAAGTATTGATCAAAGGGTACTGCCCCATCCTGCACAGCCTTATCCAAAGCGTAAATTGTATCTTCCACAGTCAAATCTGAAGCTGTACAATCCAACATCTGCTTGGACAATGCATCACATGGCTGAAATGCTTCATCCACATCAACATTCATGCTTCCCAATTTCTCTTCATTCTCTCTCAACCATCCTTCCAAAAGGTCAGCATTCATTAACACCATTTGCAGTTGTTGCTCCAATGCTTCCTTTTCATCCTGCATTTCCTTCACCCCTTTCCGCAGCTCCTCATCGCGCTTCCTCAACTCTGTTTGCACGCTGAATAAGCCTTCCATTTCGGCAATTTTGCCTTCCCCTGCCTTCCTCATCTCCCTAATATCACCATTGACACTCTCTATAAGCTTATTTATTGCATTTTTCTTGAATACTTCAGCTGGATCCTCCATTATTCTGCTACTGCTATTGCCATATGGGGCCGGGGGTGTTGGCTTCGGCGAATAACCACTTGGTGGTATGGCCGGCCGCGCTGCGGGTGACCCCACTGAAGAATTCATACTCCCGTAATTAGAATTCAGACTAGGGTTCGGGTTAGGGTTAGGGCTTAGAGGTTTTCTCTGCGAATACAGCGGCGGATCACGGGCGAAGAAATGGCTTAAATTCCTAGCCAATTCGAGCAAATTGGAAGAGGGGAAGACCCAGGAATTAATATACGGAATAGAAACAACGCCGTTGGGGGAGACGAAGGGGTGAGGGCGTTTGATGATCATGTCGCGTGTGGGGTTAACGAAAACCAGCGGCGCGTGATGTGGGTACGACTCCATTAACCAGATAATAACGGGGATGTTGTAGGTGACTCCCTGGAAACTCATCGGAACGGTGCCATCGGCCTGGAGGAGATTGATTGTGCGGCCGTCGTTGTGAGTGAAAACGGCGGTCTTCGGCTCTAGAGAAGGGTAGGTTTCTGTGAGCTGCAATAAGTGCTGCCGGATGTGCCACTTCATGCCCTCCTCATAAGGCAGCGCCGCCGGCCCCCCCTGGGAGAGCACGCTGTTGAGAAATTGTTGCGTGTACTGCGACATAATGTGAAAGAAGGGATTATCAGCGTATATGCAGAGACTACTTTATTCAATATATACGAATATTCGTTTAGATCTAAGAAACAGTGTAAATCAAGAATCGGCAGCGGCCAGAGGAAGTGACTTGTATTCTTCTATTCCTTTCCAGTCTTTCTTTTGGCTTAAGGAAGTGACTTGTCTTTGTCCCTCTTCTCTCTTTCTAAAAGAATAATGTTTTCACACAAGATCACATTTAATCCAAGCGGAGGGTGTTATTCACTTGCAACGTATAGAAATATATTTAAGTATATTATTTCTGATTAGTTACTTAAAAAATAAAAATATTTTATAATTAAATAAATAATACTTTATAGTTATACAAGTAAAAACTCGTTCAAATAATAAATATTTATACAACAAAGAGATTCACTTGGAGGGAATTTTGATTTTCATTAGTTTCATGGATAATTCAAAAATTTCCAACCTTATTAATGCATCTGATCCGGCTTATTAATCTTGTTTCTTTGTCGAAATTGGTACTTTATTTGTTATTCAAATTTCGTCAATACATTCTGTGTTTGTAACGATAATATAATTTTATATACGGCGTATATTATTGATAATAAAGAATACAAGAAGGAAAATTTGTTAAGACAGGTGACAGAGAAAAAGTAAAGCAATTACTAAAACAAAAAATAAAGGATGCAGAAAAAAGAGCAGACCAAAGTGTAATATTACAGGACAACAATCCACAATAACATAAGGTTATTGCCTCTTATCGAGACACGGTTCATAAAGCAACTCATTTTTGCACAGAACACACAACAGAGAATAATCCAAAAATACAAAAAAAGGAATTGAAAAAAGAAACATGCTTAGAATTTGTATAGGCAGCTTCCATCGTCACTTCTTGCAGTGGGATCGAAGTTAGTTGCGTTCGGGTCAGTGCAACCTTCAGGCACAGGAACGTGTACTTGCTGAGCTGCTTGGCCTGCAGCAACAACAACGACAACAACAATAACATCAACAAAAATGTTAGAAATGCCCTTTTGTTTTGTTTGAGGGAAAAGTTAGTTGTCTAAATTGGCGAGGCAAACCTCGTATGAGGGAATCTAACCGAAGAAAGTTCCTTGTGCAATAGAATCCTTGTTAGCTTCTCCAAGTGCAGCCTCATTCATGTATTTGTCGGCCAATTGGACTCTCTTAACATTGTCCTGCTCTGCCACAAGCATGTTACCGTATTCGAGCAACTTCTCGAGCGTCATCTTCGGCTGCTCGAATGATGGTGGCCCTTCCCTCGAGTTCACAAGCTTGCTTCCGATGCTCTCCACTCCCACTCCACTGACCCATTTTCTCACTTCATCATCGTACACTCTCGCCCTCAATGCACCGAAGAAATCTGGAAAATAAGGGCACAATTATGAGGGTTCGGACTAAAGTTTTCGACTTTAAGGTGAATGACAAGATCACTAATTAAGGGTATGTTTGCACAGTCGTAAACTTTTGTTATGGAGGGATTATAGGATAATATTCACTCAATGCGAAAGTAAATTTTAACACAAATACATCTCATCGGAACATGTAAACGTATGATGGTCATGCTAGAATAATCAAGAACTAGTCTCAAATAAAAAATGGAAGCATATTTGAATGTTAGTAGCCTATATTATCTTAAAATTAAACAGTTTTCAAGACATGTTTGTATCTTGGAGACGATTGTACTTACCGATAGATTGGCCAGGGAAGGTGTCGACTAGTTTGACAACGGCCTCTTCAGGAACATTGTCGGTACGGAAAATACCCTTGCAGACACCGATACGGTCCTCACGGGTGGGGGCCCAGTAGAACTTCTCCATACGCCCGTCACGGATGAGCGGGGCATACAGGGTGGAGAAGTCGTTACCGGTGACGATGATGGGGACACGTGCGTTCTCCTGCTTGTTGTACATTCCGGGGAGCTGCACGTTGGTGGGGTTATCGGCGATGTTCATGAGGGTGGCGTTGACCATCTGGTTGTTGACAGTGTACTGTGTGGTCCCGCCCATGCGACCGGCTCCGGCGTCGAGATCGTTGATGAAGAGGCAGCACATTTTCCCCTTCTTGATGATGTCAGCGGCCTCACGGTAACGTTGACGGATCAGCTTCGCTGGTTCTCCGGCGTTCCCGCTTTCCAGCTCTCCGGCGCTCATCATGATTGGGCTGTTACACACGTTCAGCTTCGTATTAGCACGAATTGAAATAACTAAAATAGAGATAAAAACATGACTCTTTTTTTTGGGACGGAGGAGGGAGAAGATTGTAGTGATTACGGACTTGATTCCCAGCTTGGAGAAGACGAGTTCACACTGGAATGATTTTCCCTGTCCTTTGCCTCCCCAGACACCCAAGATAAGAGGAACCTTGATGTTGGGCAATTTCATGAAATTCTTGGCGATGTGGACAATAAGCTTGTCCATGAAAGCTGGGGCAATGTAGAGTCCTCCCATGGTGTTGTCAAAATTGTATCTGTCACAAACAAAATCGCCCATGTTTACAACAGTTGGAAATCATATTAGAGAGGGAGGGTGGGAGGGAGAGAGAGAGGAGAATTACTGGCGAAGACCCTGGCTGATGTACTCATAAGAGTTAAGGACGGCGTCATGGGTACCCATTCCGGTGGGGGCCTGGAAGAGAGAATCCACCATACCCTTCCCTCTGGCAATGTCCTGCTGGTCATCCGACACATCGGTGGCCAAACCCTTCCACTTGTCCTTTTCCGTCTGTTCCTGCTCGTCGATCTCCTGCTTCTCCGCCACCACCCTGAAGTTGCCGGAGGAAACCTTGACGGCGGCGTAGCCGGAGTTCACCTTCTTCAAGCTGGTGCCCAAGAACGACGAGGTGGGGACCACAGCTCCAGCTGCGGATCCATTCAAGCTCAACTGTTTCATCATACAACAAATTCTCACGATCATCACAAAAAATAAAAACTAAGTACGTACACAACAAATCCTACGTATGTATGTATGTCCAGAAATGACACTATGTATTACCGGAACACGGTTGACAGCTCCGACGGTCGACATGGCGGCGGCCATTGCTCCCCTTTAGAAGCGATGAAGTTGCAGCAGAGCAAGAGGTGAATAGTTTATTATGAGAGCTGTACACTCGAGGGGAGAAATGGAGAGGGGACTTATAGTAGGAGAACACATACTGGGAAACCTGAGAGGATTGGCCATGAAACCGCAGCGGCCACACAATCAAGATTGCACAGGCGCCACGTGGCAGAAGGAGGTTGCATGGGAGTTGGAAGTTGAGGTTACCAGCTTAGCTTTACTCTTCTCCACTTAAATTAGGTCATCTTAGTTACCACACATGGAGCACAAGGTACAAGTCAAAATCCCTTTCTGGAATTATAGGCCCAAATTAAATTCTATCTTGGCATGAAACAAATTTTGGAAGACAAAATACTTTATCCTGTATTTTATGGTTTAGAATTTTGAGAACTATATTTGTTTGTCTTTATGTTGGTTCCTGGTGGTTTCTACATACATTATTGGGGTTTTATTCTTTTTTTTTTTGTGAAATTATTTTTATAATTATAATATATTTTATAATTTTATAAATAAATTACATGTAATTGAATAAGTCAAATTAATAAATAAACAAAGTCGTATAAGTAAAATTTTATGCTTTTAAAGATTGTATTTCTATTTAATTGATAAAAAATAAAAATAATTGTATTTTTATAAAATATAATTCTTGTTTTAAAAGGGAGGGAAGTGAAATTTAATTGGTCGTGTATACGATGCCGACATAAATTGTGATGGAAAAAGACTCCTGCCAATAATATTTTAACACGTATATATTTGATTATTGAGTATTTATTTCTTGAATATTATGTGTGTGATTAGGACAATTTTTAATTGAATTATTTTTTCAAATTTTCTTAATTTTAGCAATAACATGAAAAGAGCTTAATTTTAATACCACAAATTTTACTTTCTACACCATATTTACTTTACACACTACATTTTAATTAAAAAATACAATATTTTTACTTTACACACCCACCTATTTTTACATTTATACCCTTATTTATTAAAAAAAAATGATGAAAAATATTGAAGGACACAAAGCTTTCATCTCCTTCTCCGAAGAAGAACTGCGGGAAGAAATGCAGGAAAAATGTTGAAAGAAGAAGTTTTGTCTTCTCCTTCGAGGAACAATTGCAGGAAGAAAATTGTTGAAAAAAATGTTAATAAATACAGCTATAACTTTTTCATCTCTATCCCTCTCACTATTGAATATCAAAGCAGAAGGAAGAACAATGAAAGAAAGGAGGAGGAAAACAAATCTCAGACGAAAGACAAAACAATTAAATGTGTTCGGCTAGATCTTGTGGCCGAATGCAAAGCACAATGTTCGTTCTGCGGGCGCTGAACATTTTGTGAGGCGTTTGGTTTTCGCCAACTAAACATATTCTTGTGTGTTCGGTCTCTTGACACCTAACGTTGAAAAACTGTAATTAATTTTTGAATATTCAATTTATGTGAGGCTTCAACAGCATGTGGTGGTTTGCTCGCGTGGAGGCTCAGATTTTGTGATAGAGATGGGTTGGATCTGAAGGTTGGTCAGCGCTCAAGGAAGAATGGGAGAAGGAGAAGAGGCTGCTCTGCACAAATAAAAAAAGTGAACAATAAATTAGGGTTACGGATATTATTATAATTTTATTTATATCTATTTTTGTCTAAATATTTTTTGTGGGGTGAAGAGTAAAAAATGTGGTGTTAATAGAAATGTTCTTTTATTATATATACGCTTAATTTATGTATGGTGAGTTTTTTATTTTTCTTTTTTTCTAAATCTTTCTTCAATCTTCAAATTATATTATTCTATTTTTCTTTTTTAGCTTCTAAATAAATATTTTCCGACTTCATACGACTCATTTCTTCAATAATTTCATTAATGTGGGCAAATTCTTAGCCCATTAGTTATTGAGTTTATTGCATACACCCACTTAATTATCATCCGTTTCGTTTGTTCTTTTTATTTTCCATTTCGCGTGTCGCTAAATAAAGTTTGTGGGCTTGATACTTTATTCACTTTCAATGAATTTTTTGAACGAAAAAAACTTCATATGTAGTTCAGATTATATCTTTTTTCACTTTTAAATATAAAATCCAAAAACGATTATTTACATTAATTATAAGTTCCGGGATTAATTTTAATATAAATAGAGCAAAGATTTTAGAGGAGTATATTAAGAGCTTCTCCAACAAGAAGCTACTTTGGCATTTGGTGTCAATTTTCGCCCTTCAGTTTTTTTCTTTTCATTTTTATACGATTATATCTTTTTTTAATATTTAATATTGTAACTTTTTTATCTCAATTATCCAAACTGAAATTAAATCAAATTTTTTAAAATCATATAATGTGTAATTTAAATAATAATAAAAATATAATTTAAATAAGTATATGAGATTTTAAATATTATATACAAATTAAAATAGAATTGCATAACATTACACGTCATTCAATTTTACATATATATTTTTTGAATATGATAGTTTAAAGTATAAGTAAAATAAATATTATCTCAAAATTTAATGTTAAATAAAATTACATATATAATGTTTTTGACAAATATTTAGTAATAAAAATAAATATTAAAAATAAAAAAATAAAGATTATTGTGTAATATTATTTTTTAGTAGATAAAGTAATGCAAACTGTTGAAAAAATTATGTAAATTTTACGCACTTTGCATTAGAGTAATAAACATTACTGGAAATGATCTAAGTCCTTTTGGAACATTCATGTAGCTATGAATATCCAAGAACCATAGAGATGGGATGTTTAAACATCCATCAATGCATTTATGTGCCAAACTTAGTAAGTGAAAACATAATTTAGCCATTAAAGTAGTACTTTTAATATTAGTGTTGTGTTTTAAGCATATGTAGTATGTATGTACTTTATATATTTATGTTGTAATCCTTTATTAATTATTCTACTTCTAAAACTATAAAGTTTATATGATTGTAGTGCAAGTTTCACGTATCATTGTGTCTGTGAATCTTATTGGTATGAAAATTTTATTTCTAGCATTTTAATTAGTATTTATGAATTTCTTTTAGCTATCAAAATATTAAAAGAAAATGTTAAATTAAATTGTGAGATAATTATAAACTTAAAAGAAACATAGTAAAATTCTAATATAATTAATTAATTAATTAAACAAGATATAATATTAAATAGTTATGTAGTATCAAAATAAGAATGAAATTAAAATTTTGGTATGAAGAAATTGAAGGACAAAATGGAGATTATAAGAAACTCCTAAAATGGAGGACAATTACAAGCTCCTCTAAAACGCGAAAAAATAAAAATAAAAACTCCTACGCATTCGAGTGCACTGTATAATTTAGTCGCGAACCTTGTGCACCATTACTTATTTACCAGAAAATATTACTGATTACCCTTGAGAGTATTTACTGAAATACATTACTTGTCACCCTAAAAAATATTAGTTTCTACTTTCAAAATGCACTGGTTGTTACCCTAAAAAGTAATATTGTTAATTTTCCAACAGTATCACTTATTAATCAAAACTATATTATTGATTTAACTAAAATATATTACAAACTGGATTGCACGTCGTTCACTAAGTCAAAATATAGAGAGCAAAAGTAGATGTATGGGAGACGCCTATATTAGCACAAGAAGCAGGGCAGGAAATGAACAGAGAGGAGTTGAACCTATCAAACCCGATGGCAATACGAACCTAAACTCTTGTTTCAACAAAGCAATAGCATAAAACTGATCAACGGGCTGACACATTTTAAGCTGCTAACTATCAAAAATAAAGAAATATCAAATAATACAAGAGCAGCCACAGCCAGATCCAGCACAGAATAAATAACGTATAGCATTCTGATGGATAAGCAAATTACCAATCAAAAGTAGCAA
This sequence comes from Caryopteris x clandonensis, assembly GCA_028749325.2. Taxonomy (NCBI): domain Eukaryota; kingdom Viridiplantae; phylum Streptophyta; class Magnoliopsida; order Lamiales; family Lamiaceae; genus Caryopteris; species Caryopteris x clandonensis. The sequence goes on along the minus strand of JAPYKT020000027.1, from coordinate 1,788,065 downwards.
GAATAAGCGGAATGCAGTTCGCCAATACATCAAACTTATTGATCAAGAACACAGCTCATGACTGACTTTAAAGGAAATATATCTAAATTACTTTTTATATTAGCAACAGAAGATCATAACTCAACCCACTGAAATATGTGCATTTAAAAAGCTTCTACAGTAAAATAAACTTCCAAGTATATAATTTCAGTATAACTTAAATAATAGATGATTTAACCCACTGAAACTGAAATTTGCCCTTGTGAGGAAACAAACTTCTTCTCTACGAATAGGATCATGTATCCAGACTAAGAATCCCCACCATACTGCCCCCAACTCCTCCGATCATTCGTGCAAAGCAGTATGTTTAAAATAGAGCTATCATCATAGCAACCTTCCCTCTATTTCTAGTAGCGTTGGTATCATAATTGAACATTGGCAGTTTGTACGTAATCTTGAGATTGAAGGTGCCTTGAACCATTAACATCAGAAGCAAGCTACAATGGAAGAAACAAGGGTGCATCCAATGTGTAAAGGGAAGGAAAGCTTCTAACAGACAAACAAACCCAAAAGCAATCATCAAGAGAATAAATATCTTTACATTTCCAGCACGCCAAAACAGAGAAAGGAACATACACTAGGTCAGCTATGATAAAAGAATAAAGTTTTAGATCATTAACGTATCAAATGATGTAGCTTCGTGCAGGAATATACATTACACAAGCAGGATTCTGGACCTTCTAGTGATAAACTGAACCTTAATATCCCCAATTAACTATGTGTACTATCTCTACAGCTTTTTATGCAGGTTTCATGTAATATAAGCACAGCAAGTATATGACTTAGATCATCACATTTGCATGTACAAGAGAGGGCCGAATACAAAGAACCTTAGAAATAACATGTATTCCAAGATTCAAGGGAGAACAAATGTAACAAACCAAGAACCATTTGGACAAAATGCAATTAGTTTTAACGAATTAACACATCATTGCCACTTCATCACAATTAGTTTTGCACCTAGAATCAATAAGCAAGTAATTGACCACAAAAATAGGTGTGTTCAAACGCTAAATAATGGAATTAAGACCACAACACCAAAATCCAAGTGAACAGTCCATGATGAACCTCAAAATAAACTAGAAATCCAATGTATGATGGGAACTGTAAGCAGCCCAAAAGTTCTTTTTATGTTGTATAAACTGCACAATCAATTGTATAGCCTGGCCCCATGAATATAAACAATAAACAAAATTCTGCTTTCCACAACCATGAATCAGAGCAGTAAGACATATACAAGCAAGAACAGAAAGAGTAAAAAATTTCTCCTCATTTCACAGTCGTACCTGAAACAATATTTTTCTTCATGAGGCATATTGAGGTGGAGCCCTAGAAGCCATACTAGCAATCTGAGACTGCATCTGAATAGCTCTGACTTTTGTTGCTATCGCGCGATGGAAGAACTGCTCTCGAGACAAAAGCCTAACATTCCTCAAGTATTGATCAAAGGGTACTGCCCCATCCTGTACAGCCTTATCCAAAGCGTAAATTGTATCTTCCACAGTCAAATCTGAAGCTGTACAATCCAACATCTGCTTGGACAATGAATCACATGGCTCAAATGCTTCATCCACATCAACATTGATGCTTCCCAATTTCCCTTCGTTCTCTCTCAACCATCCTTCTAAAATGTCGGCATTCATTAACACCATTTGCAGTTGTTGCTCCAATGCTTCCTTTTCATCCTGCATTTCCTTCACCCCTTTCCGCAGCTCCTCGTCGCGCTTCCTTAACTCTCCTTGCGCGCTGAATAAGCCTTCCATTTCGCCTTCCCTTGCCTTCCTCATCTCCCTAATATCACCATTGAAACTCTCTATAAGCTTATTTATTGCGTTTTTCTTGAATACTTCAGCTGGATCCTCCATTACTCTGCCACTACTATTGCCATATGGAGGCGGGGGTGTCTGAGAATAAATACTTGGTGGTATCGCCGGCCGCGCTGCGGTTGACCCCACCGAAGAATTCATACTCCCGTAATTAGAATTCGGACTAGGGTTAGGGTTAGGGTTAGGGTTTGGAGGTTTCCTCTGCGAATACAGAGGCGGATCGCGAGCGAAAAAATGGCTCAAATTCCTAGCCAATTCGAGCAAATTGGAAGAGGGGAAGACCCAGGAATGAATATACGGGATAGAAACGACGCCGTTGGGGGAAACGAAGGGGTGGGGGCGTTTGATGATCATGTCGCGTGTGGGGTTGACGAAAACCAGCGGAGCGTGGTGGGGGTACGACTCCATCAACCAAATAATCACGGGGATGTTGTAGGTGACTCCCTGGAAATTCATCGGAACGGTACCGTCGGCCTGGAGGAGATTGACAGTGCGGCCGTCGTTGTGGGTGAAAACGGCGGTCTTCGGCTGCAGAGAAGGGTAGGCTTCTGTGAGCTGCAATAGATGCTGCCGGATGTGCCACTTGACGGCCTCCGCATACGGCAGCGCCGCCGGTCCCCCCTGGGAGAGCAGGCTGTTAAGAAATTGTTGTGTGTGCTGCGACATTCTGTGGAAGAAGGGATTATCAGCGAATAAGAAGAAACTACTTTATTCAATCTAGACGAATATAAGTTTAGATCTAAGAAACAGAGCAAATCTCAAGAATGGGCAGAGAGGCACGAGGAAGAAGACTTATTATATTCTCTCTTTCTTCCTTGGCTTTTATTCTTCTATTCTCTTCAGTCTTTCATTTGGCTGAAGAAAGGTTCGATCAGTCTCTCATTGAAATATTTTTATGTGGGGAGTTGTATCAATTCCTTCTTAAAAAAAAAGAAAAAGAAAATATATATATATATATAAATATATATATATATATATATCGTTATATACTTAAAATGCATTAACTTAAATGCAATAGGTCAAATTTTATCTAATAAATGGTAAAGACACACACATAATTTGAGTTATTTATCGAAATAATGTGAAAAAAAAAATTCATAAAATAGGGTAGGTTTGAAAATCATTTTTAAAATAGAATAAAACGTCACGCTCGGTGATGATATTTGATAAAAACGTCACCAGGCCAGACGTTTTAATTTGAAAAATAAAAACGTCAGGCGCACTAATGTTTTTATTTTCCAAATATATATATATATATATATATGCCACATGCTATCATTCATCACATATATACATATATATATATAAACATGTATATATATGGTTGTGTATATATATATAAAGATATATTATTATATATATTACATATTTTGTATATATATATACACGTTTATATATATTTATATTATTTAATAAATAATATTTATATTACTGGAAATCAATTAGAATTTTGTATTTTTAATTAAAGTAAATATAATATAATATTAAATATATTTAAATATTTCTTATTAAATAAATATAAATTTATTTCAAAAATATATATATATATATTAATAATATAATTATAAATCAATAAAAATTATTCCTATATATAAATATTAATTATATATAATAATGCATAATTGTATAGAATATTTAAAGAATTTAATATTAAGCTATATTGAATTTTTTTATTTAAAAAAATATTTGTTATATTTTTTATTTATTTAATATTTATGATATATACATATATTTAAACACTCTATATAAAATTATTTTTTTTTAAATTATATTATGTATTAATTCATTTATAATATCTTAATAAATTTAATTTTAATATAACATAACCCTTTTATATAAAAATATTAATATAATTTTCTTATATAAATATATAATTAGAAATATATTTTTTTCTTATATAAATATATATTATATAATTATAAACCAATAAAAATTATAAATATTTATTTAAATTAATCAAATCATATTATAAATAAATATAAAAAATTAAAGAATATTTATTAATAATTATATATTTTATTATACGTATTATTTGAAATATATAATATTTTTTTAAATTTTTTTCACTTTGTTTATTACTTACAAAAAATATATATTTATTACATGTAATTTAATATAAATTATTTGTAAAAACTTATAAATTAAGTAATACATAATATAATTTAAAAATCGAAAAATGGTATACATGTCTTTTTTTTATATTTGGAATTATATTTTATATGAATACAATTATATTATAAAAAAGAACAAATAGTAGATTCTGCTCTAGTGGTTTAGATCTTGATAAACCTTGAAGAGGTTGTGTGTTCAAACCCCGCCCAATCATTGAAATTGGGCCATGCATGTCCATCATCACACATACATATATATATATATAATTCTTGCTGTATTTTTTATTATTTTTATTTATTTAAAATTTAAAAAAAATATTCCTATATTCAAATATTAATTATATATAAAAATGTATAATATATAGATATTGAGAGAATTTAAAATTAAGATATATTGATTATTTAAAAAAAAATTAAATATTAATTATATATAAAAATGTATAATATAAAGATATTGAGAGAATTTAAAATTAAGATTTATTGATTATTTTAAAAAAAATTTAAAAATTCTTTGTTGTATTTTTTATTTATGTAATAATTATGATATATATATTTAAATTAGTTATATATGTTATTATTTAAACATAAAATTATATATGATTTACATATTAACACACACACACATATATACATACATACATAAATAAGTATAAGACATAAAAAGAAAAAATATGAAATAAAACAAAATAAATTAAAGAAACGTTTAAAACGTCAGTAGGCCTCACGATGTATATCTAATATGAAATTTGAATCTCAACAATGTTTTATATAATTTGTCATTAATATTCATAGTTATGAAAAGTAAAATAATAAATATAAAAAAAAATGTTTGCACACAGGCAAACCAAAATATTTTAGCATAGCAAACTCCATTTTTTTAACAAACAAGCCAAATCAATAGATACATAACAAAAAATATGAAATTGCGAAAGAAAAAAAAAAGTATTTTTCGCTCGTACATGTGTTTGGCATACATAGATAAAGGGCGTGATGAAAAATAATTAAAATTCTATATATAAATTATTTTATATAAAAATATTAAACTACTAGAATAACAAAATGAACCAAATATAAAAAAATATACTAAAAAATAATAAAAATTTCAAACAGAAGATATTTTATATTTAAATATTGAATAATATTATCTTGTCCTATTATAATCCACATTAACCAATCACTTATTCTTAGTTGCAGCCCCATTATCTCTATTGTGATTAGTACATATACTAAGGTTGACCATACAATGTGATTCTGCAGATTAACGTATTTCGCCCCATTGTGGCATCCACAGTTCTAGTCTGGGAATGGGATAGACTAACTAGACAGCGTGGGAATGGGATAGACATACTATCAGTATCACATCTCTTGGGAATCTCCACACATAATTCTGCATTCTTAGGATAAATTTGGAATTTGTCGTTCTTTTCACATGTTGGATCTGCATTTATATATACATTTTGAATATATTTAATGTTATATAGTGAGCCACCCAAATTTCAAGGGTTTTTTTTTTTTTTTAAATAATGCAAAAAAAAAATTTTTTACAAAATAGGTATAATTTGGAACAGTTTTAAAAAATAAGTAAAACGTCAGCAAGTGTGACGTTTTTTTAGATAAAACGTCTTAATTATAAAATTAAAAACGTAGCCCCGCTGACGTTTTTAATTTCAAATTTATATATATGTGTCCACCTTTAAAACTGATACATACATACGCATGCATCCACATATATATATACACACACACATAAAACATCCATGCATCATATGTATATATACAAACACAATATATATATGTAATAAAAGCAGATACATATATTATATATACAATATATATATATATATATCTATCTATATATTTTTTTTTTAATTATTTGTATTATTAAAAATTATTTTTTTATATTTATGTTCAGTAAAAATATAATATTATATTTATATATATATGTATAAATTTATGTATATATATTTTAAAAATATATATAATAAAATATAAATTTTAAAAGTTAAATAATTTTCAGAAAATGAAATTATACATATTAATAATTAAAAATTATTCTTTAATTTAAATAATTTTTTTATTATCTTAAATAAAATTATAATATTTTACTTTTTAAAATTATAATTTAATATATATTTTTATATATTTACTTAACTAATAAAAAAAATTATATATATATATACACACATATTCAGAGAATATATTTATAATATATATATATATATATGTATTTATAATATATATATATATATAATATATATTATGTATATAACATATATTTAAAAAAACAAAAAAAAAGTCACCGCAACTTAAGTTTTTTTAAAACTGTTATTGAACTTTTAGATTATTTAACTTTTAAAATTTATATTTTATTATATATATTTTAAAAATATATAGACATAAATTTATACATATATATAAATATAATATTATATTTTTACTGAACATAATAATAAAAAATAATTTTTAGTAATACAAATAATTAAAAACATTTTTAATAATAAAAATAATTAAAAACAAAAAATATATATATAGATAGATATATATTGTATATATAATATATGTATATGCTTTTATTATATATATATATATATTGTGTTTGTAAATATACATATGATGTATGGATGCTCTTTATGTATGTGTTTTAAACATCACATACAATTAGCTGCAGAAGCTCAACATAAGTATAGAAATAAACTTCTTTTCATGGTTTCCTCTTGCAGATCTAACAAAACCCTCAAGCACAGAGCCCTATAGATCCCAAAAATTTCACTCAAACGGCAAAAAACACCTCTTTCCAACACCAAAAAAAGATAATTTTGCTTCTCTCTCTCTCAATTTCCCTCTCCTGCTCCAAAACACAGAAAACGATTGAAGTTTTGGACCAGCTCTAATTTCAAAACAACCCACAAAAACTAAAACAAGAATCTTGAAACACAAAGAGAGAAAGAAATGGAAAAAAGAAAAAAAAACGAAAGAGAAAAGGGAGAAGAGAAAGAAATCCTTCCTTCCGTCAATATTATTAATACCTAGAGGCTAGAGCTACTGCAAAACTCGTACAGCTTTTCTCTATTGGAGAAGATAATCAGGGCAACCTCAGCATCACAAAGAACGGAAAGCTCATAAGCTTTCTTCAAAAGCCCATCCCTTCGTTTTGCAAAAGCTCATAAGCACACAAGCTCCTGTCTCTATCGCACGCACCACATATCCACATTTCAATTCCAGTCTCTCTCGCATTTCAAGAAGTCTCAACGCTCAGCTTTTCTCTCTCTTAACCCTCTGATACTTCTCACTCTACCCCCCCCCCCCCCCCAATTGCATCTCCATTGCCTCGTTCTTCACCCGATCGTCTCCCAGCTCTCTCTGGTTCTCGTGCCCCTTTTCCTTGACCGGCTGAACCGGTAGGGGTGACCGGTTTTACCGACTGGACCGGTAGGTTGACCGGCTGTACCGGCAACCGGTCGTGTTCACCGGCTTGACCGGCTGTTCCGGTATGGTTGACCGGCTTGACCGGTTTGACAGGCTGTACCGGTGAGGTAGACCGGTCCGACCGGTTGTGTTAACCGGCTGGACCGGTCGTGTTGACCTGCTTGACCGGCTGGACCGGTCGTGTTGACCGGCATGACCGGCTGGACCGGTGGGGTTTACCGGTAGTGACCTGTTTGACCGGCTGTTCCGGTATGGTTGACCGACATGACAGGCTGTTCCGGTATGGTTGACCGGTTTGACAGGTTGTACCGGTGGGGTAGACCGGTCTGACCGGTTGTGTTGACCGGCTGGACCGGTTGTACCGGTAGGGTTTACCGGTATGACCTGTTTGACCAGCTGTTCCGGTATGGTTGACCGGCTGTTCCGGTATGGTTGACCGGCTGCCCGGTTTGACAGGCTGTATCGGTGGTTTCGACCGGTGCGACCGGTCGTGTCGTGTTGACCTGCTTGACCGGCTGGACCGGTCGTGTAGACCGGCATGACCTGCTGGACCGGCTGTTCCGGTATGGTTGACCGACATGACCGGCTGTTCCGGTATGGTTGACGTTTGACCGGCTGTTCCGGTATGGTTGACCGGCATGACCGGCTGTTCCGGTATGGTTGACCGGCTTGCCCGGTTTGACAGACTGTATCGGTGGTTTCGACCGGTGCGACCGGTCGTGTTGACCTGCATGACCGGCTGTACCGGTGGGGTTTACCGGTAGTGACCTGTTTGACCGGCTGTTCCGGTATGGTTGACCGGCTTGACCGGTTTGACAGGCTGTACCGGTGGAGTTGACCGGTTGGACCGGTTATGTTGACCGGCTGGACAGGTCGTGTTGACCGGCATGACCGGCTGTACCGGTGGGGTTTACCGGCTGTTCCGGTATGGTTGACCGGCTGTTCCGGTATTGATGACCGACTTAACCGGTTTGACAGGCTGTACCGGTGAGGCTGACCGGTCCGACCGGCTGTGTTGACCGGCTGGATCGGTCGTGTTGACCGACATGACCGGCTGTACCGGTGGGGTTACCGGTAGTGACCTATTTGACCGACTGTTCCGGTTTGGTTGACCGGTTTGACAGGCTGTACCGGTGGAGTTGACCGGTCCGACAGGTTGTGTTGACGGGCTGGACCGGTCGTGTTGACCGCATGACAGGCTGGACTGGTCGTGTTGACCGGCATGACCGGCTGTACCGTTGAGGTTTACCGGTAGTGACCTGTTTGACCGGCTGTTCCGGTATGGTTGACTGGCTGTTCCAGGCCGGACTTGTGGTGGTGACCGGTCCGACGGTTGTATTGACCGGCTGGACCGGTGTTTTACCGGTGTAAATTATTATTTTCAGCGACGACACCGGTTTGCAGCTTAAAACTCTAATTCAGCAATTCCCATAATGTAAACGATGACGTTTCCAGGAACAAAAAAAGGTTGTTTCTCTTCAGCTTCTTCGACAGAAGGATGTTGAAATGAGATTGAGTTACAGGGAATAGCTGCTGCTCCGTTAAAATGAAGAAAAAAAGTAATAGGAGAATGGGATTAGGCATGAATGTAGCGGTTAGAAGGAGGTCACAGAACATTTAGGACAACTATTGGCCACTATGCTGCCTACTACCTACAGTTTTAAATATGCTGCCTCCTACCTACAGTTTTAAATATTCAGAATATATATATATATATTATGTATATAACATAAATTAAAGAAAACAAAAAAACGTCACCGCAACAGACATTTTTTTAAAACGTCAGTGCGGCTGACGATTATTAATTTTTTTCTTTTTTTAATTATTTGTATATATATATTTATGTATTATTAAAATATATATATATATTATTTTTATTTTCAGAAAATGAAATTATACATATTAATAATTAAAAATTATTCTTTAATTTAAATAATTTTTTTATTATCTTAAATAAAATTATAATATTTTACTTTTTAAAATTATAATTTAATATATATTTTTATATATTTACTTAACTAATAAAAAATATATATATATATATACATATTCAGAATATATCTTTATAATATATATATATGTATTTATAATATATATATATATAAATATAATATATATTATGTATATAACATATATTTAAAAAAACAAAAAAAACGTCACCGCAACTGAAGTTTTTTTAAAACTCTTATTGAACTTTTAGATTATTTAACTTTTAAAATTTATATTTTATTATATATATTTTAAAAATATATATACATAAATTTATACATATATATAAATATTATATTATATTTTTACTGAACATAAGTATAAAAAATAATTTTTAATAATACAAATAATTAAAAACAAAAAATATATATAGATAGATATATATTGTATATATAATATATGTATCTGCTTTTATTATATATATATATATATATTATGTTTGTAAATATACATATGATGCATGGATGCTTTATGTATGTGTGTATACATATATATTTGGATGCATGTGCATGTATGTATCAGTTTTAAAGGTGGGCGCATATATATATATTTATATATATTTATATATATATATATTTGAAATTAAAAACATCAGCGGGGCTGACGTTTTTAATTTCAGATTTAAATCGTCAGCCCCCTGACGTTTTATCTGAAAAACGTCACCCGCGCTAACGTTTGACCTATTTTTTAAAATTGTTTCAAATTATACCTATTTTATATATTTTTTTTTTTTGCATTATTTTGAAAAAAAACCCAAATTTCAAGTCTATATTAATTACTCATTTAAGCATATGATAATGATGTACAATTTTGATTATATATGATCCATATAACTATCCATCTTACTGTAACATCGTCTTACTAGAAATTTTGTTCATACTCATTGATCCCATCAAAGTGTCCTTTTTAACTTGAGACAAAAAGTTTAAATTAATATAGTTTAAATTAACCTAACAGACACACCCACACACACACACACACATATATATATATATATATATATGTATGTTAACTTACAAACCTACTTACTTTTTGTTAATGTGGTAGAGACTTAATATTTATATACAATTAATACATTATGAAGGATTCATATAAAATGTATCGTAGAACATATTATACATATGTATATCTCTTTATATAATCTATATATATTGAACTGATAACGATCAATTTAGGACTATAAAACACGAAAAGGTATTTTCTCCAAAAATAAAATAAAAATTAATATTGCTTTAACAAAGAAGTTCATTATGAGCACCTAATATAAGTTCAATTCATTGTAATCTAATTAACATATGCTATAAAATTTCATCTCATCTTTTGTATCCCAAATTCTTCTAGAATATTAGGTCCCACTTAAAAATTAATTATGTCCCTCTCTAACATACTATAAAATTTTAGAAAATAGATTTTTATAGTACTAAATATTAATCTCCACTAATTTTTTTGGAATAATTATTATGAGAAAATTTGTAAGAAAAATCTAGAAAATCAATTTACACCTTATGATAAATAGAATTTTCACCATACATGCATGAAAAATTTTAGTACAAAAAGCGGTGGAGTGTTTTTCGATAATAAAAGACATTATAATCGATAACATTTTTACTCAATATCAATGTACTCTTTTAAATTATTTTTAAAATAAAATAAATAAATTATTAATAAAATAATACAAACAATAGCATGACCCCGAAATGGCTACCGCCTTTATTCTCACACGATAATTACTCTACACATGTTACTGTCGAGGAATTATTTGTCCCAACTTATTTCAAAAATCCAACATTCTTAAAAAGTTTAGATAAACATATTAATATTAACTTTTCCGTAAAAGTTAATTTCTATTCAAAGACCGATGTAAACATGAAAAGAGCATTTCAAGGTCTATGTATAAACAAAAGAACATTACTAAGCCTAAAAGAACAAAAATCTCTTGCTAGATCATTACAAGAAAAATTAATAAACGAGCAGATGATTCCTTTTCCATTACATTCTTGTTTTTGGATGGAAAAACACCTCCATCGTCGTTCATCCCCACTACTCTTACTTTCGAGTAAAAAAGAGCTTATAAATAGAATTTTAGATTTTATTCTCTTTTTGGAGAGCAAACCAGAAAACAACGATTGCAAGATATTGTTCATAGCTGTGAACATTAGGAAATGGGTCTTGGTTCCTGAAGAGGAGTTTGGGTCATGGACTTCTTGGTATAATGAACAGAAACATTTAAACCCAAACTTTGAGAGGGAGTATGAATGGGCTATTTCGAAACAACGCGATAGAAATAAAATATATCACGAGATTGTATTGTTACTAACAAAAAAATTAATTATGCACCGATTGTTTGCAAGCTAGCTTATTCGATTATACATAATTTTAATATATAAAATCTTAATTTCTTATTTCCCCAAAGCATAACAATCATTTTATAAAAAAATAATATCTTTGTCATTTTATTTTTTTAAATACCTATATATATATTCACCTGTTCAATTTGAAATCGAATCACTAATAAAAAGATACTTTAAATGCACATGTAACAATTTCTTTTTTAAATACTATATTCGCACCCCTAAAATTTAAACACACATCACTAGTATAGAGAAATTTCAGATGCACGTCTAATCCAATACCAAATATTTGGTAAACTTATTTATAATATAATTCAAAATTATACTAAAAAAATGGGTAAAAAAATTGTTGCTACTAATATTTGATCTAAACCTAGATTGTCACACAACTTATTGACCACAAACAAACCAAATTCATTGTTATGTTATTGCTAACAATATTATTGTTATAATATTATGTAAAACTTTTGTTCATTATAAATTTAAAAAATAATTCTTAAAAATATTATTATTATAATATTATTTAAAACTTTTGTTCATTATTAATGTGAAAATTAAATAGACATATACTTACTATATATATGTATATCTATATAATGAACGTGCTTAACTTAAATGTAATTTTTTTATTTATAATTAGCAAAAATTACTCTTGGCATGTTTTATTGATAAATATTCGAAAGGATGTGATAAAACTTATCTTTAATTTGCTAATAATGTGAATATGAATGCTCTCTCTGTTTCTGTCCTCTGGTTTCTGGGTTCAGCAATTTCATAAAATCACAAGCAGAATGCGTGGTGAAGAGGACTCCAGTTGGAGGGTTTTAGAATCGAACCCGCAGGTGAAACTGTTGGGTTACCCAGAAGCGTCACCCATACTCATATTCGTGGTGAAGAGGACTCCAGTTGGAGGGTTTTAGAATCGAACCCGCAGGTGAAACTGTTGGAAGGCAGCCCAGTTTTACAACACAAGATTACCCAAAACTGCCACCCATACACATATTTGAATGGGGTTTCGCAGTTTCTGGCGATTTTAATTTGTTATTTTTTCAGTTGGAATCGTAATTGTCCTTATATTTAAAATTAAAATTACTTTAATCTATATGTGTTTAACATTTTTTTTTTGAATTTTGAAATTTAACTAAAACTATATTTTTTTATTAACAATTGTACACTTGGGTCACTTTGCAAAACATTATAAGTTTTGGCCAAAATTTCTGTTCTTTTACACAATTCTTTTGTTCAGCAGTGATCAATGATTACTTCTTTTGTCCTTTCTTATAGTTTTAAATATTATAACATTTAAATATGGTAAATATGCATGAATATTTTAATTAGCAAACAAAAAGCAAAAAGCTCCATATGCTCTGCAATAATGGTATCCACAAACATTACTATAAAATTAAAATGCAAAAGCGTTTCCATCATCATTGGAGATTAAACCGACCGAGCTATCGGGTGTTGATTCAAAATTCAGTCAATTGAATTAGTTGAATCGATGGTCTAATTGAAAAAATAATAATAATCTTTAATTTTTTGTTACCACATATATATATTTAATATTCACAAAAGTTAATTTTTGTAAATGGATAATTTATGATATTCATATTTTATAACATAATTTTTTTCTCTATTTTCTTATGTTTTAATTAATTTTTGTAAGAAAAATATCTATTTGGTCAGTTGGACTACTTTCACCGATGATAATGATTTTGATCAATCCAATCCTAAAAATGATTTTATAAATATTCTAGATCGATCCAAACATAATTGAGTCGGTGAGTTCAGTGCAATTATAAAGTGCTCTAAATTATGCACTTTAATTATTTGATGAGCTATGAGTGCTAAAAAAGCTATTTATAAAGGTATACATTGGCACTATATGTTTTACTTGACCTAAGACAATCTCTGCTCTCTACAACTCTAATGCCTAGTTTGCACTATTTTTTTCATTAAGAAAAAAAATATATCATAATATTCTTTATATTTTTTACTAAATATTTGTTGAAATATTATACGTGTACTCTTATTTAACATAAAATTTTGATATAATATTTATTTCAGTTTATATTCTTAAAACTATCATATTTAAAAAATATGTAGGTGAAATTAAATGTCGGTAATATCATGTAATTCTATTTAAATTTGTATATAATATTTTAAATCTCATATACTTGTTTAAATTATATTTTTATTATTATTTAAACTACATATCATATAATTTTAAATAATTTGATTTAATTACAGTTAGAATAATTGAGATAAAATATTATAATATTCATTAGTTAATTATACATAATCATATAAAAAGAGAACAAAAAAAAGAGGAAAGTAGCGCATAAAAAATGTGCGCCGAAAGTCAAAATGGTGAAACGTCATAGTAACTTTTTGCTGGAGAAACTTTAGGGGGGAGGGTACGCTAGATTAAGCTAATTTATGTGGCGAATGATTTGGACATTATTTATGAATGTGAGGTGGTTAGCATGTTATATACATTAGATTTATTTTATTTTTTGTTTAAATTTCGAAAATAAGTTAGGCATAAAATCTATTTAAAGGCCTATGTATTATCAAACTTCAATTTCAAAATAGGCGTGGCTAACGAAAACTTAAGAAAAACGTAGCCTAGTTCTTCAGTTCTCATCAAGAATAATATAGTGAACTAAATAAGAAATAGGATAAGTTTAGTGTTCTTTTATTTAAAATAATATATAAATATTATTATTATTAGGCACACATCATATTATATGAACTTCTACATAGGTCGATCTCATAAGTTTAAATGTGATTATAAGTACTAATCTTTACGGACAAAAATTAAAATTACTTAAATTTGAATGTGAACACCTAAAATAGAGCGGGATTTTCTCCTTCAAATTAAGATAATTAGTTATAAAAAAAATGAAAATTATAAAATTGTGCTCGATAGATAATTTTTCTTCTTCAAATCATGATTCTTGATTGCTTGTAACATTTTTTATATGACAAATGTGACAACCACCAACAAAATATAATATGTATCAAGTTATTTTACAACTCATACATTGTTGTAACAATTTTTATATGTTCTCAGTTGGATTTATTCATTATTAATTAATACCAGAAATAAAATAAAGAAAGACCTCCAAACTTATCTTATTAGTCCGCAATATACATATATATATATATATGTGTGTGTGTGTGTGTGTGCGTGCGTGTATCGATTGATAGAGAAAGACACTTTCATCGTTAAGCTCAAAAGTGGAAGGCTCCTCCCCCACCATCCATATTCACGCCACGCCACGCCACGCCATTAATGCTTCTCTCTCTGCAAATACTCTGTATTTTGATCAAAACCAGAAATAACTTTAGGACAAGACGGAAAGTTACAAATTTTCAGGCCAATAATATCCCACGCTTTCGGCATTCATCTGTTTCTAGAGCATTGAAGCATATGATTTTATCATGAACGCTAAAATTGATTGACCAAACAGTGCTTAATCCCATTAAAATATGTGCATGGGTATGGGTGGGTGAACATGCATGCCCCCACGCAAATTGGAGTTGTAACTTGTGACTCATCTACCCTACTTCCTTCCCTAACAAGAGGGTGGGCTATATAATAATACAAACTAATTTTATCCTCCAATCATTTCATTTTTTGAATTAATCTTGAAAATTTAATATTTTCATTGAAAACAAACCATCGATATCCAAGAGCGCGAGTTCCAACAGCAACTACTTTAGTGGCGGATGAGACAACTACCTCTAAAATAAGTCTCGTTACAAAAGTTATGGCTAGCCGTTAGTTATAATTTAAAGATGAAATACGTCTTAAAATCCCTAAACACTGAAGATGTCTTTACTCCTCACATATATATGTACAAGTCCTTTTATAATAGATCCGCTTTAATATAGACACACACTGAAGGATTTGCACGTAACAATATTTCACAACTCATGCGATGACGAGCAGAACAACCAAAGCTTTATTCGCATACTGTAGGAGACTTTTTCAAATATTTTTCACAGTTCAACGACCTTTTCAAATATTTATAAATAATTGTAGGCTTCCATAATTTACTCTCATACAGATAAACAAACAAACATGTCCAAACTTGATAAGTCGATTTAGACGAGCTCGAACATAACTTCCGGAAATTGTACTCAAATCATTCACACCCCTATTCCATATAAAATGTGACATGGGGCGGCTGGATAAATGTAAAATAAGAAGAGTAATATGTAACTATCATGGATGATGAAGATGGTGGTGCAACTCTGGATGAGCATTCTTCCAAAAAGTATCATCATAATAACCAATAAAACCTACCATTCTGACATTATTATAAGGTGGTTGCAGATCGTGAAATGCAAACCCACCATCACATTATTACACAGCTGAAAAAAGAACAGTGCAAATGTCATATGTGTCTACCTATGAACAATATTTTTTTCTGGGAAAGCAAAATGACTTTACTCATTATTGCTCAATAAAGAGAAAAGGAGACCATTGTACTTGACTACTTGCCTATACTAAAAACATTAATATAGAGTGCCAATCAACTATATTCTCTTAGTTTTGGACCTATATATCATACTAGTGATTGGGTCTTTTTATCATTTGGAATGGATACAACTCTTTTTAAATAGCAAATGAGGAAAGTTTACCCAATTTGTGAATGAAAATGTTGGCCACAATGGAGACCTAAAAGTGTAAGTGTGTGTGTGTGTGTTTTATTTTTATTTTTTCTTTTTTTTTTGGGAGAGCCTGAAAGAATGTCCTTTAGCCCATATGAAAGGCACATCTCAATTCAACCTTTTACTACAACTACTATAAAGCTAAGATCCCAACTCAGTTGTTCTCACACAATATAATTCAGTTAGTGTTTGTTAAAAGAACAAAAAGATTGAAGACAATGACAGGAGTTAACTCCTCATGTGGAGCTTGCAAATTCTTAAGAAGAAGGTGCACTAATGAATGTGTTTTCACACCTTATTTCTGTTACGAACAAGCAGCGGCTCACTTTGCAGCCGTTCACAAGGTTTTCGGAGCCAGCAATGTTTCAAAGCTGCTGTCACATCTGCCGGTGCACAGCAGAAGCGACGCAGCCATAACAATATCTTATGAAGCCCTTGCACGTATGCAGGACCCGATTTACGGTTGTGTTGCTCATATCTTTTCTTTACAGCAACAGGTTATGACTCATTCCCCACATATATCAGTAATTCTCAAGCATAAATTACTGAACGAAAAAAGAAAAAAATAACCTTGCAGGTTGCAAGCCTGGAGGAGGAGATAGAATCATTCGGAAATCAAATGGCGAATCTAGGAGTTGACATCGTACCTTACGCCACAAGCAATGCACATATTTCTGCACTATCCGATGTGACGAGCAACTGCACTGAGCAACAGGGTTTGCCCATTCTGTATTCAGAAAACGCATTAGCAAATCAAGCTTGCAGCAATTCCATGGAGTTGCAACTTCCTAAAACCGATGATGAGATTCTTCAGGAGTATCTAAACTCCAGTAGTATACTTGAAGAACTGAACCAAGAGTATCATCTCCATGAAGAATACATCCAAGACTATTACCTGCAGTCACTGTGGAGAAGTATGCAGCAGCTTGATTGAATATAATGTACCGTGTCCGATGCTTGTAGTATTATTTTCTGCATCTGAAAGAGTGCAAAGTAATAATATTTTGTATCAAGAGATATAAATAATACTTCATGCTTGTAAACCAATCTAGTTAAACTGATCACATTACCATCATGTTCATCTACACTTCGGAATTCAAATTTAAACATATTTTGTAATATGAACTAGATTAAAATCCTCTAAAATATTTCATCGTGCGTTTAGAAAAATAAAAACTTCACACATATATTTGATCTCCTCTCCTCTGGTTCTTGAACAAGTTTGAGGGCACAGAAACTCACTTCTTATTTCAAAAAAGTCGCAGATATCCTTTCATTGTTGCACTTGCAAAAGACAAACAACAACAAAACAAACAAACAAACAATCACAGATTGCTACAAAGAGAACAGAACACAATTTTCTTCCTAACCCATACATCTGCTCAGTCTACTTCTTCAATCTTGGGGCCTGCACTGCTACCTCCAGCTGACGGAGCATCATTCTCCATCCCACCACCCAGATCCACCTCACCGGTGGCATTATACATCTTCGCTATTATTGGATTACAAACACTTTCAAGCTCTTTCATCTTATCCTCAAACTCATCAGCCTCCGCCAACTGGTTTGAATCCAACCACTGAATAGCCGATTCAACAGCATCCTCTATCTTCTTCTTATCACCAGCCGAAAGCTTTGCAGCTATTTTCTCATCCTTGATTGTGTTCCTCATGTTATAGGCATAATTCTCCAGTGCATTCTTCGCCTCCACCTTCTTCTTATGCTCCTCATCCTCAGACTTGTACCTCTCCGCTTCCTGCACCATCTTCTCAATCTCTTCCTTGGACAATCTTCCTTTATCATTAGTAATGGTGATCTTGTTCTTCTGGCCAGTCGTCTTATTCTCAGCTGAAACATTTAAAATGCCATTGGCATCAATGTCGAAACAGACGTTGATCTGTGGGACTCCCCTTGGGGCCGGTGGAATACCAGAGAGTTCAAATTTTCCGAGAAGATTGTTATCTTTTGTCCTTGTTCTTTCACCCTCATACACCTGAATCAATACACCAGGTTGGTTGTCTGCATATGTGGAGAAAACCTGCTCCTTCTTCGTTGGAATAGTTGTGTTCCTGGGAATTAACACAGTCATTACACCTCCAGCAGTTTCAAGGCCAAGCGATAACGGAGTCACATCTAACAGAAGAAGTTCCTGCACTTTTTCATTGCCTTCACCGCTTAGAATTGCAGCCTGTACGGCAGCTCCGTAGGCAACAGCTTCGTCTGGATTAATGCTCTTGCAGAGCTCTTTCCCATTAAAGAAATCCTGCAGAAGCTGCTGCACCTTCGGAATCCTGGTCGACCCTCCTACAAGAACCACATCATCAACACTGCTTTTATCCATCTTTGCATCTCTTAAACACTTCTCCACCGGTTCCATACACTTCCTAAATAAATCCATGTTGAGTTCTTCAAATCTTGCACGGGTAATACTCGTATAAAAATCAATACCCTCAAATAAAGAATCAATTTCGATCGTAGTTTGAGCAGTTGATGAAAGAGTCCTCTTTGCTCTTTCACAAGCAGTTCTCAATCTTCTCAGGGCTCTAGGATTCCCACTAATATCCTTCTTGTGCTTTCTCTTGAATTCTTGAACAAAATGGTTCACCATTCTGTTATCGAAATCCTCCCCTCCCAGGTGGGTATCGCCAGCCGTCGATTTAACTTCAAAGATGCCCTCCTCAATTGTAAGAAGGGAGACATCGAAGGTGCCACCGCCAAGATCGAAAATGAGCACATTCTTCTCGCCGGAACTGCTAGCTTTTTTGTCTAGACCGTAAGCGATGGCGGCGGCAGTGGGCTCGTTGATGATTCTCATGACGTTAAGGCCAGAGATGACTCCAGCGTCCTTGGTCGCCTGACGCTGTGAGTCGTTGAAGTAAGCAGGGACTGTTACGACGGCGTTTTTCACTGTCGACCCGAGAAAGGCCTCGGCTGTTTCCTTCATCTTGGTGAGGACCATTGAGGAGATCTCTTCGGCAGAGAATTGTTTCTCCTCGCCCTTGTAGGTTACCACGATCATGGGCTTGTCGGCAGGCCCGGCAACGACCTTGAATGGCCAGTGTTTCATGTCGCCCTGAACGGACGGGTCGCTGAACCGACGGCCGATTAACCGTTTTGCATCTGCATAAAACACCGTAAGTACACATAATCCCAATTAAAAAAATTAAAAAATTAAAAATTAAAAAGTTATTAACAGGTATTCTCAAAATTCATAATGGTACAGTACAATTATATATATTGACGGAGACGGGAATAGGACGTAATTAACAATGTATCTTCATCGTCACTCCGTAATGTAAGAATCATTTAGGTTAAGAGTAGTATCATATAATAAAATCATGCTTCTGTTCTAGTCCAATTACCAATTCACATAAAACGAAGAACCATATTATCTAACAAGAAGCTACAATGGCCAAATTCTTAATCCAAAAAAATGAAGCAATTGCGACCAGAAAATGCACATACTGAGCTCATTCACCATGTCGAAAACTGTACAACTTCAACAAGAAAATAAAAAAAATTCGTAACTCACCGAAAACAGTGTTGACGGGGTTCATGGCGACCTGATTCTTCGCGGCATCTCCGATGAGGCGCTCCGTGTCGGTGAAAGCCACGTAAGACGGCGTCGTGCGGTTGCCCTGATCATTGGCTATAATCTCAACGCGATCGTGCTGCCACACTCCAACACATGAGTACGTCGTTCCCAGATCAATTCCGATAGCAGGTCCTTCGCCCTTCCCCGCCATTGATGACAATAACAACAAAGAGAACTACAAAAAGAAATTCTAACAACGCAAGCAAACAGAGAATCGGAAAACTTGTTGAAATCCTGAGAATTTTTAGCAATGTTGTATGACGGAAGAGGAAGGAGGAGACGGTTAAATAGTAAAGTAACTGTCTAGAATATTCTTGAGGTTCCGATTCGGTTTCGCTTTTCCTTATTCTGGTTCGTTCTAGAGATTTCTTTTTTCCTACCTCCCGCCAATTACCAATCGGGAAGCCTCATTGTTCCTTTAAAAATTCTATTGGTCATTCGTTTTTTCCTCAATACCAAAATATCTATATTCATATTAACATAATAATTAAATAAATCTAATATATTTTATCCATACGTTTTCAGTTTTTTAAAAATAATTAAAAATTAATATATCAACTTTTGATGAATTTATATTTCTTCATCTTTTTATATATATTTTTTCAATTTATTAAAATATAAACAATTCTTGTTTCTGCTCTATTTTTCATATGATATATTAAGGGTGTTGCTAAACGCACCACAAAAATTACTTTACACACCACTTTAATTTAGTGAATAAAATTAAATAAAATGTAAATGACATATATATCCTTATATAATTTTCTTTAAAAAAATAAACATTAATATTTTTATTGTTGATATTATTCATTCTTTGCTCAAACACACTCACACATTAATCTTATATTCAAACGAATCAAAATAAAAGTTGAAATATTTGTAAATAATTCATAATGAAAAATTGCAATACAAATGATATAGAAAATATAATTATTATAAGAATTACACAATTAAATACTGTATTTTTTAAAAATACAGTATTTAATTGTGTAATTCTTATAATAATTATATTTTGTATATAATTTATATTGTATGGTCTATTATTGATTACTTATAAAATATTTTAATTTTATTTTATTAATTTGAATATAGGGTATAGTCAAGAATGAAGAATAACAATAATAACAATATTATATTTTTGCTTAAAATATATATAAGGGTATATTTGTCATTTATATTATATTTAAATTTATTCAAAAAATTAAAGTGGTGTGAATAGTACTTTTTGTGGTGTGTTTATAAACACCCTATATTAAATTAATCATCTTATACGATCTTTAATTTTACACTCATAATACATATATTGAAATGAGATATTATTCGGATTAAATTTTAAAATTTATTGTGTATTAAATTATTTGAATTAGCTATAACTCTAAATAAATATTAACTAATATTTGTTCATAAAAATTATAAACTAATTTAATTTTTATACAATTAATCAATTTATTATACAAACAAGACTTTTATTTTAGAACTGAGCGAATATAATTTTTTATAAAAAAATTATATCTTTTTACATATTTTTACCTGTAAAAATAAAAAAAAAAATTTGATTTATTCTTAAATATTAATTAACTCAAAATTATACTATATTACATTATATTTTTAGATATGTTACAAATTGTGTATTGCACGGGAGCAATACTAGCTTGCATTAATTTCACTTAAATTTTGAGAATTAATAACTTTTTTTTTTTACCTAAAATAAGAAAAAGTAGCAATAATCAATACTAAGCTCGCCTATTTAATAATTAAAAAGTATAATTTATTTTACTCGAAACTTTTCTTTGTTCAAAAAAAAAAATTACCCACAATTTCTAAATACACTTACTAATCATGAAAGCTCAATTGTGTAAGTTTAATTAATTGTGTAAGTTTAATCGTATAAGCTTATATAGTGAGCAACGAAAGAAAATAGAAAAAAAAAAACAAAATAGAGAGAAGACAAAATAGAGGTTTTCATGAAAGAAAATGAACTGAAAAGAAAATTAGAGAGAAAGCAAGAGACAAGATGGAACTTAAAGAAAAAGAGAAAGAAAGAGGTCAATTTATTTATACATGGGTACAAAATATATTTTTATTTTTTAGTAATAAAAAATTTTGATTATTTTAAATGAATACTAAATTCTTTTTTTAATATGCACCCGACTTTATTATTTGTGAATTTTTTATATATCTTAACATATTTTAATCTAAGTATCACTTAATAACTAAAATTAATTGCACCCCTTCATTAGGTCTGTAGCTTTGTCACTATATACATATACATATATATATATATATAGTCTTGCATTCCTTGATTATTAGTGTAATAGTAATTATACCATATGCTTTACATGATTTATAATAATTATAATTAATAAAATATATATTATTTTTTATGTGAATTGTTTTACATCAAAAAAATAAAAACATGATATGTCTAGTAAGCCACTCTTTCTATCACCAATTAATTTTAGGATGAAACTTCGCTAAAGGTGTTGTTAGTCTCCTTCGCACGCTTCAATACGTGAGACCATACCAAATTCCCACAAATTGAACAATAATAATATAATTAATTTTTTAAAGATAGTAATATTATTTTTAAAATAAATAAAAAATATATTTTGAATAGTATTCTATTTCAAATTAGAATCTCATATATTTATTTTATATAAAAATAAAATTTTAAATTATTAAAATATATCATAATTAATCTATATATATATATATTAATTGTATATATACAATATAAATATCTAATTAAAGATCAAGAAAATATAATTAATTTAATAAAAAATTATAAAAGATAAAATTATCTCACTTACTATTCGTTTGTGGTTTTTTTATTATTAATAAACATATATATATATATAATTTTTTTTAGGTGGTGGGGAGGGTTTGTAATTTCAATTTTAATTTTGCGAATTTACTTCAGAGTACAAGTTATTCGAACAATAATCAAACAAAAATAACATATTGTTAACATTGTTCTGAAAATTAGTATTGATTATGTTAAACTAATTATAGTGCACAATGATCACAAAGAAGTGTAAGTGCGCATTTACGAAATAAAATACGAGACTAAAACACGGTGTGATCCGATCCATTTTAATCACAGCCACAACATAAGAAAAATGCATTCAACTACCAAACTTTGAACAGCAGCACCGGAATATCACAAGCTTTAACTGAGAGTACGATAGGTACGCCATGTAACTCAAACTTCAATTTAACCAATTGAACTCATCGCACAATTTTTCAACCACATGGAAGGAAGATGCGGCAATTCCACACACCATGCCACACTAAGCAGAAGCTCTAAACCGCAGAACGCACAGTTCTCATAAGATTTGAAAGGGTTCAATGAAGGCAGGTATCAACTCGCATTGCCTGCCGCAAATAGAACATCTTCTACAACAATCGATCTACACAAATCGTACGTGTATATGATGACATCACCAATACACCATCAATGATTATGTGGCAGTGATCGGTCTAATTATTGTATAAGATGTCGGGTCAATTGTGGTAGAAAATCGGACTTAGAAGCCCCATAGCTCCAAAGACTAGCATTTTTTCAGCTCAAAATTTGAAACAAGACTAGCATTTGCCACACCTTGGCCTATTTGCAAACACAAACTTGAAAAGAGAGAAAGAAAGAGGGACTGCAGAAGCGCAGCGAGCATAATGCATACAAACAAATGTCGCAAATTATGAAGTATAGTTCGCCGAAGAGACGCATGATCCGTCTCCTTTCCTCATAGAGCTATATTACAAATATTTCTGTTCATCTAGTCCTCAGTTGTAAGTAAAGTGCATCAATAATGTTGTACAAGACCCCTTAAAGTTTAACAGTTAAAAGATATGTTCTACCAATAAAATCACAAAAACAAAAAAACAAAAAAACACCAACTTGTTAATATGGAAGCAAAGTCAGCCTAAAGCAAAACTTCCAAATCAAATTGCATGAATCATTCCAAATAACATCAAGCAGCAAGACCACCACTTATTGTTTCCCCTAACATCCCACATGATCTACAATGATGTATAAATTGCATAAAATCAAAAGTTTCAATCAATTTTAGCCCTTAGAAACGACTGATTTGCAGAAGATACAGATGAATCTCGTCGGCCAGCCTGATAGGATCGATTGAATAAATTAACAAAGCTTATAAAATGCTAGCTACGACAATTGTATAATTAATAACAAATATAAAGGAGTTTCGTAAGAATATATAAGATTCTATTATAGAAATAAAAGGAATCTTTGAGTTTTTTAAGGAAAGAAAAAGATTGCAAGGTCCTAACATCTTATTCCATTTCCGGGATCGATTAAATAAGATCTATCACTATTACAAAACGTATGAAGAAGCATATAAATTTGGCGAAACGCCCTCTTAATCTTGTAGCGTCTCAACTAATTCAATCGATGCATCATTCAATACAAGCGAAAATCACACCTTAATCAATAAACAAAATTAATGCCAACGCCACATAACAAGTGAACTATCATGCTAAAATGACAAGATGGGATTAGAAATGTTCCTTTATTTTCAGTCATGAATTCTAGTAGCGCCATTGTTCATTGCAAAGAGAGGTCATAAAAATGCAGTAAATCGAAAAACCTACTGAGAGAAGCCATTTACAAGGAATTTAAAGAGCTAACGAAGCCTAACCTTTCTTCATCATTCCTTTGCTCACAACAACTTCCACAGCGGCCAGCATCGGCATTTCCGCCGCCTCAATAGGACGGAGGAAGGCGGGGCGGCGGCGCCCAGAAGACATCATGCGGCATTTGACCGTTTGGAAGCAAATTAGGCGGTATATTATACATTGGCGGCGCAGCCGTTGCCGGTGGATCGGCCGGCGGGCCATCAGCTCCTGTGTTTGCTCCGGCCGCCGCATGTGATTGTTCACCGGGAGCGTCGTCTTCCAGCGGCAGCCTCTCGTACGTGGCATTAGTGAATGTTGCTGCAATTACCATCACAGGCCCCGACGCTACCAGTGAACCAGCCACGGTGCCGCCAACCACCTGCCCTTGACCGCCGGCCAAATACACCGTCAAACCGGTGGCACCAGGTGGTGACGGCGCCGGCAAGAACGCACCAGCTAAAGATAGTATCTCGAATCTTCCGTGGAGGTTCAGCACTCCACCGGGAGCTGCCGGCTGACGCAGAGTCACATTGGTGACGACCCCACTTCCGCTCAGAACCGACACCCCAAAGTGGCGGCGCTGCGCGAAACCGGCAATTGTTTCCGGAATATCGCTGCCGCTGCTGATTTCCAATACGTGGCTGCGGAGGGTATTGGCGCTTTCTTTGGTGATGACAATGGGGGCCTTCGGCTTGTTCTTCGAACCCGGCGGTCGGCCTCTGGGGCGGCGGCCGGAGCTCGACGACGGCTCGGAGATCTCGAGATCGCCGGCGGGGTTCTGGTCTTCCTCAGTCTCTATGTTGTCTCCGTCGTGATCAGGGTTTTGGTTAGGGTTGCTTCCGCTGCTGTTGGAAGCATTCATAGCTGCGTTGCTCTCATCTTCAGCGGAGTTTCTGAGGTGGAGGGATGGGCCTGGAGAAGATGACATCGGATTCATCACCATATTTCCAGACCACCATCTGTTCGCCATGCTTTCTTCTCCAACAGTACTTTCTCTCTCCAGAAACTTTCTCTTCTCCAAATTGGTTGAACAAACCGCGGAAAATTGAGACTTGAATGCACCAACCAGCTCAAGAAAATAAAGGATGGTTATACCTTTCCCAGTTGAATATGGAAACCCTTTCCTTGTCGGATTCTACAATTCTATCTAAATAATCCCTTTAAATATCTAACGGACAGAAACCAAATTCTTATCTCATTCTCGAACACCTTACCCTATATCTATCCAAAACCCTCAAAATCTAATCCAGAAAAGGTAAGGGGATAGAGAGATCTATGGTTAAAGGCATCCGAAACTGTTACCAAATCAAGAAACCCTTTAGGCAGTCTCCTCTCGATATAGTGAAACACACCCCCAAAAAACGATCAACATTTGATGGACCCGCTAAATACTCGCATATGATTTCAGTTCCTGATCGGCAGAAAGACACAACAGATTCAGTTCGTACAGGCTAGGGTTTCTGGTCAGCCCTTCAAACTCTATTCCTCTCTCTCTCTAAATTGGCCAGAGAGAGAAGGTGGTGCAGTAGATCACTGGAGCACCTGGTTTTCCTTTTCTGAGTGGGTGGTGAAAGGAGAAAGGGAGTCAGAGGGATGAATGAATTTTTATCTTCTAGGGAGGGGTGAGGCGGTGTGGGGCAACGTGCGCACGAGACAGGGTTGGCTGTCGCTGTCGGTTAGGTATCATATGCCGATATCTGAACCCTGATTAATTCTTTTCAAGAATTACTGTACCAACAGGACACGGATCATCTATAATTTTATTCTTCTTATTAATATTATTAATTAATATTTAAAAATTAAAAATATCAATATTAATAACACGTTGAACATAATTTATTTAGAGTGGCATTAATAAATATATTTAAATATAGTAGGGTTGTAAATAAATTAAATTATCTCGAATATTTAAAGATAATATATATATATATATGTGTAGCTAACTTCTTGAATCCGAATTATTCATATTTATTTATATTCTAATTTTAAATTTAATTCGAGTTAACTCAATATTTTTATAAACATACAAAAATCGAAAACGAAATAAAAATCTTAGACCAATATTTGTGTGTAAATATATATATGTAACACAAATTATATATATAATAATTATGTTTAAATAATAGTCAGAAAAATATTATTATAAATTTATTTGAATTTATCATGTTATTACATATATATATATATATATATATTGCAATTGTAATTCAAAGGATACGTGAGCCGTAAATTTGATCACTTTATGATGTTCCTTCTTTTCTTTGAGCCTCAAAAACAATTATCTTTGCTTTTTCTTGTTTATGTCGGCTTGTATTGATGCCATCTCATCACATGCAACCATAATTAATTTCTCTTTTTCGTTTATTATTATTATCTTTTTTATATTGATAATATTAGAAGGCTGGGGTGGACACACGACAGTGCTCTTTTCTTTTCTATAATGTACTTCTTACCTTACTAATAATATCACATATAATAATAGGGATGTAAGAAGATCCATAGCCACCATTCACTTTGAATATTATAGGGTTAGGAATTTATTTTATTAACTTATTTAAAATTAGTTTATTTAGCACGAGTTTGATTAGCCCGAAGTCCTATAAAACTAGTTTGCTTAGGTTTAGATAGTTCGAACTTTTCTTTTTATTTATCTATTTTTTAATATCGAATTAATAATATACACAATTTTGATTATTTTTCATATACCTTATTTGTTTAATTTTTAGTAGAAAATATTAAAATTTATGTTTAATCACTAAAAGATTCTAAATACTGTTATTTATATTTAGAACTTAAATGTAACATGATTTCAAATTTTATGACGTGCATACTCTTAAAGCTAGAATTGAGAGCATGAAAGAGTGTATATCAATTAAATGTTCGAATTTTTAAATTTTATATAGTGATATAAAGGTTATAAAATATATAATTTTTAATGTTATCTAAAAAAGTATTTTAAATAGAGTATAATATTCATTTAATTAAAAATTTTAATTTAAATATATAGTTTGATTAGCCCGAAAATATGTAGGATTAGGGTTAGATTCACCATAAAACAAGCCCATTTAAAATTACCGATCAAACCAAAGCCCGATTTATTCAAAATTCGTTAGAGTTAGTCCGAAACCAACAGAACTAGCTCGTTTAACATTTCTATATAATAATAAAATTAGCAAAAATGTACCAGAAACGTGGGAGGTTTTTCTTTTTTAATTAATTAATAATAGAGGATGATGGCAGCTATTTAAAATAAGTGATATTTTACTTCTTTTTATTCTTGTACAGTAACTAATATTTATAATATTCAAGATTAATAGTATATTACTCTTAATTTTTTATTAATTAAAGATATATTAAGTACTTAATTTATTCATAAATATATGTAAAAAAAATAAAATAACGGTTACAAAATAAAAGAAGAATAACATTAAGTAAATCTGCACTAATTTTCAATGTTCTTCCACTTACATTACTTTTATTTGTAGACCAAGTCAAATGTTTGAAATTAAGACACAGTAAAATTAAATGTTTGAAATTAAGACAAAATAAAATTAAATGTAACAATGATGAAGTTCAAATAAAAAACTTGACTTTTCAAAAATTTCAAACAATTTTTTGACTTATTGTTTACACACTCGGTAAAAGAAATCATGCCTCTTTGCCATATTGTCAACAGATAAACATTCACCTAACCACCACCCTATTGTCAAAACCCTTTTTCTTTTTTTCTTTTTTTTTCTTTTTTTTTTTTTTTTTTTTTACTTTTTCATATTGTAGAATGTCATTAATCACCACTAATCCAAAAGATCGATGAAATTGAATCGAATTTAATTATTTGGATTGGTTTTTATGTTTTTTTGGTACCATGCATGTACATATTATTATAATAGATATTATTAAATTTTAAAATATATAAAATAAATATTTTAAAAATATATATAATTATGTTCAGTAATTTATATATGTACCATAATTATAATAAGGATATAAATATTATATATATAATCATATATGAACATAATTAATTTTTATTTATAAAATACAATCATCAAATTATCAAATTTATAAGGTTTTATTTTGAAATAAAAAAATTTGAATAATAGTTGATATATCAATACGAACATTTTTTATTATTATATATAGTATTAAATTTGTTATAAATTCATAATTGATTTGTTAAAATAAAGTAATTATGAAGACACACAATTTTTTTTTTATTAATTTTGATAAAATTAATAACATTACCAATATTAACAAAAAAACTAAAAATCTGTTTTTTCATTTGTGCAAATAAAAATAGGCAGAAAAAATAATAATAATAAATATAGAAACAATCAGTTTACTATTATATATATATATGGTATGATACTTGATTTTTTTTCTTTAATTTTGGTTATTTGATTTGGTTTGATATTTAAGAATAAATATTGAGATAATCGGACCAACCATTTTATGTATTATTCTATATATATATATATATATATATATTAAAATTACAAAAACTTAATTATAATTTTATGACCTAACATTACTGCATTAGTACATTACAACACCAATGTCCTTCTCTCTCGTTCACTTTGATTTTCTTTGGTTGAATTAATATCCTGTGAATAAATTAGCATTTTTCCCATAAATAATTTTGATTAATTGAATTTCAAATTGAATCGAACGAATTTATTCAATTCAATTGAATTTTAATTTTAAAATATTTCAATACAATTCAATTTTAATATATTTCAAATTTTTAATTTTTATTTTTCCAATTTACCAACCAAACCAACCGTTGCTTAATCATTGAATTTCAAATTGAATCGAACCAATTTATTCAATAATTGAATTTTAATTTTAAAATATTTCGATACAATTCAATTTTAATATATTTCAAATTTTTAATTTTTCCGATTTACCAACCAAACTGACCGTTGCTCACACTCTAGATGGAATGCATTATTTTCACCAGATATTACGGTCATATCGACAATAAAGAAGATGCTAGAAGGAATGGGCAAAATATTGACGGCGGCCACCCGCCACCGCCATGAACTCTCTCCTTCCTCTCTCCTTCTGCGGCGGCAACGGTGAAGCCCAATAAATTTGCAGCCGCCCGGGTCCCGTCCCTGTGGGGCCATAGTATTTAATCCACCAATTAATGGCAACCGATCCGCACCACTTCAATGTTATCTTAGGGCTGAAAGCTATTAGACATAGACCCACCATTCCACTTTACTTCTCCTACAAACTTGTAGAACCTTACCGAATAAAGGGGTTTCCTTACATAAAATAAATTGTATCCTGCCTAAAAATAGCAAAGTCATGTTAAACTTGGTCAATCCAAAAATTGCAAAAAATTATACAAATCGAATACATTATACTTCCTTTTATCCACAATAAATTTTAGTTTAAAAATTTTCATACGTATTGAGAAATAAATTGAATATATATTCTATTTTTAATTAATAGAGAAGAAATATTAATGATTAGCGGTAAAAAGACACATCATGTGAAAATTGCCGACTCGTTAAATTGTTGCCCAACTCACATGAATTTTGTCTAAAAAAAATTTTAATATAAAAATTATAAATATATTAAATTTATGATGAAAATTATTATTTTTAAATATTATGTGAAAATTGTAAATTGACTGAGAACTCATAATTATTTTTACCTATAACCCTTATTTTAATATTGGAATGATCATATTTCTCTAATATAGGGGTTTCTTTGATTTATTTCAGTTTTCTATTTAACCAATAAATCATTTAGGATCCTATGGGCTCTTGCCTTGGGCCAACAGCAGGGCTTGGGCCGTACTTATAGCCCTCAAAATTCAATTTGGGCCGTAGATTAGACTCCCAGTGTCAATAATCATCATGGTGGACTATTTATATATAATCTGAATTATAACTGCGACACAGGCCCAAAAATCATTTTAATAAATCCATTTTATACTGTGTGAATTCAGCCCAATTAAATTACTTTATGTTTGTCACAAATCTTATTCATAAGAGAAATAAAGAATTCCTAAATACATTAGGTATTTTTTAAATTAATAATTTTGAAATCATTTAAAAATTAGTAATTAAAAAATTATTAATTTATTGAGTATTAATTTAATTAATAATCCTAAATTGAGGACCAACAAAATTATTAATTTAAAATTTCATTTCGCATAAAATTTTAGAATTATAATATTTTTAAAAATTTCATAATATTTTGTTAGGTCATATTTATTAAATAACTATGTTGACCTGTTTAATTTTGTATTTATTTAATATATTTGTAATCGGATAGTGTCAACCACTTTTGCGCGATATTTAGAGACGGAACATGTGATTTTTTATTAAATTGATTTAGAGCTTTTGTAGTAACTCGCATATGTTCTCGTTTAATATGAGAATGAACGTGCAATAGATATAGAGGACAATGATCGATTTCCCGTTTGGAGAATTTATTACGGAGTTAGGAATTATGTAGAAGAATTAGGGTTCCAATTCATTTATACTCAAATTAACAATCAAATTTTTTATTATTATTTTAGATAAAAAATTTAAAAAATAAAAAATATATAAATAAATAAAATATCACAAAAATTTAAAATGAGTAAATAAAATTAAACACAATATTGTTGGTTCAAAATATGATATAAATATTGTTGAATTCATTGAAATTTTTATTTAAATTCTTGATTTTATTTTTTATTTTTAATATCAATAACTCTATGTTATGCCAATCTGTAATTAATATTTTCAAGATTTCCCAGCCATCGTCATCGGCCACATTGCGGGTGGAAGGAATGGATAATTCATATTTGTATGGATTATCAAAGCAGGGCATGAGCAGCCGTTGATATCCATCATCACCATTCAGCAATGGCGGTTCTCAACGTCTATTTTTGTTCTAAACTCCCTCCACCTCCAAGCCTCTCTAAACCTCTCTCTCTTCAGCAAAACTCTTCCTCTCAATCACAGCCCATAATCCCTTCTTTCCCAATATTCAGCTGTCGTACGCCGCAGGTACTCCTCACCTTCTGCGCTAATGGCGCCCCATTGAGATTTTTCTGGTGTAATTTCTTTTTTCTTTATGTGTGTGTGAAAATAACTTGCATTTTTGTTACAGGGTACTCAAATTCGAAGCGATTTGACTTCTTTATGTGAATCGATCTCTAAAGCAAGTGTTCTTGCACTTTTATCTGCTTCACTTGTCTTTGCTTCCAATCCTGCTCTTGCATTTAAGGTAATTTTGTTCTTTTCTTTTTCTCCCTATATTGTTGGTGTGTAATTTGATAAAAAGAATTGAATCTTGTGCTGCATATGTGTAGTGGTTTTTCTTTCTTTCCTTTTTTGTTATGGTTTTGTTGATATTGATTGATTTATGTTGTGCGGGTTAAATTGGAAACCAATAGGGAGGAGGCCCTTATGGTTCTGAAGTTACAAGGGGACAGGATCTTACAGGGAAAGATTTTAGTGGCAAGACTTTAATCAAGCAAGATTTCAAGACGGTATGCATTTTTGGATATCATTTGCCTGTGTGTGTGTGTGTGTGATTTTTCACTAATTATGCTTTGAGGGATGATTGGTTCATGAGTTAGTTATCCAGGTTACCGGATTTTACAGTTTAATTGAACATTCTAGATTGTAATGTCAATTGGGATGTTTGATTATGCCATTGCAGATTCGGGTTTTGTTTTTATTCTTGCTTATCTGTACTGTAATTCTCTTTCAGTCAATACTAAGGCAAGCCAACTTCAAAGGTGCCAAGTTATTAGGGGCCAGCTTCTTTGATGCCGATTTAACAGGTACTTGCATTGTTGCATTCCTATAACTGCTGCTTCCCTTTAATCCCTTCTTATTGTTGAATCACCGAAACTCTTAGGTTGTGTTTGGATGGAAGTATTTTAGGATGGATTTGAGATAGTAGAAATGAGTCCATCTGTGGTTCGTTGGATTGACATGGATTTGAAATGCATCAAGACTTTTAAAGGGATTTATGTGGATTTAAACACACTCCATATCACAGATTTGAGATCCACTCATTTCAAGTCTTTGCATCTCAAATCTGTCAATCAAAACACAACCTTATAGTATCCTTTATACTAACTTCCGGTACGGAAAGTTTTAATTTTCATAATTGTACAGAGCTAGCTAAACACTCTAATTTATTTCATTAGTTTAGATGTTCAGAAGTTATCTTCGTATTGTCATGGATCACTAACTCCCATGATGTGGATTATATTACAGTTTTGGTAATGTCTTTCGGAAATTGTTATGCACAATTAGGCTACTTGATTTGCTGTAAATTTCTGAATTGTAGACATGTTTTTCATACAGCAGCCACACAAAACATGTCACTCTAGAATCTGAGCCTTATGGCTGTGATTTAGTTGTTTAAGTTTTCTTCTAATTGTGTGCTGAGGATCCACATAAATTGATACTATATCCAGCTCAATAAGTCGTGGTTTAAATTTAGCTTTCTGGTGAGGCTTTGTCTTTCTTTTTCTTTTTTACTAATTTTTAGACATGGTATAACTTTTCAAGCTGATGAATGGTGTTTTATTTGTAGCAATTAGATTTATATTTGCGAAATATTTTATTTTTCATTTTCAGGAGCCGATCTTTCTGATGCTGATCTTAGAGGTGCAGATTTCTCTCTGGCAAATGTAACAAAGGTGGCAATTCATTCTTTTTTACATCCGAGATCTTTTTACATGGATGTCTCTCGACCCCTGGTCCCATTTTATCTTAACAATACGACAAACTCTGCAAACTTTGATACAATTCGACGGATACGATGAATATAATCCTCTAAATATATAAGGATGTCTTGTAGTTCTTTGTTGCTTGGAGCTTAATTAGTTCTGGAAGTTTGGTTCTCTGGAGTTCCACATTTGTTCTAGCTAGTAGGATTAGTATTTTGGAACAATTAAAACTGAAGATTATAGTGAAAGCTTTTTACATGGTTTTGCTTTTTAGAAAAAACAATATATATACATATGTTCCATGGAAGCGGTGAAAGAAACTCAAGAGACACATATTCTTAAGACTGTTTCATGTATGTTCCGTTGTGTTTTCAGGCAAATTTGAGCAATGCCAACCTTGAAGGAGCACTTGCAACAGGCAATACATCTTTCAAGGGTTCAAACATCACAGGTGCAGGTACGTCAGAGACAATGACTGTCGCTTGATAAAATCTAAACGAGGCTTTTATATTAAAGAAAAATGTATTCGAACAAGGAAAAATTGGCTGAAATTATTCTTTAGTTCTGCATCTTTCTCCGATCAAAGTGATGTATATTCTGTTTGGGGGGACAGATTTCACGGACGTCCCCTTGAGAGATGACCAACGTGAGTACCTCTGTAAAGTTGCTGATGGGTAATGATACACGATCTCTGCTACATTCCGGTCCACACTGTGTTTCTTTACGTTTCTAAAATCTATCTGTGCTTTA
The DNA here is from genome assembly GCA_028749325.2 of Caryopteris x clandonensis. Taxonomy (NCBI): domain Eukaryota; kingdom Viridiplantae; phylum Streptophyta; class Magnoliopsida; order Lamiales; family Lamiaceae; genus Caryopteris; species Caryopteris x clandonensis. The sequence goes on along the minus strand of JAPYKT020000027.1, from coordinate 1,753,967 downwards.
TTACCAGGGTGAACCCAGTAACAGGTAATGACACGAGAGAGACGTTGCTCTGCAAGTAGCACGACTCGACTACGATTCTGGGGAACGGGCGTGGAGCAGTTGTAAGTATCTGAGTTTCAGTTTGTTCGACAACTTTGTTGAGTGATTGCACAGTTTACATGTACTATTTGATGTATGTTACTACAATATTCTTCTTTCGGACCTCATTTTCAACTTGATATGATCAGAGATCATCTTCTTGCATTATGATTTAGGGACCTACTTTTAATTTAAAGAAATAATAAATATAATATCCACCTGTTATTTTTATATTAACTAGAATTTCACCCGTGCGATGTACGAGATTTTAATTTTGAAAATTGTATTAAAGATTGTTATATTCTAAGTAGGTATAAATATAGATTTGTTCAGTAAATTGCAAAGACCTTTACGTAAAAGGAACTATAATTATACAATATACATATTTAGATAGTACATATACATACATATATAAATATAAATATAAATATATATGTATATATTGGATAAGATTTTATAAATAGGTGGTTAAAAAACGAACTCCCTTTGTAACAAATTCTCCAAGAGTGAGTCTTATGTACATGGAACGCATCGAGTATTCGATCTATATTATTACTTGTTAATCTCAAAAGTATTATTACAGATTTGATTCTCGGAGAATTTGTTATAAAGAGTTGGTTTTTTAACAACTTATTAGTCGTGTAAAGTTAAATAACACACATAAAGATAAAAATAAAATCAAACATATACATCTCCATTAAAAATAACAACTCGATAGAATTTTGGATCAATCCGACCGATCTGGCCCGGGCTGGTAAGGAAGCTAATGGTTACGTATTCAACAGAATCATATTCCTTTATTTAATCTGACACGCAATAGTAATTTTTCTCCAAACTTTGTAAATTTTCTTCAAACTTGGCTTCTCTGACTCGAAAGTGTATAAATCATTCTTGACATTTTTGCAAATAATTAATGAAGAATTAATTGCAAAGGCAGTAATAAGTAGAAATTATTAACATGGAATTAGTCAATGAAACCCAAAAATTCATGACAACCAGTCTTGTAAGAAACTCTGAATTGGAAAAATCTCAGTCTAAATCGATTTTTCTAGCATGAGGTCATCCTACCAACCTCGACAGGTCGCACGTGCAACTTAGAGTAGTTCGATATTTTTTCAGTTTTATTAGTTTATATTAAGTAGTCTAATATTTTTTTCACATTTTTTTTACCATTTCACTACGTGTATATATTATTGCATAACACGCCGTGAAGAATGAAATCTGATATTAAAACTATGCTCAAGATTTATTTTGTTTTCATATTATTTTTGTGTTATTATAATATACTATTTGTTTATATGTATTTTTCATTTTTTGTGGTAGGAATAACTTTTCGTAGTTAGTAATATTATTAAATATACGTGGTGTAATAATTATTGTGAAATACAAGATAAAAGGACCCAGATCTCAATTAAATCTTGATGTGTGATTGGGAAGCGCTTAGATGATGAGCTTCTCCAACAAGAAGCTACTTTGGCATTTGGCGTCAGTTTTTGTCCTCAAACAGTACTCATTCTCTACACCAATTTGAAGTTTTTGAAATTTTTGCACTACTTTTAGCGCAAATTTTTATTACGCTAGTTTTTTTTCCTTTTCTTTTTTATATGATTATATCTTTTTTTTAATATTGTAATTTTTTTATATCAATTATCTAAACTGAAATTAAATCAAGTTTTTTAAAATCATATGATGTGTAATTTAAATAATAATAAAAATATAATTTAAATAAGTATATGAGATTTTAAATATTATATACAAATTTAAATAGAATTGCATAACATTACCCGACATTCAATTTTACATATATATTTTTTGAATATAATAGTTTAAGAATATAAGTAAAATAAATATTATCTCAAAATTTAATGTTAAATAAAATTACATATATAATGTTTTTGACAAATATTTAATAATAAAAATAAATATTAAAAATAAAAAAATAAAGATTATTGTGTAATATTATTTTTTAGTGGAGAAAGTAGTGCAAACTGTTGGAGAGAGTATATAAATTTTACGCTAAAATGGTGCATAATTTGCACTAGAGTAACGAACACTGCTCCACGCTATTTTTAATATATATATATATATATACACACACACACATTCAACAATTAAAATTCATTTATAAATATACACTAAATTGACAACTATAGTAATTGAATTTAGTCGATTTAATAAAAGCCTATATTTTCGCTCTATAAATTAGTAACTTATTAATTTATCAATAAATTAATATCTCTTTTAATTAATAAATTCCAACTATCCCAACATTTTTAATTTTGAGGGGTTTACTACCATAATATATGAACATTCTCTAAAACTGTTAATTATTTGTTATTTTCTCCGTCTTACACAACATCAGAAAGACATCACAGAATTAAACATCAAAGAGTGCATATATGTGTATATATATGTGTGTGTGTGTGTGTGTACATGCATGAATGCGTCCATAATAATTGTTAGAGAGCAAGACAGAAAACGGATGTTTGGATGTCCCATCCCATGTGCAATTAAGCTGCATGTATATATCTATCATTAATCCTTAAAACCCAACTGGAGACTGTGACAGCTGCATCTGAATCTATGTCTAACTGGTTGCTCTGCTGTTTCAAACTAACTTACCCCATTAAACCCTTGTTCATTCTCTTACACACACCCAAACACAGTCTGCTCAACCAAATGTCTCAATGTTGCTTTTAATGCACTTTCCAGAACCTGTTTTTGGACCAATTCTTGAGATCTCTTACAACCCTTGTAGATTATTGAGAACCCTTTTCAAGAATCCCCCTCCCAACCACATCAAATGAAGGCTGTTTCCAGTAATCATCAAAGTAATTAAAGAGGGTACTTTCTCGATTCGATTTGCCTGCAGTGTCCACAGCATTTGTATTTTTATCATGCCATGTAATACTTTTGTTTTCATAGGTAAAAGAATGCTTTTTCAGTAATGATGAAATAAAATCTTCGGTAATATAATTTCCTCCTATTACAATGAATAATTATTATGGGGAAATTTTGATTTTATGCTCGTTCAATTTGACCTTATCCAATACAGATTTCTGATTTTATTATTTTTTATAATTGTCACTATTGTTCTTATCTTTTTATTCAATTTATACCAGCTCTTTCTGAATTTTAAGAACTCATTAGAACTTGCTGACGCAACACTCATGATTTCACTTGTTATATACGCGTCTGACTACTATGTGTCACGTTATTAAAATTTTAGTGAAACAGAACAAAATTTGGACGAAAATATTAATTAGAAGTCATAAATTCTAAAAATTGTAAAATTAGAGTGATATATTGGACAAACAAAATTACCTGATATAAATATGATTTTTTTTTTTTAATATATACAAGTTATTATTGAATGGGCCATAAATGTTCCATTAGGATGCAACATATGTTGCCGTGAATTCTGCAAGAACCTTCGGTAACAAGAACCAACTTTGGAGAATATATTAATAAATAGCATAATTTTAGCTAGGGTTTGATAAGTTTGTGTATTTAATAACATATAGGTAGCTCTAGGGTTTAGAGTTGGATGGTTGGTGTTGCAGACTGTAGATTTTGATATTGATTGTCATGTGATTAGTTGGATAAGATTAATCTTTAAGCAAGAACGTAGCATGTAGCTCCTTAGCAACTTTTTTTTGGTTGTTTTGGAATCTTGAATTTTATTTCATTAGTACGTGTTCTTCAATCATGTATTTTATTTTATTAGTATATGGTGTGTAAATTTTAATTAAGCTTAAAGTTCGTAATTTTGATTCATGGTCCACGATTTCAAGATGCACGGCTCGTGTACGTATCAAACGTCAAATTACTATCAGCTAGCTTCACCTCCATTTGATTGATGTGTGGCCATCATATATATATATATATATATATATATATAAAAGTTCATATATTTCTTGATGTAACTTCATCATGGTGTTGACATTATTGCTAACCCACAAACGCCTTTCAAAGCTTAACTTTTGAATTGTGACTTTTCTAATGAAATATTCAAAACATTTCATTAATTTTATTATAATAATATTTAATTTATATCAGGATTAGTTTGAGATGCAAAATTGTGCTCTATTACAATAGTGCTAATGCATTACTCGTGTATAGTATAACATCGTTAATACATCAACAATGATAATATGTCGTGCATTTGTGCGATTGCAATAGAACATGTTGCATCATTTGCATTTGCAGATTCGAGTTCCACAACATGCTAGCTAGGCTTTGAACAGAAACTGTTAGCTAATCACAGTTAACAACGATAAACATCATTAATCAATAAACTGAAATCTCATTAATCTACGTGCATAGTACGTACTAACAAACTTTCTCTCACTAAAGACTCCTACTTGACAGCAGGAGGATCCCCTAATCTAAGCTCAAGATCTATATCCTCCATTAAAGAACCTTCACTGCACCTCTCACCTGAAGACAGTTTGCCATTCATAAACTGCAGTGGAGATGAACTGCTACTTTTCTTATATCTCTTACACACACCAATCTCAATATCAACCGAGTCTATGCCCATTGTCAGCTTTGTTTCTACAAAATCCTCATCATTATCTAGAGAGAGCTGCCGAGGATGTTGGCCTGGGGACACTGGTTCGTGACACGGATCAGAAGCCCGGTTTTGATGGTGAGGGATTTCGGGCTCAGCTTGTTGGCCCGGCGAAGATTGCTTGAGTTTAGCCCTGTCTCGGCGGTGGACGTTCATGTGGCCGCCCAGCGCTTGTGCCGACCGGAATTCGCGTCGGCAGAAGGTACAGGTGTAGCATCTGGGCGGCCACATGAACCCTCCAAAGGGTTCTTGATGGAAAGGTGCTGGATTTCGTTGTTCCCATGATGGGAATTGGCTTTTCATATAGATAAGATGATCGTAATGTGTGGTGGTGTAATGTTTCATTGTTGTTGTTGTTGTGTCTGAGAGTGAATGATGAGCTTGATGTTATTGCGAGAAGATGATGAGAGAGAAAGTGTGTGTGTGTGTGTGTGTGTGTGTGTTTGAAGGTGTGTATGGAGGAGAAGGGTATTTATGAGCAGCAAGAAAGGTGGAAGAGAATCTGGGAGAATAGAAAACATATATGCTTTTGAAAAGGCAGTGTTGGTAGTTTTGCAGTGTGGTGCTTTTCAGTTTGGCCCTTTCCTGTGTTGTTTCTTTCTTGGATTTTTAGGTTCTTTAATTTCTCCTGTGCAAAAACATTTTATGTATGTAGTATATTAGGTCCCGAGTTCGAATTCTATTTGCTCGTTAGTTATGTTTTATGTAAGAGATTTTTTTAAAAAAATTAAACAATCATATAATATTCATTCAGAAACTATAATCTCACGGTATGTCAAATTCAATATAAGAATCGTGTTTAAATTACAAAAAAAAAAATTGATGTTTCGAAAAAACTCACGTTTTTAGGAAATACAAGTGGTATTTGAGTATAATTAGAAGATGTGAATGAGCAATGAAGTAATAATTGAGTTTAGGTATAGATGTTTCCATTTGCAGGGAGTCCAGTTGTGCAATTTTAAAATGGCTGATAAAGATTTCTGTGCACAATACTTCTAAAAATTTGATCTTTGTTAACGTAGCGAATGTCTCAGAATCTTTCAAGTCTTTCCTCCGACATCACGTCAATTCAAAAGTCAAATTATTGCGCTCTCTCTCCCCTCCCCCCCCCCCCCTCTCTCTCTCTCTATATATATATATATGTTTATCTATGACCCTGTGTTATATATGATATATATATTATACACATACGAACACACACTTCCATCACATAAAGTCCTTTATTATGTTCTACACTTATTCCATTTTTATTTTTGTCATTTTTGGATACATGAAGTTATCGAATAACTTGTTCACTCAAACATATAATCCTCTTTCTCTCCACTCTCGTTACGAGCTACGATAGTTAGAATATAGATTTCTGTAATACATCAATCATAAAAAAGATTTAAAATATATACGTATTTCTCTAATGTTAATTAAATATTATGATTATAGCCGTGAATTTCACTTGAACAAAGAAATATGAAAACATCAATATTCAAATTATGATTCAGCTCATGAACCGACTATAAAAGTACTATTAATACATTACGAGGTATATACTCTCATGTCGGAAACATAAAACGTTATAAAGAGAGTCAAAATTGGGTGAGATAATATGGAACGAGTTAGTTAAAGAAGAGGTTGGGAGGCAACCAAACAATATAAGACAACATATAAAACCAGGCAGCAGTACATTTATGTTACCACTATGACCTCTCTCTCTCTCTCTCTCTCTCTCTCTCTCTCTCTCTCTCACATTCCATCTCTCAAACTGCAAGTCAAAAAACAAAAAGAGACTCTACACTTGCACTAGATAGAAACATAGGATCTCTCTTAGGCTTCGCAACGGGATGGAGAATCCCCGTTTTAGGGAAATTCCATCCCGACTGAATGAGATTCTCAATTTTTTTTTTATAGCAGTGGGATGAAATAATTTTCGATCTCAACATTACGAATGTAGATGGAGCATGCAAAAGAATTCACAAATAAATAACATGTATATATCAAGAATATATACAAAACTAATATCACCCAACAAAATACTTTATATGTTTTTTTAATTATTATATTGTGATTTTTAAGTTATGAATTTTAAATTTTAAATTATAGATTATTTATATATTTCATGTTTTAACATTTTTCTCTTCTTCGATCTAAGATTGACCTGAGAATTATATACTAATAAGTCACACTTCCTTCAAAAAAAATTATTTATTAATTTAATTTATGAAATAATATATAATTTATTTGTAAAATTTCAAAATTATTATTTTAAAAATTAACTAATAAAAAAATCTTTTAAAACATAACTCTTTACTCTTTCTTATTGTGTGATTTATTTCTTAAAGAAGATTACTCTTTTAGAGTTGAGGAAATATATAATTTTAAAAACTCGACATAAAATTTATTTAAGATAATTATATTAAAGAATATTAAAAAAAGACAATTTAAATTAATTATACTATGGGATAAACATTACACAATATTGAGGTTGTTAGCCCTAGACTAGAGTCCAAAACTATAGGCAACATGTGAATTGTCGACATTACTACACTACTCTATTAATAACCCTTCCTTTATTTAATTAAATAATTATTTAATTATAAGAAGGAAAATGTTAGCTTCTTAAATAATTAATTAATTGACTACCAACCCCTAATAAAATTTATATATTTATTAAATGGAATTTTAATATAAATTGAAATTGTCACGTACTCTAGATTCTATCTATAATCATGTCTTTAAATATTGATTGCTAAAGAACAAGTTTGGATTAATAATTACAATTAGTGTATTTAATATAAATCAGGCCGACTAAGTAAGAGACTCAGCCAAGCCGTATCTGTTGACAAATACGACATGGTCAATTTTAAGAATAACGTTTTAGAAAAATGAATTAATTATTTTTAGATTTTTTAATTTTTTTATTATAAAATAGTTTATATAATAAAATTAAGATAGAATAAAAATATAATACATAAGAAAAGTATATTTTAACTTGATTGATTCTTGTTTGAAACTCAAACACATCTCTTGTCAATTCGTGTGATTCTTGATTTTATGTGAACAACTACAAATAATTTAATTAGTAACAAATATTTAATTAATAATAAATATATAAATAACACACAACTCATCAAAAAATATTAAGATTAAATAATATATAAAATAAATTGAAAATTCTTTTTAGAAATTAATTTTTTCTAATTTAAATAATAGTATATTGTATAGTTTTCTTAGGCAGAAAAATCTATTTTTTACGGATTTTTTTATATTAATAGATTTTAATTTTAGAAATTAGAGTACATATTCACACACACACTTATACCATTGTATATATATGTTATATGTTATATAATATATTTATATTTATATATATAAATACAGTGGGTATGTTTGGACACGCCTTTGCACAATCGGTTGTGGTCAGCCCGTGTTTGTTTACGAGGTTGTGGGTTGTGGTTGTTCCATCCACAACCCTACCAACTCTACACCTCTTTTTTCTCACTCTTCTCTCATCATTTTCAAGAAAACTATTCAATATATATTTTCTCACCCAAAATTGTTATAACTTTTTTATTTCAAATCCAATTTTTATAAAAATTATATCATATTAATTCTCTTCTTAACATCTTTATTTTGACATCCATTTAGCATATATATACAATAATCCATCACCAATTATTAAATCCACAAATATTTATCTCTCATAATAGAATAATAAAAATAAAACTCTACTAAACCTATTGATTTGACATATCAATAATAATCTACCTTATCACAACCCAAAATAAACACTACCTTTTACTATGTATTTAATTGTGACACAACCTTACAATCCATAACCAATTATAATACGAAGGCCTCGAGCCTAGTCCAAATATCTCCTTACAATTATACGTGCTTTGCCTTATATCTACTTAATAGAAATAATATGATTTGGGCTTCATATAATGGAATGGAAGAACAAAAGAGAAAGAAGCTGAAACTGAAAGCGTCGCTAGTAAATTGCTATATCCAATTCAATAGGCCCAAAAAGGGCCCAAAATAGGCCCAAAACTTCTGTGTTTCCCCTTCCCCGCAAACAACGACTAAACATAATTATAACAAGAAAAACAAAAACAAAGAAACGTGGAGGAACGAAAAAAATCAATGGCAGGGAGCAGCAATTCAAGGTGGTCGCTCGCCGGCATGGCGGCTCTTGTAACCGGTGGAACTCGTGGAATTGGGTACCCTTTTTCTCTCTCGTCATTTTCTTTTCTGGGTTGTTATTTCCCGGGCTTAAAAAAATTCACTGCGCGCCACTTATTTGTGATAATGCCGCCAGATATGCAACTGTGGAAGAGCTGGCTCAGATGGGCGCAACTGTGTATACGTGTTCGAGGAATGAAGGGGAGCTCAATCAGCGGCTGCAGGAATGGACTTCCAAGGGCTTCAGTGTCAGTGGGTCTGTGTGTGATGCGTCTTCCAGAGAACAAAGAGTGCAGCTCATGGAAAAGGTTTCCTCTGCCTTCAATGGAAAGCTTAACATTCTTGTAAGTAGTCCGAAAAAGGGTTTACATTTCTCACCATGTTTTTCTTCAAGTTTTATACAGTTATGATGCCACCCATATTGAGTTGAGGGATTATTGTTTTTTTCATTAGGCTATCGTACAGTTGAATTGGTATCATCTCATCGTTTTATCAGCAGGCAGTTGATCACTGTAAATATCATTTGTATGAGTTTACATAGGAGGGAATCCATGAATTCATATCGAGTCATAGATGCATAGAACCTAGCAGTTTTTGTTATACAAATTACAAGAACCTGCTTGAACTTCTAGCTTGATTAACCGACTTAATTGGTCTATCTTGATTGTTCAGTCCAGAGCGAGAAATTCTGAAGCACGATCTATTATTCATCATTATTGTAATAAATGGATGAACAACGTTGACGAATTTCATTCTTGTCCATCTTGCAGTGGCAAATAACTCTTGTATGCTCACTCTGTATCTGCCGTCTGTTGTAGAATTCGACTCTTAATATTAGACATATATTATTTCTTGATATTTTTCTCGAACACAAATCACTTGAACTCTACCTAGTGATACTGAGGAAACTTGTGCATACAGCATCTCATGTAAAAAAAATAGATTAAATACCTTCGACATTCTTGTTCTGAAAGAATTGAGACTTACCTCTAAATTTTCTTTTTATAGATAAATAATGTTGGGACTAACATCAGGAAGCCAACTGTTGATTATACTGCTGAAGAATATTCTAGTCTCATGGCTACAAACTTAGAGTCTTCTTACCACCTATGTCAACTTGCGCATGCTCTTCTTAAAGCATCTGGAACTGGCAGCATTGTGTTTATTTCCTCTGTTGCTGGTCTCGTGCACTTATTTTCCGGTTCTGTTTATGGAGCAACCAAAGGTAAGTTACAGTGCTGAGACTGAGACCTTTTTTCCACATAATGAATCATATGCAAGAGAAAGCTATGGAAGCTTGTTTTGTACTTACAGGAGCAATCAATCAACTTACGAAAAATTTGGCCTGTGAATGGGCAAAGGATAACATTCGGGTGAACTGTGTTGCTCCCTGGTATATCAAAACCTCTCTTGTGAAATCTGTAAGTTCTCATTTTCCTTCATTTTCTTGAAGATCTACCTGTCTTTTCATGCTTGAACTCTACTAATATTTTAGGTCCTCGTATAAGTGATTGCCCAGTGACAAACTTGCCTAGGATTGATTCTTTTGCATAATGAAAACCATAAAATTACGGTGCTCTCTTGCATCATGTGCCCTTTGTTTTGTTAGCAAATTAAGAAAATGTTAAGAAGTTTTCCTCAGTTTCACTTCATTTTTGAGACACTAATCATACGTAGCATATACTTGTTGTTAGTAATTTGGTGTGGATCATGTCTCTAATTGGAATTATATGCCAGTCATACGACCTTAATACAAGATAATCACCTTCCGAGCAGCTGTAAGCTCTTAGAAGAAGAACAAAAGGAACATGAGAGAGATAGAGGGAATATACAGAGAATTGAGAAGATCTAAGAAGGGAGGGAGAATTATAAATAGAATATGAGGCTTCATGATGAGGGTTTTGGTAAAGAATTGACATAACAAAGGATGATAACTAATCTCATTATCTCAGCCTTTTAATTGTCCAATGTTGTATTATTGCAGAAGCGCCATTAACATTTCAGTATAGCTCTTCCAATTGCATTTGTGCTCACACATTCTTAGTATCACCTCCTTTTCGTGTCTCGCTTGCAGTTGCTCGAAAACAAGAAGTTTGTGGATAGCGTGGTATCCAGAACTCCTCTGAAGCGCATTGGAGAAGCCGAAGAAGTCTCGTCATTGGTTGCTTTCCTTTGTCTTCCAGCTGCTTCTTACATCACTGGTCAGGTTGTGTCTGTGGATGGAGGAATGACTGTCAATGCATTCCCTCTCGACTATTCCGTTTGATCCTCTTCTCTCTCTATTTTCTTCAACTTAATGTTTTCAGACAAATGCTCTGTAGTGAAATGAGTTCACTTCTCCAGATTCTTCAATCTTGGTTCATTGAAGTTTATGCATTGAAACGACATCCTGGTTCATTGATTCACCAAATTCGTCGCACTTCATTGGTCCTTTCCTCTCAAAACCACGCCGTTTCAGCTTGTGATCAACATGATCCTATTTTGAACGAAACAACATTGTTTTAAGGATACAACACAATATGATGTGGTGTCCCTACAAAAGAGGATCGGATCCCTATAAATGATTTACAAATCCGCCCAAATAATCAAATATATCCATCTACATGACATTGATCGAGAGAATATTGTGTTACTAAGCCACATGATGCAAGAAAGACCCAACCGAAGAAGGCGTCCACATTATAAATATTGCAATAAATTTTTGTTCTTGGTTTTTATATTTTATTTTATTTCATATTAAAAATTGATAATTTTTAATATACAAGAAAATGGATTAAATATTTATATCAATATTAAAAACATTCAAACCGCACGTCCATAAATTAAGTCGAACTTTCGTTGAAGGAAGAATAAACAGAAAAGAAAGAATGAAGCTTTATTATTTATTTATAAATCCTAGAATCTAAGCCAATCAAACGCATGCACGTGTATGTATACAGAAAGTCTTCAATAATAATATCGCATGCACTATGCAGCCAGCTTGCATTGCCCATATTAGTTGGGCAGACAGCAACACGAAGAAATTCAAAGTGACGACACGCGTCGATATTCTGCGTCAATCGACACTGACATCTGCTCCCTTACGTGTTTCATTCTCCCTTTCTTGCCAACACATCTTTTGCTGCATCCCGCCAACTTCATATCTACTTCCACTCGCACACCGTCCCCGCGTCAAGCTCACTCTCTCTCTCAACCATCTACCTTATTTTCTTCTTAAGGGCCTAATTACTTTTTTTTTTTTTTTTTTAAAAAGCACCTCTGTTTCGGTATATTTAATTATTATTTAAATAATATTCTTTAAAATTAGATATAATTATAGAAATATTTAAAATTTGGTAAAAAAAAATTCTACAATTCTGATTTTAAAATCAATCTGAAATTAAGAAATAAATTGATGGTACTGTATTGTGGTTAGCGCAGACGTCCTATAAGAGCGTTAAGATGGTATACCGAACACGACTCTCTCGTACATGACGATGTTGCCACGTGGTGACAATCCTCGTAAAGCATATTTTAGTTATTATTATTATTATTATTGTAATTGTAATTGTTGTTATTACAACACAAAAGGGGCGGGCCCCATCATGTAGCCTAGAAGACCACTGCGTGTCAATCGGCATGGCCCCCATTTGTACTCTATACGATTGGGTACCCTAATATCAACGGCCCCAAATCATCTCAATGTCCCACCAACTCGGCCAGCTTTAATATATATATTTTTTAATATTTTTATTTCTTTTGCCCTTTTTCGGTTCAAGTACAATTTAGGAATGGGCGGACCAAGTAGGAATTAAATGCGGCTGCAATCATCTATTTTATCGTACGTTCTATTTTTTATTTTAAAATAAGTAATATATATTCTATATTAATTAATATTATTATATATAGATAATGTATGTTAGTTATTTAAAAATAAAAAATATACTTCATAAAAATTCTATTGAATTTTGAAATAAACGAGAGATTTATACTATATTTTATAATTCACATTTACCTATAATTTATTTAAGAGAATTTGTTATACATTTCTCTAACTCAGTACAAATATATCATGAGTGAGTCTTTTGTAAAACGATTGCACGTCGATTTAAGTTATTATTTGAATAACTATTAAGTATTTGTTTAATTATAAAATATCACTACTTTTTAAGGTAAATAATCAATAGTAATATACTTAAAAAAATAATGTTACTTTATAGTTAAATAAGTAATACTTTATAGTTAAGCAAGTAAGACCTTAAATCGTGTCACACGGGCAACCATTTCACAGAAATTTTTGCAATATATCACAAGGTATATTTAATTTTTAAAATTATCATATACTATGTATAGTGTATTTAATGAAATATTGGATTTTAATATTTTCTAGATTTATGTAATTTAAATAAAGGCTCGTGTTACATATTGTGGGTATTGTGTCTAGCACTTGATATTGCACTTTTAGCATGTATATAGGTGACTCATACTAACAATTAGGTAAAATTTAAAAACATGGCTATAAATCTATTTTCAATTGTAACAAAAGAAAATTACAAATTCTCAAATTCTATTGTAAATTGTGACATTTTCAATTATAAAATATATATGTGATATCTGTGATTTTATTATCATCGTTAATGATTTTTAATGGATTGTCTTAGATTCTCTACCTACCTTACATTCACCACCAATCCGTCATCGATCGTCATCGTGAATTGAAAACGGAAGATACGACAAACTTTAAACTTTTCACATTCCTGACAAAATAAGCGTTGGATTTTTATGACCTACTCCAGTTGCCTCCAATAATAATGGTATGGTCACAATTTGATGTCGAGAATTGATCGACATAATTTAATCATTTGTATAATTTGTAACAAATTTTGACAAATTTGAAACTTTATTTAGCAATTAAATATTGAATGCATGAGTTTCTTTATCTAATTCATCATTTTTTTATATAACCATATGTCACACTTATATGTACTACAAGGTAAATTTGTAATTTTTAAGCCCCTAACAATTTTCATTTAAAGATAAAAAGTCAATTTTTTATAGTTATTTATATAACATTTAAGAGTTCAAAGCCACTAAAAATAAAAGGCTAGATAATCCATAAAATATAATTAAAATAGAGGGTTCAATAAGAAAAAAATTATCCAAAAAAAAAAAAAAAGTAAAATACAAAAAGAAAAATAAAGGTATAAAAAATGCATTTTTCCTCCACCTGTTGATGCTTGTCACTTTCATGGCAATACGGTGTCGGGCAGCTGCCCGTAACGCCCACCGCATTCTATATGTAGGGTGCAGAAAACGAAAAACAGATTTTCATCTCTCTTATGCTGTGATTCAGATTTTTTCGTTTTCTTTCTCTCATATCAAGTGGGGCTTTCAGTTCAGTTGTTGCAATGGCTGGTATGTGCTGTGGCATGAACATGAGTGAGACGCAGACCACAACTCTTGTTGATACCTCTCCCAAATCGAGGCTCCTGGAACTCCACCAGTTCAATTTCGGGGTCATCGATTCTGGGGTGTCGCCGAAGCATGAGAACTGCCGCAAGAGGAAGAGAAGGAAGGTGGAGTCGGTGGTTCCGATCTCTCCGGCGGCTAAAAGGTGCATGGGCCTAGTTCAGAAATTTGAAGATGCGGAAAAGGGAAAGGAGATTCATATGGTTACGACGTGTGAGAACGGGTCCGAAACGAAGGCGTTTGATCTGCTACCGTTGAGACGTCCGAAGTTTGGGTTGACGTCTGTTTGCGGAAGGAGAAGAGATATGGAAGATGCGGTTGCGATTCACCCTTCTTTCTGTGGCCAGAAGTGTGATTTTCCGGGCGGGTTGAATTTCTATGGAGTTTTTGACGGCCATGGTTGCTCACATGTAAGCATCTAACACTTAATTACCAGCTCAATTAATTTCGGGAAAATCTCGAATAGAATTTGATGTTGACATTGATTTTCGTGTCGCAGGTTGCAACAAGATGCAAAGACAGGATGCACAGAATAGTGAAAGGCGAGCTCGAAAACGGCAGCAACTCTTCGTGGGAGCGTGTGATGTCGGAAAGTTTCTTGAAGATGGATAAGGATGTCACAGAGTGGTCGAGTGGCGACGCCGCGGTCGCTGCCTCCAAGTGCCGATGCGAGATGCAGACTCCGCAGCGCGACTCCGTTGGATCCACGGCAGTCGTGGCGGTGGTCTCGCTTGATAAAATCATCGTTTCCAATTGTGGAGATTCTCGCGCCGTTCTTTGCCGGAACGGCGTCGCAATTCCGCTTTCTGTAGATCATAAGGTAGGGTTTCAACTTCCAAGTTAATAAATCTTTTGTTGTTATTTTCCGTAGATCGAAGTCTGAAAATTATTATCTTAATTTGCAGCCGGACAGACCGGATGAGCTACAGCGGATACAAGATTCCGGCGGCCGAGTTATATACTGGGACGGCCCACGAGTTCTCGGCGTCCTAGCCATGTCTCGCGCCATTGGTGACAACTATTTGAAGCCGTACGTGATACCGGAGCCGGAGGTGACGGTGACAGAGCGGACGGCGGAGGATGAGTGTTTAATACTTGCCAGCGACGGATTATGGGACGTTGTTTCTAACCAAACTGCGTGTGGGGTGGCGCGTATGTGTCTTCAGTCTCGGAAAGCACCGTCGACTGCGAGATCTCCGGGGGGTGATAACGTTGTTGTCACGGCGACGGGCGAGAGCTCCGATAAGGCTTGCTCCGACGCTTCGATGCTATTGACAAAGCTAGCCCTGGCGCGGCGGAGCACAGATAATGTCAGTGTTGTGGTGGTGGATCTGAGGAGGAGCCAATGAGCCCAGATAATTAAACCTCTTTTTTTTTAGGTGAAATATGTAAAATATTGGCAGTGTATGGATCTAAGTTTAAAAACATCATAATTGTAAATTGAAGATGGAAGAGAGAGATTGAATTGTATGAATGATGAAATGTAATATCTTAAGACATGTATTTATGGAAAGTGTACATTTGGTCATTGATATGAGTTTCTTCATGTCTTGTTCTTTTAAATTTTTTCAACCATACAATTTTTCAAGAAAATCCTTCTCTCAAAAGGATTAGTATGTAATGAATGTTTTTTATCAAACTGGTATATAGTTGGTTTTGAATTTGCTATTTTGTGTTTTTTCAGGTTTTTTATTTTTATTTTTTAAATTTGACGTCTAAAATTTGTTTATTCTCCTACATTAATTATTGAAAACTTGGATTCTTAGTTTTTGTTTTTTTGCTTTTAACTCTCTTTTAATTTATACTTCTACTTTGCCAATGCATATATATTTGAAATTGAAATGGTTCATCTTTGTTAATTCTCAAAATAAGATTCATCAACAAGAAGATGAATATACATGTTTTATATATTTTTCGAGAAAAAAATAGGGTAGTGGATTATCTTGCAAATAAAATTATTAGGCCCCGTTTACTTCGGGTGATAAATATAGATTAGGGAAAATAGTCCACAGTTATCCAGCGTTTACTTCATTGAATATTTTTCCGGGTCAATTCAGCCGACCCGGGATAAAAGACAAAATTCGGGATAATTCGACGGATACTAATCCGACCCTTACCCCTGGGATAAAAATTATCCGATGGGATAAGAAATAAAAATTTATTGTTTTACCCTTATGCACAAACTTAATTACAAAATGTCCTCATATATAAATCATATATTAAGGACAATTTTGTAATTTCCGCATTATCTTGTTCAATCCCACGAAGTAAATGTTAGATAGTATAAAATTATCTTTCTCTATCCTAATGTTATCCTACGAAGTAAACGTAGGATAAAAATTTTGAACTAACCCTATCCCGAGTTTAATCCCAATTTCTATCATATTATGTTCAATCCTGACTAGGAAAGTAAACGCAGCCTTATAATATAAGATCAAATTTATAATTCGATGACATAAATATTTGTAATAAATTTAAAGATTTGTTATTTTTGAATGCTTGGATATTATCTAACTTAAAATTTTTCTAAATATTGTTTGCACATTTCTTTTGTCGAGTAATAAATTGTCGGGTTGAAAAAAATATATATATTTCAATTTACTAGAAAAGAAAAATAATAATTAAAATATTACAATATAAAAATGCAATATTAGTAGCAATAAAAAATATTAAATATCAAAATAAAAAATAAAAACATCGTACTTCAAACTACAAACAAAAACCAATCCATAAGAAAATCACTTTATATAATGTACATATATATATATATATAGCAAATAAAATCTAATTGAAAAAGAAAACGCAGGATCACGCCTACATAATTGGACTATCGAGTGGCAACATAAAATAATGATCTTTCATGCGAATCTATATCTATATATTCTTTTTAAAAATTATTTTGCCAATTAATTATGGCCGCCGATCAATAATGTTAAGAAAGCCATTATTTAACTTGGCAGAAATTCTGTTACATTAAAAAAAATATATAGTATATAGGTTTTCAAGTTTTTGAATCGAGCCTAAGTAGAAATACTAATAGCTTTGGGATTCTTAGATCACACATAGTAGTATTGGATCGACTTAGTGGGGACGTATTAATTTAAATTCTTCAAATAATTTATTTTTTAAATTAGGTGAATTTAATCTAACATTTTTTTTTAAATAAGTTCCTACGATTTGCTTTCTCTTTCTATCTTTTTTATTTTTATCCGTAGAGTATAAGATATTATTTAATTGCTCAACTCGATTATTTAATTACAATATATATATATACTTGTTATATATCATATAGTTATTAATTTATCTAATATATTGTATAACATAGATTTTGTTTAGTTAACATATAATATATAATTTACATGATTTTATTATATCATATTATATATTATTTCAAATTTCCATATATTTCAAAATTTAGATTTATTGGTAATTTAATGAAAATATTATAATAAATATTGAAAATTTAAGTATAATTAATTCATATTTTATTTAATTAATTTCAATTTTTAATTTTTATAATATTTTCTTGTTATATTTTTTATCTTAAAATATCTACTTATTGTAAAATTGATTATTCATGCATTTTTTATTAATTTTATTGGACTCTTTAGTAACCCATTGTAATTATTTTGCGAGTATTTTTAATTGTACAAATAAATTTATAACATATAAGAGTATAAATGACATTTGATCACCCAAAAAAAATGAATAATTGAAGCAAGTACTACACCAAACGCATGTGTTTTTCTATATATTTGATTTTAATTTTTTTTTTAATTAATTTTGAAAAATAGTGATACAAGTCCTAAAAAAATACGCAAAAAATAAAATAAAAATTAGTATAGTCACATGTTATCTTTGATAGAATGAGAAGAAACATAATGCATTAAGTAAATCATACGAACATTTCAAGCAGTTTTTAAATCACATGAAAATATTACACGAGCATTTTTAAATCACACGAAAATTTCGTGTAATATTTTCAAAATATGAGAGAATCTCTTGCAATTAACAATTCTATTTTCCAAATTTGAGGTGCATTTGAAACAAAGAAGCATACATTTATATTTTTGTTAATTAATCATCGTCGTATTGGTATAAACTAGTGTAGACATGTGAAATTCTCGAGGTATTAAAAAAATTGTAACAAATGAATTTTTTAATACTATAATAATCGAATTAATTAATAAGTTAATTTTTAATAAACACTATACTATTTATGTAATGTGAAATTATTTTGTTATAAAACAAAGTTAACATTTGAATTAATATATTTTTTGGAAATATCTGAAAATATATTAGTAAGATGAAAAAAATTAATATTCCATCACTTATTTTTTCTATATAAAACTAATAGAATATATGATAATTAAATATTTTTTATAATTCACATCAATTTTAAGAATTAATTGAATTTTAATTGCGTTGCAAACTTACCATATAATATGTGCTAATCACTAATTGTTCATTTTTTAAATAAATAAAAAATTAAAATTATATGATATTACTTAAGAGGGTCACTATTAATATAAATTAATATTTTTATATGTGAATATTAAATTAATTTATTTTTATATAAATAATGACATATAAATTAAGAATAATATATAATTTTCATTTTTTGTAGTTTTTATTTATAGTTTTTTATAAATTAAGAATAAATAATGACATATTTTTATAGGTTGATGATTATACACCCAACAAAACTATTCTCTATCTCTTTTATAGTTTTTATTTATTTATTTAATATTATTAATTTAATTTGAATTTTGTCTTGAGAAAGTGCTCAATGATTGGTTTTTATGTGAATGCTATATTTATATGAGTAGGGTGTGCATTGTTTTGTTATTTCAATCGATTGAACTATCAAAATCAAAATAATTGATTATTTAAAAAATAAAAATCAAATTGATTAAAATTTGACATAAAGTCGATTCTTAGTCGAACTGAAATTTTCAATTGGTTTTTCGATTAATGAAATATCCTAATTATTTTAATATTTTAGAAATTAAATAATACAAATAACACATGTTGCATGAGAATAAAGTACAATTAATGAAGCCAAAAAAATCAAGATAAATTTTGCAAACTATATTAAATGAATTAAGAAGTTTTATCTAGCATTTATTTGGTCAATTCGATTATTTTAGATGGTTTATCATTGATTCAATCGGTTTGATTATTTTAAATATTTTATCGAACAAAATTTAAATCGAACTAAAACCTTAGAAAAATCGAACCGTTGAATCGGTTTCAATCGATTAATTCGTTCATAGCTTTTTCGGCCCAACCCTATATATGAGCACAGGGCAAATTTCAAGAAAACACAAGAAATGAGAAGCAATTGCAATAGCAAAGTTTCTTCTCAGTCTTCCACACTCCTCGACACATATCACACACTTAAAAACCCTCGCCCTTAAGCAAAACCACAGCTACTCTCACTACCATGGATCCTTTGTTCATCTCAATCAAAACTGATTGATTAATCTTTAATGGAAGGTGTGCAACTGTTTCGCCATTTCTTTTGATGATTGCTATGAAGTTTCTATCAATTTAGGAACTTTATGAGTGCACTGTTTATGCATTGGAATTATCGGATTTCATGTTTTTCTTGTCTAATTGGGTACAATGTTCAGATTTCGCAGTGTGATTGTGAGGTTTTAACTCGATTGTCGTCTGGGTTGAGCAAACCATTAATTTCATGCAGGAAAAGAACAATAAATCGCAGACATGCTATATATGTTATGGGTATATGCGCATGCGGGGTGATTAATCTTTTGCTTTCTGGTTAGCTATTTAAATTTTGGAGGCTGGGAAGTTTTGGCTGCCTCAATTTTATGTAATCTTGTTTTTTGTCTATGGGAATGTGCATTTATGACATTAAAGCAAAAGCTACGGACAATGCAATAAAAAGTTAGCCCTTTAAATTAAGGGCCGTGAGCATTTGTTCATTTTTTTTTTATTTCAAATTGGTCGTACAAATTATAAAGCTATGGTTGAATGATATAATTGCGGTGATAGTTCTCTATGAGGTCTAATGATATGGTTCTCGTGAATCTTGTGCAAATACGTTGAATGATCACTCTATTGTTTTTTTTATTTCTAATTTTGTGATTAAGATGAACGAATACCACCATGATAAGTTGTTATAGTTTAAATGCAGGGAACGTACTTCTGTGAAATGAAAGTTTGACGTGTCAGCTTTCAGCCTCAAACCAAATGAATGGCTTTAATCTGTTGGAGCGCACTCTCAGGGATATTCTCCATGCAATCAATCCCTCAAAAGAGGATTGGAATGTTAGATTTCATATTTTAAAAGAGATTCAAGATGTTGTTGGATCCATAGAAAGTCTGAGAGGTACCATTTTTCACCATTTTTATAATTTTTGCCACTTTAAGTCTTTAATCAGTTGCAAATAATTTGGTTTATTAGCACACTTATTTCTTGTGAAAAGAAAATTAATGGAGTGAAACACCTGATATTGAAGTTTGCATCTCCAAAGAGGAGAGACTTAAGTTTTCACCAGCGACGAGTGGCATTGGGCCCAATAGGAGCCATTGTCACACTAGTTCTTTTGAAATTGCTCTCCATCCATGACCTCTTCTATTTGTAGCTCCTATTGCCTGATCATGGAAACTTGAACACTACAAAATCTTGATGTTTTGAAGTGTTAGAAAAGGAACTCTCATCCGTGACTTTACATCCTTATCTCACTATCTGGTGTTAACATTTTTTTTTGAATGCTGAGTTGTCAAATAACTGGAAGAAAAGAAATTGACAATTGATGCTCTGCACAAACAACTTATAATTCATTTCTTCTGCATGAACAATTGCAAAATATGCATCTTAGTACCAAAAAGTACTTTTGGCTTGCTATTCTAGACTGAAGAATGAATTGACATGGATATTATTGTTGTTTGCTCAATTAATGGACAGAAGTTACGTTGTAGACCAGTATTCATACGGAAATATATTTTGCCTACGAGAATCTATACCAGCACCATATACTATCCTTCCAGTTCATAAACTATCTGTGCGTCCATTTTCATTTGTGTTATTATTGTCTGAATTTGACTTTATTCTGGACAGATGGACTAGTTTTCCGTTCTTCACACACTACCTGTAAAATAGTTTCAAAATCTAGCCGTAGTTTCTTCATGTGTGGAGGAATGATAAGAACCGAAAAATGTGGAAGACAGTTGGAAAGAAACATAGGTCCTGTGTAAACATTTGTTCTTTGATTCATGGGTCTGCATGCTATACTAATTTGGTTGTTTTCACCATACGTGCTGTTTGCTTGACCATCAAATTAACTCCTGGTCATGTTTGAAATTGCATGTGCAACATGCATTTACATCTTTGGAATTCTAATTTATCCCCTCATGTAAGGTTTTGCATTTGAAATATGTGGGAGAAAGGATAAAAATCACAGAGAGAGAGAGAGAGAGAGCGGGAAATTTATTGCATGTAATTGGAAATGCAGCTTAATTCACTTTTAGTGTGTGTGCCGATAAAGTTGACCATCATGTATATGTATGAAATAATATGTAATTCTATTAGCCCCTCCGTCCCAAATAAAGAGTCATGTTTCAAAAACATTTGTTGTCCCAAAAAAAGGTCACACTTTGAGGGTCAATGTCTTGTTTTTGTTAGTCAAAGTATAATTGAATTTTTTTTTCCACAAACAAGTTATATATGATTAAATAATAAGTCAAATTAACGAATAAAATAAGTCATACAAATGCGCATTTATGTTATTTAAGAGGTTTTACCTTCATCACATTGACAAAACTAAGAAGTTGTACTCTTGTGGAACATGACTTTTTTTTTGGGGGGGGGGAGGGATGGAAGGACTATTTCAAAACTATTAGGATGTGTCTGTATGATATTTCACAATTTCTGTAGTAAATTATTTGTTATTGTACTTATACATAATCTGTTGAATAAACATTTTAGTGGAACATTTTTTTATGAGAACACTGGTCAAGTACCCTCATCACCTCATGTATATATGTCAAATAATATCTAATACTATTATTTCAAAACTATTAGGATGTGTCTATGCTATTTCACAATATCTTGAGTAAAGTCTGTGTTATTGGGCTTATACATAACTTGTTGAATAAACAATTCACTGGAACATTTTTTAATTTTTTAAAAAATGTAAACCCTCTGGTCCAGTATAAAATATATAGGGAAATCCGGGAAAAGCAAAAAAGACAAAACAACCAGGGGTGATGGAATTTGGTAAAATAGACAAATAAACACTCTCTGATTTAGCTAAACATAAACCAAAATTATGAACTGTATGAAACAAGAAACTAGCACAACATTTCATCTTTCCTTGTCAACTTCAGGAGAAAAGAAATGGCTCAATTACTTGTATCAAATGACCATGCACTGCTCATTATTGAATTACTACATTTGGATTTTTTTTATTAATCACACACACTGATTGGAGATGAATCCAGCAAAAGATCATGATAACAAGAAAAAAGGAAGTACCAATGCATAAGAAAACTCCAAAAACTAGTAGAGAGTTTTGGAACTAGAAATTATAAGTAACGGAATGCACATTTACAGAATAGTGCATTATCAGAGAAATGAAAGCACCATATTACACCTCATTTACAAAATGATTAATTGCAAAAGCTACCATTGAGTATTACAACAGAACCTTATTATGTTTTGAAATTAGTAATTACAATTACCCCTCGACTTACTAAAAGCCCTGTTGAGGTTTGTGTTTTTCTTGCAAGTGCCCCTAAAATTGGTGCAATTTGTAAATTAGAAGCAAATGTCTAGATTGGTATTTGTAATTTACAAATATTATTTAGTTATTTATTTTTTTTTTTAGTTCTTTTTTTTTTTGTGTGTGTGTGTGTGTGTGTGTGTGTTTTTCTGTTACCAGGTCAAACCTTGAGGGTAGTTTCTGTAATTATCTTTGCTAACTAAGCTATAAAAGGAAAACAAAAAATGTGGGAAGAAAATAAATAATGGAGTATGTAACATGTTTCATGATTCCATCCAAGAAAGAGAGCATGTCCTGCATCTAAAATAAAATACTCTTATGTTCTAAATTTATTATTTCTGTTTCTTTGTTAGGATTTTATTAACAAAAGGGAAATTTTGTTCAAAATTGTGTTTGATTCATGGAACTGTCTGGTTGAGGACATAGATTTTATGAGTTATGCTCAAATTGTTGAAACAGGTGCCACTGTAGAACCATTTGGATCTTTTGTATCTAACCTCTTCACCAAATGGGGAGATTTGGATATATCTATTGAGCTGCAAAATGGTTCGTATATTTCATCTGCTGGGAAAAAGCACAAGCAAAGTTTGTTGGCAGATGTTTTAAGAGCTTTGAGAAAGACAGGTAAGGCT
Source organism: Caryopteris x clandonensis (assembly GCA_028749325.2). Lineage (NCBI taxonomy): Eukaryota > Viridiplantae > Streptophyta > Magnoliopsida > Lamiales > Lamiaceae > Caryopteris > Caryopteris x clandonensis. The sequence goes on along the minus strand of JAPYKT020000027.1, from coordinate 1,730,307 downwards.
GTTGCTAGCACTAGCTGATACTTCAATTTCTTAAACAAATGCTTTTTAGTAGTGTGAACTTTTAGTGTGCTTTTCTATGCACAAAAATAGAACAAGTTATAATGAAGTATTTTGCTTGCCAGCTCCTTGCTTATTGATTTGCTTCATTTCATTTTTGAAACAATACTATATGCTGCTGGCCTAATTAAAAATCCGTAAGACATTATTATATTGAGCAGCACATACAAAAATCCATAAGACAAGCGACTTTTGCATATATTGCTTAGCTTTATGAAATAAGAAAAACTAGCAGCACATATATTTAGATATTTGGAGTAGAGTGTACCTTCGAGCTATTTTCTTCACCTATAATCTTTGGTTTTACCTGGTAGAATTTGAAATAGATAAGATAATAGTATCATTTTATACTTTGCATAGGGAATGACATTAGAAAAAAAAACACTGAAATTTAACTCATTACATCTTATTTGTTTCAAGGTGGATTTCATAGGTTGCAGTTCATCTCCAATGCAAGAGTGCCTATTCTGAAGTTCGAGGGAAGCTGCAACATCTCGTGTGACATCTCAATAAACAATTTAAGTGGTCAAATGAAGTCCAAGATGTTATTCTGGATCAACGAGATTGATGGACGTTTCCGTGCTCTGGTTTTACTGGCAAGTATCTATGGCATAGGAATAAATATTAAACATAGAAAGCTTTGTCATAATATTATCTTTCTGTGCAGGTTAAAGAATGGGCCAAAACTCACCATATTAATGATTCAAAGTGTGGTACTTTGAACTCATATTGTCTCAGCCTGCTTGTAGTTTTCCATTTTCAGGTAAATTTTGTACCGTAACATTTATTTAGTATGGATGAATGAATCATCTGTCATTTCAGGGATCATTAGTATGAAACATTGGGAGGTTGAGAGGCTGCCATAAATGTCCAGTAAATGAAATGAAAACCCATGGAAGGGACCTAAATAGAGTTAAAATTTTAAATACTTGGGAATATGGTAGGGAGGAATTGTGGTGTGAACTTGTAGGCTCATAAGGGCGGGTGTTGGAAATTATGTCCTTTGTTGTCCCTTGTCAAAATGATTGTATTATATGTTGATTCACATCGAAATTATAATAAACTCATATGATATAGATTTAGGCTCATAAGCAGCATGCTCACAAAAATCTGAGTTTTCAAATGACGATTTTAAATTCATTCAACAATCTGTTCCCCACTTGTCACATGCTAGACTTTGTATATTACTGTAATTTCTTTCTTTGAACCTCGAGTTTGTAGTGGCATGCTTATCAATTTATCTGATTTATTCTCTTGCAGACAGTGGAACCAGCAATATTACCTCCTCTTAGAGATATATATCCAGGAAACATGATTGATGACCTTACTGGTACTTGAAACAATATTATTCTCAAACTTCCAAAATGTTGTTTTCTATCAACTCTTTCACTTTTTAAGTCTTGGGCAGTCCTACAATGCGTAGCTTGAAATGTATATGCTTTTGATTTAAACCTGTTAGACTTCATTTCTGTTTTGTCATTATAAACAACGCCCATGTTCTTCAATGATTTTCTCCTCTAGGTGTGCGGGCTGTTGCGGAAAAACATATTGAAGGTAAATGTGCTGAAAACATAAACAGAATTAAGGCAGATAAGTCGAGATTCATCAACCGAAGCTCGTTGTCCGAGCTCTTCCTTACCTTCCTTGCAAAGGTTCAAATACTTGTGTTTTCTTTAAGCAACTCCTTTTTGTTGAACATGTTGATGAGAGCCTAAACTGCTCACTTTTCTTGAGTATAATAGTAATTCCAATGCACTAACACGGTCTTTTTTTTCCTTCTCCCTTTTCACCTTCAGTTTTCTGACATTTGTTCAAGGGCATCTACGCAAGGCATTAGCCCATATGGTGGACAAATGGAGGATATTGACAGTAACATGAGATGGCTGCCTAAGACCTATGCACTATTTGTAATCTCTCTCTCTCTCTCTCTCTCGCTCTGTCTCTCTGGTGCTCACCCACTTTTTTTCCTCTTTGTTGCTGACAACTAGGTTGAAGATCCCTTTGAGCAGCCAGCGAATACAGCTAGGACAGTCAGCAGTAACCAATTGATAAAGATAGCTGAAGCAATTCAGTTGACTCATGAAACACTTGTCTCCGGGAATCAAAACCAAACTTCTCTTGCTTCAGTTCTGGCTGGGTCACATCTACCATGGTTAGGAACAAGAAACTCCTTTAGCAGGAACAGCTTCAATGCTCACCCAGAGCGAAAGCGTATACCTACACAAAAGCAGCCCAATTCCCAAAACCAAACAACGAATAAACATCAAAATGGGGAAACTAATGGTCCCATGCATGCATCCTCTAGTCAAAAACGTCAAGTGTGGAAACCAAGATCTGAGCCCAAAGTCAAACAAAATGGTTCAGAAGGCTGAGTATATCTTATTCTTTTGGTAATCACAAAAGTGGTTGTTGTGGCTGGAGGTAATATCACATTTTTAAGATTTTGATGTCTCTCTTTCACTTTTAAAGAAAACTTGTGACAGATATTTCTTCCTTCTGTCTGTATGCCATTCCGAAGGAAAAGAATGAGATTTTTACGCATTGTTACTATGACTGGGAAACAATAGCATATTGCTATTGAATAGAATTGAGTTTCAATTACTTGCAGATTGCTTCTGTTAGCTTCAGTTTTGGATCCTAAATCTAAACCCAAAGTACTGAATTTGACATTTTTTGTACAGTCTATTTCTGTCGTTACATCGTACTCATGTTCATTATCTAGAACACCGTCGGTGACTGGATCGTTTTTTTGAGTTAAATGTGTTAGAGATGTCAAAACAAACGCGGTCATGAGTGTCCGCCCTAGCCTGAAAAAATTTAAGGGTAGAGATTTCATGTTATAGGCTTTTATAGCATCATTGTTCTTGAGCTCGGTCTTGCGTGGTCCTGGGGCTAGGGCCTGGCTGGTGGCCTCATTTTCTAAGATATATTTTGTATATTACATATAAAAATATTTTAATATCATAGAAATAAATGTTTGCACACATTATATATATATATATATATAATATTTTGTATGTTATACATTGATTCAGTTGGTTACCTGTACTGGGACTTGGCACGTTCCATCAATATCCAAATTAATTAGGGTTATTGTAAAAAGACTGCATGATTTTTACTTATTTTTACAATTTAATCATATCTTTTGTAAAATATCAATTTAATGCATTAATTTTTTTTATTTTTTTTGCATCCAATTCACAAGACAGACTTTTTAATAAAATTTCGATGACATAATTTCAAAAGCTAGACACGTGCAACCATAGTGGATGCAACATTAATTAAAATATTTATATTTGTTTAAAATTATATATAATGTATGATATATTATATTTATAATAATAACTCTTGTTATTGTACTTAAATTTTTTTTTTTTCAATAAAATGACACCTACCAAGATAGTGGATGTTGAGTTTTGGATGTCAATGACTAAAATTTTATTAAAAGGTTTCAATCATGAATTAAATTGTAAAAATTTAGAAGCTATTGTATTTAGATTTTTGAAATTAATTGGAGTAAATATCTCTATAATGACAACAATAGCAATACATAATTAATCTTGTGTAAAATCTTGTATAATCTTTTCAAACATTATCTCAAACCTTCCGCATCTTTGTACAGAGAAAGTCAAACGATTAATTTCGTTCTTCTTTTTCACCTTTGATGATCATAACTGCTATTTGATGATCATAACTCTAATTTATAATTATAAATTATTTTTATTTTTAATTTGATCCCTCGACAAATTAAATTTTATAGTAATATTGCATAAGATTCATCATAATTTAATATTCACTTAAGATCCATAAACTTAGTAGACCACATTATATTAAGACAAATATACACATTTAATTTGATAGATTTATGTTCAGTATATTAAATGTGTAATAAAATGTAGGATGTAGGACGAAATACACGATTTTTGCGACGAAGGATATAAATTAAAGAAGGTGGAGCATCCCATTCTCATGACACAAAACACGCTTGCAGAATGTATAGCTTAAAAAAACTGATCAATCCATATATATAAAAACACAAGCACATCATAATATTCTAAGCATCACAGAAGAAGAAGCAAGCAATGGGGGGTGAATTCAGAATGCCTCTACACTATCCAAGGTATACGAAAAGAGAGTACCTAGACATGCCGGAGTGGATGGTGGACCGCCTTCTGGCCGAGTATGGGCTGCCTGCCACCGGCGACTTGGCCCAAAAACGGCGCTTTGCAATGGGGGCGTTTCTCTGGCCCAATGCCAGAACCTGCAACAATGGTGTTGAGGCAGCTCTTCGTAAGAAAAATGCCTGAAATATTTGCTGCTGCTGACTTTGGTTTGCTTTTTACTGTGTGTTGCAGTTGCTGTTATTTATGTATATAGTCAATAAACTTCTCTCTCTCTCTCTACAATCTGTCGAATTCCCTGCTGATCCAAATAAGATTGTTGCTAGTTATGTCAATTTCATGTTCCTCTCTCTCTCTCTCTCTCATTATATTATTAAGTTGTATGCTGCAAATATTTTGTTAATTTGTGTTCGACGTGACAATTTCAAATTAGTGTATTTAAGAAAGTTACACAATTCCTCTTAGTTTGTGTTCCATGTGATGATTTCCTATGAATGAATTTAAGATTTTTCAACTTGGATATGTTACGTGAAATTTCAAAATCATTGCTAGGAAAAGAGTTGATGCAGGATTTGCTAAGTACTCATTTCTTCGGTTTAGAATAAGTCATGTTTCTATAACTAGTAGTAAAATGTTTAATTTTGATGTCCATAAAAAATATATTAAAAGAATCTATCCATTGATTTGAGTCTAAAGCCGAACAAATTGAGTGAATTTGGAAACAAAGTATAAATCAATCAAGTACATCCACAGCAAAAATTCCTTTATCCAACTGAATTTTAACAACCATCTTAATGAATTGCAACTACATATGGTGGAATCTGTAAGCCATAGACGAACCTTTCTTTGTACAAAGATCAAATCTCCCAAGAAAAAAAGAATAAATTTAGTAAATGAAAATAATAGGGTTGTTATATTTGGCATAAGGTTGGTTGGGGCTGATGAATGCGTTGTGAAATTATACCAGAAATAGAAAGAGCCAGTCTGGACAAACAAACTAATATTAGACAGTTTGAACATCATGAAAGCATCAGAGAGTTTTCCCACTAAGATAGAAGACAAAGAAAGATTACACTAATATAAACACATGCTTAACAGAATAGGTTGCTGCTTGGCATTACATCTTCAGTCTGGGGGTGGACTAGACCCTCCTCCTTAGCCGACGACCATTAGGGTTGACAGACTCCGCCACACCACCACCATCAGCTGCTGCCAAATCTAACCCAAAGATACTGCTCCCACTCCTTTTCTTACCAGACATGAGATTCGACTTCTCATCCACAGATGCCACAGTTTCCAGCAACTCCGACAAGAGTGACGGACAGCTCTCTTCCAAGTGTCTGAATCCTTCTGATTGCATCACCGCTGCCAACACCAAAACAAGGCTTTATTACTCTTTCTAAATCAAGATTCTAATTTAGAATATTTGAAACCATCAATATGGGGAGATGATAATAGTACACAGGGGAATTTCCATATCGACTCCACATTCAGGTTTTGGAGATGCTGTCCAAGAACAGGGAGAATATTAAATGAATTTTCAAGACGAGTCTGCAAAATGAGTCAAATTTTGATTATCCCACTATTTGATCCACTTCATATTACCTCTCCAGATATCAGAGAAAGAGAGAGAGATCCAAGCATATAAACAACTTAAACAATATGCAATTATAATTATTTTTTTTCCTTTTGAAAAACCTCCCAAATTTTGTTTTTTGTTTTTTTCAGAAAAAATTGAATAATACAATAAGAAGAAAAATGAGGGTCATGAATGCCGCTTTAAATTGGTCTTGGATGCAATTACATTTTCTACCATCCATACTATTATGCTCATCATCATAACACTTCATGTTTCATTTATATTTTGGAGGGGTGAAAAAGAAAAGAAAAAAAGAAAAAAGAAAAGAGGAGAACAAGCAGAAAGGGTTAATACAGCACGCATTACAGATATTTACAGCTGTACAAGACCAAACATTCCCATTGTAGATGGACATGCATCTAATTTCATCACTAATTATGCCTGCAGACAACAGACTGAAAAATTAAAATTGACATAACCTGAAACATTGCACCGCTCAGGTCTACGGACTACACGCACCTCCCAAGTTTGTTGCTGCAAATTTCAAACAAATGGCCTTGAGCTGCGGGCAGCGATGCTGCTCGGCAAGGGATAGAGTTGTTGCCACCGTTTCAGCACTGACCTCTTCACATAATTTTGCTTCACATAATTGTTTCAACCTATCTAAACCGAAGCGGTCAGCAGCAGCCAATAGATGTTGCATGACAATTGCAGAAGACGTGGAGGATGAGCCAATAATTTCTTGACAGTTGGGAAGTTCGTCAGAGTATATAAAATGGAGCAAAGCCTGCAGAACACTCATAGCCACATAACTAAACCAAATTGGGATAAAAATAGATGAAAGTTTACTTTCAATAGAGAGGTTCAATTTTTTCTAAATAATCCAACAAAGAATCATCTATGAGTAGCTAGCAAGATATGCATGAAATGAATTGTCTTCCAGTTGATGATGAAGCCAGTTTTCCAGACCAAATTTTATAATAATCTTTAACAGCGTTCTGCAAATTAACAATTATACACAACTGCATAGATCCGGAAGAAGAAATAGAAGAAGAAGGGGGGATTTAATCTGACAACAGATTATTTCACATTGCACAAAAAACTATCACATGAACTGACAAGAAGACTAACAATAAATTAGCATGTTGTTTCAAAGTTTGATGTTATTATCCAAGAAGATTGCTTTCATAAAAAACTTAAAAGTTCAAAAGCTTAATCAGGTTACAGTATTAACAAAATCTCCAGACTAGGGATCATTCTGACATAAAACCACAAAAGAATTTTTGTAAATTCCAGAATATTTACACTTGGCTACTATTTTTTCACAAGGCCAAAGTGCTAAGAGTCACAGGAGAACAAATATTTGTGGTACCTTGAAAATAGAGGGTTCAACATCCTCAAGTTCCACTTTATCGCTATTAGGATTTCCAACAAGTCCAAAGAACTGTGCTCTAAATACAGGAGAACGGGCAGCAAGGATTAACTTATGGGCCTTGAATGATTCTTCCCCAACTTGGAAAATTATATCACAGCTAAGTTCAGCGTCCAGCAAATACTTAAGACTTTGGCCCATATCTGATGGAGGGACAGGAACACTGTACAATTTTGGTCCCTCAACGCGAGTTCGAACGACTCCAACAGTGCAATGCATAGAAAGACAATCATCCTTCAGAAAATCAGATGTTTCTAAGGAAGTCCTTCTGAAAAATCGTTTATAACCCCTGCATAAACAAGCAAATTGATGATGCAAAGCAATATATAAAGGTTTCTCCATTCAGTTTGCTAGAAACAGTGAAAGTACAAGGAATCCAAGTTATCAATATCAGCAAATTCTCTTTCAGCAGTTCTATCAAACACCATTATCCATCATCAATTTTCAAAGAATGTAGTTTTCTGAGAAAAAGAAACGGGACAATTAGAGCATGCATCACACTTTAACCAACACCAATTTCATAAAATAATAAAACTACTAAAATCCATATTAAACAGAATACATTTACAAATGCACTATATGATTGTTTCTTTTCTCGAGATGAGAAAAATGACATATGTGTCAAGCATGTTAGGCACTAACAGAAAAAGCTAATATTTCCCCATGCAGCTCAAAGACACAGGCATCTGAGTACATACAAGCCTACCAAACTGTGTCAATCCAGAGTTCAAACAACTTATTTTTAATCACGGTTGAGAATAAAAGGACAAAGTACCCACATCAAACAGAAAAGACTAGGGTTTCCATCTACAGCCATATATAATTCGTAATCAAAACTCATTTTTGAAGTCCTATTAAAATTGACGAAGACATATTCACCTAAATGATCCTTAACGATATAGATAGACAACCACAATCATTCGGAGGTTCGGGCATTCTCATTTCAATTAACCACCAAATATTAAAGAAATTAACCAAAAGTAATAATACAAAAATTTACAAACCAAAACGCATGAAATTGAACAGAAAATCACAATACCACATGCTTCCCCGGTACTTCAGCGTGTACGGCCCACTCTCCAGCGCCCGATCAAAATGACTATGCACCTTATGCTTCCCCTTCCCACTCTGATCCAAAAGTGTAAGCTCAAATAGCGCTCTCACATCCGTGCCCTCGCTCGCCAACGCAATAAAAACAGAGACATACATTGAGGAATCCTCTGGGTTTTTCCCATCTGGGTAGAAGTAAATCGCCCATTCATAGCCGCCGATGTTGAAAGTATCGGAAGAGATGTACTTTCCAGGGCCCATGCCCTTTGCCAAAGAGTAGCCGCGGATGGTGAAGTTGTGCGACCCATTCACCGTCTCGTTGATCGATTTAGAGCTTGAGTCTACTAGGGCGTTGTTGGGTTCGCTGCAATTCACAATCATCTCATTTGGTGGAGATTAAATATGGAAAACCCTAGAAAAAGTAGTAGATTTTGGTTTCTTGATGGTATTTTGAGGTTTTAATCGGTGGATTTTCGATGAGATTATATAGGGACTCAGAATTGATGAATTGTTTCGCGCGATTTCTTCGTAGTCGGTGGGTTTAGAGAGAGGAATTTATGGTGAACTGAGAGCTATTTGCGCGGTTATCGTTCTCCTTCACCACCCACAAAATGTTGAAAATTCGTTTTATGTTATGCCTTTACATACAATACAAATTTGAGTTTAAAGGGAAGATGAGTTGAAGTAATATTATATATATACACACACCTATGTTTGTTTGTGGTTTTTCTATATTTATTTGGGATCTCAAAATTTTAATTTTTTTTTCTTTTTTATTTGAATGTAAATTAAAATTGAATAATATTTAACCTTATTATTATACTGTTTTATTGCATGAAAATGATTAAATACAAAAATTAGAAGATTACATTTTCTTTTCTTCAATAAAATTCCATACACCAGCTCCGGGTATTGTGATTTAGCCATCATCATTATCTCAACCTCATTTTTCTCTATTACTTAAATTTTTTATATTCTAATTTAAAAATCGAAAATTCTTTCTCAAACATCTTGAGAAATATATAAAGTTTTCAAGGTACGATCAAATTTTCAGATCAATTTGGGATTATTTATTCTTTATATTAGTAATTTCTCATATACGTTGCACGGTTATTTATTTTTTATTAGTTATTTGTTTACTTTTTTATAATTTCATTAATTTAAAGAATTTTAAGTTTATAAATTTAAAATCAAAACTTATTATCTATATTACTTTATGGTTTAAGTTGAGAAATTCGTTTTCCTTCTCTATATAAAAGAAGAATATTTATTACCAAAATAATTATTTTTTCGTGATCTTTAATTTAACACCAATATTGCATATTTTAAATAAAAATTATATTTAAAATATGATATATAATTTTTATGGATAGAATAATTTTTTTTATGAATTTAATTTTTATTTTTATTTTGATATATGTATTAAATTTAAATAAATAATATTAGCTCTTTTAAATGAATTTGATCTAAGATTATAGATAATTTTTTAAAATAAAATTATTTATTATTTAATTTATATAATATTATAATTTACTGTTCCACCATAATAAGTTTTAGTGAATTGAATATTATATATTGAGTTGGGATCACTCTAAATTTGATTTAAGAAGAAATTGTGCAATATATGATTTAATAAAGATAATGTTTAAAAAATGATAATTCAATATAACATAATAAAAAATCAACTCACATAATATATATAAATATAATTGATAAATAATTCTATATAAATTTTTATAATAATGATAATAATATAATTTTAGCATATATTATTAATATAATAAAATAAATTATGTCTCGTGCATTGCATAAGTAGCCATCTAGTAATATTTAAAAAAAGAAATTATGAAGTACTAAATTTGTTGAAAAATAAAATTATATTTTAAAGACATAGTTTGCTTTGACATATTAACTAATGACACGTTCAGTGATAGATATAGATGTTAAATACATATAGAAGTTGATTTTGAATATATCCTAAAAGACTTGCAATATTTTCTATTTTTGTGACAATTTTTCCGTCAAAAAATAATCTTAAGCGGTCATTTAAAATTCCAAAAGTAAAATATTAAATTTTTGTTCTTTTTTAACATTAAATTAGATGAACATAAAATTTTACGGATTAATCTTACTTTGTTATGTAAATATTCATTATTTCTATTTTTAGATCAAACTAGATTATTGCAATGTAACTTATATATACAAATATGTTGGTTATCTATAAATTTACGGAATTATAGGATCTAAGTTGAACTATAATTTATATTACATAATATTCAGAAATTTGTTTTTATATACTCTCATAATAAAATAATTAAAATAAAAATAAATAATAATAAAATTAATCAAATAAACATATTTTGATAGATAATAACTTGAAAATTAATAAATGTCGTAGTTTTATCAAGTAGATATATATAGATAGAGATTTGAATAGAAAAATAAATATCATAATATATATAATATATCAGTAGATATTTGATATAGTTATATATATTATGATATAGATTTTCATTTAACAAATATATATCATAATATATATATACATAAATATGGTATATATTTATATTGAAAATAGATACCATTTTTATGCTTTCTATTTGTAGCGATACTTCTATTTTTATATACATATAGGTAAAATTTCTGTCATACATTCCTAAATTTAAAAAGTCCTACTTTTATGATTTGAAAATTCAAAAATATAATTATAGATTTTCAAATTGATTTTTTATATATGGTTTCTTAATGTCTAATTCATTCTTTATAAAACTTTGAAACGATTCCAAATTGTGGTTTTCAATTATAGATGAATGAATGAGACATTAAGAAACCACGTACAAAAAATCAATTCAAAGATATATAATTATAAAAACCAAATTTCAGTTCCAATTATTTTGAGTTCAAAAATTAAAACTCGTAGTTATACTTGTCGAATTTTATGAAATTTGAATATAATACTTCTTACAGGTCAATAATATACATAATTTGTTTAAAAAAAATTCTATTTGTATTCATTGAGTTATTAAATATTTAATCAGACCTCAATAAAAATGCATTGGAATTTTCTATTTTCTTTTAAAATAGACTGAGTCTCCTGTGAAACGGTTGCACGTGTGACACGATTTAAGGTATTACTTGAGTTAATATAAAGTATTATCTGTTTAACTATAATATATTACTATTTTTTAAGGTAACTAATCAGCAGTAATACATTTAAAAAAATAGTGATACTTTATAGTTAAATAAATAATACTTTATAGTTCAACAAGTAATATCTTAAATCGTGTCATACGTGCAACCGTTTCCCATTAATTTTTGCGTTTAAAAATATCATGGTTAAGTCCTAAAATTCTGATTTCTTTATTTATTCCCAAACCTAATTCAATCAACAAACATTAAAATTTAGGTGAAGATAATATGGAGGCATGAGAATATCAACTAAGATTGAATGATATTTCTTAATGCTAAAACTATTTATGAATGTTTTTATATCATAATGTTATGATTTGATATTATAAGATAGATTACGAAGTTAATGTATATGACATAGTTTGTTTGTTTTTTTTTTTTTTTTTTGTCGATTATATTATAAATAAAGTTATATAAGTATGTGAATTGATAGGTTGACATGAATTACAAGATAAATATTATTATGTTCACTTTCATAATTTCTTAATATTGTTGGTTTAAAATATTTTATTATTGCGTGTTTCTTTTTATTGTGTTAATTGTTATTTATTAATGTATTAAAATAATTATGTTCTTATGTTATGTTTTTTACAAAGAACTGTATTTAAAGAAAAATATAATAATTTATAATTATATATAATAGTAAACTGACTGTTTTTTCGTTCATTTTTCTTTCCACAAATGAAAAGACGGATTTTAGTAAATATTGTTATATTACTAACCAATAAGAATTTATTTAAAATTTTTATATTTTTATTTTTTAATATTGGTAATGTTACAAATTTTATCAAAACTAATAAAAATATTCATATATCTTCATAATTATTTGATTCTAAAAATCAATTATGAATTTGTAACAGATTCAATACTATATATAATAATAACAAAATATTCAGATTGATATACCAGATTTTATTCAATTTATTGATTTAAACGAAAATACTTATATTTGGTAATTTGATAATTGTATTTTATAAATAAAATGAATTAATGTCACATATAATTTTATATATAATATTTATATTCTTATTGTAATCACGGTACATATATAAATTATTGAACATAATTATATATATATATATTTTTTAAATATTAATTTTATGTATTTTTGAAATTTAATAATATTATACTATAAAATATATATTGTTTTTTTTAAAATACAGATCTACTACATTCTGTAAGGCAAAAAAAAAAGAAAAAAGGAAAAAGAGAAAATGTTTTTCCCTTCAATATTTTCACGATCGGGTGGATCAAGTCTTTCTAATTAAATTATACAAAAATACACGCACACTCTCTATCTAATTTAACTTTATCTGCATGCCTTTTTAAGATCTCATCCTAATGTCTTATGCATATTTGATGTTAGATCAAAGCTGATAAAATGGATCTAGTTCGTTGAGTCGATCAATTAGTAGGATATGTTAATTGAATTAAACTGTAGATTTTGAGATACAAAATATGACGAACCTTATTTAACCTGATGTGCCGATCGCACATATTATGAATTAATTCAAAAAATTTAGTATATTTTAAAGGTGTTAGTATTGTCGACTTAAATTTCCCGTGGTGTCACATCATTTTTTGTTGTCATTTTCAAAACTAGAAATAAGAAATTTACGGAAAGGCTATGTCCGTGAGCGGGCTGCTAGGCCAGACAGGGCTACCTATTTGAGCCTAGAGACGGACTAGGCCCACAATAAATTCGTAGAGAGCCCATCTAGTCCTATTGCAAAAAGTAAAAGGAAAACCATCCAGCCTGATTCAAACTTGGGCCAGTTTGGCCCATATTGAAACTGGGCCTATATGGGCCTCCCACTGATACCTCGGAGACCTTTTGGAGGTAATATGTTATTTCAAGCGTAGACTTTGTGAAGAGAAACTTGTATTTATTTTTGGCTCATCCGTTGCATCCCTCCTTGGTGGGATAAGAAGAGGGCTAAGAGTTGTGACATAATTCCAATCTAGTAATAGTCTCTTAAACAACAAGAATTCAGAAGTCGGAAATCCACGGTCGGACATTTTAGAACGGCTTGACGCCTAGGTCAATTAGACGGCTGTCTAATTTAATTTTTTATATTTGTATATTTTTAATTATCTATAAGTTACTTCTAATATTTCATTCAGTATAAATTTTAAAATATTTTTTTAAATAGTAAAAAATAAAAATATATGCAAAATATGTTTGGACCGTGAAGGGCTCGATTAGCCCGCCTAACCATATAAAATGTTCAACAATAACACGCTAAGCAAAATCGAATCAACAAGATAAAACCTAGCCTATTTGCCTACATGGCCGCCTAGGCTAATTTATGGATCTTAGTATAGCTATATGCTCTTGTTTTGAAAGTCTATCTTCGCTAGATTATGGCTTTTGATATGCTTGCTTCTTTTCCATGTTATTAGTATCTTAGAAAATAATAAATCTTGAATTTAATTCTTTAGGTAAAAATAGATTATTGTAACTATGTACAGAGCCGAACAATTTCTACTGATATAATACTCTTACGCATTGCTACTATAAAGTAAGTCGTACATTTATGGTATACCTTTCCGTTTGATTTTGGATCTTTCCATTGCAAACATAAGTACCAATAAAGAAAAACAACATAAATACAAAATATAATAATAATAATAATAATAATAATAATAATAATAATAATATTGGTAAGTGATAGAAAATGAAATAAATAGAAGTGTAAGGAGAAATGATGGGAGGCATGTGATATTCACCAAAATGGCAATAATCGGGAGTGTGGAATGCAACCCTTCATCTTTTTGCTTTGGCATTAAGATTTTCCCAACTGACTGCCCACCTCGTTTCCTACTGCTTCACCTCTACAAATAGTTAAGTTATGGAGTTTTCTTTTATAATAAATAGTTGCTGTAATTCTATCTAAATATATATATATATATATATTAATAATGAAAATGAAGTAATTTTTTGTTTTTCGTAGATGAACATTGTTATTTTTTTTAAAAAAATATTATTATAAAAATATAGTTATCTTTTTACTGTATAAAATTTTTGAAAGAAAAAAAAAAGATCTGTACGAGATTTGTCTTATGAAATGTATTTTGGTGAATGAACCCAAATTTATTAGAGTTAGTTTTGTATGCCATAGGTACACAGATTTATATTCGTATGATTGAGCTAATCCGAGTTAAAAAATCTAAAATACTCATGAACTAGTTTAAAGAGTGTCATAACGGATTTACCCTGTTCATTTAAAATATGCTATTTTTTTTTTCTTTTGCAAAATAGTAGTACTTTGTGGATAAAAAACAATATTTTTTTTTGTTAATTATTCACAAAATATTATTTTTTACCCAAAAGTTATCATGTTCAAATGTGTGTAAATGGGTTATGAATTCACACATTTTTATGCCCATGTTCGGATCGGGGGGCTAGAATTCGATTTTTATTTTTATTTTGAGGATGTGAGCTGGTCCGCTACAATGTTATATGAATTTAGATCTTTGTAAATGTGGCATGAGTTTTTATGAATTTATAATATTTAAAAATTTATATGTTTTTAGTTATCTAATTTTTTTGATTTTATTTCCTTCAATATTTCAGTTTCTTAAGTTTTATTAATTTTATTAAAAACAATTAAATTCGTAGAGGGACAACATGCAACCAATTGGAAAGAAATATTAGTTATTTGGTGATCTGCCGCGCCCCTTTGTTGAAGTAATCTCTACAGAGTTGACTTTTTATTGAATTATTGAAACATTAAAGGGGAAAAGGTAAATTTACTAATTAAAATGTTAAGCCATAAAGTTAGGTTTTCCTCCACATGAAACCATTTACTTAAATGGGTTTTTCTAAAGCAATGAGCTGTTGACGACCGTTTATCACATTTAATTTGACATTTTTTTTTGAGAAAAACATTTAATTTATTGCCAAACCCTATATATATATATATACCATCTTAACGGCGCATATTAGGCAGGATCTAAATCGAAAAAAGAAATTATTGATCAACAATGTTTATGAAAGTAAAATATTTTTGCTTTTTAATTGATTTTAATCGTAGATTTGTAATTTACTAGTTATTAGGAAGGATCAAATATCTAATGTGGGCACATATGATATGCAGATTTAAAATCTATATATATTGTTAATATAATAATAAAATAGTATATAATTAAAATTTCCGTTTATTTTCAGTTATTTAAAATGAAATATTTTTGAAAAAATGATGTATTAGCTTTTAATTATTTTCTAGGTTGTTAAAATAACTTATATTTCATTGCTCAAATATTACCGATTGAGATCTTTTATTTTGTTTCGTATTTCATCTTTTATTTTAAAATAATCATCCAATGATATGTGTATATAATAAAAATTTATTAATAAACACAATTATGTGTTAAATATTTTGAAATAAATAAAAAATATTAAATAAAATAAAAGATCTAAACCCAAATACAGCTCCAGAACTTCAGCAACCTAACAGCCATTGTGGTAAATATTTGATAATATACCAACTCTTGATCATAAGGAAGTATAATTAATTTTATAATATAAACTATTATTAATTATTAGTATTGATTTAATTCTTATAAAAACAACTTGCTGCATTACATTTAAGCCTAATAATTAAGCAGTAACTTTGCCTTGCTTTTTTTTTTTTTTATATATAATATATATATATATATACACGCAAAAAATCCTGTGAAATGGTTGCATGTGTGACACGATTTAAGGTATTATTATTTAACTTTAAAGTATTACTTGTTTAATTATAAAATATCAACAGTAATACACTTAAGAAATAGTAATACTTTATAAGTAAACAAGTAATACTTTATACTTACTCAAATAATACCTTAAATCGTATCACATGTTCAACTATTTCACGAAAGACCCACTCATATATATATATATATTATATTGAGACAGTCTCACATGAGCCAATATATGTTTGCAAATTGTTTCTTGTTCTCATTCCATTGATAGTGAAACCCCACTTTTGTGAAAGGTGGTCCCATATTTATTTATTACTATAACAACCATATTATATATAGTAAAATAAATAGGAATTAAAAAAAGAACGTGTGGATCCATATTCAAGATTATGATTGACGAGATAGACCCCATTATTGGCCAATACCCCATGTTCCTCAATACATTATTATTCTTATTTATTTATCTAAAAAATCGTTAAATGAATTCTCAGTCTAGTGTCTGTATGTGTGTGTGTATATATATATATTACAAGGTAGATCAATTAATTTGCAAGAATTTATTATACATCATGTAACATTATACAATAAATATTGTGGCAGGAGAAATTTAAAATAATTAAATGATTGTGAGAAAAATTAAAAATATTTTTTGTATTAGACACTTAAAATTTAAGATATGAAAAACTAATTTTAATTGATAAAATTCTGATAACTCAGTAATTGGGCTATAAAGATTTGCTCACCGTAAATATGAAAATATTTTTATATCAATGTATATATATATTGTGTTGTATTTACTGTATTTTAATTTCTAAAGTTATACAAAATTAATTTTGATATTACTATATTGCTTAGTTTATAATTAATTCGTCACAACCCAAAAGGAAAAAGAATAAAAAAGGATACTATAGACTAATGGCTATTTCATATTAACATTAAAATGTTGACTATTAGATGCTTGGGAATCAGCAAGCGTTGACAAATTTATTGCATGTATTATTATTACTTAATTAATTAATTAATAATAATAATAAAATACAGTAATAATAATAATAATTATTATTATTACTGTATTTATTATTATTATTATTATTATTATTATTATTATTATCGTACGCACACTCGGTTTCTTGAATCGGTAAAAAAAGAAGTGAAAAGGTCAGCTGTGTTAGTTATATATTGTATATATATATATATGCCTTCATTGTTCGGAAGCTTTGTTGTTCCATCACGCCATTACCCACAGACACAGACACACAGGGAAGAGGGAAGCCCTCACGAAACCACAAATCGTTGGGATTTATCGTAAACTGAGGATTACAGCGTTGTCTCGGCCGTGTAAGCAGACTCGCTTCTCGACTGGGCTTAGATCTGCTGTCAACAAAGAAAAAAGGTTCTATTTTCTGCATAAAATCATTACTTGGCCTTTTCATCGTTTGGGGGAAATGCTTTTCTAGGTTTCTGTTAGAATTTTTCATTTAGTGTGGGTTTTTTTTTTCTTCTTTGGATTTGCCCGTTTTATTTGTGATTTTTGTGGTGCTGGGTGAATGTGATGCTGGGTGAAAAGTTGCAATGCTGATCTCCATTGTCTCGTAATTTTTTTATTCTGTACTTTGTCGTTGATTGGCTTCATTTTGTGGGGATCTTTGTGTGACTTTTGGGGATTCAGAGTAGATTAGAATTTGAATTTTTTGATTATCTGTTGAATGAAAATGTCGTATGGCACCGGTTGACCGTTGCTCTGTTGGCACATCGGATCGGGTAGCCGGATGTGGGGCTAGGTGCCATCGAATTATTTCTTGAATCGCATTACATTTAACAATTTAATTAGGTGCTGTATTTCTTAGCTTGCAAGAAAGAAGTTTTGGCCAAAACAGGACTAGGTTTCAGGGGGTAACTAAGATGGCGCCTAATCAATGTTGATGGATGTTAAGCGTTATGATAAGAAGGTAAAGGGGAAAATAATTAAGATGGGAAGAAAAGGAAAATGACAGGATTTTGATTCCAATCACCACGGGTGGACATGAAAATCCGAATTTTTATGTCTTTCACTTCACTGGTGCTTCTTATGTTCTTTTCCTTGCTTCTTTTTCTGGTTATAATTTGCTACGCCAGGATCGAATTGATGGGATTTAAGATTGATCGGTGTTGAACTGTTGGCTTCTAACTCTATGGACCTATGAAATTAGATGTGTTTCATTCCATCTCAAACCTAAGTAATAGTTCAGTGTTGAAAAGCTTTCAATTGGTCTTAACTCCTTGGAACATTGAAAGCTTCTTAGTTTTGCATATTCAGTTCTTTGATTATTCAATGGCCTCTCTGTAGGTTTTATTTTTCAAATAATTAATGGCCTCTATTAAAGTGGTTAAGATTTTCTAATTTTTTATTTCACCACTTATGACCTTGCTTTCACTCTTACATTGTGTGTGCATTGTTTGCAATTTTGCATAGGTTGTTGACTGCTTCCATACAAATCTTTTTTCTGCTGAAAGTTCATTTTACATGTTTTGGCTCTGCGCTTCATCAAATAAAATACGGTTCTTCTTGCTCTTCTCTCTCTGTTTCTTCACAGTATCCTGTGGTTTCACTCATAGATGGGGTTGTTAGATTTTATTTGTAGTGCTTTGCTTATTACTGTGATATGGATTAAGATTTTCTGGTTAATGATTGGCCAAAATTTAACAATATTACCGAGTTCATTCCTGAGCTATTAATGATCAACTTGAAATTCAAGCATTAGTTTATCAGCTTCTTCAATTAGTCTTACATGAGCACAAAATCTTCTGTTTTCTTTGATCCAGAAGAAATCCTACCATCAACTTTGCTTTAGGTAGTAATTATTGCACTGTGTCATAATAAATCTAAATTGTAAGACATCTTCTAAGATGTTTACATTTGAAGCTGCTGATGTCTATGAGTTGTCTTTATTTCTTTGAAGTTGCCAGGCCTATTTTCAACACAATATCAATCTAGAAACAAGATTAAAAATAAATGTTTTAAAGATTCTTTAGGTATCTTGTTTCGCTGCCCCAATTGCATGTGATAAAAAATCTTAGCCTTTGCCACACTGGATAAAGAAAGTATTAATTAAGACTTCATCTTTTACAAGATATTGCACTCTCTCCCGTGTTAGAAATTATGAAGTGTTGCGCTCCACATAAAATTCAATACGCCTTGAATTGAAATATCCAGCCTGTAGTATAGCTGGAATTTGTCGTTTCCCATCCTAAAGTTTTGGACAGATTCTCTGGCCTTTTGGAAATTTGATTCACTGTATGACGCGTGTAGTCAATTACAGCTATATTTTGTGCTACTTTTCATTCAGATATGGTAATGAACTTGTTTCTTAGCTCTTCCATGCATGTTTTGCATTCGTGGCAATTTTAGTACAATACGGTTATGGAGTGCCGACAATATTTATGAGAGCATGCCACTTATCATTGTACCCATACACATGTCATTGTATAGTTCCATGGAGCTGCATGCTTCTTCCTCTTTTTCATGGATAAATAGAGGGTCACAGACTCAATTTATAATTTCTTTCCAGGCTACTGGGTTGACCTAAGGAAGGCGTCTAAGACTAAAGATGAAGGCACTAATTCTTGTTGGAGGCTTTGGTACTAGATTGAGGCCACTGACGTTGAGTGTGCCAAAGCCGCTTGTTGACTTTGCTAATAAGCCCATGATTTTGCATCAGGTACAGTATGTTCATTCATGTGTAGTGATTTATTTGTTTAATTATGTTACACTTCCTGGTTAGCTTTTCAGAACTGATCTCTGTAGACTGTACTCCAGGTTAACGACCGATTGAGGCAATTCCACTTAAAATCCTGAGCTTGCTGCTGCTTATTATGCCTTGTATATATTTAAACAGTTCTTAAAACTCATTTGTTATATGCCTCTTTTTTTCACAAATAGACCCGGTCCCTTGATCTATTCAAATTATGTTGAATTTTCTAATTTGAGATGGATAAACTATTATATTTTATTCCTTCAATACCTATGTAATATTTCTAACATGTAATTCATGCTAAACTGGCGAGTACCACAGATGCTGTGTTAATGCTGTATTTCCATTTTGCATGTTAACAATTGCAATTGCTGTTGTACCAGATAGAAGCCCTGAAGGCTATTGGAGTGACTGAAGTAGTCCTTGCTATCAATTATCAGCCAGAGGTAAATTGCTGATTGGCTTGCTTTTTTCTATGTGCAATTACATAGATAAAAGATCATAACATTTTATTGTGCTTCCACTGACAGTAGACAGCCTTCTTTTGCAGGTAATGCTGAACTTCTTGAAAGATTTTGAGACTAAGCTTGAGATTAAGATTACGTGCTCGCAAGAAACTGAGCCACTTGGAACAGCCGGTCCTCTTGCCTTGGCCAGGGACAAGCTGATAGATGACTCTGGTGAGCCATTTTTTGTTCTTAACAGTGATGTTATAAGTGAATACCCATTGAAAGAGATGATTGAGTTCCATAAGTCCCATGGAGGTGAAGCTTCTATCATGGTGACCAAGGTAAGTTCATTTTAGAGCTGTTTACTTGAATCTCTCTCTCTCTCTCTGACTTATTGACTTGGTATATTTATGTAGGTTGACGAGCCTTCAAAATATGGTGTTGTGGTTATGGAAGAAGCTACTGGGAAGGTTGAGAGGTTTGTAGAGAAGCCAAAGTTATTTGTGGGAAACAAGATCAATGCTGGAATTTACCTTCTCAACCCTTCAGTGATCGATCGTATCGAATTACGTCCCACATCCATCGAGAAAGAAGTCTTCCCAAAAATCGCTGCTGAGAACAAACTCTACGCAATGGTCCTGCCCGGTTTCTGGATGGACATTGGGCAGCCAAGGGATTACATCACTGGTCTGAGACTTTACTTAGACTCCTTGAGGAAGAAATCTTCTCCTAAATTGGCCTCAGGGACTCATATAATAGGAAACGTGCTGGTTGATGAAAGTGCAAAAATTGGGGAGGGATGCTTGATCGGCCCTGATGTTGCAATTGGGCCAGGCTGCGTGGTCGAGTCGGGTGTGAGGCTGTCCCGCTGCACGGTTATGCGTGGGGTCCGCATCAAGAAACACGCTTGCATATCGTCTAGCATCATTGGCTGGCATTCGACTGTCGGCCAATGGGCTCGGGTTGAAAATATGACCATTCTTGGAGAAGATGTTCACGTGTGCGATGAAATTTACAGCAATGGAGGAGTTGTTTTGCCTCACAAGGAGATCAAGTCTAGTATCTTGAAACCAGAGATAGTGATGTAAAGGTGTGCTGTTAACCACAGTGGTTAGTAAGTTAACTATGGTTCGATGATCTTCTTCTCCTCGTCGTCCTCCTCCACCGTCTTGATTTCAAATTTCCAGCTGTCAATTATTCTCGAGTCCAATTGTAAAATTCAGTGCTGCCAAAGTTTTCACATCTTCTGAAAAGTGTGAAATATGTAATGCTGTGCATATGAAAAATAAATTATCTGTGTCTTCTGAAGTACATTTTTTAAGATTGATTCATGATGTTGTAATATTAATTTGATCTCTTTATTGCTCTCAATTCTTTGTGCTGATATATTATATATGATTTGCTGATGAGTGGGTCGACCCATAAGGTACCCGTAGGGTATCGGGTACAGGCCTTGTCTGGCCCACTTACCTTGAAGTCAAGGCCTCTAATCTGGAAGTTGGATCTATATCGGATATCCAAGTGAAGGCCCACATTGATCTCAGCGTTTCACTTTTTAAAGTGGAAAATCCAGCATAACTACAGTATGGATGATGTTGGGGTTTCGTTTGTTTCAGAAGGGATAGGTCTTGATGCTGATTCTATATTTTGTCTGCTTGTGGCCCCCTTAGCAGCTGCCTCTAGGTCAGGCAATATGTATTATGAGTTCTTGTGTGGGTGAATCGTACATTTGATTTATAATATTATTTATTTATTTATAATATATTATTATTTTTGTAAGTTAACAAATTATTAATAATATTTTTAAATAAACATATTTAATTAAATATATAATATCATACGTTGAGTAGTATGATGCACCCGTTGTACATAATTTTTTTGCGCTTGAAGTATTATGTTTTGCCCCATAAGTTTTTGTAGCTTTTTTAATAAATTGATTCTTTCAAATATTTGTGAGAGCTCCTTTTCTAATGATCTCATATTGACAGCATCTTTCTTATTAATGTTTGAAAATAATAATTTCATTTTCAGCTCCCAATCAGTGATTATATGTGATACCTAACTTTCTGGGTTTATATAATGTGTTCATCCACTAAACCAATTGTATTATCCAAACTTTGTATCCCTTTTTTTTTTTTTTTTTTTTTTTTTTTTTAAATAATACATTTTTTAGCATTATTGAATGAAATAAATAGTAAATAGCATAGATCCAAGTTTTCTGGCATCATATCTTCTGGCTGGAATCATGCAGCCATCTACATCATTGACTGCCTAAAATATGCATACATATGACTTGTGATTATATGGTCCTTGTCTCGTAGAACAAACTTGTATATTTCATCTATAAAATTATATGATCCTCTCAGATTATAACTCAAGAGGAGCACAATACATAACTATTTACGACAATATTTCAAGCTAAACCGCAGAGGTATCAATTTCGATCTGGTTTGATGGGCCGGACCTTCTATTTGCCGATCCCAAAAAGAAATCCCTTTCCGGCCATCTTTGTTTGATTGTTTTGGGGCCGAGCAAGTATCTTATGTTTCTTATAAACATGGGTAGGACTAGCTAGGCCAACAACATGATGACCCGATTATAATTCAGGCCCATCTATGTCATTGGCCCAATCAGACTTGGGTCGAACAGCCCAAATTGCACTCCATACTAGGATGAAAATAAGGAGAAGCAACAAAATATAATGTGGGGATTATCTGGATTGGCAACTCGCAGACAAGGAAAATACAAGCAGCATTAGCAATGGAGCAATCCTACTGTACATCACAAAAGCTACTCAATATTAAGCTTCGAACAATCTTGATAGCAAGAGATGAAATAAAACAACAAAATTCTACAACATACACTCTGGAAACGCCAAGGTGTAGCCCAGGAATCACTCGGACATCATGTTACAAATGAAGTTTCTTGAGAGTTATCTTCCCTTATCTGTAGGGAATGATTGTAATTCAGAATACCCAAAAAAAAAAATGAAGTTTGTCACAAAATTCTTCCAAAATTGACGATATATACATTGGAAGTACGAGCAGTCGGTCATGGTGTTGAAGGTGTTGACTGTTTAAATTGAAGCCACAAGCCAAAACATGATATAAGAAGACATGGCAAGAAGAAACCACGAAGCAAAAGCGAACGCTATGGATATCTGAAACATATTGCATGACAGATTGGTATCTATCTTGCAGATATTTGTATCTCGAGTGAAAAGCACCATAACACCAGCAGAGGAGCATGCAGCTGCAAGGGAGAGAGTAGCAGTCACCTGCAACAATGGATCGTATACAAAAAAAGAAGATTACGGGCAAGTTTTTTGAACTAAGAAAAATGTGCATATACTCATGCTATAATAGTGATATGCCCGAACTATTTTCATAAAATCATGCTATAATAGAGGTAGATCTCGATATGTTTTCCAGACCCTGGAATCCCATTCTTGAAAGATAAGGAATATGATGTGGAGGTACATAGAATAGAAGGTGTGGAGACGAATCATTCCAGTTGGCAGGGTTTTCCATATTTTCAATCAGTGGAGCCTAGATATCCTTATACACTAGTCCATGAGCACTCAAAACCTTAACAATTTAAAGAATGTTTATACTTATTTTTGATGGATTATATGATCCGATATATAATATATGATAAATAATTTTCATTATTTGTATTAATAATTTGATACTTATGTTGATTCAGTGGTTGCCCTTACAAATGTAGTATTGAGGTTTTTGAGTGCTTCTCCCTTCCCAGTCTTTCTAGAATAACAAAGTTAGTGGTAATTGTCTCAACATTCACATCGACTTATTATCAGTAGAGTCAAGATTCTCCATAACTTTGCAACTTGAGCTGTCCGTCAATCTCTTCATCATCAGCACACTCTTACTCAAACACATATTTGGGACAAAAACTACAAATAAAATGAAAAGAAAAATCCCATTTTCCTCTCTTCCTCTTAAATGTATTTCCACTCTGGTGTGTTTTTTTGGACCAATGAAACACACGTACAACTAGAAATTTTGAAATGAAGCTCAAGATTGATTTATCTATGGTAGCATATATGATTTCTATTATATTATCATCTAAATACAAATTTTAAGGATCCAGAAGCTCCAAAGTGATGCTTTTGGCATAAGGCGGAAACTGCGAAATTCCACTCTTATGGATTGAGCTACTTACGAGGATATCAAAGTCTATTTTTCCCACAAAGCAGCTTCTCGCCAACATCCTATATAACTCATAGGTACACCAGTACACCAGTGGGCTAAATCAAGTGCATATCTATTGCTGCTGAAAAGATTTGCCCTTTAAGTCAGATCTACCGAAGTATATCAATCTCACTGATATGACTAACTATAAGCTGAGTGACTTTGTCTATATATTTACACCTAATATTAGGTAGTTGATAGAATGCATTCTATTTACGCACAACCAGTCCCAGATTGCTAAAATGTTGGTCATTGAATCCCTGGAATTCCTTAGGTATTGGATTGATAATTATTTATGAAGTCACTCATAATCGAGTAAAACATGGAAAAAGCATGAGGATGTGAAACACAGAACCATAACAGCAGGTGGCACAGCTACCAAAATCGAGTCAAACATGGAAATAATGATAGTTATGTATGCATGGTATGTGCAAATAGACATAGGTTAGACTTTATATCAGTCTTCCAGTTGGGGCATATGAAAAAGCCATGCACTTAGGTCTAATAATCACATTAAATATTTTAGCTTACCAAAAAACAAATGCAGCCCATGACAAGGTCCAGCCTTTTTTGCTCATGGAAAAGAAGCCATTCTTTCAATCACCCAATATAAGATCTCACCTGAAATCTCTTTTGTTGCTTCTTTTAGATTGTTTTGAACCCCCTCTCTCTCCTCACCAACTGAAAATAACACTCTCTCTTCATCAAGGATCACTTAAAGCCTCACAGATCAATCACTCACTTGAATTGTTAAAACCAGTTGCCAGCAAGGCCATGGCGCTCAACACCAAAACAATCTGTGTGGTTTTCAGCATCCAAAAAAATGGTGAACTTCAAAATTGAAGAGATATCAAGGTTCTGGTTGGATTGAGTGACTCAAGGTCCCAGGTTCAAGACCCACTAGGCATGTGAGTTTCTCCAACATTAGGTTGGTCTGTATACTGTCTACATTCTCTAGTTGTAACTTGTAAGAGGTTACAGGAAATAAACTATTCCCTCAATCCACATTTGATTCTTCTCATTTCCATCTCGCATTGTTAAATAGAAATATATAACAGAAGTACCCTTAATAAGTAGATGACTTGACACAAATTTTCATCTTCTTGAACAGTTTCAAAACCAATTCAACTAAGGTCTTTCAAAGGTGGCGACCCTTCTTATTTTGAAGACACCCGATTCTGCCTAACCAATTTTCTACTGAATCTCTGGCGGCTTGGTGAAGTGTATCTAATAGGTGAATACAGGCTGCATCATTGCTTTAATTCAGTTGTGTCAAGGTGCATTAGGTGTGGGCTCGATTGGGAATAAAGATGGTGATATGAATGAAGGATAGCATCCATCCTCGTTGCAATTTTTACTTTTTAGGTAGAATAATGTTTCAGTTAATAGCAAGTAATAAGTACTCTCTGAAACTACAGCATCTATTCTAATCTTAATGGTTTCTACGAATTCTACGTCTAACACTGTTATTCCATAGTTACTTATTAAATCTTGGAACATCATGGCTTTAGTTGTCTCATAAAAAGGAAGAAGATAATGAAAGTCATGTTTTATACGTGAGTAAAAAGGAGCAATAACTTTAGATCATCGAAAGTTGGAATAATATCGTTCAGCAATTGCTCAAGAGGAAAACTTTGTGTTCATCAGTCTCATTGTAGATATGCTATAGACATGCGAAGGTAAAGCAGTTGTTAAAAACGAAGCATAAAGGAGGTCAGAGTTACCCAGTCACCGACGACAAACAGGCTGATAATGATGTTAGTGTGCAGGTCCTTGTTGAACCTCAAAGCATGTATGTCAAGGCAAACGAGGCCAAAGCTCCACAAGACCTGAAGCCCCATTGATGCGATTAAGTAGCTGACAAAACAAATATATCACCATCAATAAGACACAGTGCAATTGAAGTATAAACCATTATATATCGACATTCCAAGAGGTGACAAAACTATCAATTTCAGAAACTATATTAGCACGACTGCCACTTAAGCATCAGCAAAGAATTTGGTCCCGATACATGATAGAATTTTTTATTTTCAATAGGTGGTTTTAGATCATTACGCCCCCCCCCCCCAAATTAATGATTTCTAGAACATATGCTTTCAATAATAACATCAATTAGCTTGCATTGGTTGTGAATCACACACCGTTTTTCAAAATTAACCCAGAATAATCTCTTTCCCCATCAATCTTCCTTCCCAACTTGCTATATTCAGCAAATTACCAAAAACAGGAGGCCCCAATTTTCTCCTTTTTCGGACAAGTATGATAAAAGAAAGAATTTACGGTTCCCACAAGCATCCCAAACAGATAAGAGCTAATTAGGGAAAGAAAAATTAAAAACACACACTTTGAGCAAAATATAAAGAAAAAGAATTACCAAAAGGCAGTAGTAGTAGAGAAGCCAGAAGCAGAGGCCATAACCCCAATTGAGGCAGCAGCAAACACACACTGCCCAATTCTTAATATCAGCCCACTTGTTTTCCCTGGGCTCCCGAAAATCTCCTTCATCTTTCTTTCTTTCTCTCTCTCTCTCTATCTATATAATTGAGTGTATATGTACAAATATACCTGTATTTGCGGTAAAGATTGAATCTTTATGAGATGGTTCAGTCCCCCAAGACAAATGGGACTATCTCAGACATTCCTCCCATGAAATTAATGTCTTCCCTTAAACAAGAAAATCGAAATCCCTTCTGCTGACTCCTTTGAATTGACCATTAATATTTGTTTATTTTTCTGCTTCACCAATAGTATATTTACAAATTCAGCTCCTCTTCTACTCTGATGAATATATGGTCTTATTTTATGTGAGAATTGTTGAAAAGAGTGATCGTCGGAGAAGAGGGCTGCCTGATGTTTGATCTGAATCTGATTACCTGATGCTTTGATCCTCTCACTGGTCACCCATCCAACCTTACCAACTGCAAACAATAAAAAAGCACAAAAAATGGGGGGAAAAGCAAAAAAAAAGCTAATATTGTATGGCTGGTTTTTTCGCCTTTTTCTTTATGGTGTGGGCAGGTCATAATATTCTACTACTTTGGCCACACAGAATTCAACACCATTGTCTGAATTGTGCTCAAAACATTTTCAAATCAAGAATTTAGAAATAGGCTTTTTATAAATTTTTGTTTTATAATGAGTGACATTTTATTTTTATGCCGACTTTCTATGACAAAGTTGTGGGTTTTTTTTTTAATAATATAACTAGTATCAAGATTCTTAAAAACATTATATATATTAAATTTGTAGAAAATAATTTATTATTTCAAGCACTACGAACTTTAACAATTATTTTTACAGTTTTTTTGAATATTTTACCGTTTCACATGATGTTTCATTTGGATTTAAGGTCAAAGAGTGGCAACTTTTAATATCATTGAAATTGCAATGCATAACAGTTGTGAGGATATTTCAATGAAGTTCAATTCAATTTATATTGTTTCTTTATTTGCGTCTCTTATAAATAGATGACTAAATGTGAGGTACGAATTTTAATTTCAAATATCTACCGCCCTATATTTTACAGTAAATAATTAGGTTAAACTGTCAATTTTTAATATCATTGAAATTGCAATGCGTAACAGCTGTGAAAATATTTTGATGAAGTTCAATTCAATTTATGTTGTTTTTTATTTGCGTCTCATAAATAGATGACTAAGTATGAAGTACGAATTTTTGTTTTAAATATTTACCGTCCTATATTTTACCGTAAGCTATTTAATGACGCTAATCTTTTGCATCCTATATTTGCCAATTTGTGGCTCCATTGAATTTTTTCTTCTTTTCCACGATGCCAATATTTTTATTTCTTTCCCTTGTATAAAAGCAACTATTCCTCTTATTTTAGCAACTTCCTAGGGTTGCCTGTAGCATGCTCATATGCAGAGTCAGTTTTTCGGACCATTACCTATGTAAACTATGGGAATTAAAGTATATTACCTGCACATCATAAAACGCACATTATGTACTTATATTATTTGGAACTTTATATTTAACTTGTAAATAATTATATATATACATATTTATTCAAGAACATGCAATTTTAAATTGTGTAATTTTTTATTATAATTAACTGGCAAACATAAATTTGACATTTGCCTAATTCTTTTTGCTAGTATTTCGTATTATTCTCATTATTCCATTTTGTATTTCATCCGATCTAAAATAAAATGTTCAAAGATGTTCTTTTAAAATATATTTTTCTTATTCTTTTTCCCTCAATTCTATTTTTAATTACTCAGATTTAGTATTAATTATGAAATATAATCCCATAAGTCATATTAATGTAGCTCTCTGATCATCCTAATATAGTTTATGTTGTCATAATTATAAAATATTTCATCAAAGCGCCGTATAAATATATTAAATAAAATGGTAACGGCAGGGATGTGAGAAGGTTAATAGAAATAATTCATCATTATAGACAAACTCAAATTTCAAGTAATTTTGTTATTTATTTATATAGTATACATTTATTATGTAAATGGAAACAAGTATTTACCCCAAACTACTGAGGTGCCCTTCAAATTTCTCCTCATGTGAGAAGGATTTAAAAAAAAAAAAAAAATCCACATTCCTTAGTTAATTTTCTTTTTCAAATCACTGTTTTCCTTATTTTCTTTCGATATTTACTGATATTTATCAATATTATACAAATAACATCTTCACCCGTAGGAGACGTACATTTAAACAAATAATAAAAAGATTTGAGCAACAACATAAAGATAAGGAGAAATTTGATCCATAGAGGATTAAAAAATTCATAAGTTACAAAGACTGATCTGAGAGATAATATTGGCATTTTACAGAATATTAAGTATTTAAAGTAACTAAGGGAACCTTAATGAACTTAAGTATCAGAGCATTAGTACATCAGTAACAATACCATTAGTACAGCAAAATAACAACACCCGACAAATATAAATACATCACACATCCTGTAATAAGCGCTTATTCTCACCACATAAGATTTCCATGAATCCTTTAATATTGATACACACAGCCATGTCTCGAAATCAAAGTAGGGTGCTTACTCCATTTTCCTCCTCGTAACTCAAAATAGCTAACCTGTACCGATGATCAACAATACACAGCTACAGCCACTGTTATAATAATAGTCGAATACTTCAATTGCTTAGAGTCAGGTCCTTGTGAGTATACTCAACCCCTTTATCACCATTCACCACTTGTCCGCTTCCTCTAGCAACCCTGCACCACACACTAAAAATGATTCTTTACTCTCTTATGAGAGAATGAAAAATAAATAAATAAAATCTTTCAGAGACGTACCACCGCGTTGTAAGCAATCCTTCAACACCTACTGGACCGCGAGCATGAATTCGGCTAGTACTAATGCCAACCTGTTCATCACCAAAAAGTAACACATCAGATCAACACTAAGATGCTCAAGACTGATTTGTCAGTGTTGTCAGAAACCCTGAGTAAGCCTGATTGGGCGCTAGGTTGCCCTTGGCCAACTTTTCTTTTTTCCAAACAAGCCCCCCTAACCCACTCAGGCGGCACTTGACCTGAGTGTGCCTTGTGCCTAGCACCTTTTATGGTATTGGTGTCGATGGCAAGAGAGATTACATACCTCTGCACCTAATCCAAAACGGAAGCCATCACAAAATCGAGTACTTGCATTGTGAAACACGGCAGCACTGAAATTCCAAAAGCTAGTGTTAAGTTCATGGCAACAGGTATTAATACAATCCAGTGTGCAGTTATAGTTCTTTGAGCGTTTGTTTAAAATCTCATTTTTGAAAGTAACTTAATGACAAGATATAAATTACCTGTCAACTTGCCGTAAAAAGACTTCAGCCACCTCATGATCTTCAGTTATGATGCACTCTGTATGCGCACTGCAATTAAAAGAGAGTATATAATGCTTTAGGCACATCATTCTTACAATATCAAGAAGAAACATTAACACAAACATGATTAATTTAAAAAAAAAAAAAAAAAAAAAAAGTTGTTTGGAGAAGGTGGCATGCCTTCCGTGTTGATGTATATGATCAATGGCAGCGTTTACATCATCCACAATTTCAACAGTGCAAGCAAGAGAACCATATTCGTGGTGTAATGATTTTGCCTCAGGAATATTTAGTAAAGAGCTTGCTCGAGGTCCACCGTATATTGTAACACCTGAAACATAACATATCATTATAACAATATTGTGAAGTCGAGATTCTTCTTGAAGGCTATTTAAAGACTTCAATGCCAGTTTTTCACCCTATCATAAAATATTTAATTTTGTCATAATCCAAAAGCGTCGTACATCATTGTACACCATTTCTTGGAAAAGAATGTGACATCACACAATAATCAGATAATAATGTGAATCCCAGCACGAGGATACAGGGAATGATAGAACATAAAAGACTATAAAATGGACGTTCCGTATCTTAAGTGCTACTGCAATTATAAAAAACTAATGATGTAGATACAGTATACCGAGTATTAGTACTCTTTACATACTGGCAACTAGAAGACCTTGTGAAGACCCATAATGGACAAAGAGGAAGAAACTTTTTCCTTCTTTTTATTGGGGTTGGGGGTTTTATAAACATGTCCAACCTTTGATTTGAAGTTCCATGATAAGCTCACTTAAACCACACTTCTCTACCACGTCCTTGTGAACAAGCAGAGTTTCCTTCAGAGCAACAGGGGTCAAATTATTCTGCAGTCATGCTATGAGCCTACGGCATATATAATAATGAAGAATCAAGCATACCATTGCATTGCAGGCAGCAGGATAATCTGCTTTCGAGTCCAAAACAATTTGTTTGGCCATATCCAAATTAGCAGACTTATCTACATATACATGACAGATTCCATCTGGAGAAGAAAAAGACCGTGATTTCAAAACATGTGGAATTCATTATTTATTGATCAAGGATAGAACATAGTTAGTATGCAACCAAAGTGAGATGTATTTACCAGAATGGCCAAGAACAGGAATCTTTGTTGAAGCCTTAATTTGAGAAACAAGTTTATTGCTGCCTCTTGGAATCACAAGGTCAATTACATCATCCAGCTTTGCAACAAACATTGAACGTCAGTTCCAACTCTTATATTGTGGATTCATAACCAATAAACCGGATGGTGTTAAAGGAATTACATACAAAAATACATTTAACCCACCTTGAGCAATTCAGAGATCTCATCTCTAGAATTAATAAGTCCAATAAGTCCTTCCCCAACATTTTTTGGGATGGCCGAAGTGACAATCTGAAATAGCAAGAGATAGGAGTCATCAAAATTCAACTAAATTCATCCAATACACTAAAGCATAATATTCAAATGATTTAACCTTATGTAGAATTGAATTTGATCTTCTAGCTTCCTTGCCCCCTTTTAAAAGGAGCCCATTCCCACTACGAATGGCTAATGAAGCTATCTGTTGAAAAGCAAACAAAATGTCATGAGTTTGCTGGGCCAGAGGTGCAAAAATGAAATATCTAAACAGTAACTGAAATTCCAAATCAGCATGCTGCCGCTAGTTTAGCAAATTATTTCAACAGGAAAACTGGAAGGGACAAAAAATATGGCACATATAGGAAAGACGACAGAAATACTAATTTTTGCGGAAGTTCCTCAGAACTTACCACAAGGCAATTTCAAATGTCTGACCACCATCTCCAAAAGGGAGAAGGGATACTGCATTACTCTTTTATGTATAAACCAGACAAATCTAATTAAAAAACTTTTGTATGTAAAGTCAGCCTCTAGCTAAAATATTGTACTTAAAAAAAAGTACCCTTGTCTACTTTGAAAAGAAAATATGAAGTGGAAATAAGATCCAAGAAGTTACCAGGCATGGAAAAAAAGGTATTGGAAGAAAAAGAGGCTTCAAGTCGATGATTTAAGTCAAAAAATACCAGCAGGAAAAATTCCAGTTAAGTACAACACAATTGATTATACATGCAGAAGAGCCACAAAGAAAGGTTGTTGCTGGAATTTACCTGCACTAGAGCATCTGGTCGGGACTCAAAAATGATCAAAAGAACACCCAAGGGAGATGACATTTTCTCCAAGATGAATCCTTCTGAAAGCTGCAGTAATACTTATCAGAAAATTACTAACTTCTTTCTAAAAATCAACCTTGTAAGACCTGTAAAATATTTAATCCTTATGCAAGATTACTTAATAAATTCAAAGTGCAAAATAGGGAAAGCTGAATATAAGTTATTTAATAAAATTTGAGTATTTTGAAACGTCCAGGAGTATAAGGAAAGCATATAAATACTAACATTGACATTTTGCAGTGGGAACTTCACAAATTTAAGCTCAGATATTAAGTCCCAACTTGTACTAAATAGATATGAGTGTTTTAAACTTTATGATTTAGCTTTAGCTTTGTCATATAAAGAGTTAGATTCATGTGATAGTCGTGTTTAGTCATAAAATATTTTGCCTGAGCTGAGTTTGATGCTCAGAAAATCCAGATATTCTATTTCCTGTGAGTTAGTTTGGAAACCATATCATGCTACTTTGTCCAAAAGAAGCAGAAATAGTAGGTCACATCTTATACCAAGGTCACATCTTATAAATTGAAACACCAGGAAGTGGTAATAACTCTCACAATCTTCCATCCATGAAATAATTGTAATGCAATGATCATCGCCCAATTTCCTTACCTCTGTTCTCTTCATAACTCGACCAATCGGCTCCTCCATGTTTGCAAGCACGCGAATAGAATTTGCAAGACTGGAAATCTACAAATCATATAATTTGTGTGTGTAAGAGAGAGAGAGAGAGAGAGAGAGAGAGAGACAGAGAGAGAGAGACAGAGAGAGAGAGACAGAGATTCTATGGCAAGACTTAGGTCAAAGGGCCCAACATGCTTTTGTAGAAGTGTCTTACCTTACCAGGCTTTATGGCAAGCCTAGCTACTAAAGATTTTTCATATCCAAGCTTCTGTGCCTCAGCAACATCAGCCTCATTTTCCGCAATTATCAGTTTTTCACTTGCTTCTAGGGCATCAGCTACATCCAACAAAATTTTACTCCTGTCTTGCGAAGACAAAGCCTACAAGATACAATTGTAACATGCTTAAATTTAATTAACTTGTGCAGCAAAACAAAAGAATTCCTATTCAGTTATGAGTACCTGCAGTTTTCGCGAACTCTCTCTTGCTGTAACTGCCATTTCACGTGCATTAAGTGCTCCTTGTGGTACCCATTTACTAGCATCCCGATGGAACAGCGTACCGATACGTCTTCCACTTAATACTTTTAAGATATTTCCAGTAGCAAATCCACTTCATCCACAGAGAGACAGGGTTTGGGAGTAAAGACAGAAAATTAGTGGAAGATCGCTAAAAGCAAAGCCACAAAAATAACCAGTTTATAAGGGTTGCTTTCAAGGCATTATTTGTTCTCCACCAACCGAACAATGTTGTTGGTTGAAGATTTATAAGGAAAACAAAGGAAATACCATAACCATAATAATGTTGATTCATCATACATCATGTGTTCGATCACAAATCTGGGTTTCAAAATGTTCATAGACGTATATGGAATGAACAATTCTTATCTGCTGCCTAACAAGGGAGCTAATTTCCCATTTGAATGTCTGGTATAATGAACCTGAAAACTCTTACAAGTAAAGCAACAATTAGATGTATTTAAGAACTTAATTACTTTCTTTGTGGAGATTCACATATTTAAAAGGGCACTGCAATCTTATTATCTAGCAGATCCCTATCTTATGCGATCTTTTCCCAGTGTAAAACTAAGCAGTCCAAGTGAAAAAGGGTTATTTTCGCTTGCTGAATGCGATGAAAGAAACAAGTTCCAGTGTTTAACTCCACTAGCTACTGCATATGTTGGAATGGAAGACTTATTTCCATAATTAATTGTATACTGATTGATTTCCTAGAATTAAGGGTTTCCTAAATCATGGAATTACAAGTATAATTCCCATGGATACAGGAACTTTCTTTTTCTTCCTATTTAGTCTTTTAAACAGTATAGAAGCCAAACATTGGCTTCCATTCTGATTAATACAATTGAGCATGAAAGTCTTAGGCACTGTTCCTGGGATTTCTTTAGTGCAGCCTTGGTTGCTGCAAACAGGGGGGGGGGGGGGGGAGGGGGAAAATTAAAGGTAAAAAAGGTAGCCTTCATTGTCTGCAACCAATAATCCATAATTTTTTAATATCTTCATCTGAGACATTTAATCCTTAAGAAGTGAGAAACCTACCAGAGTGCAAAAGAGTCACGGCAACCAGGCTTCTCTAGTGTTCTTAGAAGTTCTCCTAACTTGTTAATCTCTCGCTTGTTGAATTTGATCTGATCTTGGGACTTCCCCATCACGTACAAAAAGATGACAACAGAATGACAATGAACAATAAAGGCTGAGACAAGAAACCCTTTCCAAGAAAAGCGATACAGCAACAAAGCTTCGTTTAGTTTGCAGCAACTTGATGAAAAAAAATGCATTTTTCCATGGCAGCTTGGATGATGAGATATACATGGATATTCCTCTTGGTGTTAAAGGAGAATTGGAAGGAAAGTTTACAAACTAAAGAAATTTTTTTATAGTTTATAACATTCACAAAGGGTATGGTTTAAGAGGTTTGCAAAAGTATTACTTGACAATGACAATCAACACAAACAGAATCAAAGAGACCATACACTCTTTATAAGACACTTGAATACAGGGGGGATCATCACTGTTCTTGCATACGCTGATAGACATATTTGTGATAGGAAACAATGAGAACGGGCAAGAAGCATTGAGAAAATGTCTTGTCAAGAATTGAAGATCAAAGAACATGGGAATTGAAATATGTTTTAAGAATTGATGTGGCCCATTCCAGGGAAGGCATATGCATCTCAATACAAAAGTATGTGATGAACCTTAATCAAGGAAGTTCGGGTGCAGTCTAGTATCCACACCAAATGATCTCAAAGAAGCGAATGAAGATCCACCAGTTGATAAGATGTATCAGAAATTGGTTGGGAAGCTTATACACCTAGCCTAAACTTGGCCAGATATCGTAAGCTGTAAGCATGGTCAGCCAACTTTATGCACAAACCAAGAGAAATTCACATTCAGGCTGTTCATAGGATTTATTTCTGTCAATAGTTGTGTGTACTGACGGCAGAAATTGTATACAAAATGGTTTCCCAGAATTGACGAATTCCTAAAATTATGGAATTACAATCAAAATCCCACTGATATAGTAATATGTTTTTTTAATTACTTCCTTCATTTAGTTTCTTGTCAAAAGTATATACACCAGACATTGGCTTCCATTCTGATTAATAAAATTGAGTACAAGTGTTTCTAGTTTCCTATCTCAAGCAACAGCATATTTTGGTAGGAACTGTACGATTGTTTCTACAATGGTATTAATCAAATTATCAGTCCCCTTATTTTCTGAGTTAAAATTTTCTGATCTTACAGATCAATTTATCAGAGATACTGCGATCATCATATGTTCAAACCAATACTAAAAGCAACATATGATGTAAATCCTATAGACAAGAATCTAATTCATTCATCAGTGAAATTGTTTGGAGTTTATCGAGTTTCAAAACATATTTATCCTTCTACATAACCAACAACCTATAGGTTACATTTATAGGTAGTACATTATATGTTTAGAACTTAATAGGAGATGACAATCAAGGAAAGGGACGATTACTCAGGAGAGCAACTTTTCTTCTTCTGCAGCTGCCATTTACATACTTACGAAACATTAAATCTTCCAGTACATAATGGTCGATATCACTTGAATAATATGGTTTGAAACTGTGCAGAACACTTGCATAATTTCATTGAGTTCTGGAAGCAATTTTCTTATTGCAATGCAATATTGCAAATTAAACCAATGTATTGAGTTTCCAGGGAAATTTAAAAGGCCAATGTGAAAATTGAATGAGATGATTTGTGAACATTCAATACATAACAAGAGATGCAAATTAAAAAGCACAATTGGATTATATAAATGAGGCAATTAAAATGGTGCAATGCTTTAAGGTCAGAATGAAAACAGAATGCCACTTCACCCATGCGTCAATAATGCTCTATTGAGTGGTGAAAAAGAGTGACCCATTAACAAGGACAAAAATCGTCTTAAAAATACAATTTTCCATGTAAAGCAGGAAAATGGTCTTATTATAATATATCTGTTCGAACTAGATTTTGTACGTGTTGTGATGTAATAATATTTATATATAGTAATGATAAGATTCCCCATGTGGGTTTCTTGAAGTTCCCAAACTCTTGTATAGATATAAATGTACATTTATAATTTCTATAAATGTAAATACATACATACATATATGACATATATAAGCATATAAAAACTCAACACATATAATATATATATATATAATTTCACATACACACAACATGGATATTAATTTCAATGAAATTTCTGAAGTAGATGACATCACAGAAGAAGAAATCACAGATTTGAAAGCAGCAAACAGTCCTGAATCCAGCCACTTTTAAACTTAATTTTTGTTCTGCTTTTGACAGCTCCACAGAAAAGATATTTACCTGGTGATAACAACAGGAATACCAGCATAAGCAGCATAAACAGCAGCTTTTACTTTAGCCGTCATACCCCCTCTTCCAACTCGGGACTTGTCTCCAAAAGTTATTTCTCTCTCATGCTTTTCCTTAATGTATGTATAAATTAGTTCAGAATTCGGATCACTTGGTGGGCCACTGTAGAGACCGTCTACATCACTCAACAGAATAAGGAGATCAGCTTTTAGTTCCAGGGCCAGGAGAGCTGCCAAACTGTCGTTGTCCCAAAATATTCCAGAAGAGTCCTACAAATGGGACAATGCATGAAAATGATATAGGCACTGCGCTCCTAGTAAATCAAGAATCTTGTTCAAGAAGATAGTAATCGACTGAGAATTAAGGACTGTTGAAAGACAAGCAACCACCCACCAAACTGAGAATCAGCAAACTAAACCAACAAAAGATAAGCAAGGAATGAAGTCAAATGCACACCTCATAAGGAGCTCTCCTGGTACTGACAGCATCATTTTCATTAAATATTGGAACAACCTTAAGAGATAACAAGGACTTCACAGTCTCATTGAGTTGCTTCCTGAAATCTGGATCTCTAAAATCGTTATCAGTAACTAGAAGTTGTGCTGATGTCACATCCACCTGTATGAGGGAGAAAATCCAGATTAACATATATGTGTACAGATTAACATGTCTTTCAGAAGAAGCTTTATATCTTTCACCTGGCTGAACAAAGTATCATACAGAGCCATAAGACCATTTTGTCCAACAGCTGCACAAGCTTTCCCATCAAGTTCTAATTGTGGCTTTTGGAGGTCTGCAAAACTGCAACAACCCAGTCACAAATTAGATTCTTAAAAGGATAAAATAGAGAAAACTAACTTAAAACATTTGAAACAGAGCTTCAAGGTGTTTTCCGGAGTAATAATTAGCAACATAATTTTTCTGTTGCTATACAAGCACTTTTTAAGATATCTAGGCAACTGCTACATTGAGCACAGAGTAGCTTTTAGGGAACAAAACTATGATGACAAATTCCAGGAATATTCTTTAGGAGGCAATGATTCCATTATATTCTATCTGAAGTCAGAAAACTAAATGTAAGCCTACAAAATAAGGCGTAAATACCTGCTGTTAACCAATTTCCTGTACCTAAGCCGTTGGCGGCCAACACCCACAGCACCTGATGTCACCAAAATAACCTCATATCCCTGAGTGTTCAGTTCGTGAATCTGCAGTTGATTTGCAATTCAACAATGTGAGCATGTAATTCATAAAAAAAATCAAAATAAAAAACAAAAACAAAACAAATGTGGAAAGAAGTTTTAAGTAGCGTATAGTCCTTGGAGCACCTGCTCACAGAGCGAGCCTAATCTTCCAAGAGCTAGCCTTCCATCAGCTCGAGTGACTACAGCAGTTCCAACCTTAATTTTTAAAGATCAAGCATCAGTTAAATACACAAGACAACAATTTTGAAGTGACTGACAAGCTAGATGAAGAAAGATAATATTCTGTATATGAAGGAAAATGCAATCCAAATGCTAGCTCCAACACTAGTAAAACTTGCGGTTGCTTCCAAAAAGTGCAAATTATTTTGTAGTAAATAACAGCAGAAATCAGAAGACAATAACCAGAATGGGCAACTGGCGAAATCTTAAGAGCCGGATCAAATTGAAGAAAAATAAACCACGAGAGGTTAATGAAGGCGTTGAAACTTCAGAGACGAGGAAGAGCTTGTTCAAGTCTGAATTCCCAATTTCCGACAACACTTCCCAACAATAATAAGTAACCCGAAAAGCCAAAAATTTCATCTTGCTCGATTATACGAGTATGGCCATCTATGGTACTTATCATGAAAACTGATTAAATGACCAACTCTGTGACAATCAAAAAAAGGTCCAACCTTTTTCCAACATATGTTTTATTTTCAAAAGGAAATCTTCCCTTTTTAACTATTCCTCTTCTGAAAATTTGTTTCCCACATTTTCTCATAAAAACACCTTATCTTCATTTTCAAACATATCTAGCTATTACCATTTCAAGTAATTCAATCGAACTTATTTCAAAAAAGAAAATAAGCCTCAGAAACACCGTAGACTACATTTCAATTTCAATCAGATGTTCTCTCCAAAAAAGTACAACTAATCTAAACAGTAAACGCAATTAAAAAGATATCGAAATAGTCAAACAGCAAAGGCTGTAACTTCGTTACCTTGATGACGATACGCTTAACATCCTTAAGAAATGCACGCCTCGAATCCATACCCTCCTCCATTGTTTATCTACAGAGAGAAACTCAAATGGAGAATTTCTCGCTGAAAGCGAATTAATAAGTAATATCAGATGGAGAAGACAGCTGAAAACGTGGAGACCCGTGACTCTCCTTGTGTTGACGGCTTGTATTTATAAGGGTTTTCCAATTCCACAGGAGGGGTTAAAGACATTATAGCAGCCGGGTTTTACCCGGAGGTTTTGGGTAATTATTCGGTACTGTAAAAAAAAATCATCCTCTTGTTAGGAGCAATGGCAGAGCCCCACGTCATTTTCGAGAGACGTTGAAGATACGTGGCGACTAGAATCGTGTAACTTTTATAGGCACAGCGTCGCGTAGGGGCAAAAGTCGAAAACGAAACCTCTAAATTTTATTTTTTTTAATTTTTTCTTTCAAAATGAGATTAATCAGAATAACGGTACACGTGTCTGTTTAAAATTCATCTTACATTAATTAGTTCTAATTTTTCAATTAATTCAAATATTTGTTAGGTAATAAATTCAAAAATTATTTGGTAATTACTTTTCCAAATTAGAAATTCCATTGACCATTAACTTTTTAATTATGAAAATTGCCATTACTTTCTTGAAATGGGTTCACAATCTTATTCTTAATTTTGAATTTTTAAAATTTATAAATTTGCAGAGTCAACCCTATTTGGTTCTTGTTTTAATTAAATTCAGGCCCTGCAATGTCAGACCTAGGTTAGCAGACTAGTAAATAGAAAGTTGTTTGGCCAATATTGTAAATTATGTAAAATATCTTGCAAAATGTATGATACATCAAGGCTCAATACAAGATCTTACAATCCTATGGGTATATTTGGTTTAGGTTTAACTGGTACGTTTTTCTCGTGGAAATTTTAATTTTAAAATTCTCAAATTATAAAATAAAGTTGAATAATGATAATTTTTTGCTTGATTTGAGATTATATAAATTAAAATTATATCAACACTAAAAAATATGATTTATTGTAATATAATATTATACTGATAAAGAGAGTGAATATGAAGAAAAAAATAGGAATATAGGTATTAGGGTAGGATTTTATTGAATAGTAAAGTTCAATTGTACAACTCAAAACAAGCTGAAATATTTTGACATTTAAAATTCTTTCGTGCCGAGCTTAAACAAACATAGCAATAGATATTTTTAATTAAATCAAATATTTGTTTAATTAAATAAATACAAAATGGATATTTATTCTAATAATTATAAAATTTCTTATTACCTAACCATGTGACCTCCAATTCAAGTTGGTACAAGTGAAAGGCACTTTAGGCATACCAAAGATGATCCATTCATAAATGCAATACAAGCACAGAATATGAGGGGGTCGGATATTCTGGCAAAAAGAAAAGGGGGAACACCATTTAAAAAGGAAATGAACCTCTCTTTTAAGGGTTCATGAAGAAGAATTTGGAGTTGTTAGGAAAGCTGGATATTACTATTTCTTCCAAAGTGATAAGTTTTTTATTTGCGTCCGCAGACATAATTATTAATATCCATCATAACACGTAATAATATGTCGGTTGATGATGTGTCAAAGACCTGTAGTAGAAAAATTACATATTTTAATCAAAATTTTATAAATATAATTTTAATACATTATTAGTAGCTCTATTAACACGAGCACATTGAATTGGTGAACATTTTCGTGTATGTATGTAATTAAATGTATGCTTTTCCATGTGGATGCACTTCACTATGAATAATATGTACCCAATATTAGGTTAGTAGATATTCAATATTCCATATTTGAATTGCAAACTAAGAGGTGAACTAATAATAGTGGTTTTGCTTATTGTATTTAAACTAAGTTCAGGACCAAATACATTTCTTGTCTTTTTCTACACGAAACGAAGTGAAGGAATTTTTTTAACTAAAAGTCAAATTTTCAATCATCGGTGTTTTTATTATAACAATAATTGTCGAGGATAGTGACTTTGTTCTTTTTATTCGAATTACACATATATAATTTGTCTTCTTAATTATATATGAATACTATGCGGGGATTAAAAATATAATTTATATTACCATAATAATAAAACGATGTTATTAAATAATAATACAATACCATCTGTCAGATCTTTATATTCCCAATTAATTTTTTGTCAAAATAATTATAATAATCAAATAAAATCATCATTACATCATTACTCGCATGTGGTCAAGAAATTGGAATAAGAATATTCTTGATTATATCCCTAACCAAGAGCAATCGTATACAGCCAAATTTAACATATTTATGAGAATAACATATATAAGATTATAAAGTACATCGGCAAACCTCAGGTTAAAAAAAAAAAAAAAAAAAAAGAGTGTAAGCAAGTTTTGAATTTGTGGAGCAGACGAGCATAAAATCAATCAACGATAAGTACTTAATTTATATTTTCTTAATTGAACTTATCGATCAAATTTTACTTAATATAGTGCATATTGCTTATCTGATTTAGGGTGTTTGTTTACGGTTTTAGAAATATGTAATAAATGTGTCCGTGAAAATTATAGGTCATACAAATTCAAGTAATTATTAATAATCTCAGGTTTATTTTGAAAATATAATTGAAATTGCAAAACACGTGTCAAATCATGATTAAAAAACTCGTAATAAATAGGTATTAATAAGCAGTTTGTGACTCTTAAATGATGGAACAATCTAAAATAGTTATTGAAATCTGTAAAATATTTGAGAAGACAGGAAGATAGAGAAAAAATGGATGTTTGTTTTTTAATTCATCTAATTAGATCTACATATTTATATTCAAACAGATCAAAATCATTACAAATATTTCGATATATTTATATTCAAACATATCAAAACCAGTACGAGCGTATCTAAATCTTTAGAAATTATTGCACGAGGAAAACTCGTAATAAATAGGTATTAAAAAACAATTTGTGATTCTTAAATGATGGACCAATCTAAAATAGTTATTGAAATCTATAAAATAATTGAGAAGACAAGAAGATAGAGAAAAAATAGATGTCCGTTTTTTAATTTATCTAACTAAATCTACATAATTATATCCAAACAAATCAAAATTACTACAAATATCTCGATATATTTATATTCAAACATATCAAAACGAGTACGAGCATATCTATATCTTTAGAAATAATTGCACAAGGACGGGAATTATAGGGCGGAATAAAATAGGTTTCACTAGAGGTTAATAAGGGGGCGGCGAGGAAGGAGGACGCGGATGCGGCCACGGAAAGGTTCTCGCATGTGCTGAGCCATACATATTAGAGGCTTTTAGAACCACATGCAATCATCCAATCTTGAATAAGCAGAAGCGGCGGAGTGGAGCAACACGTGAGCGGGCCGACCCAATAACACCTCTGCACATTTGCTTATCTCTAGCGTACA
Organism: Caryopteris x clandonensis; assembly: GCA_028749325.2. Classification (NCBI taxonomy): domain Eukaryota; kingdom Viridiplantae; phylum Streptophyta; class Magnoliopsida; order Lamiales; family Lamiaceae; genus Caryopteris; species Caryopteris x clandonensis. The sequence goes on along the minus strand of JAPYKT020000027.1, from coordinate 1,687,644 downwards.
ACAACAATAATACATGGAGGAAAATGTGACTGTTTCAAAACCACTTATTATCACTACTCAAAGGTTCACCGCATAAAACTTTGTGTACGTGGCAGCGCTGTTTCTGTCAAGCTGACCCTCGTACATGTGCTAATGTCCAAATTAACATGTCTTTGTTCCGTAATACAAATTGCTTTATTACCAGATCAGATTCTCTGTCTTACTTTCTTTATTTTTATCGTTTTTTATTTCTTCGAGTTATTTAATTTTTCTTTAATTAAATTATGTAAAATTTACAATTTTTGGTTAATTATTAGTTGCAATATGATCGTTCAAATATAACAAAAAAATATTATATTTTTGTAATTTTTTATTTGAATGTGTATGCGTTGATTTCAAACTTTAGTTGATGGCGTGGAGTTCAAATTTGTAATATTTGTCAGAGATATGAAATTTAGATATTAAAAAAGAAACTTAACGAAACGTTACTTTTGTTTTATTTTATCTCAAATTTTGGATTTTTTTTAGATTGATTTTTTTTTTCGAGATTTTTCCTGTATAAAGATCAAAGCAACTAATGAAACAACATCGTTATATTAATATTTGATTTTAAGAAAAACGCTGCAAATGGACTAACAAAAAATCATGATTTCGGGCTCCACACGAGTACTTGGAATCCAAAATTGATCTATATACATCAAATTGAAAAAATTATTAAAGTGATGCATTTCTTTGTTATGTCTGAAATATCATCTTATAATTGATAATTGACTCAAAGAGTGTAAATTTTCATGTAATTAAGCAAAAAAAAGGTCATATATATAGGAGTATATATTGTTCAATTTTTTGTCAATATAATAAAGGTACAATCTTTTAAAAATTATAAATTTGCACGTATACACTTTTTATTCGTTAGTATGACATATTAAATCATGTTAAATTTGTTTGTAAAATAAAAAATATAATTTTTACAGGCTTTTTTAATTAAAATATTTTGAAATGTGAATTTTTTTAGGATAAAGTATAAATTAAATAATTATTAATCTAAAACAAAACTCTTAACACAAAAAGGGGACAAAAATCCGATGTGTGTTCCCTTTTCTTATTTTGAGAAAATGGTTTCCACTCTTTAAAATATTTTTTTATTACGTCAATAATATTATTTTAATATTATAGTCATATATTGTATCACACCCAAATGTATTTATATTTATAAGAGTACACTTTAAAAAGATAAAATAATAATTAAAAAATCATATTTATTTATTTCTCTTAGGTATTTATATACAATTTACATTTTCTCATAATATATATTATTCCAAAACAATTCAAATTAACATTAAAGTCTTAGTTTGTGATATAATTAAATATTACTAACTCTGTCTCAAATATATAAAACTTCATATTAAAAGTTAAAAAGATAATGTTTTCTAATTGGGAAATTATATGATGTCCAAACAGCTTACTCAACCATTGACCAATTTAATACTTTCGATACATACAAAATTATAATTATTTGTGCTGTCAGACTGTCACATAGATTCATGATATTTCATTTAATTCAAATTATAATCCTGATAACTTGTTTCGTTTGAAGTTTAAATTTTTTTTTTTTTAGGAATTCAAACTTTAATTATTAAATATAAAAAATATTATTGTAAATATATATTAATGTGTTTGTCAATAATCTTTTCAAATTATATAATATAAAAATTGATTATTCTATTTAAATAATTTTTACACATCTTTATTAATATATTAATACGTATCTACAGAAAATTAAGGAGCTATTTCTGTATTAATCTTGTATGTATTTTGTATTGTATGTATAATAATAACATATTATCCATATTATATATATTTTTATTTAAATGAAATATGGGATACAACAGAAAATATCAGAGGGATTAATATAATTAATGGCTGGATCCAAGATCTGCTAAAGATGAGGGCAGAAAGAATCTTTGGACACAACAACAAATGTTCAAAATTAAAAAATTTCTTGATATATTTTATTAAAAAAGAAAAAAGTAAAAATTTATAGGTGACTTGTGATTGGCTCGAAGGTATATCATTTTCAAATATTTAAAACATAATTGACTTTTTCATTTTTTATTAATATTTACATATAATATATCAAATTAATTATTTTTTTATAATCTTTAATTTGATATCTATAGTGTTAAGTATCCCACATCGGTTAAGGTAAGTGTCTTGGGTAGGCTTATAAGCATGGGCAATCCTCTCACTTATAACTTGGGTTTTAAGTGTTGAGTTAGGTCTTGGGTAGGCTTATAAGCATGGGCAATCCTCTCACTTATAACCTGGTGTTGAGTTAGGTCTTGATGTTCAATATATAGTATATATATATAACATATTAATTTTAAATATTTATTTTTTTAATAGATTAATTGTAATATATTTTAATATTTACTATAGTTTTATATTGTGAGATATTTTTTATTTAAAATAATTTTTATTAAAAATATATTTTATATAATTATTATTTTATTTAAAATTTATATTATTATTTTTTATTACTTATTATATTATAAATCATGCAATGCAATGCAAGGGACAAATATGAGTTAATGAAATAGGTGTTGGTTGCACACCCGCGACCCAAGAAATTTAGAGATATGTTGCATTGTTTTAGTTTTTTTTTCCCTTTTTACCCCTAATATCCCTTAACACAATAATTTATTTGTTTATAATTCAACATTGACATAAAATATATCTAATTAATTATCTTTTAATAAGAAATTATTTGTGGTTGATTATTGAGCTTAAATTGGAGTATTCATGGTGAGTTGTACTATTTGGGTTGTATATAAAAATAAGTTAATAATTATTTATAAATGCAAAATTATAAGATAATTTACAATGATTTAATTTTTGAAATAAAAATTCAATTTATTTTATTTGATTATTTAATTTAATTTTTTAAATAATTATATTATAAATCGTTGCTTGGGCAATTGAAAAAATATAACAAAGAAGAATATCACAAGAGATCTACAAAATTTGTGAATGAGTAAAGATAAGTGAAACTTTAGTCTCATAGAACTCTTTCTCTCTAAATTGACAAAATATTATATATATATATTATTAAGCAATTTATGAAGATAATAAACTTCAATCTCTGTACATACGTATAATATATATATATATATATGTGTGTACTATATTATCAACTCCATATCATTCCTCAAAAGAAACACATATATAGTAGGTGGATATATATGTATATATACTATTATACGGCAAACATTGATCCAATTTCTCGATTGGTGTTGTTATTCGTAACTTCAAATCCTTTAAATATATTATATTTATTAAATATATTTTATTTTTAACAACTATATTCTTTAAATTATAAAGAGAGATATAAAAAGAAGAGAACAAGTTGGTAGTTCAAATCAATCTTTTATCCATGAAATCTTAGTCAATTCTTGAATTATTGTGTGTTTTAAATAAAAATATATATTGGTGAATTATTTGATTTAAAATATTTGTAATTTGTTTGTTTTTTTTTAATCTGTCACACACCTAGTCGTATGTATTCAAACGAATCGAACCTGATTTGTCAAACTTATTTGTGTTCAAAACTTATTTGTCGAACAAGGCCGAACATAATGTTCCAAATGAACCTTGGACATATTCGCTATAAAGATATTTTAGTTCTTTTAATAATATTTAATTTTATATATAAAAAAAATTGAAGTGTTGTTAGAGAATTTGGGGCGAACGAACAGTCGCACCCTTTCCTAATTGAAAACATATATTAATGAGACACTTAAATATATGTGCTACATCAAAGTCAAATATGTAGGTGTTCATATTAATATATATATATATATATATATATATGAGTGAATGTTTTGTGCATTAGGTGTATCATGCACTCGATTTAAAATATTATTTATTTAATTAAAAATTTATTACTTATTTACTTAAAAAATATTAATATTTTTTTAAATAACAAATCAGTATTAATATTTTTAAGTAAATATATAATATTTTTAAGTTAAATAAATAAATAATTTATATCAAATTGAGCAAATGGACCCGAATGTATATAATTAATTTTTACACACACACACATATATATATATATGTGTATATAGGAATTATATTAGTTTGATTAGTGTTGACGTGAAATTTGCGTCATTGTCACAATATCCCAAAATAAATTCGCAATTTTGTATTTTGGAGATGTACATGAATGCGTGCACACTACTTCTATCCTTAATTAATAATTACTTCATAATTCTTGTTTCACATTTATTAATATTTAATACGACTATTATTTTTTTGGGACACATTCAAATTAATTCAAATTTTATACATTCTTTCAATTTATGCTTTTGTTATAGCTTTTTGCTACGTCAATGTTGGATTTAGTTAGCCGAATACATATACATATTTATATATATATATTTATTTATATATAAATTTTAAAGAAAATCTTGTGATTTTTATAGCAATTAGGCTTTTTTTTTTTTTTTGTTCTAAATTCGAAAAATTTAGTTTGACTTATAATTTTGAAAATTAATGATTTTGTTGCTGCCAATGGATAGTCAACCAATCAGAACATGGGACTGTACCATTCACTTCATATTGCTTTCTCATTGGTGCAACCTGAAAATTTATCTCTCCTTAATTATTTCTTCAAAATATCTTCCTTCTCACACACATAATTATTCTCCTAACTCAAAATCTTTCTAATTAGACTCAACAAATTATTTTTCAACTTTAAAATCTTTCTAATTAGATTAGTATTTAATTTGTGTAATTGAAAGTTATAATTTGAATATTTTTAATTATTACTTATTTTTTTGATAGATTTATATAATAAAAAAATTAAAAACATAATAAAAGAATCATTACTTTAATTTTCAGACATTTTTAGTAAGTTTTTTCTTTTTTGTTGAGAAAATTCTCAATTTTTATTTATATCAATGATTAATTTTTAAATACTGATAGATAATTTTTTTATGGGGTGTTTTATTGAATTTACGTGGGTGAGGAGATTTCTGATTGTAAAATTATCGACCATAAATTTTGAATCATTCTTGGATGAGTAGATAGCTTTGTAATGTAAAATGTTTAATATTTGATGAGTTAGTCTTTGTTGTATTATTATATAATCAACAATAATAATAATAATAATAATAATAATAATAATAATAATAATAATAATAATAATAATAATAATAATAATAATAATAATAAGGGTTTGAATTAGGATTGTGTGTGCTTAAAAAAATCAAAGAAAAAGGTCAAAAGATTGTTGATTGAGATGATGAGCAGACATTTGTTGATTGAAAAGGCAGACAACATGTGAGCTTAGCTTTTTTGAACTTACGTGTCTCGTTTTCTCATTTTCTGGTATTTTATGTATTAATAATTCTTCTATAAGTGCAGTTGGATTATTATCTCAGAATTGGCTTTGTCTGTCGACAGATGTCAGTGTTGCATGAGAGAGCTTTTGACAAAACTGTCACAGGCATATATATGTAGACATATATATATATATATATCTTCACATTTTTACTACAATAGTAATGATGCATGATTTTTTCATACAATCATTTAGACATTTCCATATTGTGCTGAACCACAAAACCTTATATATATATATATATATATATATATATATAGTATCTAATTAATTGAACGGAGGCTTGATGCGATTTCAAAAAATATATATTTAATTATATTTTTATGTTATTTTTTTATATATGTGTGTTATTAATTTCATATAACATATTATCTATAAGACAAATATTTTATTGATGATAAAAGAAAAATCAAGACAAATGTGTTCATGGTTTTTTTTTTCTTGAGAAATTACATCTTTTTTGTTCTGCAAAAGAAGAAGATTATGAGGAGTTGCAATGCTCCAATTAATTTTTTGGGATTTATTTTTTTTGGGCTCAACACATATATAAAATTCAATGTAATTTTTTTTGAGATTTTTTTTTTAATTTTTGGCTCAATATACATATAAAGTTAATATAAAATAAGTTAATAGGACTATAATACTTTTTTTAATTAAAAAATAATATTAAAAGATATTATTTTTAACTAAATATTTGCATTATATATTATTGATGTAATTACTTTTTTTTATAAGTAATAGCCTATAGAATTAGTTATTCTATTGATATAATTGTACTCTCTCCTGTCAAACAGGGTAATATTTATCCCTATAAAATTATAGTCATTCTAGTTTATTATCAATCTTTTTTGTTTTTTAGTAAGATAAGTTTGAAAATTAAACGATTCACTTTTTCTTTTCTTTTTTCTTTTTTTTTTTTATCAATAATTCTCGAGATCTCTCAATATTATTAAATCTAATTGGTAACAATTTTAATTTTTATTGATATATTGTTAAAAAGTGTCCTTACCCTTGTAGTTTGAATCGAATAATAGACGATTTTAGTTTTAGTTTTTAAACTGTCGGTTGTGATTTTGGTTTCATGATTCAATTTTTTTCTTTGTCAAATAATAGTTGAAATTGTCGGTTCAATTTGAATTGTCAATTTCAGTAAATTTGGGCAGTCCACTCTAATTGCTCTTTCGATCGTACCGTACCCTCTATTTTATAAGATACAAAACTAGAACCAGCGGATGAAATCATCGATTCAAACCAAAACTGTCATCCCCTGCTCTGACATTCACAATTTTGGTTCGAATTTAGAATTGAGAACCGAGTCACTATTATTATTATTTTTATTATTATTATTATTATTAGGTTGTATTTATATATATATATATATATGTAATTATATATATATATATATATATATTTTGTTAATTTATTTTTTTCGAAACAACCGGAGAAGCCATACGTCATCAATGATTGGGTAAATATAGAAATGTCTGCTACCTGTAAAGAGAGGAAATGTACAGGCACACTAAATTAATAAATTGATACTCATACGTTACCATTATGTTTTGGGCTTGAAGAGCAGGACAAGTATTTGAAAATTCAGGTTCCTTGTGAGTTATAAAGTAGATAGAGTGATTTATTTTAAGTTTAATTTTTATTATTGTAATATCAACATTTAATATTATTATTAATTTATTATAATATTCAGATTTTAATATAAAAATAAATAATACTGAAATATATTTTTAAATTTATTTTCACCTTTTAATTAAAGATGTTGATACAAGTTAGATTTTTTAGTTAAAAAAAATTTATAAAGTTGAATTATTGTTGTTATGCTATATAAACATTATATATTATATATAATATATATTAAAATTTTAACAATATAGAACAAATGAAAATGGAACGGAGCATGTCCCTAGCATAATAAAAGAAAGGGTGAAATCGAATCTTTTTTTGAAAAATAAATAGATATATTCTTGATCATACCATGTGAGGTCGAATGCATCATATTTCGTTATTTTTTGTCGATCTAGACACACATGATTTTATCTTGATTTAGACAAGCAATGTAATAAGATACATATGACTAAAGTCCAACAGTAACTTAGTATAATTACAATTTCCAAATTAGATATTGGCCCACCAACCATTCATTTGGATCAACACATAATTTGATCAGATTGATCCTATCCAATTATTGTCAATCGTTGATCAAAAGTACGACAAGTGTCACATGTCGACCACCATCATGCATCATAAATAACGTGAGGTGCATCCGTTCAAGATCAAATTAAAAAATTAGAAGAAATTAAAGGACTCTTTTCTCATCCACCAATTTTTTTTGCTGTCGTGATATTGAAGATGTTATTTGATATTGATGATTATAATTACACATTATTCATAAAAATTCAAAATTTACTTTAACTCCAATACAATATGAGTTCGATGATATTACACGACACCTAATTTTGAACACGTTTATAACCAACCGACAAAACATGGCTATATTCAATTTATGAAGAATTTATCAAAATACCAACATTGGTATAATTTTGGATTATTTTGGCCGTTAAACCTCTGCTCTTTTACAGACAATGAATTTCACATGCGTAGCTACATTTCCTACACATGATAGTGACTATCTAAGCACCAATTTCAACCTTCAGATTGTCAGTATTCTCAAAACTAGAATTTATAGTCGGATGCACAAATATAATATAGTTATTTATAACAAAATTAAATTTAAAAAATTGAATAAAATAAATTAAATAACTTAATTTTTGTAAAATATAAAAAGTTAATAATAAAATATTTTTAAAATATTTCAAATTAAAAATCGTGAACAAATGGTTAATTTCATATATTATATATATATAAACAATTAAAGAACAAAAAAGTTATTAAGGTGTTTTAAAAAAAAGGTGTTAGGTTGCAGATTTTTAGCACCGGAAAAAATGCCAAAAAAATTCATTCGTTATTTAAAAACAAAATAGCAAAAAAAATTCATTGATAAATAATTATGTTATTATATTAGTATAGATATAAATTATTTAAACCTAACATTAATTACGCCCATCGTTCTTACAAAAAAAGAAAAACATAGTCGGGTTGAACATGTTAACTTGTTAGATCGTGTGTTTAATATCCGATAAATTGTCTCTCATTGCATTTTTAAATAATAAAAAATGTAAAAATGGAATAATTTAATTAAAAAATCAATTTGTAGGAAATCCACAAAAAAAAAAATATATATTCTCCCAAGAAAAGACCAGTTATAGAAGTAAACATGAAAATAATCAATATAAATGAAAATATATTGAAATTTTAATTTTTGTTTTTTTTTTATCCGGATCCGTGTTGATTGCACACTTACTATTTTTAGCAACTCTATATTTAGCATATATCTTAGTATCTAGTATGCCTTAATTAGCATAATACTAAACAAGGTTGCTTGGCTTTGTGTGGAATTATTTTGTGAAAATATTGTGTACCTTCTAAAGTGAAGAATATATGGAACCATAGAATTGAGAAGACATGTTTCTAATTCTTTCAAAAGACTTGCTTTCATTTTCTTCTCAAATTAAACTAGTTTATTTGAGTTTCCAATTATAGTTTTTTGCAAAAAACTTGTATACATTAGGTGTACCGTAATTATCTAAAAAGTAGTAATACTTTTCAAATAAATAAGTAATATTTTTTTAATTAAATAAATAATATGTGGTGCATTCGATGCATAAGAGACTCACTCATATTTTTCTTATTATGGTTAAAGAAACTTATTTTTTGTTAATTGTGAAATACACGTGTTATCTTATATTTTATTTCATCGGTATAGAGAGTATTTTAATAATACTATTTTGAAGAAATTTTAATTTATGTATAAAGTCTTATATTTATCACTTATATCATTCTACATGCACGAAATAAGTATATTATTAAAGTTAAAACCTAAATTACAACACAAAATGAAATAAAGAATCTTGTGGAGATATTCGTTCCGAATTGCATTCTATCAGATGGTTATTACACATAGTATTATGGGGATACCTTTTGTGCCGAGGATAAACTCGTCATTTTACACGGCCAGAACTATATATACACACAGAGACATGCACGAAAGGACGTTACCAAAATGCAAAACCAACACCCGGAAAATCACAGTATCAGTTAGCAAGCTGAGAGAGAGAAAAAAGAATGGAGATAGAGAAAGAGAGGGGGGAAAACAGTGGAGGAGAGAGAGAGGTGTACGATCAAGAAAAGTGGGTCTGTGATTCATCATTGGATCACAAAGGAAGAACTCCTCTGCGAGCTTCCACTGGTTCTTGGAGAGGTGCCGCCGTCGTCTTAGGTAACAGTAAACACCACCCAGTATTTTAATGGTTTTAACAAATTATTTTAAGTTATTTCTCAAGAAAAGAAAAAAAAAAAAAACTCATTTATTCATGATAATTAATTCCATGCATGAATTTCTTACAGTGTGTTCTCATTAATGCGACACTGATCATGAATCCCTTCATGCAAAGCAAGACAAATTCTTGAATTATTTTCCTTCTTTTTTTAAATTTATTTTTAGAAAAATACTGAAATGCCTTTGATTTTGCATGATTTCGATCAGCTATTCGGATCGTAAGGAGTCGTGTGGTTAGTGAAACACCCGATAAAATGTAAACGGGAATAAAGGATCCGTATTTGACTCTGGACTTTTATTATCTATTATAATATATTTATTTATTTTATTTTATTGTATTGGCTGGGCAGTCTTGTCCATTCTACATTGAGGTGCATTGGGTAATTTTCATCTCAAGAGTTATATATGTTTACACACACAAAATGATATGAGTGTGTGTAAAATTTGCATGGATAGGATCGGGTAGGGAGTTTTCAAGTAGTTTATTCATTTGAACTCATTCATCTGATTTTTATTTTGAATTTCTTTTAGTAACAACCAACAAAAAAGTTTGAGTGCAAATAGAGTAAATTCAATCTGTGTGATAAATTGAACAATCAAGATATCAAACAATTGAATCACGTACCTTCTCTATAAAAAAAAGGTCCAGTACGAAATCTTTTAATAAAAAAAATTCGTTATGTCAAATTATATTGTAGAAGGATACAAACGAGTTGATGAATTAACAGCAGTAAACGATGCAAAACCCTTTTTCCGAATATATTTATATCTTTTTTTTTTTTCTTTTTTCCTGTATTTAGTAAATAATTATTAACTTATTGTATTACCATTTAACAAAAATAATAAAAAAAATATAACTATTTTAGAATAACAGCTTTGGCAATAGGCTGATGTGTTAATTCATAATAAAATAGGTTTATTCATGGATCCAGTTATGAAAATGGTGATCAAGAAAAAACATGAACTTTGAGGTTTAATTTATGTTTGTTTCTGCATGTGCATGCAGTAATTGAATTTGCTGAGAGATTGACCTACTTTGGGCTGTCAATGAACCTCATCAACTACCTAACTGGAGTCCTAGACCAGGACCTCAAAACAGCAGCAAAGATGTCCAATTACTGGGGAGGAGTCACGGCTATCACCCCTCTCATTGGAGGCTTCCTAGCCGACGCCTACATCGGTCGGTTCACCATGATCATGGCTGCAACATTAATATACCTCATGGTACACATTTCAATACATACATACATGAATATGCATACACACACACTCACCCTTCGATGACAAACTTCGTAAGCACCTACTGATGTGGCAGTGAGGTACATCATTGTCAGATATCGGTGGGTGCTCACAGATAGAAATTCAAATTCAAATGTTAAAAAATAATGGATTGAACTCACATCTTGAGCAGGCTTTAAGTCTTTTGACGATGTCAGAGTTCGTCCCAACAATAAAGCCATGTAGGGCTCACACATGCCACCACCGTCATCAGAAGAAGATTCATGAAGTGGTCTTCTTCCTTGCTCTGTACATGCTCTCTCTTGCAACAGGAGGACACAAGCCCTGTTTAGAAAGTTTCGGGGCCGACCAGTTTGATAGCGATCATGACAAAGAAAGGAAGCAGAAGATGTCTTTTTTCAACTGGTGGAACTTTGGGCTTTGCTCTGGGCTTTTCCTGGGGGCGACGGTGATCGTTTATGTGCAAGAGAAGCTGGGATGGGGCGTTGCAGATATCATTCTCACTTTTACAATGGGAGCTAGCATCCTAATATTCTACCTTGGTAAGAAGTTTTTCAGATATAGGGTTCCAGAAGGCAGCCCTTTAACTCCCATGTTACAGGTCTTAGTTGCTGCCTTTAGAAAGCGTAATCTACCAAATCCAACAGATCCTAGGTTGCTAAACGAAGTACCTGGTAACCTCAAATCTGGAGCAAGATTGTTGCATCACACAAATAATCTAAAGTAAGGACGTTACGGTTTCTATCTCTATTGAAAGATGCTTGTTGGACATAGTTTAAGTTAAAGTTATAGATCAACTAACAGACATCACTTGGTGCAGATTTCTTGATAAAGCAGCAGTTATCGAAGAGGGGAAGGATGATTTGGCCGAGGGCAGACACAATCCATGGAGACTCTCAACAGTGACAAAAGTAGAGGAGACGAAGCTTCTAATAAATATGGTTCCCATATGGTTAACTACCTTGGTATTTGGTCTATGTATGGCGCAGACCTCAACATTCTTTATCAAGCAAGGCAGCTCACTGGACAGAAAAATAGGCAAAAAGTTCGAGATCCCAGCTGCAGCTGTTTTCACCCTCTCATCAATCGGCATGCTGTTCTTCTTGATATTGTACGAGAAAATCCTTGTTCCAATCCTACGGCGAGCCACGGGCAACGAAAGAGGCATCAGCATCCTGCAGAGGGTGGGAGTCGGCATGACATTCATGGTTCTAGCAATGGCAACAGCAGCATTAGTGGAAATAAAACGACTGGCTCTAGCAAAGAAAGAAGCCTTACTGGGGAGAGATGTTAATTCACTTCCAATGAGTGTCTGGTGGCTGGCTCCTCAATACATAATTATTGCCATAGCAGATACCTTTAGTCTTGTGGGCTTGCAAGAATATTTCTATGATCAAGTGCCTGATTCAATGAGGAGCTTGGGGATGGCATTCTTTCTGAGTGTGATTGGAGTTGGGAACTTCTTAAGCAGTATATTCATAACAGTTGTGGATCATGTAACGAAGAAGAGAGACGGGAAGGGCTGGATTGGTGGGGATTTGAAGTCGAGCCGTTTGGACAAGTATTACTGGTTTTTGACAGCAGTGTGTGGTGCGAATCTGGTTGTATATGTCTTCATTGCCCAGAGATATTCTTACAAGAGTGCCAAGAGGAATATTTCAGCTGCTGAAGAAGCAAAGACAGAAGAATTATGTCCCTAATATTATGAGTGCCTGTTCTATTTCTGTTCCAATGTACAAATATTTCTTTGAAAAAAAACTGTAAAATCGCAAAGTGGACTAAGCACGTTGTTTGATGCCAGCAGTCGAACAAGATGTATATTGTTTGTTTTTATAGGTCGAGCAACTTGCACGTTGTTCGATTTTCTTGATCGAACGATATTCTTTTTAGCTATTTTTCATCGTCCTAATGTTATTATTTTATTTATTGACATTGATTGATATTAAGGGAAAAAAAAGGAGAAAAGAAAAAAGTCAAATGTACGACAATAATTTTTTTTTTAAGTTTAACATATTAAATAATTAATTACGTTTGTAATTATTATCAGTATTACCTCCACGCATATTGTTCGTTTGTGATGATCGAACATATTAGAAAGTATGTGATCGTTTTGATCAAATAACTGTGACTATGTTCGACTTGACATTTTATGATTTGAAAAAAAATAACATAACTTTAAAAATTATCATTAAAAGCGATAAAAATAACAAAAAAGACATATTATCAATTTCAAATGATTCTTAATACTCATTTGCTCCTCATTTGATCAATGTTTCAAATTTTAGGTTAATGATGTTCGGGAAGAAGAGAGAGAAAGAGAGAGAGAATTAATAGAAATATGATAAATACAAATTATTTAATATCAAAAATAAAAAATGCTTCACGCCACTAGTTAGGTTCCATCATAAAATCAATTGATGATAGGAGGAGAGACTTCCTAAACATATAAGTTAATCTTCCTTCTTTCATTTTTTGATGTGGGACAACTCACATGTGAAATTTAATATTCCATCAGGCCTACGATTTGGTAACGATCAAGGAATACGACGATGCTATTTGGATATTTGGGCTTTTATTTTTATTTTTTTGCGAAATATATTTGGTGCGCCGTGAGTGAGGTATCTAAAAATAGTAAAAGTCCAGATAGAATAACCAAACCCTAACTATATATAGGTTGGTAAACTAGTAAATAAGTGGTGTGTGTTGGGTCGTCGGGTTTAAGATCCAAAGCTGCTTATAATCATTTGTAGGATGGTACGATGATGTTAGAGAGAGAAATGGAGGTTGAAAGCAGTGGCGGAGTAAAAGAAAATGATCGAGAAATGTGGGTCCATGATTCACTGGATCACAGGGGAAGAACTGCTCCACGAGCTTCCACTGGTGCATGGAGAGCTGCTGTCTTCATTATAGGTAATTAACTCATTAACAAGATCATTAATTTATTTGTGCTAATTATTTCCATGTATCAGATTGATTTTGATTTTTTTTGGTGATGATTCAACAAGAATTCTTGAATTGGGATTGGCTTTTGCATGATTTTAATTAATCCAGTTTCTTCTTCTCTCTTATATATCATCCCATATAATTATGATCCCTTTTGGGTATGTCTTTTTCTGGGAGTCTTGTTCTCGTGGGAGTGCTCTTTACTTTCTTTTTTTTTCGAGCGATTTAATCAAGAGTCTGTACTTAATGGAATGGTGCTCAGGATTTCACACTTAGAAGGGTTCTTACTCATTTGGCTACGTATTGAATATTTCTTTTGAGATTAATGTTATTAAACTTCCGTTCACTGTTGAAAAAATTGCAACAAAAGACCACTCATTGCTCATTTTGCCATTTTTTTTCATCTATATGTCATTTCAGTTAAAAAGGAAATCACGAGGAATGCCATTAAAATCAATTGTTTTTTGCCCGACTCGCAAAATCACTATTTTGCATCTTTTTTACTATTTATTAGCCGGTAAAAGGACTTCATTTCAAACTTTATGAGTAGTGCCATGAAGTCATATATTTCATTTTAAACCCTACAACCAACACTATCTAACCCTACGGGCCCTATATGTCAATTCGGCGTGAGATCATTAAATATTGAGTTCTATTATTTCGGGTGAATAATAAAAATGGCAAAAATCATTGAATTTAAAAACGCAAACAAGAAACATTAAATCCTTATCAAATAGGGTAGAAAAAGCTGGACTCCCATAAGTTAAATCTGAATGTATGTTTTTTTTTTAAAAAAAAAAAAAAAAAACAAACAAAAAATACCCGAGATATATTTAATTCTTACCTTTTTTCCAAAGTGCAGCTATCGAATTTACTGAAAGATTGACCTACTACGGAATATCCACAAACCTGATCACATACCTAACAGGAGTGCTGCACCAGGACCTTCAAAAAGCAGCAAAAATGTCGAATTACTGGGGAGGAGTCACCACCATCATCCCTCTCCTCGGAGGCTTTCTAGCCGACGCTTACACCGGTGGATTCACTATGATCATGATCTCCTCCGCCCTCTACTTCATGGTACACACACACACACACACACTCTCATACATACATGATGAGCAGCTCAACTTATAGGGAACTAAACTGACATATCAATCAGGGTTTGAGCCTTCTGACAATCTCAGAGTTCATCCCACCACTTAAGCCGTGCGAAGCCGGTGCATGCAAGGTTCATGAAGTGGTCTTCTTCCTTGCATTGTACATGCTCTCTCTGGCAACAGGGGGGCACAAGCCCTGTCTGGAAAGTTTCGGCGCCAACCAGTTTGATAATGATCATGTCTCTGAGAGGAAGCAACAGGTGTCTTTTTTCAACTGGTGGAACGTAGGGCTCACCAGTGGGATCTTTCTTGGGACGACATTGATCGTTTATATGGAGGACGAGCTGGGGTGGGGCGTCGCGGGTCTTACTCTTACTATTGCCATGGGCATTAGCATTACAGTGTTCTATCTTGGCAGGAAAAATTACAGATATAAGGTGCCTAAAGGAAGTCCCTTGACTCCTATGTTACAGGTATTAGTTGCTGCATTTAGAAAGCGTAATCTGCCCCATGTTGACGATCCCAGGTTGTTGAATGAAGTTGTTGATTGCCTCAAATCGGGTGGAAGATTGCTGCATCACACAGATAATCTCAAGTGAGGAATTTATGGCAGTTTTGTTTTAATCCATCTACTGAACATGCTTTATGATTTACTTGATAGAGTTAGTTTCTAAGAAAGAATGTTGGTGCAGATTTCTTGACAAAGCTGCAATTATTCAGCAGACAGATCAGTTAGCAGAAGACAGGCATAATCCATGGAGGCTCTCAACTGTGACAAAAGTAGAGGAGACAAAGCTTCTAATAAACATGTTCCCAATATGGTTAAGTTCTTTGATATTCGGGCTGTGTCTGGCACAGGCGTCAACATTCTTCGTCAAGCAGAGCAGCACAATGAATCGAAAAATAAGCAATGGGTTTGAAATCCCACCTGCAGCTATCTTCTCCCTATCATCAGTCGGAATGCTATTTTCCGTTATAATCTATGAGAAAGTTCTCATCCCCATTCTACGAAGAATCACAGGCAACGAACGGGGCATCAGCATCCTGCAGAGGATTGGAATCGGCATGGTGCTCACGATTGTAGCAATGGCGACAGCAGCAGTAGTGGAAAGAAAAAGGTCAGCTACATTGGAGAAGGATGTAGGGGGACCGGGTCGAATGAGTGTTTTCTGGTTGGCTCCTCAGTACATAATTTATGGGGTAGCGGATGCGTTCAGTCTGATTGGGTTGCAGGAGTATTTTTATGATCAAGTGCCTGACTCAATGAGGAGTTTGGGGATGGCATTCTATCTGAGTGTGATTGGAGTTGGTAGTTTTTTAAGCAGTCTGCTCATAACAATTGTGAATCACATTACAGAGAAGATTAGTGGGAGGGCTTGGATAGGGAAGGACATAAACTCGAGTCAAATCGAAAAGTTTTACTGGCTTTTGACTGCTACAAGTGTGGTGAATTTGGTTGCCTATGTCTTCGTTGCCATGAGAATTTCATACAAGAATGTGCAGCTGACTGTTGGGGCAGTTGATGGAGAGGATAGAGGGGAAGAATCATTTGCCTAAGTAATTGGTGCATTTGTTAACACATTGTTTCTCAGTTTGTAGAAATAAGGTCCAGATACTGTACACTTTTAGTCGTAACCTGAATCAATGCTTAATAATGCCATAATGGATTTTCCTCGGGTTCCAGTAAAAAACTCAGTAGACATTCAGAGCAGAGCTTGTAAAACAATTGAAGCATTGCATCTCTTTCTTGGTAAATCACTCTCTCAACCTCACACCATTCCCAAAATCGAAACAAAATGAAACGAAAATTCTAACCAAATGATTGCCTGCAGAAATATCAAATGAACTCAGGCTTGATTCCTCTCCTTTTTACAGACATACATTAAATGACTGTACCAAACAGCAGTTAAAAGATGGAACCTTTCGCTAAATGATCCAGTTATACTCAAAGCATTTGACGAAGTTGCTGTGTTTCCTTTCGAAGTGATTGAAGTTCTTTCATAATCACAGACTGGTTTTCGAGTATCTCTCCCATGGCATTGGACATTTCCATCTGCATATCAGTTGTGAATATTAGGAAATTGTGAGTGAAAAGAGCAGCACAAACACACACAAACAATCAAATGTATATACCTCCTGCATGTGGAATTGTCTCAAGATTTCTATGTGCAGATTACGCATGTCATCATGGATAGATTTCTGAAATGAAGAAAGAGTTTCTTCAAGAGTACGCTGAAAAAGCTGGAGGGTAAAAGAATTTCCCTGCTGCAAGTCGGACTGTAGAGGAGCTTTTAACAAATCTGTCATCCCACCCTATAACAAAATTGTAATTTTTTTATCAGAATTGTATTGGTAATAAGAACCGGGCATCTGTAATGATTCATCATGCATAACATCTTCACCAACACAGTGTGCAAAGAACGGCAAAAACATAAACATTCTTCATGATGGAATCCTAATACTAAATTACTACTCAGTGCACACATATAGATATGTACATTATAACAAAAATGGCTGCAAAAAAATCAAGAACATAGATGCGATAGTTTATTGTTGTTCCATACATTTGCAGTTGTAGGGGCATTGGCTCCGGTAACTGTGGAAGATGATGTTTCAGACCTTGACAACAAGCTGTTGACAAGTTCTTCCCTAGTTTCTGCTCCCGTTTTCTTAGATTTTGGGGACCCTAGTGGAAAAGATGATGCATCATTGAAGGATGGTGAGGCACCTATCCTCTCTGCATAACTGGAGAATCTTCTAGGGAGAGATAAAGCTGGACCAAGATTCTCAAAGTTAGCCTGCCCTGTAATACCTTTTGTACTTAAAGGAGAGGGAGCAACTTCCAGAGATCCCTCATGATTGAGGGGTTCTCTGCCCCGTAAATTGGTCAGGCTCAAGCCTGACATTAAACTTGTACTCTGATTTGTGAGAACACTGTCCTGTAATCCAGACATTAATCCTGAAGATGAAGTGGTGGATGTCAATGTTGAAAAACGTGAAGGCATGTTGATGCATTGGCGATGGTGACTGAATTTATCTGATAATCTCTCACCACCCCAAGCTTCAGGTGGAGTAATGGAAGAAGAATCATCTGTACGTGTAGATGCAGGGGTAGATGTCACCTGTGAGTAGGAAGAGCTGATGTCATCCTGCAATAGATCCAACAGCATCAAAGTAATGGTGTCATAATTCCAAAAAGTAGTTTCTTGTGCGGTGACTGGTCCAAGTACAAAGAAACCCACCAAATGTTTAATTTGACATGAAGAGATCAAGAAAGTTTATCACTGTATAAAATCACAAAAACGTGCAACTGGTTTAGATCCACCAGAGGAATTTGAATTAGACTCACTTTATTTACCATGTACCCATATCTAATGGAAGAAGTGAACATCATGCAAGAAATATTTGTATGTGACAAAGGTGAATGGGGGAAGCAGAAGTTGTTGGTATCCACAGTTCCACACTAATGGCAAATTTTAAAAATAAATAATCCAAGTATGACTTTGGATTTCAAACTGTTACTGATACATTGAGTCGATTTTGAAAGTAAGAAATGGCAACTAAGGAAACTGATTTCCAGAGCCTTGTAGCATTACCTATAAAATGTTCTTGTTGGAATGCAAAGATGCTTCAAGGGCAAGAGTTGAGGGGGTGGGGGTAGTATCGAAGCTCTTTATGGATTGATTTTGCAGCTCTGACTTTTCAAGTTACAAGTATCCAGAATATCAATGCACAGTGATAGTTTCATATGTTGAATTGAAAAATACCATCTATCCTAAGAAATCCCTCAACTATTCCATTTCAGTACCAGATGCTCTCAATTAGAACTTCAGAGGACAGTTGACACATAAATCCATGGATCTTTATGAATTCAATAACAAATACAAACAAACAACGTCATGCAACACATGAAAATCTAATCCCTTTTCACAGACCAGTAAAACAATGGAAATTAAAGAGCGCAATCCAACATTTAAACTGGAGGAGAATATAGTGTGCTATAGCATGTTGTAAGTAGGGAGGGTTGGAGCATACATCATCCGTGTATTGCTTGTATAAGCTCATTATTAACCTTGAATTAGTTAATATCCATCTTCTACTAGCAACAACTTGCCATGAGCATTTTCACATCATCACTACACCCCCTACTCTCTTGTTTCTCAACTCTTCCAAGGCAGTCATTGAGTTGATTTAAGAGATGCCCTTTGATCGTTCTGGAAACTAAGTACACAATGACATTCAGTTCGTTTCTTCTTTTTTCCTCCTCCCCATTTTTCAACTTACTTGCCATGATCATACTTATAGGATAAGAATTTCTTGCCCTTGTGATTATTACCTACTAAAGCATATTTACATTTCTACTGCATCCTGGAGCATGACTTAATTACCATAAATAAAATAGAAAACAAAGAGAAATAATGGAAAATAAGCAAGAAGTACCTGCTTGGACGATGAGTTAGATTTCCAGTCAAAAATTGGATGGTTATCATTGGCACCTTCGTCTGAAAGACCAAATCTCCTAGAAGCAAGCAAGAAAGAAGGTTTTCTACCTAGATCTTTCTTTTGATCATCCCACAATTTATCAAGAGATGGTGTAATTGGTTCAACTTCCACAAGGGGAGAGAACACCTCCATGTCATCCTTGAAGTTATAACTCCGAGTTGCATGTAATCTGGTCAGATTTCCACCAGTCAATAAGCTGCTTCTGATAGGTGTTTCTTCTGAAGCAGGTAAACTGAGAGCATTTGATGCAGATCCTCCAGGAAAAGAAAATAAATCTCCAGAACCAGATCGGGTAGGATTTCGAGATCCAGACACTGTTGAGGGCATTGAAAGGCTTGATGATGCCCTAGAAGGAAGTGGATCAGGCATAAGGACCGAATCCCCTACATCACCAGCCAAAAGAACAGTATCGTCTGTGCAGTTGTTCTCATTGACTGTTACAGGTTTTGACCTCTGCCAGCATAGATTTGTGACAGCCTGATAAAGATGAAACCATGTTTCAAAATTACAATGAAGTTGTTTTAGAATCTTTATAACCAAGGAAAATAGGATGGACATTGCAAATACTATTCGCTTTGCATAGCATTGTAGCCATCTCACTCAGACGCATAACATGCTCATAGTGGGAAAGGTATGCCTGATCTTCCCAGGCATTAACTAATTTAATAAGAAAGAAAGAGAAAAGAATAGGGGTTTCTTGACAAGGATTGAAGTGCGCAAATAATATAACAAGAAAATCATGTAGACCACTATTATTCAAGATATGTCATCAGTTCATCGCTATTTGTATTGAGTGTCCAAATAAGTCACTCAGAATTTCAGAATACCTCAGAGTTCCCATATGCACGAAGAACTGTGATTGGTTGTGGTTTCCCACGAACATCATAAAATACAACCTGGCCAGTGCTTGTGCCAGCTGCCAAGGTTAATCCGTCATCACTGAATGCCAGTGAAGAAAATGGAGCCTCATAAGGAACACATGATGATGGTTTCCTGGACCCTGAGTCAAAAGTGTATAGCTTCATATCCAGACCAACACTAGCAATAATCTGCAGTATACACGAGAAGAAACAAATCACTGCACCGCATATGAGTTATATCAAAGAGTTTCCTTTCAATGAAACAAAGGGATACACACAAAATTTCAAGGCAGGTAAAAAGAAGAGACCTTGTCATTGGATGGTGAAAAACTAACGGCAGAGGTCGGAGCAGAATGTTGCTTCAGCCAGGAAGCCTGTGAAGTGAAAAAGCATTCTGTGATATAAGTGTGACAACCCCACTACCCATAATGGAATGCCTTAAGGGGCATTTGAAAAAAATAAAGATCAGATAAAATCAGTTAAGTAAGCAGTTTGGCATAATCAAGGATTCAAATACTGAAAAAAAAATAACGAAGGCCATGAAGCTAGCAATTACAATGCATAGAATCTGGAAATCATAGTTCTCAATTGGCAACATTTGCAGCTAACAGTAGAGACATTTGTCAGTTAAACAAGATAATAGTGCTTGAAGGCATAGTCTTTTTATCATAAATTAAGATCTCATAGGATTTCTAGCCCAAGTGGTGTGTCCTAGGACCCAGAAGATGAATCTCTTAAGAGTTTATCCTGAATGAAAACTTAAAAGCAGAAGCAAATTCAAGAGTAATGTTTGAATTAAAAAAATATAATGCTTATACATTGCAGAGCAGCACGATCTAAGTTGCATCTTCCTTTGCATGAATAGGAAGTTTAGAAGAGTGTCTGCTACTTAAGGAGTTTATAACTTTATATCAAAGGTCCAGATATTAATGAGATAGCACATATAAAGAAGATAACCAGCAATGCTGGTAGGGAGCAGAATATGGATTAATATGCAAAAGAAAGTGCAAGAGGCACACCATAAAATTTCAAATATTTGTTTCATTCTTTATGACCAAAAAAAGAAAAACAAGAAAAAGAAAGGAGATATGTGATACCATCTTTTATTAAAAATCCATCCTACATGGCGCTCACGTGTATCTTTTGGGTCTGTCTCCTAGACTCTCCCTCATGTCAAGGACAAATTAAACATAGGTACAGTACGAAAAACTACCTTGAAGGCATGTGTTACCATTTGTAAGCACCACCTAGGACCCAAAAAGATACATGTGAGCACCATGTCGAGATAAAATTTACAGAGTTATGGTCAAGCACTTCGTTTTGTTAGTGGATGGAAAGTTGATAACAAATACCTTTTCTGTGCCAAAAAAAATCTTAAATTTGTAAAACCTTAAACAGCAGGGTGATTTTTGTACAACAATGAGCACTTGTGAATACCAACAAAGAGGAGCATTTGGAGACAGGTGAGTTTAAGAGCATGAGTGAGACAAAAACTGAGAAGGCTACCAAGACAAGTAAATCATGCTTCCAGCCTTCCACAACGCAATAATTGTTCTAAACCTAAGCTGGTGAACGTAATTGTACATTGCCAGTCTGTCAAGCATAATTATACAGTAGCAAAGTTTCATTCTATTTAGGCAATGCCAGCATTTTTATATGCTAAATACATTCTTTTAAGCAACACTTATTTTGTTAATACGCATCTTCAACAAATATGGTGGTTGTAGTTGGATGTAGTACGCAGTTGACAAAACAAATTCGTAGAACTCTCAGCTCTGGAATCTTCTCATACTTAACATGAGACAAAACTTCTGAAGATCTTTTGAAGATCTCAAACTATGACATTAGTTAACAGATTAAAAAGACAAAAATGCATCTATTATTCTAAGGAGAGGAAACAGGAAAAAAAGTTTCATATTATTTTCCAGCAAATCTCGCAATCAATCACATAAATTTCATTTTTATTTTATTTTTTTGTCTATCATATGAGTCCAAATTCCTTCAGAAAACAAATCATTTCCAGAAATCAAGTATTACCACAGATAGAAGTCATTTTTAGAATGCCAACCTTTGGGCTGCGAGCAGTTGCATCCCATAGATGAATAGATCCATCATCACCAGCTGTAACCAAAAGGTGCCTGCTCATCCGAGAATAATCAAGTGCACCCAAGACCTGGTCTTGTAATTTTTTGAGAACAGCAGCAAACAATAATTAACATTACAAATAAATCTAAAATGGCCTTGCAGCAACATGAGTGCTTGGAATGTAGGCAACCTGTCCATTAGGGTCCCTAAGTTCGGTAGCTTTCGTGCCAGAAGCAAGGTTGTGAAGTATGAGATCTCCTTTACGACTGACAGAAGCTATATGTTCATCTTTGCAGTTGTACATTGCACCTGTTATTGTATCAGTATGACCTTTCAACCATTTGACACATCGTTTGTTCTGCAAATCCCATATTCGTACTACTTGACCAGTTCCACCAGAGCAAATATATCTTGACCCTTTATTGCTGAAGCTGATAGTTGATATAGACTCTGAAGGCTTATAGATTTAAGAACAATTATGAGATGATAAAACATCAAGTATGTATTTAATGTCAAACACTAAAGCATCATACAGTAAACCATCAACTATCATGTAGAAGACAATAGCATCCACAAACCAGCTTTAACTAGTCTTGAAAGTTTAGCCAGAAAGTCAATTAATTCTCTGAACCCCCCAATCACATGTCTCAACTCTACTGATTCATTAAAGTAGTATTAGCACATCTTTGATGGAAGCTCCTCGGCGTCCGTACTAAATTCAGGCTATGCAAACAGAATTGGGATATAGGCTCGCGTGATTTATATTGGCTTCCACAGGCAAATAATCTTTAAATTGGATTCACACTCTTGTTGTTAAACATCAAATTACCCTATCACAATAATATATTTCTACTACCATCTCACTTTTTCGAAGGAATATAACTTACTGCAGGAATAAATAGACAACACAACAGCAAATGCATATTGTTGCATTCAGGAGGCATTGCTTTACTTTCTTATGTATGGAGTCGAGAAAATTTAACAATAAAGTAAACCCAAAACAAAAAACAAAACCAAAAAAAAAAAAAAAAAACACTATTAGTTTAGAAATGTACCTCGACAATTTCGCCTCTGGCATTTTTGGCAGGCACCATCCACAAGCTTTGCCCGTTTTTCCTCCATAATGATATTTTTCCATCTTCGCCGGCGCTAGCCAACACTAAATCTGACGAATGGGAAAATTGAGGGGGGGGGGGAGGTATTACTGAGGGAACAAGCTAATATAAAGTAAGAAGAAGTCCATAAAACTGAACTAAAACCACAAGTAGATCTATGCAAATATGAAGTGAAAATGCACTTACTATTGTGATTCCACTTGACAGAATTCACACGCAAGCCTGGAGATGGAGAGTAGGTAAGAACACAGGGGTTTTGAGGCTCAACCGAGATGTCGAAAAGCTTCACGGTGTCTCCGCCGCTGGCCGCCAGCAACAACTTCCCCGATTCGAGCAAATTCATAATTCAATTACACTGGGTGAGGTAACTGAAGGAAAATTTGGGGAGATTAGCAGATTGGTGAAACTGATAGTTTTTTGCTGCTTTTCTTTTGTGTAGAGAAAGGAAGTTGGGATGGAAAAATTCAAAAAATGATTTGGGCTAAAACGAGGGCGCCTTTAATATTAAAAATTGTTACTCTTTTTAGTACAAACTAGTATTGTTGTGATACATTCACAAACAAAAATTAAATTTATTTTAAATGGATTGATAATATTTTGAACTTAATTTCAATTTTATCGGGTTTTGATCTAAATAGATCGTTGTTATAATAATCAAATTATATATTTAAATTTGAAATTTTAATCAAATGCATATATTAATTTTTTCAAATATAAAATTATACTCTCTCCTATTCACAATAAATGTTATTTTATAAATTTTTACATATATTAAGAAATAAATTAATTGTTTATTCTATCCTGAATTAATGG
Source organism: Caryopteris x clandonensis (assembly GCA_028749325.2). Taxonomy (NCBI): domain Eukaryota; kingdom Viridiplantae; phylum Streptophyta; class Magnoliopsida; order Lamiales; family Lamiaceae; genus Caryopteris; species Caryopteris x clandonensis. The sequence goes on along the minus strand of JAPYKT020000027.1, from coordinate 1,663,195 downwards.
AGAAGAAATATTAATGATTAGTTGTAAAAAGATATATTATCAGTATATTTACAAGGAAAGTTAAGGGTAAATTAGAAAAATAACATTAATTCCCACATTAAAAATTGTAAAATGTCACTTATTTTGCAAAAAAATAAAACTATTAAAACGACACTTATTGTGAATAAAAAAGAATATTACCTTTAAAATTTTGCATTTTATAACTTTTGCAACACTATAAGAAATTTAAATATTCAAACATTAAAGTGATGAAATTGTATTTGATGGTCAATTATGGTTTAAAGTTCCTCCACATTGCAATATTTAAACTTAGAGTGGGTCTCTTGTGAAACGATTGCACGTGTGGCACAATTTAAGGTATTACTTGTGTAACTATAAAGTATTACTTGTTTAACTATAAAGTATCACTATTTTTTAATGTATTTAATCATTAGTAATACACTTTAAAAAATAGTGATACTTTTTAATCAAACAAGTAATATTTTATAGTTAAACAAATAATATCTTACATCGTGTCACATGAGTTTTTACGTTAAACTTATATTTTTGTATTTTATTTAAAATTTAAATTTAAATGTTGCTGTTTATAATTTTCTAGTAATTGAAATTAAATTCTAATTTCTTTACGAAAAAATTATGCTCTACGAAATTATTCAAAATCTTGTATTTTTTTTGTTTAAATAATAGCAAAGAGAACAAGAAAAACAAAAATGATCGGAAACAATCGATTTGCAGCCCTTTTATTATCCCTAATTCTAAAATTGATTTATACTCCATACACAAATTTTGTTTACTCATAAACTAATATGATCAAGGTCAAAACATCAAACTAAGCCTCTCAATTGTTTTTTATACAAAATTAAAGGTATATTTCTTTTGGGACTGTATATAAGGAGATAAAAAGTGAATCTTGAAATTCTAGAATTTGAAATTAATTTTTTTTTCTTGCTTGTACTAAAAAGTTGCAGTAGGTGTCGAAATATAAATTAGGCCCAAAATAGTAAATAAGGCCCTATTTTATTGGGCCCATAAGGCCTAATTCTATTAAGTGATAAATTAGTAAAAATAGGCCCATAAGGGTTTCCTATGGGCCCTTCAAATGGGTCACAACAAAATCAATCAAACGAGACTTAGGCCCATTATAGATGGAGGGTAATCATCAAATCTTAAAGTGTCATAAACATGGGCCACTTATTTTATGTATATTTTTATTATCTGCGGGCCGAATATATTAAAGGGTAGAATTTTTATTTTCTGGAGTTGCCCGGATCCGATCCAATTCCATGAAAATGGACAACAGTGTCATTATAAATAATATTTTGTTTGTACAATGCACAAATATAATATATATGTATATATTATTTTAACAAAAATTAAGATATTATAAATAAAATTAAACAATTCAACTTTTATTTTTAAAAAGGTCATATTTTGTTAAAATAATGTATATTTTGTATGGTTTATATACAAAATGATTAATTCTTATTTAAAAACAAATAGTTGAATCAATTATAATTATTTAAACCTACACACAATTCATCAAAATATTAAGGTAAAGTAATAAATAAACTCACGCATGCTCTGCACAGTTTTGTAAAAATTTTAAAATATAAATATAAATATTTATAGAATGATTATATAATGCAAAACAACATAAATTTAAGAGAAAATTTGTAAAAAAAATTGAAAAATATCAATGTAAAATGTAAGAATACAAAAATTCTTCTTTGAGTATTTATAATATTTTATGTTAATCAGGAGTGTAAGTGTAGCTCATGATTATCTGTTAATAATGAAGCGTTAGTTAGTGCAGTTAGTTAGTTAGTTAGCTTGTGGTAGAAGTTCATGTCTTTGATAAGTTGGTTAGCTGCATTTTCAACTAATTAGAGGGGAAGGGGTGAATAAATTCAGCGGATTCATTAATCCATAAGACGAAGAGAGAAGTGAAGAGTGAAGAGCAAATCGAGAGAGAGAGAAGTGAAGTTCAGTTTTTGGGTTGTGAATCTTGAGTGTTCATATCCAGTTAGATTCGTGAGAAATGTCCATCATGATTGAGTGAAGTGTTTACTCTTGTAATCTGTATTGTTTCTTGAGTAATAAGAAGTGATCTCTCGTTTTGCAGTGGATGTAGATCTATAAATAGATCGAACCACTTAAGATTGGTGTTGTGTTTTCTTTTAAGTTTACATTTTTTTATCTCGTTCTTGATTGATTGCTTCTGCAAATTATTGCTCGAATCTGACATTTTAAATATAATTAAAAAAAATTATGCAATATTAAATTAAATTATATATATATATTTTGTATTTAATATATTTTGTTGAGACGAAGAGAGTAGTAGTCTATACTCGTGTAAATGAGCATTAAGGAACAAAATGAATAAATAATTAGCCTTTCCTGTTTCATTCTTTTGATGTTGGATCAACAAATGGGCGCTTAAAATAAGAAAAGATAATATTCCTTTATTTAATTAATGGAATAATGTTATGCTGACAACTATAAAGTTGTATTCTAACACACAATTCATTCAACTTTTTCTGACCACATTTTGCTGGAGATACTTCAAATTTAAAATAAATAAATATATATAAAATAATAAATAAATAAATAAAAGGGAAGTCGTAAAGCTGAATGAAGGCACTTGTTCAAGTGTCAACTCCCACTGCTGTTTTTGAGCTACCCCTATTCGATTCCATTCATAAACTCTACTTCCCTATTTCATTGAAAAGGGTTAAGTTTCGAATATTATTTTTAAGTGTTTATTGAATTGGATTTTTTTATCATATATTTATATTTATTTATACATATATTTGTATGGATGTATATATATGTGTTGAAAAATATTCGATTTATCATTGAATGTAAATTTACAATAATATTTTTTTTACATAATACTCGATGAGATCAGTTTGCTATCGATTAGTTGTTTGATCGATGAAATCGATTTAATGGATGGTGAGATTAGTTTCATTAAATTTTGATTAGGTTGGTTTTATTTTAAAAAAATAATAGCTTAATTGTTCAATCATGATTTCATTAAATTTTAAATGTAAGATATCCTTAGAAGTATTCAAAATTTGAAAGTTATATTTATATGATTTTAGAAGATTTTTAGTTTAAACTTCCTTTTTTTTTCTTCCAAAAATAGTTTGATCCGTTAAATTAATTGTGTTAAGAGGATACCGTTTCACCAATTTGAAATAATTAATTTTTTTTATTTAGTATTTTCTATATTGTTAATGTTAGGACGATTAAAGTTAATAAATTAATCCAACTCGATGGGTCATAAACAACCTCGACTAATTCGATGTTTGAGTGGGTTGAACTGTAAATTTTAAGGCTCACAATACAATTGAATCATAGAGATTCGTAAGGGAGATTTTTGTTTACTTTGAAAATAAAAATAAAAATTATATTTCACATATATTAATACATAGCAAAAAAGTTAAATGGATGGTCCAACGAGTTGTGCGAGCTACGGGACAGTGCAAAAGAAATTACTATTTTAGAGAAGTTGAGCAAGAATGAACTCACTTCACGCCAACTCAATTTTTTATGACGGGAAGCTTGAATTGTCAGCTCTACTTATATGATAATTTATTACATTAAAAATAGAATATTAAAATCGAACATGGTATAATTATATAATATAAAGATAAGGCTATTTGCACTATTTTAGCATTAACGACTATAACCACTTCTTGTAACTTCTTCAATTTTTAACAATTTATTTAACAAAGGTGTACAAAAGTATGACCTATGATATATTCTTAGATCAAATGTAACAGCAATTTAGAGCTTCCATTGACTTTTTTGGAGCTCAGATTCTAAATTAAACTAGATTAGCACCTAATGGTCAAAGTTGTAAAATATTATGACGTCATTATTCTAATTTGAGATATCTTTAATTTGTTATATTATGTACGTGGCACCTACAATAATTATTATATAAATATAATATAATATACTATATAATTTTTTTAGAAAATGAAGAATCATATTTGGTTCAAACTTAGATATTAATTAATTTTAATAATATCTTTATATTATAATATTTGTAAGTTATATATAAATAAAAATGAATTTCTTGTACATTGGTGTATGTGCACCTACTTAGATTATTATTTATTTAACAAAAATTATTAGTTAAAAAATATTACTACTTTCTTAAGATAATAAATAAGTAGTAATACTTTTCAAGTAAATAAGTAATACCATACATTGGGTTGCACGAAACATATGATACAGATATGAATTTATAGTTTTTAAGAAGTTATATATTTATTAAATTAATAAAATAAAATTGTACTCTTATCGAATATAACCTTTGATCGAACATAAAAATATATGATTTTACAAATATGTTGATGGTGGGGTTTTAAGCTAACTAAATAGGGTTAAAGGGGGAGACATAATCTTGGATTTGATGAAATGAAGCATCCCCCTTTTGTCTTCCTTCTTTAACAATTGACATTGCTAATCGAATATGTAATTGTTTATTAATGTAATGGTAATGGGGCCATTTCTTAACTTTTTGATGCTTCGAATATGAAGTGCAATTAAAAGTGCACTTTGTACTTTAATTCCACTCGCATCCCGTTTTCTACTTGTACAATATTGCACCGTGCGCTGTACGCTTTATAATATACAAATATTTATAAATTTGAGAGTTATCTACTATTTTAGATTATAAATAAATTTTAAATATATACTCACGTTACTAAATTCAAATATCTTTTCTTTTTAATTTTTTGAAGCTGTAGAACTTTTAAAGTGTTTTTTTCTACATTATCCTTAGAAGTATATGATGATTTTGTGTATGCATGTCCGATAAAAAATAAGATATACGTAATATTATAAATTAAGTGCAATATATATTTTGTGTATTCTTTTATTATATATTTTCACACGTACATATGAAAACGTAGGATTATATATTGAAAACGGCAAACATGAACTTGTAAGTTAGAAGTTAGTTCAAAGTTGTAATGCAAGGTAACGTGAAAGAGATCAAAGTGTGAATCGATTTAGCCGCCATTGTTTATGATTAGGCGATGAAAATCTCCACGAGTTTTAAGTTTCTTATTTAGCGGATCATGTTTCTTGACATTGACACGCTTCTTTTTTTGTTCTTTTTTCATTTCATTTGAAGTTCCTTTGAGAAGCCATCAAGATTTGAAAGACAGACAGACCAAAATATTCTGAGATGGGAGAATTGTCTGCGTTTTTCTTTCTCCTCTCAAGTTTCCCTACAGTGTTGTTCACTCTAAAAACTCCATGAATTCTCAGCCGTCCAACCAGCAGCCTTCAGCTTTTGCCTTTCCAGTTTCCCCCATTACCATCCCTCTCGCCAGATTCTCACCCTATACACTTTCTTGATCTCTTTCCCAAGCCAAGAATCTCTTCTCTCTCAGATATTCCTTCTTTTTCCCCTCCTTTTCTCTCTCTCTCAGAACTTAGCTTTATCAATGATGCCATTGTTCTCTTCTTCCTTTCTCCCTCCTGTTCCATCCTCCTCATCATCCGTGTTAGTCCTTTTCACCGTTTCAGACCCTCCTTTTCGACTTCTTCGAGAACCCGGAAAACCTTCTTCTATACATTCCGCGTTGGTCCCATGTCTTCTTCAAATGTCAACCACCTTTCTCACCCCTGCATTTATGGTATGCTTTCGTGACTTGTTTCACTTAAAAGACGTACTGTTTTGGAATTTTAGTTGATGCCCGCATCATGATTTTGGCTGTGTATGCAGTTTCTTGGGTAAAGATTGTTTTCGTTTTGGAGTTTAAGTGATGCCCCTTTGCAATTTTTGGGGTTTATTCCTAGTTGTGTAATAATGATGCCTTTTTGACTTGTAACTTGATGTCTCTTATGCTGTCGTGATCATTCTCAATTAGGAGATTACTTGTTTTTCCTATCTAACTTGATAGTTATCTATAAATATGTGATGGGATGAAATCTTTGCATTCAAGTGGTCAGTTGCGTGATTGCGTGTATGAATCTGTGTTTTCTATATTCCATTTCTGTTGGTGATCATAGGATTATATGATATTGTTACATGTAGAAAGATTGAATGATTCGTATATGAGTTAGATATAGAAGACAAATTCAGGGGGTGTAAGCAGGGCATGTTTTTTCTTCATACGCAGAGAGAAAGTCAAGGTTTATGAAATGGCTAAGTAAGTTCTTCAAGAGTGGGACCAGTAGCAGGGAAGTTTCAACAGGGGGGCAGCAACCTCAGTTCATCGGAGACGAAAACATGGCATGGCGTGCTCCATATAGATCCGTGGTATTGATATCTGATCCATTCTTATATTATGTTTTCCTTGGAAATGACAAGAATACTTATCTACTTGTTCTTGGAATAAAGTTCAGGTTCTATAGCATATTTCGTGTGGTTTTTTCTTTGGTCATGTGCATGCACCTCTTATGACCAAAATAAAAAGAAAACTACCTTAGCTAGAACTAGTGATGCATTGATATAGATATGATACGAGCACTATATGACGTGCTATCATTGCGATTTTTAGGCAATGAAACAACTACGACAAAGTTGGCAGTAAATGGCTAATTTTTAATTGGATCGACATTGCAACCTCTCACAACTGGCTCACCAGCTTATTATAAATGTTCAATTAATTAAGTAAATCTCGAACTGAACTTTAGAAACAAGGATCTTCAAGAAATCAACACTAGAAATAATGTGTGTATGCATAATGCTTCTATCAATGGGTTTGGGATGGGATATATCAATGTGTATATTCATCTTGGTAGCATAATGTTGCCTTCTTTTCCGAAATAAACACTGCCACCAGTTGTGGAGACGAAGACCAGTTACAAGATCAAACTTCTGTATTTTACGGTCATGATTCTTGAAAGTTTTCTGTCAATACCATACAAAGTTATCATCATGGTTAATATAATTCATATATGAAATGCTCTGTTTTAGCATTGAAGAGGCTCTTCACAGGTTCTGGATATATCCGCTTTCGCTTTTAAGCTTTCGATAGTCTCACAATATGCACTATGTGACTATATTAAGAAGAACAGGAAAGTTAAGCATCATAAGCTAAGCTATAGTATTCCATACATACTTTAATTTCTAGAATTTATTGTTCATTTGCAGGATGACCGCTCTCGAGCCAATAAAGAAAAAGAGGAACTAGATCGTGCAATTGCACTCTCTCTGGCTGAAGATTTAAAGAGACCAAATGGTACTTCAAACTCTGTTTTCCTCTAAAGTATCTCCATGGCCTGACTATTCTTTAAGGACTAGTTGAGGCTGAAACTGTGCTTCTGCAGGATATAGATGGCAAACGGACATTGATGAAGATCTAGCAAGGTCACGTCAGAGATGGCGAACTGACATTGATGAAGATCTAGCAAGATCGCGTCATGGTAGTTTCAATTCAGCACCATACCCTTCATATGCCCCTAGAGAATACCATCCAAGAGGATACAGGTATTTTAATTTTGATAATTGTTATGCTCAAATTATGTGAATCTCAAATTATGTGAATTTATTGAGTCACTGATAAATTTACATTCAGGGCTCTGACATGTTTCTAAAGTGTGGATGTTTGACTTTACAAAAAAATCCTAATTAAATCTTCTGCATTTAAAAAATATCAGTTTGCACATATGCTACCGATGCAAATCTTGTGCGGTTTTTAACAGTAATAGTACTGATCTGTGTTATACCTGTGAATTCCAGAACGTGTGCTGGTTGTAAACGTGAAATTGGATATGGAAATTATCTGGGATGCATGGGAGCTTTTTACCATCCACAATGCTTTCGTTGTCATGCATGTGGTAACCCTATTACTGAACACGAGGTTTGTATATTTTTTCTTTTTTGGCAATCGTCATTTCAAATGTTAAATGATTTCATCACATCAAGTTCTTATTCATTTTCATTTTTGATTCAAGTTCTCTTTGTCAGGGAGAGATACGTACCACAAAACCTGCTTCAAAGAGCTCACTCATCCGAAATGTGAAGTCTGTCATCAATTTGTAAGCGCCCTCAGTTTTTCTGCGTGTAGGAAAATTTGACATTTCACAGGAGTGATCTTCCAGCAAATTCAATTTACTTCTGTTGGTTACTTGCAGATCCCAACAAATGAAGTTGGTTTGATCGAGTACAGATGCCACCCGTTTTGGTCACAGAAGTACTGTCCGTCCCATGAGCACGACAATACAGCTCGCTGTTGTAGTTGTGAGCGTTTGGAGGTAAGAAACTTTTTAGAAGCTTCTGTTAATCTCTCAATAAAACTCTAGCACTAAATTTTTTTATGAAATTGTTGATTAACTAATTATTCTTTTTTGTTTCTTGGTTTTTCAAGTCAAGGAATACTAAATACATATCCCTGGGAGACGGACGGAGTTTGTGCTTAGAGTGCATGGAATCAGCTATCATGGACACTGGTGATTGTCAACCTCTGTACCACGCCATTAGAGACTACTATGAAGGAATGAATATGAAAATCACTCAGCAAATACCAATGCTTCTGGTCGAAAGACAAGCCCTTAACGAGGCTATTGAAACGGAGAAACATGTAATTTTATCCCTCTATTTGCTCTTTACGTTCCTGACTAAAAAAATAAAAAATTATTGAACCATAATCTTTTTGCAGGGGTACCATCACATGCCTGAAACACGAGGCTTGTGCCTCTCTGAAGAGCAGACTGTTACAAGTGTAAGATCTTCGGTATCTCTTTTACAATTTAAGATATCATCGATAGAAGTAACTGAAAAAAGGATCACTATACTAAGGCTTTGCCTCAACTTACATCCAGATACTGAGGAAGCCAAGAATGGAGCACCACGGCCTACGAATCAGGACACAACCACAGAAGCTAACTCGGAAGTGTGAGGTTACGGCAATTCTTGTATTGTATGGCCTTCCAAGGTACCCTTGATATGCATTTGTAATATTAATATGTATGATATACGAAGGCTTGTCATAAGTGATTTTAGAGAATCCAGCTTAATACAAAACTTGAAATTCATCACATTGCATATGTTGAATGATTCTTGATGCAGGTTACTGACTGGAGCAATACTTGCACATGAGCTGATGCATGGATGGTTACGTCTCAACGGTAATATTGGGTTCATCATATAGTGTTTTCCCGATGCATACATATAAAACTGGAAAAGCTATATTATACATTCATCTTGATAAATTTAATGCAGACTTCCGAAATCTGAGGCCCGAGGTAGAGGAAGGTATCTGTCAAGTTCTCTCTCACATGTGGCTCGAATCAGAGGTGCTACCCACATCCAGAAACACATCATCTGCATCTACATCAACATCATCATCAAGATGGTCCTACGGATCCACTTCGTCATCATCATCGTGGCCATCCTCAAAGAAAGGCGGTAAATCGAGCGTTGAGAATAAGCTGGGGGAGTTTTTCATGCACCAGATCGCCCACGACGCATCCCCAGCTTATGGTGGAGGTTACAGATCCGCGATGGCAGCTGTGAACAAGTTCGGTCTACGCTCTACATTGGACCACATTCGCTATACGGGGACTTTTCCCGAGTAATTCTTGAGTGGATTTTGAAAAAAAAAAAAAAAAAAAAAGAACAAGGGAGTGTTCTGAAGACTTTGAGTCCAGCTATGGTTTCTGGGTGTTGAAGATCAAGAAGAACTCCTCAAGGGGATTGATATTGTTTAGAAGAAGGAAGGCATGAAATTCTGATTTTCTATTATGGAGTCTGTTTTAGAGGCAAATAAGAATAGTTGGGATTATGAACTCATTTGTGTGAAGAAAGATGGAACTTTCCAGCAAGTTCCAACACAAGGAAAGCATGAAGAAAAGTGAATTCTTATTTTCAGTTTTCAGCTCTTGTATTTTTAATTTTTTTAATTGTTTAGGGTTTTTGGTTTGGGCAATGAAATAGCTATTTTCAAAATTATACAAAACAAATTTAAAGTAAATGATTAAAACTGCCTACTCTTTTTTTTTTTTTTGGGGAACACTAGGCTAACTATATATATATATATATATAATATAGTTAACAATACTAAAAGAATAAAAGAAGGGTTTAAAATGAATATTATAAAAAATATTAAATAAAAAAATTACTAAAACTATTTAAAATCTTCTAGCGAATCTTATTTTATAAAGATTTGGTCATTTTTCCCCCCTAAAATTATAACATACACATATAAGATTGAGGAATTTATTATAACTTATTATGTACTTCATAATTTTAAATTAAGTTCAAGAAAAATATTAATTATTATTATTATATTATTAAAGAAATTTTATTAGTTAAAGAATAGACTAAAACTTTTACTTTCCAATTTTATTTAGCGATCCTTTTTCTGGACGACCTTGATTATCTTTGACTCATTTCAATCATGTTTTATTTTCAGAAGTGATCTTTTATCTCGATGACGTGATAATCTTTACTCATTTCAATCATTTTGATATTATCTTACCTGGTTCCAATCCACCTAGATTTAAATCAGAATTTTAAACCAAAAATTCAAAAGTCATGCCTTATATTCGTTCATTTGACATATTCAACCATATTTTCAAAAGTGATTTTTTATCTTGATGACGTAATAGTCTTTACTCATTTCAACCATTTTGATATTATCTTACCTGTTTCGAATCTACCTAGATTTAAACCAGAATTTCAAACCAAAAATTCAAAAATCATGCATTTTATTCGTCCATTTGACATATTCAATCATATATAACTAATTGTGAAATTAAAATTCACTTTTTTACTTTAATGCATTGACTTATGAAATACGAATTACTGTTTGGACAAAAAAGTATTTCCAAAACATAGTCCATTATTTAAATTTTGAAACAATGAAGGAACTATAGGTAGGGTCCTTGCAAATGACAATGTTAGATACACTTGAATTGTACTCAAATGGTATATTTCTCTACTCGTATCTATACATAAACAATGCTGGCAGCAACCATACCAACAATAACCAAAATTTATCATCCTACCCCACTGAAGACAAAGGGAACATATTGAAATTTCTTTTCTTCTATTAGTAAGATTCCTTGTCAGCATTCTGGGATGTCTGAGAGAACCTGCTTCACCTTTTCGTATGTCATGAAGACAATGCCCACACTTGGGACGACCTTGTAATATTCAGGCAGAATCCCTCTATATAGACCACGCCAACCTTCTGTTCTGACTATATGTCTCAGCGTGCCAAAAAGACCCGTTTTGTAAACACGAGCTCTGCCACCTGCTCCTTCCAATTGCATTCTCCGCCTCACTAGATCTAGAGGATACGCTACTGCACAAACATTAAAAACTGGAGTTACACCAATAGCTTGACTCACTTGCATGTTTCATCAGGAGAGATTATGAACATGAGAGCAAAATGGTAAAACGGACATCTAACTAGCACTGTAGAATGGTAATACATGGAATCAGGAGTGCCGTACCATATTCAACGAGCATAAGAGAAAGTAGAGTGTTATGATTGCTCAATATCAAGTGATCTGTTTATTTCATTCAAATTGAAATTCAAGAATAAAATTGCAGTAGAGGCAAAAACCAATAGTAGCAGAAACTGAATGTTAGATGTCTATCCACAATATCATTCAGCAGTAAATCAAATATGCATTCGCTAAACACAAGGCAAAAATACATATCAGATGGCATAATGGAAGGCACAAAGATGCAGATGTGCAATAGTTGGACTTGGTTAACTGTGGCACCCTTTCATGTTTTTCTTTCCTGGATCTTGATAAGACCCCCCACAGCCCACCTTCACCCCCTTTTTTCTTGTTCCTTTTTTTTTCTCCCTCTCTCTCTCTCTCTCCCCTCATTGCATTCCCTCTTCTTTGTTCATTATTTTGATCTATAGTTCGAGCGTAAGGATGTAATAAGTTTTGACTCATTTTCATAGCTATATGAAATCAGCCGAAACTTTACTCACAGATACACCACTGAACTATAAACACGTAGTAATTGGCAGAGGCTGACTGAGAAGCATACCTCAGAGAGGACACAACTCTCACAAATTTGGTAACTGAAAAACTTGGCTCACCTGAAAAATGGGAGCCAAACTGCATATCTGGAGACCCAAGTTATCCACAAATGTAAACCTTTTCCAACATATCTTCATAAAAATCATAAAGCTTATTCGCAAAGAACAATCAAGAAGAACACATTTTTTAACTTCTTACAAAAATACTCATATTGCCAGATTAACATCTCTGGACCTCAAGCTCTAGGGTCAATCTGATTAGATACTTATACAAAAGCCTGCATCCTCAATCTGCTTCTCTGCATCAAAAGCATTGAAGACAGCCACAGGCATTCAGATCCTCATTATTTTTATATTCTATATTAAACACTAATGAGATACAACAGAAATGATGGTACATTACAGTTCCCCACTTGCATGTTTAGTAACTTTGGTTATATGTGGTGAATGTTAAACGGAATGAGTGGGCATAATAATTAAAAAAAAAAAAAAAAAAAAGAATCACAAAAATTAGCACTTCGGCCAGATACTGTTTTTTAACCCACAATGATCAGGTAGGTTTCTCAAAAAGGTGAAAGGAACACACCATCATTATAAAGATCAGAAACACTAGAAGAAACACAACAGAGCATGCAAGAAGGAAGAATGGGGAGGGCCACTGATAACAATGTGGTCATAAACTCGAACAAGAAATATGCGAACTTAAAAGATCGTGATTTCAATGATTGGAAATCTGGAAATCTAGATACAGCGTTTAAAATTTAGATGGGAAAATATTTAATCAGTTGACTCACCGGTTGATGATGCAATCCCTGATAGACTCCCGCACGCAAGGCTGACTAGAACGGTTGAATCTTCAGGTCTGAAGTCAAGTAAAAAAACACGTACACATTTGATTAACAAATGAGTACGTTCATTAAATTTCACTTGAAAATAGTATTTCCAAGCCAAATAACAAGATTATTCAATGGAACCTCACCTATGAAACTGCCAATAAGATCTTGCAGTATCATACACTGAAAAACTGATAGCTAAATTTGGGCCGACACCCTGCATTAGCCCTCCATATCAGTTAGCAAACAATTGAAGTTAAAATCATCAAACATCAAAAGTGAAATCATACCAATAAAGTTGCACCAAGTCCTTTATAAAGGCCACAAAACCCTTCTTCCTTGCTGATGGTGCGCAAGGCATGACTTATTCCTCTGTAATAGATCACATTTCGCTGCATACAGAGAAAATTCAAAGCGACTATCAAGACAATTGTCAACTACGATAGTGTCTGCATGCAAGCAAAGTATAAAATGCTTGGTAACGTAGAGAAGAAAATTAAGAGAACTAGGGATCTAGCAGCTCTCTAAAGGTGCAACTGCAAAGGATGACAAAGGAGCCAGTAATGCTTATAAAAGTTTTCATCTTTGCATAACAAAATCTAATTCCACTGATTTTTATTAGCATTCTTGGTCCTTCTGTCCTTCCTCAGAATCTACTTTACATGTCTTATAATTAGCCACATGTACTATCCAACACATTCCTCCTGTACCCAAGCCCGAGCAAATCTAAAGTGGAAACCAGCAGAGGGTCCCAAGTAAGTAATCATGTCAATTAGGTGCTGATCAAGTAATAACTATTTTCCACAAAGAAATTGCTCAAAAGGAGAAGTTAATTAAGATAATCCCTTGCGCAGGGTCCATGCTAATCTGTTCTATGTCATTCCAGTTTCATGTTATCACTAGTTCTTGACCCCATGCAGATCAAGCACAAAAGAGCAAGGTTTCTTGCAAGATATAAAACAAATAAGAGCCTATCCACTCCACTGATTGAAGAGTGGGAAAATAAGTACTTCAGGAGCCAGAGGGAGTGACGTATGGAACTAGGTTCACTTGTTAGCTCCTAGACTACTTTCCTGCTGCAATCCCATCTCCCAAGCTCTACGAACCCTTTTCCACTAGACTTCCCAAATTCCAATCCAAGGTGAATAGAACTTATAAACAACAAAAGAGAAAAGAGAATATCACGAGAAAGGCTCAAGTATGTTGATACTTGGTCAGTATTTCCATGAGAAAAAGCATAATAAACTATGAAAGCCATAATCATAATATTTTTGCTCCTAAAATGCAAAAAGAATCAACTTGTTATATCAGCAGCAATCTTACTGTATTGATGAATTGATACAGAATTCAAAAAAAAAATATATATCATAATTAATGCAACATCCACTCAACATCACAAATAGCATGAAAAACCTTGATCCATTTATATACCTGAGCAGTAAGGCGTGTCCTCACGAGATCCAAGGGATATGTCACTGAAGCAGCAGTTACTCCAGCCAAACCGCCACCGATGAGTCGTATGCAAAGGTCTGTACTGATGTTCTCTCCTTGGTTTTCAACACCCAAAAAAACTTGTAACAGCTATAAAAAAATTGGAAAATAAATAGTCAATTACCACATCAAACAGAAGTCTTGATGCATGTAAAAGTTATGTATAACTAGTTCTTTACAGAACAATTGTACCAACATTCTTGTAGCGTTCAAATGCATAGAAGCTAATGGAAGAATAGGGAAGACGATGGGCGATCGTAACCAAATTTCCCTTCCAAAATGCCCTCACTCCTTCTTCTCTAACAATTTTCGAGGCTTCACGCCATATACTAGCCTTTTCTAATGTAGAACCATCAGCATGCATTCCCTGTAGCTGAACAATTGTGGAAAAAAATTATTTTCATGATAATATACCCTGCAGCTATATGTAAATTTTTTCAAGATAACGCAGATAAAACATCATGTACCATAACAAAGGCATCTTTTCAATACGACATTATTACAACATCATTTAACTAATCCAAAAAAAGTGAAAAATAAGCAGAGATATGAAATTAATGTTTATTAGCGTCCAATTCAAAAGCTCAACATCAAGATAGCAAATGACGATATAATTAGTAATGAACCATAGATGCTTTATCATTCCAAGGACCGGTAGGCATCCATGTATTGTTCTTCCTTTGATATGCAGAATCGCAGTAATATATCCGGCGTATTTTCATCAACAGCCACTAAAAAATCAACTGATTACCCAATCAAATGAGAAAACCGGAAACGAATTCAAAGCAATGTTGTGTATTATATATGAAACTACTATATGGTCCATACAATCCTTCAAATACTTCACAATTTTGAAATTACTACATCGCCTTATGTTCAAGATATCCATTCATCTCTTAATTACAGAAAAGGGGGTAAAAAATAAGCTGTTTTTATGGGGCAACCAATTCACAAAAGACCACCACAAATTAATTCAGTAATCCTCTCGCGAAAAACAAAGAAGAAAGAAACCAATACACTGAAAAGTGGAACTTTTCTATGTTGCACAACTTAATCAAAGTTGAAAAACTAGTTAAGGAACAAAACAGGAAGAAAATCAAAACCTGGAATAGAATTGTGAGGCGGGCGAGAGGCGCCGTACAAGTCTTGCTAACGGCTCCGGCGAGACCACCGGCAAGAAGCTGCGACGCGCCTCCTATTTGCCTCTGCCGCCGCGGCTCCACCACCACGGACGGCGCCGTATTGAGGCCCCCTCCTTCGACCACCACTCCGACTCTCGCTTCCGTCTGCATTACAGCAACCGCCAATAAAATTAAAACCCCAGCAAAAAAGTGCGAAACCGAAGCGGAAATCTGGTAGAAAATCCAACAGAAAAGGTAATCTGCGACTGCGTATCTGGTGGGCAGTTTTCATAAACAGCTCATAGTTTTATTTCTCAAAGCTATGCTGTTGGCGTGTACGGAGGAGCATGTGTTAAAACGAGTTGGATAACGACGTTTACACTTACAACAACCGTAATTGGGAACTTCCCATATTCCTACCAAACCGACCTTAGGGTCAATTCTGTTACTAAAACCACTGTAATTGGGAATTCTATGCTTCTTAATTACTAATCTGACTCAAAAAAATTAAAAATAAAACAAAATTACTAATCTGACCTTGGATTATTCGAAGGTAATATTCCAGTTCGTACAAGCATATTACTTCCTAGAAACTAGAAATATTCCACTGCGTCGCATCTAAAATATTAATAAACTATTTTGTAATTTTATTTTTGACGAGATAATGAACGATTCTTTATGCACTCAGATTCATCAAATCTAAATAACTTTATTTTATATTATTATATTAGAAAAAATAATGTAAGTATTAACTAATTCATTGAATAATAATTACAAAATAATAGACTGTTGAATAGAAGATAGACTCGTTCCAAATATTATGTTGGAAGTACTCGTTTCTCATCGAGTGAATCCATTTCAATACAAACTTCGCCTAAATTTTGTAATAGAAGTTGTATAAGCTTTTTTTCTTTTTTCTTTTTTGATAAATTTTCTTCGTTCTCTGTATATAATGAACTAGGACGATTTTTAGTTAGAAAAGAAAGAGTAATGCATAAATTACTATTTTAAATTAGAGAACTTTGCAAGTCATCATATTAAATTGGTATTTCGTGTGATAAATATATAATTTTTTGTGTATACAAATGGATTGATCCAAACATTAAAAAATTAAAATCTCTAGATTTGATCTAAGGCGTCGCCCTCCAACGAGTTCACCTTGCACATGCTGAATATGACACTTTTTCGACAAAAATGATAGTTTTTAAATTTTGAAAAAATATGTCTTTTTTATGATAAAAGGATTACATTTGAAAATGTGGTTATTTGCTGTAAAATTAATATTATTCACCGGACTTTGGTGAGAATTCGTATTTATCAATATATAGAGTTTATATCATATATATATATATATACATGGAAATAATTGACTAAACTATTTACAACAACTTATTGAATTATCTATATATACAAGGAAAAAATTGACTAAGTTATTTACAACAAAGTAATAAGATTAAGATGTGATCTTATTGAATTATTCTTTCCCTATCAAAGCATGATTCTTGTAATTCTTTCTAATCTTTCCTAACAATTGCATTTAACTCATAACCAAAACCATAATACTTTTTATATATATAAAAAAGTAATACTTTTATGGTGAATAATTAATACTTTTTGAACAATAAAAATTTATTATTTTCTATCCAAAAAATAGTACTTTTTTATGAAAAAATATTGATCCACTACATGCATATGCAAAAAAAAAATTAAATTCTGTGCACACGACAAACGTTGGATCTACACATTTTTGTACGTACTCAGGTTGGATTGGTTAGGGTTCATGCGTTGTAGCTAATTTTTTTTCTTTTTTTTTGTTGTCCATAATTCAACTCATTGCATGTGAAGAAAATTTATGCATTTGATGTATATATAAATTTGTGTATGTTAACTCACATTAAATTGGTTATAATGTAGCTAGTATGAACATTCTATCTCTCATGTAACTAATTTTGTCCTCATACGATGTATCGCTTGTAATATATTAATATATATATTAATTAAATAAATTTAAACAAAAAGTCATGTTTTAAAAAGTACAAGTTTTTACTTTATCAATTTAATATAAATACAATTTTTTTTTAAAATTATGAAATTGCACTTATACAACTTCTTTTATTAGTTGCTTTGACTTGGTGAATTATATGTAACTTGTTTGTGAATAAATTTTTTTTTATGTTGATTAAAATATAATTTTTTTTACATAATAATATCTTTGAATTTTTTTTTTTAGGAGGGGATCAAAAGTTATAATATAACTTTTTAAAAAAAGTTAGTTTTAAAACAAAACCTTTTTCCAAAACGAATGAAGGTGTGTTACGTTAATATAATTATATACCAATATATTATTATATAAATTATGTGGGTATTATATGCATAGATTTCGCCTATAAAGTAATCTGAGATTGAGAAAGCATATTTTATTTTATAAATACAATAAGAAAAGTAGATTATAACATGCTGATTCACCAGGAGTCGCCACCTGTCTCTTGCGATGGAGCTTTTTAAATCCCATTAAGTGTTGTAATTTGTATATTTGGACACGACTTTGCACAACTGGTTGTGGATTGTGCCACAACCCAACCCGTTTTTGTTTACGAGGTTGTGGGTTGTGATTGTTCCATCCACAACTCTACCAATTCTACACCTATTTTTTCTCCCTCTTCTCTCATCATTTTCAAGAAAACTATTCAATATATATTTTTTCACCCAAAATTTTTATAACTTCTTTTATTTCAAATTCATTTAAAAAAAATTATATCATATTAATTCTCTTCTTAAGATCTTTATTTTGACATCCATTTAGCATATATATATATATATAATAATCCATCACCAACTATTAAATCCACAAATATTTAGCTCTCATAATATAATAATACAAACAAAACTCTACTGAACCTATTGATTTGACATATCAATAACAATCTACCTTATCACAATCCAAAACAAACACTACTTTTTATTATCATTTGATTGTGACACAATCTTACAACCCACAATTGGTTGTGCTACGGAGGCCTCCTGCCTAGTCCAAACATTTGGTGAGGTTTTATCATATTTTTAATTAAAAGCAGCCAAACACGATTACTTTGTTTTGGAATATAAGTATCCATAATATAATATTTAAAAAGTTTATATTCAAATAAATAACAAAAAATTATATTTGTATTAAAATGAAGTAGAATATGATTGAAAAGGTTGATGTCACATTAATAAAAAAACAAAATAAATGTAAAATAATAAAATCCCACATCATACATATTTAATAGGATTTGGATGAAGAAGGATGTGATCTAAGATAAATACTCGGTAAGAGATATACATGGAGATCTGTAATCCAAAGACAAACAACCTGTAAGAGAAATGCAATTGTCCCCTCATTAATTATTTAACATAACTATTTTTTCTTTAATTTCAGAAAACTGCATTTTAAAATGGGTCTGACTATAATATTAGCATTATGAGCTTAATTAATAAATAAATTTTGATTCTGAATATCTTTAGGACTCGTGACTTCACAGTATGATTGTTATTAATGTTCAAATTATGGCTTTGGATAAGGGCGTGTTTGGTGTGTGCACGCCTTCCAATATGTGGCTGCCTAGTGTCCGACAGATAGATGATACAAATCTTACTCAAAAACCACCCACACAAAAAAGAAAAAAAGAAAAAAACCAGCACATACCACATGTTAATTAATGGTAACCTTTTCTACATTTGCGGGCTCTTGCAGCCCGGCCCGTTTATGATTGGATTGATTGATGGTTGCCGGTTAAATTGGTCGGATATAATTTACTCCTCCTTTCATTAAAAAAAAAATAAAAAAAATCTTATTTTAATAATATAATTCTTTTTCATATTATACTTAAAAATTTCATTATCACAATAATATTATTAAAATTTCATTTATAACTAATTTTAACTTTTCAAATTGAACTCTTTATATATATATATATATATATATTTGGACATGATGTGGGGCCAAGGCACCTCAAATTAAAGAAAATAGAGTATTTTAATAATTTTAAATATATTGATAAAATTGTTAAGATATTATTTAACATGGATAAATACACCATTAATGCATAGAATTTGAGAATTTTGTACTCGGTCTCTGTCAAGTTTCAACTAAAGTATTGAAAAGTTGAAGCTAATTTTTTTTTAATCTTTACATTTTTATTTTATTTTTACATCTATTGTAAACTTGTGCTTGGTAGTATATATTTTTATCATTTCTTTTCATGTTTTTGTAATTAGGGTTCATCTTTTCCTTTTACGTACTAATCTTGAAATTTTTTAGGGTAAATTCTCCGTGTCAAAAGGTCATAATTTATTTTCTTCTACAAGTACCAAATAAAAATATTATTTATATTTTTATGTTATACTATCAATTGTTTGATTATTATTATGTGAATCTTTTGTATTTAAGCTATAGCTTTGCAACTTTTTTAATCGTAGATCTGTCATAGTAATTGTTTGACATTATTTAATTTGAATATTGATATGTAATTAACATAATATATTAGTTTTTTTACAATTGATTCTAATTTATAATTATATTTTCTACAAATAATGTATACATTATATGAAAGTAAAATATTACTTGTTTAATTAAAAAATATTATTTTTTTATTTAAAAAATATTACTACTGATTTGATATCTTATAAAAAATAATAATATTTTATAAATAAACAAGTAATACTGTAAATAAGGGATATAGTGCACGCCACAAAACATTAGTTCCACTCAAAACAAAAATACATTGATCCATAAACACAAGTAGTGTACCTGCGAAGATTAAATACTAAATTGGAAGCTTAATTATTGAGCTACATATTAAAAGTAAAAAAAAAAAAAATAATAATAATAAAATCATACAAAATATACAAAATTAAAAAAAAAATCAATTTTAGCATCTAGAGAAATAATCAATTCTCACTGCAAAAATAAAACTCTTTGATCAATTCCTGGAATGAACAACTACATAGAACAACAGGCGGATTTCTGGTTATAGTTGGCGGAGTCCCCGACCTTGATGGTGGTGCCGTGGCCGGGAAGGGGTGCGATGGCCTCCTGCGCCGCCAGCGCCTTCCGGCTGATGATCTGATAAATATCCAACAAAATCGTCTGAAACGCCTTCTCAACGTTGAGCGCCTCCAGGGCGGAGGTCTCCAGAAACGAGAGGCCTTCCTTCTCGGCGAAGAGCTGGGCGTCGTTCTCCGCCACCACGCGGAGGTGGTTTAGATCCGACTTATTCCCGGCGAGCATGATGACGATGTTGGAGTCGGCGTGGTCCCTCAGCTCCCTCAGCCACCGCTGCACGTTGTCGAAAGTCTGCCGCTTTGTCAGGTCGTAAACCACCAGTGCCCCCACCGCGCCGCGGTAGTAGGCGCTCGTGATGGCGCGGTACCGCTCCTGCCCCGCCGTGTCCCATATCTGCGCCTTCACTGTCTTACCCTCCACCTGCACCACATGTAGCTGTTGACTTGTGGAAAAGTCAAAATATATGTTTAAAAAAATCTAATATGTGGTTTACTAAAATATGTAAGGTTTGGGAAAAAGATACTAAGTTAATTTAATAATTGAAAATATTTAAAAACCATAATTAAATTTTAAGTTGACCAATAATTCAACTAAAATAAATAATATTTTATCTATTAATTTATTTTCTCAGTTTGACTAAAAGATATAATTATAAAATTAGCTCGATCTGATATGCAATCGGAGCTTTGAATTCAAAGTTAAGTCGAGTCTATTTGACGTAGCTTGTAATTGGCCAAAAAATAAAATGTAAATATAAACAATGAGTTATTTTGTGTTATTAATTTTCGGACAAAAAAAAACACAATCCAATCCAACCAAATTTTATGTCTTAGCTCGAGGAACTAAGGTCAAATCGAGTAGCTTGATTTACCATCTCTAACGAAGAATTATTTTTCTACTACTTAAAGTAATAACGGTAAAACAATCCTTTACAAATAATATTATGGATTAAGCTACCCTTTTATTACGCTTAATAATTTTCTTTTTCTTGCAATTAACGTGGATTACATGTACTACACATTAAATTCCACTCTTATTGCCTTTATTAATATTTCAAAAGCCCTTCTCTAGTTGTATATTCATTATAATTGTTTTCTACATTAACAAACCTTAAACAAAACAAATAGGCAAAGACCTCTGTGCTTTTCAAATGAAGCTCACCACCATTTTACGTAGGGGCAAACGAGATCACTTTTATTATAAATCGCGTATTTTATTTTGTATTTAATATTATTAATATAAAGAAAATTTATAAAATGCAATAAAATTAATACCTGAAGAGTTCTTGTTGCAAACTCAACACCAATGGTGGATTTGGACTCCAAACAAAACTCATTTCGAGTAAATCTCGACAAAATGTTGGATTTTCCAACACCCGAATCTCCAATCAAGACAATTTTAAATAAATAATCATACTCGTGATCCACCTTATACGCCATTGATTTATTCTTCCCTCTGCAAATCAAACAAATCTTAATCAAATCGAACCTAGATTCATCCTAAAAGAGATGTATATCTTATTAACACACAAATCTTAATCAAATCGAACCTAAATTCATCCTTAAAGAGATGTATATCTTACTAACACATATGATTAATTGTTCAATGACAATGCTTAATTCCTCCTGATGGTGATTCAGATGTGAATATTGTCATAATTAATGAAGGAGACAAGCATGATTAGGAGGAAATATAACTTACCACTAATCAACCAATTTTTGCAATGTTAACCATTGCCAATTCGAAAGACAGATTCTTGATTTGTCAGTGAGAGAGAGAGAGAGAAAATCCAAGTGCCCAACTGGAAAACCAATAATAAAAATATAAGTAAGAGAAACAAAAAAGTTTTCTTGTCAAGACAAACAGAATAACCGATATAACAGGAATTTAAACGGTCGTTCACAGGTTTTTCTTTGCTGGAACTAAGGCCTATATATGGTATAATTACCTTTGTATAATTGTAGAAATAGAATATGACAAGGAGAAAAAAGAAAAAGGAGTCAACTTAATTTTATTTACTTTCTTTTTAGGTAAATCCCCAAATTAAATGTTACACGCATATATAATTTCCCGAAAGAAAAGTAAAACCACTTAACCGTCACATCTAATGTTTTTGAAGTATTTCACGCTCAAAAGAAAGAGTAAGTCTTCCATGCATGTGATGCACGACTTGCATTTTAATGAGTGATCTCTTTAGATAATCGACAGTATTTTTTAGGTAAATATTAATACTATTAGAAAATTAATTGTAATAACAAGTAATATCTTTGTAGTGTAATAAGTAATTTTCCCTAATTAAACATATAATACTATAAAAGATTTGTCACGGTGCACCTAGATGCACAAAAGTTTGTGTGAAAGAAATTGAAAAAGATTTAAAGCGTTTTATCCTCTAAAAGAAATTGATCAAAATTCGTCTCTCCTATAGATTGAAGCTATATTTCTAAAAAAATCAAAATCGATAAAAATTCAAACAAACTTAAACGACAATATATTTATAACTGAGGGCACTTTGTCTTCACATAAATAACAATAATTTTCCAAAACTTACGAACATTGTTTCCGCCGGCTTTTGGACAGTTGCATCAGTTGGCGGGCTTAACAACATCCTACGTAGTCTGAAACCCAATTCTCCCTCTATAAATCCATCTCCTGATTACGAGCATGAAAACACACAAACATACATACATACCATAGTTCAAACTCTCGAGTTCAGCAACTTTGCATGGCGACAACTCGGTTTTCGCCTTCATGGAAAGCCGTTCTAGCAATCGCTCTATTTTCACTGGTCATAAACTGCAGAGGAAACGCTGCAAATGCCGATGATCAAAAGGCATGCATGCATATGCAATCATTCTTCTCTTTTAAATAATCTGCTATTGCATTTGATGTTATTTACATTCTACAGTATTTTTTGTATGCATGTTTTTATGACACAGCCGAGTTTATTTTGATTTGCAGGTGTACGTAGTTTATATGGGTGATCGTCCGAAGGGCGACTTCTCTGCAACGGCGCAGCACATGAGCATGCTGCAGGCAACTCTGGGAAGGTTGATAATGATATATAGTTGTACTCATTTATGTTTTTCAAACATGTAACTTCATAGAAAAGATGGAATTTAGAATAAAAAATGAGTTGATTGTTGTGCCTAATAGCTTCTTTGATATGTGATGAATCCAGCAAGAGGGCAATGGAGTCTTGGCTCTACAGCTACAAGAGAAGCTTCAATGGCTTTGTTGCTAAGTTGACTGAGGATGAAAAGAAGAAAATTGCTGGTACTTAAGTGGAATACATCTTGATTTTTCTTTACAGAAATGTAGATTGTTTTTCATTTCCTGAGTGGATTTATGTATCTCTAATGGATCGTTCAGGTTTGGAAGGAGTGGTCTCTGTGTTTCCAAGCACGAAAAAGCAATTGCATACAACGCGATCATGGGACTTCATGGGCTTTCCCACTAATGTTCAAAGATCACAGACAGAAAGCGATGTCATTGTCGGAATGCTGGACACTGGAATTTGGCCCGAATCCCAAAGCTTCAACGACAAAGGCTTTGGCCCGCCACCAAAAAAATGGAAGGGTAGCTGCCAGTCTTCATCTAACTTCACTTGCCACAAGTAAGCTTGAACAAGTCTTTCCAACACTTTTCTGTGTGAATATTCACTTCTTCCATCTTACAATGACCTCTATTTTTGCAGCAAAATTATAGGAGCAAAGTACTATCACAGTGAAGGACCTATTAGTCCTCCAGATTTTCCATCTCCAAGAGATTCCGAAGGACATGGAACGCACACTGCATCCACAGCAGCCGGTGGAGTCGTTTCTGGTGCAAATTTGTATGGCCTTGGGGCAGGAACAGCTCGTGGAGGAGTGCCTACTGCTCGTATCGCAGTCTACAAAATCTGCTGGTCGGACGGTTGCTCAGATGCAGACATTCTTGCTGCATTTGATGATGCAATTGCTGATGGAGTGGACATAATATCACTGTCAGTAGGAGGGTCCTTCCCAGTGGATTACTTTGACGATTCAATCGCCATTGGTGCATTCCACGCGATGAAAAACGGAGTTCTTACTTCAAATTCTGCTGGTAATTCCGGACCAGGCCCCGAATCCATCACCAATTTTTCACCTTGGTCTCTTTCGGTTGCAGCCAGTACCATAGATAGGAAATTCCTGACTCAGGTGCAGTTGGGAAATAGCAAATCTTATGAGGTGATCAGATATTTTCTATTTCTTGCTCTTACACCTTGCACTCTAACAATGCCTGGAACTTTTTACTGAATGTATATTACCTGCAGGGAGTGACAATAAACACATTTACCCTCAATGAGAGCAGTTACCCTTTAGTTTATGGAGGAAATGTACCCAACACTGCGGCAGGATTTAGCGGCGCCGATTCAAGGTATAAATGTGAAGAAGATTTCCAACAATTTACTGCATTGTTCTCAATGGAGTTGCAAAGCATTACCTAAACTATGTCAATGTATTAATGCAGGTTTTGTGATCCAGACTCATTGGATCCGAAATTAGTAAAGGACACCATTGTCCTTTGTGACGGGTTGAATGATGCAGAAGGAGTAATAGCAGTTGGTTCGGCCGGAACTATAATGCAGGACGATGGCTTCAAAGATTTCGCATTCTCGTTTCCGCTACCAGCCTCTTACCTCGGATTGGATGATGGTGGTGAAGTTTATAACTATATTAACACAACAAGGTCTAATTCACCATTCTCTCTTATTTCTCTTGCAAGATTGATAATTGATTTTTAACTTTGGATGTACAATAATATCGACTATGCAGCAATGCAAGAGCAACCATTCTCAAGAGTACCGAAGCCAATGAAACATCGGCTCCATTTGTGGTCTCCTTCTCTTCAAGGGGTCCAAATCCCGTTACAAGAGGCATTCTCAAGGTGAGCTTCACTTCATATCTTTTGATGCTGTAACCATTCCATTTCTTGATTTAAATCTTTAGTTTCTTTTTCCATTTTCGCCAGCCTGATCTTACTGCACCTGGAGTCAACATTCTTGCATCGTGGTCGGAGGCTACTACTGTGACGGGATCACCGGAAGATACACGAGTAGTACCATACAACATTATCTCAGGCACTTCCATGTCCTGCCCCCATGTTTCCGGTGCAGCTGCTTATGTTAAATCCTTTAATCCCACCTGGTCTCCTGCTGCCATCAAATCCGCTCTAATGACAACTGGTAATTTTCGTGTTGATTCTCAAACCAAATGTTTTTTTCATGTAATATTAATACATTTTTTATTCCCAGCTGCTACAATGAGTGTGGTAACCAACACAGACGCAGAATTCGCGTATGGTTCTGGCCACATAAATCCTGTTAAGGCCAAATCCCCTGGTTTGGTATACGACATTGAAGAAGCCGACTACGTGAAATTCCTGTGTGGCCAAGGTTACAGCAACAAGAACCTGCAACTTGTCACCGGAGACAACACAACTTGCACTGCAGCCAACAATGGCACAGTCTACGATCTTAACTATCCATCTTTCATAGTCTCCACTGTTCCCGGCATCTCTATCAGCACCGTCTTCCATCGGACAGTAACAAATGTGGGGTCCCCTTCGTCGACCTATAAGGCGGTTGTGACGGGGCCTCCAGGGCTGAGCATCCAAGTCCAGCCTAGCACCCTGTCGTTTACATCGGTTGGGGAGAAGCAAGCTTTTGTTGTCACGGTTGGCGCAACGGTTAAGGATGCAATGCTGTCGGGTTCTTTGGTGTGGGATGATGGTGTGTACCAAGTGAGGTCCCCTGTTGTTGCTCATTCTACCTAACTTTTGAGTTTCAATTATTGATGTCATAACTAAATAGCATTTTTCCAAGAGAAATGCTTCTTGTTCTGTGATTCATTTCTTCAAATTTCCAATAAGCAAAGAATGATTGTACTACCATTATAAAGAATGAATTATTGTTTTTGGTCACATAATTTGAGTTACATTGCAAGTGTATCGGTAAAGTTGAAACGTGGGATGAAACACAAAACGGAACAAGTAAACTTGAAATGCATTGAATTGTTTGAAGAAGTAATAACAAGTAAAAAACTATAACAAGGAATAACATTCTTACTAAGACTAGACTCATTTGGCAGAAATTTGATTTATGGATGGAATTAAAACATGCAGTATTTACAGACAAAAATATTTGATTATTAAGGAAAAATTAAAATACTTCTAATGACAAATCAGGATCAACTAGGACATAACTAAAGCAGTGTGTTCAACTCTTTTTTTGGTGTCAAGGTAATAGTTATGAATAGTCATCGACTCCAAGAAAGGGATAGAAGAATGAGATGGGACATATAATGTATTATAGCCTCTTCAACTGGGTTATTCTATTCTACCTCTTAGAAAGAAAAGAACTTAAATCAAAATACTTAATAGCACGACAATACATTTACAATTGAATATATAAGACTGAAATATGACCATAATACAGTTCATGGGGCTTACAATCAAATCAAACTAATCATTGATACTTGATTTGAAATCGTCCAGTAAAAGCTCATTTCAGTTTGGTGGTTTGATAAGCATGTAAAGAGACAAAAAAAAAAAAAAAGAAAAAAAAAATCGTGCTTGACTTGAGCTCGTTCAGACTCGGTTTGACTGATAACCAAAAACTTCAGATATAATTGTTAAGTTTGATAAAACTTATATAAACTGGAATATTATTTGTGAGGCTGAACGACTCGACTAAATTCATTTACATACCAAGTAACGGACAAGAAGATCCTCTGATCCTCCAAGCATTGTTTGACTTTGTAACAGCCGGCAATTTTGGACAGATTCATCTGTTGGCCGGTTCAACAATGTCAATGTTAACATTTGCATATTTCCCTCTAAAACAATATCTCGTTATTACATGAATGGAACAACAAACATAGTGCAGCTCAAACACACTCTTTTGTTCAGCAATTTTCCGATGCCAACTACTCGGATTGCGCCTTCATGGAAGGCTGTCGTAACGACCATTCTGTTTTCTTGGGTTATCAGCTGCAGTGGAAGCTCCCATGATAGCACTGAAAATGATCAAAAGGCATACATTCTTTGCATGAAATTAAGAAATTCTTTATTGCATTAGATGTTTTTCTTTGGTTTTCAAATATGGATATAAAAAAAAAAAAAAAAATCTTGACAAGAAATAATCATGAAGCTGCAGGCACTAAGTTTCTTCTGATTTACAGGTATACATAGTTTACATGGGGGACCGCCCAAAAGGTGACCTCTCCACGACGGCACAACACGTGAGCCTGATGCAGGCAACTCTGGGAAGGTAGATTGCATTTACTCATCACTTCTCTTATTTGTCTGTCAATTTCAAAAGAAATATAAACTCTGGAAGAAGAATGTGTGGTTATTGTGCTTAATGGTTTCTATGATATGTGTTGGATCCAGCGAAAGAGCAGCAGAGTCATGGCTCTACAGCTACAAGAGAAGCTTAAGTGGCTTTGTTGCAAAACTGACTGAGGAAGAGAAAAATAAAATTGCTAGTAAGGGAGCTAATGTCTGATTTTTCTCTCCAGAATTCAGAATCATTTTAGCATTTTCTGGTTTGAATTTGCATCTCTAATTGATCATTTAGGCTTGGATGGAGTGGTCTCTGTGTTTCCTAGCACGAAAAAACAACTTTTGACGACACGATCATGGGACTTCTTGGGCTTTCCTGTAGACGTTGAAAGAACACAAACTGAGAGTGATATCATTGTCGGAATTCTAGACTCTGGGATTTGGCCTGAATCCAGGAGTTTCAACGATGAAGGCTTTGGCCCGCCACCAAGCAAATGGAAGGGTAGTTGCCAATCTTCGTATAACTTCACTTGCAACAAGTAAGCCAAAAGATGATCATTCATATATTTTTTTAATACAAAACATCAATCTTGTATATGTAGTTATAAAAGTTATTCGAAAACATTAAACCTGTGAGAAATTGAGAACAATAATCTATGTTTTGCAGCAAAATCATAAGAGCAAAATATTATCACAGTGAAGGAGCTCCACCATATTCTCCATCTCCAAGAGATCGTGGAGGACACGGCACACACACAGCGTCCATAGCAGCTGGTGGCTTAGTTTCTGGAGCCAATTTGTATGGCTTTGCGGCTGGGACAGCTCGTGGAGCAGCACCTTGTGCTCGTATTGCAGTGTACAAAATCTGCTGGTCTGGTGGCTGCTCAGATGCAGACATTCTTGCTGCATTTGATGATGCAGTTGCTGATGGAGTCGACATAATATCAGTCTCGGTTGGAGGCCTCTCCCCCACGGACTACTTTAATGATTCCATCGCGATTGGATCCTTCCATGCCATGAAAAAGGGAATTCTTACATCAAATGCTGCTGGCAATTTAGGACCACAACCTGCATCTATCATAAATTTTTCACCTTGGTCCCTTTCGGTTGCAGCGAGCACCATAGATAGGAGATTTTTGACAAAGGTGCAGTTGGGCAATAACAAAATGTATGAGGTAATTAGATATTCTTCTCCTCAACAGCAGGAATCAAACTAGTATTCTAACGTTTGTTGTATGTATTTGTTTAGGGAGTATCAGTAAACACATTCACCCTCAAAGATGACAGCTACCCCTTAGTCTATGGAGGAAATGTGCCTAATACAACTGGAGGTTTTAAGGGATCCACTTCACGGTAAGATTAATGATATGAAGACTGAGGAGTTTCAGACGACAATATATTATAATGTTCGTGATGCAGTACTAGAAAACGGCATACTGAAGGAGAGAACAATTTGACTAATTCAGGTATTGCACACCAGATTCTTTGGATCCAAAATTACTAAACCACACCATTGTCCTTTGTGACGGGTTGAGTGACGGAGAGCCAGCAGCAGCTGCGGGTGCAACTGGAGCTATAATGCAGGCCGATGTATTGAGAGACGTGGCCTTGGCTTTTCCCCTGCCAGTCTCTTACTTGGGATCAGATGCTGGTGGCGAAGTTCATGATTATATTAACAAAACAAGGTTTGTCTTCTGATTTCTTTTCATTTTAAATTTCAAGATGATTGAACATCACCATTCTGATCTATCTGCTAATTATTATGGCTATGCAGCAAACCAACAGCAACCATTTTCAGGAGCATTGAAGCCAACGAAACATCTGCTCCATTTGTTCCATCCTTTTCTTCCAGGGGTCCAAATCCCATTACAAGGGACATCCTCAAGGTGAAGTTAACTACGATCTGAGATTGTAATAATTCAATTCTTGATTTGGTTTAACTCCTGGTTTGCTATTTTCCAGCCTGATCTTGCTGCACCTGGGGTCGACATTCTTGCAGCGTGGTCAGAGGCTAATACAGCTAGTGGATATCCTGAAGATAGTCGAGTAGTGCCATATAACATCGTCTCCGGTACATCCATGGCTTGCCCTCACGCCTCCGGCGCAGCTGCTTATGTTAAATCCTTTAACCCCACTTGGTCCCCTGCTGCAATTAAATCTGCTCTAATGACAACAGGTAATTTTGTTCTATCATTTTCAACCTACATTTCTCTGGTCATACTTATATACTTTCTATTTAAAAAAAAAAAAAAAAAACTGTACAGCTGCTCCAATGAGTGTCGAAAACAACACAGACGCAGAATTTGCATACGGCTCTGGCCACATAAACCCCATTAAAGCTAAATTACCTGGTTTGGTATACGACATAGGAGAAGTCGACTACGTGAAATTCCTGTGTGGCCAAGGTTACAGCAGCAGGAACCTGCAACTTGTCACTGGGGACAACTCAACTTGCACTGCAGCCAACAATGGCACCGTTTACGGTCTTAACTATCCGTCTTTCACAGTCTCCGGCGCCTCAGGCAGCTCTGTCAGCGTCGTATTTCACAGGACAGTCACAAATGTAGGCTCTCCGTCGTCCACTTATACGGCGGTTGTGGCAGCACCCTCAGGGCTGAGCATCCAAGTCCAACCTTCCACACTTAGGTTCACAACGCTCGGAGAGAAGCGAAGTTTCATTGTCACAGTTAATGCAACGGTTGCGGGGGCGTTGCTGTCGGGTTCTCTGGTGTGGGATGATGGTGTGTACCTAGTGAGAAGCCCTGTTGTCGCTCATTCTGCTTGATGGTTCATATGGGGTTGCGAGAGTTGACACAAGTGGCATTTCTTGGAGAGAGTTGCTTCTTGGTTGGATTAGTTTTGATGTCTTATTCCTGCTCTATAAATACAAGTTATGTATATAAAATAATATCATAATTAAGGTCGGTCACATAGTTTTGTAAGAAAAAACTAGAAAAAAATAACACGTAATTGAAAGAGGGAAATTTATGTTCGACTTTTTAGAGAAAAATATGAAAAAGATATTTTGGTCAAAAGATAACTCAATTATTTAACAATTTTTTAAAATATTAAAATATTATTAAAAAAAGAAAAGAAAAGGAGTATCTCTATTTATAGAGGTAAATATTAAAAGTGTATTAAGCACTTAATAATGTAAAAGCTAAATTCATATCTTACATTATGACAACATCAACAAGCGTTCACAGGATGTAAGGTATGCATATTATAATTTCTCTCTTAAATACATACACTAATGTAATAATGTTATTAAAGTTGAGTGGGTCCGTCACTGATTATAATACAATCGAAAACAAATATAAAACAAATATTTATAAAGTTGAGATAGGAAATGAAATATTATTTCAAATTGAGGATCTCAATTGTGTTGTTTCCTTATCCTTGGTAATTTCATAATGTTCTATTCCTTACATAGTACGTAAATTTTTATTTAAATTTTCACTATATTCGAATAACATTGTAATTCTCCTACTACAATTAAAGTAATAACATAAAATAAAATTATTTACTTAAGTAGCTTGACTATTAACATGTATAACATAGGCCAAGAACAAGACCTCACATTTAAGGGATCCAACATTGAAAATTCAACTAATTGGCTAAAAAAAAAAAAGGGGGTTAAATAAAATTCATATAACACGTGGTTTGACCTTTATAACAATTGAGAATGATATTTAAAAAAAAAAAAAAAGTTGATTATAAAGATTTAGTTGATAATTTCGCTTACTTTGAATAGAATGGTGATTTTTTTTAAACAAAAAAGAGCATTATTAAGAAACTATTGTGATATAATTATATATAGTGCATATATATATATTAATGTAATGTGCTTTTTAATAAAATTTAGGGGCCTAACACAAACATGATGATTTTATTTTAAATAGTGTTTTCACATATTTTTATATAAATTTTTTGAATATATGGCAATTTGAGTGATCTAGAACCTTTTACGACTTCTATATTACTCCAAATTAGACTTGATAGGTCAAAACTCAAAAAGCGTCATGCCAGCAACGACAGCGTTACTTAAATCCGTAAAAAGAAATGATTTCAAAACGGCTTAAAAGTTGGACACTAATATTTCAATTCCCCCAATTTGCATGCATGAGTGTAGCCCGTATCCACAATGGAGTAAATAGGAGATGAAATTTCCTTTAATCTTGTTTCTGCAAGTCTAATTTCAATATTCTTAGGCCCAGAATATCATCATTCTTCAGTCCCATTAGTCATTACAAGTAGAGATGTTAAACGGGCTAACTCTGTCGGTTTTGGGCTAGTTCTAACGGGTTTGGGTTAATCGGACCTCGATTTAATCGAGTCAATTTAAACGGGCTTGACTATGGTGAACCTAACCTTAACACTACCGGTTTTCGAGCTAATCGAGCCACTATCGGGCTATAAGTCAAAATAGTCAAATTATATATTTAAATTTAAAATTTTAATTAAATGCATATTATGTTCTATTTAAAATACAATTTTAGATAACATTAAAAGATTATATATTTTAGAACTTTTATATCACTATACAAAATTTAAAGATTCAAACATTTAAGTCTACACTACTCTCAATTATAGCTTTAAGAACATTCACTGTCATAAAATTTGAAATCATGTTACATTTAAGTTCTAAATTTAAATGACAGTATTTAGAATCTTCTAGTAATTAAATATAAATTTTAATATCTTCTACTAAAAATCAAATATAGTATATGAAAAATAATTAAAAAAAATGTATTTTATTAATTCGATATTAAGAAATAGACAAATAAGAAGAAAAGTTCGGGCTATCAGGCTAGTCCTTACCCTAAGGGGGCTAGCCCTATAGAGTTTCAAGTCCTAACCCTAAAATTTTTTGGGCTAAACGGGCCAGCCTGTCTGGCCATGGCCCTTTTAACATCCCTAATTACAAGTGTGAAAAACAAATCCACAACATTTTTTGTCCTGTCCTTTTTGTTCCATTCAGTGAAAATACTTAACACTATCACCCTAGAAACATTGTAATACTTTGTTACTGCCGGATTCGGACAGTTCCATTTGTATGGCGGGTTTAACAATAGGGACCCCTACGGCAACAAAAACACTTATGCAAATCTCCCACTATAAATATCACGTCGAGCATTATTACATACATGCAAGAAAAAATACAGTGACATAGTAGAGCTCAATCCTAGAAGCTTTAGTTTGGGATTTCGCCATGGCAACTACTCGATTCTCGCCTTCATGGAAGGCTGCTATAGTGATTGCTCTATTTTCTTTGGTCGTTAGCTGCAGAGGCAGCACTCAAGACAGCAGTGATGATAAGGCATGTACATTAGTCTTTTCATGGACAGATTTCCTATTTCATTTTCATCTCTTCTATATTCTTGAATGGATTTTGTCATTTTTCATGAAGTGTTGCAACATTTCTTTTGATTTACAGGTACACGTAGTATATATGGGCGATCGTCCGAAAGGCGACTTCTCTGCAACGGCACAGCACATGAGCATGCTGCAGGCAACTCTGGGAAGGTTGATTTGCTACCTATACTCATCACTTATCTGTTGATTATCTATCAATGACGGAAAATGTGACAAAATAAAAATGTGTTGATTATTGTGGCTAACAGTTTCTCTAATGTGTTATGAATCCAGCAAAAGAGCAATGGAATCTTGGCTCTACAGCTATAAGAGAAGCTTCAATGGCTTCGTTGCAAGACTAACCGAGGAAGAGAGAAAGAAAATTGCTAGTAATTGAACCAAGATTTTAGTTTTCTTTACAGAAATTTTATTAGTTACCAGTTTCATGATTTGAATTTGTAACTGTAATTGAACATTCAGGTCTGGAAGGAGTGGTTTCGGTGTTCCCTAGCACAAAAAAACAACTGCATACAACACGATCGTGGGACTTCATGGGCTTTCCCATGAATGTCCAAAGAACGCAAACAGAGAGTGATATCATTGTCGGAATGCTGGACACTGGCATCTGGCCTGAATCCGATAGTTTCAACGACGAAGGTTTTGGTGAGCCACCGAGCAAATGGAAGGGTAGTTGCCAATCCTCGTCTAACTTCACTTGCAACAAGTAAGCATGAAGTTGTCTCTCACACTGAATATAGTGTGTGCATCGCATGGATGAATATGATTTACAATGTGAATTTATGTTTTTGCAGCAAAATTGTAGGAGCAAAGTATTATCATAGTGAAGGAACTATTAGTCCACCAGATTTTCCATCCCCAAGAGATGGTGAAGGACATGGAACACACACGGCATCCACTGCTGCAGGTGGCTCGGTTTCTGGTGCCAGTTTGTATGGCCTTGCGACTGGAATTGCTCGTGGAGGAGTGCCTTCTGCACGCATTGCAGTGTACAAAATCTGTTGGTCGGATGGTTGCTCAGACGCGGACATACTTGCTGCATTTGATGATGCAATTGCTGATGGAGTAGACATAATATCAATATCAGTGGGAGGTTTCATCCCTAGTGATTACTTTGATGATCCCATTGCAATTGGAGCATTCCATGCCATGAAAAATGGAATTCTTACATCAAATTCAGCTGGTAACTCCGGACCAACCGCTGCATCGATCACCAACTTTTCACCCTGGTCCCTTTCGGTTGCAGCCAGTACCATCGATAGAAAATTCCTGACTAAGGTTCAGTTAGGCAACAGCAAAACATATGAGGTGATTAGATATTCAGTACAGATTCTCGTATCGAATGTAAGTGTTGAAGAAAAATTCATCCTAATGTTCCAAATTTTGTTGAATAACTTCTCCAGGGGGTATCAATAAACACATTTACCCTTGAAGACGACAGCTACCCTTTAGTCTATGGAGGAAATGTGCCTAATACTGCTGGAGGTTTCGACGCATCCTCGTCAAGGTAATAATACATGGACAGTATCCAAACAGGAAACATAACTGGTCATATCATGTTATAACAATGTATGTTCAGACAAAGAATAACAATTTATTAATGTAGGTACTGCGAACAGGGATCATTGGACCCCAAATTAGTTGATGGTGCCATCGTCCTCTGTGATGGATTGAGTGATTCCGAATCAACAGCAGCTGCAGGTGCTACTGGAGCTGTAATGCAGGGTGATTACTTAAGAGATGTAGGCTTCTCTTTTCCCCTGTCAGCCTCTTACTTGGGATCAGTCGATGGTGGTCGAGTTTATGATTATATCAACCAAACGAGGTTTTTGCTTCCCCATTATTGTACTTTCTGTTTTATGTTGAAGATAGTTGAGATTAAATTTCTCATTCTCCTGCTATTTTCAACACACAGCAATCCAACAGCAACCATTTTCAAGAGTACTGAAGCCAACGAAACATCGGCTCCGTTTGTTGTCACCTTTTCTTCGAGGGGTCCAAATCCCATCACATTTGACATTCTTAAGGTCCAACTTAGTCGCATTCGCTTCAAAATTATAACAATTTCCATCCCTCTTTTTTGTTCCCGATTTTCTTATTTTCGTTCTTTCCACAGCCTGATCTTACGGCACCTGGAGTCGACATTCTTGCAGCATGGTCGGAGGCTACTACGGTGACTGGATCGCCTGAAGATAGCCGAGTAGTACCATATAACATTATTTCAGGCACTTCCATGTCCTGTCCCCATGCCTCTGCTGCAGCTGCTTATGTTAAATCCTTCAATCCCACATGGTCTCCCGCAGCTATCAAATCTGCTCTAATGACCACGGGTAATCAACTAATTTCTTCTTGATTAAGCATCAATCATGTAGTTATAACTCATCAAACCGACGATGCAGCTGCTCCAATGAGTGTGAGAACCAACACAGACGCTGAATTCGCATATGGTTCCGGCCACATAAACCCTATTAAGGCCAAATCCCCTGGTTTGGTATACGACATAGGAGAAGCCGACTACGTAAAATTCCTGTGCGGCCAAGGTTACAGCAACAAGAATCTGAAACTCGTCACTGGAGACAATTCTACTTGCACTGCAGCAAATAATGGCACTGTTTACGACCTCAACTATCCATCTTTCTCGGTCTCCGGCGCTTCTGGCAAATCGGTCAGTGCTGTTTTTCATCGGACAGTCACAAATGTGGGCTCTCCGTCATCCACCTACAAGGCTGTTGTGGTGGCGCCGTCAGGGCTAAGCATCCAGGTCCAACCAAGCACCCTTTCATTCGCATCGCTGCTGGAGGAGAAGTCATTTGTTGTCACTGTTAGTGCAACGGTTAAGGATGCAGTTATGTCTGGTTATTTAATGTGGGATGATGGTGTGTACCAAGTGAGGAGCCCTGTCGTTGCTCATTCTGCTTAATTCTGAGTTGACTCAAATCAATAATTTTTTATTTGTTAAAAGAATAAATTTTGGATAATGAGATGAGATGTGATATTTTTTTAATGGAGATAGTTTAATCCAAAGATGCGGAGATTAGATGATTGAGAATGAGTTTTCTGTAAAATGGTTGCATATTTGATACGATTTAAGAAATTATTTGAGCAATTATAATTTATTTTTGGATTAACTATAAAATATTACTATTTTTAAGATAATTAATCAGCAGTACTACATTTAAAAAAATAGTGATACTTTATAGTTAAACAAGTATTATTTTAAATCGTATTATACGTGCAACCGTTTCAGAAGAGTTTTTGCATTTGACGTTACTAAACTGAAGGAAGGAGACTGTGTTATAAGTACAAATAACTACAAAATATTAATTATGCTAATAACATAAACACAGTAAAGAATCATCTTCCAATTTCAGTTTATGACACAGCAAAATTACAAAGGATTGCAAATCCTCTCAAATTTCAATATCTCAGCACCCACAAACCTCAACGAGTAAAAGCATAAAGAACAGTACAAACGTAAATCAAGAGCCCAGAAGGAACCAAAATCACCAGCGGCACCACCGCCCCATACCCATGCCTGCTCGCTCCACACCCCAGCAACCCTAGCTTGATCTGCACCACATTCACCAACGCCAGCATCAAGAAAATCGACCCGCAAACCGACCCGATCGCCGACACCACGTACCCGACCCGGAGCGCGGTTTCGTTCACATGGGCCATGTCGAAGGCCCAGACAACCCTGTTGGTATGGTGGGCCCCTTTGGCCAGCCTGATGGCCTGCTTCAGGCCCAGCGCCACCAGGCTGGAGAAGAGGAAGCAGCTGAACGAGTAGACATGGAAGGTGACGAGATTCTCAGCGATTTTCGGGCTGGGCGAGCAGCCGGGCTGTTGGACCGGATCGATTAGGCTGTTGCTCGGGTCGGTTGGGTTCCAGGCGAGACCGATGAAGACGGCGAGCGTGAAGAGGGAGTTGACGTTGACTATCCCGTCCAGCGCCGTGACGTGGATACTGGTGGCCGGCATTTGGATCGGACGGCGAAGATTTAGATCCGGTGGATGGCTTTTATTTACTGTGCGTGGCTGAGGCTGCACGCATCAGTATATTGCGAGGTTAGAAAAGTAAAGTTGATAAGTGTGCCTTTTGCTTTTCGCTAATGTCGGGGCCCCATATTGTGGTATTTGAACCGTCAGAATTTGGGCCAGATATGGCAGTTCGGAAGGGTTTGGGCTTCAGGATAATGCCAGGTTCTAATTTTTA
Organism: Caryopteris x clandonensis; assembly: GCA_028749325.2. NCBI lineage: Eukaryota > Viridiplantae > Streptophyta > Magnoliopsida > Lamiales > Lamiaceae > Caryopteris > Caryopteris x clandonensis. Next base: position 1,625,831 of record JAPYKT020000027.1, on the reverse strand, counting down.
GCCCACAACATTTTCAACTGCCTGTGTTTGTAACTTTGCCGCTAAAGTATTCTAATTAGCACAACCTTACTAATAAAAAAGGGCATTTGGTCTAGTGGCATGATTCTCGCTTAGGGTGCGAGAGGTCCCGAGTTCAATTCTCGGAATGCCCCATTTTATTTTCACATTTTTCCACGAGAAGAATGAAGAAGCCTTTGAATTTTTTTTTTCACAATAAATACGTTATGCACTTATTAAATTATTTCTTGAAATTAAATAATTTTAGTAGAAAAATAAAATTATGGAAAGCTAATTTAGTTTGGTGAAACAAATTTGAGCACTGGAGATATTAGTTTGTCATTGGACAGCAGCTGGAGTTCCTGCCATGTCTTAATCTGTTTCTGGCCTTTTTGATTTTTCAGAGGTACATGGAAGGTTATGAAAACAATCAAGATGATATAATTATAGCTCAACAAATAAATCAAATTAATGAACAAATAACATCAGATACATCCCTCGTTCTCTGAGAATATTCCTGCAAGAAGTTGACAAACATTTTTCTTGCATATTCCCAATTTCCTCCACCTACACCAGACTAAGATCTCGAACCCAAGTGTGATTCACCGGTCTACCTGCCTAGCCCTGCACTCGACATGAACGGAAGCTTGTTCCTTCCCTTCAATGCTCAAACGGGACGCTGTCCCTTCCGTCATCCTGTTCGAAATAGAACCGAGGCCTTGGAGCATATGTCCACAGTTCTTCACCTTAGCTTCGCCGGTAAGATAGTTTGTGAGGACCCGTTTAACACCTAGGCCTCGTCTTGGAGGCTTGTTGCAATTGACATTGAGGAAGGGAGTCCTCTCTGCTCGGGCCGGGCTTATTAGCGGGGCTGGAGAGTAGCTAGGCGTGCTGTATGCTGATCGGAAAGGAGTGCCTGAGACGGGCACTGAAAATGGGATTGAGACCTTTTTGTGAGAAGTTAAGCTTACTGATGAGAGCTTGTCGGGCTGCTTGTTTATATCGTCCACGTAGAGTAGATCCTCTATACGTGCAACAATGTTGAATGCCAAACTTTCCAGAACTCTTGAGTAGCTCTCTAGAATTGACTTCCCTACATCCTGAACAGATTCAGAAAGAAACAAATAGGAAAATGAGTTAGCAATGAACTTGAAAGAAGACAACAGATGTTAGGTTTGCAAAAATGTTAAACCTTGTTGCAATGAATTTTGCAGCCGTCAAGTGTGGTTTGTGTAAGGCCAGGGAATCGTTGTTTCAATGAATGCAGGAGGCCTTCGGCTCGTTCAGCCAGCAGTTCTCGCTTGTCTCCTCCGTCTATCATGAGATCTTTAACGATCTCCCAAGATGATTTAGTAGTAGAACGGTTTGCATGAGCTTGGGGTTTCGGATGTTGTCTTCTACGCCACACGTATACTGCTGCCTCTACACGGTTCGCTATTTCTAAGGCAACATGTTCCGAAGATAAATCAAGGCAATCAAGCAAGCACTCGGAGGAGAAGTGTTCAGATGTGATGTAACGGTAGATGACATCCCCTAGGCAAGCTCTCCCATTCTAGGAATCGGAAATAAATAAATAAATTAGCATGAAAAATTTCAATTAGAAATACATAACCTTTGCGCCTGTAAAGAAAAAGAAAAATGCATAGCCTTTCTAAATACAAGCATTAGATTTACAGGTGAAGAAAATCACTCATTCTAATACAGTGACACTGCAAGTTAGGTAAAGCAACATTTTAGCATGACCGAGTCGTGGGGGGTTCGACAAAGTGCTATAAACATTACACATGAAGAACAAAAGTAAAGTTGGGTCAATGTCGTATTGCAGTTGATGCATTTCTTGAAGACACCATAATTTTCTGTTCTTTTCTTCTTCTTTTTTCATGTGAAAGAAGGAAAGTACAAAAGCATTTAGAGCAAAGCAAAACACGTAGCAGACAAATAATTCGATCCTATGTTAGAAAACTACCTTTCAATGTGTTAAAATTTTGAATTTGAGGATTTTATACCTTTGGGAGAGTTTCCATGTATGATTCTGGAACATCCATATCAGCCAGAGCAATGCTGTTAATAGCCATAGCAGCTTTAAGTATCTGACTTGCAAAATCACGCTTGTGAACTAATTGCTTTGTCTTTCCCTCAGGAAGACCGCCAGGAGGGACACGCGGCACAGGCAGCCACCATTTCTCCTCCTGCCGTTGGATAGTTTCCCGGAAAGAAGCTGATCCATCAGCCTCTGGTGCTACTACACCTTGATCAACGTACCAAAATTCGGTGTTAGTAAAGCCATCAAGTATTTCCTGCAATATTACAAGGATAAGAAATTAGCCTGATATTCACTTATACCAGCATTAAATCAACCAAATGGATATTTAGTTGGCTCTTACTAGTAACATGTTGTCAAGCTTCTGTAGAGCTGGGAGATTAATAACCAGATCTAGTCTGGGCCGAGACGCCATAACCTGAAGAGGAAGAAAACGCGCAATTATTCATGAGCAATAACTCATAACTCAAGTTCATAAACTTGTTGCCCTTAGGGCTACCCTAAATCCACTACCAAATTCAATTTCCTTGCAAGAAATATGTTCCGAAACATCAGATGATATCCCATAGGTTCTTGCTATCAGATTCAATGTACTATTTTTAAAACATGCAGGTGGGTACCATATCTAATTTGAACATAGAACCCTTCCATTTGGTCTGGCACTGTACTAATGACCACCTCGTTTAAATGGTAAGCCAAGAGAGGAGTGTAAGTTTAACATATAGATGATAAATTGCTAATCACAAGAAAGCCGAATCAACTATAGATACAGAATATCAAGCCATTACATAGGATTTAATTGAATTTTTTTGTATTTGAAGTGAGAACTAAACAAACTTTAGAAGTATCAAGAAACTGAACAAGAATTACCTCAAGCCTACTTCCATCGGGATACGTTTGCCAAGACGGTTTCAGTTCGACAATATAATCACTAACGCAAAGAAGCCATTCCATTTCTCGTTTCCACATTGTTTTCTTTTCAGTTGGCAATGGTTCCAATCTCCACAATTGACCAAACACAGTAGCTACAAGTAAAATGGTTGGACAAAGCTACTTCTCAAATAGTCCAGACACAAACTTAAACAGACAGTTTGAGGTGAGTATATCCGTACCACAGAGGTTGGTAATGGCATTTGAAATGGCCAAAGCTGGGCAGACCCCTTTACCACTTCCAGACATGTCTTCACCGAGCAGTAACTTCGAAAACCGCTCTTTCATCATCTCCATTTCTATTTAATTCAGAACGGGAGCACTTGTCAGATGGGAGACAAGAAGAACAGATCAACCGTAGGCATTAAAACAATCAAAATTTACATCAAGCAAGTTCATCAGTTTTCTCAACATAATTGATGCCTAAACGAGGTCAATTTCTGATACATCCAAACAGAAATGTTCATTGATAACACAAGCTACAGTAAATACTACACACAAGAACAATCTCTACTGCGTTGTCTAATTTATTTTTATCACTTTTATTTCTTCATAACCTTTTTTCTCCAATTTCTGAAGAAAATGATTATAGCTACCTTATCCTTAAAGAAAAGATACATATATATATATATATGTGTGTGTGTGTGTAGATATATTTACTAAACGCCATAACTGACCTGAAACACTTGATCCCAGCTTCTTCAACACAGAGCCATCATCACGACCGTCAACATTTAATCGGGGCTTCCTTTTGCCTTCAGACACATCATTCCCCAAACAATTTGCAGCTTTTCTAATCGGCCAACCCAATTGAGCTGAAGAAGAATTATCAGAACTCGATCTACTCTCACAACTAGTGCTGCCGCGGCTCTCTCTTGACTCAGTCACCGAGTCATCACTAACCAACTCGGACCCATCTTGCTTCTTGCTCTTCCCAGCTGCACTTTCCATTTAAACGGCAAAAGAAATGCTAAAACCTGACTATTACACGGAAAGTGACATTAAGCTTCACTCATCAATGCACCATAGATCAAAAAGCTAGAATCTTCGGAAAAAAAATTGGTACTTCAATTGATTGTAGGGAGATTAAACATGGGTTGTTTTCTGGGATAGCTCTCTGATTTTATTCTCATCACCGTGTGTGTTAGTGCGTGTTTGTAGTGCAGATTTGATTTTAAAAGTTACGGAGATAACTGCCAAATGCCAAAAGGCCCAACGTCTACTTTGGAATTCTCATTCAAAATAATGATATTATTATAGAGAAAGCGATGCATAGCCGTAGCGGTGACGGATCAGTTAATGTTTCCTGAATTACCGTTGTACCCTTCTTTAATTAATTAATTAATCGATGATAATTCTCCGTAACCTAGTTTTGCGGTTCACATTCCAAAACATTATTAAAATATACATAATATATATTCTAGAATAATTAATTTACGTAAAATTTATATTCATCGAGTATAACATATAATTTAATATAATAGTATTATTTTTTAATTAAAAAATATTATTTATTTATTTAAAAAATTATTATTGAAATAAATTATTTGTTATTTTTAAAGTATTTATTTATTATTTAAAAAAATATTATTATTAAGTTTTTAATAACATTCACAAGAAAATTATTCAAAAGTGAAACATGGGTTGGAGGTGAGGATATATCTATATATACATACATACATATATATATAGAGAGAGAGAGAGAGAGAGGGAGAGACAGACGGATTCTCATTAATTGAAGCTTCAATTTTGCATGAAGGAGCGTCAAAATTACTGATTTCACCTCTCCAACGCATTTATAGTTGCAATGTTTTAGGCATAGACAAATTAAATTTTATTTTTATTATTTTTATTATTATTATTATTATGAAAAAATCATGTTAACTTTCAGGTAATGTTTGGATTAAGTTGGGCACGATCAGTTGTGGGTTGTGTCACAATCCAGTTCATGTTTGTTTATAAGGTTGTGAATTGTGGTTGTTCCATCCACGACCCTACCAACTCTACACATTTTTTTCCTCTGTCTTCTGTCATCATTTTCAAGAAAATTATTCAATATATATTTTTCACCCAAAATTTTTAAATGCTTATAACTTTTTTATTTCAAATCCATTTTTTATAAAAAAATTATATCATATTAATTTTATTCTTAAGATCTTTATTTTGACATCCATTTAACATATATATATATAATATTACATCACCAATTATTAAATCTACAAATCTTTATCTCTCATAATATAATAATACAAAAAAACTCTACTAAACCTATTAATTTGATATATCAATAACAATCTACTTTATCACAACTCAAAACAAACACTATATTTTACTATACATTTGATTGTAACACAACCTCACAATCCACAACACATTGTACTACAGATACTTTCAATTTAGTCCAAACATACCTTTCGAAAAGTAAAGCAATGTAGGGTGGCTACCTTTTGTTTTATTTAATTAAAAACATTGTAGTTTGAGAATGATATAATAATGTTGATCGAGTTTGTCATATTCTTACTTTGATTGCCTGAAAACAAGGTACAGTGATTGTGTCTATATCCCTGCAATCTAATAAGGAATCACTAGCTTATACATTTTGACCTCGATAATTATAAATTAAGTAATGATAATCAATGATTTATTAATATTAGCTGGCCTAAATAAAGTGCTGCCTATTAATTTAATAAATGTTATTTAATTCAAATAATTAGGAGAGAATATTCATCGAGAAATGAACTTTGTTTTAGAGGGAAAACATTCCATTTTTCTGAATATAAATTATACGAAATCTACTTTATCTCTCTTCTCTCTAACGAAAGATAAAGAAATAAATAATATATATATATATATATAAGTCTCTAAGTTACAATTAAATTTTGAAATGGTTAGTCTTGAAGATACTACATTTATTTGACTAAAAATAATTATTTATAGTGTTTAGAGTAGACTTGATAGTTTCTTGGTTAGTATATAACCAATCATGCATTTAGATCAAACATTAAAAGAAAAAAAAAAGAATTAAACAGTATTTTTTTTACCTCATCTATCGTCCCAAACAAAATCATCTTTTGAGAGAGAATGTGCGTTCTATAATTTAACTAAAAAATATTGTCTATTTCAAAAAATTATATATGATTGACTAAATAATATTATCAGATAACATAAATGATAAAAATAAAACGATGCATAATTTTAAAAAGCAAAACTCTTTTTGTTCTACGGTGAAAGTATTATGTAAGAAATCATTCAAGAAATCGAAAAGAAAAAAAGAAAAATGTCCTCCACCTTTACCCAAGATTAGGGATGTAAATTAATAATATGTTTATTTGATTGGTGATTCAAATTTGAATATTGCTATCTGAATTAGAATAATATGATTCGAATTCAAGTTTGAATAAGAATATTTTTTTATGAATCGATTATACATTGTATACAAATATTATTTGAATATTCAGTTCAGATATTTATATATATATATATATATTTTTTTTTTGTATAAATATTTTTTTACATATTTTAGTATATGTATATATATTATATTAACTTTTTGTATGGCTTTATAGTTTATACTTTTATTTTTCACATATTGTGGACTTTTCATGCATTCATATTAGCAAAAAATAAATGTTAAGGGCTCAATACATAAAATAATATATAAATATATAATGCTTTACTAAAAAAGACTCAATATAAATAATAATTTACTTATATAAAGTCTAGAGAGAGGTCTAATAGAATGTGTTTTGTCTTCTAGTTTTTGTCTGACTTCCTCCAATTTGGTCATCACTTTAATGCCTAGATTTTGCCCTTTTACCAGTTTTTTTTCTTTTTTTTCAATAGGCAGTTCAACTTTTTAAATACATTCAAAAAAATATTTAATAAATTAAATCAATAATATATTTAAATAAATAAAAAATTAACAACATACATTTTAAAAGTATTTAATAGTTTAAAAATTAAAACCAAAATTTTAAAAGTATTTAATAGATCTTTAGAAAATTATTTAATAAAGTAAAGAATACAAAAATAAAATTTATAAAACATAACAAAATTTCAAGTTAGTAAAATATTTTTTTTCAAACCAATGAATAATTGTTAGATTTCTTTTAAAGTTATTAAATAATTTTTAAACGCATGTTTTTAGTTTCTTGGTTTATTTTGAATATTTTTTTATTTAATTTGTTAAAATTTTCATGTTTCCAAATATATTTAATTATTATAATATTTTAGTAGACTTTATATGTCGTGAACAGTTATGACAATGGGCGAAGCAGAAGAGGTACATAGACCTGTCTCGTCTCGACCCACTACGAATCACCCCAAACGAAACATTTCAAAATGGGTGAGCTGTGTGGGGATCAAATTCTTATTCTTAGTCTATAATTAAAAGTTCAAGAACTTATTTAATCTATTTGAAAAAGTTTAAGTGTTCATTTAGATCAACAAATAATTCAGAATCTAATTTGAAACTGTAGTTATAAATTCAATAATAAATTAAAAGAAAAATTAGGATGTTAAAGTCTTGATTAAGTTTGAAATGATGAGATAATTACATGGTGATATGTCAAAAGTAAAATTATTACAATCATGTGATGAGAACATAGGCTATGAGTTATGAGGAGTTGACAAAATTCAAATTCAAACATATGTAACCGTGGCTTATCATCCCAAATCCAAACCTGCTCGAAAAGGGTTTAACGGCTAGTTATCGTGTACTTCGACATGGGACACTAATAAAAGTGAAACTTCTTTTAGTCTTTACCGTTATTCACTAAAGTAAAAACAAAAGCTTTGAAGACTCGGAAACAGACTTAATTACCAACTTAACATTCATATTGCATTATATTATTTTTATTTTGAGAGAAATTATATTTTTGTTTAGTTCGAATTTATTAATTAAATGAAATATACATTCGCTTATGACATATATATATTTTTTTATTTTTTGTAATAAACTGACATCTAATATTTTATTTTATTTTTAAATATTTAGAAATCTCATGTACAGGTTTTAAAACAAAAAAGACCCAAAAGAGAACTACTTTTTTTGTGGAAACCGTTGGGTAAAGTGACTGGATAGTTTACCCTTTTACACTTTCACAGCTATGGAGTGTGTTGTACTTTCTCTTTCCTTTTTATTTATTTCATATATTAACTTCATTCATCTATATATATATATATATAAATATATATTCACACCAAATGTTCATTAAAGACATAATTTTTTTATATATATCATAAAATATAAATAAAATTATAAAATAAAATAATTTCATTTGAATTTCTAACTAATAAAACATATCAGTGAACACTAGTAATTGGTATATTTTGCATTACAAATTATATAAATATTTACATAAGTATATGAGTGATATTTTATAATGTGACCAATTGCAATGCATCTCATATAAAATAGTGATTATTACAATCATGTGATTACAAGATTTTTTAACGGATGCTCATAAAGTATCATAATAAACTGAATACATACGCCACCAATACTAAAATAAATATTTTTCATTTAAAATAAAAAATGTGTTAAATATATTTATTAAAAATATAATTTTTAATTTTGGGAAATATAACTTAGGAAATTAAAAGCGTAGCTTTGAATAATCAACTAATAAAAGGCAGTCAATGATGAGTTGGGCTGTCATTAAAATTAAGTGGGCTTTTGCGGTCAATGAAGAGTTGGTCTGTCATTAAAATTAAGTGGGCTTTTGTGATAATTTGGGTCCAATAACCTATTTGCACCGAAAGGAAGAGCCCATGTTTAGAGTCTGGGATTGGAAGCAAGACCCAAATCCATTAACCTTAGGCTTGGAAAATCCATTAATCAGTTTTATACTATAATGTGCAAAAATCATATTTATTTCCAACACTTTTTAAAAATAAATCATCGTATTTAGAATAAATATTTATATTAATTTTAATAGTCAGTATTAATTGAACAAATTACTTGTCCTAAAGCCCATTCGGAATACTACAACTTTTTTCTGGTCACAAATTTACAGGCCCATGAACTTCGACTCACCAACACATTCTGGGTACACAATATTAGTATTGTCACAAACCCATGCATAATTTGCAATATATTTAATATATATATATAATATAATTATAATTAATCAATATTTAAGGATAAATATAACAATATCAAATGTAATTTCCTATTTTTTGTTGAAAAAAACATGTAAGAAAAAATATTTTGTGTCGAATCCTTTTTTTCTATATCCTAAAACAAAAGTCTTGTTTTTATAATAAATCAATTAAATGTACGAAAATAAGTTATTTGTAATTTTTAAGGAATTATTGGTTAATGTTTTTTTTACAACCAAATCCAAAATAAATAATCTAAAATATTATATGTATTCAAATTTAATCCAAATAATCAATATTTTGAATTTTGTTAATGTAACATCTCATTTTTATATGTAGTATAGATGTAAAATTAAACATCGTAAAAAAACAGTTAATTATATAAATTACGCCTAAAAAATATATCAAAAACAAAAATATTATATATATTTTAACCAATTAAATTATATTTTTAAAACTGAAATGATATGTATTACTTGATATAAATATAAAACTATATGATATATTACACAATTTATATAAATTATAATATGCAATATATCATACAGTTTACTCAATGATGATATAGTTTAATATAGTAAAATATATATATACAGTGACGATATATATTTAGATTGTTTATACATGATTTGATGCGTTTAATCAACTCAAAGGTGGTGAGACACTTTTTAATAATGATATTTTAGTATAATTTAATTGAAAAGTAGTTTTCATAAAATTTAGCACAAAATAATTCCATAACCTAAATAGACGGAAAAAATAATAATAATAAGAATAATAAAAAATTAAAATTGGTCCACTAAATTCACTATAACAATAAAAAATATATATATTATTATAAAGCCATCAAATCGATTAAATAACACAAATTGAAGCATATGAATTGTATTGCCGACTAAAAAGATAATATATTATTTATAATTTTCATGTAATTATTTATATAAACACAATAATTTCATATTATATATGAAAATATTAGTTCATATTAACAACGATCATCTTGTATATGTTAAACAAGATCTTGTAATCGTGGTATGTGTATTATGCAAGACAACTAATAATTAATATGTATTACATGCTAAATTTATCATGTTATGTATTTAGTTTTAATTAAGAAAAAATATGTTATTATTTAGGATAAGATTATTCATATTCAAATATATTTAATATTTTGTTGATCTTCATATATTTATTTGATTTATTCTTATTATAAATAGGCAATAGAATGTAGAATCATAATTTGCCAATTTGCATTAATTTTGTTGTCCGTGTAGTTTTAACTCAATATTATATTAAATTATAATTAAAATATATATTGATATAGTTGAAGAGACTATTGCTAATGCAATTACCATAGCAGTGTTCATTATTCTAATGTAAATTATGCATTACTTTAGCGTAAAATTTACATACTCTCTCCAATAGTTTGCACTATTTTCTTCATTAAAAAATATTATTACTCAATAATATTTATATTTTTTTAATATTTATTCTTATTACTAAATATTTGTTAAAAACATTATGTATGTAATTTTATTTAACATTAAATTTTGAGATAATATTTATTTTACTTATATTCTTAAACTATCATATTCAAAAAATATATATGTAAAATTGAATGTCGGGTAATGTTATGCAATTCTATTTAAATTTGTATATAATATTTAAAATCTCATATATTTATTTAAATTATATTTTTATTATTATTTAAATTACACATCATATGATTTTAAAAAACTTGATTTAATTTTAGTTTGGATAATTGAAATAAAAAATTACAATAATAAAAATTAAAAAATATATATAATCATATAAAAAAGAAAAGAAAAAAAAGTAGTGCAATAAAAAATCTGCGCTAAAAGTAGTGAAAAATTTGCAAAAACTTCAAACTGGTGCAGAAAATAGAGTAATGCTGGAGGGTAAAAACTGACGCCAAATGCCAAAGTAGCTTATTGTTAGAGAAGCTCATAGTATGCTTATTAATTCAACTATTGTGCATATTTTATTTTATTTTATTATATTTGATTTTAACATTTTCTAAATTTCAGGAGTTGTGTGTTAGTACGACCATAAAGTCTTGAGTTTAGTTATATGTTTAGTTTACTCTGTTGTATCTAATGAATTTTGCATGTTGGTTACAGTAATAATTTTTTCAAGCATAAATTTACACAAAAACGTTATTGTCGCTAAGATATTAATACAATTTTAATTAATAATAACTTTAAATCTTAATTTTTTAAAAATTGAATTTCGTTTTTCAGTATGGAGGATGTATAATTTATGACATGATATATATATAAGTATATATAAGTATGTATGTATAGGTAATAAATATGTAAGATATATTAAATAGTGTCCTCTATTGGCCGATTGAAGTATGTGTGCCGTTTGGACATTAGATACCTTTTGTTTGAGCTACCTTTTTCAACCAATTTAGGCCAACATTAGAGCACCAACTCTGCAGGCAATGAGTTTGGAATTATTGCAATATATTATCTACTTTGACCCAGTTTTGGTGATTTGTTGTCCGTTCAAAAAATAAAATAAAATTCAAAATTGATTAATTATTTAACTTATATGTATTACATGAATGGCCTCCATATCAGTACCACACACTTATATGACATAAACTAGATGTTCTCCATCGTTCAAATAAGATTAGTTAAATTAAATATTTTATTGTTTAAATAAATAAAGAATTGTATAATCTTTAATGAATTCTTAATTCTTTTTTATATACAATTCAAACCCACTAAAAAAATAGTCCACATCACACTAAATACACAATTCCAACACAAATAATAAAAAAAAAAAAATTACGTAATCTAATATCTAGAAAGGTCTAGCACGAAACTGAAAGAAGAATACTCACTGAAAGTGGCACCACTAGTCGGGATCTCCCGATGGAATAGGTACCGAAGGTTGTAGAATGCCCTTAGTAGTAGCGTCATTTAGTTCAGTCACCCGAGGATCACTCTCTCGAGACCTAGCTTCTATTTATCCAAACATAGGGCCTGAAGGCCCTTACTAAGAACTTTCGCGAACTCAATCTCAACTATGACTAGCGAATTCCACTCCCTTTTCGAATAAGCAAGCCTCAGACTTCAGAGTAGCAGGCCCCCTAAAGCGAAATAGGCACAAGGAAAGAGCTGGTTCAGGTGTACGTCTATTGCCGGTAACTATAGTACGAAAAGTCGCACTGGGAGCTAGTGCTTGCTATCTAAGAGTTGCTCCACGGATCTCATCGGAAATGTCTGAAAGATGTGATACGAAGTTTCGCATCTGCTTATTGTTTATTTTAAAATATGCAGTACATGTGTCAAATTAAAGAAATCTTAATAAATATGATCAATTTGATGTATCATGCGTTAAAATTTTTTAAAAAAAATCTTTTTTTAAAAATCAAATAATAATTTGAACCTGTTGATATGTCTTGAATCACACACTTCGCAGAGCTATATATATCAAGGAAGAAAAGGCATGGCTAAAAATAAGGAGAATCAAGAGTAAATCTGGGAACAAATCTTAGAAAGATATGATGAAGATATAAGATATGCATATCCAGGACAAAGATATGCATATCACCAATTTCGGTGTTTTAGATTTTCCTCAGTACTATATATATGGTCCTTGAGATCTGTAATCTGTAACCCACATACCACATAATAAAATCCGTTCTCCTCTCTGCCCGTGGACGTAGCCAATTTATTGGTGAACCACGTAAATCTTGTGTCTTCTTTACGTTTCTTGTTTCTTGTTTATGCTCTATAATCCTATTCTGTCACAACAAACTGGTATCAGAGCCTGGTCATTTCGATCAGGGTATTTTCCGCACTGTTAGGGTTTTTGGAGCCGATCAAGAATGTCTGCTTTCAACGTAAAGGTTGACAAATTCACCGGGAGAAATAGTTTTGGCTTATGGCAGATCAAGATGCGATCTCTGCTGAAGCAGCAGGGTTTGTGGGCGCCGCTATCAGGAAAACCTAAATCTGAGGATGTAGATGAAGAAGAGTGGAATACCCTAGAAGAAAAGGCTCACTCGACTATCATGCTATGTCTGTCTGACGATGTCATCATCGAGGTTGCGGATCAGGAAACTGCCGATGGTCTCTGGAAGAAGTTAGAGAGTCTCTACATGACGAAGTCTCTAACCAACAAATTGCTTCTGAAGCAACGTCTGTTCCGTTTACGCATGCAGGAAGGTACACCCCTTCGGGATCATCTAGATAAATTAAACAAAATTTTACTAGATTTGCGTAATATTGATGTTAAAGTAGAAGATGAGGACGCTGCTTTAATTCTGTTAGTATCTTTGCCTGAATCGTATGAGAATTTTGTTGAATCGTTTATTACTGGGAAAGATACTCTGTCTCTGGAAGATGTTCGATCTGCCCTCCACAGCAGAGAAGACCGTCAACAGGCAACTGGCTCGGCCACAGAAAATCAGGCATCGGGGTTGCTTGTCACGGGTAAGGGACAAAAGAAATCTGGGAAGAAAAGTGGGAAGCCAATTCAGAAAGGTTCAAAAGGTCCTAAACCCGATGACATCTGCAATTACTGTAAAGAACCAGGGCACTGGAAGAATGATTGTCCTAGGAAGAAGAGGAAACAGGAGAAGAAAGAGGGTGTCGGCGGTTCTGCAGCTGTTGCAGAAACTGATACAAATTCTGAAGATGATCTGGCCTTGGTTGCAGCTGGACATTCACATCGTAATGATGTGTGGGTTCTTGATTCTGGGGCATCATATCATATTTGTCCTAACAGGGAGTTCTTCTCGACCTATGAGCAGATAGATGGAGGAAATGTTACCATGGCTAACAGTGTTGCTTGCAAAGTGGTTGGGATTGGCTCAGTCAGGATACGGACACATGATGGGGTATTCTGCACCTTGAATGAAGTCAGGCATGTTCCACAGATGACGAAAAATCTGATATCATTGAGTCTCCTTGACAGCAAGGGTTTCAGTTTCAAAGGTGAAGGTGGAGTTATGTATGTCTATCAAAGTTCAAAGGTGGTTCTGACAGGCTTGAAACGTGGTACCTTATATTATCTGCGAGGTTCCACTGTGACAGGTTCTGCTGATGTTGCATCATCTGAGGTTCAGACCATGGATATGACCAGGCTGTGGCATATGAGGCTCGGTCATATGGGAGAAAGAGGGATGCGGATTTTGTCAAAGCGGGATCTTCTTTCTGGGCATAAAGTGCAGAGTCTTGAATTCTGCGAACATTGTGTTTTTGGGAAGCTTCATCGCAGTAAGTTTCAAAAGAAGGCAGTTCATCAGACCAAGGGGACTCTTGACTACATTCATATGGATTGTTGGGGTCCGTCACGTGTTGAGTCTATTGGAGGCCACATATATTTTGTGTCTATGATTGATGACTACTCTATGATGACTTGGGTAATTATGATGAAAGTAAGTACCGCTGATAATCCTGCTGACATGTTCACCAAGCCGGTCCCGCATAGCAAGTTTCGACATTGTTTGGACTTGCTAAATGTCACAAGCTGTTAGATACCCAAGGAGGGCAAATCTGAGGCAGAAAGGAGGAGTCTGTTCATCTGGCATTGTAATGATGCATCTGCAAGGAAGATTCAAGTCAAGGTGGAGATTTGTTGATATGTTTTGAATCACACACTTCGCAGAGCTATATATATCAAGGAAGAAAAGGCATGGCTAAAAATAAGGAGAATCAAGAGTAAATCTGGGAACAAATCTTAGAAAGATATGATGAAGATATAAGATATGCATATCCAGGACAAAGATATGCATATCACCAATTTCGGTGTTTTAGATTTTCCTCAGTACTATATATATGGTCCTTGAGATCTGTAATCTGTAACCCACATACCACATAATAAAATCCGTTCTCCTCTCTGCCCGTGGACGTAGCCAATTTATTGGTGAACCACGTAAATCTTGTGTCTTCTTTACGTTTCTTGTTTCTTGTTTCTTGTTTATGCTCTATAATCCTATTCTGTCACAACAGAACCAATTTTATAATCTGGCATCTATTTTTTTTTTAACATAAAATTGTTTTTTTAATTAATAAATTATTAGTGGCTCCAAAATTATTAATTTAAAGAAACTTTTACCGTGATAGAAAAATAATATGGAAAGAAGTTGGCATGAATGACATCCAAGTTGTTGTTAAATTAAAAATAAATTCACCTAATTCTGTAAGTTTGTTGGCAATAATTAGCAGCCGAAATTAAAGGAGGCGAGAATTATGGGGAAGACTGTGATGTTTTACCATCGACTCATAAATTTACTGTGATGTGATTTAGGACAACAATCATGATTTCATATTTCTAATCATTGTGTTTTAACTTTGTTGTTAGGGCCCACAATTACTGTTAATCACCTTTCTGTTCTTTGTAATATGTATTCCTTCCTTCATTAATTCTTGTTCGTGGGTCCACCTGGGGACAGTACATCTCTTTTAATGTTTAATTAAGATTATTAGATTTGGTTATGGTTTCAGATGTTTAATTAATCAACTCAAGTCGTTATTTTTAACCCTAATAAAAAAGAATTAGGGTAAAATGTTGTTTTATTTTTTGGAAACTTCAAATGTGGAAAGTTTGCTTGGGCTGATGATGCTATGATTTCAACAATTATGAGATTGCAAGAAAATGTGATTAAACAATTGGTAATCCATTATTAATTAAATTTATTTATTCTATTTTACTTGTTTTATTTATTTATCTATCGTTAAAAAAAGTTAAGTTATTTTATACAATTATATTTTAATACAATTCAAAGCTCTGTTATCGATTCGCTTCTGAAATTTTAAAATGAAAGATATTATAGATGTGATTCGGTGTACAATATTTGTAAAGATGTTATGCACGGGTGTTCAACATAATCATCTTCCAATTTTGGTATAGATATAATTTGATCTATTCTCCTGCAACTTTCAGCAAAGCATAATTTCTACTTTCTTGTTTTCATTTATCGACAACTTAATCAACTCATAAGCTATGTTCAACCGGTAAATACAAAAGTAAGAGTTATTATTATATGTTATGTGAGAATGATGGTTGTGTAGATATGGACATGGTTCTGGTTCTGAATTGGAATCGACTGTTCTAACTGGTGGTCGACGGTTCTAATTGGTGGTCAACAGTTCGGTTTAACCGTTGACCCAATTTTGGTTCAGGATTTGAAATTGGAACTTAGCCGGTTCGGTTTCGGTTCCTGGATATTTGGCTCCTGAAACCGGCGGTTTCGGTTTCAAAATCGACAGTTTCGGTTTCAAGTGTGAATTTGTAAAAAAAAATGTTGACAAGGTAAAAATTATTGACAAATTATTCGAAAATTCTAATTATTATATTTTTGTGTGTAGATACAAAAGATATATTGAAGATATTCATGAAAGGAAGGTTACGGCTGAGCAAGGGGAGAATCGAGAGGAAAATCTGGGAAACATTTCTTTGAAGATACGATGAAGATTAGGAAGAAATACAAGATATACATATCACAGCCAATGAAGAAAGAGATACCGAAAGATCTCTTGAGGGGCAAGGCAGAGTATAAATAAGACCTCTAGTCAAATATGAAAGAATATCTCTGATACATTTGAATTACCTTCATAAGGGCAAAGTCAAGCAGAGAGGCTGATGAAAAAGTTGTCATATTCGGGAGAATACGACAACCTAACAAAAACTCAAGGGCGACCTGATCGTGAACCACGCAGAGTTTGCATTACTTCGTTAATTCACCACGAGTTGATTTCGGAAGATTTCAACATCTTACAAACGGGAATTTGTATCAAAATCCATCTAGGGGACTAGATGGTCAAGTAAGTGATTAGAAGATCGAGTTACACGGGTAGATTAGTATTTAGGGGGAGCCAAATACTTGTAAGTTCTATTGTAACATTTATGGGAACAAATATGTCTTCTAAAAAAATTAGAAGAAGGAATTTATTCCTCCTTTAAAATCAAAGTTTATTATAAGCTTCCGCAATTTCATTTACAGTTCGAACTACTATTGAAATATTATACACGCGCACAAATTCTTATCTAACAAAAGTGAATTGAAAACCGAAACCCACTATATGCTATTTCAATTTTGGTTCCACCCCTCTCAGTTTTAGAAACCGACGATTCCAGAACCGAAAGCAAAACCGTCGAACCCGTTGCCATGTCTAGTGTATATGGATACAAATTAAAGATCCCCTAAATCAGCTCTGTTACCTACAATATATGTGTTGTTTGTATTTCTTTTCTTCTAATAGAGGCCATATTACAACTCCAGTTTTAGGGATGCTTGGTGGGGAGGTTTGGGAAATGGAGAATTGTAATGGGCACGAAATGTTATATGCATTAGTTTTTTGGCCGATGTAGAATTTTTAAATAAGGTACGTTTAATTATAAAAAAAATATACAATTTAAAATGTAAGTGATTATATAAATAAATTATTTAGAATCTAATATATAATATCTAAAAACAATATAACATACATATATATGTCCTCTATTTTATATGTATAAATTATATATTTTCGTATTATTAAAATTTTTAATTAGTTCATTATTTATTTGTAAAAATTATATATTTTCTTATTATTAAACTTTTAAATAACTATTGTATTAATTTGGTATGCATCAGTGATACGTCCACGTAGGCAGTGATACGTCCACGTAGGCATCTAATCAATGTTAAAGTCAACTCCAATTAAAAAATTATAAAAAAACTCTAATATATTTGATATGACATTTTGAGGAGTCACTTGATCATGTCAACTAAAATTCCAATTATATCTTGTGGCCTTAAAACAGAATTGGTGGTTTTTAACTGTAGTTGGATTCGATAATTTTCGAACAACCAATTTTTAAATAGGTACATCGAAATCAAAATTAAATTAGCGAAATTTTAATTTTAAATTCGAACTGGATCAATTATTACATCAAATCATTGACTCAAGATTCGAATCGACGGTTCGGATACAATATCGAAACATACCTGTCTAATTTAGGCATAGTTATGAATGACAACATTTTCTTTTTGATTTCCTCTCTTTAATTAAGATTTATGTAACCCTGATTCTAAATTTCTCAAATTTAGGTATGACTGTTCATTTTTTATTTTGAAAATGATGGTTTTCTTGTGCATTAAAAATATCAAATTTTGCGTATATTAATATTATATATATATCTCTTGAAACCTAAAAAAAATTCTTTTCACATTTGCAATCAATTAATTTAGAATCATTAGAAAATTAGAATGCATAAATATAAATGTAAAACTTTAAATTCATTGTTTTTCTCTCTCTCTCTCACTTTTTTTTTTCTTTTTTTTGAGTGAGCTTTCCAAACAAATTTGTCGGGATGGATTTGGGTTAGTACCGCTCACCTATCTATTGCGAAAACATATGAATATGCACATCTATGAATTTTTCAAAAATCTATAAAAACGAGCTGAATCACTTATTTAAAGTTGAAATGCTATTACTATAAATCATCCACATAGATTAATATGCCCGTCGTTAGGAAGAAATAATTCTCATACATTTATCAAGACGAACAGATGCTGAGATTAGCCAATCAAAATATTAGGAGAAAAACAAACTCGGCAATATTACATTTGATAAAAATTCCAATTTATAAATTAACTCAAATTATAATTGGTTTTCAAAACAGATAATTTCCAGTTAAAGAGCATAGGCCTATGGGTGGATCTAAACATCGACCGCACCGGGAGCAAGTCTAGTACAGTTTGTCTGGACATTCTTTTTTTGAGTTGTATTTAAAAAAAAAATATTAATTTGATCATAAGAAAGGTAATTTGATTAAATCAACTTTATAATTAAATTAAATTAAATTAAAATAGAAGGTCCAAAACTCGGATATTTAGCCCAAAATGCAAATCCAACCCACTTATTTGACTCAAATTTTTAGTCAATACATTTATGACTACCAAATTTACAGACTTGTCCCATTTCTTGAAATAAAGCTTTTTGACGTTTTGTAGGTCAAAGCCTTGGTGTGTACTTTATCATTGGGAAAAATGTTTTTCCAATATTTGAATTTGTTGATACTTTATCTATTCAGTTCATTATAAAAAATAAAAATAAAAATAAAAAAAGAAAAAAAGGGAAGAAGAAGATTTATTTTAGAGCTCAACCCATTTTTAGTTTAAAAAAAAAAAAGATTTTTTTAAAAAAAAAATGATGTGTTAACTTTTGATTAGTTGAACTTTATTCTTTTTTTTTAGAGAATACTAGTGTGAAACTCTCTGCGATGTACGTAAGTCCTCTTTTGTATATTTTTATTATTAAAAAATAAGTTATTTATTATTAAAATTATTTGTAAAAATGTAATAATTATACGTAATATCTAAACTTATAATTTTCATATTTGAGTATGAATTTACATAAAAAATTCAAATCAAATTTTCAAATCAAATTTCATTGATAATTTTTTAAGGTTGTAGACGTACGAAATCTACTTCGAATTTAGATATTGATTAGTTGCAAATTCAATATAATTTTTTAAGGTTGTAGACGTATGAAATCTACTTCGAATTTAGATATTGATTTGTTGCAAATTCAATATTAATATTACATGGAGGCAATCTTCATTCTTACAATATCAAATCTCATATTTTTATTTGTAATCACTCTTAAATCGGCTAATGCACAACAATATTGGTGACATGTTCTTTAAAAATATATTTTTATTTAAAAATAATAAAAAAGAAAGTGTCAGTAAAAATATATTTTTTATTATAGATCTCTACATACAACCTAATATTTGGTCCAACACATTCCATAATTACAACATTATAGCTTAAAAAAAAAAGGGAACTGTCATTGAACGAAAAAATGAAAATAAAAACAATAACATTTTATCATATATATATACTAGTGTGAAACCTGTGCGATGCACCTAAGATATTTTCTTCTTATATTTTGTAATATAATCATATATTCAAGTTATATAGTATATTATAGAAGGTGTAGATTTGTAATTCAGTGATTATTTTTTTGTATAATGAGTAGAAATTTGTTGTAATTTTATGTTTCGTCTTTTCTTCTATTAGAATTAGCCTCGTTCACATATTGATAAGCATGATATCCACGATTTATAGAAGGTTGAATCAAATTAAATTTAAAAAAATTAGCCATATCAAGTGTTTAAAGAAAATAAAGATTTGTACAGATTTCGTAAAATTTGTCAATTACATAGTCAAATTAAGGACAAAAGTATTTTGCAAATCGCTAATTATATGTAATAATATTACAAAAATTTGAAATTTGATAGAAACAAATACTTTGAAAGCTAATGAAAAATCGCACGGTGTTTATCATTTATTTTCTCAAAACATAAAACGCAAAACACTTCAAGAGGAGGGAGAACAAAAAAAAAGAGACATTAAAATATTTAATAATAATCATGATAAAATATATAGAAAGAAGAGAGAGACAAAAATGAGAAATGATTTTGAATTATGGTAAGTGTGTTGAAAATTTAATTTCATATTTGACAAAATCAGATTTTATCCACGTGATTGGGTGATTTTAAATAATTTGTAGTTTAATTATAGGAAAATTGTTAATGATTTTCCATAATATAATGAAACTACAATAATTTCATGTTCTTAACAAATTTATTTCTTATTTTGAATATATTATGAGTTAACAAAAATTCTTTAAAATTCGAATTTATTTATGTTGAACAATAGAAACTAAGCAAATCTCGAAGATTATTGATATTAATCTCTTCAATTAAATTATAATAATGTATATTTAAAGAGTTGCATAAATATATATAGTTTTACATTTATATGGTTGAAATTTAGGCCGAAAAAACAAAATTTCAAAAAGTAATTTTACTTATATATATATATATATAGATTTTTTTTTAAAAAATGAATCGAGAAAATTGAGTCATATATCTGTTAGATTTCATATATTTTTTAAATTTCATAATTCAGTGATTTGATTAATATTCAATAAAATATATAGATTTCGAATCATATATTAAATATTGCAGTATATTCATCTTAATATCATCTAATTTTGAAATACCTAAATTTGTGGAATAATTTAGATTTTGAAATCGAATCAAAATTTCTAGAATAAAAACGTCTATTTTTTATTTAATAATAATATAATTATTCTAATTAAGTAATGAAGTATAGACGGGAAAACAAAATTGAAAAAAGTCATTTTGTTTATATATATATATAGATATGTGTGTGTGTATTATCATACCCTACAATATTAAATTTGCTCAAAATTTGAATTTCCATCACTCATGGAATATTACCTAATTTCAATAACTAAAATATTCATAATACACATTTTTATGCACTAATGCTAAATTTTGATGAAAATATTTATATATGTTATATATATACCAACAAATCTACTGTAAATATCAAATATAATTTTATAGTTTAAAAAAAATCAAATCTTTCAAACATATTTGGTGCAAATCCAAATTTGATTGGAAAAAATTAATAAATTAATTAATATATATGTATATATCTACATATATGCAAAAAGAAAATTAACTAAAAAATGTTATTTATACTTATATATATAAAGTATCAATTTATTAAAATATTACAATTTTTATGAATAATATATATTAAATTAATTTTCTTCACGGTTACATTTTATACTCATATCGCATATATTAAAATGAATATTAAATGAAAATAATATAATTATTTATATTAATTATTTTAATTATATTTTAATATTTATTATGTGTTTTATTTGCGAGTTAGCAAAATTGAACCACCAAATTGTGTATTGGATATAGGCAAATTTATATTGGACATAAGTTTTTGATTTAACTTTTTATAGATAAATTCAAATAAACTATAAGCAAGCAACATATGTTGGTGTGATTGGGCAATGGAGAATCTAGATAAGGCGTAATGATCTACAATTATGAATTGAGAAACCTGCTTCGCTTTTGTTTTCCGCATATATATATATATATGAAGTGCCACCTTATTAGATTAAAACTTTAACCTCTATAATGGATTCTTTAATTATCTCAAATAATTTGGTTAATCATGTCAAAAAACAATTTACTTCATCTCTCCATAATTGTATGCATTGCTTTATCCTTTTTTGATATATATATATATATATATATATTTCAAATATACTTTATAGAATATTTTGTATGAATAAAGAATGATAAAATTTGTATACATAGAGTATACTAACTCTTGTTACGAGTTTCTAAGACTATCTTCAGTCGATACTATTCTAGTGTTGATTTTATACTACTTTAGTGCAGCTTTTCCAACAGTTTGCACTATTTTCTTCGTATAGAAAAAAATTATTATATTTTTTTAAAATTTAGTTATTTTAATCTTTATTTTTTAATTATAATTTGTTAAACATATTATACATTTAGTTTATTTAATATAATTTTTAATATAATATTTTTACTTTTTATTTATAAAATTAATCAGAAAGTTTGGAAAAGATAACCTGCAAAATTTAAATTAAAGTAAAGCTACGTGAGTTTTTTTAGTAGTATTGTTATTTTTATGTTTCATTTGTATTTACATCACCAATTCTATTGTATAATTTATCTCTTTTTTTGTAATTTTATAAGCACTGCACTTTTATGTTTGTGCTCTTTTTATTGTTTTATATTTTTATTAACTTCAAGTTATATTTATAATTTCACATGTTATATTTTAAATCTCATATTTTTTTGTTAGAAATTACAAATTATATTTAAAATATTTGTCACATAATTGAAATGATTTTAACATTAGTAAGATTAAATATGATTAAAAAATACAATATTCAATACTAATAATATAAATTTACAAAAAAAAAAATAGAAAAAGAGTTGCGTAGGAAGAGGCTAAACTTCATCACAAGGCTACCATCAACGCATTGCTGAAGGAACAATAGTTAAACTACAGCGTGTTGCTGGTGATAACCCTAGTTTCTTTCTTATACATTATATTAAAGCAACGAAAAATAAATTAAAATTAAAATTGAAATTAGAATCACAATATTAATGTTTTGGTGGCTCGATCTTCAATAACGATGCTAAAAATTTATTCATGGAATTATTTTCAACATAATTCAACCTTCTTGCAAGTTGCAATAGATCCTTCAATACAAATATTCAACTTAAGGGAACAATATGTGTCAATGGCCTTTTGTAAAATAAATAAATATAAAAAGTATAATATTACCAATTATTTGTTAAAAATAAAAGCAAATTGGTCTACAAACATAAAAAGAGAAACTATTAAAAAATATATATATATTTAGAGTATAATACCATGAATAATTTGTTGATAAAAAAATAGAAAATTTATAAATATATGAAAGCAGTTAAAATTTTTTACTTATTTTACGGCTGAAATCATCTTTTTGTTTTTAAAAAGTACGATGTCCAATTACGTTTTTTTGCTTTTTTATTTTAATTTTTAAAAATTTATAACTTTTTCATCTCAATTTTATTTTTTTATGAAAAATATAAAAAATTATTCATTTTTACGACTTTTTAATTTGATATTTATATTACATATATAAAAATAAAATAAACATTAAAAATATAAAATATTTTTTTATAAATTAGATATGCTATATTTAATATATTTTTATATTATGAGATATTTTTATTAAAAATATATTTTATATTCAAGTATTTTATTTTAAAAATTATATTATCATTTTTATAATAAATTATTATTATTATATAATCGATATAAAAAGTAAAGTAGAGAAATAGGATTAGGAAATGAAATAAATTGGTGTTTGTATTGTGAGGGCGCCAAGTGGATAAGTGAGCAGACAAATGTCTTGAACCGCTGTCGTAGACTCTCCATTATCCTGCATGCTCTAATACTCTAATGTATTATTAAGATGGGCCCCACCAATTTCAAACTTTGTAATTTGATTTTTTTAAATTAAATACACCCCAAATCCTCCTTTTGATTTTTGAAATTTTTGTCTCAATATGGCCCTGAAACCTTAATAAAAGCAAACCTTCTGTCCACAACATTCTCCCACCCACACCCCCTCCCTCGCCCATTCAACTTCCTTCCTTCCTTTTTCTCTTTCCTCTTTTTTCCTCTGGGTCCCTCTCTACACTCAATCCGCCATTATTATATCTTCCTCAAGCAGCAACCGTTTTCAAAACGTATAAGCCCACACTCTCACTGCTTTCTTGTTCTCCCTTTCTCGCTGTCCCTCAAACACACACACATGAAGATGGCTGGCGGTGGTGTTGAAGGAGCAGGGTTCTGGTTGCCCGCCGAGTTTCTGACAGACGACGATTTTCTTATGGACAAGGAGAAATTCAAAAAGAGCAACAGCACTGTGCGCGAATCCGAGTTCTGCTTCCCCACTGAGTTTCCCTACGATTTTGAAACTCAGACCGATGAAATTCTTGAGGTACCCAACGCTTTGTTTTACCTTTCGTCCGTTTTCTTGTGTTTGCGTACCCCCCTTTTCTTTTTTCTTTTTTTGACTTTACTTTTTCTCGGTTTTCGTCCTTGCAGAAATTCTGGATGATGTCGACTTCACCTCAGTCGACGTTGACGCACCTGGGGAGCGCCGGTGGGTCGAGCAACGGTAGCCCAAACGGTGTTCCGTCGCCCCCTACGACGCCGTTGGGTGCAAAATACGACGCCGTTGGGGATCTGATTTACATCGCCGCCGGTCATGTTGCGAAGCTCAAGCTTAACCGCGATTTTGTGGATAATGGCGGTTTAGTGCCGCCGAGAAACCAGGCCCAGTTTTATCCAGAAGCAAAAACTCCCATTCCCTCTGTTTATCTGAACAAACATGTAATAAATCCCTAATTTACCAACTTATTTTTTTTAAATTTCTACCCTTCTAGATTTTTACTGAAATATTTCTTTCCAGTTACAGCAGAAGCAACACAATGAGAGTTGTAGAATGTTGTACGGTCCACAACAAATGCATCAAAACAGGGGAGGAATAGGTCCAGGTGCATGGACCCCTCGGCAGAGTCCCACTCACGCGAGGGCTGTTTCGTTCGGTGGATCTGGCGGCGGTGGTGGCCGGAGTGGTGCGGCGGCGAAAAAGGTGTGTGCCGGAACGGGAGTATTTTTGCCTCGGAGATATGAGCATATTAGTAAAAGCAACGCCTATGCGTCAGATTCTCAGCGGAGGCCAGGTAGTTTACAGCTCAGAGCCATTTCAATTTCCCCCCATTTTCTTGCAATAGTATTTTGTCACTATATAATTTTAAATTTTTTTGAATTCTTGCAATTTTCACCACTTTATTACTTTTATTTACCTTATTTGGTAAAATTATTATATTGCAAGAAACGCTAATTCAAGAATAAGACTTGCATGTTAATGGTGGACCCTTACGCGTCTGTATCATCCTCTCCGAAGGTGTGGGGACCCTACATATTCTGTGAAATCTCAGTTCCTTGTGGATTGACCATCGTTCTTACCACTGTTCTGTAAATTTCGGAAGTTGGATCCAAGATTTTTTAATTTTTTTTGTAGTTATTCTATGAAGTCTGTAAGAAAAGAAGAAGCCCGAGTCCCCTTTTCATATTCTCATTAATTTTTCATTATTGGAACAAATTGTGCATGTGACTCTGTTTCTTATCCTCAAATTGACCATAAAATCTTCTTTTTTTTTGGTGCATATCTGATGCTTACTTTATAGATTGTCACAGAATATTTGTTTGATAGAATATCCTTTTATTCTTGTCCCAAAGTGTCTTTGATTATGTTATCCTGTGGAAAATTTTGTATAAGCTCACATGCTCTTTGCAGGCAGATTTCTTATTCATGGTACTTTCCTTCCAATTTTTATGTTCACACTGGTGCTCTGTTTTCAGGTAGAGCACCTGTTCAAGTTCATCCCTACGGGTTGGCCCAATCTCAACCACAGCCACAGGCCCGAACCAACTGGGGCTCCGGCCCAGATTACTGTATGTATCTGTTTATTTTGCTTCTACACATACTTTGATTGTTAAAAAAACTCACATTCACACCCACACACTTATGTATGATGCGAATCAACTACCCATGGAATTGTCATAATCCTAATAGTTTAGATGTTGATTTAACAAATTTTCTAATTATATACTTGTGGGTTCTTATATTCAAGAATTGATCTGATTGCAGATTCCTTGTTGGCCCGAAGGCAGGCGTTGGTTCTGCAACAAAGAAGAAACTTGCTAGCCTCATTGGCGGAAGGATCACCACTGGTGAGCCATGATCCATACCTTCCTCAGGAGTGGAGCTACTGAGATTCCGGCATTTCAGGTGTCTTGCAAGTGCTGGTTTTTGATGGTAGGAAGAAAGGTACAACGGTAGTAGGAGAGAAGGCTTTGAAGAACGTAGATTGGTGTTTGTCTTTTGGTCAGTTCTTACGAGCACAATTTGTGCCAACTATGTAAGTAGGGGGGAGGACAGGTAATAAGAGATGATCCGAAAGGGGTTTTTGGTTGGATGGAAACTGGAGAAAGAAGTGGACTAAAAAATCTAGGAAAGAAAATAAATATAAGTAGATATAGGCTTTTGGCGTGTTTGTTGGAAGAGGGTTTGGTGTTTTTGTCTTTGGTTTGCGTTGGAATTTTTGGGCATTTTGTGTTTTGAAAGTGAAGTTTAGTCCAAAACCACCCTCCTAAATATAGTCTTCAATTGGTAAGGAGTTGAGTGTAATAAGGGGAAGTTTGTGTACATACAATTATATATGTTTATTTATCTAAAGCACCATTTCTCTGTTTTCTGTCTTCCTCTTCCTTTTTTACCCCTGGCGGTTCAATTTTTGTTTGCTGCTTCTTTGTGTATTTTATTTAGAACTGAATGAAACAAGACTCCAATTTTTTATATATAATTTTTCTTTGGATAAAAAATTTTATTCCCAAAACAATCAAAGATAAAACAATATACTAGGCCACTGGTAAGAATTATTCAAGAAATACGAAAACTATGGGTTTTTTGTCTTTTTGATTTTTTGGAAAATTTAAATTGGAGTTTTATTCTTTACTGGTAGCTGGGTAACGGAGAGAGTGGTCATTTATACTGTGGCGTGACATGGTAGTTGAAATGGTCATTATATGTTGTGAAGTTATTGTACTAGAATGTTATTGGCAATGTTTTAGCAGCTACTGCAATCATTGTACCCAATAATATTTATGACTCATACCTAAATCCCGAAAAAAGAAAAAAATAAAATGATGACTCCGAAAGGCTGAGAAAGAGAGTAGTTATACTCTAATTTTATAAAGAAGTACAAAAAATAGAGAATATAAATTACATTAATAGCAATAATTGAAAATATCTAATTATTGATACATTTTTTATTAAAAAAATACAATGCGAATTATGATATTATGACCAGTATTTAAAAAAAATTATGAAAATGAAATATAAAATTTGTGTCCCACATTAATTATAAACAAAAACTTATTGCCGGCATAAATGACTTAAGGCGCTTATCTATACATCGAAAGAATTTACTGTGCCCTTAGTTAATATTAATTTAACGACAAAAGGAAAAAAATTGATTATTGTCTTGAAATAGTAAATAAGGATTACATTAATGAAGAAAACATTTACATCGTTAGCATGAAAAAAAAAACTCGTTTAGACCATCTCCAACAATCTACGCAATTTTAACGTAGATTTTTTATTATTTTAATATAAAATTTGCATTTTTTCTTTAACAGTTTGTATTATTTTCTACATTAGAATAATATTTTATAATAATTTTTATATTTTATTTATTTTTAGTTTTTAGCGTAATTACTTCATATTAGTTGAAAAAAAATAATATGTAATCTATTAAAAATAAGTTTTATATATTTTATATTTTAACTTTTTATTGTAAAATTAATTAAAAATAAAAAAATTGCATATAGAATTGTTCAATAGTAATACTAACTAAAATTTAATTTCATAAAAATATTTGTACAATTTAAATTTTTATTGTTGTAATTTTATGTTTTGTCCATTTGTTATTTTATGTAACTTTTATTAATTTTATGTTATAATTATAACATTATGTGTAATATTTTTATTCATTTTGTACCTTTTCTATTATGATTAAAATTACACTTTTTCACTATTTTATGTTTGATCACATTTAATTAAAATAATTTAAAAATTAATTAAAGTAAATTAATTGTGATATAAAAATTATATAATATTTATACACAAATATTAAAACTAAATAACACATTAAATATAATATAAAAAGAAAAAGATGGCGGGACCAACTCAACCCACTTCCCTGCTTTTTTTTTATACAGGATTGTTGGAGAAAGCCTTACAATACTAAGAAAAATATTATTACAAGAAGAGGGTACAGTGCAATATATCCCATATTATATATGTATTTAGTATTATTACCAATAATATATATTATATATATATGAAAATTATTAGAATAAAAATCGATTGTAGAGATAGAAAGAAAGAAAGAGTCCTATGAGATAAAAAGAGATTGTAGTGAGAGAAAATAGGTTAAGGTGTAGGGTAGGGTGAGAGAGCAGAGGAAGAGTAGCGATTTGTCCAACTCAAAAATAGGAAAAAGGCAAAAACTAAAGTGTCGGAAATTTGAATGCAAGAGGTGAGAGAGTGTGCACGAAAGGAGTGTGACACTGCTCTTCCGAACGAGGAATCATAAATTTAGTATTTCGTGAACGCTGCGATTTTGCGTGCCCAGGTCCCACTTTTAGCATTTACATTCTCTCTCTCCCCAACACGGAACTTATTTCCCATTCCTTTTTTTTTTTAAATTAAAAAAAAAAAAAACACTTTCCTCCTGTAAGTATTTAATGTGCCAGTAAAATTATGTGTATTCCACGCATCGTGTAAATTAAATTATAAAATTATTTATTTAATTAAAAATATTATTATTATATCAACAAATTTTGTGTGAAAAATTAGTTCAATAAAAAATATTTTTATTGTAAATAAAATAATATTTTTACAACAAATTCATCAATGGTAGCTCCTTAAATCAAGTGCACGATATTAAGAGTAAAATCAAACATTAAAAATTATTTTAAAAACGATGGATATACTTTTAATTATTAAAAAAATTCTACATTTTTATTTAAATTAAATTATTTATTGTTTAATATTAATGAGAATAATTTAATTTTTTACTAATATGTATTTATTAGTTAAGTGGTTGATATACATTAAAAACATATTTACATAAAAAAATCGCTGCCGATTTAAATTAATATATTTTATTTATTTTTTCACGGCGGTCTGAGTTTCTTAGTCAAGCTTAATATAATTTAGATACGAAAAGTAAGTTTAATGAAAAAAAAAAAAAAAGCTTCTAAAAAATGGTGTGGCATTGCTTTGAAATTAAATCAAAAGTAGAAAGTAAGAAAAAGAAAAAGTGTGGATGGCTTAGGCGTGAAGGAGACAGCGAGGGGGATGGGGACGGAGTGCTGTGCCGTACGACGTCGAATTAAGTTGATTGAGGGTAGTACAGTGACGTCGTTTCGTGTCTTAAATTAAAAAAATAATAAAATAATAGTTGTCTGTTTAGAAATTTGATCCGAGAATTGGCGGCTTCTTTTTCAGATTTCAAAGTGGAGTGAGTGGGAAACATTATCGGTAGTTGTGTTTCTGTCTTTGTTGACTCCCCCCCTTTCTATACATCCCATTTTTAGTTTATTTATTTATTATTAAATTTAAGTTATATGGTTTTTTATTTTATTTTTTTATTTTTTGAAATAGAATAATTAATGGGTTGGGCATGATCGGTTATGGATTGTGCCACCATCCATCTCATGTGTGTTTATAAGAATGTGGGTTATGGATCTACTCTACGCATCTTTTTCCTACCTCATTTTCTACCTCTTCTCTTATCATTCTCAAGAAAACTATTTAATATATATTTTTTCATCCAAAATTATTAAATACTTATAATTTTTTTATTTCAAATTTATTTTTTATAAAAATTATATCATATTAATTCATTTCTTAAGATTTTCTTTTTGACATTTATTTAGCATATATATATATAATAATCCATCACCAATTATTAAATTTACAAATTTTTATCTCTCATAATATAATAATACAAATAAAACTCTACTAACCTATTGATTTGACATGTCAATAACAACCTACATTATTACAACCCAAAATAAATAACACCTTTTATTATGTATTTAATTGTGACACAACCTCATAACCCACAACCAATTCTGCTACAGAGGTCTCCAGCCTAATCCAAATATCTCTTTAATACGAGTGGTCACACCGACTATAATGTTTGCTTTTATTTCATAATTTTATTATATTTTTAAATGAAAAGATTACAAAATCTAGACTCGGATTTCGGTTCAATCATTCAGAGTTGAAAATGGAAGAAATAATAATTAGAAAATAGAGTTAGGACATAATAATCCAAGGCAACTATTTGCCGTACAAGGTCCTTTTTTTATATAAATAAATTAATAATTTTATTTATTTTGTAGGGTTGTCCTAATCTCAGGATTGCGACAAACAAACGCTGTCATTAACAAAAAAACGAAAATACAAGGGTCATTAGTTAAAATTACATTATAGAAGAAAATATATTTATTGAAATTCAAATAAAAAATATGCTATATTTGCTTTAAATATAATAATAAAGTTTATTGATAAATATCTTCTTAAAAAATATTATTAGCTTGTGTTGGTTGATCTTTATCTTGGCCCTTGGGCAACGTGGGTCTCAAGTGCTTCAGTAGTCATTGTACTTGTCGATCATGGACTACCCAACGGATCCATTTTCTTCTTTGTTGAGGAAGCCTTGTGGGCTTCCGTACATGGATTTAGTTTATTGGGCTTCACAATCCAATAACTCGGCCCAATATGGTGGGGCTTTTGCTGAGGCTCTTTTATAATGCCGATTCTTGCCGTCTCAAAGATGGGGGCCCAACCCTAAGCACATAATCCCTTTTAGGTTATTGGATTACCTAAGCCCTGTCCAAAAAGTATTGCCAGTTAATCTCCTTTATATATATATATATATATATATATATATATATATATATATATATATTACAAAAATGTCATTTTCCCACCAAATTTTTTATTAATAAATTAAAAATTAAATTAAAGAAAAAAGAAAAAAAATCCTTTATTAATAAATTAGGAATAAAATTAAAGAAAAAAGAGAGATTGATTATTATTGAATGTGGGGGTGTTAGATTGAGCATAAATGGTTGGCCAATAATCTTTTTACTTTTTTAATCCTAAATTTTAAACGGTTATAACTTTTATGCTTCAATTTATTTTTTCATGAAAAATATATTAAATAAATTATATTTTTAATCTTTAATTTGATATCCGTATTGCATATATAAATATAACTTTTTTCAAAATATAAAATATTTTTTAGATTAATTGTATATGATTTGACATTTAAAATATTTTTAAATAAATAAAATTGTGAGATTTTTATATAAAATAGAATTATTATTAATAATATATTTTGTATATTATGAATTTTATTTTAGAAAAAATATATTATTATTTTATAAAATTTTATTTATTATATAAAAGTAACAAAATTCCACACGATATGATAGTGCCACTCAAAAAAAAAATGTAAAATTTAATAATTAAATTTCTATTAATTATAATGTACTAGTACGGGAGAAATATTAGTATATATAATCTGATTTTAAATTTTTTTCCACTAATATTCCTTCCTCCGCATCCACCTTTTTCAGCCCTGGCAATTCCACATCCAACAAGACAGCCTCCGTCGTCTCATATACTCGACAATTCTTACACATCCAGAGTATCTCGAATACATGAGCTCAACCTATGATTTGATCTTCTATAGGAATCTTAAAAAGCTCACGATCACATGAACTGCCTCGTTTAGTAAAATTAGACTTTAATTTTAATAATTCATTTTAAAATGTCCGATGAACTCAATTTTCAATTTTCTTGAAAGGCAAACAGAACTAGCCTGATTACTTCTACGGTTTGCCCAATAATAACACTTATTATTATTTTTAATAGTATCGAAATATTTATATAGAACATTTTTCTCTTTTGGAAAATTAGATAAGAGTTCCGTTCTAGTAGAATTGAAAATAAAATTCAATGGTAATTATTATAAGATTTTAAATACTGATATTTAAAGTTAGAACTTAAAATATGGTACTATAATTTGAGTATAATTACTCCAACTTGGATGTTTTGAATGGTAGAATTTATTTACATATATTGTAAATTCTAAGAATTTGAATTTAGAATATTAAGCAATATGCACATATAAATGTATGAATCTTTTAAGTTTATTACAGTGATATGAAAGAAAACTATAAAATAAGAATATATTTTAAATTAGAATATTATGCAAATTTAATTTATAATTTAAAATTTAAATACTTTCAACATTCTAAAATATTTTACATTTTCCCAAAATATAAATTTTTTCTTTTTACTAATTAGATGAGGATATTACCATTTTCTGGAATCTTATCTTATCACTTTAGGCGTAAAAGTCAAAATTGGTGTTCATCGTCCCCTAGATTCCAACTCAATTTGGAATTGAACTCTTCCTTATAAATTAAATTTTATATCTCGTAGTTTATTTATACGGGTAAGTTTTTTGCGCATCAGATGTATCATTCCCTCGATTATAGTATTATTTATTTTAAAAAATATATTTTATTTAGCAAATAAATATTATTATTTTTGTAAGAGTAACAAATTAATAATATTTTTTAAATAAATAAATAAAATTTTAAATTAAATTATGCGGTACACTCGATATATATAAATTATTGTATATTTATAATATATAATTTATTAGTGGTTATAAAAGGATGGTCGGGTGCGGGCAGAACAAATTGAATCTGAAATAATATCGAAAAAGATGGCTCATGTACTCATATTGCCCTTACCACTACAGGGCCCCATCAACTGTACGCTCAAGCTCGCTGAAATTTTCTGCCTTGCTGATATCGGAGTCACCTTCCTCAACACTCAGCACATCCAACGCCGCCTCTTCAACTGCACCGACACCCAACTTTATTTCGAAAAATACCCTAATTTCCGATTCGAAACGATCCCCGATGGCCTGCCGGAAGAAAATCCCCGGACGGTGGACCAATTTCCGTCCCTGATGGAATCAATGGAAGCTGTGGCGGGGCCCATTTTGGAGGAGATGCTCACGTCCGGTGTGTGTGGGCTTCATTCTGGGAATCCAGTGACCTGCATTGTATCTGAAGCGTTCTTCAATTTCCCCACCGATATAGCTGAGAAGATTGGGCTTCCGATCCTGTGTTTCGACACTTTTAGTCCGTGTTCGATTTGGATTCAGCTGTGTTTGCCTAAACTCATTGAAGCTGGGGAGCTCCCCTTTAAAGGTGCGTGTACATTCAAATAACAAGTCTATTTAATCAGAAAAAGGTGTTGCTAAATAAACCACAAAAATTATTTTTTACATTAATTTAATTTAATAAATAAAATTAAATAGAATGTAAATGATATTTCTATATCCTTATGTAATTTTTTTTTAAAAATCAAATATTAATATTTTGATTGTTGATGTTCTTCATTCTTTGTTCAAACACACTCATACATTACCATATATTCAAACGATTAAAATAAAAGTTGACATATTTGTTTAGTAAAAAATGAAGAATAATAATAATAAAAATATTATAATTTTGTTTAAAATATATATAAGAGTATATTTGTCATTTATATTATATTTAAATTTATTCAAATAATTAAAGTGGTATGAATAGTAATTTTTGTGGTGTGTTTAGAAACACCCAATAGAAATTGATAAAATTTAAAAATAAATTTTTTTGATTCATTAGATAGGGTACTAAATTTTAATAAAATAAAAAAGTTTATATAATAATATATATATATATATAGTATATATATAAACTCGATTTTTTCATCCTCAAATTCAATTCACCACTCACGAATTATTGGCATCTCTCTCTCTCTCTCTCTACTTTGATAAATGTTTAACTAAGTTGTTTGTTTTGTATGGTTTGAGAAAAGATGACAAGTTGGATGAATCTATAAAAAGTATACCCGGCATGGATGACATTATTAGACGCCGTGATCTCCCAAGCTTTTGTCGCTCCAAAGACATCATTAACCATCCTGAGGCCCACCTTTTTTTTAACGAAATTAAGAACATCCCCCGGGCCCAGGCCCTGATTCTCAACACCTTTCAAGATCTTGATGGGCCCATTCTCTCTCAAATACGCAAAACCTGCCCAACCATCTATGCTATTGGGCCTCTCGCGGCCCACCTAAAA
This sequence comes from Caryopteris x clandonensis, assembly GCA_028749325.2. Classification (NCBI taxonomy): domain Eukaryota; kingdom Viridiplantae; phylum Streptophyta; class Magnoliopsida; order Lamiales; family Lamiaceae; genus Caryopteris; species Caryopteris x clandonensis. The sequence goes on along the minus strand of JAPYKT020000027.1, from coordinate 1,591,506 downwards.
TCCAGGCTTGTACCTGCAGGCGGCCCAGCATCTCAGCCCATAAACTCCAGCAGCATCTGGAAAGAAGACAGTAGCTGTATTTCTTGGCTTGACAAACAACCCTCCAAATCTGTAATCTATGTCAGCATTGGAAGTCTCGCTGTAATGACAACAGACCAACTCTTTGAAATTTGGCATGGCTTGGTGAATAGCGGATCAAGATTTTTGTGGGTTCGAAGGCCCGGTTCGGTCGCTGCACTAGATTCCGAGCCGGACAAGATACCATCGGAATTAACCCGATGGACAAAAGAGAGGGGGTATATTGTGAGTTGGGCTCCACAAGAAGAGGTATTGGCCCACCCGGCAATTGGTGGGTTCTTGACACACAGCGGGTGGGTCTCAACTTTAGAGAGTATTGTTGAGGCGAAGCCCATGATCTGTTGGCCATATTTTGTTGACCAACTAGTAAATAGCAGGTATGTTGGAGCAGTGTGGAGGCTGGGTTTGGACATGAAAGACATGTGCGATCGAGTTACAGTTGAGAAGATGATTAGAGAGCTTATGGATTTGAGAAAGGATGAATTCCTACAGAAGGCTGAAGAAATGGCGAATTTAGCCAATGCTAGCGTCAGCGAAGGAGGTTCTTCCTATGTGGATTTGGACCGTCTGATTGAAGATATCAAAATGATGAAAATAACTAAAGAATAAATAGTATATCTGCGTGATTCATAATTATTCACTCCATGAACAATTATCATATTATAATAAGATAAGATAAAGGTCTGAAATAGAAACTGTTTTTGTATTTTTAATAAAATAAAATTCACTCGTATACAAAATTTCATATTTACTAATAAAATAAAATTATTATGTTGTTTCGTCGTACAATATTTTTTTATTAAGTTTGTAAAACATATCAAAATAATAATGATTATTAAAAAAATAAATGTGTCTACTAATTGATTAAGATTAAGTTAAGTCTGTTGAATAGGGTGCATTAGCCCCTGCAGCTGCACTAGATCAGCTCCTTTGCAGGCTCATGCAGTGCACAAGCACACACAATGCATGACATGTTATTTTTTTTTTTTGTGGAAAAATATACAAATTACCTCTTGAATTAATATCTCGGGTTTAATTTGAATTTTAAATTATTTTTGTTGTACAAATACGATATTTAATTTTTAAAATGGATCAAATAAACTCTCGAATTTTTTATTACCAAACAAATAGATCATTGCAAAAAATTAAAATAACAAAATAAATCTATGAAATATTTAATAAATTAGAAAAAAATTAGATAAATTAAAAAATTATTAAAATAAAATAAAAATTTTAAATTTTAAAAATAGAATGATGAAATCAAGTTCTTTAATAAATAAAAAAATGAAACGACTGTAAATTATTTAAATAAATAAAATATTTAAAAAACATAACAAATCACAAAATTTCTGGGCCCTTTTTTATATTTAAATAATTAAATAATTATTAAAGTTTAATTTATAATTTATTGAAATGTACTTATGATTTAATTTATTTTATTTTTTAGATTTATTTAATATTTTATAATTTTATTTGGTTAATTTAATATTTATAAGTACTCGATTTATCATATATTAAAATTTTGAGTAAATTATTTGACCAATTTTAAAAATAGAAGAATTTAATTGGACAAAAAATAATTTAAAATCTAATGTGAACCCATAATATTAATTCAGTGTTAATTACTATCTTTTACTTTTGTTTGCTTTTATGTGATGTTAGCGATGTGTCGTGATCTTTGGTTATTATTAGTACTAGTATTGTGTTTTATGTTAGCCAATCACAGCTCAATACTCTGTTTTTATAAACAGGGATAGATTACCCATTGAAACAGTAGCCGGTTGATGAATAAAAGTCTAGAACCTCAAAGTAGGTCTGCTGCGGTTATTAACACTTAAGAGCTAACTAATAACAACAATTATATATTGCTAATTAAATAATTTAATAAAAGTAGTAAATAACAATTAATTGACAGAGAATAAGACTTAAGAGTCAAACATATATTTATTAATAATTATTTTTATATTAGTATTATTTTTTGTGGCCGGTGCGGCTATTCATTCTCCCAAATAGATAAAAATAAATTGACTAAATTATCTTTATATATTTATATATTTAAAAATAATTTAATTTTATCTTTTATTTTTTTTTTCTTCTCATTCTTTCTTCTTATTCTCCATGTTTTTTATTAAGACTTAAGAGTCAAACATATATTTATTAATAATTATTTTTATATTAGTAACTATTTTTTGTGGCCGGTGCGGCTATTCATTCTCACAAATAGATATAAATAAATTGACTAAATTATCTTTATATATTTATATATTTAAAAATAATTTAATTTTATCTTTTATTTTTTATTTTCTTCTCAACGTTTCTTTCTTCTTATTCTCCATGTTTTTTATTAAGACTTAAGAGTCAAACATATATTTATTAATAATTATTTTTATATTAGTAACTATTTTTTTGTGGCCGATGCGGCTATTCATTCTCCCAAATAGATAAAAATAAATTGACTAAATTATCCTTATATATTTATATATTTAAAAACAATTTAATTTTATCTTTTATTTTTTATTTTCTTCTCAACATTTCTTTCTTTTTATTCTCCATGTTTTTGATTAAGACTTAAGAGTCAAACATATATTTATTAATAATTATTTTTATATTAGTAACTATTTTTTTGTGGCCGGTGCGGCTATTCATTCTCCCAAATAAATAAAAATAAATTGACTAAATTATTCTTATATATTTATATATTAAAAAATAATTTAATTTAATTTTTTATTTTTTATTTTTTTCTCAACGTTTCTTTCTTCTTATTCTCCATGTTTTTGATTAAGACTTAAGAGTCAAACATATATTTATTAATAATTATTTTTATATTAGTAACTATTTTTTTGTGGCCGGTGCGGCTATTCATTCTTCCAAATAGATAAAAATAAATTGACTAAATTATCCTTATATATTTATATATTTAAAAATAATTTAATTTTATCTTTTATTTTTTATTTTCTTCTCAACGTTTCTTTCTTCTTATTGTCCATGTTTTTTTAATATAGAAATACAAAGCTATTCTGGAATTGCATATTCATACTCATTTCTTTCTTTTTTTTCTCCATGTTTCTTGAATATAGAAATACAAAGTTATTCTGGAATTGCAGATTCATACTCATTAATTTTTTGAATATAGAAATACAAAACTTCTCCTTGTTTCTTGAATATAAAAATACAAAACTTAAATTGCAGATTCATTCATGGCTTTTTTGAGGCTCGGCTCCAAATATAAGTCTTTCACCGCAAAGACCAAATATGATAAACAAAACACACTTAACACTTTTCAGCACTGTTCTGCAACAAAATAGTCCGAATCTCATAAGAGAGAAGGTGGACGTTAAAATGGAGACATATGTATGGTAGATTAAAGGATAGAAAAATTAGAGAGAGAAATTTGTTTTTTTAGAATTTTTCTGAGGAAGACATGAAATTTTTCTATTTGTGAATTTGTGTTGGGAATTGCAGATTGGACATTTCTGATTTATTTTTTTATTTTTTAATAAAAAAACTATAATAAATATTAATAGAGTATATATTTAATAAAAATAAAAATAATTATTAATTTTATTTGAATACATTTAGACTTTAAGATATGTTTAAAAATTTTGAAATATGGGTAGCCCACCCCGAAAATAGATAAAGTGCAATTTGATATTTTTGGAAAACTGGGGTCCTCTGTTCTTCTATTCCCTTCGATAGAATTACCCAGACTGAGAGGGGCCGGCACAAATCCCCAGCAGCATTTAATTTGAAAACCACCTGTTTTATATGAACCACGAATGCATTTATATATATCAACGCATTATTGATCTTCTCAACAAACATTAATCTGCAGAGGAGCTCTATTTTCTGTACAAACATCCAATCTCCTGTAAGAACTCCGATGGAGTCATCAACGGCGGCTCAGAGAAAACATAGCAGGCTAATACTCTTCCCACTGCCATTTCAAGGCCACATAAACCCCATGCTTCAGCTAGCCAACATCCTTCATTCCAGAGGCTTCACCATCTCCATCATTCACACCGCGTACAACTCTCCAGATCCTTCTAATTATCCACACTTCAACTTCCACCCCATCTCCGACGGCCTCTCTGATGAGCCCCTGGATTCGCCGCCGGACCCGGTGCGGATCATAAAACTCATCAACATCAACTGTGTGAAACCATTTCGAGAATGCTTGGATCGGCTGCTGTCCGATGATGGGGAGGGCGGAATCAAGTGCTTCGTCACGGATGCTAATTGGCATTTCACGCAATCTGTTGCTGAGAGTCTGAAGATTCCAAGAATTGTGATGAGGACCAGCAGTGTCTGTTCTTTTCTTGCTTTTGCTGCTCTTTCTGTTCTTCGTGAAAAGGGATATCTTTCTAACAGAGGTATGAGCTCAATTTCCTACATTTGAGGTCTCTCTCTCTCTCTCTCTCGTCAGCTGACGGTTTCTTCAGGCTCGAAAATGGAGGAACCAGTGAAGGAGCTGCCACCACTAAAAGTGAAGGACATCCCAGTAATAGAAATGTACAATCCAGAAGATGCATACAAGAACATAAGCAGCATGGTGGAAGAAACGAAGAATGCTTCGGGCATAATTTTCAACACTTTTCAAGAACTCGAAGAGCCCGAATTGGCCAAACTTCACCAGCAGTTCCCCCCACCAACTTTCGTAATCGGGCCATTCCACAAGCGGTTCTCGGCTGCTTCTAGCAGCTTACTAACACACGACAGAAGCTCAATCACCTGGCTGGACACACAAGCTCCAAGATCCGTGCTCTACGTAAGCTTCGGCAGTGTTGCAGCCATGGATGGCCAAAACCTACACGAAGTGGCTTCGGGCTTAGCCAACAGTATGCAGCCCTTTTTGTGGGCTATTCGGCCCGGACTGATCCACAGCTCAAAATGGCTAGAGATGCTGCCAAATGGGTTCTTGGAAGCAACTAGTCAAAGAGGACACATAGTAAAATGGGCCCCACAACAGGAAGTTCTATCTCATCCTTCCATTGGTGGTTTCTGGACTCACAACGGATGGAACTCGACTCTAGAGAGCATTTGCGAAGGGGTTCCGATGATCTGCTCGCCTTTTTTTGGCGATCAGCTGGTGAATGCAAGGTATGTGAATGATGTTTGGAAGATTGGGATTAATTTAGAGAGAGGATTGGAAAGGGGAGAGATTGAGAATGCTATCAGAAAGGTGATGGTGGAGAGAGAAGGGGAAGAGATGAGGCAGAGAGCCATGGTTTTGAAGGAGAAAATTGAGGTTGGGCTGGAAGTGGGTGGTTCTTCTTACCAGGAACTGGATAGATTAGTTGATCTCATCTCTTCATTTTGAAGGGATTAGTAATGTAATAAATAATAATGGATGAATCATAGTTTCATAGTAGACGGTACGATGATGATAATTAAAGAGTTAGATACAGAAATAGTAAGTATCGTATGCTAGTTGGGGCTGCGTCTACTCATGTTGGAATACTAATTCAATAATGCCCACTGTTTCCCAAGCTTATGAGTTGTAGGGTCTCATGAAAGTCATGCTGGGGAATTGCCTTTTATGTTTTTTAATGTAAAATTTCTTTTGCTTTATTATAATAATATTATTAAATTTCATAAATACATAAAATAAATATTTAAAAAATATATAGTTATGTTCAATAATTTATATATGTATCATGATTATAATAAGAATATAAATATTATATATAAAATCATATGTGATCATTAATTAATTTTATTTATAAAATACAATTATCAATTATATAATATTTTTTTTGAAATCAGAAAAATTAAATTAAATTTGGTATATCAATATGAATAATTTTTATTATTATATATAGCATTGAATCTGACACAAATTCATAATTCATTTGTTAAAATCAAGTAATCATGAAGATATATGAATTTGTTTTATTAGTTTTGAGAAAATTAGTAACATTACAAATATTAATAAATAAAAATATTAAAAATTAAAATGAATTCTTATTGTTTATCAATATAACAATATTTTTTTAAAAATTCATCTTTCATTTATGAAAAAAATAGACGGGAAGATAATACCAAATATAGAAACAATTAGTTTACTATTATATAAATATTATTATAAATTAATTCATAAATTTATATTTGACACAGTGATTTTTTTAATATTCTCAAAATATAATAAAACAACATAATCGAACCTCATGTTGTAAAATTCAGTCCAACTGAAATAAAAGTCAAATCACTGAAATATTTTTATATATGCATTATATATATATATATATATTTATACACCATCACGCACACCCACACAGAGACTGTATATAAATAAATATAATGAATATTTATATATAAAATAGTTTTATTATCTTTTAAATTGTAAATAAAATATTTTTCAAAAATAAAATTGATAAAACCAAATATTATATATATTTTATTAATAATTGTATATAAACTTTGATATATATATATATATATTTATAATTCATTTACTACAAATATATATTTATAATATCTTTACTACACATTTTATTGAAAATAAAAGATAATAACTGAAAGGAAAATAATACACACATATATATATATATATATTTCTTGATATATATTTTCTTGTAAAGTATTAAATTAAATTTCATTTATTTAATCAAAATATTTAATAAAAATTAAAAATAATAACTGGGAGGAAAAAAGAATACATATATATGTTGATATATATTTTCTAATATAGTATTTAAATTTAATTTTATTTATTTAATCAAAACATTTTAAATTAATAAATAGTAATGTTATTGTGTATTTCTAAACTATTTAATTTGTGTACAAAATTATGTTGTGTATTGTAATAAAATATTTCAATATGCTCAAAAATAATTTGAGATATTTTTAAGAGTATGTAATTTATAAATAATATTTTTTTGCTTAATTTATAAACTAGCTTTTAGCACGGTAATTTTTTAAATAAATATTGAGTTTAAAAAATTGTCTTATGTAATTCCTTTTAGAAAAATTGAAAAAAGAAAATAATAACTTCCAATATTTTATTTTATTTGTATTTAATTACATATACTTTTTAAAAATCATTCTTTTAATTTTATCTCATTTTGTTAAGTTTATTTTTGTTTGATATTTTATGAGTTTTTTTTTCATGAAGTAATATATATATATATATATATATATATATATATTTATGAATCAAATTTCATCATTTAATAATTTTATATATTGGCATAATCTATATATTGTGATTATATGTTTTATTAACATAATTATATTACAAATAAGTACAAATAATTGCATTTGGGTCAATAGTCTAGAGATTGAATTATTTTCTTTGATGTCCTTGTTCAAATCCTATCCAATTATATATGTTACTTTTATATAAAAACAAAAATTATAAAAAAATCATTTCATTAAAAATGCAAAAAAAAATAAAAAAATAAAAGTAATTCATTAAAAAGCCAAAAAAAAAAAAAAACAGAAAACGTCGCTGAACGATTTAAATAGTCGGGCCCACTTTGCCATATGTCTGTCAGTATTTGAATATCCTAAGGCCTCTTTGCCATATATGAAAATTCTAAGCCCATTTCCATGTAGCCCATAAATGTCAGCCCGTTACGATTTTACAAATCATATCAGCGGGTGACGTTTCTGTTTTCTAATAATACAATTTTACGTTTTTGTTAATATAAAATTTTAAGATTTAAAAAAAAAATTATAATAGAAAAATATATAGCAGCACATACATATATATATATATGTATTATTTTTTCTCATTTTATATTAATTATATATAATTTTTTGCTTTTATCAATTTAATGTTTTAAAAATATATTATATAGAATTCGAAAGATAAAAAAAGTATTTTCTATATATAAATACATATAAATATTAATTATATAAGTGTTTATATATGTGTGGTGTTTATGCATATATAATAATTACGTATATAATGCATATCCATAACGTATATATGATATATATATATATATATTCAAATTACTTAAAATTATCAATGGGCCTATGTTTTTAATTTCGATTTGACAGGATTGTAAAACGTCGGACTCAATAATTTCTTTTAATAAAATATCATCGAATATATTATTATATTTTAAAAAAAATATCGTAGAATATAAATTTGTGAATTAATTTATAATAATTTGACGATCAACTCTGATTCAGCTCTAAACTCCATCGTACTAACCGTTTTTTAATTAAAAAACTATAAAGAAACCTTAATATAACTCATCTTCTCACAATTAAAAATATTCCAAGGCTTTCATCCATTATTTTGCATTAGCAAGAACTCGAATATCCTGAAGGAAGCGGTCCAGATTAGAATAAGACGTTCCTCCCTCCCACACACTTCCTTGAGCCAAATCGGATAAGTCACGTGCCCTTTCCATGAACTCATCTCTTTTCGCCTCCATCACATTCCTAACCATCTTCTCAATCGTAACTCTATCACAACAATCTTTCATATCCAGCCCAACCTTCCACACCTCATCAACAAACCTGCTATTTATTTGTTGGTCGGCAAAATAAGGCCAACATATCATCGGCACACCACCCACTATGCTCTCTAGAGTTGAATTCCAACCACAGTGCGTGAAAAATCCACCAATGGCTACATGGGCTAAAACATCTTCTTGAGGCGCCCACCCAACAATACACCCCCTCTCCGCTGCACCCTCCAAAACTTCTGCCGGAATTCCACCGTCAACGGAATCCGGCCTTATAACCCACAAGAATCGCTTTCCGCTATTTACCAAACCATGCCAGAACTCCATTAGTGCCTCCCTTGTTACCTTTGCAATGCTCCCGAAACTTACGTAGATTACGGATTTTGGCGGCTGTTCGTCCAGCCATTTTAAGCACCTTCTGTCCTCTTCCCACAGACTGCTTGAAGAATTGGAGGACGGGGTTGCCTCTGATGCAGCTTTTCTGGTCCTGAGGTGAGCATGGAGTGGTCCGATTGTGTAAAGATTCGGAATCTGGGTTCGAATTTGATCGAGTGTGGCTCGTTCAAGGTCGTCGAATGTGTTGAGTATGAGCCCTTTGGCTTGAGGGGTTTGCAGAGTCTCATACATAATGGTTTGTAGCTCACTTGAGTTCAAACCGGACCTTAAGAAGCTGGGCAAATCTCTTCGTCTGAGAATTCCTTCCATGCCTTTCACACTAGCAATTGGCAAGTCCAAGTCGTCACCTGCACATTTTTCCTACCCAAATTATCATCCCAATTCCAAATCATACTAATAACAAATGAAAATTTAATCAAAGATTTAATCATCCCAACTCTATAAAATAATGTAAAAGATGTAGGAGATTCAGCAAAACTAACTAATTAACTTACTATCGAAGGGCAGTTCTTGAGCTTTGATGAGATCGGTTATGCAGTAATAAGCCCAGAAAGCACAGGCACTCACTGTGCGGAAATAGAAAACAGGAACACCCGTTTCCTCTGCGGCTTCAAGCACAAAACTCAAAATCCCATCTGAAACCACACAAGTAATTCCACCTCCATCACCAACCAGCAAATCTTTGATAAACGGTTGAGCTGTAGCTCGATAGGAATCCAGCCAGTCCTTCAGATCGAAAGAGCCGCCGTCTGGGAGGCCATCGGGAATCGACAGAAGCCGGAATGACTGCCTGACGAAACGTTTTGCGACGTCGGAGTGCTGCAGGAGGCGGCGGTGGAAGGAAGCGGTGGTGAGGAAGGTTACCTGAAAGCCACCGGCGGCGCAGAGAAGCTCGGCAAGCCTTAGCATGGAGTTTATGTGGCCCTGTAAAGGCACGGTGATAATGAGCACGTGAGGCGGGGCCACCGCTTCGTCCATTGGTGTAATTTGCATTGGCATTTCCATATCTGTTTATAGAAGAAGTGTTTGCGGTGGCATACAAATATGTTATATTTTACCGTGCCAAATTCTTGCCCGCCAGATTAAATACGTTAAATAATAATTATAATTAAATTGTGTCGATGTGGGACCACTCACTGGCCATGTCCTTATTAAATTCTATTCTAAAATAATTTGTAATAAATGTGGCTCATTAGATATATATAACATAGTTTTCTTTGCTTTATTTTTTGATAAAAGATAAATCACATTTAAATTTCAATATTTAATCACAAACCATAATTAAAGGCTCAAAAGTTACGGTGTACGTGAACAAATATATCTAAGACATGGGTATGATTTTGGTTTCGAACCGCAACTGATGGTCAACGATTTGGTTTCACTGTTGATTTGATTACGGTTTGAAATTGAAATCAAGTCGGTTCGGTTCCGGTTCCAAAACCGTCAATTTTGGCTAAAAATTGGCAGTTTTCGTTCCAAATCGGCGATTTCAAATTTAAATTTGTAAAAAAAAAGAAGAAGAAGAAACCCGGAATTGAAACCGGTACTGTGGAACCGACAGTTTTCAAACCGGAATCGAAAATGGCTATATACCGATTCGGTTTCGATTCCACCTCTCACGGTTCCAGGAATAGGCGGTTCTAGAATCAAAACCAAAATCAGCGGAACTGTGCCCATATCTAATATAGCCACGATTTTGATCAATAATCCATCACAGACAACTCAAGTTGCTCTTTGACTTTATGTCTTCAATGAGACGCTCTAAATGACCATAAGACGATCCACCATCACTCAAGCTTTGTTTAGCCAATTTTGCCACCCGATCAGCCCTTTCTAGAAACTCCTCTTTTCTTACCTCCATAAGATTCCTAACGCATCTCTCAACAACATTTCTGTCACGAGTATCTTTCATGTCCAATCCCAGCTTCCACATCTCCTTAACTAGTCTGCTATTAACCTGCTGATCAACGAAATACGGCCAACATATCATCGGCACCCCTCGTATATACTCTCAAGTGTCGAGTTCCACCCACTGTGAGACAGGAACCCGCCCACTGCTGGATGTGCTAGGACCTCTTCTTGAGGGGCCCAACCCACAACGTATCCCCTCTCTTTCGTATCCTCCAATAGCTCCGCCGGCATCTGACTGTCCCAGTCCTTCCCGGCTATGGAATCGGGCCTTATGACCCACAGGAATCTGTGGCCACTCCTTACCAAACCATGCCAAAACTCCATTAGCTGATCTTTTGTCACCACTACCAGACTCCCAAAGCTCACATACAGCACGGACTTGCGCGGTTGAGAATCGAGCCATTTCATGCAGGTCTGATCTTCTTCCCACAAGCTATTCGAAAATGATGGAGGTGATGATGCGTTTGCAACTAGTTTGGACTTAAGATGCGCGTGTAGTGGTCCGATAGTGTAAATGTTCGGACATACATCGCGCATCTTGGACAGTATCGGGGCTTCAAGTTCCTCAAATGTGTTGAGTATGAGGCCATAGGCTCGAGCATTTTCTTTGCATTCTGTTTTGTATAGTTCAATAGTGGGATCAGCTATGTCTCCCACTCGACAACTGTGGGTGGGCAGACAATTGGCAGCAAAGCCATGACAGCAAATGCCATTCATTTCTTTCTTTTCCTTTTACAAAGTAAAGTAAGTGTGCAAAGTTGGCAAATGGGTGGAAATGGGTGGCTGAAAGTTGGCAAAGTTTTCTTTTGAATTGTTTTCTTTAAACCATTCCTTTTCTTTTACTTTCCTTTGGTTATAAAAGGAAGTGTAGAGGCAACAAAGGAACAACACACAACTTCTTTCATTCTTTTGAGAGAGATAAGTAAGAAAGAGGGGGATACACGAGAGAAACAGAGAGCAACAAATTCGTGAGGTCTTTGTAGAATTGAGAGGGTTAGAGAGTGAGAGGTTGATCTCGTTCTTGGGTGTAATTCTCGAGTCATTGTGTGTGACGAGTTCGCGGGTTGTGCGAATCGTCGGAGTTCTACAATATTACGATTTGTGTTGCTCCCGTGGACGTAGGCTTTGCCGAACCACGTAAATCTCGTGTCTCATTTATCTCTCGCTATTATCTTGATTACTTGTGGATATTTGCTTGTTTGATTATTTGGGATATTTCTCGGTTGTATGTGCTTTATTATTGCTTCCGCTGCATTGGTTAATTTTGTATGAATTTGCAAATAATACCAACAATTGGTATCAGAGCTTGATATCAAATTCGGGTGGTTGAGCTCAAATTTGAGGGGTTTTAAGCAGATTCTGGCAGAAGCGCATACCAGGTGTTCGACGAAATTCCTGAGAGGAATTAAATTTTGAAACAAGCTAAAAAAAATGACGTCCACGAGTGGTGCGGTCAAGATAGGGAAGTACGAGATTGAAAGGTTCAATGGGAAAAATGATTTTTCCTATTGGAGGATGCAAATGAAGAATTTGCTAATCTCACAAAAGCTACACAAAGCTTTGGCGGGTAAAGAAAAGAAGCACGAAGATATGTCAGATGAGGATTGGGAAGAGTTAGATCTCGAAGCACGAGCATCGATCATTCTCTGCCTTGAAAGGGATGTTGCTTTCTTGGTAGATAGTGAGGTAACCGCCGCGGGAGTGTGGTTGAAGTTAGAGGCGAACTTCATGACGAAGACTCTAACGAATCGGATCTACTTGAAATCCAGATTGTATACTTGCAAGATGGAGGAAGGTACACCTATCCAGGAACATATAAACAAGTTTGATAGGTGCATATCAGACTTGAAGGATATTGATGTGAAGGTGGAAGAAGAGGATCAAGCTCTTATGCTACTTCTCTCATTGCCAAAATCGTATGAAAATCTTGTACAAACTTTGATGCTCTTAGGCGACAATCTGAAGATGGATGAGACCAGGACTTTACTCCTGGTGGATGATCTTCGAAAGATTGCAACTAGTGGCATGGCTACTAGCATGAGCAAGGAGCAGGCACAGGGGTTGTACACGAGGGGCAAGACAAATTATCGAGAGAAAGGCAAGGGAGGAAAGGCTGGATCCAGTTCAAAACCTCTTGCAGAGAGACCATGTTTTAAGTGCGGGGAACTTGGGCATTTCAAAGCGAATTGCCCCAACAAGAAAACAACTTGGAAGAAGAACAAGAACAACAACAACAGCGGGAAGGTACAAGGGACACAAGAAGCTGGTTATGCTTCACATGAAGGGGATGTCGGCGATTGTTTCAATGCCACGGGTGATGAGGAAAGCTCCGGTAAGTGGATACTTGACTCAGGATGCTCTTATCATATGTCTCCAAATAGGAAGTGGTTCACTACCTACGAGGAGACAGATGGTGGAACTGTTTTGATGGGAAATAATCATTCCTGCAAAGCAGTGGGGGTCGGTTCAATAAAAATCAGGATGCATGATGGGGTTATCAGAACCTTGAAGGATGTGAGACATGTCCCAGAATTGTGTAAGAACCTTATTTCCGTTGGTGCTTTAGACTCCGGTGGATGCAAAATTATCACGTGGAATGGAGTCATGGAGGTTGTTCGGGGTTCTTTAGTTGTGATGAAGGGTATCCGTCAAAGGAATTTGTATACGCTTTTGGGCACAACGATGACAGGAAGTGCGGCAGTTGGAGTAGATGGAACTAGTAGCAACCCAGGGGACTACACCCGGTTATGGCACAGGAGACTCGGACACATGTCAGAGAAGGGCCTGGATCTGCTTTGTCAAGAAGGTTTGCTGAAGAACCTGAAGAAGCCTTGCATGAAATTTTGCGAGCATTGTGTGTACGGGAAAACACACCGACTTCAGTTCAGGGCCAGCAAACACAGGAGCAGAGGCATTTTGGATTATGTGCACACAGATGTCTGGGGGCCAGCTACAGTTACCTCCAAGGGAGGCTCCAGGTACTATGTCACATTTATTGATGATTATTCTAGATATGCTTGGATTTATTTCTTGAAGCATAAGAATGAGGTGTTTGACACGTTCAAGAAGTGGAAAGCAATGGTTGAAAACAGAACAGGAAAGAAATTGAAGACATTGAGGTCTGATAACGGTACAGAGTATACAGATGGTGCCTTCAAGAAGTTCTGTGACCAGGAGGGTATTGCTAGGCACTGGAGTGTCAGGAATACACCGCAGCAGAATGGGGTCGCGGAGAGACTAAATCGCACGCTGCGAGAGCGAGCTATGTCCATGCGGTCACATGCAGGGTTAGGCAGAGAATGGTGGGCAGAATCGATGTTTACAGCTCTTCATCTCATAAATCGATCTCCACATTCGAGCTTAGGTGGAGATACTCCATACAGGCTATGGTCTGGAGAACATGCAGATTATGAAAGACTCAGAACTTTTGGATGCACTGCATACTATCACGTCAGCGAGGGAAAGCTCGAGGCGAGGGCCAAGAAGGCAATATTCTTGGGGTATGCAACAGGAGTGAAGGGCTATCGCCTGTGGTGCTTAGAAAGTTCAAAGTTCATAATCAGCAGGGATGTTATTTTTGATGAGTATTCCATGGCAGCTAAGTTCAAAGCTGCAATGCCCGGTGAAGAGGAAAATGAGACGGTCAAGTCTCAGGTGATTGAGATAGAACCGAAGGATCAACCAGGTTCTAGCGGTGTTCAAAAGGAGGATCATGGAGACACTCAAGTACAGAGTGATGAGGCTTCTGAACACGAGGCTCTTGATCAAGAGAATGTAGAAGTACTACACCAACAGCGGCTTGCGGATGATTTGGCTTCCACTAGGCCAAAGCGAGCATTCAAGAGAGTTCAAAAGCTGGGGTCAGATCAGCCTTTGAAGCATTATGGGCAGGCAAACGTGGTCGGATGTGCACTACCAGAGGATGATGCGGTGCCAGCATCATACCAGGAAGCTATTCAGGACAAGGATAGCGCAAACTGGTTGGCTGCAAATGAAGAAGAGATGGAGTCTTTTCGGAAGAATCAAGTTTTGGAGGGGGTTCTTCCATTGCCCAGAGGAAAGAAGGCTATTGGCTGTAAGTGGATCTACAAGAAGAAAGAGGATAATACTGAGCTCGGTGGGATCAGGTACAAGGCGAGGTTAGTAGCAAAGGGATATGCACAGAAGGAGGGAGTGGACTACAATGAGATTTTCTCTCCTGTAGTAAAGCACACTTCTATTCGGGTGCTGTTGAGTGCTGTTGCTCATGGTGATCTTGAGCTGGAACAACTCGATGTCAAAACCGCCTTCCTGCACGGAGACTTGGAGGAGGAGATTTATATGCATCAACCTGAGGGCTACAAGGTTGAGGGTAAAGAGAATCATGTTTATCGCTTGAGGAAATCCATTTATGGATTGAAGCAATCTCCTCGACAGTGGTACAAGCGGTTTGATTCTTTCATGTTGAAGCATGGTTATTCCAGAAGTGAATATGACTGCTGTGTCTATATTCGGAGACTTCCTGGAGGTGAGTATATCTATCTTTTATTGTATGTGGATGACATGCTTATTGCCTCGAAGAGCAAGGTGGAGATAGATAGACTGAAATCTCAACTTGGTAAAGAGTTTGAGATGAAGGATTTGGGCGCTGCAAAGAAAATACTGGGTATGGAGATTAAAAGAGAGAGGACGAAACCATGTTTTGTTCCTGAGCCAGAAAAGCTACATTGAACGGGTTGTGCAGAGATATGGGATGCAAGATGCAAAATCCGTGGCAACTCCGTTGGCTCCCCATTTCAGGCTCTCTGGTAAGCAATCTCCCACTTCAGCGGAAGAGAAAGCACTGATGGAGAAGGTGCCTTACGCTAGTGCAGTTGGCAGTTTGATGTATGCGATGGTGTGTACACGTCCGGACATTTCACAAGCAGTTAGTGTTGTGAGCAGGTTTATGGCTAATCCTGGAAAGACACACTGGGAAGCTGTGAAGTGGATCCTTAGGTACTTGAAGGGTACCAGTGACACAGGATTGTGTTTTAGTGGAAACACATGTCAGGTTAATGGGTTTGTGGACTCGGATTATGCAGGTGATCTAGACAGACGACGATCCACTACGGGATATGTGTTCTGTGTACACGGTGCTCCCGTTAGCTGGAGATCGATGTTGCAAGCTACAGTGGCTCTTTCCACTACCGAAGCTGAGTACATGGCCTTGGCAGAAGGGGTGAAGGAAGCTTTGTGGTTGTGGGGTCTTCTAGGTGACTTTGGGATCAAGCAGGATCGCGTGGACCTGTGGTGTGATAGCCAGAGTGCGATACATTTGGCAAAGAATCAGGTTCACCATGCTCGTACCAAGCATATTGATGTCAGGTACCATTTTGTGCGGGATGTCATAGAGGAAGGTAATATTTCTCTTATGAAAGTGCACACAGATGAAAATCCAGCAGACATGTTAACCAAGGTGGTGACGGGTGGCAAGTTTCAACACTGTTTGGACTTGTTACATATCAACCCGTGTTGATGTTCAAACGGGGCAGCCTTTCGGGGCGGTGTTGGGGTGAGGTGGAGCTTCTCCCCGGTGGTCGAACTACAGGAGCTTGATCCCTGGATTGGGTATGTAGGCAACCATGGTAAAATGGTGCAGTTTGTACGAGTGTCGTTGTTCGTGGGCGGTGCTCGTATTCGTCCTACATTTGAGGATTATCAAATGAAGTACGAGGTGGAGAATTGTGGGTGGCAGACAAAGCAAAGCCATGACAGCAAATGCCATTCATTTCTTTCTTTTCCTTTTACAAAGTAAAGTAAGTGTGCAAAGTTGGCAAATTGGTGGAAATGGGTGGCTGAAAGTTGGCAAAGTTTTCTTTTGAATTGTTTTCTTTAAACCATTCCTTTTCTTTTACTTTCCTTTGGTTATAAAAGGAAGTGTGGAGGCAACAAAGGAACAACACACAACTTCTTTCATTCTTTTGAGAGAGATAAGTAAGAAAGAGGGGGATACACGAGAGAAACAGAGAGCAACAAATTCGTGAGGTCTTTGTAGAATTGAGAGGGTTAGAGAGTGAGAGGTTGATCTCGTTTTTGGGTGTAATTCTCGAGTCATTGTGTGTGACGAGTTCGCGGGTTGTGCGAATCGTCGGAGTTCTACAATATTACGATTGGTGTTGCTCCCGTGGACGTAGGCTTTGCCGAACCACGTAAATCTCGTGTCTCATTTATCTCTCGCTATTATCTTGATTACTTGTGGATATTTGCTTGTTTGATTATTTGGGATATTTCTCGGTTGTATGTGCTTTATTATTGCTTCCGCTGCATTGGTTAATTTTGTATGAATTTGCAAATAATACCAACAACAACAGCTGGGAAGATCTCGGCGCCTTAGATACCCCTCCATGCGTGCTACACTCTTTATCATTTTGTCCAAGTCATCTCCTACAAACATAAATTACTCAGCTACTCTGTTACAGTGGACAAAAAAAAATTAGGTAAATTTAACAATATTATGTACAAAAATAGAATAAGAAATATTAATTATAAAAATAAAAGTATAGGTTAGTAAAAACATTAATAAAATCAATATATTAACTCAACTATATCTTAATATTCAACTCAATGACACTACAATATAACAGTATGAAAATTTTTTTTTTCTTTAATTTTCTCGAGGAATGCAGTATTTTTTTTAATTTTTTTATATTATCATATTCTGAGATCATACCATACTTAAAACATTTCTAAAATTTCACATTTTACTAAACAAACATTCGCATAATTAATAATCGAATATTAATTGATATAACCAAAAATAAAATAAAATTATACCCTTTCCTTTGACAAAAAAGAATAAAAATTTATTTATAAACCAATATTATAATTTTATATTTTACATTTTATATAATTAATGTTATTTATGAAAGTTATCCTATAGAATTTTACAATTTTGGGGGCACGTGCCCCCTTGATCTTCGCCTCCCTCTCCATCCCCCGTGTAATTACACTTAATCTGCAAGTCTAGGGCAAAACATTAGGGGAACAAGTGATTTGTAGCTTAATTTTATTAGTTAAAATATTTTTTAACCACATAAAAATATATATTTTAATAATTTTAGGAAGATGGTTACATATGATAAATAAGTGTGTTGGCATATATATTGAAAATCTAATGAGGATTGAATTACATACATGATATGACAAAGATACACAAATCAACCTTAGAGATACTCAAAGAAGGAAATATTGGTTGGTTGGAGACATTGAAAGAAAGAAGATCAAGAAGATATGCGCAAGATCAAACAAACAGACAAATGATAGATTCAAGGAGAAAATTAAAAAATAGGAGATCAACTACAAACAAATGAGAGATTCAAAGAAAATGAGATCAGCTGATGAGGAGAAAATCAAGAATGAGATCACGAAGATCTTGAGCCTTTGAGAATATAAATAAGAGTCATATATGAATGCGGCTAGACATCTTTGTTACATCACATGTATTATCATATGCAGAGAAAGAAACATCTTACTTGAGAGCACATAGTTCAATTATAGTTCGAATTAGTACTGAACACAACACACGCGGACGAATTCTGATCTAACAACATATATCAAAATTTGTAACATATCTTAAAGAGCTTTGAGATATATTTATATACATCTTGAATTTGTTGTTACATATCACCAGATTTATGATTTTTAAAAATTATTAAATGACTTTAATTTTTAAGTGAGCATGCTAAGCTTCAAAATATTCACGAGCCAAGTGAAATCACTAAAACTATCTATTTTTATCAACTTGCTAAAAGATGTTTCCGCGTATATAAAATGACTATTTTGGTTTGTTGTCCCAACGAAACACACACACACAAGAGCACACAGGGGACCGACCTTGAAAGGGAAGCTCTCCACTTTCAATGAGTTTAGGCAGACAAAAGAAGACCCAAAGACAAGCAGCACTGATTGTCCTAACGTAGAAAATAGGAATCCCAACTTCATTAGCCACATCACAAGTGAATCCCAGGATCCCATCTGCTACAACACACGAAACCCTCGAACCCAACCTCCCTGAAATCAGCATATCCTTGAACAAAGGTTTAGTCTTGATCTTCAGAGACTCAAAAACCTCCAAGAACCTGTCGCCCCGAGGGTGGTCTTCCGGCAGCCCATCTGAGATTGCCCGGATTTGAAAACCTGGGTATGATTCAAAACGGGTTTGGATGTTGGAGTGGCGCTGGAGGCGGGCGTAGATGTAGTCGGTGACTAGGAACGTTATTTGGAAGTCTGCTAGACAGAGAAGCTCCGCCAGTTTAAGCATGGAGTTGACGGGGCCCTGCAGTGGTAACGGGAAGATGAGAACGTGTGGTCGGAGTTGTTTTTCATCCATCGGAACACCCTCTCTCTCTCTCTCTCTCTCTCTACCGATCTTGAATTGGAGTTGGGAACTGCAGAGGGTTTGCAAAGGTATCCTTACTTATAAAATTGCTAGTGTTCTTGCATTGGTTTGGTTGGTGGCGATATTCTTGAAGGGGTTGTCTGAAGGTGGTCGAGGAGTCTGTCTTAAATTGATAAAAATATTTTAGTAAGGGTAGCACCATACGTGTCTATTATTAGATGCAGAAATTCACAAACATATCCATATGCATATAGCAATAGACATTGCCATAATATTACAACAAATGTTACATTCAGGGAATCTTGATCATACTCAACTCAACAATGACGCTGGGGAATAACCATTCATCAACGGATGCTGCTTTCCAGATCGGGTAAAAGTGCAAACCGACAGCTGCCGAAGTAGGAATAATGGCACCCGAGATAATATTGTTTCCGTAAAGTAGAGATCCAAAAACAGGTTCACGAATACCATCAATATCTACTGGAGGAGCAGCAATGAAGGCAATAATAAATACAGAAGTTGCGGTCAATAAGGTAGGGATCATCAAAACACCAAACCATTTATCTATTTCAGATCATCGTATTATATATTTTATATAAATTGTCAAACATAGTTTGACTCCTTGATGTCATTTTTATTAAAGTCAAGAACATATAGAACATTACTAGTTCTTGGATTTTTTGAACTTCGTCTTAGATCTGTTACTTTCGTCTCTAATATGAAGTCGATTTGAATTAAAGTAATATTATTTTCGAAGGTTTATTATTCTTAAATTTTTTATTTGATGTTTTCAATAAAGTTGACTTGAATTTAAAAATTAGAATGACTTAGTGTTTTTAATTCTATCTTGAAAGGGTCGAAAATATCACATTTTGAATTTGTTCTCAACTTTTTTACATATTTAATTGTGGAGTGAATTATAACAAAAAAAATAATCTCTATTTATAATCGTGAAATGAGAAATTTTTTTAAATATAGAAGTAGAATCAAACAATTTGGTTGATCCTTCACAATTTGATCTACATCCAACATATATATGTCTATTAATTATTAAATATTTTGTATTTAATTTAATGATATACTAGCAAGATCTCGGCACATGCATGTCTCCTGACTAATTAATCAACTATATTCTAAGATATCAATAAAATTGATATTTTAATTAAAAATCTCAAAATAGTAAATATCAATTTGATATTAGCAACAAACTTTGTTTATCTGTGATATAAGTATGATAATCATAATTAATTTAGTTTAATTATTTTTAAGATTATTTTAATTAAATATGATAAAAAATAATAAAAAGATGTATTTTGTATTATTATTGCTTGATATTATATGTTATATATATACATATATTTAATTTTATAGATAACAAGTTAAAATAGTACATATAAAAAATTATTTTTAATATATTAGATATTATGTATTTAACAAATATGAAGTAATTAAAATATAGATTAAAAATAAATAATTATAAAGAATATTATGTAATGTTTTTTAGTGTAGAAAGTAGCACGACACGATTGCTGGAGACATAATACAAATTTTGTACTAAAATGTTGTTTTAAATTGAGAATCCCATTAAAAAAAGGTTGTTTATTTTAATATTTGTAGTTAAAGAAATAAAAGCATAAGATTGATAAAACCAATTTGTGTAGTTAATATTCATTTTGTTATTCATAAAAAAAGATAAATTAACAAAAATAAATGATATATTTTCGGACTGTAGCGAAAAGGAAATTACAAAAAGAAACGGGCCAGACCAAACATGACCCGGCCATTTAAAAGTGATGGGCTATTAACCCAACTCTATTCATTTGTGGGCTTTAATGGGCCGAAAAGATAAATCTCCATCCGCTATATAATTCTACATAACTGTAACCCTAGAATTACATCTGTATGTAGTTCTTCTGCATTTCTCAGTTGGAATTATTTATTTATTTATTTAATGGGTCGAAGCAAAAGCTAAGAAGAAGAAGAAGAAGAAGAAGATATCGGGCTGTGATTACAAAGAGAGAGGCTTGAGTGGGGAGGGGTCGTTTTCTAGCGATAGAAAACGAAACCCCTTTCAAAGAGAGAGATGAAATTGATGAAGATTTGAGGATTTTCAGGGTTAGGTTGCCGCCCCCTTACATGTAAAGGGTAGGCCCTTTGGCGCCTTCGTAAGAGAACCTCCTTTCCTCTTCAGTTTCATCTCTAATTCCTCTTTTACCCCGATGAATAATCTTCCTTTAAAATACACTTGATATGAGCCCTTCCTTCTTCATTTCTTTCTTTTCTAATATTTACTTATTTTTTATTTTTTATTTTTATTGTGCATTTATGCTAATATATTATGATGAATGAAATTCAGAAATATAGGGGGATGTGGTTTGATCGGTGAAATTAATTTTGTTTCGATGGGGAATGTGTTTAGGATTGTAGTAATTTTCGTTTTATTTATTTAATAAATCACTTTTATGTTTCTATCATCAGAAAACTTAATAAAAGTTCTTTCTAAAGGAGATTTCTTCACATTCCAACATTTGAGTCTCTTTGCTTGCGGGGCAGGAGAATACGGGAGTACAGCCTAATGGGTGTTTTACGGCCAATCACAAGTTCCGTGTTCCTCGGACACGGTTACTGAGTACCATGATTCCTTCGTCCAAGCGGACGTCTTTGGTCCAATCTCCCTTCTGCAATAAAGGCCGATCTGTGATCGCCTGCCATCCCCGCCTAGCCTATACATGCATTACACCCGGCTTCCTTATCAATCCTTGGTAGATCATCCGAACGAGTACCCTTTGCCGTAAGCCCGCCCAGCAATAGAATATGGAAGCGGTGGGTAAAGGGCAGATGCCCAATCGCCAATGGATATAGTAATATCCATTCCGCCTCCTTCTTTCGGTCTATCTCGCTAGCAGTAATATTCATGTCTCCTGAAAACAGGCAGCTTCTTATTCTAGCTGATCTGAGATCTACGATCATCGAATTTTCTCCGTGAATTACATATAAAATTTGGAGAAAGTAAAATACATTAATATAAAAAATATAAAAAAATTATATTATTATATTATATTTAATTAATTTTTGTAATTTGGTGGGTGCTATACTAAATATTTAAACTTAATTTTCTCAAATTGCAAAAGCTCGATTATCTTAGATAATAGTGATATTTTATAATTAAACACATATATGAAAAATAATCTAGTGTAGATAACAAATGCAGCATTCAAATTTATGTTGTGGCAAAGAATGATTCTTTGGATAACCACTTTTTAATTTCATATCAAAACATAATGAACCAACACTAGCTTTGTGTAGTGGATATCTTCATCATCTTGATATCTTCAATCAGACGCTCTAAATCAACAAAGGAAGACCCTCCTTCGCTCACGCTCAGCCTGGCTACTTTTGCCATTTCTTCGGCTCTTTTCAAGAATTCATCCTTCCTCAACTCCATAAGCTCTCTAATCATCTTTTCAATTGTAACTCTGTCACACGTATCTTTCATGTCCAAACCAAGCTTCCATACTTCTCCCACGTACCTACTATTCACTTGTTGGTCAACAAAGTACGGCCAACAAATCATGGGCTTCCCCTCAACTATACTCTCTAGGGTCGAATTCCACCCACTGTGAGTAAAGAACCCACCAATTGCTGGATGGGCCAAGACCTCTTCTTGTCGAGCCCAACTCACTATACATCCTCTTTCTTTTGTCCCTTGTACTAAATCCAAAGGAATCCGATCGAGCTCCGTATCCATCCCGATGACAGAACCGGGCCTTCGAATCCATAAAAACCTTGACCCACTGTTCACCAAGCCATGCCAAATTTCAAAGAGTTGGTCTTTTGTCATGACAGCAAGACTTCCAATGCTTACATAAATTACAGATTTGGAGGGCTGTGCATCAAGCCAAGAAAAGCAGCTGTGGTCTTCTTTCCAGATACTACTGGAGGAGTTGGGCTGAATTTCCGGGCCTGTTCCTGCTGTGAGCCCGGTTTTAAGGTGAGCATGGAGCGGGCCGATGGCGTAGATGTTTGGGCAGATATTGAGCATTTGGGATAGTACTGGCGCCTCCAATTCTTGAAATGTGTTGAAGATCAGCCCTTGAGCTAAGGGAATGTGCTTGTCCTCCTTGAGAACTAGCTGTATTATCCGATCGTTAAGGTTGTCTGTTCGACAAAAGCTTGGCAAGTCGCGACGCCTAATGATCCCTTCCATTCCGGGTGCATTTGTAATAATCTCATCTAAGTTGTCATCTATGCCAAACCAAGAAAACACAAAGTAGATAGTTTATGAGCCTAAAACAAGCTAATTCTTTTAGCAACGTATCAAACTGGCTTAATGCAAAAGTGAAGGAATAGAAGGTCAAATAGATGTTGATGTTTATCTCAAGCCATCGTTTTCTACTCCCTGTTAAAGCATACTTACTCATCATACACAATTGAAATCCCACGGCGAGCAAATGTATATATATATATAGAGAGAGAGAGAGAGAGAGATGGCAGCAGAAAAGGATAATTAAAAAAGAAAATATTAACGAAAAAAACGAAACACGGGTTAGATTAATGGAGTACAAACAGAACTCCTATTCTGAAACGACGAAGTATAATTCATTCAGTATTTTATTGCATCAACATATGTCATATACAATCTAAACTCGGAGCAGAACTTAACATCTATAAAGTCAACTGTCTTAAAAGGTCTTTACCAGATAAAAATAACAAAAAAAAGGAACGTTTTTGCAAATAAAATTAAAAATAATTCTAACAGACTCAGTACCTTTGAATGGAATCTCCCCAGCTTCAATGAGTTTCGGCAAACACAGGTAAGTCCAAAGCCCACAGGGACTAATAGTATCAAAGTACAAGAGAGGAACTCCAATCTGTGCAGCTATATCAGTGGCGAAAGTGAAAATTCCATCAGCTATCAAACAAGTCACCGGAACATCCTCAGAAGATACCATCTCCCGGAAAATCGGGATCGACACAGCTTCCATGGATTGTAGAAGGTTCGGGATTTGATCGCCGGTCCGGGGATTCTCTTCCGGCAGGCCATCTGGGACCGTTTCGAAGCGAAAATTAGGATATTTTTTGAAGTGAATATCAATGTCGGTGCAACTGGAGAGGCGCTGTTGGATGTGTTGGGTGTTGAGGAAGGTGACTTTGATGGTGCTGTCAAGGCACAAAAGCTCGGCGAGTTTGAGCATACAATTGACAGGGCCCTGCAGAGGCAATGGGAATATGAATACATGAGTTTGATTGAGCATTTTGGATCTTCCTTCGTTTTTGTTTTTTGAACAAATTTTCACCCTTTTTTCCTCCCAATCCCAATTCGCTTTTGTAATGACTCTGTTTGGCTTGGCAGGCTTTCCATATATCGTTAATTACTATTTAGTCCTCTGAAATTTTGACCACTTAGTTAGGAAAGGTGGCTACTATCGGTATTTTACTTAGTATTTTGTGGGATCTATCTGTGTCTGCAACAGTTCTCAAAATTATTGTCCATTTTCTATCTATAAATAATATATTTTTTCAAAAATTTATATATATACATCCGTAGAATTTAAAGTATTATTTATTTACTTGAAAAATATAGTTGAAAAATATAGTTGAAAAAAATAGTAATACTTTTTAAGTAAATAAATATCACTTCTAGTAAAATAAATAATATTGTGAATCGAGTAAATAATACACCTAATTTACCAGAGATCACATTTACATCTGCCTTCCAATTTTTCCAAAATATAAATAGATATAATCGAATTTCTAACACAACAATTTTTTATCCTAATATCATATGTCATAGTTAAAAATTGCTTTAAAATAATTTTAAAATATTTTTTTTCTAAAAATACAATTTAGTTTAATAAAATACAATTTAACTTTTTCAAACAAAAAAGAATTATTAAAACAAGTTTTTTTTTATTTATTAAAAATATAACTATATATCGATAGTTGATGGGACCGGGAAACCGGCTGACCCCTTGATAAAATGAGGGTCTACTCCTCTTGCCCCGCCGCATCTCAGCCACCATGTCCCGATCTAATCCGGCGTTACAAGCTGCGAATTCTTTATGTTGAATTCAGAACTAAAATACTTCCAAGTCAAGCTTCGAAAGTCGTCTGCTTTAATTTTTAATCTTTCTTTAAACTTTTGGTAGTTCTTATCTTATGGATTATGACCTGTCATTGGATACACAAAATCTTGTTTTTCGATACACAAAATCTTGTTTTTCGACTAGTTTAAGATAGATGCCGGAGGCCGTTTTTGTTTGTTTGTGGAAACTATATTATATTGAATTGCAGGAATTGGATGGTCCCCTTGATGTAGACATGATGTTCGATGATATGCCACAACATAGTGCTTTCTCACAGGCCACAAACCAAACCTTATCAAATTTATTGTTTTCTTTCAGTTGTTCGAGAGTTTTGAGAATATGATTTCTTTCAGAAAGCTGATAAGAAAGATTGAATTCTTGCAATATAATCTTTCTTTATTTTGACCCTCATTTTTTTCTTCTTCTAACAAATAACCACAAATGCATTAAATATTGAGTTAATTTCAAATTTAAATTTACATAATTTAGAGTTTGTAAGAAAATATACATAAACAATGCACTCATTTTTTCTTTTTGAAGTTTAACAACTAAAGGATCGTATAGTTCTACTCTTCAAGTAAAACAATCGTAAATTCATAGCTTGTAAACTTTCTTGCGGGCAAAAAATAATCTAAAATCAAATGATTTTAAATCCGTAAAAGTTATTGGCAGCAAGCTGTCCATAGTGATTTTCCGAAAAATAAAGAGGAAAAATAATCTCACTTAGTGTCATCTTTATAATAGTAAAAATTATAATTATTATTTGTTTACTTTAAAATTAATTAATTACTATTTCCCTAATAAATTAGGTTAATTGAATAAAAATTGAGATAAAATAATTATTATACAAACTTCTTCGTCTAAAAAAAGAATTGTGTTCTGCAAGAGTTTTAACTTTTTATTTTTTATTAATTTGATGAAGAAACAACTTCGTAAAATATTATAAATTCACACTTACATGATTTCTTTCATTTGTTTATTTGACCTATTTAAAATAATAGCGTAATAATTATTATACAGACTTCTTCGTCTAAAAAAAAAATTGTGTTCTGCAAGAGTTTAACTTTTTATTTTTTATTAATTTGATGAAGAAACAACTTCGTAAAATATTTTAGATTCACACTTATATGATTTCTTTCATTTGTTGATTTGACTTATTCAAAAATAAATAACGTGTTCGTGAAATAATAAATTTTAATTTTGTGCTTTGATTAATAAAATGAAACATTGACTTTTGAAAAAGTATCATTGTTTTAATTTCATGGACTATTTCACCAATATTATTATTATTTTTATTACTATTATTGTAATTATTATTGTTACTACTACATTTTCTTCATGTTCTTGATATCCTCAATGAGACGATCCAAATCTGCAAATGAAGAGCCCCCTTCGCTTACGCTCCACTTAGCTAATTTGGCCATCTCTTCAGCGTTTTGCATGAACTCTTTCTTTCTCAACACCATTAGCTTTCTAATCATCTTCTCAACTGTAAGTCTATCACAACTATCTTTCATGTCCAAACCAATCTTCCAAACTTCTTCCACATACCTGCTATTCACTTGTTGGTCTGCATGAGACGGCCAACAAATCATGGGCTTTCCCTCAACTACACTCTCCAACGTTGAGTTCCACCCGCTGTGCGTCAAGAACCCACCAATTGCTCGATGGGCCAACACCTCCTCTTGCGGAGCCCAACTCACGATACACCCTCTCTCCTCCGTCCCCTGTAATAAATCCAAAGGAACCTGATCCGGCTCATAATCCAGCCCGACAACCGAACCGGGCCTTCGGGCCCACAGAAATCTCGACCCACTGTTCACCAATCCATGCCAAATTTCAAAGAGCTGGTCTTTTGTCATGACAGCAAGACTTCCAATGCTGACATAAATCACAGATTTGGAGGGCTGTCCGTCAAGCCAAGAAATGCAGTTCCTGTCTTCTTCCCAGATGCTGTTGGAGTTGGTGGGCTGAAATTGTGGGCCAGGTTCTTGATCTGCTAGCCTGGTTTTGAGGAGGGCATGAAGCGGCCCAATAGCATAGATGCTTGGGCTGATTTTGAGCATTTGGGCTAAAATGGGGGCCTCTAGTTGTTGAAATGTGTTGAGAATAAGGCCTTGGGCTAGGGGAATGTGCTCCACCTCTTCTAGAAGCAGCTGTATTGCACGGTCGTTAAGGTCGTTGACGCGACAAAAGCTAGGCAGATCTCGACGCCGAATGATGCCTTCCATTCCGGGTGCATTTATTATAATCTCATCTAAATTGTCATCTATAGCAACAATAAACAAAATAAATTGTTAAAATAAAAAATAAATATTCATTCGATTTCAAATAAATACTCATATTTTTCAAAATTATAATTTTTTATTTTTACCACTTAGACGAATTACAATTTTTTAAATACTATAAACTCACGTTTATATGACTTATTTATTATTTTCTACTTTACTATAAAACTAGTTTTTTTTTTTTAAGAAAAAGAAAAGGAAGGTTGAGACAAAAGGTATACTGTTTCCTTTTCTTACACAACAAACAGGCCTAGTCCAAAAGTTAAGGAAAAGCAGTTGTGCTTTAGTGATGGTTTATTTTTGCCTCATGCCAACTTTTATAACTATCTATTAAAAAGAAATTTAATTGTACTTCTCATAGATAAAATTAACACCTTAGAGGGAGTGAGACATTAGTTACAAAAGGATTTGGATCATGCATTTCCTGTTACAGCATTTTCACACATTTAATAGTATTTTTATTGTAAAAATGACACCAACAACGACATACAAAGTTTTACGCACAACATAAGATCTTAATTAACAACAAAATAAATGTCTTGATAAATATAACACTTTTTCCAATTATCTTGAATTCTGTCATGCGGAACGTGTTTTATTTCGTATTTTGTTACAGGAACTACGTCATCATTGTTCTTATAAATTACAATTGTATGGAGCACCATTTCACAAACATACATAGAATAATCTTGGTATCTAGTCCTCCGTCACTAAACAAATTATATTTATAGTCCTTCGTCACTAAAAAATTATATTTATAGTTCTCCGTCACAAACATGAAACTCTTATTTTGAGAGATGGGAATGAAGTTTCCTTAACATATTAAAATTCACAATAAAATATCATGAGATAAAATGGGCTTTTCTAACACTAAACTTTCCAACAAGAAAACCAGGAATCTTGCAAAAAAAAAAAAATGGACACACACTTTCACACACCTTTGAAAGGAATCTCCCCAGCTTGAATGAGTTTAGGGCAACACATGCAGCTCCACAGCCCACACGGACTAATAGTGTCAAAATACAAGAGAGGAACACCAACCAGTTCAGCTATGTCAGTAGCAAAAGTGAAGACACCTTCCGCTATAAAGCAAGTCAACGGGTTCCCAGAATCAGGACCGCAGGCACCACAACCGCTGACCATCTCCCGTAAAACTGGCGCGGTGGAAGCTTCCATCGACTCGAGCAGGGTCACGATTTGATCCGCCGTCCGGGGATTGTCTTCCGGCAGGCCATCGGGGACGGTTTCGAATCGAAAGTTGGGGTATTTTTTGAAGTAAGAACCAACGTTGGTGCATTTGAGGAGGCGTTGTTGGATGTGTTGGGTGTTGAGGAAGGTGACTTTGATGCTGCTGTCGAGGCACAAAAGCTCAGCAAGTTTGAGCATGGAATTCACAGGGCCCTGCAGAGGTAAGGGGAATATGAGGACATGGGGAGAGGCTACTGCCTTTTGATTGGGCATTTTGTTTGGACAAATATTTCCACTTCTTTCTGACTGCTACTATGTCTTTGATCCAATTTAATTCCTTTTTATAATTGGTTCTGTTGGAGGAATGCTTTCGGTTCATGGTTAATGACTATTTAGTCCTCTGGAAGTCAGAAGAATTCATTGGTTAGGATTAGGGTTTTTGGGAATTTTAGGTACGTAGTTTGGGATGTGTCTGTTTCTGCTGCAGTTCCCAAATATATTGGCGTTGTCATTCCATGGTGGTTACATACGGTCTACTAAAAGTATTTTTATGTTTTTCCCCTTTTCATAATGTCTAATATATCCTTTTATGAAATACGACATGTGTTTAAATAAACATATTATAGGATCTTAGATAAGATTCTGTTTTATAATTACTTTTACATAAATATTTGGATTTTTCGAAAGATTTGATCATGTAGCATTTTATTATATAGAGTTATTTAAAATAAGACGAGTACGCGGTTCTAAAATTGTCAACTTTAAAAACTATAGAGGCGGAGATATATTTGAATTGGTCAGTAAATCGTTCCTGTTCCCATTCCATGGTTCCTTTTTATTTTTAATGAACAAGCACATGCTTAAATTAAATAAAAAAAGAACTAAGAAGTATTATAATTTTTTTTTATTTAAAAATAACAAAAATTAAAATTTACAACAAAAAATTACAACTTACATATAATACAAATAAGAAATTACAAAAAAAAAAAACAAACTAACAATTACATTAAAAGTTAAAAATTATAAAAAATAAAACTTACAAGTTACATAAAAAAAAGTAAATTTTGTTACTACTTACAAATCACAGTACAACGCCTAAGGGGCAAACACATAAAAAAAAAAAAAAAAAAAAAAGAAGAAAAGGGCTTGATCTTAATTTTAAGTTACAAAATAAAAATTCTAGTTTACTAACTTGAAATTAAGTTGTTTATGTATCAATGGAGGAGTTAAAGTTCACATATTTCTCTTGTCTTAGACAATAAGGTTGCTTAATAGCTTCTAATAGTGAATATTTATAGGATCATTTGAATTAAATAAAACAATAAAAAGGAGAAATTAGATATTGTACTTGGCGATTCGAACCAGCACATGAAACCATCAAGTACAACCTTCATTTTCCAGTTTCCCCATCCCTTACCTATATTCGAATAGCGACTGGGTCTCTTGTGAAACAATTGTACGTGCAACATAATTTAAAATATTACTTGTTTAACTATAAAGTATTACTTGTTTAATTATAAAATAACATTATTTTTTTTAAAGTAACTATTCAAAAGTAATACACTTTAAGTAACAATATACTTTATAGCTAAACAAGTAATATTTTAAATCATATTGCACGTGCAATCGTTTGAAAGGAGTTTTTACGTCGGATAGCATGTCACATGGTTCCTATACTAACCTAGGAATCAGGTAACGGTTCCATCCCACTAATTTTTGAATTGACCCTGAAACATTGTTGCATCTGATTTAAACAATTTAATTTATTAATATTTTGAAAGATTGATATATTTAAAACTTGAGCTTATAGCTCGTGATGACTCGATAAGATTTGAGAATTCTAAAATTTTTGAAAATAAAAACATAAAAAAAGCACAAAAGTACAAAAGACACAAAATATATTTAAAATTGATCAATAATCAATAAAATATACTCTTTAAGCAAATAAATAATTATTAATTCAATGCAGTTATACAAGTACACATATTTCTTAGTAAACTTATTCAAGTAAATAAATAATTATAGTCAAATTTGCGGGCTATATTCTAGCGGTTAACATAAAAATTTCATAAAATAAAATATTAATATAAAAACAATATTTATGGCAAAACAATTTATCACCTACAAAATGATATTTTTCATGGATAATTTCACAATTTTGTTTTATAAAAATTATTTTTAACATCAAATATATCATAATTAACCTAAAATTGTTTTATAAATTAATATTTTATTTATATATACACTATATGAATGTTATGAAAAAAATAATTTGTTATAATTTTTGTAAAATCAAATATAAAATATATTACACCAACTGTGTTGAAACTGTGAGTGGCTATTTATTAGGTTGTCTTAATAACAATGCACCAAAGTCAAGCTTTGAAAAGTCGTCGTTCTTTTTTTTTTTTAATGAATTATAAAATATTAATAATAAATGCTCTCATAAATTATTCTGTCATTTCATATGACATGCAAGACTGTACAGCCTTTATTTGAATTTGAGATTGATGTCAGAGCCCACCTTTGTTTTTTTCTGCACATTTTGTATATTAATTCCAAGAAATCACATGCTACATTTGATTTAGACCTTTTCATTTTTTTATTATTTTTATTTTCTGTTATTTTAGTGCGCTGGGAATTATTTTGGCCCAAACTCCAAATAATTGAATTTATTTATTTATTTTTAATTTTTTTTTTTTTTGAGAGAAAGCAAGCTTTGGCTGATCCCAAAAATAGGCAGGTAAGAGTGATTAGCTATTGATTAAACTGATTAATTTAAGGGTTGGATGTTATAACTGATTACTCAGAGTTGGTGTGTGTGAATTCAGTTTCTCTTTCATGGGTTACTTATAACAAATACTAGAAAGATTGTTATGAACAAGAAGGCATGGATCTAACCGGTGGATCCAAATTTGTGTAAAAAAGCGAAGATTTGAAAGCTATCATGTGCTTGGTTTTTTTTACTGCACGTTCATTATTTTGACGTGATACTTCAAAAAAAAAAAAATCACGTCAAAAAAGAAAAGAAAAAAAGAAGAATGCCGCTATTTGCATCTTTGAATTCTCTAAATATATCCGACATAAATTTATTTTTTATTTTTTATTAAATAATTTATTTGAGACAATTATATTTTTTCAATTAAATAAAATAAAAAAATAAATTTTTTAATTTAATATCTTCACAAACAATTCATGCGCAAGGGACGCCTGCTTTCAGAGCTTGTGCATGAATTCTTTCTAAAGATATTAAAATAGAAATTTAGTTTTTTTTTAATTCTATATAATTAAAAGGGTATAAATTTTCAAAATAGAGTGTTTGAAAAAAAATTAAATTTACGGGGTATATTAAGAGATTCAGGGTGCGAATAGTAGTACCCTAAAAAAAATATACTTTTTAAATTGTTAAATAACTGAAGTAATAACAATAAAAGTAATATTTTATAATTAAATGTAATTTTTGAATAATTTTAATAAAAATTAGTTTACCCAAGAATTATTATTTTCTATTGAAAAAGTATTATGCTTTATGTGCGTAGGGCAAATCTTCCAGGAGATGGCTCCTTAGGCTAAATTGCGAGATTTTGAAATTTGTGAAGTAGATCAACACATATGTTCGCTATTTTATTTCACTTAAAAATGTCTTGCAAGTGCATCAGACAAATTATAGTTAAGTTATGGTGAGAACAAGTATTGTATTTACAAGGGTGTTCAAATATAATTCCAATTTATTATTCGTTTATATTATTCTGTTTTATCTAAAGACTCGAACATTGATGATACATGAGTTAATTGAAAAGAATACAATAAAAGAAAAACAAATAAACAATTCAGATTCAAGCAAGATAGCCCCTAGAGATTTGATGGATTATAGGAATATATACTCTTATGGTTCATATGTTTTTTTATAATATATTAAAAGTTATTTAATTTTTATATTCGTAGGAGAATAACTAATATATTTAAATTTTCTTTCTTGAGTTAGATCTAAATATGAATTATATAATAGAGATTATTCTCAAGATATTATCTAACTTTCAATTGTTCATAGTTTCCTGTTAAATGCCAGTTTTTCTGTCAAAACTTCAAATCACTAATAAGAACATCAAATATCGGTTTTTCTGTCAAAACTTCAACAAACTCTTGACGTCATAAAATATAACAAAATCATTATAAACTCATCACTTAAGTACATACAATTTTCTAAAAATTATGCATAATTATCTCAAATTGCACGTAAACCTATTTTTATCAGCATAAATCAAACATTGATATAAGCATCTGAATTAAATTATCCGTTTATAAGTTTTGAATATTTTAATGAATATAATACTATTTTGAAAATAAATAATTTTATTTTAAATTTTTTTAAAAACAAAATATTTTCTTATAATGGAATATTAAGTGTGAAAAGCGATCTCCAGTTCTACTCCATCAAATGCACGTAGATTCACTTTAACAGAAAAGTCAATTGTCATTAACAACGATCCCAAATTATTAATGAGTTTGCACAGATCAGCCCCACAAAGGGCCAGCTCAAAAAATGAATATATATAAATATAAATTAGTCCCTTAATTTATACACCAATTACAAATTGGCCCATAAACTTATTTTATTAAATAGAATTAATGGGCCCCTTATTCGTAAAAATTGATTTCTTAAGCCATTACATTAATTGTAAAAATTCATTTCCCCCCCATGGATCCCTAATAGGGTTTCTGCAAATAGGGTTTCTGCAAATACCACACTTATCCCCACCATGATTCCCCCATCCCCATACTTCCACCGTCTTCCACTTCTTCATCTCGAATAGCTTCTCTTTCGTCGTGCCGAGCCACGCGGCCATCTTCCCTCTCGTTCGGTTTTTGATGGAGCAGAGGAATTGTTTGCAGCTAGCTTAGAGGGGGAAAATCGAGCACCGTTGAGATGGAGGATGCAAGTAGTGGTATTTATCAGGCCATGTTTGGTGTGAGAAGGGATCTTCCTATTTGGACGAGGGGGTTTCCTAAGTTGAGTACAAGTAGTGTTTGTGTAGGAATAGGATGTTTATTTATAGTAAGGGCAAAACGGTAAATTTGATCCTATTAAAAAAAGGTAACTTGCATTGTAGTTGTGATCAAACAAATCGCAATTTAATTTTTATAAATTTTGAATTTTACTAATCTTGATTATTAAATATATAATTTGTAAGTTTGCAAAATAACTTTAGGAATAAAGAATTGATAAAATAAGTTTACATATTATCATCTATTCAACGATGTAAGTGTAAATTTTAAATTTAGCATATAAATAAATAAAC
Organism: Caryopteris x clandonensis; assembly: GCA_028749325.2. Classification (NCBI taxonomy): domain Eukaryota; kingdom Viridiplantae; phylum Streptophyta; class Magnoliopsida; order Lamiales; family Lamiaceae; genus Caryopteris; species Caryopteris x clandonensis. Next base: position 1,557,477 of record JAPYKT020000027.1, on the reverse strand, counting down.
AAAAATTAATAAGGATACCAAATGTACCAAATGCCACAAAATTGGAACACTTTTATTTTATTATTCAATTAAAAAAATAAAAAATTATATGTCATCGTCGATTTCAATATCATTATTTATATAATAATAAATTAATTTAGTATTACTCATGGAAACATTTATCAATATTAATAGTTATGATCTAATTTATGTTAAATAAACCCATACTTTTAGTATGCATTTTTTTTTAATTTGCAAGATTGACAATTAATAATTAATATGTATCATATGGTAAGTTTGTGCATTTAATTTATTAAAGTTTAATTAATAATTAAACTTGATGTGTAAGAAAAAAATGTGATTATTATATTCATAAAAAAATTATGTAATTACTTAGGGTAAATTATTTATATTTAAATATATTTTTTATTTTATTAATTCTTATATATTTATTTGAGTTGTTCTAAATAATACATAATGTGTAGCAATGTGTAGTGCTAGAGGAAGATAAAAGATTGAGAAGGCCATGATGCTATTCCGAAGAAGTAGATATTTCAGGCTGTAGCAAAGCAAATAATTTATAATAAAAAGAGCGGATCATTGAATTCTACGTTTATTCCATCAACAAAGTATGTAATTTCAAAGTAAAATGTAAAAATCCAACACTAGATTTGTTTGCCATTGAGGAATATATTCGATTGCTCGTCACACGTGTGGTATCTTCATTTTGATGATATCACTAATCAGACGATCCAAGTTTGCAAAGGAAGAGCCGCCTTTGCTCACGCTCGACTTTGCTGATTTCGCCATTTCATCGGCCTTTCGCAAGAATTCATCCTTCCTTAACTCCATAAGCTCTTTAATCATCTTCCCGATTGTAACTCTATCACAGGTATCTTTCATATCTAACCCGAGCTTCCACACCTCTTCGACATACCTACTGTTCACTTGTTGATCACAATGAGACGGCCAACAAATCATGGGCTTCGCTTCAACTATGCTCTCCAATGTCGAGTTCCACCCGCTATGCGTAAAAAACACACCAACTGCTCGATGGGCCAAGACCTCTTCTTGTGGAGCCCAACTCACAATATAACCTCTCTCTTTTGTCCCTAATGTCAATTCTAGAGGAACTTCATCCGGCCCGGGATCTAGTCCAGTGACTGAACCAGGCCTACGAACCCACAAAAATCTTGAACCACTGTTCACCAATCCATGCCAAATTTCAAAGAGTTGGTCTTTCGTCATGATAGCAAGACTTCCAATGCTGACATAAACCACAGACTTGGTGGGCTGTTCGTCCAGCCAAGAAATGCAGCTCCTGTCTTCTTTCCAGATGCTGCTGGAATTGATGGGCTGGACTTCTGGACCTGTTTCTGCTGCCAGCCTGCTTTTCAGGTGGGCATGGAGCGGCCCAACTGCGTAGATGTTCGGACATTTGTCGCGTATTTGGGACAATATGGGCGCATCGAGTTCTTGAAATGTATTGAGAATCAGGCCCTGAGATAAGGGAATATGCTTATCCTCCTTGAGCGCAAGTTGTAGATCAGGATTATTAAGATCCTTGGCTCGACAAAAGCTTGGAAGATCTCTGCGCCGAATGATGCCTTCCATTCCGGATGCATTTATTATTATTTCATCCAAGTTGTCATCTACGTCAAACAAACGTTAGAGAGAGAGAGAGAGAGAGATATGAAAACGATCTCATAATTATGCATTACTAACCTTTGAAAGGAAGCTCCCCCGCTTGGATGAGTTTAGGCAAGCACATGTAAATCCCAACTGTACATGGACTAATAGTTTCAAAATACAACAACGGAACTCCATTCTTTGAAGCAATATCTGTGGCAAAACTGAAAATCCCGTCAGCTATAATGCAAGTCACCGGATTCCCAGAATCAGGGCCGTAGGCACCAGACGTGACCATCTCCTGAAAAATCGGAGCCGCCACAGATTCAATAGATTCCATCAGCTCCGAGAACTGATGGACTGTCTCCGGATTTTCTTCCGGCAGGCCATCAGGGACCGTTTCAAATCGGAAGTTTGGATATCTTCTGAAGTAAATTCCAATGTCTGTGCAATTCAACAGGCGTTGCTGGATGTGTTGGGTGTTGAGGAAGGTGACCGTGATGTTGCTATTAAGACAGATAATTTCAGCCAGTTTGAGCATAGAATTGACAGGGCCCTGGAGTGGTAATGGGAATATGAATACATGAGGAGCGATTACAGCATTTTCGGAGGGCATTTTGGATTTGATGTTTAAGGTTTTGTGTCCAACTTTTTGTCGGTCGGAATATGCCAGTTTTGATGATAACTTATTCAACTCAAATTTATTTCGCTCTTGTTATATAGTCTGGTAATGAAGCTACAATGGTCTTCAATAATTGTCTGGCGATGATTATTTAATATTGATCTCATGGAAGTACTTATCTCTCTCCTAGATACGTGTGCTTTACTAGTCAGCGCTTGTCGCCTTCACTGCAAAATGTTATTACGTTAACACGTTTGCTACTGTTCTTTATTTTACAAAACTTAGACCCCACCGAAATCAACCCACAATTTTAGGTGGTCTGACTTTTAGTCAATTCGATGGATCAATAACCTAATAAGTCCGATGTATTTTGAGCTGATCCAACCTGATCTGATATTAGATCAAACTTGGGCCAACTGATATCTAATAACTATTACAAACAACCATTTGTAATAAACAAATAAATTGGGTTCTAATATTATTCCTTCCACAAGTTGTGTATTTGATTGTTGAATGCAACGATCCCACAGTTTTGTTTGATCACATCACTTGAGATCATCTTTAATTTGCAATAGAGGAATTCGATCATTCAAAACACGGAATCTTCATCATGTTGATATCTTCAATGAGTCGATCCAAATCTGCGAACGAAGAGCCACCTTGGCTCACGCTTGACTTGGCCAATTTGGCCATCTCATCAGCCCTTTTCAAGAATTTGTCCCTTTTCAACTCCATAAGTTCCCTAATCATCTTCTCAATTATAACTCTATCACAACTATCTTTCATGTCCAAACCAAGCTTCCACACTTCTCCCACATACCTACTATTCACTAGTTGATCGACATAATGCGGCCAACAAATCATGGGTTTACCCTCAGCTATGCTCTCTAGTGTCGAGTTCCACCCACTGTGGGTTAAGAACCCACCTATTGCTCGATGAGCCAATACCTCTTCTTGTGGAGCCCAGCTCACGATATACCCTCTCTCTTTTGTCCCCTGGGATAATTCCAGAGGAATCTCACTAGAGTCCGGGTCCAATCCAATGACTGAACCAGGCCTTCGAACCCACAAAAATCTTGAACCACTGTTCACCAGGCCATGCCAAATTTCAAAGCATTGATCCTTTGTGATCACAGAAAGACTTCCAATGCTGACATATATAACAGATTTGGAGGGCTGTTGGTCAAGCCAAGAAACACAGCTCCTATCTTCTTTCCAGATGCTGTTGGAGTGAACTTCTGGACTTGCTTGATCAGCTGCAAGCCGGGTTTTCAGGTGAGCATGGAGAGGCCCAACGGCATAGATGTTTGGGCAGGTTTTGAGTATTTCAGATAATATTGGTGCATCAAGATCTTGAAATGTGTTCAAAATCAGCCCCTGGGCTAAGGAAATGTTCTTTATTTCCTTTAGAACTAGTTCAACTTGAGGATCGTGGTAGTCTATGGCCCCGCGACAAAAGCTTGGAAGATCCCGGCGCCTCATCATGCCTTCCATTCCCGGTGCATCGGTTATAATTTGATCTAAGTTGTCATCTATGTCAAACCATAATTTTTTTTTTTTTTTAAAAAAAGGTTAATAAAGTATCAAATCAATGTGCCTGTTTTTCTCATCTATCCAAGAAACAGGCCTGATATATACAAAAATAGGCATCTTCGATATACCTTGAAAAGGAATTTCCCCAGCTTCAATGAGTTTAGGCAAACACAGGTAACTCCAAAGCCCACATGGACTAATAGTTTCAAAAAACAACAGTGGAACTCCAATCTGTGCAGCTACATCAATGGCACAATGGTAAAGCCCGTCAGTTATTATGCAAGTCACGGGCTTAACAGAAGTAGTGACCATGTCCCGGAAAATCGGGCAAGCCACCGCTTGGATTGATTCCATCAGGTCTGAGAATTGAAGGGCCGACCGGGGATTATCCTCAGGCAGTCCATCAGGGACCGTTTCAAATCGAAAGTTGGGATATTTTCTGAAGTAAGAATCAATGTTGGCGCATTTGAGGAGACGTTGTTGGATGTGTTGGGTGTTGAGGAAGGTGACTTCGATGTTGTTGTCAAGGCACAAAAGTTCAGCCAGTTTGAGCATAGAATTGACAGGGCCCTGGAGAGGTAAGGGGAATATGAACACATGAGGAGAGACTACTGCACTTTGATTAGCCATTTTGGGTGTGTTTCTTTGTCCGAACAGTTATCTCAGGTGTATGTTTTTTGTCTGGACAAAGTTTCTTGTTATAAGAAACGAATCCTTTGGAGAATATAGGATCCCAACTGTCCTTATAATTGCTTTATCCTTGAGGGGCGCCTGTACTAGTTTCCAAAATTAGTTTTCTTTATTCTATTTTATTTTATTTTATTTTTTGTTTGGTGGTCTTAACTATTAATATATATGCCCATATACATATATTTTGTAGTTTAAATAGCAGCCCAGTTGGTGATTACAATTTTTTCACTGATTAGTATATAAGATACAGATCTCAGGACAAAAACTAGAGGAAAACAAAATTAAGGTTTATTTAAGATTGCCCACTAGGGCACCCCACCCCCTAAGTGTGGGTGCCACTGAAAAGGATCTATTATTGATTCCCATTTTTACTTATAATAAATAAAACCCTAACATAATTTTACAATTTCTTGCAATTCTAAATTGTTCCATATCTTTTTCATACAAAAAGTGAAATTGTCCGCAATTATATTCAAAATTGGCTTCAATTTATATGATTCATGTAGCAATTTAATTCATTTGGATTAGAGTTCTAATTTTATAGTTTAAAAAAAATTGCAAAAAAAGAAAAACAAAAAAGAGGAATTAGAAAAAAAATTGTTTTTTTTTTAGCATCTAACTCATATGATAAATATTTCTTTATCTTTTATTTAAATATGATCATATGTACACATCGATTTAAATGGATGTCACAACTAGACTTTTGACAATAATTAAAAATGATTTTATTTATTTATATAGGATTCCATTTTCTTACAACTCATCAATTAGCCCTCAGGCAAAAAATTATTATCTAAACTTTTTTCTTGTTTTTTAATGTGTTTAGATCAATAGTTTTAGTCCAAGTGGACCTAATCATTTTCAAAATACTTAAAAATAATATATAAAAAAGATCTACTGAATAATATGTAACTATTATTAACATTCACACAGACACATATATATATATATATTTATATATATGCAAAAATTTCTTTGAAATGGTTGCACGTGTGACACGATTTAAGGTATTACTTATTTAATTATAAAGTATTATTTGTTTAACTATAAAGTATCATTATTTTTTTAAGTGTATTACTGCTGATTAGTTGTCTTAAAAAATAATGATACTTTTAGTCAAATAAGTAATATTTTATAGTTACTCATCGTGTCACACGTGCAACCGATTCATAAAAAATCACTCATATATATATATATATATACATATATTCTTGCGTAGGTGCCCTTTAAATAAGATGAAGAGTCATATAATGTGAAAAAAGAAAAAATTATGGTATAGTTACAAATAAGAAAAAAATAATTACGTTGGATGAAATGAACAACTCCTACTACATATTTTAATAAAAAAATTTAATGGAAGTACTGTAGTAACATTTGAAATTTACTATACTGAAAGTCTTTATAAATTACTAGTGTGTCATGCCATGTACAATTTGCAAATACAATATAGGTGCATAATAAGATTTGAAAAAATTTAATCTTTATTGCTAAAAATATAATAAAATAAAAATCAGTACATTATAAAAGATCGAAAAGTATTTACATAAAAAGTATTTGAGCCATTGTCATCATATTGAAACAATTTAAGCATTGTATATATTAAGGGTGTGAAACTGTCAAATAATTTCTCTAAAATAGTATACAGATAGTATAATTAAATCCACATAAAAATAAGAGAATTAAATTATATTAAGAGAAAATAAATTTGAAGAAGAGTTTTTTATTTGATTTAATCTAATTATCTAACTCTTATAAGTAGGCATCAAAAGTAAACAAACAATAATAAAATGATAAAACACTGATTGATCTAATTAATTATTATTTATTTTAAGAAAATAATTAATTGTAATTGAAGAAAACAATTGAGAAAAAAAGAACAATTAATGATAAAAACGCTCAATGTGAAAATAACCCAAAAGCCCAATAAACAGCTCAAAAGCCCAAGAAGAAGTCCAAAAACTCAAGAAAAGAGTCCATAGCCCGTTGTACCCAAAAATGTCTTAAGGATAGGGAAAGAAAATTCCTTCCCCACTTTTTCAGAACATTAGCCGAAAACTTGTGTGTGGAGGAGAGAGAAAAAACACTTTTTGCTTCCTTTCCTTCTTTTTGAGGAATTTTGTAGAGAGACAATTTTTGGAGGAAAGAACACATTTTTTTTTTTAAGTAAGTTTTTATCTTATTTATCTTTTCTCTTCTTCTTTATTTTATTTCTTATAATAAATGATATTGTTTATGTTTAGGATTATTTATAATATGAGTGGCTAATTTTACGGTTTGATTTAAGGATTTCGTATTTCGGTTATATTATTGTTAGGCTTTGTGATATGTATTGATTATCTTGTTTTATATTTAAGTACTAATAGGTTCAAATGATTTTTAATGGAGATTTATATTAATTTGAATTGACAAATCAAATGATTATTTATTCTCCTATAGCTATTCATGAATTTATACTCCTAGTGTAAATAAGTGAAGTCTTGTAGCATTAGAGTGGGTAAATTATACTATCATAATTTATTTGATCTAATTGAACCTATAGGGCTAATATTGATATTATGGCTATCCTAATTATCGATATTAGTATTAACCTGTTTTCACTAAGATTAATGCTATTATTAATTAACATGGAACACTATTGTGCCCAGTTGAGTAATAATAAGAATTGACCGGATGCTATGTTTAGTTAATTAATTAGGAAAACAAAGGATTTATCAGGCTATCCTAATAATTCCAAGGTTAATTGATTGAATTTGTAAGAATTTATTTGTTAGTCTATGATCAATAGTATAATTGAATATCGAACCCTTGAATCAAAGTTTTCTGTTCTTGGTATTGTCTCTATTTTGATAGTTTTTCTTGCCAAATTATTTTGTGTGCATTGATATCGTGTAAGCTTGTGATTGCTAGATTGGTTAATTTAGTATTTAGTTAATTAAGTGAAAATCTCTCAAAATCTCCCGTTTATTTGTTTCATTTTATTCAAGAGAATTTAATTCTCGTTCCCTGTGGATTCGACCTGTGGATTCGACCCTACTTACCACTATACTCGTATTTTGGAAGTAGGTTAATTGTATTTTGTGGATTGACAACCTATCAAACTACATCTGGGATGGACATATTTAATATCAAATATGATCTATTGTTATGTAACTTGTTGCAATTACTTAAAGTAGGGGATGAGTTTATATAGATTTATTACTTAATTTAGTTTATGTGTGAGTGAATTTTTTTACAAATTAGTCTCAGATTTTATAATAAGATAGCTTTGAATAGTTGTCAAACTCGTGTGTAGGATTCGTGAATCTCAAATATGTCACACTAGTAAGTGGTCATTCCGACAAATACCTTCACCCCTTGTTAGTCTAGAGATCGGTAAATATAATGACACAAAAGATGTGCCATGTACCGAAACTAAGGATTACATACACATTAATCTAGAGGTCGATAAATATAATGATACGATAGATGTGCCATGTACCAGAGTTAAGAATGACGTACGCGCCCATGCATGACATTATAACTTCCAAACATTTCAGAGATCTCATTGTTTTGTCCTTGCCAATACATACCTAAGATTACCACAAAATATCAACTCTTGCATTGATAAATATACACAAATGGACTCTTCAGATTTAATGTTTAAGACAATATTCTAATTTTTCAACAGAAGGAAACTATTGTATTGGGATCATTTGAGCTCTAATAACTTTCTCTCTTCTTCAAGAAATTGTGTTCACTTATATTTCCCTAGCAAGACATTGATGGAAGATTTTAGTAAAGACAAAATGGGGAGGAGACAATAATCAAACGAACGAAAAAATTTGATAAACATCTTTTGGAATAGAGAACTTGGAATCAAATTGTACTTTTATCGACAAAAACCTCAATACCGAGTCATCAAATTGAAGATTTTATGAACTCAATCAACCTATTCAAATTTGTGTGTGAAGTTCCTCCTTCACTAATGGCCTTCTTTGCCAAATCCGCCATAATCCGAGCCCTCTCCAAGAACTCATCCCGTCTCTCCTCCATTACTTCCCTAACCATCTTCTCCACAATCGCTCTATCACAAGTATCCTTCATGTCCAATCCCACCTTCCAAACATCGCTAACAAACCGACTGTTTATCGTCTGATCAGCGAAATATGGCCAGCAAATCATCGGCATACCAGCTGCAATACTTTCTAGGGTTGAATTCCATCCACTGTGTGTGAAAAATGCACCCACGGATGGGTGGGCCAGGACCTCATTTTGCGGAACCCATCCAGCAAGGTACCCTCTTTCCTTCGTACCTTCATCCAACTCCACCGGAATTGGATTTTCTTTACCGTCTCCGACGATTGAATCGGGCCTCATTACCCAGAGGAACTTGTGCCCGCTGTTCACCAGCCCGTACCAGAATTCCAATAGCTCGTTTCTTGTCAATAGTGTAACACTTCCAAAGCTCACATATAGAACTGATTTGGCGGGCTGGGAATCCAACCAGGTTACGGAACTGCGATCTTCCTCGTAGAAGCTACTCGAAGTGAGGGAGGTTCTGCGATTTTCGGACTCTAATCGGGCTCTGAGATGGGTGTGGAGAGGGCCGATGGAATACAAGTTCGGAATTGGTTTTCGGATTTGATCAAGAATCGGGCCTTCCAAATCTTCAAATGAATTGAGGATTAGTCCACTGGAAAGAGCAGATCGTCTTGTCTCCCTTATGATGGTCTGGAATCCTGGGTCATTGACATCGTTTACTCGACAGAAAGCCGGCAGATCTCGCCGCCGGAGATACCCCTCCATTCCCGGCACACTTGTCACCATCAAATCCAACTCTGGTTTTTTCCAGTATTCATATTTACCCTCATCCTTACCTACACAATTGAATAGATTAAGATTTACTTAAACAAGAGTCAAGAAAAGGGACAGAATTATTTGTAAACAGTGGAATTAATCCAAGAAATTTAGCAAATCAAACTGAAAGAGTAAAAATGTGGTACCTTTGAGAGGGACCTCGCCAGCTTCAATGACATCTTTGAAAGAGAAATTAGCCCAGAAGGAACATGCGCCGACGGTCCTGAAATAAAGGAAAGGAATCCCCATTTCTTGAGCCACCGGAACGGCGAAACTCAAAACCCCATCCATTATAAGGCAGCTGACGCGTCGCCGCGCTCCTCCCTCGCTCAGGCCGTCAGTGGTCTCCATCAATTGACGAAACTCAGCTCCCCCCACTTTTAATAGGCTCATCACGATCTCCATCGTGCGCTCGCCGACACGAGGGTGGTCATCCGGTAGGCCGTCGGTCATCGTGGCAACCCGGAAGCCGGGGTATCGGGAGGTGAGCGACTCCATGTTGGCGTGGCGGCGGAGGCGGCCGTGGGTATAGTGGGAGAGAAGCATGGTGACGTGGAGGCTGGAGAGACAGAGGAGCTCCGCCAGCTTCAGCATGGAATTGATGTGGCCTTGCATCGGTAGAGGGAAGATAAGAACGTGCGGCGGCAGCTCGGCGGCGGTAACTTGGTGGCCCATCTCGATGTATTGGGTGGTTTCTGAACCGGGATTGGACAGCGTGAGGGGTGGTGCCGGCGATGAGTTATCGGGAAAAGCAACTTTTAATGCCGATGGAATTCGGCGGTGCTGGAGTGATTAATACTGAGTGATTCGGAAGAGGATAAATGTGTGCGGCTGAAATCAACCAAACGTTTGCCATTGCGCGCATGGGCAATTTTTTATTAATACTTGGGAAGCACGTGAATTGCACGTGCACTAACGAACTACGTAAACTAACTCTATATTTTTTGGGTCAGTCGGGTCGGATGATCTTGAAATTTAAGTGGCTGTTTGGTTTCATATCAAATTTCATTTTTCAGGGTTTTAATATTTTCATAATACACTGTATACAAATATAAACAATTATTAATATAAATTGAAATAAATACGAAAAATTTGAAGGGATGTGCGAATCTGGGCCTCAATTTCAACAAGGCCCATTTAGCATATTCGAAACGGCCCAAATATATTTTTGATATTTGGCGGGCTGTCTTCTTTTAAATTTGTGGGCCGATTTATTGGTTTGGCCTTAAGCACATATATCTCTCTACAGCCGAAAAGAGATGAACGCGACTACTCCAGGAGGCTCTGGAAATGTGTCGAAAAAAACTGTCCGGAGTTATCGCATGACATAAGAATGGCGGATTCCAGATAAATCTTGATAATTCAGAACCAGCTTATAAATACCTCCTCAACGATCTTGCTTCATCAATCAGTTACTTGATCGGCAAAAACATTCTACGCTCTACGCAGCATTTCAGTTTCAGAACTCTAAAAATATGGCTCTGATTCCAAGCTTCTTCAGCGGCCGCCGGAGCAACGTTTTCGACCCATTCTCTCTCGATCTCTGGGACCCATTAGAGGGCTTCCCTTTCTCCAACACCGTCGCCAACCTCCCCACCTCCGCCCGCGAAACATCCGCCATAGCCAACACCCGCATCGACTGGCGGGAGACGCCGGAGGCCCACGTGTTCAAAGCCGATTTGCCAGGTTTGAGGAAAGAGGAGGTGAAGGTGGAGGTTGAGGAGGATAGAATCCTGCAGATCAGCGGAGAGAGGAGCAGGGAGCAGGAGGAGAAGACGGATACCTGGCACCGCGTGGAGAGGAGCAGCGGGAAGTTCCTCCGCCGCTTCCGGCTGCCGGAGAACGCGAAGCTGGATCAGGTGAAGGCATCGATGGAGAATGGGGTGCTTACTGTGGTGGTGCCTAAGGTGGAAGAGCAGAAGCCTCAGGTTAAGGCGATCGACATCTCCGGCTGAATGATCGGAGGTTTGTTGTCATGCTTCTGATGAACTTTACTCTGTGATTGGGCGCGGGAAGCGAATAAACTACTATATGAGTTTAATGTTGTCGTCTTTTGAGCTTTTTTTTTTTTTTTTTTGGGTGAGATCTTGCATGTAAGATACAATAATGTAATGATGTATTAGTTTGTGTTATTGTCGGTGAGAATTTTCATTAATGCTTTTGTTTGGGAAAGAAGATATATTAATTTTCAATTTGAGATATAATTAAGTTTATTTAAATAAATATATATATATATGTATATATATCATAAATCTAAAAATTGAAAGGGGTTCTTAGCTTTGAGATATGAGCTAATATTATTGAAAAAAAAATATTTGAAGCTAATAATTATCACAAAATGGTTTCACATATATAATAATAGAAAGGAGAATTTTAAAATTAGTTTTTTAATTTGTTGTTATAGTTACACTTATATACTGTTTTGTGATGAGTATATTGTTTATCAAACAAGAATTTTAAATTTTGATTAAAAAATATATAAATTAAAAAAAATTAAAATTATCAAATTAGTAAGACGAACAATTAATTTTGGGATCATTAATAATTTTGAATAATAAAACTACTGCTCCCACATCTTCCATAAATTTATGTAGTCTATGCATGAAAGAGAGAGGTGCACAACCGTGATGCAGCACAAAAATGGCCGAGGGAGAGTTTATTTAACTCTGTAATTCAATCTTCGCTTCACTACCAGCAAGACAGTAACTATTATTTACAGCCTCAAAAAAAGAAAAAGAAAAAAATGATCAGACATGCTATATTTACTACTCTTCATCTCCTACAAAGAGTTCCAAACTTTCTTCATCAATGGCTACTACTTTGGTGCCTCCTTTTGGACCACAAATCCTAGTAGAATTGCCCAAAACCTTGTACGGCAACCGCCCCATTTTCCTGATATCACCATTATTAACCTCACAGCACCCTTCATCTTCCTTCTTCAAATCAGCAGGAGGCAAGAAACTGTCTGCCGACAACCCTTTAACGTTGAAATCGACCTCTTCAACACTCCACACCTCTTCCATTCTCGTCCTCGTCTGGCTTTCCGAGTCCTCTTCCAACCTAAACAATGAAACAACTGTCCTTCCAGCATGAGCAATGTTAACACCGTCTATTGTTCTGTAATCTTGAATCGAGGACTCCATTGTTGTCTCCCAAAACACATCATTTCCGGGCGATTTTATTCTAAGCAAGCTAGAGTCTTCTAATTGGACTAATAGCCCTGTTCTTTGGCTAAAATAACCCCACACAGTGTGCCTTAGTATTTCCACACTGCTGCTGCTTCTTGCCCTTAATGTAAGTGGCTCTGTTTCGAGCTTTAACACGAAGCAATCTTCGTCGTTGATTGCCTTCTCACCGGTGCAGATGGAGTCGGAGAATAGGTTTGCAGTTGACCTTGGATCAAGTCCCTGCAGATATGATGGATTGCAAGAATATAAGTCAAGATTGTAGAAAACACACTGTTTCATAGACTTAGAAATGAATTGTAACAAATTATGGTTGAACTGTAGTGGCATTTCTGCCGGACTAATTAGAGTCAGAGAAAGTTGTTCAAGAAATTCATGTGATGAGGCTTCTGATTAGGTAATTATTTTCAATTTCAAAGCCTACTTTTCTGTGTTTTAGGCTCAAGAATGAATTTTGAAACGCCCTTAGAGAGAGAGAGAGAGAGAGAGAGAGTGAACCTGCAAGGATCGGCGGAGAGGCCTTGGAGGACCGCGAGAGGAGTGAGAATGCTGCCATGGAGTTTGCCTCCAAGCCACCTTACCATCACTCCCAGCGCTAATTTTAAAACCAGAAACCATCAACTCCAAACTCCATAGATCAGGCTTCTTCTTCCACAAAACAAAACCGCCTAATTCCCCATGCTTCATACGTTTCGTCTTTGGAACTTTATTCAAATCTTCTCCAGCCACAAATTCTGATGTTGCCATTTCCACCTTCCCGATCGCGCACATACTTTCAATCGAGTTCAAAGCATGTTCTCCCCCAGAAGCTGCTATATACTGCTGCACAATGTATTTTGCCATTGACCTTTCCTGCACACAAATCAAATACAATCTGTCTAAGAAACATGGAAAGAATTAAAGGAAAAAAGAAAAAACAATCCTTCTGGAATGAAGACTTACAATAGGAAGGTCTTTGATGATATGATCACTAACAGCATGATCAGAGCAGAGTGGGAGAGGGATCAAGGGAGCTCCGACGACTCCGAGCAAGAACTGAATCTCCATGGCCCGCCTTCCGAAAACAGAGGAAAGCTTATCTACCTGTGGCCTAAAGAGCCAAGACTTTATGTTCTGCCATGACCTGTGCTTGTTGGTGGCGAAGATTTCTTCAGGGATTGGGACCTCGAGGACGGTCTCAAGCACGTCGTCTCGGTCCAGGTTGGGGCACAACGTCCTCATCGGAGAATTGTGTGTGTCCAGAACGATGAAGTTTGAGAGAGACAAGAAGAAGAAGAAAAAGGAGGGGAAATGTTTGAGTTTGAATGGGAATGGAGTTTGTGTAGTTGTAGGAGAAATGGTAATGTAATAAAGATGTGGGAAAGGAAAGACTTATTAGGGAGCAACGTGCGGAGAGTATGTTGTATGTCGTGACCTCAAGGTAGGGGAGACAATGCTTCTTAATTTATTTAGTTCTGTTACTTTGATGAGATGAGATCAAGTTATTTTATTATATAATTTATTATCACTTTAACTCATTAAATAAATATCGTTCCTTATTTTGGGTTTTATTGGACCATGTGACACGTGTAATTATGGTTCAAATTCTCTACTTTATTTCTATTTTGTTCGTTGTTTCAACTTTATTGATATAAGATATATTTATTAATTTTTGTATTTTAACTTATATTTCAACTTTACTGCATCTTTATTGATATAAGATCAATTTAGTTGAATTGGAAAATTCTCGAATAATATAAGAAAGGAAGGGTAGGAATTTTCCGTTTTTATAATAATGAGGATGAGGCGGAAATTGTATTTATGCCACCATTTAATTTTCTTTTTTGTTTGTCTTTTATATCATATATATATGTATATATATATTGTTATGTTATAGGAACCATAATTACAAGATATGAAAAAATATTTTATGAGATGTAATCAACAAATGAGTCAAAGAGTATAAGATTTGTTATTTTAATATTTGTGTTATTACAATGCATTTTTTGTGAAGTTGTGGTTTAATTTTACAATTATTTTAGTAATTTAGTTAATGATGCGTGGTTATGTGTTAAATTTAATGATGTTATTTATTTAATAAATGTACTATTTTATTGTTTTTTTAATTGAAAACAATAATTAAAATTTAAGTTTTAGTTTAAGTTTAACTGAATTGAAATTCTCAAAATCTCATAGAAAATTCGTTCCTAAACAGAGAATAATCACCCCCTAGCACTTGTTTTTTAACTCGAGATGGTAGCAAAGTATTTCGGTCATATGATTTATAGTCTAGATCAAAAAGCGTATATCCCCATGATTTCCGTTTAAACAATCACATTTGCAATCATTTCCAATCGATTCCCCTACTTATAAATTGCAGACTAAAATCACTTATGGAAAATAAATATGCAATTCAATAATATTATTCAAGATCCAAAATTGAGGAATAATTTTATTCCATTGCAAAGTTACATGGATGGATTAATTCTTGATTTGATTATAAGAGGATGATATAGGGCACTAATTGTGCCGCATGTGGCAAGGGAGACAAGTAGCATCTCTCGGAGACTCACAAATCTAAATTCAGGACCAATGGGACAAAATACTTGATTACAGAATTCAGTCTTTCACAGACCAGGAGAAATTTGTATACCAGAGATTTTTATTTTATTTTTTAATTTTTTATAATAAGCTGAGTCAGCATAGGAATAAATGAGATTACATATGATATGAGATTGTCGGATACAAAAATATGATGTTTCATAAGATGGATTCTTTTATTTTCTTTGATGTTTTATTTTTTATTGAAGCATTATCAATGAATTATTGTTGTATTGGAGTATGAAAACAAGGTAATACCATTCATTCAAATTCGTAATTCTCAAATGTACAGGATTTTAAGATAATTGAATCTTTTTCGAATTTTATGAATGCTAAATAACTTGAAAATCTAATATAGGTATTATTATATACACATATATAAAATTTAGAACAATTTGCAACGAAACACCAAAACACTTCCCGATCTACTCCTTAAGCATAAAAAGAAGCCATGCTACTGTAAATATAATTTGTTATAAAAATGATTTTTTTTCTTTTAATTTTATTTTATTGGAGAAAAAATATGAATCTATTAGAAAATTCACAGTAGTCGAAATAGAATTTAATAACTTTAAAATAGACAACGCCACTTAATCCAAACTTCTAGTACAGCATTTCAACAAGGTTTTTTTTTTTTTGAGAAAAAAGTTTACATTATAGGATAGTAATTATGCAATAAAATACAAAATAAAAAAGTAGAATGAGACTAAAGATCTTGTAGGATATTAATAATTCAGAAGAGAATAAAAATCAGAATGTATTATTAATTGGTTTGCATGATGATGAAGCAACAAATAGGAAAGATTGGAGCTCAATAATGGAGGACTGAAGTTGAGGAGAGAGGGGGGGGGGGGGGGGCAGGATGACTGTATCTAACAAACTTATAACATCAACTTATGGATTAATTATTAATACATAATTATTAAAAAAATAAAAAGCAAAAAGACACCTTTAATTGACATCGAGTTTGTCGGCTGGAGTCACCACATGCGACCGACACTTCAACTTAATTACAACAGCAACAACGTTGGTTAATCAGGACGACACGTCAGCCGCGCCATTTTCTGGGGCAAAAAAGGAAAACCATAAGATTAAAAAAAAAAGAATGAAACATATGCCAGATTTATCTTAATTTATTTTATAAGATTTTAGTTTGTAAGAAGTTCACATAACTCCTGAAGAAATATTTCAATTTTTTTTAGGGTGTTTCTAAACACACCACAAAAATTATTTTTTACACAACTTTAATTTAGTGAATAAAATTAAATAGAATATAAATGACATATATATCCTTATATAATTTTCTTTAAAAAAATAAACATTAATAATTTCATTATTGATATTCTTCATTCTTTGCTCAAACACACTGACACATTAGCCCTATATTCAAACGAATCAAAATAAAAGTTGAAATATTTGTAAGTAATTGATAATGAAAAATAGAAATACAAATGATATAAAAAAATATAATTATTATAAGAATTACACAATTAAATACTGTATTTTTTGTCAAAAAATAGCGTTCGGCCAGCAGTGGCCGAACGCCATATTGTATGTTCGGCAATGTGTGCTCGGTTTTAGTCATTTGACAAAAAATAAATAATTTATTTGTCTAATAATTATATTTTCTATATCATTTATATTGTATGGTCGATTATTGATTACTTATAAAATATTTTACATTTTATTTTTATTCCTTTGAATATATGGTTAGTATGTGTGTTTAGAGTCAATAATAAAGAACAACAATAATAACAATATTATGATTTTGTTTAAAATATATCTATAAGGGTATATTTGTTATTTATATTATATTTAAATTTATTTAAAAAATTAAAGTGGTGTGAATAATAATTTTTGTGGTGTGTTTAGAAAGAAACTTTTTTTTATATGTTTAGAGTGTTTGGGTTGGATTTAAGTATTTGTGATTAAATTGAGCTACAAATATAAAAACTTGATAAAATAAATATTTTTTATAAAAATAAAAATTTAGCTTCTTTGGAAACTTAATTTCTTTTTTCTAAAAAAAAATATAGACTTATTCAATTTAAATTATTATTTTATAATCTCCATGATATATTTTGAGATTATGTTTAATTATGGTTATAAATTATGGTTTGAGGCATGAGTTGCCTACTATATTTCTAAATTAGTTGTTATATTAGAATTTGTGTGTGTGGACGAGTTTGAATAAAATAAGATAAAAAAAACTTTTAAAAATAAAAATGAAAGCACACTTAATAGGTTAATTTTTGTACAAAGAAATTCTTTTTTCTTTATAATTTTCTTTCATTTGAAATGTGTCCGTGTTTTCACGAACTACAATATAGATTTACTTGTTTGTAGACACCTTCTATAATTTGTCAACATTACCACCCCTTCTAACTACTTATTCGATTATTAGATGAATTTGATGTCACCTTAAATCTTTATACATGGCTTATACTCCATTAGAGTGTCTAGAATAACTATCGGAACAAAATATTTGTACACAAGAAGAATGTATGAAGTTGCTAAACATTAGAAAAAACATAATACAATAAAATTGATACCCTACAGCTCTTCCTGCTCGTACTCTATCTACAAAAGAGTATGGACGGTCTCTAAACCTAATTTATAAATTGAATTAGATTTTCTTCCTTTGCTTAAGTTGCCTTATGCATTGGGTATCTTTATTTATAAGAATAAATCTAATTTTTTCCCCTTCAAGCTTCTTTGTGATAAAATAACTCTTGTTAATATGGTAATAAATCTTTTAGATATTTATTATTCTCTTATGGGATCGAATCTTAACATTATATCGTAACAAGATTTTCACGCTAGATGTAACAAATGTTGAAACAAATCTTTCAGAGATCTTGAAATCTCGAACAAATCATGAACTTGATTGGGGATAGCAATGGGGTATCAAGATATCTAGGCCCGCCCCGCGACACCACCCAGCCGCCTCGATCTGGTTTGCGCCGCTCCACCCTATGTCCTCACGCAGCAGGACAGGTTTGCGCCGCTCCACCCTATGCTATAATTTTATTTAAAACTAATTTCAACAATTCAGCGGTTGCGTTTCTTTTTTCCCAATTACAGTGGCTAGGATTTCCCCACAATTTCGAACTTCTTTAATATCTAGGTTAAAAGAAAGATATTTAAATATCATTTAGAATATTTATATTATATAATATATATTTAAAAAATTATATGCGGATTGAGTACATATATGTACTCAATACCCGACCTAACCGAGCATGGGGTGAGTTGTTTTGTCATTCCTAAACTTGACATTTATGGTAAGAGGATTTATACTCCAATAGGTAACAAATCTTGTATGAACTCAATCTACAATCATTATAAATGTAAAAATTCAGATATTAGTAATTTCAATTAATATGAATATATTAGAATTAAGCTAAGCCAACTAATTCCTTTCATCAACCATTAATGAGTTGTGGGCAGGAGTTAATCCGTACGGACCCTAAACCCCCCTTATTAGTTATGGTATCATGCATGACCCCATTTGTATGTATATTCTTCATATTTGTTAGGCTCAAAAGAAAAGTTTCATTCATTTGTATCTTTGTTTAAATTGACTACTGCTATGTACAAAGTGAATAAAGATCAACCTTTCTATACTATCTCTACTACACAGAGTTCCTAACTCTCTTCATCAATGGCCGCCACTTTGGTGCCTCCTTTTGGAGCACAAATCCTACCAGAATTGCCCAGGAACTTGTACCGTATCCGCCCGCTTTTCTTAATATCACCACTACCAACAATACTGCATCCTTCATCTTCTTTTTTCAGGTCAGCAGGAGCCAAGAAACAATCCATCGACAGCCCTTTAACGTTAAAGTCCACCTCCTCAACACTCCACACCTCTTCCATTCTTGTCCTTGTCTGGTTTTCCGACTCCTCTCCGAACCTAAACAATGAAACAATTGTCCTTCCAGCATGAGCAATGTTAACACCGTCGATTGTTCTGTAATCTTGGATTGAAGATTCCATGGTTGTCTCCCAAAAGATATCACTTCCGGCCGATTTTATTCTAAGCAAGTGAGTCTTCTAATTGGACTAATAGCCCTGTTCTTTGGCTAAAGTAGCCCCAAACAGTGTGCCTTATTATCTCTGCATTGCTGCTGCTTCTTGCCGTTAGTGTAGAGGGCTCTGTTTCAAGCTTTAATGCGAAGCAATCCTCGCCCTTGATTGTCTTCTCTCCGGTGCAGATGGAGTTGGAGAATAAGTTTGCTGTTGACATTGGATCAAGTCCCTGCAGACATGATTGAGTACATTAATATAAGTTAAGATTGTAATAAAACATATAAAAGAATTGTAAAAATTTATGTTTGAACTGAAGTGGCATTTCAGGTGGACTAATTATAGTCAGAGAAAGTGGTTAAAGAAATTTATGTGCAGAAGCTTCTGATTAGGTAATTAGTTTCAACTTCAAAGCCTACTTTTCTGTGTTTTGTCAAACATAGGAAGCTGCCAAATTTGATCGTTGAACTTTTGGCTCAAGAGAATTTAGAGAGAGAGAGAGAGTGAACCTGCAAGGATCGGCGGAGAGGCCTTGGAGGACCGCGAGAGGAGTGAGAATGCTGCCATGGAGTTTGCCTCCAAGCCACCTTACCATCACTACCAGCACAAATTTTAAAACCAGAAACCATCAACTCCAAACTCCATAGATCAGGCTTCTTCTTCCACAACACGAATCCGCCTAATTCCCCATGCTTCATACTTTTCATCTTTTGAACTTTATTCAAATCTTCTCCAGCTACAAATTCTGATGATGCCATCTCCACCTTCCCGATCGCGCACATACTTTCGATGGAGTTCAAGGCATGTTCTCCCCCAGATGCTGCTATATACTGCTGCACTATGTATTTTGCCATTGACCTTTCCTGCACACAATTCAATCACAATCTGTCTAAGAAACATGGAAAGGAATCTAAAAACGAAAAAAAAAAAAACTTCACGAATGAATACTTACAATGGGAAGGTCTTTGATGATATGATCACTAACAGTATGATCAGAGCAGATTGGGAGAGGGATCAAGGGAGCTCCAATGACTCCGAGCAAGAACTGAATCTCCAAGGCCCGCCTTCCGAGAACAGAGGAAGGCTTATCTGCGTGTGGCCGAATGAGCCAAGACTTGATGGTCTGCCATGAATTGTGCTTGTTAGGGGCGAAGATTTCTTCGGGGATGGGGACCTCGAGGACCGTCTCGAGGGCGTCCTCTCGGTCGAAGTTGGGGCACAACGTCCTCATCGGAGAATTTTATCTGTGCAGAACGATGAAGTTTGAGCGAGACAAGAAGAAGGAGAAGAGGATATATATGTGGGTATTTGAGTTAGGATGGAGTTGTGTAGTTGTGGGAGAACTGGTGTGGGAAAGAAAGACTTACAGACCAACGTGGGAGACTTTGTTGTATGTCGTGACCGCACGGCTCAATCTATATATATATATATATATATATATATATATCTATTGCGGAGCGACAATCGGGTTATAATAGTCCAATAAACTTTTGTAGTTTGATACTTGAGATCAAATTATACTATTATTTACTTATTATCTTATTGATTTATTGTAACACAATATTTTATTTCATATTTTATTTTAACAACACGTGTCATATATTCATGATCGAAGCTGATTTGCCTTTTACACGAGAAAAAATAGGTTTATAGAAAAATTACAAATTATATATGTTTACAATTTTAAAATAGAAAATTACTTGTTAGTTTTTTTTTAGATTATATTAAAATAACTTAATAAAATATATACGTGTATAAATAATTACACAAATCATGGGTGATCACCTTCCGCAACTATTCTTCAGATAGACTTTCTTCATGACGTCGCTATCAACATAAATAAATAAAGAAAAAAACATAAGAAAAGTTTTTAACAAAATCCAACTTATATAATTAAAACATAAATAATTGCTTGCACTCCACAAAATTCAATATTTTTTTATGGCCTTAAAAAGTAAAACTTATTATCTTTAAATTGAAAAGTTTCATCCCATTTAAAAATTAATGATGTAATCAATACCACTAGTTCTTTTAACTCTACTTCAAAACAACACATAATCAATTTTTTTTATAAAATGTAAACCAATGAAATTGTAATAGAAGATGCAATATCAACAAATTATAATAAAAAAATTAAAAAGAAATATAATAAAGAATTTATCGGTGTATATAAATAGGGGGCTAAAATACAAAACTCAATAATAATTAAGAACTATAAAGGAATCAAATAATTTATATGTTTTATTTGATTGATTCATAATTCTGAAAAAATATATATAATTAAATTATGATGGCATAAATTGTTAGCATGTGACAAGGTAGACAGATAGCATCTTTCAAAGAGTGGTGAATCTAAGATGGGACAAAGTTAAATTATAGAATTTAAGATATGAGATATGTAGCTAGAGTTTAAAAGAATGTCCGCCCACCCTCACATTGTCCAGGAGACCATTTTGTCTACGACCAATAATTTTTAATACTTAGCTGACTCACCATAATGTTTAGATTGTCAGCACACAAAATTACATGTTATAAAGTAAAATCAATCTAAATTAATAACTTTTGGATAAGATTTATTAATTTATACAACAAATGTATATATTTAATAATTATAATTATCAATTCAAAATTGTAAAATAAGCATTACAACAAAAAATAGATCTATGGGCACTCGAAAAATAACATTGTTGTTTACGTACCTTAAAATATGTATTTGCCTCGATAGAGTTATTTGTTGGGACATTAAAATACACACAACATTTGTATTGAGTGTTTCTCAATAGTATCATATTAGGGTTTTTTTCAATGCCGTGATAAAAGACTTTATTGTTGTAGTGACGGTATTTGTGATTAAAGATATTATGATAAGAGAAATTATGGTGGAATTTCTTAATTTACAAAATCCGACACAATTTGGTAATAATATCTTTATTTTATATGTCTATAAATTATGCGTATTTAAGATGCATATAAACTATTGGGTCATATTTCGATCAAATATTCTAGTATGAAAATTTTATTTGTAATTTAATTAGATTATTAATTCATATTGTTATTTGGATCATGTAGTTATGTAAAGATTTTTTTTTTGGCAAGCTATTATCTTATTATTTTATTGAAAAATTAACTTGTTTGTAAATTATGAGTTGGGATCCAAATATGTTTACATCAAACAAATTATTAATTTGTCGAATATTAATTTAAAAAAATTTATGTATAAAATAATATTAATTATGAATATATACAAGATGCGGAATTTGAAATAAAATTAGATGGGCAATAAAGAAATCGGATTGATTGATACATTCAATATTGCATGAATATATTTGACAGAAATACATATAAGTCCTAATTTTATATTTTCTATGATAAAATCTTCCAAGTAATAGAATAAAATCGCAATCTTTTATTCTATTTATTTATTTATTTATTTAACGGATGCAAAGGGCAGGGCGATTGGCCCTTAATAATGAAGTGGAGCTCAACTTTAAGGCCAGATTGACTGTATCTAACAAACTTACAACATCAACTTAAGCAATTATTAATTAATACAAAAAAAAAATTATATATATATATATATATATAATTTAAAAATTAAAAATTAAAAACTAAAAAAAAAAGCCAACACCTTTGATTGAAATTGAATTTGTCGGCTGGAGGCACCACATGCGACCGACATCTTAACAAGTTTAGTTAATCAAGAAGACAGTCTATCATTGTCATTAGGAGAGGATAATTAGATTGAGACATGAGACTTCATTTCTGTGGAAATTGAGTTTTTAAGGAGATACATTTTTTTAAATTAAAAAAAATATTATAAAATTGAGAATGAGGGATTGTCTCTGTCAAGATTATAACTTGTAATTATGCACCTCAATTAATTAAAAAGCTTAGCCGCCAAAAAAGATGTTAATTAGCTAATAATGTCACGCACGTTCAGTCCTGAGTTGATGGGACAATTACAAATATGGAATACTGAGTCATCTTAAAGAACACTAATTAATTGGATCAATATTGTTTTTTTTTAATTTACTAATTGAGCCCAAATTGAGCCAAATGGCAACGTTCGTTGCAAATTGTTGTTGGAAATGGGTGGTGGAGCGATGATCGACAATAAAAAGTTAAGCGAGTTAACGTTTAATTTTTAAATGGAGCCAAAACTTAAATTTTCAAAACTTAGGCCCTAACAATTCAAGTTGATATTGTCCTCAATTCGAAAAAAGTTAAAATTTTTACGTGACATTTCTAGTTCAAAAATTTGAAGTTCAATTACACCACTCTAATATAATCGATTTTCTATTTTTGTAATTTTTCCGTAAATTAATCAAACTTTTTTTTTTTTTTTTAATAAGTTAGTCAAAAGGGAGTAATAAAGCAAGTCGTTCAATTAGTTTGGCATGTGTTGTTGGTCCAACAACCTAGGTTTCTGGCAATGGATACACTCACCTGGTCATGTGTGTGATGCAAGGGATAAGCATAATTTCTTTCTATCCACAAGTCCCCCGCATGTCACACATTTCATCTTCTTGCTTCAATCCAAACCTATATTGAATTATTATTATTATTGTTGTTGTTGTTGTTGTTGTTGTTGTTGTTGTTGCTGTTGTTGTTGTTGTTGTTATTATTATATTTTTGAAATGTAAAGAAATTTTACTAATGGTCAAACCGCATTTCTCAGAAAAAATCACTGATGTAAAAATCGGGCTAGGCGCCCGCCTAGGCGTTAGGCGGCTGTTTCTCGATCCGATTTTAACTCATCAAAGGTAATTTATGTTATTTTTTCAGAAATCACCGCCTAGACGGGCTAGGCGGCGCCTAGGCGGGCTAGGCACCCCCTCGGCAGGTAAAATATTTTTTAATTTGTTTTGTTGAGATTTTCATATTTATTTATACTTTTAAAACAATTATATTGCGAGTAATTTGTTGCTTCATATGACTCAAATTTTATTTTACTATACTAATAGTTAATGTTATTTTATAAGAGAAATGTATTAATTGAGAATATAATTCTTTTTATATTTAATATTTTTTTCATTTCAAAAAAGAAAAAAATCATGGTGAAATTATCTATTTTGATCTGTTAGCATCTTATATTATTTATTCATATTAGTCTTTTTCTCAAAATCTATTAATACCATGTCTTTTCACAAAATTGAAAAAATTAAATTCTTATACACATAGATTTTGTTTATACAATATATAAATAAAATAACTAATTCAAACATATTTATTATATATGAAATAAAAATCAACTTCAAAAATATTTTAATTTTCGTAAAATATGCTGCCAAATAAACTTTAATAGTTCTCATTTTTCTGTTACAACATTGCTATGATGTTCCTACTATCGATAAAGCTACTAGCTATTTGTAGATATTATTATAATTATTTTACGAAAATTGGAACTTTGTTCTGTAAATAATACTTCTTACAAAATTATGTCATATTATCAATTTATCACTTATTATAGGGTTGACAATATTTATAAAAAATAAAAGTTGATCCATCTAATCGGCGACCGCCTAGGCGTTAGGCAGTCATCTAACGCCCGACTACCGTTTCCCAACTTCTGCACCATTAGAAAAAATTATATTCAATCCAAATATATGAACAAGAAGAAGGAAATGAAAAATGCGTCAAATAATTTAACGTGTAAATATAAAGTGTAGACAAAAAATGAAAAAACCTCGAATTTACAATAGATTATCCAATATCTACGTAAAGAGAGGGTTTGCATATTTGATTGGCAAAAGAAATTAAGGAAAATGTTGGGTCCTTGAGTATAAGTGAGACAGTTGTAAAGAACACATTGCCTTCATTTTTTTCTACCATTATTTTAAAGCAAAAACAATAATTTCTTTAATATCATTATTTTCCATCTAGGTGTAAGTCTCATGTGACATAAATCTATTTTTTTTTTTTTTTTTTACATATAAATAGATTAATCTTATCTATAAAGAATTTTAAACCTTTTAAATTTGTCCTAAGGTGCCACCCTCCGGAGGATTTGTCGTACAAGTAAATTATATTTTTTTCAACTAAAAAAAATTGTTATTGAAGAAATATTATTTTTTCACGATAAAAATATTATTTTCTCTATAAAAAACTATTTTGTTTAATCAATTACAAAAATATTAGTTAAAATCATAATATTTTTTATGAAAAATTAATACTTTTATCACAACAAATTAATATATTTTAAATTATTTAAAAAATATTATATTTTACCTAAAAGTATTAGGTTCAAACACACGCACATGTAAAAAAAAGCACACACAATAAATACTGAATTTGTGTATTTTTATAATAATCGAAATCAAATAAGTTAGAGTTAATATATATATTATCATTTTTAGGTAGGATCCAACTCGTTACAAAATCTATATACTTTGTCGTACAAATTTTTTGTTCAGCTAAGTGTTGTACGTAGAACTTTAATGGAAGTCAAGGATAGGCAGGTTATCAATTAAATCAAAATTATATTTTATATATCTCATATTTCTAAATACCGCTTTAGAAAAAGTTATATTTAATATTATAATTTTACGAAATTAGATCATAAAAAGACATCACATTTCATTTCACATATAAAAAACTACTAGTTTGATATTTATACCGTCAACCAAATGTATTAATTTGATATCTATAGTTCTCGACAATTTTATTATGAAAGAAAGACAAAAAAAAATTAAAAAAAAGAAAAAGAAAGAAGCAAGCCCAATATCAGTGTCAAATTGAAGAATTCAATTACAAATAATATGTTTACAACTACTAATCTCTGATCAACAACAACTCGACCAATATTCTCACAGTTCTTTTCAATACAGAAGCAGTACAATTGACCACAGTGTACACAACACTACTTTATAGATCAAGATTTGACACTAACAAATACACATCTTCTTCAGATCTGCCCCTCACAAACACAACTGAGCCGAAATTGACACGTACTAAAGATCGGAAAGTGTGGAGAACAAAGTTATGATACAGTAATTAGACTCGTGAGGGGGTCTCAGGAGGGTACATTGAAGTGAAAAAGCCAGGAAATGACGAATGCAAACACCATACAAGCTAACAAGAAGTTGAGAAACCGGTGACCTTGCCAGAAGTTTCGTGCCTGTGATGTTGTTGCAGAAGTAGTGCCTGGAGCATCAGCATCGCTCGTTTCATTCCACTGCTCTGTCAACTCTGTCTCTGTTACTCCGGCCACATTTTGTGCAATCGATCCACATATCTCGCAAGTTCTGCAGATTGGAATATACATATAGTGCTTAGTATGGAGAACAAAATGTTTTAACAGTTAGTATGAGGAATGATAAAACCAAACATATATTTATCCTTTCATACTATTAACAAGGCTACTCATAAGCCAAAAGGCAATGAGAAGCTGATTCTACTGAATAAAAATCCACTCTAAACCAAATCCAGGACTCGATTTTAGAAGTATGAACAACACATTTCAGATTAATTTCATGGACCTATTAGAATGACAATACCCAGATTTTGAAGTACTACACGAGGCTAAGACAAGAGAAGCAAATTTTTTCTTTTTCCGATAATGGCATATTTTGACAGTGAAACACTTCCAAGGCTATTGATTAACAAACTTATAGGAGAGTTCATCTGGTAAGAGAGTGCAATTTCGGAGAGGAATGGGACGAATAACACATAAACTCCCAATCTGGATTTTAGATTCAATTTATGCTAAAAAGAATAGAAAGACCACGAAGAATTGAGGAATGATAGAAAGCCATCACATGGTTTGTTAGATATTCATGTGTAGCTTGAATCTACAATGGATATCAATCCCAAAGAAATTTTAGAAGCCTTACGAGTAGGAACAAAATTAAGAAGAAAGGAAGTTGATCGAACAGACACCCTTTGATGCACTACGCAAGTTCCTCATGTTCTCTTTGCTGAGAGGTAAGCTGCTAGGCCCTAACCAAATGAAAAGTGGACTACATACATATAGCCTGTTGAAATACTTGAAGACGAACAAATTCATTTAAAAGATATCACCAAGCAGACCCCGGACGAACAAGGATGTCTTAATCACCTATTATAAACCCTTTCAAATCAATTAGACATCTCACATGAACAAGTAGATGCAAAGCAATTATACTTTTCGATGAGATCAAACAGCCAAAACGTCCATGTGAGCATGAGCAAATGATTTGATTGACTACGAGAGGCCGATATTTTAAAAAATGATGATGAAAGACAATTAGTTTAGCAGCTAGAATGACACAGAAAAATATAACTAAGTCAAGAATTGAAGTAGGAAACAACAGAAATGTGGAATGCACCCCACACCCAAATATGGGTGTGTGTGATTGTGCATGAATTTGAGGTAGATTCCACACCCGATGGAATGCACTGGATGTAGGATATACCACACCGGAAAGTAGAAACCGGCACACACTTTTTCCAACTGGTTATCCAGTTGACGAATTCATATAGATGTCAGGTGATAAACATGAAGTCAAA
The DNA here is from genome assembly GCA_028749325.2 of Caryopteris x clandonensis. Classification (NCBI taxonomy): domain Eukaryota; kingdom Viridiplantae; phylum Streptophyta; class Magnoliopsida; order Lamiales; family Lamiaceae; genus Caryopteris; species Caryopteris x clandonensis. The sequence continues at coordinate 1,529,907 of JAPYKT020000027.1, read as the reverse complement.
ACCCAATTGCAATAAGCCCACAATTGAAAGAGAAGCTTTGGTCCTCACAATAAAAAATACTAATATTCTGCTATCAAACCATTCCCTACTCCTAGTGCTTTCATCTTTTTCTTTACACTTGAGATTCTTTCCACTTGATACCATCGATCTTCTGAGCTTTTATTTTCCAAGAACTTTTTCCCCCTTTTTCCCTTTTACAACATCAGAATAGCTTTTTGTTCCCATTTAAAGCTAAAGCTATAGACTGTCCAAAACAGAAAAAAGAAATTTCGACATCATCTACCTTTCGGCATTTTACCTCAGTAATTAACATCTGTAAGAAACTACACAGAAATACAGAAGTCAAAACAATTTAGAACACAAACACAACATTTCATCAATTAACTACACAAACGCCAGAAGGAACATAAATTGATTCACCTGATTCTTCAAGAAACTGAAAGCAATCAAGACGAGCAGTTGCATATGTCAAAAAGTAGTGCATAATTCGAAAATTCGTGATGATGATTACTCAAAGAATAAAAAAATTCAGCTTTTTTTTTTTTTTCAAGTTAATTACTTGTTTCCTTTAATCTTGAACCAAGTCTCAGCACAATGTTTGTGGGCAGCAGCCAAATCATCTTTACACGAACAGCCCAGTTCAATGGGGATCCCAAATTCTTGATTGGCTGCATCCATGCTCAGCTGGCATATCCTACAATCCCTCTCAGTTTCAGCCAAATGCAGCTTGGTTTCAGAAACTGCAACTTCCAGATCCACAATCTCTACCGAACACTGTGATATACTGGATTCCTTCCTTTCATGCTTGTCTTTATTGCTGCTATTGGTATTTTTTGCTACTTGAACAATCTCATTTGCATCCGAGAAGGGTGGTCCGCTGCCTTCGCTCACGGCGCCAGCTCGGCGGTGGCCGCTTCTACCGCTCCCACTGTTACAGCTAGCTAACTCTAAATCGACATGGGACTGTTGTGAAGTTGACATCTTTGAACAATCCCAGATCAAGATTCTTCATGTAAATGCAGAATACGACAGGGATAATCAACAACACCCCTACTAGAGGTCTCTCTCTCTCTCTCTCTCTCTCTCTAGACCGTATTATTGTTTATGACTGATGAGGAGGTACTGTACTCACTCCCTCTAGTCAGTCAATTGATGGGACAGCCAGAGCCAGGGAGCGGAGGCAGGCAGACAGCCCCAACAAAGATCGGACGAAAAAATTCAGTGCTCAGTAAAGAGAAAAACACACAGTACACGCAACGAAACAGCAACGTCGGTGAGAAGAATTACAAGCGCCAGCCACAGACCCTCTTTTGGAGGGATATTTTCGCAAATGTTTTGGGCGAATTCTTTGGCAGAATCTCCCATATGGTGTAGTAGTATCTAACGCCTTTCACTACGACTTCCATTAGATATGTATTTAACATGCGATACATATATACGCCTGACAGATGAACAGTTTTGAAGGATTAGGAAAAACCAAACTTTGGTTCTTCTAAATGTTTTAAATGTCTTCTTGTGCATTAAGAATTTTTGAAAGATTAACGAACTTTCGCTTCTTCTTTTTTATTTATTTATTTAACAATTCGTTTTGAAAGCTTTTTTAATGCACCATATTTGAATATGGAAAACATTAAAAATGAATAAATCTTAAAATAATTATAAAAAATCTGCAAAAAAAAAAATCTAAAATTACACATTATTTTGGAAAATTAAAAAATTTTAAATTAATTTTTTAAAAAAAAACAAAGTACTTTGAAATTTCTAACAAATTAAAAATAATTTAAGAAAACTACAAACAAAATCTGAAAATTTGAAATAAATTTTAAAGAATAAATTCTGAAAATTAAAAATACGGTCTGAATTTTAAAAAATGAAAATTGACAAACAAAATATTCAAAAAATAAGTGAAATACAAAACATTAGAGAAAATCGTGAAATAGAAAGAAAAAACATAAAAATTTTAACCGAAAACAGAAATTACAAAATATAAATAATTAATATTTTTAATATTTTACTTTTTAGTTTGTATAAACACATTTAAGAAATTGAACTTAAATACAAATATTATTGGGTGTGAACTTGCATCCTACACATTGAGGTTAGGGTAGAATTAATCATGGGGAACCATTGCCGCTGAGAATCCAAATAAATGAGTTGACTCTTTTTTGAATATTTTGAAAATAAGAATTTTTCATTCTTTAATATTTTTAAATAATTATGTTCTTTGACACAGTTTACTTTTCATGATGTTTTGAATATTTTTTAACTTCCATTTCAATTTTCATACAATTTTGTGATACTATTTTATTGATATTTGTATTTTTTTTAAATATATATAATATTGAGGGTAATATTTAATATGACATTTTAGTATTAAATAATAGGACCAATCATCATAATGATTCGGCTGGCTCGTAAGCTGTTGAGCTCGACTCAGCTCAAAATATTGATGAGTCAAACCGAACTTATTTTGACTCGACTCAAAGCTCGTGAGCAGACTTGATTATTTTTTAATTAATTAATTTATATATTATATTCAAAAATGAGTAATAAATAAAATTTCACCCATAAATTTTTTAAAAACTTATGAAGGAAAGACAGAGTAAGAAGAACTGTAAGGAAGAAGATAATTGTTAATTATTTTGGAACGAATTTTCATTTATGAAAATACTAAATATTATTTATTGTGATATTTTTTAGTGGTGAAAACTTTGAATTTTTTTGTCGTGATACCCAAATAAGTACTGCTAAAAAAACAGAATTTCATTAATTATCCTAATTTGGGTCTTGAAATATAGGTTGTCTGAACTCTTAAGATTGTCTCAACCAGACCGACCGGGCCCAACTTTTGCTTTTGTTATTTAAACTAGAGATTTGAGATGTTCAGGACCGGGCCTAAGTTGAACATAACGAAACTTCTATTTAGATTTTCCACTTCTATTCAGTCACCCATTCCAACGTGTCAAGTCTAATACAAACATTGTCATACAATATTGAATTATTTTACATAAGAATGGAAAAAAAAATTGCATGCTGGGAAGATTGATTAAACTTTTGCAGTGAAGATATACGTTACGATTTGAGAAAGGAGAACAATTAAACACAGTTGTAGACACAATTCTATCCAAGCGAACTGCTTTTTCATGAACAAAATCTCCTACTCATCACAAGATTAAGCAACCCCTGCCTGCTCGAATCCACAAGAAATAGGGGGGTTTTAAGTAACTTCTCATAACAAGCACTCTACATAAGAGTCAAAAAACAAGATTCAGACAAAAGATGATGCGGGACATCAACTCAAGCCTTCAACCTGAGCCTGCAAGTTGAACGTAGGCATTGCCATCTGGGCCGATCCTACTTCTCTTCCGATGCTAGTAAATATGTTTCTTCCCTCTACGACGAATTGGCTGTCTGTATGACTCGAAACCTTTTCTGTATTCTCCAGGCTACTTCTAATCCAGGCAATGTTATTCAAATCCGTTGCCACAGATGTCAACTCGTGACTTGATAAAGATGGCAGTTCTTCGTATTCAACGAATTCAGGCCCCAACAAAGATCTGTGAGGAAATTGCGTATTAGAAGCTGCACAGCAACCATGGCCACAATGTGATGGAATCATCGGCTCTGCAGATGCACCTTCTACAAACTTCCATATTCCAGAATCCAGCTGGCATGCTTGGGTTTGTGATCCAATTGTTCCTGAGCGCATAGAGTCGTGGCTTGAAGAATTATAGACATTGAAAGCACCAATTTTTGCGACTGGCCGAGAAACCATAGGCTGTCTCCCTTCACCAGAGTGATGAATATTTTCTTCAAGAATTGGAGTTTGCATTGAGAAACAAGGATTTACAGAGGTTATGATTTTGTCTTCATACTGTTTTGGAGTATCCACATACAGTTCACCAGATATATCCGGTGGAATTGGTTGGAGAGAACGGCAGTTTGGAGTAAGCTGAGTATGGTCTTGGGTTGTTCTTGGTTGGTTTGCAATCGATCTCATGTCTAGATCCTCTGTAGGCTTCACAGAATTGAGAGTTCCATTTGATGAGGTTTCTTCCGGAGGTGCCCTCACCCAGTGGTTAGTTGAATTGGGTAATGTCTGTTCGGTTACTGGTATTGATCTCCTATGGTTCACACACTTACGTCTTAGTGTGGAATTCCAGTGGTTTTTAATTGCATTATCAGTTCTCCCAGGGAGAAGTTTCGCAATAGAGGCCCATTTATTTCCATAAACTGCATGTGCATCTAAAATTATACGATCTTCTTCATCTGCAAAAGCATAAGCACAATGAGACTTCAGAAGAGTGTTCTAAATTGAAATTATCAAACTTCAATTAGAACAAACTGCTATCTAGTAGCTGTGTTGTCAAAAAAACAATATGTAGGTTGGACGAAAAGCTTCACTACCACTCACAGCACTCCTCTACTCTGTTCCAAATACACACACACACACGCAATAATGTGCAGACAGGCATTAAAGAGAATAATAAAAGAATCAATTGTAACTAGCAGAAGCAATCAGATGAAATACTGCCCGAATTTGGATAAGGGCAAATGCTATGTATTTCATAACTACCAAGACCAAAAACATGAGAAAGTGAATCAGGAACCTAAAAGTATCAAAAAGACATGAAGATCTACTTGGAGCATCATAAAGTTTTAAGCAATTATCCAGTGCTTAATCCAGTTTCAACTCTACACGCTCAAAAGAAGTTGCACAACTTGACCATGATTTTCAAAAGTATAGCAACTGAAATTGGTTGAGTTAATCACTGTAGTTTGTAAACTAGTCATATTAAGCATAATTACAAAACCAGTTGACATTTGATTGAGGTATTCAATATTGATAAATTTCTCAGAGTCTATGAAGCACTATTATAACATATTCTCCTCCGTAGTAATAATACCAGATTTATCTCCAGTCAAATTCAAGGTGTTGTCTTAGATCCAGGTTCTAGGAAAAATCTTCTGAGTTCTCTTTCAAAACTAAAACTTGAATTTTGTAACCATGATGTAAATATCATGCCCATTATACTTCCCATTTATCCATTTCATGAGAAGGCAGCAGAAATGGATCCACATGGAAAGGAGGACGAGTAAATACAAAGGCTATCATATGATCATGAGAATCAGCCCTACACAAGCTTATGAGATAGAAGTAGTTCTTAGGTCAATTTTGTTGATCACTTGCTTATTATGTAAGAACGATCCAAGAAAATAGTATAGCCACTTTGTCCTGCTTTTTCTTGTTTTTGTTTCCTTTTAATTAGATATTTTGTTTGCAAGTCTTAGGAATTGCATTGACAATCATTCTAGTCAATGTCAACCAAAGGAAGCAGGAGATGCAAGGAAAAGAAGGTAAAGCAGAGGTTGATGTATTATATACACCACAGACCTGAGTGAATGCAACGGCTATCATACTGAAGAGACAGAACACATCTTTGTTAAAGCAACCAAAAGGTATAAGGAAGTACATTACATGACTTGACTAACCAGTTTTACCCTGTTTAAAGCATCAAACGTTTGAAACCTAAAAAAAGTGTAATCCTGCCAACCTGTAAGTAGTTCAATTAGAGGGCTCATACAATTGAGAGTTGAGAGTTACATATCAGAGGCACAATATCTGACTCGCACTTTTATAAGTCATTACAGAGAAACAGTCCCATCTCCAACATGATTTCTTTATAAAGAATCATTCAACCACCGAGCAGAGTAAGATGGACAATACCAAAAAGGGAAGCAGAACATCAAAGAGAGCATATAATATCATTCAGCAATCAACATCCTCAAGCACAAGCACACCGAGACCACTATTTTAAACCACAAAGAAAATAAAAATAAAAAAGACACTACAAATAATACCCAAGAACACAAAATCAATCCCATATCAAGACATACTAAATATCCAAGCACAACAAGAAAACCAGAAACCGAAACCCCACAAAACCCACTCCTTTACTGCTCTAAGGAATAAGAATTTATACTCCGAAAAAAATTCTACCAAAGAACATCGATAACAACTGTACCAGTAAAAGGTTTGCGCTTGACGGAAGGGTCGAGCTGATTACACCAGCGGAGACGGCACGACTTCCCAGACCGCCCCGGTATTCCTCGCGCGATCAAGCTCCAATTCCTCGCCCCGAACTTACTAACCAGTCCACTAAGTATCGCGTCCTCCTGCGGCGACCACGGCCCCCGAACCTTCCCCTTCGCCGCCGTGCCTTCCTGCGCCTCCGCAACTCCTCCGCTCACCTCCATTGCGTCTTCCTCCGCCTCCTCAACAGATTGTTCGTTCACCTCCCTCATCTCCTCCACCACATTCATCGTTTCTTCGTCCCTGTATTGTTTCAGAGAATTTCTCCTCTGCAAGTCTGCCTGCAATCGTACCTAACAGCCTTCGTAACTGCAAAATAAATTTGGAGCAAATGAAAAAGAATTTTGAGTTGCAGCGACTACCCTTTTGGACGGTTTTGTAAGACGGTTTTTACATAATGACATCCCCGTCCTCCACATAGAATAGTTAGAGTATTACGATACGACGTCGCCAGCAGATCAACTCAGATACTACGTCGTCGTTTGGCTCCAGGGTAATTATGTAACTGCCGCTATTGCTGCATTTTGGGGTCCACCGATGTTGCAACCGCTTTTGCTTGTGCGCCGAACTGGTTACTTAGTACTTTTTTTATTTAATTTTAAATTTCAAAAAATGGTTGAGCTAGGTTTTCTTTCAACCAATTAGGGCATCCTCCAAAACATTATACGGTAAGAAAAACTAAACAAAAACTTTCGGGGAACTACTTAATGTAATATATTAAAAATATGATATATATATATATATATTAATAAAAAATTATATATATACTTGTTTATGATAAATATAGGAAAATTTAATAAATTTACTTTGAATATAATTGGTTTTAGTCAACTTATTATATTTTTGAAAATGTAAAGTTTATTAATCAATTAACTAATTTTTTTTTATTATTATTATTTTTTTTTTGTAATAATCTGTTGAAGATTAAGATGTAATGCAGTTGTATGAGAACAAAGTAGAGATGCAACACAGGAAATCATGTCTTAGTCCTTACGCACTCCATCGTTTTAAAAATTCAACTTGTTACTCTATGTGAGTAATATTTGTAGAACTCAAAACCACCTCAAGTTTCAACGAGAACAACTCTAGAGTACTTATAAGAGAGACTGATACACTTTATGTAGGTCTTACGTTTTTATTTTATGTTTATGTTACTCGTTTTTTTAATGTACCATAAAATACTTTAGAGGATTTAAATTAAAAAAAAAAAAAGATACTTATAATGATCGTAGCTTATAAAATTTTATCAAAATTATGATTAAATCAATAGTTGTGTAGAAAGCTAGACATGTTCTACTATATACATACATGTTAAGGTGAATATTTAGAATAATCATTATCGATAAATAGCAGAGTCAAAGTCAAATTATAAAAAGTTCAAAGGCAGAAGGATTTTATTACATTCTTTGCTGACTTTGGCCAAAAATGGTACAATAAAATTTTACTTTGTAATTACATTTCTCACAATAAATGGAAGAGCGATTTTTTCAGACATAGTAGGGGAGAGTTCAGGACCAGGAGGAAGGGAGACAATGGTTCGTGGGTTGGCTGTCCAACAAGAATCGGTAATGTTGGGCCAGGCCCAAAGTTATGGAACATTGGGTTGAAATTTAATTCTTTACGTTGTTGCAAACTTTCTTAGGTCCATAAATTGGGCCTTCAATGGTTGTTCAATTATTGAAACCAAGGAAATGTTTGTGTGTTTTTTCACCAATATTTTTCTTCTGATATATATATATATATATATATATTTTTTTTTATTTAGAGTTTTCAATGGTGATAATTTCATTGAAGAACACAAAAATAATTGGTTTGGTATATAATAATAATAATAATAATAATAATAATAATAATAATAATAATAACAATAATAATAAATTTTGGTTAAAAAATAATTCCAAAAGTCATGCACTTTTTTAATTATTATTCATTTGAAAATATTTGTTATTTTTTTTTGTTGATAAAATGTTGGTAGTATTTTATTTGGCTTTATTTTCTTATTGTCAAGTATTTTGGACGACTTGGAAATCAAGAAAGAAGAGTTCAATGCAAAATCAACTTAGCTTGTGCAAATAGAATCTTTGAAGATCAGGAAAGAAGAGCTCAACGCATAATCAACTTATCTTGCAAATAGAATCTTTGAAGACCAAGTTAACTTATTGAAAAAACATCAACTTCAGTTTTCTTGTTAGAATAGAACTTGATGTTCTTATCTTGAAATTTTACGTGCAAGATTCGATTTCCATCTCGAAGATTTCAAGACTGTTGAAAAAAACTTAAATTATACAAGATCTTTGTAGTTTCTTGAAGATTTTTTTATAGCTATTAAGAAAAGAGACTCACAGTTACATTAGAATTCCGACATTCTTGTCCTACAAGTATTAGCTTGTGTATATATTTGAGTGTTCATAAGGCTCAATGCACGATACACAACATCATAGCACAAAGTTTAGAGAACCTAAACACTCAGGAGTATTCATTTCTTTTATTTAGTTTTACAATCTTTGTAAGCAAACTCTTACAGGACTATGAACATCTATAATGTTTTGGGAGAGACGTGTTTTATCTAGATGGTGAAATTTTATTTAGCATTAGGAAGATATTGAATGCTCAAGATACCATGATATAAGTGGTAGATAATTTACTAGAATGGTAAAGTGGTTAAAATATAAGTAAGTTCTAATTCTTATAAAAGAGTCTAGCTAGTCTAAATCTGTTATGCGCGCAAACACTTGTTCTTATGAAAGATGTAAAGAAGGAAAAAGAGATTTCGTACTCAATTTTCCAATGTTATTTATTTTATGTTCTTTGTTCATGAAGAACATCATGCACACAACATATTCAGATATAAACCTTTGTATTGGCTATATTCATTAGAACTTGTAAGATCATTGAACAACATCAACTTGGTTATATAATTTTACATATTAAGGTTCTTACATGGTAAATTGAGGCTTAATAGCACGAGTTAAATATATAGTTTCTTTGTCTTAAAATAAAAGTTACCCTTAGTGAAATTACACAAACACAACTTGTTCATATAAAAATATTATACAAATATGACTCTCTTTAATATGAAGGAAGTACACCATATATCCTCACAAATTATATTTTTCAAAAAAGATATTACAAAATAAAAAAACACTCATTTTTCACAACCAACCAAAGTGGACAAACAAAAGTTTCTTGCAAAACTGCAAGTAAGAAAAACTGTCCACCAGAACCAAATTCAGTGCACTATGAAAAAGAGAAGATTAGGAGCCCTAATACATATATAGGCAGACACCACATCCCCACAAATAGGAATATGTGATGCTCATTACCATTTCATTTCATGGCATCTCATTTCTCTGATGTGACTTCGATGTGCATTGCCTTCACTACCTCTCTAACTGTACCACAAAATTTTCCACCCATCTAATGCATGGCTGCCCGGAGATGTATGCTTGAAGATGATCTTCTTTTACATGGAATCTATGTTGCTGTAGGTTTCCGCTGTGAGTTATTGACACGTGTTTGGTACGGGTGGAACTAGACCATCGGCCTTGAGGCTTTAGGGGGGGCCAAATCCACCTATGAGGCTTTAAATTAATTATTCGAATCAAGTTTGAGAATAATTTAATCAAATATGGGTTTTATACGCTTAATCAAGCTCATCTGTCTAATAGCACTGTACCTTGGTTAGAATCCTGCGAAACATGCTGAAATTTTTGACAAATGCAAATTTGGAATCCGTACTGTCATTCTCCGTAGGCAATATTACGCACAACATAACAACGTACATATCAAACAAAATACTTATATCTTACTAATATGAAACCCCTTTTTTTAATATGTTGAACTCTTACTTAGCTAGAATTTGAATTATGATTGAGCTATACATTTTTTTTTATACATATAAACATCCACATGCAAAATTTAACCTTTCGTTATTTACGTATTCAAAAATTGATCTAAATAAATAATATTCAACACTTCATATCGTAAATATATCGTCTCAAATACACAACTTCTTTAATTTAAAGATAGATACCATATAATTAAGATAAATTTTTCCGTCTATATTTTATTTTATTTTTCTTACAGCGAAGGTTGTGTAAGTAATCGCGGTCAACCAAAAAGCTCCGAAAGGGGGTTAATGGGAAACAAGTTGGAAACAAAAAGGGCAAAGGGTTGGGGGATCTATATGTGGGACCTATTCATGTAAAACTTCCTTGGCACAGATACACATACCATCCGACGTCGCTTGTCGGCGCCAAATGACACAATATCATAAAATATCTTTCAATTTTTTTATTTATATTATTATTTAATATTTTGGGTATCAATTATATTACTATAAGTTTTTAGCTAGGTTTTATCTATTGGTCTAAATAAGAATTTTCTTGGTTTTTCATATGCTTGATTTTTTATTTGAAATGTAAAACGAGTTTTATTATGAAATTGGGTGTGTTTGCGTGTGTTAATTTTTCCAACAAACTTTGAAATTGATTATTTATTGTTCTTTATGCTTCGATCTGCCCTATAGAGAATTTAAATAATTAATATATATTGCTATATATGTTTTTATGTCACTATTGTTAATAAATTTTGATTAAAATATTAATATATTTTTATTTATATATCAACGAAACTAAATATAATTTTGTAGTTTGAAAACTTAAGATTTTTCAAACATATCTAGTGCAAATCCAATTTTATATTGAATAAAGCTAATATTTTATTATATTAGGCGGCTGCTTAGTCGGTATCTAAATGTTAGGGGGCGTCTGACCGATTTAATTATATGAAAAGCGATATTATTAAGTATATTCTATATCTAAATGGGTTAGACGGCCACCTAGGGGAGCTAGACGGGCACCTAAGCGACCAGAATATATATACATATATATATTATTTTAATTTTTTTAGTTTAAAATTTATATATAATTTAATGTTAAAATTATCTATTAATGGTACAATATTTTAAAAATATTAAAGATATAATATAAAAAAATTAATTTTACTTTTATATATTTATATATAGATATAATTTTTAACTCATCACACCAACCACAAAAATGAGTCAACCCTACCAATTTGAAATCTAATCTCATTGAACAACGTTTTAATTGATACTTTGTATCATCAATTTGGTACAAAATGTCTCAACCTTGCAAAGATTGTGGTTTTAAATTTTAAATATTCACTAAAAAGGATGAAACTTAAACTTTTAGATATTTTATTGTTCAATCTTTAATTTGCTCTTCAATATATTTTGATAACATGCAAAAACTATTAAAAAAATTAATGAATTTATGGGTAAAATAAAATGCTTATATTATTTTCTCTAAGTTTTTGAATTATTTAATTTTCATGATTAAAATTTATTAAAAAATATATATAACTAATTCAATATCAAAATATCAAAAAATGAAAAGCTCAACACACACATAAAAGAGTAGAAAATTTTCACTTTATCCCCGTTAACTTTGATCTTGTTTAGTGTATGACATCTAATTTCACGGATCTTTTATAATGATCTCTAACTTTTAATATTGTCCAACTTATGTCTATTTTGAAGAATTTCAATGAAGATTTCAATTGCGCCAACTATTGCGTCAGTAATTTCCGATGAGTTTTTAAAATTTCAACAAAAAATGAACAAATCAAAGTTAGAGGTCATTATACATGCATAGATTATATTTTAAAATCTCATGTGTCTTGTTTTGCATGTTTTACTCGATGATCAACTCCCAACGTTTATATTGAACCTGTCAAAACCTATACACCTTAACGTAAATCCATTTAAAGGACGGGAGTTGACCCAAGCATCATTATATTCTTAATTTTTTATTACATCAAATGGACCTCCAAGTGAAGAACGGTAGCTAATCAATTTGATCACTGGTGCATAAAACTGAAATAGAAAGGGAAAAAAAGCCTCCAGGTATGCAAAGTGATATATCCAGCAGAAGAGTGGTCCTGGAACTGTAATGAGTTCACATGGCGGAAAAAGGAAAAAATAAAAAATAAAAGAAAATGCATAGCATCAAATTTCATGGAGATATATATCCAAATGGGTGATGAGGGTAAATGAAAAGGGACAGAGTGGTGACAGGCGCGAGAAATGGTGCAGCCATTAATGGCGAATTAGGTTTGTGTGGTCCTTTTTTCTCTGTTTTACGAAAGCAAAATTCGAAGCACGTCGACTACCAACAATAATTCTTGTCTGAGTATATATGAGTAGGTATAGGATTCAGTAAAACTGTTGCAGATTTCCTGTTCACCCATGTGATTTTGTATATATATCTATGGAATGAATGTGCCCAGAACCAGAATATATATATATATATATATATATATATATATTTAAAACCCCCATCATGTCTAATATTATCACCCACAACTCTTAATCCTTTTCTCCAATAGAGCCAACTTATGCTAGTCATACTTTTTTTTTTTAGTGATTAAGAAATAAAACGTCTAATATATATCATTATTTGATGAGATGATATTACTGAATTATAGAGAACAGACAACACTAATCCTATATTTGTATTATGAAGGCTTAAATTAAACCCGAAGGGTTTTATAATTCATGCATAGTTGGGTGTAGTGATGATATAGGGTTAGTTGGGCGGGGTAATAATTTCTTAATACTTCCTTCATCTCAAAAAAAATAAAATAAATAATTATATTTTTCAAGAGTATTTTTTTTTTATATTCGATCAATTTAATGAAGGTATAGCTTCATAAAAACTATAAGTTTATACTAAATTTCGAAACATGACTTTTTTATGTGTTACATATCTTTCGTCTTAAAAAAAGATTAATATTAAAAATAAACAAGTTGTGTTAACAACATTCATGTACTTATAAAGGTTTATGTGCTTCATATTATTCTTGTAATAAATCCTTGTATTTTTATTTATACACACTATATTCATGTATTTCTTTTCTATCAGAATTGGATACTTTTATTTGTTTGATACTGCCTATTTGTGCTTTATGTAAGGACCAAATTTTAACATAAATAAATATAAAAGAACTTAATTTTCTTTGAATAAAATTTAGTACAAGGATCCAATGTAAACAAAATTGAAAGTATAAGGTCTCGATAAAGAAAAAAAAAGTCGAAGGACCCAATTTTTTTAAAAAAATAAAAGTGGCAGAACCCGAAAAAATAAAATATAAGCAACTGTCTGACCGCTTCAAAACGTCAAATAAAAGAGATCGAAGGGGTCGATTTGAAAATAGAAGATGAGAAGGCAGGAGGAGAAAAGAAGTGAATGAGTGAAAGTGAATGTGTAAGAGGTATGATGACATTAAGAGGCAAAATATGTAACAGCTTGTTTCCAAAGTGGAAATGATGGGGAAGCAAAGGCTGGGGGGATATTATTTTCATGCACAATAAAGATGAGACAAATGTACCTTCAACTTCTAATGCTCTCTGCTTCATATAATGCAACTAAATACATAACAACATGATTATCACAAACCCTAGCTACCTCCTCTCTTTTTTCCTTTTTTTTTTTTTTTTTTATATATTTATTTGAGGTATTTAATTTTTAAAAAAAACACACACACACACAGACAAATATGTATGCAACCTGAATCACACAGCTCATGTTGTTGGTCCCATATTCACTAAAAATGGCACGAAATCACCTTGTCTCGTCCCAAATTCCCACGCATATCGTGTATTTAAAACATAAAATATTATTGGAGTTGAACAATTATTGAATTTCACCATAAAAGTATTATATTTTATTCTAAATACTACATTTTTGCCTAATTACAAATAAAAGAATTTAATAAATTGAATATTTTTATGATGAAAAGTAATATCTTTAAATTGTTCAAGAAGTGCTACATTCCGTAGGCACACAAGATAACACAATTCTAATCCACCGGGGTGTGAATCTTTTTATCTATATTTGGGAGGATCCACAATCGTTTTAGTGGAACCAGGAGGAATCAATCCAGTTGCATAGAATACGCGCAAGTATGACATAATAAACTCACTCGTTAAACACATCCTCCATTTATTTGTTTGTTTAATTCTCTGACTTTTAAGTATTTTTGGTGTATAGCAATTTTAACTTATTATTATTATTATGGACGGAGTATTAATTAATAAAATAAAATAAAATTCAGAATGAAAGGAAAATAAAACAAAACATGAAGATTGAGATGGCGCGCATATATATATATATATATATGTGTGTGTGTGTGTGTGTGTGTGTGTATGTGTGTGTGTGTGTGTAGATGTGAAATGTAAATAGTAGGGCACTTAGAAGGAAGATTAAATGTGGGGGTGGGAGCCTACTCACCACCACACAAAGCATGCAAGTGGTCCATTCATGTTTCACTAGTGTGCACAAAATCTACGATTATATGTTATCATCACCACACTCCTACAAACTTCTCTCACAACCCAATCCTCACTCAACATTTAACTAATTACTCTCCCTTTCAACCCCCCCGACACGGCACGGTTCCAATTTTGAATCAAAATCGGCGGTTCTAACAAGTGGTCTACGGTTCAATTTAACCGTTGACCCGGTTTTGGTTCGGAACCAAAACCAGAACTGAAACTGGCATCTAGCCGGTTCGGTTCCGGTTCCAAAACCGCCGGTATTGGTTAAAAACCAGCAGTTTCGGTTCCAAGTATGAATTTGTAAGAAAAAAAAAACCGGGAACCAGAACCAGAACCTTGGAACGGCCGGTTCCGAACGAAAACCGTGGCTATATGCCAGTTCGGTTTCGGTTCTACCCCTCCCCGTTCTAGGAACCGGCGGTTTTGAAATCCAAACCAAAACTGGCGAAACCGTGCTCATGTCTACCCCTTTTTCCTTACAATTTATTTCAAATAAAATCAATTTTCAATTATATATATATATGTGTGTGTGTGTGTGTGTGTACAGTTAGTTGGTTTGTGAATTGTGTTACATGTTAAAAATTGGACACATTGAAAATAAAAGGTGGACCTATGTAGCAGACTCATTATTACTGGGGATCTATTTTCTTCTCCCTCGACAACTATACATTATGTGAAAGAGAAGTTGTCTCATCCAAACACCTCAACTTATTCTATATACTGATTGCTACAAATATTGTGAGTCCTCATGCAATTTTATTTTCTTTTACGAAATAAATATTAAATTAATGAATTTTGAATTAGTTCCATGTGCGTCTATGAGCCATCAGCGGGAGCTGGAATAAGGTCACCTCAGATTTATTTCACAAATAGATCCACTTGAGAACACATTTTTCGTATTTTTGTTTTCTTCTTAAATGTCGTTTTGGAATTTTGGATTTTTTTTTTTTTTGGGACGGAGGTCAATATAATCAATTTGTATAAATAACATAATCGAATACATATTATAATGTATAATTAAACTGCATAATTGGTAGATTAAAAAGCGTAAAAATAAAATTTATAACAAGATATTGTGAGTTGTATCGACTCTAATTAAGTAATACACGTTTGCCTCCATCTTGCATGCTTCTTGGAGTAATTTATAATTCTCTTTTTTGAATATTTTCAGCAGATCATGTTGTCTTGTATATGATGACTTCCTTTTTTTTCTTAATGATATTGTTCATATAATAGAGAAAATTTTGTATTATTATGGCTGTTAACTTTAATTATATTCAATATTTTTTTAATTTTACGAGTATTTAGTCTGTCAAATTAAATTTAAAGTTACCGCACCAAAAATACAATACGATATTTGAACACGTATTCAGATGCCCATCGATGATGTGTAAAAAATCAACCTCGTTTACATAAGTATTCAACTTCTTGTTATAGGCTTAAGATACCTTAATCCAACCAAGTAAAAAAAAATTCTCACTCCTTATTTATATACATATATATATATATTTGTTTTTTTTTTTTCTTTTTTTCTCAAGTCACATTTAAAATCGTGCGGAACACAAATTATGGTAGGTGACTATTGAGCCCAAAATAAGACATTTCAACCACTTTATCAATTAAAGTTGTTTTTCTTACTCCAGATTAAAATTAAAAATAAAAAAGTAAAGAGTAATTATGAAAAAAAGAAGAGGGTGGTAATTAGGAATAATGAGGTGTAATGTTAAGGGCAATTAGAGTTAGCACGTCAAGCTCAAAACCTTAATTACAAATTATGAAAGTAATGTTCTAATAACTCCTAAGGTCCCCCATAAGTATTTTTGCACCTGAATTTGGTCCTCTAGTCGTAAAATTAGTTATTGTCACTATTGGAATGTCGGGCCACCCTTGGATTTAATGGCCCGAATAAATAATATTGGATGGCAGACTGCCAGATCACTACTTTAATTCTTCACCACCTTCAACCAACACAAATCAACCCTATTTTTTCTTAATCAATGAAAAAAGGTTACCATACAACGAACGACACAAATACAAATATTATTAGCATGCTGGGATGCGCCTAATGGACGACTCAATATGCCAAAAGTCAATACCAAATAAAAAAATCATGTCCCGGTAAGATTGAGGGCTGTAAAAATGGGGCCGACCTAAATACCAAGTCAATTGATGATTGAATTGTAATTTTCTATACTCAAAATGTGTTGGAATTCATTTCACCAATCCGTCGACCAAACTAAAAATAAAAGATGTTCGCGGATCTTTAGGTGCACATCGAGTGCCAAATCCATTATCTACCTTAATTTCTTGTTTTGAATCAATGAAGCAATACATAAAATTCATCATTAACTTTAATAAATTATTTACCTTTAAAGTAATGCCCTTGTTTCAATGGTCAAATTTTCAATTTCAATTTGCTCAAATACTAATTTATTTGTAGACTTTCAGCACGATAAATGAATATTTTGTAGAAAAATATACATATATAAAATATCCAAATAAGCATATTTTATATTTTAGTCTCAACACTCAAATGCATGTTTTGACTTTGAAAAGCTAGTCAATTATCATGCGACTAATAAAGCATGCTTACAATATTTAACCTTTTTTTCTTTTTCTTTTTTTCTTTTTTTCGTTGAGTACTTTTTGAGTTATACATATTTTATGTGTGTTTATATATATATATATATATGTGTGTGTGTGTGTGTGTGAATCAATCGTTTATTTGCATAACACTATTCATATGTTACTTGTGAATTAAGAATTCGAGCTTTTGACAAAAAAAAAAAAGGAAAAAAAGGAAAGAATAATATAAAAATTATAAGTAAAAAAAACAAAATATGATTTCATTATATTTGTACCAAATGCATGAATTTTCTTACATAAATATACTAATCCAACCTGAAAAACTTAAAATCTTGCTTATATTGTTTAAGGCACAATACTAAAAAAGTAATATCTTTTGGATTAAAATCAATATTTTTTTAGATTATTAAAAAAATATTACTTTTATTTGACTAACTATAAAAGTATTTAGTTAAAATTATAGTACATTTTAATCAAAAACTAATATTTTTTATGAAATTGTAATATTTTTTAATATTAAAAAAATATACTAAACATGATATTACTTATTTTTAAAAAAAATATTGATTTCCAAATGTCAATAATATCCATGTAACAACGATGATTTTGAATTAAATGTGGTTGAAAAGATCATTCTAACAAATAAACAAAGGAACATAATTAAAAATTGATGACATATAATAAATTTTATTATGTAATTAATAAAACATAATTCATTTTTTTATATCAGAAGGAACATATATATATATATATATATATATATATAACTCCAACTTATTTAAACTTTAAAGTAACAGCGAACTCTTCTGGTTTCATTGTATACTATAAACTATGATTAAAATTTCAGAAATCCTGTGGGTTCTCAAAAATCTTTAAGAAAATAATTTTAAAAAATCAGATCAAGGTAGGTAGGTGGCTAGCATCTTATGAAATTCAGAGATTAATAAGCTAATCACACAATTAAAAAACTAATATATGTAGATTAAAGCAACAGTGGCGGCCAAATCATCACATGGAAACAAGATGAAGCCCCATTATTTCATGTATCTTTGACCATAAAAGAGGATTATTATAAACCCTAGACCAACTAATCGTATCTCATCAATCTCTCATTGTATGTATTTTAGAGTTGATTATAATATATTATGATATCATCATCAAGAAAGCTAATGGAATATATATTGATTTCATTTGTGAGTTGTCCCATATAAAAAAAAAATGAAAGAAGGAAGAGTAGCTTATATGTCTGGTGAATCACTTCGTCCATCACCAATTGATTTTAGAATGAAACCTCGCTAGGGGTGTGGCTATTGGGTACACTTCGATATGTGAGACCGTAATAAGTTCTCCGACCGAATTGAACAAAAGCAACAATATATATATATGTATATATATATATTTTAAAGAGTAAATAAAAATTGGTATCTTACAATCCACCACACAAACACATGGAGAAAGACTATAATTTATATTTCTTGCAAAATAAGCATTTAAAAGAAAAAAAAGAAAAGGTTGGCGTGGGTTTGAATTGTGGGGAGAGGAAGATGAACGTGGATGGGACCATGACCATCATTAAAACAAATTAGTTTATGTAAGAACAATCATTTAGATTCATAATTTATGATAATATTTCCACCCAACTTGTTGGGAATTTCTAAGAAGGATTGGTTGACCCACAGCTCATAAAATCTTGTCCTTTTTATTTCAATCTTGTAAGATTTTGATTTTGGAATTTATTTATTTTTTATTCCAAGATTTTGAGTATAATTGTACAATTAACACTTGAAATAATTAATATATCAAAGAATGAGAGAAAAATTAAATTTTGCAACTTAAATTATAGTATTTTTTACACTTTATAATTTAAATAAGTTTTTGTCCCACCAACCAACTTCAACTATAGTTCTTACATTATTGCAACCTAAATATTTTTTGTCACATTATCCAACCTGAATTATATATTTGTTCACACTTGTAAAATACAAAATATAAGGTCAAGTCCTATATAAATTCGGCAAAAGTAACGATTTATTTCCTAAAATTTGCTCTAAGGTGTAATTATTTTCAATTTTTTATTTAGATCAATTATCTTTCTATCTTTTATTTTGAGATCAAACACCTCCTAACCATTTATTTTGCGACCGATTATAATTTTATTATGTAGTAAGGATGCTAATAATAAGGTTTTATGTTCTTGAAAATAAATTTAATTAGTTTAAATATTCATTTATTTGGAAAACAAAGTCTTTTATATCAATTGTAGTGTAATTACTTGACACCAAAAGAAATAACTATATAAAGAGAGGTATTTGATTTCAAAATAATAGATCGAGAAATAATTGCAACTTAAAAGAGCTAAAAATAAATTTATTTGTGATAAATAGAAATTTTAAAAAATAAAATCATGCATAACTTTGTATAGTGAACATTGTACGGTTGAGGTTTGTGTTATTCTTGTTGCATGATTTATCTAATAAGTTAATAATTGAAATGTTATTTTGTAAATTTTGAAGAAAAAAAAAATATATATATATATATTAAAAACTATAGACATGGTAATTATTTGATAAAATTAATCCACTTATATAATATATCCATAAATATATAATTACAAACTTGTACATGACTATTAATTATTATTATCATGATTATCCCTTGTAATTAGTAATGAGGAAATTTTCACAATTAATGCCCCAAAATACATCCAACTTAAAATTTAATTCCAAAGAAGAAATAGTGATACATTAATGAACACGTTACCAATTATAACTGTGCAATATTGGTAACAAAAAACTGTACAATATTCCTTTTATAAAAAATAAAATTAAAATAAAGAACTGAATAAAAAAATGGAAAAAGAAATAGTTTTCTATGGGAAAGCGTTAGTCCCTAATTTCGTTAGAGCAGTCTCTTTTATATTGACAAAGTCTTGAGCCACTTTCTTCTGTCTCTTCCACAATCACACACACTACACACACAGTGGAGGGGTAAGCAGCAGCAGCAAGTGCTGCTACCCAGCACTTACAGCCACTAATGGAGGCGTCCAAAGGGATCGCATTGATCCCAACTCACCACAGCTTCAACCTGTATAAATTTTGAATTTTTTTTTTTTTTTATGCTTTCCATTTTTTGCATTCATTTTGGATCATGCTATCCCTTTGGATTCATCCTTTGGTAGCTTCTAACATGGAGATCTGGTGAAGCTCTTGATCAAATCATGCAAGATAAATCAGCCCTAAGAACTGAACACTTGCTCTCATGATATGTAATTGTATTTTTCACGAAGACAGCCATACGAATTATACCAAGTAAGTTCAAGTCTCTCTCTCTCTGTATGTGTTTTTTGTGATCTATGTTCTAAGGTTCCTGATGAGTTGTTTCAGTACGTTTTATTCCTTTCTTCTTGGGACGATTTTTCATCTAATTAAAAAAAATGAAATCTTGTTTGATTTATATATATACATATTATATATATAATCTTTTTTTTTTTTTTTTTAGAATCTTGATTTAATAGTTGAAGAAATGAGAAATATATTAACCAGTAAGATCCCACCAAATTGATGACAGGAAATGTATTTCGCACAGGTGATTTGCTCAAATATGTATAGACTTCATTAGTTCTTCAAGATCAACATGTAATCACTGGAATTCTTGGGAAGTTTGTAAAATGAAGCAAAATAAAAAGGCATGGAGTTTTGAAGAAGACTTTTAGGTTTCTTTTTTTAATCCTTTTTTGGTAATGATTTCTGCAAATATTTAGATATACTATATTTTGTGTGTATTTATTTATATATATTATAGTTTTTTGGGTTACTATATTGGATATAGTGCATAGAATGATTGCACATATACTTGGCAGTTCATGCTTCCTCCATTTCTGCAAAACTAGACATGCTTAGATGTCCTTCTTTGTTAACATAAACCCAGTCATTGGGAATGAAACAGTGTTTTACCAAAACATTATGATTTTTAAGAGAAAAAAATTAGAAATTTAAAAAGGAAAGAGAGTAATTGATGTATATTATCTGATTTTAACAAGGCAATTTCTATATATTTGTTACAATTGCCGATTAAATTTTAAGATTTTTCGATCTGTCATAGCACTACATTACAAGAACGTGAAGGGTTCACATTGTTCCTCAGTATCAAATTTGTCGGGAATGATCAAATGTCTACCATGTGTGTCAAAATCTTTTAGTCCATGAGTTAGTTTCTTATCTAAAAATCTACAAACATGATTTTGACACATCGTAGGTGGACATTTTTATCATTCCTGGCAAGTTTGTACAATCATGTTTGTCGGTTTCTATTTTTTATTGTGATAGTTTTAAAGTTTCTTCAATATAAATAAATTGTTGCTTCAAGTTTCTTAAAAATTTCAATCTTGAAAGAGAGGTGTGTGAGCACGTTTAAATAGAATTAAACGATTTTTTTTGTCAGTTACATTATTTTGTTCATGTCCCGTTAGGTATAATTATGAAATTCAAATTTATAAATAAACACTACTTTCATCCCAAAGTAAGAGTAAAATTATAGATGACGGGGAGTAAAACTTTAGGAGTCCCATTGACCTAGAACCAAAAAACTAAAACCTTTAATTACTTCACCATAATATACAATTAGTCCTAAAGACTGGAGATTTGGCTTATAATTAAAGAGTTCAAATCACATGGTTTGAGGACTTTATTTAGAATCCAAGGCAGGCAAATAAAAATAATATTAAGGGTCTTTATTTTCTAACTTTGAGTGTCCCAAAGGAAAGGGAATCCTACTACATGTGGTGAAACCTTATAAAAAGAAGCCTTTTAAGCATACCCCTCTTTGTTCTAATAAAGCTCCCTTTATACATACACAAATTTGTGAACCTTCTCATCACATGACTCCAACTTCCAACCACCCTTGCTCTATTCAACTTTAGGACAACCCTATTCCAATTAATACCTTAATCATACCAACTTTCATTGCAAAAGCAAAAGTATTTTAGGCTCATGCTAAGGCCATCACATTCCACATGGGAAATTAAAGGACACTAATATAATTCACATGTAATAATTAGCTCGTTTTGCTTTATTCTTCTTTTCTGTTGTCGCTCTAGAACAGTTCGATTTTTCTGACTAGCTATTGTTGTTCTTGGTTTAAAACAAATTGGTCGATCTTTAATTATTTCTGGCATTAAAGTTCCTTAAAGTCATGAAGTGCAAGCAAATTTTGCAAATAGTTTAAGATATCGATATTTCATTGATGAGATGAGTTATTAATTTGGGATGAGGGAATTGTGTTAGAATTGATGAGTGGGAGCAATTACAGTGAATGTGTTGTCAGATGAAATGAAAGAATTTTGGACAGGTGACTGTACAAAAAAGAATGCCTTCAAAATGGGAA
Organism: Caryopteris x clandonensis; assembly: GCA_028749325.2. Classification (NCBI taxonomy): domain Eukaryota; kingdom Viridiplantae; phylum Streptophyta; class Magnoliopsida; order Lamiales; family Lamiaceae; genus Caryopteris; species Caryopteris x clandonensis. Next base: position 1,507,483 of record JAPYKT020000027.1, on the reverse strand, counting down.
AATATGTAGGCCAAATGTGTCCCCCTTAGACTACACTATATGTTTGCACAGGACATACAGAACTGCCAAATAATGTTGTAATACAAACATATATGGCCCTATTCTGCCCACCATTTCTCCCCTCGACCCCATTTCTTATTCCCACTGCTTCCATTATTTTTTTCCACTGCTTCCATTATTTTTTTCCTTTTTAAATAATGGTTAGTAATTTGCTACAAATTAAGAAGGTGTGATGGTGGATAATACACCGTTGGTGAATGAGAGTTGTGCAAATCTAATTTAAAACGGACCTGAAAAATATGATGAGTCGGTCGATTTGGGCTCCAAACAATACAAAATTTTAGATGTTTAAAATATTTCATTTATTTTTATACATAAAATTTAAAAATTTTGATAAATAATCTAACATAGATCTATTGTAGCCTATTGGCGTCATGACGTACATATTCTTGTGCTTTGTGGGAGAGCGAGGATCAAATCTTGATCTTTTTTTTGGAGTTTATGTTTTTTATATTTATGGCGTGTTGTTCGTGCTAAATGATACTTATTTATTTTCTTTTGTGTAGTGTAGATATTTATAGTTTTTTACCTAAGTTTTCACTTAAGAAATATTCTTCAAAATTAGTCATGTAACTTGGACCATATCCAAAGTAAATAATGTAAATTACATAATTTCAATTTTCATTATGTATATTAGGAATATTATCCAATTTTATGACAAATTTTGTCGGATTTCACTTAATCGGCAGGAATGGACATAATTATGTAAATTAGAATATAATCCAATTTTATGACAAATCTTGTCGGATTTAGACCAATATATTGCATACTATACTTACATGGCTCGCAAAATTAAGCGTTTTCGGCCATATTGCTGACGTAAATTACATAATTTATCCTCTTTTAAAAATATATGAAATTAAAAAAAAAATCCATAATCAAAATATTGGAGCGGGTATACCCTCGTGATTTTGCTTCCTTCCCATTCTCCACACCATACTCGAAGTTTCTCTCTATGCCATTGCTCAAGTGACACAATTCCTAAAAGAAAAGACAACCATTGATTGGATCAAACTCTTCGACATCAACCCTGCCATCTTGCGCGCCTTCACTAATACCAGAATCCCCGTCGCTGTTTTTCTCTCGAACGATAAGATACCTAGCCCACTGATATCGGCATTGCTCGCTGTTGGCGTTCAGCAAGCCGCAGACCAAATCAATTGCATCTTTGTCGGCAACGAAATCCTACACTAGAGCCCACGGTGGAGGACAGTCTTTTGAATATTTTGGGGAATCAATTTTGGAAGATTTTGATCGTTTGTAGGGTTTTGAGAAATTTGAGATTTTTGTTTTGAGGAATTAGAGATGTTTGTTTCTTATTTTTATTTTATGTGTATTTTTATAGTTTTTTAAAGTGTAAGCAAGAAAGAACATGGTCAGGTCACGTAATTCCACAGTTTCAATATAATTGAAAATTTTTAATTTTTCGAGTCACGTGGGTCCCAACATTTCAACCAATTAAGTGAAATACACCGAGTAATATTCCTAGCACACAATATTATTATTAAAATTACGTAACTTACAAGATTTATTATTTTGGATATGACTTACGTTATATGACTAGTTTTAAAATTTTCCAAATTTCAGTTATAATTTATTCAATCACATTTACTTTATTTATAAACTATTTTATTATTATTTTACTTAATAAAATAAAATCTTGACTTTCAAAATATAACTTTTTCTTTTAAAATAAAAAATTATTTTAACATAATACATTTTATTCCAGACCAAAGAAATACTCCTAAATTTCACTCATGTGTATCTAATGCGAGCATGAAGAAAGTAAAATATGGTAAAATGGGGTATATAGGTTTATTAAAACTAAGACATTCGTCAAAGCTTTTATTTTCATATTTTATTGTGGTTTTCATTTCCATATTTTTTCACGACATCCTTTGATCCTCAGTTTTTATTTTCTACTTTTAACTATTGTTTGCTATTCTCTCATTACATTAATGAACATTGATAATGGATTCCTAAAATTGTAATTCTCTCGTTGTTAATATTACTGTTGTTGTTATTGTTATTATTATTATACTTTTTAACAAGCTTACAACAAAATTATATAATCGAGTATCTTAGACACTTGTCCAACCCCTGACATAAAACTCGTAAAAGAAAAAAATATATTGAGCAAGAGAGTATGTTACATAATTAGGTGATCGTCTGATAAAAAAAAAAAATTATTACAAAAAAAAAAAACAAACTTTAATTATTGATATATATATATATGTTCTCCACACATAGAATCCAAAGCAAACTAGCCCACCTAGGATTTGGTAGGAGGTGGGATAACTTATATGATTAATATTTATTGATAATATAATATATATATATATATATTTTTTTTTTTTTACCATAACATATATGATTCAAATTTATTTATTAGGTGTATTGACAATTATTATTTTCTTTACAAAGACAATTTAACTTTATTTATTAGTTCTATTGACAAACTTTTTACCATAATAAAAACAATTCAACTTTATTTAGTTGTATTTAGAGATTATACGTTCACGCCAAGTATAAATAAATAAATTATAATTATATATTAATTTATTTAAAGAATGAGTCCCTTTTCAGAATTAGTTTGACTAATCTCAAATATGTGGATCATTGGGGTTAAAAAAAACACACGCACATGCCGTTATTTAACTAATTACAACTTCAATAAAAGTAAACATGTCTGATATGGATAAATAAATAAATAAATATGTCCGGTATATTTATTTTAAAAAAGAAAATAAATAATTGAAAAAAACAAAAGGTTAAAAATGTCGTGGACTACTTTACCCTTTTCCTATCGTCGACTCACCCTATTACTGATTAAGTCACCTGAACTTCCCCAAATCTTGCAGCACCAAACTCACAAACCCTAATTTCACTCAGTCCCGGGAAAATGCCTAAATCTTACGCACCCCCGTGTCCTCCCCGCTCCAATCATCCCTTTTGCTCAATAATTTTCGTTTCAGCCCTTTTCTCAGCTCTCCATTTCTCGGTTTCGCTCCCCAACAAACCCCCTTTGGGTTCAAACGTTGTTCTCATTGGCGACGCCAAGATTACCGACAACAGCTCTTGCATTCAGCTCACTGACCCCGGAATTTCGTCTCCGAGCTCTGGTTTCCTCGTCCAGAAAAAGCCCATTAGACTTTTGAGCTCAAATTCGAAGTCAAGAAAGCCAATTTCATTTTCAGCAGATTTCGCATTCGAAATTTCGCCTCATAATGGCGATGGCTTGGCCTTTCTGATCGTTCCTAGAAACTTCCTTTCGAAATTTTCTAGGGGAAATTTCGGGGTTTTGAAAGAAAGCCGATTTCTTGGGGTGGAATTTGATACTTCTGTTGATCAGAATGTGGGGGATGTGAATGCAAATCATGTTGGTCTTGATATTGGTAGTCTTGTTTCTGTGAAAACAAGCAATGTGTCTTCGATCAATCTGGTTCTGAATAGTGGAGTGAAGCTACATTCTTGGGTCGATTATGATTCGAGCTCGAAAAGGGTTGAGGTTAGGTTGAGCAAGTTTGGCAGCCCTAGGCCATACAATCCTCTGTTGGTGTATCAGGTTGATTTGGGGCAAATGTGGAGAAACGAAGAAGTCCTTGTTGGATTAAGTTCATCTACGGGAAACTCAATGCAGACTAGCAGTGTGTATTCATGGAACTTCAGAACAAGGAGCGTCCCACAGTGGCTGCATTCTCAACCACTGAATCCACGGGCAACTGCTAAGGAGCGTAGTGAGGAGATAGCGAAGAAGAAAAAGATTTGTGCTTTGGGTTTCCTTTCTGGGTTAGTTTTCATGACAGGATGTGGCGCATTGCTGGCATTGATCGTGATGTTTTTGTGGGCATTGTTTGAGAATAGTTCAGAAACAGTATTAACAATCCCAGGTAAGTGCACTGTGCATTCAGGGGATTTCAGGTATGAAAAGATCAATGTAGTTGTAGGGGATAGCCCAACTGATGTTAAGAGCTAGGTTTCCTACGAATTTGCTATCTACTTGTGTATTTACTGCTTTGTAATATAATGGTGATGGATGATGGAGTTGTGGTGGAAGCAGTTTGAACTTGTGCATTCAGCTCTAAATTTTCTTAATATATATATTTCATGGATGTTGGAGACAAAACTTGTTGTCTAGTTCACATGTGAACAGCTTTAGGAATGAATGTTCCTTGGATGAGTTTTTCTCTGTAATATAGTACCAAGTTTTCCTCTTGATTATTAGTGTGGCGTGAATTTTCTACATTGAATAAGATTTTGTGATCTCAATATATGATAGATTTTGTGCACATGAAAACTGAGAGGAAATGGTGATCTCATGGAAACATCCTCTTGGAGGAGATGACCTATTTCAGGAGAGCATATTTCCTGTTTAATGATAAAGGTAGAATTCAATCATGTTAATCGAGTAGATGCATATTTAGTCGTGCCTTAACAAACTTGGGTTCCTGTGGATATTCTTGGAGTAGTAGTAATATTGTGGTTATGAAGCTCCTACTGGTTCTTTATGAACTGTTAAGTAAGGATTGGTGTTGTGATGCATGAAGACTTGTAAAATGGTTCCTTATATTTTTACATGTTTCCCCTGGCTCCGGAGATGGATGTTATACAGATGGATATCGGTGCATTGTCGAAAAACTAAAGGGGACAAAAAGGGTAGGTATCAGCAGCTGGGGAACATTTATGTTTTTTGGCTACATTGGGGACTCTTTAATATGGTCCGGAAAATTGTTGTCCAACTTACTTTGCCAAATCTGAATCTCATATTATTTTGAATATAGTTGAAAAGAGTCTTCTGATTGTCGTCTTTTGTAATATATATATATATATATGTGTGTGTGTGTGTGTGTGTGTGTATGTATCGGTTCCATTATGCTAAAATCAGATCCATGAAAACCAGATTGATATTATGACTGATTAAGAATCAATTAAATGAATTGGCCTGTAACTTTCCATTGGCTTCAGTATTCTGATATTTGAATTTCTGCTATATAATCAAGATTCCTGCATATTGGGGGAGTATCAGTCTAGAAGAAATTTGATAGTCTATGATTCTCGACTATGATATAGTTGCTTCTCGATTCTCTTTAGCTAGAATCTCTATGACTTTTGGTAAGCAAGACTCTGAAACACTTGGCATTTTGAAGCCTGGCTCATTCTTCAACAGGAACAGACATTTATGTATGGTGTACTAACATATGCTAGATTGTCAGTTTGCGTCCTCTTCACTAGTAACGCTCTTATATTTCCGGACATGTGATATCTTAACAATGCATTTGGTTGGAACAACTGCGTGTTACTAGCTAGTTACGTTGTTCAGTTTCCCCAAACTGGCTTCTCCCGCCAAATTCAATGACGCCCCTGTCCAAAAACAGTTTTTTGGTGCAATTACTTAACTCTGAATGCTGTCTTGAAGTTTAAGATGTATAGTATATCTCATTAGAATTTGAATTTACAGACTTAGACAGCCATCTTAAATATGTGTGTGTATTTAACATGTGTGTGTGTGGGCAGTACTTCGTGCTCTTGAATTGTAGCTTGCGTTTGATATTCAGCTTCTTTCTCTTTTAACTTTTCTATTTCTTTACAATTGTTCGTTAAAAGTTTATTTAATGTGCATGATTTGATAATATTAGCCAAAAAAAGAAAATTACTTGAATATAATTTTCTATTAATATGCATACACTATAAATCTAATCGTTTCTATTAAGTAGCACATACCACTTTTTATTTTTTTGAGAAAAAAGTACCATATTTTTGTAGGTATTTTTATTATGTATGTATTCATTTACATAAACTAAACTTATTATATAGAATGTAATGCATATTTGATATAAATTACATAAATATATCAAATGTATACATAATATACCATTAATAAGATATATTATTCATATATCCAATCAGTTATTGTAAAAAAAATTATTTATCTATAATCTGCATGTATGTATGCGTAGTCATTTTGGGCTAAAAAAAAAAAAAAAAAACTCCAATAATAAATAAGGCCCAAGTTTCCTACGCCCAATAAAATGCCCAAAATTACACATAGTCAATGGGTTGAATCGAGCCCTATATAACTTTCTTTCAGCCCAACCCAACTGGGCCTAATCGGCTGATTTCCTAAGCAGGCCCAAGTGGTCCTATAAATTTTCAAGAATTTTTGCACAGCAACAGAGTTGTTAGCAAGACAAAACTTGTCGGAACAATTTAATGTGGTTCAACACTTATAAATAAACCCAAAAATAAAAAAATAAAAAAACTACCACTGTCAGAAGTTTATGCAGTATACAAGTGGGACTTAATCTAAAGCTCCTTTCTAATTGAAGTATTCTTGTATCTTCTACAAATAGTTGTCTGCTGACCTTCTATTGACTTTGACAGAATTTAGTTGAATTTCCTAAAATAGATTGTGATTCTCTCCTGATGACAATAACTAACTGTTGCAGGTCTTTTCTGTTGCAATAAAATGTCTTCCTCAGTGACACATTTTTAGTTTCTGTCTCAAAACATAGTAAAGTATTTTAGCAACTGTAATAAAAATGTGTTTTAATACCTCACAAGAATATCATCCTTAATCTCCACTCCATAATATTCTCTTAAACTAACTTATTTGGGAAAAAAACATATTGATAACTAAGTAAATTTAAATTTGGGTACGCCCCACTAAACGTTCCCTAGATTATTGGATGGTATTTATATCTATATAAAAACAGAACACTTCAACTAATTTACATAAATATCATTTTTTCGATAAAAATTATTTTTTTATTTTTAAAAACTGTGATAACCAATCAGAATGTTTTCTTTTTATTTGTTTTTCTACTTTAATTTTTAATGGTTTATAATTTTTTCATCTAAACTTTATTTTTTATAAAAAATATATCAATTTAATTATTTTTTTATAATATACAATTAGATATTCATAATGCATATGTAATCATAAAATAGTATTTTTATATATTAATTTTTATATATTTTTATATTATTAGATATTTTATTTTTACAATTTTTATCAAAATATTCTATATAATTATATATTTTATTTTAAAAATTATAATACTATTTTTATAATAATTTATTATAATATTATATTATAAGTTGTAAAGCGCACCAAAGAAATATTCGCTGTTACATTATCTAATGGAAGACTATTAAACCATCAGCTTTATGCTGACGTACTCAACCACAGAATATCTTACCAATCATGGCGATAGAGGATATTATTTTCCTAATAAAAGATCCATTTTGATTAGGAAGCTCCAAAGATCGGTCCAAATACAATATATGATTTTATATTTTAAAAGGAAGAATATTGCATTAATATATTTAACAATTTAATATTCCATTGAAAAAAATTTGAAGTGGACAACCCACTCTCACCTACTAGTCTTTTCTAGTCCTAAAATAATATTTCTTTTCTTGCACAATACAAAACTAAAACAAAATTTGGATATCATCATTAGCAAAATTACAACTAGGGATGTTAAAAGAGCCATGATCCGACAGATCGATTCGTTTAATTAAAAAATTATAGAATTAAGACTTAATTTTAGTAGTTCGTTTAAAATCAGCCGGTTGAGCATGAGACCGATTAGCCCGAAGCCCTATAGGGCTAGCCTGCTTATGGTTAAGGCTAACCTGATAGCCCGAACTTTTCTTCTTATTTATCTATTTCTTAATATTGAATTAATAATATACACAATTTTGCATTATTTTTCATATACTATATTTTATTTTTTGTAGAAGGTATTAAAATTTATGTTTAATTACTAGAAGATTATAAATACTGTCATTTAAATTTAGAACTTAAATGTAACATGATTTTAAATTTTATGACGTGAATGATCTTAAAGCTATAATTGAGAGCATGAAATAGTGTATATCACTTAAATGTTTGAATCTTTTAAACATTGTATATTGATATAAATGTTATAAAATATATAATTTTTTAATGTGATCTAAAATTGTATTTTAAATAGAATATTATATGCATTTAATTAAAATTTTAAATTTAAATATATAATTTAACTACTTTGACTCATAGTCAGATAGTGGCCCGATTAGCTTAAAAATCGGTAGGATTAGGGTTAGGTTCACCATAATACAAGCCCGTTTAAAATAATTCAATTAAACCGAAGTCCAATTAACCTGGAACCCTAACCCAAAACCGACAGCACTAGCCCGTTTAACATCTCTAATTACAACCAAATCGCTATAGCGAATACTACTATTAAAATCTAAAATTAAAATAAAAAATTTATCCATCTAGAGAAATAAAATCTATAAATTCAGCACATGCATCACATTGGAAATTTGAACTTCTTTCTAATTCTTAGCTTTGTTTCCTGAAAAGTCAGCCATTTTGTTGTATTTTCTAAAGATATGTGTAATTTTAAATTTACAAATTGTTTACAATTTAAGTGTGGAACTTGTTAGTTACCCACACACTCCAGTTTCAAAAGCCGAATAATGAAATGAGCATTAATTTATAGCCAAATATTAGGATACCAAATCACAATACAGAGTAACAACATATTAAATGGCACATGTTAATTCAATATATATATTATTCGAAAACACCAATAAACTTATAAAAATTTAAAACAAATTCATAATTTTTATTTCAAAAAACTCCTCAACCGCACCTTTTGACGTAAGATTGTCGTTGGCAGCCCCATCAATATTTAACATAATAAAAAACTCATTATCTAGAGTATCCACATAACATAAAAATAGGTCAGACAGTTTTCGATAAAGAATAAGAATAACCTACTAGTTTTAATTTTTGATTTTTTAGTATATTTTGTTTGTATATATATAATAAATGTGTAAAGTAACATTGATATGGTCCTTTTTTTTTTTAAATATTCATTTTGCGATTTAAAAAAAAAAAAAAAGTTGTTCTATTTCTCAAATTTGAACACATAATTTGTATATCTTCCAAACAATAAAACATATAAATTAAAATGTTGTGCATAATAAATTATCTTGTACATTTTGCAATTTTTTTTTTTTTTGCAAAGAATAAGTTCAAATTGAATTTGTATAAAGATATAAACATTTATACTTATTTTATAACTATGTGTAAAATATTATAAAATTCATATATTATATAGACCGCCTAATGTTTGTTAAGTTTCAAAATCCTAATGTCTCCATCATAACAAGCTTTGCTATCTCAAAAGCAAAGGTATACCAGATTTTCAATGTCATGGTGTCCTATCCAATATATTTTATTTTTATTTTTGACAAAATATATTTCAGATTTGACCTGCTATGGTATATAATTTTTTGTCAATTTTTTTTAAATTATCTATTTGATTTTTTTGTAAAATTTAAAATACATGTAACGACGCATTAAAATTATAATAATAATAACAATAATGAGTTATGTGATTTATTAAATTTGTTCACTTCCTTAATATTTTAGACATGTGAATCTAAACTTCGTAATTTACATATGATTTGAAAAAAATAATTATTAAACACGTGTCATCTTTACGTCTCAATTAGTATTTAGACTAGATTCGAATTTCATATTATTCGTTTTAGATTATAATTTGAATCTAATATATGATCATTGGGATTGATATCATTGTCCAAAGAAGCAGATCAACTATTATGGACATGTTTTGTTTGTAATTATGAAATCTCAATATCAAAAAATATATATATTTTTTTTATTTTAAAATGTAAAACCAATCAAATAAAATATCATCTTATTATACCTTTATTTACTATATTAGTATTATGTTTTTATTTCCTAATTAATTATCAGTACAAAAAATGAAATATAATATATTTTATTATATTTATAAAGTATAATAAAATTATATTATTATTATTATAAATATTTATATAATAATTATTAGAGATAAATAATATATTATTACCTGTATGTTTAACAATACATATATAAATTGTATTTATATAAATTTTTTGCGATTTTTATTTATTTATTTTTTAAATTAGAGACGATTAGTGGAACTAAAATGAAAAAAGTGAAAAATACATATCGTTAAAATGGAAAAGCGCCACCTGTAGGAGAAAGTAGTTGGTAAGACCTCAAGAGATAACAGCCCATGGTATAAACCGGATGCTGTGTGTAAATTTAGCTATAACTGGAACCCCAAAATCGCCTCAAATTGTAACCAATGATATCCACGAGTTGCGGTGCAGCAGTGAATATCTGAAGACTGAACCGAAATGTCAACAATATAATTTCGGAAACAGCGCCGATCATAGTTGTGCTACACCTACACTGTGTGTTGTCTTGGTAACTGCGACTCTGGTAGTGCGTGTTTTAGTGTTGATTTTACTGTGCGACGCGTGTGAATACAGGAAGCACAACCCAAGGAGAGCAGAAGGCCTGGCTGTGGAGGGAGATATAAGATCGGTTCTTTTGGGACGGGGAGAACGGGAGGTTGAGGAGGTGTCGGGAATGGTTGCCATAGAAGCAAACGATGTCGTGGGCTCTGGCTCTAATGATCATTGGGCCATCGATATTTCAGATACTGCCCATCAAATTAGCCAAGGTTCTCTCTTTTATTTCATTCTTTCTTTTTCCTAATTTGATTTTGTGATTGGCCTAGTGTGTGTGTGTGTGTGTGTGTGTTCGACTAATTCTTTCTCTGGTTCTTCTCGATGGGATTGCAATTTTTTTTGTCGTGTGATGTGTGATTGAAGATGAATGTTGATGCATTATAGGGTTTCAAAGAATTGATTTTATGACATCCCAGCCGATAACAGAATGAACTCCCTTTTTTGATATCAGATTTTCTGATCCCAATGCTTTTATCTATTCAGATATTTAAAGTGCATGTTTGTGAAACCTTTTGGATTTGTGTTTCCTATTTCCTGGATACTGTATGTATATTAGCAGTTTGGTGAGGTGATGCCTTGGCTCATTTCATCACCACCGAGCTTATTAGTGGCAAAATGTGATATAGATAAACTTCTCTTTTATGTTTTGTTAATCTTTTATGTATTCCATTAGTCCAAGTACTTAGTTTACATCTTTTTTCTAAATGTAGATTCATGGTTTCAAGTGGGGTTTGTTCTTACAACTGGGATAAACAGTGCTTATGTGCTGGGATATTCTGCCGCGATCATGGTTCCGTTGGGCTGGATTGGTGGTGTGGTTGGACTAATTTTAGCAACGTCCATATCTTTGTACGCAAACGCCTTAGTTGCCAAGCTTCATGAATATGGTGGAAAGAGGCATATCAGATATAGGGACCTTGCAGGATTTATATATGGTGAGGGCAATAAAGAACATTGTGAAAAGATGTTGAATCACATTAATGAAGATGAATCTAATATAATTTCTTACTGCTTAGAACAAAGCTAAAAATAGTTGTTTAACGAGTGAGGCTGTTTTCCTGCAGGTGAACACGCTTATAAACTTACATGGGCTCTGCAGTATGCAAATCTTTTTATGATTAATGTTGGATATATCATCCTTGCGGGCAGTTCCCTTAAGGTAACATATTTAAGTTCACATATGATTCAGTCGAGTTTCTTTGAGCTGATCAATTTGATTGTGTTGACATTATATGCAGGCGTTGTATGCCCTTTTCCGAGATGATAGAGCCCTTAAGCTTCCACACTTCATTGCAATAGCTGGCATTGCATGTATTCTTTTTGCCATTGCAGTACCTCATTTATCAGCACTGGGGTTTTGGCTGGGATTCTCAACAGTGTTTAGTCTGGTGTACATTGTTGTAGCATTTGTTCTGGCCCTTAAAGATGGTAACGGGCCTAATGACCTTCTCACCACTTGTCACAATATAAAGAAAATTTATCAAATTAATCTGAAGTCTTATCAAAATTGTACCTAATTTTCAATGAAGATGTTATTTCTCTTTTACCGTTTCATCATACTTTTTTCCTTCCTTGTTACTTTCACATCAAAAAATTTCGAGCAAGAAAATCGTAAATGATATTTCCGCCACAAAAGCTACTCAAGTCATCAGATAGCTGTTCAGTTGGTGATGAAGCCTTTGTTTGTGGAATGATATAATCTGTTTTTGCTGGAATCTACTTGGATGAGTTTTGGGATCATAAATTAATAAGTAGATTGAATTTGGTGCATGATACATATTATATATTGCTACCTGTATTGTCAGCAAGGAAAGAAAAAGAAAAAAAGGTGAAATTTCTTTAACAAATATATGACCTGTTTGGAACTAGAAACAACACTAATTAGTAGCAAGTGGCTTTTTTTTTTTTTGGTAGATCTCGAATTCAATATGGTCTTTTGTTAATGACAAAAAGTTTATATGCATTATCTCCTTATAAATTAACTTTATCCGCAACAACAGTATTTATTTTCGTATAATCCTTTTATCTGTTATCCCTTTAATGCGCTCTGGTTTCTGAATCAGCTCAACTGTTTATCCATGTCTTAATTGTGGAAGATCAGTTTTCTGCTGCAGAAATTTTTTCGTAATTTTTTCTAAGTAAATATTATCTTTCACAGGACTTGAAGCTCCTCCAAGAGATTATAGCATTCATGGATCAAAAACGAGCAGGATTTTTACAACTATTGGTGCATCTGCAAATCTTGTTTTTGCCTTCAATACTGGGATGCTTCCAGAAATACAGGTATGATAGATATCTGAGATCTTGGAGATAAATGCATCTGTACTTGACATTATTATTTACATAGTAATAACTACAGCTGATGCAGAAGTAATCGGGTTTTCTGTTTTCTATATCTGGTTTCTGAACTCTGAAGTAATCAGATCTTCCTTCATAAAATGGAAATGATTACATTGTTTTCACGTGGTTCCCTTTTCTTGCTCGTAGTTATCACTCAATACTTCATGATCTTCGCTCTTAATAAAAACAAATTGACAGGCAACAGTGAGACAGCCCGTGGTTGAGAACATGATGAAAGCTCTGTATTTCCAATTCACTGCTGGAGTTCTCCCAATGTATGCTGTTACCTTTATTGGGTACTGGGCATACGGAGCAGATGCATCAGCCTACTTGCTGAACAACGTCAGCGGCCCAATTTGGTTGAAGGCTGCGGCTAATATAGCTGCCTTCTTGCAAACAATCATTGCTTTGCACGTAATCATCATACTTAATTCTTTCATCTTTATTTAAATCTGTCAAAACTTCTCTCATTAATACGTCTCCTTTTAGATCTTTGCAAGTCCGATGTACGAGTATTTGGACACAAAGTACGGGCTCAAAGGAAGCGCCTTAGCTATACGTAACTTGTCATTCAGAACTGTAGTCAGAGGAGGTTACTTAGGTGCAACCACCTTCATTTCGGCCTTGCTCCCGTTCTTGGGAGATTTCATGAGCCTTACGGGGGCTATAAGCACGTTTCCACTTACCTTCATTCTTGCTAACCATATGTATCTTGTGGCTAAGAAGCACAAGCTTACTTCCCTGCAGAAGAATTGGCATTGGCTGAACGTCATTTTCTTCGGATGCATGTCTGCTGCTGCTGCAGTTGCTGCCTTGAGGCTGATTTCTGTAGATTCCAGTTATTACCATTATTTTGCTGATTTATAACTTTATAGTTGTTGAGGGTAGCTGTGATCCCTCCGTTCGTTAGTTATGTTATCCATTTCTCATTCAGGTTCCAGGTGAATTGTTAGCTGGGTAGCTGTAGAACATTTGTTTCTTTTATATTATTTAGTTCGTATGCATTTGAATGTAAACATTTGAAAGAAACAAAGAATAAGGAAAGTAATAAAAGGCTGGATAAAAGCTTGAATCAGCCATATCTCAATATGGAAGCTTTGTGTATTTCTTCTCTCAATCGAACAGATCAGTATACAATGCAAGTTTCTCGATGTGTGACGTTTTGCACAGTCTGAGTCTTCTTTATACTACACCAGATGTATTTATAGAAAAAACTTACACCAGACCATGGGTGTAGGATAAAATTAGTCTAGATCTCATATTTTCGACCATTTGTAAGAGTAGCATTGAGAGAATTTTAATTATTGAGTATCTTGAATAAATGCACGTTTATGTTATTTTTTAGAACTTGCCTAAATAATTCACACAACTTCATCATTATATAATATAGGAATAAAAGTGAGGTATTACAGAAGAATTTTGAAAGACTACAGAAGAAATATAAAGCTTAGGACAACAATAATCTATATATATATATATATATATAAACATAAGTCATTCTAAAAATAGCAGCAACAAATTTTTTATACTAAATTGATTTTTAATCTAGAAAATATTTAATTTTTAAAAGAAAAAAAAAGTCAACACAAGTATATTATTATAAATAATATTCCTTTTACATTCATTAAACAAAATAAATTATTTCCATAAACAATAAATTGTGAAGATTACAATACAAAAATTGCACCAAAATCATAATCTTTCTATATTAAAACATTTGATTACCTTTGAATCATGATATTCATATCTTTATTTGACACAATTATATTTATTATTTTTTATTAATTCTAATATATATATATATATATCAATATCTCTGTTAATAAACTTTATAGTATTTTTACATCATAAATTTCTTACTAAATTTTGTTGTTTATATTTCTTATGTAGAATAAATGATATAATTAATTTTAAGTAATCTATAGATCACCACTATCTGTATGTATATATGTAAAAGGAGAAGTATCACCGATAAAACATTAAATTTTTTCACATAAACTACTTCATAATTATGATATTTATTTTTTATATATCTATATCAATATATGTACATAGGATATAATAATACAAATTGATTAATAGAGCCACGATTTTCAATGTTGAAATTACACTTATTATTTTCAAGATATACTAAAATCATGTAGTATTATTATTATTTATCAAAATATATTTATTTGATTATCTTTTTGTTATTAATTTTTTTTACTAAAAATTTTAAAAGCTTATAAATGTTTTGTTTGAACTCTATTTGTTATGAAAAACATATGTAATTAATTATATTTTAACAATCTTTGTAGACATCCATATTGCATATTTACATATATTTTGTCAAACATATAAGTTTTACTACAACCAACAAAAAATGATTTTATAAAAATCAATGCATTTCACAATCATAAAAACTATTACGTAATATTTTTATATACTTACTGGTTGGGTTGAAAATTTTATATTCACTTACTATTTAAAATATAATTCATATATGTATATGTGAGGATGGGATGGGGTGGGGTGAATAAAATTATCTAATTTGCACCGTACATATTTGAGGCTAACTATTGAACATATTTTGATTATAAAATAAAAAAGAGATAGAGAAAGAAATACATTTAAATATTATATAATACTTTCATAATATTATACAACTAACTTCATACAAATAATATCTATGTGTATTGCAAGTGAGCTTAACTAGTTAATTTATAAAATAAAAAGAAACGTGATGAATTTTGATGCACATTCCCACATCAATATTTTGGTCACTTATGTACTAAATACATTAATATTCTTACATATAAAGAGGCTGACTCAAACTCACAAAATTAAAAAAATTGCGAATTGCACCCTTATAAGATTTGTTCTGCGCTAAATATAATAATTATTCACCAAAAAAATAAAAAAATATAATACTTATTAAATAATTTAAAAAAATATTATCTTTCTTCGATAAAAATTTATTTTTTTCCTAAAAAATTTCAAATTCAAATATCTACGGCAGTAAGCTATTAAAAGAACAATGAATACATAATTAAAGAACAATTAATATTGCATCACTGTACGGTTTTTAATGTATAAATATAAAAAAAAATTATATTTTTTAAATTTAATATTATATAATTATTGCCTTTTAATTTAAACTATAGAATATATTTATACTGTACTATAATTATATTTATTTATAATTGAACTTAGTTTATTCATTTATATTTTGTAATATATCAAAAGAAGTTTTGTTAAACCCCTGCTCTTCGTAAACCCTATCAGCTCTTCCTCCGCTAGGTCCCTCCGTCCTTTCCCTCCCTCTTCAGCCCCGCCCACAGTCAGACAATGGATATTGATGGAGGTGGAGAAGCTGCGGAAGTTTTATCGAGGCAAGTGCAAGTTCGCTTCGTAACGAAGCTAAAACCTCCGTACAAAGTGCCGCAATCTTCAATCTCCATACCCGCCAGTCTCACTCGTTTCGGTCTGTCTGTACTCGTCAACAATCTCCTCCAAGCAGGTTCCTTTTTTTTTTTCCTCCCTCTTTAAATTTTCTTATGTTTTTTTTTTAAATGATTTTTGTTTGAAAATTAACTTAGTGGTCAGAGTGTGATGAGAACGTTAATAATTGAATTCCGTTGGTTATATTAATATTATTTGTTCTATTTGATACATCAGCAAATGCCGATTGGGAATCGGAGCCTTTTGATTTCCTTATTGATGGGGAGCTGGTTCGCATGTCACTTGAAGAGTTTCTACTGGCCAAAGGCATTTCCGCCGTAAGTCCCTCCACTCTATGTGATTAAGACAATTGTAATTATATCTTAATATCGTACCGCTAAATTTATTGTTAAATCTATGATGAGATGTGGAGCATGGGAATACCAGAGTCTAGGACATTTTCATAGGTGGTTGGATAATTGGGTTTACCGCTGGATGTCACCTAATTTGTGCAAGAGAAAAAATTGATGTTCTCGTATGTCTCTAGGAAGATGTTCTGTTTTATTTTGTTATTGTATAAGTCATTTCTTTTTAGTGGGAGTGGAAATGAATTCTCTAATGAGATCAGGATAATAACATAGTAAATTTCAAGCCGACATCCTATTTAACCTCTCTGTATTCCATGGCTGTTCGTTTTGAGGAAATATCTGTGCACGTGTGGCTACTGATGATCTTTGATCTGTTACAGGAAAAAGTCCTCGAAATTGAATACATTAAAGCCATAGTTCCACGGAAACAAGAGGAGCCTTCTTTACATGATGACTGGGTTAGTGCACTTGATGGTTCCAATGATGGGTATGTTTCTAAGTCATTCAAGAATATTTCTAGCATTTGTTATGCACATTCAAATATTAATTGTAACCATCGACCTTAACTAATTGATATGGTCTTGCTAATGATATGTCGCCAATTGAGGCATGGAAGTGTCTTGGACAAGTTGGGATTGCATGCGTACTAACTTATTTAATTTAATTTTTAAAACTAAGAAAATGCCAATTCAATGGAGATAAAGTATACTGATATCTCTCTATTAAAATAAATGAGCTGTAGAAATTCTACACCCTTAGAGTGGGTATTAAATTAATGTGCCGTACTATGAGATTGTTGGAAGAGTAATAGAATGAAAGTTGAGAAACAGGACGAATATCTCAGAATCCAATTTGGTTTAATGTCAATATTATGCAAGCATTATTATGAGAGAAGACAAGATTTGCATTTTATAGTTATTGATAGTGGATAGGCATTTGTAGTTTCTCTAAGGTGCTTAGTGGTGCTAGGTGGGTGGCCGACCTGGGTGTAATGGTATATGCTTGATATATTGGTATATATACACACATTGTGTAGCAACAAACTAATATAGATATAGTATTAAAGTAATTCTATTACAATATCACAATAAATTAACATAATTCTCAAAAAAATATGTTATAAAAAAAGTTGGTACTAAATCTATATCTATATATATATATATAATAGCAGAATTTCATCTATTTATAGTAACACATACGGCTTTTTTCATTCACAAAAATAGTAATATTAATTTCTATATTTATTATAATATTATTTTTTAGAGAATTCCGTGATTTGCTATAATATAGTAGTTGTTCAGATATTTTAGGAAATCTCGTGATTTGCTTTATTATAAATCTGTCATATGATATATAATATATAAAAGACATGTACCAATCTATATATATATATATATATATATATTTGCTTCTTCCTCCTTTTTCATTTACGAAAATAGTATTATTAATTTTTTAAATTTTATTAATTTTTATATTTATTATAATATTAAGAATGACTATTGTTTGTTAAGATTTTTTGGAAAATTCCGTGATTTGTTTTATGGTTAATTTGACATACAATATATATAATATATAATATATAAAAGACCTGTACCAATATATATAAAAAGTATCAGTTAAAATAGCTTTCTAATTTGGACATGTTTTTTGTTAAACCATGTATACTTTTTTTTTTTTAAAATTATTGAATAATATTATTATTATTAGTAAATTTAATTCATCCGTAAATTAAGAAAGTTAATCTCACACTAAAAAAAAAAAAAAAAAAAGGTATTATTGTTCTTATATTGGAATTTCTGTAACTTGGGAAAATATTGACTTATGTATAATATTTATCTCTTATCATAATCATGCTACACATACAAATTATTGAACATAATTATATACTTTTTAAAAATATCAATATTATGCATTTTTAAATTTAATAATATTATACTATAAAATTACATGAAAATAAATACATGAAAAAAATTAATATGTCCGTGCATCGCACGGGAGAACATACTAGTTTAACCAACATGGCAATGAGATTGTCTTCATCATCATAGGTTTCTTTAGCTTTTTGTACGTCTTTCATCGTAGAATTGAGACGTTTTAGTCCATTATGATTGTGGAACATTAGGGATCCAGCGGTCTAAGGTTTTCACTTGTTATCTTGATAGTTTAGTCATTCAGTAATCAGATTATGGTTGTATAATTATACTTAGATAATCTATGTGGCTGATGGTGAGTGTTTTCCTAGCACCTAGGTGGGTGCCTAGGAGGGTTTCTAGAACACTATGCATATGATACAGTGTGGTGGATATTGGAAATGAAGGGTTAAAAATAGCTCCGTCAGATTAGCTTTGTATAATTGTACGTAGTAATCACAATGTGGCTGAGTTGGTGAGTGTCTGCCTACCACCTTGGCAGTCTCTTAGGAGGGTTTGTAGAACACTATGCATATGATTAGTTAATCATGATATAGTGTGGCAGATATGATAAAAAAAGGCTAAAAATAGCCTCTATAGAAGAAGTTATAGATGTCATGTAATGCATAAATATGCAACACTTGTAATAACGCTGATGAGGATATTGGGAGAATTTCCATTCATGTCTTAATAATTTATGATATGACTAAACACCTGTAAAGAACATACATAATGTATGTTATTTGTGTATGATATTTAATCTATGGGGCAGGAGGAAGTAATGCTAAGCTAAAAGCCTGTAGAGAGGCATTAAAATCAGAAGGCTTTATCATAAGTATAGTTAAAACTGAATGTATGGGATGTCATTTTATAATCATGGTTTTTAATAATAGGGTAAATGTGAAAATTGAGCAGAATATATTATATGTATCTAAAAGTTTCATATATCTATGATCTACATCGAAGAAAATGGGGTAATTGATAAAGGTGTTGCATGTAGGGTTCAAGGTGGCTGGAACACATGGAGAAGTGTGTGTGCTATACTCTGCAATCATATAACAACAGTAAGATTAGCAATAGTGATGGCGACTAACTACGAACATGAACAAAAAATGGGGAATGAGAATGTTAAGATGGATGAGTGGATACATTAATCCAGAGACAATAATGAATGCATTCGCAAGTAAGTAGGGGTAGCCCCAATATACAAAAAAAATCCAAAAAACATACTTGAGATGGTTTGGACATGCATATCAGAGACCTTTAGGTGACCCATTTTGACTAGAAGGGGAAGTGGAAGACATAGATAGACTCGAAACTATACAAAAGATGTGTAATACTTAATGAGAACATGTGTCTTGTTAGCTCCATGGGTAGGTATGATCCATATAGCTGACTCCACAATTATGGTTTAGTTGTTGTAATAACTTATTGTTTCATTAGTTGAGTAATGATTTTTGGAAATTATTCTGAGCTTCTTGTTTTTTCTGATAGGTATATTTTGACTGGAAGCTATGATGGTTTTGGAAGGTAACTTCTACAATTGCCAAACTGTACATTATCCTACCTTTTCCTTTTGGTTTTCTCTAACTTCCCTGATGGAACATCGTTTTGGTTATTTGTTCTTAGATTATGGAGAGCTGCTGGAGTTTGTTCACATGTATTGGATGGGCACTCTGGCCCAGTAACTTCTGTTTGTAATTTGATGCCAAAAGGTAGAAGGGGGCCCTTCTTACTAAATATGGGATTATCTTAATGAGTATTATGTTGGATTTTTTAATACCTTTTCTGTCTGAACTTTTTTCTCTTTTAATATATGTTTGCACTACAGAGAATCCTGGATATTTATTATAGATATCTTTTGAGTGTAAAAGTTAAAACTATCTTTTAGGAGTAAAAGAAAGCTTTTCTAATGAAAAGTTGGCTTGTTAGAGGGAGGAATTGGAGTCAATGCTCATTGGTAAAGTTACTGGAACTGCAAGTGAGTGAACAAATAGAATGTCACTTTGGAATTTCAATATGGAAGTGTTATGGTGTCAAATAAGATTTTTGCTTAGCCACTGAAATGGCTTATGCTTTTATTACCGGGGCTTAATATCATCCTCAATCTATGATCTCCTCCCACTGCCTCTACAAAATTCATACATCAGTAGGACCTAGAATTTGAGAAGGATTGTTCTTACAGGATAAGTCAATTCTTAATGATGTATTAACAAATTTCAAGCGCTTTAGAAACCTTTTTATGACCATAATAGCTGGGGCCAATCCATTTAGTACTATCATTCCCATTATAATTATTGACGAGGCAGTTTTCTTCGCAGCTGATGGTGTCACTGATCAAATAGTTGCTACTGCTTCTAAAGATAGAACTTTGAGGTTGTGGAAGGTACATAGGTTCCTTGTTAAATTGGCTATCTCTTTCTTAAGTTTGTGTCAAAATGTTTGTTTGCTAATTATTCCTGTTGCTGAAAGTGTGGTGAAGAGGAGTCAATAGATCAACCAACGAGGATTCGATCGTATAAAATATTGCGGGGCCACACTGCTGCTGTTCAGAGTATTGCAGCACCACCTTCAAGTGATATGGTATATGATTTTTGCTTCATTATTTTTTTCTGACGAAAATATAATGTTTTAGATGAACTCCCTCATGGTCTTCTTATTTCTCATTAGGTGTGTTCTGGTTCTTGGGATTGTACTATCAACTTGTGGAACATAAGTGCTTCTGAGACTGATGGTGGTTCAGTGTCAGTGAAGAAAAGGAAAAAGGGCGGTGAACATGAGGAGCCTCAATCTGAGGTACACCATTATCAGCTAGATGATATCTCCTATCAGGGCTTAAACTATTAGAGGTGGCAAAATAAGTCCTAAGTTGCAGACTGAACCAATCTCTAACTCATTGACCAACTGTGACTGCTGAATCACCTAGAATGGAGTCGGTTTTATCAGGAATAATCATGACATGTGCAGTGACAGTGGTAGCTCATGTATATATATTATAATGGGGATTTACCTTAACTACAAAAAATTTAATATATATCTCAACTTGTTTTGTAGTGGTGTGTATAAGGTCAGTCCCTTAATCAGTTAATCCGTAAGTCGATTGATGCAGAAATATAAACATTTATATTTGAAGATAAGACAAATTTGATGGCCATTTTGGGTTGTCATGAACAGTATTTATTGGTCCTTAAGTACACATATTAGCGCATTCTTTCTAATAAAGATTTTTGAAATGTACGGTTGTGGTCTCTTTTCTGAAATAGAAAAGAAATTGACTGTTATATCATTCATGGGGAATAGTCATCGCATGTCTCATTCTATGTGACATAGCTTGTCATATTGCTGTACAGGGAGAGGCTTTAACAGCATTAGTGGGACACACACAGTGCGTATCTTCTGTTGTCTGGCCACAACATGAAACAATTTATTCAGCATCTTGGGATCATTCCATTAGAAGATGGGATGTGGAGACTGGCAAAGATTCTCTAAGCATGGTAAGTTTGATTTTACCATCTCTCCCACCCATTTCCTTTCACAGTTGGTTATAAAATAAAGTTGTTGGTCTTCATGGAGCATGCCCACTCATAGTTGATTTTTTCATGAAGTCTCTACTTCTTTCCATCCTATTGGCAACAGTACCTTTCTTGATATTTGGTATTCCTTAGACCATTCAAGATTTGCAATGATTCTTCATATGCTTTTAACTAAATGCCTTCTGTGGGAAATCCCTGTTTCTTATCCTATGCTTTATACTTCTTGTGCATCAATTTTAGCTATTGTTTGTCCTTAAAAACCAATGGCCATTTTATCTTGGTCTTTGACTTCAGCTGGAGAAATATGATTTGGGAGTCATTTCTGAAACCCCATGTTATGTGACAAAAATCTGAAGAAACTTATGGAAATAAACGTATATATTTTTTGTTTACATTCGTGGCATTTTGTTGGTAGTGGAAATGATGTGCTGCTAGTAAAGAATTGAGTTGACATCATTGATGCAATGGCTGTGTCCATTCAATAATATTTTTCCTTGAAATGAGATTCATTGTTGTCGTCAATTAATGGAAGTTGTCCACCCACCCCCCAAATCTCTCAGTCTTGTGGCAAGGTTATTAACTGCCTTGACATTGGAGGTGAAAGTTCTGCCCTTATTGCTGCTGGTGGTTCTGACCCTGTTCTTCGAATATGGGATCCTCGCAAGCCAGGAACTTTGTCTCCTATATTCCAGTTCTCATCGCATAGTTCTTGGATATCATCTTGCAAGTGGCACCGCAAATCATGGTTTCACTTGGTCTCTGCATCATATGATGGAAAAGTGATGTTATGGGACCTGAGAACTGCGGTATGTAGCAACTGCACATCCTTCTATACTGTGCATAGGTTTCAATCTTTGATTCTGAAATCTGAATCATCTGTCTTTTGCAGTGGCCATTGGCTGTAATAGATACACACAAGGACAAAGTACTTCTTCCAACCCTAGTTCAATGTCTTTTCTTTTGGATATCTATTATTTTTTTTTAAATAAAGTGTTATCAAACTTAGGTGTTGTGTGCTGACTGGTGGAAAGATGATGGTGTGGTTAGTGGTGGTGGTGACTCCAAGCTCTGCATTTCTTCTGGAATATCAGTACTGTGATCAGGTATTTCCTCTCTTGTTTCTGTTGGCCCTTTAATTCATAACTGAATTTCTTATGTTGGATGTAAGCATAATATATTCACTAGGGACGTGTATGATTATATATTCAGATTTGACCTCAATGTATCATGTTTCGCAATGAACCTTGTTCCTTCTTTTAAGGTGAACAAGAGTAAACTTCCATATCTTAGGTGCTTGCCTCAAACAACGTCAATCTCACTGCCTAACATAACAACATTGTCCATGTTGGAACATGTGTTGTGGCCACAGCATTTTAGATTTGTGTGTGTGTTTGTTGGGGGGGGGGGATACGTGTGTAAGGATGTGGGGGTGGGGTGGGGGAATTCAGTTTTTATAATTGTGTTGTGTTGCATAACCTCATGATGTATATTTGTGCTCTAGGGCCCTGCTGTATTTTGTTAGGAAATAGTAATGTTTCAAAGAAGCCTCGCATTTCTTACATACTTTGAAAGACAATCGTTATATTTTTCTGTTTTGGATAGTTAGGTAGGTCCATCTAAATGATCTACATTATTGAGTTAAACTAAACCAAGTTTAAATGTATTTCAGCCTTGCTAGGATAGTTACTACCTACTTCACCCAAATCTTAGAAAGAAATGTCGAGCTGCGCCAGTATGATGGCAATGGGATTTTACAGGTTCTTACTGGAAGATTGAGTGCAAAGTTTTGATGTCAGTTATTCTCATGCCGGAAGAATGATGTGCAACGTAAGGAATTAGCCTGAGTATTCTGAAGCTCAAGGTAAATTATGTGACTATTTAATTGAGATATTATTTCTCTGACAAGTATGCTGTAAAATATTGGCTAATATTATTCGTCGAGACAATGAGTTATAGAGCATTCACCCGCTTTCTATTCACCAAAATATTTCCTTGGCTTTTCGAAATGGCATTTTTAGTGAGGATTAAATTACATAAAACTACTTTTGAGAACAAAGACACCACACTATTAACATGCATCCTTTCTGTGACGGCTGGACTTTGATGTGCATTAGTTAAATATTGTGCATCATTGATATATCTACTTGACTATACATGCACCATTCATTTTCTTTTTATGGACTCAAGTATTTATATATATATATATATGTATGTATGTATGTATGTATGTATGTATGTATGTATGTACTATTTGCTGAAAGTGTCGAATAGTTGGGATATAATTAGTTTTTGTAAGACTCATACATACAAAGTACCTTAAAAGTTTTGTAAGCAAAAAAAAGTTTTGGAAGATGGTCACGAGCTCTTTTTTTTTTTCGGGAAATCAGAGGAACACTTTCTGTTTGTTTTTGGAAATCATAAAGACGCCATTACCCGTATACTTTGATATTTTCTTATATATATGAAAGGAGTAATAAATTAAGTTTTTATCTCAATAATTTCTTGTTGATTGGGCAGACCTCAAATTCTGTGCCACACCAATATCCCGAGACCTGAGTGAACGACAAAACGTCAATGTATTTTTCCAGAACATGTTTTATACACCTATATGAGTGTATGTGATTTTATGTAAATGTGGTGAAAAATGTATAAGGTACAGTTGGTGGAGCATGGACAAGGCCATCACTGACCATGGGTCTCATGTGGTGTGTTCCAAATCTGTCATAAACAAAATACTTTTTCCCCTGCTAAAGGAAAGAAAAAGAGTGGTGAATTTAAAGTAGCTATATTATAAAATTACCTTATCTGGGAATATTGATTCTTGATACATGTTTTCAGAAACAGAGCAAGCTTCGTCATGCTTATGAAGTGTAGAAAAACTTGGAAGATTTTTTAATGCTTTTAAAAAAAGAAAATGTATTGATCATATCTAGATAGTAGCCCATTCAGGATCAAGTAAACACTGACGGTATTGGTCGTTACATGGTGTATACAAACATTGGAAACTTATTGGACGAGTCGAACGTGCCAATGCCCTGTGGATTGGAACAAATATGCTACCAAATAGCAGTAGGACATGCTAAACTTGATGTATAATACATCGAATGTTTTTTTTGCTACTTATTCACATACAACTTTGGTGTATGGTACATTGGATATATAATTTAATAAAATATACAAATATAAAAAAACTCATAATTAATTTTGTTGATAATGCAAACACAATACAGTGTAATCGTTATTTATTGACATTCTCGCAACAAAAAATACAAAACCCACCTAAATATGTGGTATAAATATGTGGTTATACCACAAGTTAGCCAAAGTTATTTTTTCATTGACTTCAATGGATGATCTAGTACATGTTATACCACAAGCTAGCTATAGTTATTTTTTATGGTCTTGGTGCTTGACGTTTAGAAATGGTGTTGAGACTTGCTATAGCAATTTGATGTAAAAAATATGTGTGTACCTGGGAACTATATTAAGAAGTCTATAGTTCTTGAAGTATATTCTGACATGAAAACAAAGTCATAAGATGTGTATAATAAATCATTATATTCGTGATTTAATTTCGTGAAATCTCTGGTCCCATTCATGGTTTAGCTTAAATCTCTTCATGCTAATAGTTTGGGCACATCAAGATTTTCGAAAAACATCAAGCTTCCACATTTTTTCCAGTGAATATTTAAGCTTACATAAATTTAGACTTGAAATACTACACTGGTATGTACTTGAAAGAATTTATTATGTTTTTCAATTTCACACTGAAAACAGCTTAATTTAATACAGCCGCATAATTGCCCGGATATAGTTTACATCAAAATGCAACCAAACTCATGCTCCATTAGATCAACTCTAATAGGCTGGCGGCGGCGGCGGTGGTTTCGGTTTGACTAGGCGTCGTGATGGAAATGGCGGTGGGTGTGGCCCGAGTGGGGGCGGGTCAAGCAGCGTAAACCTTGGAGGCGCGGTCGGTGAGCCTTGATGTGTTGCTGTACTGGGGGTTGGTGGCGGCGAAAACCTTGGAGCTCTGCTTGTAGTTGGTGACGGCGGTGATGGCAGCTTATCTCTAAGCTTTCTTTCGTATCGAGACTTGTCCACATAATAAGGATTCTGCGTCGCCGCAGTGGCGTGAAGAAATCCTAGGAAGAACAGAACACAACACATAAATGGTGATTTCATGTTTTGGGGAGAGTGTTATTACAAGTTTCTCATCTGAGTTGGGATCCTATATATACACACACACACACACACACACACATATATATATATATATATATATATATTGTGATAAAAAAGAGGGTAGAAATAAGTCAAACTCGAGATCAGTTTGGAGTTGGTAACTGTTTCCCGGCAGAACTGCGTCGACACTAATTAAGTCTTCTCACTTTATTCATACACCAGTCATTTGTTCAAAATAGAAAAGGGTTCCAAATGCGCGTAAGCTGGTCAAAAGAAATTTCTTTTTCTATTTTTTTTTCTTTTACATATATAAAAATAAAATAATTCATATTTTCATCTAACAAATTTTTTTTTAATTTTTTATTATTATTATTACCACAGTTCAAATGGAAGAACATTTACCACCTAAAATAATAGTTCAAAAAAATATATAGTAATAGGAGTTTTACCTAAAACACCTTTTGTAGTGGACGCCTCCAATTCTTCTTTAATCTTTAAAATGTAGAATAACCTAACAAGTGCAAACTTTATATTATATTTTCACCAAGTTTTTCAATGTAGAAGCAAACTTCTAATAGCATAACTAGAGAATTTGATTTTTTTCGAGATAAACTATATTGATAATTTAGTATTTTATTATTACTATATATAATATTTATGTTCTATGTTATCAACTTTTGTTATATAAATTGAGAATTTGGACTATCGAAAGTATTTGTAAAACATCTTATTAACCTTCTTAATCTTGATAAGGTTTAGTGATGTGAAATAAAACTGGTTAATGTTTGATGTGGATGGCTAATTTGTAAACCATACTTTGGGAAAGGAATTATCAATCATGTAAAATAAGGTATTTAAAATTTATGAATTCAAAATATTTTTACTAAATCCTGACAAATGATTTCAAGTCAATGAATTTTAAATTGAAGTAATCTTATATCCATTCATTTCATATCAATTCATAAATCAAATCCCTCCATCCAAACATAACCTAAAATTTATTTTTCAAGGTTCGTAACATCTAAAATAGAGAAAATTTGAGTGCAATAACTAATTTTATGAGATCGTCTCACAAGTATTTTATATGAGACTCAAGTTTTAAATAAAAATAAAACAAAATTTTGAGAAAAAAAAAAAGCTGAAAATTGAAGAGAAAAAATAAAACAAAAAACCTAAAGCAAAATAAAGAATAAGTAAAATATGAAAGCAATTAAATTTAAATTATGTCTCACAAAAATACATTTCCAAACAATTTCATACAAATTTTTGTCCAAGGTTAAAATTGAATGTTTATAAATAAGTGAATGAGTGTATTATGTGGTCGTCAACCTTAACTGACAAATCAATACCAAATACTCTGACACATAATAATATGCATATTTACCGTGAGCACTATATAATATCTATTGATGTAGTCATAATATAACATATGAAATTAATTGGCACATAAACATCTGTTGTAGTCATAATATAACATATGAAATTAATTGGCACATAAACATCTGTTGGCCATATGAGTGCATAGTAACAAATTTAATTTTAGTTTTTTTTCTTTTTTATGAAATTTTAGTCTCCAGTGTTATTGCAAATTAAAATTCCAATCACAATATTATCATATTCAATTGCAATCATTTCTATATGAACGAGATGCCATTAAGTTTAAATTGGATCTTATGTTACGACTGGTGCAATATTTTTGTTGTAATAGTATCAATGTACGGCATATAACATTCCAACATATAATATCGGTTATATTGAGCAACATTGATAATGATGAAATCTCCAACACATAACTATATAAATAGTAAATACATATTATATTCGAACAAACTTAAAATCTTATATTCTAATAGTGCATCAATGAATATCTTCATCTTCCCAAAAGTTTAGAACAAATACACAGGTGGAGGTGGTGGAGAAGGCAGCGGCAATTGTGGTGTACGACGCACATTGGCCTGTGGCGGTGGCAGCGTCGATGCTGACAGAGTTCTAAGCATTCTTCGATTGTGGTTTTGCGTGGAAAGAGCGAGACCATGCAATAGCAAGAACCCAAGGATGAAGATGCACAATTTTGCTTTCATGTTTTTGGAGATGATGCAATTTTCTGGTGTGGAGCAATGAAGTTTTATAAGTGTTTGGTGTGGACATAAAATGTGTAAGATTTGGACTTAATCTTGGACAAATTTTGGAATGTTGTTCGCACATTCCAGCCCCTAAATTCAATGAAATTTAGTTGCCCAATTTGACTATACACACCATTACATAATTTAAATTTTGAATTTGCTACCGAACTCATAACGATTTATAATTATAAGATTGTACCGATCCGTGCTTGAAAAGACTCGAGTCTTTTCATATGAAGTTTGATACTTTACTTAGTCATTCAACTTAACGATATTGATAGAAACGTAAAAATATATGCAATCTATATAAAATTGTACGATGGTAAATAAAGATAATACATTAGTTTGATTATATTTGGATTGAAGAATTTGAAAATAGATTATATATTTATAAATAGTTGTTTGGATTAAACGAATTTAATATATTCAAATTAATGATAAATAATGAGTTATTAATCAACTGTTTGGTTTAGCTGGATAAGGTTAAGTAAAATATGGATTGGACCAAATTCTATAGAGATATTTCACCAACGTGCCTTATCTCTGATCTTCCATGTTACTATCGGAAATATATATCACTAAATATTTATTGTTAATATTTTTATAATGATTTTAATAATATATATCTATATTGAGGGAGAGAAATGTGGCTATTGGCTATAGGAGAAGAGACGTACCTATTTGTGGAAAGTACAACACATAAGTTTAAAAAAATAAATAATTAAGTACGAACTTTATTCTTTTTTCAATTCTTATATTATATCTTAATTATGACAATATTAGAAGGCCGTCAAAGTAGTTTTGATGAAATTGACGTGGAAATTTTGTAGCATTTGATGTGAACTAAGGTTTAATATAGAAATTAAAACTAGTCATACATTAAAATGACTTGACAGTAGAATTCTTTTATTTTTTGTTACTATCGAAATTTATTTTCCACGTAGGAGAGATATACAAATTTGTGATTCTTGTATCGAAGTGTGTCGAAAGATGGTATAAATATTTGCCAACTTACTGAGTTTTATCTAAATTTTTTATCATCGTGAAAAGTACAAAAATAATTAAATTTATGATTGAAATTGCAAACTTTTAAGTATTACATAAAAATTGCAAATTAACTCTATTGTTGCTATTTTTTTCTTTAACAATAATAACCTTTAAATAGGTTCAACTACTTTTTGTGTGTGCGTGGGTGTGTGTTAAGTCAATTCAGTTGATCTTTTTTATACACAAATTTGAGATTCTCCTACAACTCACTTTAGGGTTTTGTTTAAAAGAAATAAATAATGTTGACTATTGTTGCCAAGTGACATCATTTGATGTTATTTTATAAACAGTGAGTCTCTTATATATGGAATACACTGTGTATTCGATGCACAATATTACTTGTTTAGTTAAAATATATTATTTGTTTAGTTAAAAAATATTGTTCCTCTTTTCAGGTAACAAATCAGTAAGGTAACAAATCAGTAGTTTTAAAAAAATATTATTTTACATCATATTGAACGGTGAACCTAACGTATATAAGTTTTTATGATTTATAATTTGTTTTTGCCTTATCAAATAATTTTTTTTAAAAAAAATAAAATATATAAATTACTTTATTTTTAGGACGGATGAAGTAATTAAGTTTAGGCCCCTCCTTAACATGTCTATATCCAATAGTAGTTTTGCAAGAAATAGACTTCTGCTTTCATAATTTTCTCCTATTAAGACTCTGTGACATGTGGCTTAAAATTCAGTAGAATTTTCAAAACCATCAGATTTGGACATAAGTCTTGATGGGCTGTCTCAAACTTAGGCCGAAAATTTAATATAAAAGTATAGTTCTGAATTTTAGATAGTCCACATTGACCTAAAACTATTCGCATTTCGTAGCTTCACTCTAACTTATTTAATTATATTTATTTTAAATATTTTTGTCATATACAAATACAAATATTTTTTTAGAAAAACAAAGTATATAATATGACTCATTTTATGATCAATCTGTATTGAAATTCATACCACATCATTTAAATATTAGATGTTTATACAAATATTAATTATTTCACAAATTTTATATAATTCAACCAAAAGCATTTGAATTGAAAATCACCGTCGGCAGGCAGCAGGGTCACACGGAAGTGACGGCACGCAGGCAGTGGAATCGCACGAAAGCGACAGCGGAGCGACACCAGGTTGCGGGTCGCAATGGTGACACACCAGTGGAGTCGCACGAAAGCGACGGTGGAGCGACACCAAATCGCAGGTAGCGACGGCAACAGCAACAGCGGGAGACGGCGGCGCAACCGTGGCTCTGATACCACTTTTGGGTACCAGCGTCGCCGTCAGAGGGCTCAGAGGGTGCCTAGGCTCGCCCCGATTCGAACACACAAGACAATTGGATGTACATGACCAATCACACAAGACAATCGTCCACACAGAGTACCAAATTCCCTTCCCGATAACACTTCTCTCCCTAATCCTTACCCACTAAAGAACTCACAACCTATACACCGTAAATCTCACGAAAGAGATCGACCCTCAGTGGAAAGAGGAGCAGCGTGAAAACTGTTATCGCTATATCCTATAACCGAACGAGCGAAGCCGTTCTTATAGGCACGCAATAACCGAAAAACCACCGAAGGGTCACGCGATTTCATCACTGCATTAAAGAAAGAAGACTGCCTAGAGAAGGAGAGAGTCTCACTGGACACGAAGAGGCGAGAGGAGGAAGATGGAAAAAGGGGGGAGAGCGGCGCTCCACAACAAGGGGGGCACAACTGTGTGACAAGGAGCTGGGGAAAGGGTTAAGTAGGGAGGAAATGGGCTGGGCCAGCAAACAAAAGACCAAGTCCAATTGCCAATAAGTTTTGGGCAAATATCCAAAATTAACACTGGTGTATAATGAATCGAATGTTTTTTTTGCTACTTATTCACATACAACTTTGGTGTATGGTGCATTTGATATATAATTTAATAAAATATACAAATATCAAAAAAACCATATTTAATTTTGTTGATCATGTAAACACAAATACAGTGTAGTCATTATTTATTAACATCCTCGCAACAAAAAATACAAAACCCACCTAAATATGTGGTTATACCTCAAGTTAGCCAAAGCTATTTTTTCATTGACTTCAATGGATGATCTAGTACCTGTTATACCACAAGCTAGCTATAGTTATTTTTTTATGGTCACCAATGGTGCTCGACGTTTAGAAATGGTGTTGAGACTTGCTATAGCAATTTGATGTAAAAAATATATTTGTACCTGGGAACTATGTGAAGAAGTCTATATAGTTCTTGAAGTATATTCTGACTAGAAAACAAAGTCATAAGATGTGTATAATAAATCATTATATTCGTGATTTAATTTCGTGAAATCTCTGGTCCCATTGATGGTTTAGCTTAAATCTCTTCATGCTAATAGTTTGGGCACATGATAACTCTATATAATAGAGTTATTTTTGTACTCTTTAATTTAAATTTATGTATAAAATAGTGGTGAATTTGGTGAATTTTAGTATAATGTGACATAATTAGATCTTTATTTTATTTTGTAGTTCATGTAAATTAAATGTGTAATTTTTTTTTAATTTTGTATATAAAAAAAGAGGATTGAAGCTGAAATTGAGGAATCAAAGCTAAAGGTGCAGAAAGTCTGGAAAGTCCCCAGTCTGGAAGCCAATTTTTCTAATCAGAAAATGCGAGTTCAAATTGCTGACTGGATAATTTAAATTTGCCAAGCTGGCAAAGAAAAGATGAATCAGCTGGGAAGTCAACATGGGTTAATTAAATGGGTTGCCAAAAAGAAGAAAAGAGGTGTGGGCCTTGAAAAGAGGGGAACAACAGAAAATAGGGCAGCAAGCAAGAGGAAAAAAGCAGCAAGCAGTCCCAGGATAGAGAACAACACAGGGGCTGGACCAGGAACGAAATTCCACCATTCTCACCAGTTTTTCACGGAGATTTCAAGAGGAGAAAGAAGGAATCAATTAGAAGAAAAAGAGGAGGAAAGGAGCTCGAAAATCAACCATCCTAACAGCTGAACCCTCTCTTCTTTATTCTCTATTATTCCCCTGTTTTTCTTCGAAATTACATTTCAGATTTTATGGATGATAAATTCGTTTTGTGGACTGTATTTTCTGAGATAGTCATGAGCTAAACATCTTAAAGACTTGAATTGCTAATAGATTTTGAATCGTTTTATTGAGACTTTATCGCATTGTTAGGTGATTTGTGCTATAGTTCATTCAAGTAGGAATATGATTAAAGTTTGTTGTTGTTTGGCCAACAATGATGAATTTACAAGCTAGATTTAACACCGGAAGGATTAGGTCTAGTGGAAATTGCTTGAGTAATGCAAGTGGATGACCGATTATAGGTTATTGTTGTGAATAGTATAGGGATATATTATTCGCCTTGCATAACTATACGAATTGATTTTTGCATCGATGTTCCAATTTCAATTAGACATAGGAATATGTTCAATTAGAAAGAGGAATGTATAACATAGCATTTGGAAAAATTATATGTATCAAGAAAGATTTTATGTTAACTTTAGATCATTTCACTCCAGAAAAATGCCGTTTAACATTGATCAATAAAATTCGATTCAAAGAAAATTAGTAATTCAAGTCTATAACATCCATATTGTGAAATTCCTCGCTGACATTGAGTGTGAATTGAACATCAATTTGTTGAAAATATTTTCTTTAATTCTTGTTTAATTTATAAAAGTAGAACCAAACAATCAACTCCACTTATTACTCATTTCTTTAGTTAAAAATTGCTAGTAATTGATGTTTGCAAATTATTTTAATTTCAATCCCTGTGTAGACGATAAAAGTCATCATTATACTACTTGTTGACTACGTGCACTTGCGTACCAACCAACAACACATTTTCGAAAAACATCAAGCTTCCACATTTTTCCAGTGAATATTTAAGCTTACATCAATTTAGACTTGAAATACTACACTGATCGGTACTTGAAAGAATTTATTATGTTTTTCAACTTCACACTGAAAACAGCTTAATTTAATACAGCCGCATAATTGCCCGGATATAGTTTACATCAAAATGCAACCAAACTTATGCTCCATTAGATCAACCCTAATAGGCTGGCGGCGGTTTCGGTTTGACTAGGCGTCGTAATGGAAATGACGGTGGGTGTGGCCCGAGTGGGGGCGGGTCAAGCAGCGTAAACCTTTGAGTTGCGGTCGGTGAGCCTTGATGTGTTGCTGTACTGGGGGTTGGTGACGGCGAAAACCCTGGAGCTGTGCTTGTAGTTGGTGGCGGCGGTGATGGCAGCTTATGTTTAAGCTTTCTTTCGTATCGAGACTTGTCCACATAATAAGGATTCTGCGTCGCCGCAGTGGCGTGAAGAAATCCTAGGAAGAACAGAACACAACACATAAATGGTGATTTCATGTTTTGGGGAGAGTGTTATTACAAGTTTCTCATCTGAGTTGGGATCCTACACACACACACACACACACACACA
Source organism: Caryopteris x clandonensis (assembly GCA_028749325.2). NCBI lineage: Eukaryota > Viridiplantae > Streptophyta > Magnoliopsida > Lamiales > Lamiaceae > Caryopteris > Caryopteris x clandonensis. The sequence continues at coordinate 1,473,730 of JAPYKT020000027.1, read as the reverse complement.
CACACATATATAGAAATTTCTTTTTCTATTTTTTTTTCTTTTACATATATAAAAATAAAATAATTCATATTTTCATCTAACAAATTTTTTTTTAATTTTTTATTATTATTATTACCACAGTTCAAATGGAAGAACATTTACCACCTAAAATAATAGTTCAAAAAAATATATAGTAATAAGAGTTTTACCTAAAACACCTTTTGTAGTGGACGCCTCCAATTCTTCTTTAATCTTTAATCAAAATGTAGAATAACCTAACAAGTCACAAACTTTATAGTATATTTTCACCAAGTTTTTCAATGTAGAAGCAAACTTCTAATAGCATAACTAGAGAATTTGATTTTTTTCGACATAAACTTCCAACATATGTATCTCTCTCTTTCTTTTTCCTTTTTTATTTTTCTTGTTGTTGGAAAATAATGTCTCATAAACTACCAAGAAAGTTTATAAACTGTTTGATCTTATTTTTAGATAATAATTTTCGAAGTTTTTCGATAATAATATGTTAGTAAAAAATTAAAATGGTCAATCTCCAGATAATTTTGTCAAATAATTTATATTTTAAAAAGAAATATAAATCTCCTAAAAAATAGTTTATAAGCTTCTAACATTTCATCTGATAAGCATAATATATATTTTCTATTATAATTTTACCTAAAACTTTTTTTTTTTCAGAGAATGTTACCAAATTGTTCTGAAAACCTTACAAGTTTTACCATTTATGTTCAAATAATATTCAATCATGATGACTAATTTCAATTTAAGTTCTTAAACGTCTTATTAACCTTCTTAATCTTCATAAGGTTTAGTGATGTGAAATAAATCTGCTTAATGTTTGATGGGATGGCTAATTTGTAAACCATATTTTGGGAAAGGAATTATCAATCATGTAAAATAAGGTATTTAAAATTTATGAATTCAAAATATTTTTACTAAATCCTGACAAATGATTTCCAGTCAATGAATTTTAAATTGAAATAATCTTATATCCATTCATTTCATATCAATTCGTAAATCAAATCCCTCCATCCAAACATAACCTAAAATTTATTTTTTAAGATTCGTAACATCTAAAATAGAGAAAATTTGACTGCAATAACTAATTTTACGAGATCGTCTCACAAGTATTTTATATGAGACTAAAGTTCTAAATAAAAATAAAACAAAATTTTGAGAGAAAAGAAAAAAAGAGCTGAAAATTGAAGAGAAAAAATAAAACAAAAAAACTAAAGCAAAATAAAGATAAGTAAAATATGAAAACAATTAAATTTAAATTATGTCTCGCAAAAATACATTTCCAAAAAGTTTCATACAAATTCTTGACTAAGGTTAAAATTGGATGTTTATAAATATGTGAATGAATGTATAATGTGGTCGTCAATCTTAACTCACAAATCAATACCAAATACTCTGACGAGTAATAAATAATATGCATACTTACCGTAAGCACTTTATAAATACTTATTGATGTGGTTATAATATAACATATAAAATTAATTGGTACATAAACATGTGTTCGCATATGAGTGCATAGTAACAAATTTAATTTTAGTTTTTTTTTTTATTTGTGAAATTTTAGTCTTCGGTCTTATTGCAAATTAAAATTCCAATCACAATATTATCATATTCAATTCCAGTCGTTTCTATATGAACGAGATGCCATTAAGTTTAAGTCAGATCTTATGTTATGACTGATGCAACATTTTTGTTGTAATAGTATCAATGTACGACATATAACATTCCAACATATAATATCGAATATATTGCTCAACATTGATACTGATGAAATCTCCAACACATAACTATATAAATAGTAAATACATATTATATTCGAACAAACTTAAAATCTTATATTCTAAAAGTGCAGCAATGAATATCTTCATCTTCCCAAAAGTTTAGAACAAATGCACCGGTGGAGGTGGTGGAGAAGGCAGCGGCAATTGTGGTGTACGATGGACATTGGCCTGTGGCGGTGGCAGCGTCGACGCTGACGGAGTTCTAAGCATTCTTCGATTGTGGTTTTGCGTGGAAAGAGCGAGACCATGCAATAGCAAGAACCCAAGGATGAAGATGCACTATTTTGCTTTCATGTTTTTGGAGATGATGCAATTTTCTGGTGTGGAGCATTGAAGTTTTATAATTGTTTGGTGTGGACATAATTGTGTATGGTTTGGACTTAGTCTCCGACAAATTTTGGAATGTTGTTCACAAATTCCAGCCAATAAATTCAATGAAATTTAGGTGCCCAATTTTAGGTGCCCAATTTGACTACACACCATTACATAATTTAAAATTTGAATTTGCTACCAAACTCATAATGATTTATAATTATAAGATTGTACCTATTCGTGCAGTTTGAAACTTTATTTTAGTCATTCAGTTTTACTATGTTGGTAGAAACGTCAAAATATACGCAATATATATAAAATTGTACGATGGTAAATAAAGATAATACACTAGTTTGATTGCGTTTGAATTGAAAATTTTGAAAATAGGTTATATATTTATAAATAGTTGTTTGGATTAATACGAATTTAAAAGTTACTTTAACTTAAGTGAGTTTAAAATTCATTAAAATTCAAACCCTAATTCTTCCAAGAAAATACAATTTTAATTAATTGACGATAAATTCTGGAGACTTGTCGGTTAAAGCTACCATTGATATAAAATTGGACCGCAGACCAAGATATATATAATGTTTGAATAAAAAATATGTATATTGTATTTTAAATTAAAAAAATATATTTCTGATAATTAATTTAAAGTATTCACATTATTTTTTAAAATATTTTTATTTTAAAAATATAAATTATTATTTTTAACTACTATACTATTATATTAATGTAAATATAGATATTATAGTTACTTTTTACTCTGTGTTTTTTTATCAAACTAATGATAAATAATTAGTTATTAATCAACTGTTTGGTTTTGTTGGATAAGGTTAAGTAAAAAATGGATTGGACCAAATTCTATAGAGATATTTCACCAACGTACCTTATCTCTGATCTTCCATGTTATTATCGGAAATATATATCACTAAATATTTATTGTTAATATTTTTATAATGATTTTAATAATATATATCTATATTGAGGGAGAGAAATGTGCCTATTGGCTGTAGGAGAAGAGACGTACTTATTTGTGGAAAGTACAACACATAAGTTTAAAAAAATAAATAATTAAGTACGAACTTTATTCTTTTTGTAATTCTCATATTATATCTTAATTTTGACAATATTAAAAGGCCGTCAAAGTAGTTTTGATAAAATTGATGTGGAAATTTTGTAGCATTTGATGTGAACTAAGGTTTAATATAGAAATTAAAACTAGTCATACATTAAAATGACTTGACAGTAGAATTCTTTTATTTTTTGTTACTATCGAAATTTATTTTCAATAATTGAAAGAGAATGTAGGAGAGATATATAAATTTGTGATTCTTGTATCAAAGTGTATCGAAAGATGGTATAAATATTCGCCAACTTACATGAGTTTTATCTAAAAATAATTATCATCGTGAAGAGTACAAAAATAATTAAATTAATGATTGAAATTGCAAACTTTTAAGTATTATATAAAAATTGCAAATTAACTCTATTTTTGTTATTTTTTTGCTATTTTTTTCTTTAACAATAATAACCTTTAAATAGGTTCAACTACTTTTTTTTGTGTGTGTGTGTGGGTGTGTGTGTTAAGTCAGTTCACTTGATCTTTTTGATACACAAATTCTAGATTTCCCTAAAACTCACTTTAGGGTTTTGTTTAAAAGAAATAAATAATGTTATCGTTGCCCAGTGACATCATTCGATGTTATTTTATAAACAGTGAGTCTCTTATATATGGAATACATTGTGTATTCAATCCACAATATTACTTGTTTAGTTAAAATGTATTATTTGTTTACTTGAAAAATATTGCTCCTCTTTTCAGATAACAAATCAGTAGTTTTAAAAAAATATTACTTTACATCATATTCAATGGTGCACCTAACGTATATAAGTTTTTATGATTTATAATTTATTTTTGCCTTATGAAATAATTTTTTAAAAATAAAATAAAATATATAACTTACTTTATTTTAGGAGGGATGAAGTAATTAAGTTTAGGCCCTCCTTAATATGTCTATATCCAATAGTAGTTTTGCAAGAAACAGACTTCTGCTTTCATAATTTTCTCCCATTAAGACTCTGTGACATGTGGCTTAAAATTCAGTAGAATTTTCAAAACCATCAGATTTGGACATAAGTCTTGATGGGCTGTCTCAATCTTTGGCCAAAAATTATTCAGACAAATTTAATATAAATTATAAAGTATATGAATTTTAGATTGTCCACATTAACCTAAAACTATTCGCATTTCGTCGCTTCACTCTAACTTATTTAATTATATTTATTTTAAACATTTTTGTCACATACAAATACAAATATATTTTTAGGAAAAGAAAGTATATAATATGACTCATTATATGATCAATCTGTCGTGAAATTCATGCCACGTCATTTAAATATTAGATGTCTATACAAATATTAATTATCTCACAAATTTTATATAATACGACCAAAAGCATTTGAATTGCAAATGAATTCGAAAATGGATTTGAAATCTATAATTAAAAAAATTGTTGATACTCGAGCAGATCACACAATTTTCTAAATGGATTTGAAATTTATTCCTTTCATGTACTATGCTTATATGTATTTGAAATTCATTGTATATAGAATTAATTGAGAACCGGAGCGGGTCGCAAAAAAATAATTTGTAAATATGTTTTTGTCAATAAATAAATTGTTAAAGAAATAACACATTGTAGATATAATTAATAACTAATATTAAAAAAAAAACTCAAAAAAATAAAATGTATATAATTATTATTTTAAAATATTTATATTTAACTTATTTCGTACACATGTCAATTTTTTATAAAACATAATTGATTGATGAGAAATAAAATTTGTTAAATTTTAAAGTTGTCACGAATAAATGTATAAATGATCCGGATTTTTTCAACAACCACATTTTGTTTTTATATTCACTTTTGAATTCTTTATTCCAATCCATTTGTCAAAGAATTTTCCAGAAATTTTGTCAGAATTTCTATAAATTTCATAAATTAAAAAAAAAAAATCATCAAAAGTTTATCTCAACAAAACAGACGGTTTTCATTTTTGTATTAACTAAATACCATAACAATTATTGATATAATATTTATTTAGTTATAGAATAAAATATCATGATTAATATCATTTGTCTTAATTCATTAATCTCAAAGGTTAATAGAAATATAGAGCTTCAATTTTATTTCACATGACATTTTCGGTTACTCAAATAATAATAATAATAATAATAATAATAATAATAATAATAATAATAATATACGTAAATTCATCTCGATTCTCTCTTTGAATTAATTTTTCAATTCAAATGTAAACATATTATCCAATTATTTGTCTGTCCATTGGGCGGTCTACTTCATGTAAGATTAGTTAGTATATCTGAATCTCACATTTCTCGTATTTGATTCCTACAAATCCAACACTCCTATATTAAATTTCATATTTGAGTGAATGTGTGCAATAATTAAGAAACATAATGTAAATGTAAAACAAGACAACAGTTACGAGTGACTATCAAAATTGTATGTACTCAATTCCTCTCAAAACTCAAGCAAGATTTTACCACGGTATACATAACCCCGATTATCTTTTTTAGTTTATTCATATTAGAGCAAATGATTCATTATTGCATTATCCTACTAAAATAATAATAAAGTGAGATTGTATAAAATTTCTCGAAATAATAAAATTATGGGGTCATGCGTTAAATATTTCATTGGCTTTTGCAAGTACAAGGAAACATTTGAATCTATGGCCTTTGCTTCTCCTCTTAGCAACATAGTTGAATTTAAAGGCTTTTGTAAGAGACTACACACACACACACACACACACACACACACATATATATATATATATTTTTTTTTTTTTTGAAAGAGACATATACACTACTTTTGTTACTGTATTTTTATGTGAAAGGGATACATTAATTGATGAAGTGTCTAATTGATTCATTTACATCTAATTAGAAAAATGAAAAAATATAGAAAATAGAGAAAATAAAATTGCAGACGATGTTCCAAATCACTTGTTCGTAGACTTATTTTTTGTAATATATTTATATACAACATCACAATTATAAATTGTTCACGACAAATGCTTATATTTAATTATATATAGATATATATTGTTTCTTTTTATGATGAGAAGGATTTGATAACCGAAGCAACAATGTGGACTTTTTCTACCATTATGTAAGAAAACAGCAAGAAATCACTTCATAAAGCAATAAATTCCACTCTTAGCAAATTTCTAAAATTAATTGCGCTATCGTTGGTTATATTTTGGATTTTCTAAGAAAATAATTTGAGAGAATTGTTGATATAAAGTTCGTATTATAATTAAGAGTACGATGTATTAGTGAACAAATCTTTTAACCGTAACAAGAAAAAGATTAGATTGCTTTTATTGATGTTATGTTATTAATTTAATTTCTTTTTCATAACCCCATAATTACATCCAATATATAATGAATATTATACCTAATATATTATTTTGAGAAAATTGTAAATTCCAACAAAATAATATATTAGGTATAATATTCATTATATATTGGATGTAATTATGGGGTTATGAAAAAGAAATTAAATTAATAACATAACATAAATCAACAAAAATTCACATATCCCCAACTTGACAACATGTGGTGAACAGTAGTTTTTCGACTATATTTTTAAATTCCAACAAAATTAAAACTAAAATCATGCAATTAAAATGATAAAAAAAAGAGTATAATTATAAAAATAAAAAAATACATAACTAATTTTCAATCTGCCTAAAAGTTATCGAACTAATTTTATAATTTTCACATTTTTTTTATTATTATAACATGGAATTGTGGTGACTTTACAAAAAAAACCTTGATGTCTTCCATGGTATTCATCATTGAGTAATTTAACTTATTTTTACAACTTTAACCAATTAAATATAAGTTAATTTAGAGTAAATATACAAAATTAATTAAAGTAAATAAGATTAACAATTCTTCATTATGCTTACAATCTACATAATAATTAAAGTAATTACAGAGGTGAAGTCAAACCACCACTTTACTTCCTACACACACACACGCACGTATTTGCCCTGGAAATACGTTTCATTGAATACTTTACTTACAGTCTAATTAGCATCTTAGGTTGGCTTCACATTGGTCAAATGAATTTAAATTAAATTTAAACTTTTGCTTTTTTTAATTATCAGTTAAATATAATTTAAAATATATTATAATCAAGCTAAATATAGATAGACGGTAAATAAGTTTGATCTTATTTTTATATATGTACTATTTCTTTATTTATTAAGTTTGAATCGAGTTTCATATTTCATCAAACATAAAAATATCGAAACTTATTTAGAAAGCCTGTTTGTATGTTTATTATTGCTCCGGCATAAGCTTTTAGCATGTGATTTATGATCAAATATCAAATTATTTTAAATTGATAATACATGGAATGTAATATAATTTATTATAAAAATATATATAATATATTATATTATATTAATTATTTATATATATATATATAACTATATTTCAATTTTAAAATATAGTTTGTATGTTTAATTGAGTATTTTAAAATTAGCTTTGTTTAATAATAAATTCTACGATATTTTGAAATAATTTTTATTACTTCTGAACTAAATATAAATATTTTAACTTACTAAAACTATTGAGTTTAAACAAAAAATTATAATATTATATAAATTAATAATATAACTATTTAATTATTATTAAAAATTATGTATATTTTTGTAGATTAAATTCATATAACTAATATATTGTTTATTCAAATCCAACACATATATCAAATTTAAAAAAATTATAATTCAATTTATACAAAATTATATTTCATCCATAAAAACTATATTCATGCTTTAAATGTAATTATTTATTTTAATATATATGATATTAATATCAAATTAATGATCTCAAAAAGAATATTAATTTGATATATCATATGTTAAAAAAAAGTGTAAAACAAAAATGTTATTTAAATTTTAAAATTTTAATAAAAAATAAAAATAGGAGTGAAAAAAAATGTGACAGATTTATTAATTAATGATAAGATATATGTCAAAAAACAAAATCTCAATATTCTTCTTTGTATAAATTTTAACCTAATGTTAATATCAAAATTCTAGCCGCTCACATATATGTATTATGTCGTATTATAGATAATTGTTATTTTTCTTTGTCAGGAATTGGGTGAAACAGTAAATATTACAATAATAAAATTCACATAATTAGCACGCAATGCACTATAATTTCACTACATGCATTTTCTCATTAGAAGTTATATATATGTGTATATATATATATATATATATTTTTTTTTTTTTCTCTTGGAACAAAGTTAATTCTATACTTTGTTAGGAATATCTAGCTGTAAAATAATATTTTCTTCGTTCTAAAAAATTATTTAATTTTTTTTTTAATTTTGGCTGATTCTATAAAAGGTACAACCTCTTAAAATTATAAATTTACGCTTAAATAATTTTTTATTCATTGATTTAACTTATTTAATTATATATAATTTATTAATGAAATAAATAATTTTATTTTTTTACTTTAACTATTAAAACGAGGCATTGATTTTAAAAATATAATACCTTTTTTTGGACAAAATATATTTTCAAAATATGATTTCTTTTTTTAGGACAAGTGGAGTAAATAATATTGATTGAATGAAATACTAAAAATCTTATTTGATTTTACGAGGCTGATTTGCTGCTTCTTATTTTTCAAAGAATTTGAGTCTGGTTTTTCAAAATTATGACTGTATAATCAAAACAAATAATTGAAGCTACTTGTCACGGACTTGTTCCCAATTTCGTGACATACTGCTCTAAATTTCAGAGCATAAATACTAAATCTTTTACCCTATATAATTAATTCAACAATAAATTACTATTTTTCTAAACCACAAAATTACTAATTTTTAGAAGATTACAGGTGAGTAAAAAAAAAAAAACTCTACAATCATAATTATTAAAATTAAACATAAATAATTAAATGTAAATTAAAGACTAAAAAAGAGTAAGTTTTTTGTGTTACAGTCTAGGTCGTGTTCGTCGGATTTGCGTCACACATGTAAAATATAATATTTTTTCGATAAAAATTCTTAAAATTATATTACATTCTATGATAAGTGTTTTTTTTTATTTGACTCATAAAAAAATTAATTAAAATCATAATATATTTTTGATAAAAAATAATATTTTTTGAATAATAAAAAATAATTATTTCTCACTTAAACTTGTTTTTCAAATTCCAAAAAATAACAAATTTAAGATATGTGCAAATAACAAACATTGAATTTGCACATTTTTTATATGGGTCCAAACTAAATTACATTTTTATTATTTTTAAATAGAATTCGAGTTATATATATATATGGTGTATATAAGTTTTGCAATTATAAAATCGTACTTGGAGTAAGGCATGATTGCTTGTTTGTTATTTATTTGTTGATTTGGGTGCAAAAAGATTCACTTTTTAAATATTTTATTAAAAAAAAAATATTATATTTTTAACACGACCAATCTCTCTCCGCGTTCTCTCTGCAAACACATTCTCGTCGGCAGCAAACTCCTAGTCTAGTAAAACTCCCCCACCCCCCCCCCCCCCCCCCCCAACACACACACACACACACACACACGCACTCTCCTCATATATCACGACTATTTTCTTGTCCATCACTGACTCTGTGTATACTGTATATCTGCAATTCCACATCTCTTTCATTTGCTTCTCAAAGAAATTCTGAGAATTTGATCTTTTATTACGAGAATTCTCTAATATAGATCCGTTAAATTTCGCAAATGCAACTCAGATCCCTTCGCTTCACATCAACCCTCTTTCGGACCTAATTGATCCCATCAAAAGTTCGCCATAACCCAAGCCCGACACTTTATTTATAGATTATAGAGTTTATTTCACAAATTTCCCATTCAATTTTGTGTTTCACTTGTTTACTATTGTGAATTTCTTTGATTCAAAGATGTCGGCGATGAAATCATCGGGCCGGTTCTTCACGATCGGGCTGGTGACAGCGTGGTATTCATCCAACATTGGGGTTTTGCTATTGAACAAGTATTTGTTGAGCAATTACGGGTTCAAGTACCCGATTTTCTTGACGATGTGTCACATGACGGCGTGCTCGTTGCTTAGCTACATCGCCATTGCGTGGATGAAGATGGTGCCGATGCAGACTATAAGATCTAGGGTTCAGTTCATGAAGATCTCGGCGCTCAGCTTGATTTTCTGTGCGTCAGTTGTTAGCGGCAATATTTCGCTCAAGTATCTGCCTGTTAGCTTCAACCAGGCTATTGGCGCCACCACCCCTTTCTTCACGGCCGTATTCGCGTGCCTAATGACCTTGAAAAGAGAGGCGTGGTTGACTTACGTGACTTTGATTCCCGTGGTTACCGGCGTCGTCATTGCCAGTGGGGTATGATTAGTTCTCCTGTTTATTAGTCTTTCAGTTTCATTATTGTCTGTGCTTTCTTATTGGGTATTTTATCTGGTTTCTGCACTTGCTGTTAAAGTTATTCTTTTGATCAACTACGATGCTTTTTTTTTTTTTATATGGATTGTTTTGATTGACCTAGACCCTATCTCTTTCTTTCTTGAGTATTGGTAGGATTGGCGTAGGTGTTGAAGAATTGTGGGGATAGTACATTGTGGGTTTGGTATGATGCAATGGAATGGGTTTGTGGGGGATATCTATAAGAAGATGAGCATTTTTAATCACAATTGGAACAACGAGGAATGGGTTCTTTAATTTTTTTTTTTTTTTAATGTTAGTTTTATTATGCTGTAATGTGCTCTTGTATAGAGCAGACAATGAGCTTTTGTCGAGGTCTTCTGGCTCGGATCCCTTGGACAATTTTGGTTCAGGAAATTGAGTGTTGTACCTGATCACATCCTTTTGTTTATATCAGGGTGAACCTAGTTTCCACTTGTTCGGTTTTCTCATGTGTGTTGGTGCAACAGCTGCAAGGGCACTCAAATCAGTTGTTCAGGGGATTTTGCTTTCTTCTGAAGGGTAACTTTACTATGTTTTTATGTGTCTTTTATTCTATTGAATACAAAGTAGTTTATATATTATCTTGTGGAAAAACTAAATATGGATTCTAAAAACTTTTTGTTTTGCTATTGAAGGGAAAAATTGAATTCGATGAATCTGCTGCTATACATGGCTCCTATAGCTGTCGTATTGCTACTTCCTGCAACACTTGCTATGGAGAAAAATGTTGTTGGTATAACAATAGCTTTAGCAAGAGAAGATGTCAAAATTGTTTGGTTGCTGCTATTCAATTCTGCACTCGCATATTTTGTAAATTTGACGAATTTTTTGGTCACAAAGCACACCAGTGCTCTAACTCTCCAGGTATTTCTTGTTTCCTGTTCGATTCTTATACATATTTTTTCTTTCTGATTTCTATTTTTGCAACACCAGCATTCTTTGTTAGCAGTGATTCTTTATTTTTAGCAAATGGTAGAAAATTAGCAAACTTCTTTCTTTTTTCCTATTTAAGGGGCAAAAAATATAAATGTACTGAAGGTGAGGGATAATTGCACTTTGAATTAAATGGAAATGAGAATTGTTTTGTATCTGAACCCATCTTTAGATCATTTTGTTGAGAAATAAGTGCATCTCATCCCAAACTTTTCTTGGTGAATATGTTTGATATATGTTTGAACTCTTGAAACTGGTGGTGAGCATGCATAGTATGGGTTCTTATTACCAGTTTGGTTTATATCACTCTTAAATTCTTGCTAAAATGAAATGTCAATGCATATTACCTTGATATGGACAGTCGAGTATAGTTTAGCAGTTCAGCATATTTTTTAATTTATTCTAACGAGAATTGAAAAGAATCAAAATTGACGTGGCAAAGCAAAACAGTTCAAGAATAAAGCTTGGATGGATTACAAAAAGGAGAGCCATGACCCTTTTGGATAAAACTTCCTGCAATATGGCTAAGAACCTTTTAAAGAAAAAATCAAAACCTCTAAGTGGGAAAAAAGAACACATTGCCCCATTCAGTGGTTCAGATATTAAGCATTTTTGTGTTTCTTTTTTTTGTTCTGCCATGCTTTACTTGCAGGTTTTCTGATTCATCTGCTTATGGCCTTTCTGCATAGAAATTAGGTGGTGAGGTTGTATTAGATAGGCAATATCATGTATAGAATTCCGACTCAGTTTAGTCTGTTTAGAACAGAGCTTATTCACCTCCAAACTCTATCTGTAAGTAGCATCAGTTCCTAGTTATAATAATTGAGTTAAGTCTTAAAATGGCCAATTTTTTGGATACCATGGAACATTCCCAAAATTTGAAACTTTCACAAGTAAGCCATTTTAAGGAGAGAGGTGGGACTCACAGGTGAAGTCCTATAATCTATATGTTTTCTTTAATGTAGACAATCTTTTAATACATTTTGCGATTGAACAAATTATTCTTGTTTGTTGGGCCCTGTTTTAGGTGAAAGACACTCGTTAAACACACACACACACACACACACACACAGAATTCCAATTCTTATCCATGTTCTTGACTTGTAATATGATTCCGGTTTTTTTCAGGTCCTTGGAAACGCTAAAGGAGCCGTAGCTGTGGTGGTCTCCATATTGATCTTCAGGAATCCGGTCTCTGTAACGGGAATGCTGGGATACAGTCTTACTGTTTTGGGTGTTATCCTCTACAGTGAAGCCAAGAAACGTAGTAAATGAGAGCATATCTGTGGGAAATGATATCATCCATCTAACAGAACTGGGCCCTCGGAAACCTAATTTTGGTCGGAAGCGGAGGAGAGTGGCTTCGACATTGTACCAAGCAAACAATCACCCCTCATTAGTGGAGTAGAAGTTTTGAATAAGTGGCTCGATTGTCTTCTTGATTCTTCTTAATCTTTGGGTTCTCAAAGTAAGATCAATTTTTTACCTTTATATTCTTTTGGCAAAGATTGAATCGGTTTACCTATACCATGTGATTATAAAAAAATTTCTTTTTATATATCAATTAACTATATACGAACACTTATTTTATGAATTTTGTGTCTTTCTTTAGTGTGTGTGTGTGTGTTTGTTTGTGGTTTATTATTATTATTAATATTTCTTTTTTTTTTTGGTGAATGCGGCGTTTCTTTCCTGACTGTGAGTGTTCTAGCCGAGGGTATAGCTACATTTATTATTCTTGTTTTTTTCTCAATTTAACACGTTTTCCACTCATACAACATCTGTCCCATTTCACCTTATCACGTTTCATTCATACTTCATTCGCAAAAAAGTTTTGTTCAAGAGAGGATAATCTTTTATTTTTTGATAAATTTAGCGAAGATACAATTTTTTAAATATTTACAAATTTTGCATTTATACAAAAATTTTATTGGTTGTTTAGACTTTTCAATTGTATTTAACGTGAATTTTTTCAAAAAATAAAAATAAAAACTAAAAGAAATAAAATGATATATTGACTCCAAAATATGTTTTTTTATTTTTTTTGGTGATAAAATAATTTTTAAAATATGAATTTCTTTTTTTGGGGGATGGGGGGGGGGGGAGTATAATTTATTGTTCAAGAAAATATTTATATCCTTGACTAAATTAAACTTAAATCCCATGGAAATTACAAATGAGAATGGAAATGCCCATTTTCTCAGTTTGGCCCTGATGTCTTCCCATTTCTTGGATTATTTTGAATTTCTTTTACATAAGAAAACTGAAAATGAAGAGCCTTTACTCCAATTTCCTATTTGTAATGAAATAGCCAGCTTATAATGTTTTTTGTGGAAGTTATAAATTGACTTAAATTTTGTTCTCCTCCGCTATTTTTTTATTTTTTTTACAATTAATCCTATCTAAATTATGTTACATTTTGTAGGAAAGTGTTGCGGGTATTATAATGATCTTATTATATTCTTGTTTCTATATACATGAATTAGTAAATATGAGACAATATAAATACAACAAAAGATCTAAATAGAATTTTGAATTCATTTGATCGATTTTATACAGTTATTTTACAATTAACTTTCTAAATTTATTCTAATCATATATGCAATTTCAGATTTTACCATCCGAGACATAAAAAATTAGTATCGTTGTGTCAAGAGAGAGAGAGAGAGTATCAAGAAGGTTGGCAACTGAGAATGGCATTAATATGGCCTTAAAAGCAGAGTAGGCAAACAAGAAAATCCCACAAATTGTGTTAACGCCACCAGCATTACAGTCAGCTGGGAAAAGAAGAGAACGAGAAAACAATTGCTCTCAAGTTTGGAAGTCTCAAAATCAAACAGAATAAAATACCAAAAACACACGCACAGCCAATCAAACACAGATAGAAGACAGATGGTAATGTTCTTCATGAATCTGGGACGACAGCAGCAGTTGGGCGTTTAATAGACGCAGACTTGATTAAATGGTTGTAGCTTCCCTTTTCTTTGAAGAGCTGCGAAAAATGCGGCTTGCAGTATAGGATGCCGTCTAGGGCCGCGTAGTTTGATGGGGTTAGAGAGCATCCGCCATGAGAACACTTGAAACATGACTTGTGGTAGCTCTGGTTTTCAACGGTCACCTGAAAATTTTAGTGAAACATCATGTGTTATATGAATAAATTGTCAACATGTATGTATCTAAAGGAAGTACAAGAAAGAGGAGAAGACTATCTACGTCCAAATGCATACATTTTCTTTCGACATAAATTCCACAAAGTTCATTTGGATTGAGATGAATTTCAGGCCTACTCAGGTTGCATTTGGATTGAGGGAATTGAATGTGAAGATTTAAAATCAATGGATTCATATCCGTCCTAAACAAACCCCAATGTGCTACGATGGATTTAAGGGTCATCTTTAAATCCTTATACCCTAAGTCGAAGAAGATTTCAAATCCATACAAATCAAGCAGAAAGTACTTCAAATTGAGAGTGACGGATTTCAAATCCATTACTTGAATTCTTCATCCAAACAACCACCATGAATTTACTATAATGTTAGATGTCAATGATGATCTTATTCAATACGAACCTTCTCCAAGCTCAGGTTTATAGGATTGAATTCATTTCACAAAACAAGAGCAATGCTTTTTGAATATTCATAATTAGGCTAAATCAGTCATCTTAATGTGAAGGGGCATAGGAAATATAAAATCAACCAAGCATTCCTATGGGATTGGAAATAGTTTCAGCACTTGTAAACTTAATAAGTTTCAAACAACTTTGAGCATCGAGGCCACCACATTAAGACCTGCGATTAACCAAGATTTCCAGTGGTCTATCAACCAATCAACACATCACCATCATATGATATATAGCTATAGTCCTCAAATGAAGGTGAACACTCAGCAGTCAAGAAGTAGCATGCAATAGGTACTGTAAATCATAAAAATCTCAAGAGACTCAAAAGTTTGAATCAGGACTACAAGAAATAGTCCGATAAGGACTTTAGACAAGATTTTCAAAATGAATTGTAGTGTAGATGTCATTGAACTGATCTTAATTCTTAACTTTTACCTTCTCCAGAGGGTAAGCTGTTTTACCACATGTTGCACATTTATCTTGCGTCCCAGAAAACATACCCGCAGCTTTGCTAGGTGATCTTGTCTGTTAAAAAAAAAAGTATAAGGGCACCTTAGGAACATGGTGAAGTTTGAAGACTGTGCACGGAGTTGTGGGAATTTACCAGCTCAGGAGTTAACTTCTCAGCTGACTTCGCAGCTGCAGAAAATTACATTTCCACTAATTAATCATATAAATGAGAATCTTTAGTTTGGTATGGAACGAGAGCATTTTTCAAAGTAGCAAGGCATACGAGATTGAAAATTCTTGGTGAAATTTCCAGCCTCCTTGAACAGCTGCTCGTAGTGAGGCTTGCAATAGAGCACACCCTCCATTGATGAATAATTGCTCAGCTGGGAAAAAAAGGAAGCAACAATGAATATAGAGTATAGAAGTCAAATACTTTCATATAGACCTCTTAAAACACCTCAAAGTAACAGAAACCATCTTATATGCTTGCTGCAGCAATTTGTCTTCCATATTAGGCATCTAATTGAACTTCTGATGCCACATATTTAATCTTTCTCCCATCATTTGAAAACTAATTATACGGATTTTTTTGTTCTTTTGGTGTCAATAGGCAAGCAAAACTTAAAGTTATGGTAGATTTATGAGGCAAGTGATTGAGAAATTATATTCCCTCCATTCCTAAAAAAGAAGTCTTGTTTCAAAAGTCAAAATTATTTTTTAATAGAAATTTATGTAATGCCCTTAGACAAAACCCAAATCAAGTTAACTATGATTGAAAAAGTTAAACCAATAAATAAATGTTGAGGCATAAATGAGAATTAATGACATATAAAAGATTGTACCTTCAATTAGTGGACCAAGACAAAAAGTTATATACTTAAGGAGTAATATTTTGCACAGCCTATAACTTTTAGCTGGGCAGGATGGCAAACACTATACATTCATTTTCTATTCTACGGTCAAAGGTTGAATCTTTCCATAGCTGTTCTTAGCACAAATCTTGATTATATGTCATGCAATTATAAAATTGGCCATAAAATGGTCAGATATGAGTAGTATTATTCAATGATTGTCACTCGGTCATGCAATGGATTCATATTTCTTCATAAACTATAATCCTTTAATTTTATCTGAGACGTGAAAAACTCAAATCATATGCAAAAAATTTGACCTCAAAAAAAAAAAAAAAATCAGTTGCGAAGGGAATAAGAATTGGGGGAATGTATTATAACCACAATCAGGACCTAGATCACATAATTGCATGCATAATCACATCCACACACCTATGTACATAGCCACAAACAAGACCCAACCCAATAAAAATGCCTATAGAACCAAGCCGCAAATAACAAAAGGTGCAAGAAGTTAAGCTCTGAGTCCCAAAAAATTAACATTGCGCTATTTCAGAATAGCCACCATTATCCACACACACACACTTGATATTTGGAGTATAACAATATGATTTACCTACATCCTCCACTTATTGAACTCATTTCTATGAAATCATGAGACATCAAGAATAATTGAACAAGGAGAATCAAGATCTAAATATAGAATAATCATGGCATGAAATGCAGAATATAATGACCAAAAAAAAAATGTTCTTTCAAGAAAATTTAGATCAAGCCATTGAAGGAAAACTGTGAACTGCAAACCTTGAGAGTTCCTTTGCAATGAGAGCATCTGAAGCAAGATTTGTGATAAGTAACTCCATCGGCGGACAACAGCTCCACCGGATAAACTGTCTTCTCACAGGCCTTGCATTTCTGTTGTGTTCCAATAAAAGACATTTTGCTTAAATCAACAGATCTGTGCACCCAAATTCACTGCGTGGAAACCTTTATTTTCAACTGCAAATTAAAACCAAGAATCACCAGTCATTTCAGCACTTGAGCCAAGATTGTATGCTATAACAACCGATCTACAACTTGAAGCAAAAAATCTAGATCAAAATGAAGTCTTTGAGTGAATGCGTGGAACCCAATTGGTCAAAATTACATACCTCAGAAGAAGAAGGCGGCTATCAAGAATTTTGATCAGAAGTCAAGAGTGAGCAGAAAAAGGAAAATTCAAAAATGGGCGAAAATGGTGGATTAAGACACACTTTGTGTCTGCACATGTATGTATGTAATATATATCTAGAGAGGGAGAGGGAGAGGGAGATGCAGCAAAACGGGACGATGGTGAATAATGATGATGATGGATAGAGAGAGAGCATAAATATCTTCGCTGGAAACGCATTAGCTTCCACTTTGACTCCTGCAAAGGATGATATATTCCTCCTACATTAAAGCTGTCTTTTCTTAATTTTTTATTTTAAAAGCCAAAAATTAAGTTGATTAAAGTTAATACGGACACTGAGATATTATAAAGAATTACCTTAATAATATTTCCATTACTTTATTATATTTTAAAAAGAAGAAACCGCACTTTTCTTCCACAATCCCAATTCTTTATTTCTTATCTAATTTCAAATTAATATTTTATTTTATGAATATATATAATAATATTATTATGCACATAATATATAATAATAAAATTAATGTAAAGTCAAAATATGTAAAACTGGACAAATTTTGGTATATTTATATTTTTCATTTTTTTCTTTCAGATCTGTTGTTTAAAATTTAACATTAGGATATATTAAAATTAAATGTATGTTATTATATATTTGCAAATAAATAAAATTATTTAAAGATATACCAAATATGCAATTAAATATCTGAATTACATGTGTTGAATAATAATTGCTAGTTAAAAGTTATACTTCCGCAATTACCCTGATTTTGTTGCGTATAATCATTAATGTAGGGGTAAATTTAAAATAGAGAAAATTGCATTTTGCAATCTAAATTATGACATTTTTATTTACATTTTGCTACATAAATAGCTTTTTAATATTAAATAATCTGAACTTTATATTTTCTGCACTTTGCAATTTTTAATTTTACTCTTTGCTTCCTAAACACAGTTTTCCACATTAACCAGTTTTTATTTTAGATAAATCCACATTTATAATTAAAAAAATCAAAATATTTGAACTTTTTTTTCTTACAAGAATATTAAATAAATTTGAAAGTACCAAAAAATAAATAAATAAATTTAAATAATTCATAGATTTTATTTTGTTATTTTGTTATTTCAGTTATTGAATTAGTTTGTTAATATCAGGGCTTACTTAAATCTAATTTTTTTAACTATATCAGAAATTAGCAACTTAAATATTAAAATTTGTCGATGAGAACCTAGTTTTTTTTTTTAAAGTATATATTTAAATTTTGAAAATTTATTTTAATTAATTTTAAAATTAGGAAAAAGAAAAGGAGATAAAAAATCATCTTCACATTAAAGCTAAAATCACCAAGTATATTATTTTTTTGTTTATTATATAATCAGTTTTAACAAAATATATTATATATAACATGAATAATAATAATACTAATAATTCAAT
The DNA here is from genome assembly GCA_028749325.2 of Caryopteris x clandonensis. Lineage (NCBI taxonomy): Eukaryota > Viridiplantae > Streptophyta > Magnoliopsida > Lamiales > Lamiaceae > Caryopteris > Caryopteris x clandonensis. Next base: position 1,454,638 of record JAPYKT020000027.1, on the reverse strand, counting down.
TTTCAAATATTTTTCAAGCCAACTTATATACGTAAACCATATTATAACATACAATATCATCTTATAATTAATAATTTTGATTGATATCAACATTATTAAAGGTGAATATAAATTTATAAACATGTTATTAATATCATTATTTGTTTTTATTTAAAGCCATAATTTTATATTAGAATTTTAAAAATATTGCTATGTATTAATATTACGATAATAAAAATTCAATTCAAAATGGATCATTCCCAACTTGCCCCTTTTAAAAATGGAGCCTGGATCTTCAAATATCCGACCCGTTCCATTGTCATCCCTAATTTTTGTGCAGCTAAAAATTAAATTATTTATACATACATACATACATATATATATATATATATTCAAGAGTATAATTGGGCATTTCAATAATTGAAAAAAGTGGGGCATTAATTTGTTTTTAATATTTGAAGTTATATGATTAGGTAAAATGATTTTGTTGTCTTGATTTGCATCCTTTCGCATGTGCTTTATTCCGTAGGGCCTCTCTAGATTATGACACTCATTTCTTAATCTCAATCCTCTCCCCCAAAATTAAATAATTTACATCAACATATTATAATCTTAATGCAAAAACTTATATGGATATATATATATTACAAAAAATATTATTTATTTAATTAAAAATATTATTTATTTACTTAAAAAGTATTACTATTAATTTATTATCTTGAAAAAAAAATTCAAATAAACAAGTAATACTATAGATCGGATGTATAGTAAATCAGATGCACCAAAAACTCACTCATCTCTTAAATTTAATTTAGAGAAATTAAAATTGAACTTACGGTATTTTCCAAAATAATATAAAATAATAGTCTATGCCACGGACATTGATTTTCATATATTTATTATTAGACAAGATATCTTAACTATGGTCTATGGATGCATTTAAAATGTCTTTGAAGCAATTATGATCGAAAAGTTGTAAAATATGAAAAACTGCTCTTATTTATTTGTAAGTAGAATGCGAATAACTCGAGCAATCTAAATATATTGTTCATTCGTGTTTGAATATATTTGATTAATGATGAAGTTAAGTTTAAACTTATTTTTTTATTTGAGCTAAGTACAAATTAAACTATTTTTTAATATTGTATTTTATATTATTCAAGCTCGTGTTGATGGTTATTTGAAGTCTCGTCAAATAAAAATAAAAGTTACAATTATTAAATTGAGCTAAAATTTGGTAAGATCAATTTGAATGCTACACCTGGATTTCACCTTATATTCAACAAAAATAATTTATGATGAGAAAAAAAAAATCACTATTTAGTACAGTTCTTATGAAATATATATATATTTTTAATTTGACCAAAATGAAAAAGAAAAAAGGAATTTAAAGTTGGTAAAGACATCTTAATTGCGAGTGCCTCGCCTTGGGCATGACACCTAATCATGATTTCCCATATTACGTGAAAGCACGTTCTTTCAGCATGTTGTCTTTCCATTGGTAATTACTATTTTCTTTTTTTCTCTTTAATCCAAATATATATATATATATATGTATATATATATATATATAGATGTGGATAGAATTTTATATTGATTGTTTAAATGAGTTGGGTTAATAGGTCGACAAGCGTGGTGGGCCATTGTCTGGCCCAATTTATATATTGGGTTGGGTTGTGTGTTATGAAAGTTATAATTCAAAATGACAAAACACATTATATGTATTGGTTGGACGGAATAGAGCACAGCAAATCCTAATGAACATCCATAGTTCCACGAAGCATGATAAAAAATGAAACGAAATGGATAACTATAATTTTTTTGGAGCTACAAAGTTGAACTCTCTCATTATTTTTAGTCATATAAATGATCAATTTAGGCTGCGTTTACTTCACATGTCGGGATTAGATAGGATTGGATGAGATGTTGAATTGAAGTTGGAATTTGGATAATTTTAAAATGTATATTCATTGTTTACTTTATAGGATATAATAAGGTTATTTTAAACCATTCATGTTTATTTCGTATGATTAACTACGAATAAGTCTGAAAGGACAATATTACCCTTAAAGATGATACCATCTTTAGAATCCCTTCACTCAAACCTGCGGCCTTCAGCAATTTCTGTCCATTTTCTCTTTCACTTTCCAACTCCATCGGTCGCAACCCCTACCCCCCTCCGCCGCACGCCTATGTTGTTGCCATTCTACATGGTCTAATTTTATCCGTCAATTTTTACAATTTTACGAAAATATCAAATTAACAAGACTAATAAGAATAATATGAAATACATTTTATTTTATTAAAAAACACTAAGTCTCTAAATAAATAAATAAAGAAAAAATTCCATTATCAAGATCAAAGATCTAGGCAGGCCTGCCTTTCTTCTGTCGGTGGCATAGGCCAGTTTATTTTCCAATCCATCATTTGTGTTTGAATATGTGTTTCCATCGCCTAGTGATTTTTGTAAAGAAAAATGGGGAAAGACAAGAGAGATAGAGAGATAGAGAGCGAGAGAGATGAACAAGGCAGACGACTTTATCGAATTTGTACTTCTCTAAACGAAAAGCTCAACACCTCCGTTGGATCTCATTGCTTGTATGTGTTTTACGCTACTAGGGTTCCATTGTTGGTTCATAGTGAGAAATCTGATTATTTTTCCAAATTATTAAGAAGGGTATGAAGACGTACTGTCACATGTGAACGATGAGGATGAAAAATATGTAATAATTTTTATCACAGGGGTCTGGATTAGAATCAACCATTTAGTCCTAAATTTTGAATTTATTCCAGATTTCAAGAATAGTCGGCATTTTTCATCAGTCCAAGTAAACATGAGATATTATTATTTTATTTTGTCCTATACCGACTTATCATGAGAAGTAAACACACCCTATCTTTATTACTCCTCATATAAAAGCAATCTTTGCTTTTGCAATGGGACTGATGATCGAGTTGTAATTCAGTAGAGACGGATGAATTTTGTATATTTAGAATTTGCTTCATTGGAGTCTACATTTAATGTTTTCATTTTATTCATAATTTACTAATAACCTCAAAATTAACTTAAAGATAGATATTAATTATTAAATTACTGAAATTTACATTTTTAATTAGACATTTTTATTAGTTAAGTGGATTGAGCATGTTAAATTGCGACCTTATCAATCTATTTTATGTTTTTCTGAATATATTAATTATTGTTAATGTTCCAACGGACCTTCTCCACAAACAAGCACTAAAACCATTGGTCAGACGGCCAGGACTAAACACTGAAACTAAACCAACAGGAAAGGCGCTTCAAAATTCTACTATGTCGAATTCCTCTTCATCCACTCTCCTGCAAAATCTCATCAAGTACGTTCTCCGTCTTTGTGTATGGTGTGCGCGTCTGTGTTTCTATCTTTCAGCGCTTCATGCTATTATTACTTTTCTTTAATTTGCAGATTCTCAGAACCTCTAAAACAGTCGCTCTCCAAAACCCAATACACTCCACCGGAAAATTACGCTAATGTCTCCATCAAATCCTATCTTCAATCTCTCCTCCCCGACCCCACGAACCCAGATTCCGATGTTCTAAGCACACTTAAAGGCTTCGTCTTGTGCTGCGCCGCGTTAGCTTCCGCTTCGAACTCGACTACCCAACATCTCTCGTGGGTCCCCAACTCACTCTCAATCAGTGCAGCGTCCGCTTTCAAAGATTTTTCTACAGCTTACTATGAGGATTCTGTGCACGCCGAGTGTTTGATGAAAGTTGGTGGCTTGGAGTTGGATTTGAGTGGTGTGGTGGGGAGTGAAAAGAAGCTGTTGATCGAGTTGATGCCGGAGGTTTTGCCTCTACTGAAGGATAAAATTAAGGAGAGTGCAATTGATGCGAGTGACGAGAGTGATGTAATCTCAGCAGCAAGTGCAAGGGCCCCGGTGTCTTATGCTGTTTTGGCTGCCTTTCAGTTCAGATGGTTTGTTACTCAGGTCATTCTCCCTTGGTACATTTTCTGTTTGTTTGTTTGTTTGTTTGTGTTTTTTTTTTTTTTTTTTTACTATAGAACTCTGTGATGATGTGTGCTTATTGTAGGTGCATGCTCCATACATAGGGAAGTTGTGCCCTTTGATGATTCCATGTTCTCTGACGGCTCTTGATCATTGGTCTCCAGAAGTGAAAGTAAGCTCTACAGTTAGCATTTTCCTTCCTAATTTTCTATTTAAATTTTTATATGTTGTTGGTGTCCAGTTGTTGCTTAGACAAGGGCCCCTATCGTATTGCTCATTCCATTTGGATAAGAAGGGGGAGAGTTCTGGTGGTTTTGCAAATAGTTCTCCCTCCTTTAATCTCAGGAATTTGTGCATAGCTAACAGGCTTTGTAGGAAGCACTGTACTAGAAGCAGTATACTGGATGTATTTCGTTTTTATCATATAACAAATTGTGGGGCTAAATGTAAAAGCAACAAAATTTTGGAAGACTTATGTTACTGTAATTAGACTCAATATACTGTTTTGCTAGTAATGACTATCAAAGGAAAGAGCCATAGATGAATGTATAGTTTGATTGTCATGTTTTATTGAAATTCCCAGTTTGTGTTAAGGGAAAAGGAAGCTCCGCCTATCATGCCATCTCTGTCATCATTGAAAATGTCTCCATTTTGTTGTTTTGAAAAACTAGTAGCTTGAATACATGGCCTTTTCTTTTCTTCTGTTTGTGCATCAGATTTCGATGGAATCAATTTGTTCTAATCTGATCCTCATGTTTGGCCCGTGGCTCCACACCTGAAGTTTACTTCATGAATTATAGTTTTCTCATTTTTTACAAGATTACAAGTACATTTATCAGCTACAAAAGCAGTGATAACTTTCCCAAATGATCGAAATGCATAATCAGTGTATTGGATCACTATACTGTGAACAACTGAATATGAAAGGAAGTCCAAATCTTTTTCTTTCCCACTGTTTAAACACCCTGCTTCTGGCCTCCTGCTGAAGCTAGATCTGTGGTGCATGTGTATCAGTTTTTAGTCTTAATTTTTCCAAATAGTCTTGTAATGTACTCCAACTTCTGTGATCAATTTCTGACAACACTGATCAATAGAAAGACATCTTGTGAATAATTTCTCTGTTTCATAGATTGAATTTTCTCATTTCTCTCTTCAGGGGCAAGGGATGATAAGTTTTATACATCTTGTGAAAAATGCAAATGCTGCAGATCTTGGTGGATACACAGATGTAATTCTTGATGCTTGCTGCCAAAATATTGCTTCTGATGATGAGATATGGCACTATGTGGTGGAGATGTCCGTGCTCCTCGTCACTTCAACTCAGAAAAATAATCCTCGTAGCTCATGGTATTGATTTTATTTGGTTTTTACATCAACCATATTGATTTGAAAGATCGTACAGATGGACTTCTCTCACAAGAAGATAAGTGGATTATCATTTAAACATATTTTTGAAAATGCTCAAAAGTGGAAAATGAAAATATGAGAGAAGATAATTTATCTGCGTGTCAGTTCTGACTCTTGAACTACATGAACTAACTTGAAGAATGCTAATTAGGTAGCACCTAAACTTTATTCTTTTATGGCTCTGCAAAATTGGGTTTGCTGCTCCTTTTTGGCAACAGGCTTACTCTAGGCCTAAATTTTGTGTGTTTTTGGTAACATCTGTAGAATTAACCTATCACATTGTGGTTACATTGTAGGTAAAGTTGATATGGTTATCTGATGTGTTCCTTGCATCCATAGATTGTTAACAGACATCTACTTGCGTGTTTAATAATGTTCTACTGCTACGAACACTTGACATATTTTGGTTGCTGCTTGTTCACTGATATCAATCTTTATACAGGTACGAGAAGCTGTTCAATGAAATGTTAAACCATTTAGAAAGGCAACCAAGAAACAAGGAGCGGCGTATTGCCTGGCTAACACACTGTGAGCCTCTGCTCAATGGTCTTGGCCTGATACTACTTGCCCATTTCAGACGCCTTTTCCCTCTCTTCTTTAAATGGATGCATGTTGATGATGATGAAACTGTTTTACTGGTACGATATAATTTCTTATGCAAGAAAAAGGTCATTAAAACAAAAAAACTATATTGTTAAATATTGATATTTTTACATAATAATGATTCTGGTTATTGCATGGTGACTAATATGCTAGCATTTTAACACTCCTAGCTCAACTAAACTCATATTGTTTCTTACACACTGAATTTTGTTCTTCTCATATATTGGTAACTCATAGTTCTGCATCTCGCTTATTTTTGTGTTGGATATTTTCCTCACACCATTAAATTATGTTGTTCCAACATCAGGTTCTGGAACGAGTGGTAACTGTTGTGAGACTTACATGGATAAGGAACTCTCCATACATTGAAAGGTAACTACGATGACCATCTCTACATGCCAGAGTTAGAGGTGCACCTCTGATTGTTTACTAGGAGAATTTGGTCCAAATATCTAAGGATATGGTGATGTGATATGAATTGTGTGTGTCCGACTATAGAATATAGATCAAAATAGTATTTTGAAATATTGGAGTTAATGCATAGAGCAACTTTTTTATATTATAACATCAACATATATTCATCAATGTCTTGTGATGCACCAAACTCTGAAAACCATCCTCATATGCATGAAATTAGCATATGGACTTATTGGCATGATCCTCTGTGCCAAAGAAATTTTTTTTATTTTTATTTTTATTTTTTATGTCAGTATCTGAGACAGATGATGGCATCTTCAACACATTCTCAGACACATTGGAGCGTTTTTTCTCATATTAGCATAAGTTAAAGGTTGTCAGGCAATTTTAGATTTAGAAAAAAGAAATCTGAAAACTGATTTAATGACTGTTTCTACTTCATAGTTCAATTTCTCTTTGTTGGAACTTTTTATAATACATAATATTAGGCATTTTTTTTTCATTCTTATCATTATTCATTAATCACTGGTAATATCTTTCTCCCAGTAATTGCACAGATGACTATTAATCCCTCACATGATTCCTGTGCGTTTTTTAAATAGTTTGTCCTTGCGGTGTGCATGTATTGTAGATACATCATTGGTTAGATAAAATTGCAAATTCTCTCCTTCTGCCTTGCCCAATTGAACATCATACTAGAATACAATAAAATTGGAAACTTTGTTTTACTGTCTTTTAAGAAGTAAAACTACTGTAACCTGCAAGCTGACTTAGTGTTCTGGTTCTTGGACTAGCTCATATACCTATGACCTTGACCTTTTCTTAGATGATCTAGGCATGGTATGTGCAACATTTACCATAAAGTATAGTATTTTAGTTTCCTATCGTGTTCTGACTCAGTGATATTTGTTATTGTCTCTCAGGTTGATAGATGAGCTCGTAACTCTATATAAGGATGCATCCTTAAAAGTTTCTCGTGAAGATATCAGATCACAAATTCTTCAAATACTAAATTTGATCCGGACGTGAGTACAACACTAAAAGAAAGTTTTCAGGTTCCTCTATTATATTTATATAGATGAAATCGGCTTCTACATCTTTATTCTTCTTATGAATTTTATAGGTCCAAAGGACCACAGTTCGATGCGAACTGGTTGAAGTATAAGGATGATCCAAACTTAACAGCTCTCATGCCACCCTTAAGTTAGAGAGATCTTCCGGCGGTACTGTTGCATTGCTTTTACTCCTCCAGACATTAATAGGAATATAGATATATCAAATTTGAATGATTGGGGAAAAGCTAGATCTTGATAAATGTTAACTGCCCCCTTTAATTCTGCAGGTTCATTGAATATGACGGGCATGGTTAAGAGGATATGTCCACCAAGAAACAGAGGAGCTTTTGCATTTTATAGTGACTCCTTAAATGGGGTTTCTACAATCCCTAACATCGATTGCCCACTGCATGATCTAACAGGATACCAATTGCCAAGAAAGAGGAGGAAAAAGAACTTTGTTGTGGAAGAATACGGGTTGAAATGGATTGAACGTGGTACATTTCTTCAAGGAATCCAAGCTTATTGTGCACCCGTGGAAGTTTGTTGCTAAACTTTCCAGATGGACATTATTTCTGTATTACCTGATGTCTTTAAGCAATTTACAACTTAGGTGCCTCATTTAAAAAAAGGTGCAGTCTGTTTATTGACATTTGCCTCTCCATCGGCCTTAGGCTTCTCTTATCTCCTTGAAACATTTCTGTGGGAAGTTCAATGGAAATGAGGTAATTGTGTTGAAATTACTTCGTGTGTAGGAAATTTCATCATTGGCAACACTTTTCAAACTCCTGTGTGCACAGAGAATATGTTGGTAGCAGATAAAAGGCCTTTTACACTATATACCAGTTATTCTGCCTTTTGGGGGTTAACTACACTATGTCATCCGAATTTTTCAAGACTTTGCCCATTACTATATAAACTTTGAATTCTAGCACTGGACTATCGGGACTTTACAATTCATTACGCTGTCATCTAGGGTTGCTCGAGCGGTGGATGTGTTCCGACATTCTAGACACATACCACCGCAGCAGTTCAGATTCTTTATTACATTTGTTGTTTCATTTTGTATTACATTATTTTTAATATATAACATATATTAATTAATGATATCATTTGAACATGTGGTGCAAAATAATTATCATAAGATACAAGATGTAACATGCTAATATAATAGGAGACCTTATGGGCCATTTGCAGGACAATTTGAGATGTAAATTTTAGGTGGCTAAATATAAAAAATTAAAATTTATATGAGAAAAGCTAAATCTCTAAAAATTCATATTTTAAAGCTTTTCACTCTGTTTTTTTGGTACGTGGTGCTAGAGAGGCACTGTGCCAAACCACCGAACTTTAACCTAATTTTTTAGCAAAGCAGACCAGTTGGTATGTAATAAAATCTGCAAAATTCATTGATGGTTAATTGAACAAAACTTTGGTGAACTATACAGCTTGTATTTTATTGGATGGTAGCATATATTTTTCTATTAAACAACTTATGTCACTACTGACATTGACAATAACAATAACAACAATAATAATTTAATTTATTTGACATGAGATCCATACAACACATTACCCAATTTAAAAAAGAAAAAGAAAAAGGTTTACTACCTTTTTTTATACAAATCAATGTATAATATCAAAGTCGATACCAAGCTGCTATGCAAAAAGCAAGGCCATAAATTTACCTGCTTGATATGAAATGCAGTAGGGAAAACAAAGAAACCAAGCTGCTCTTCTAAAACACACTATGCAAAGCCATGAATGAGACTTTTCTTGCAGCAAACTTTCAACTCAATATAAAACGTAACAATACCAACAAAAAAAAGATCACATTTTTCCTCAATCGCCAAACATATATACTAGATGTTTCTATGTACATATTGGAGCAAAAAAATATGCACCACTATAGCAGGATAAATACTTGTAACTATCTGAAAGAACGGTGTCCAACCTGCCGCAACTATTTGCCCTTCTTATTTTCACCATGATCTTCAACATTATAGCTGAAAATAGGGTATGGAAGTTTGAAAATGCGATCTCCTAAACAAGGGCCCTTTAGAGCATACATATCACTGCTAATTACAGCTTTGATTCGAAAGCCATCTCTTTGCAGCATGGTTCTTTGTCTTGATAGAAATTCTTTGTAATCCATTTGCATTTCGTTATCCATTCTGTAACAGCAAAATTAAAATTAAAAGAAAAAACAAAAAATCAAGTATACTAGAGAATTCTAGATAAGGTATGGAAATTTGTAAGTAGTTAATAGACGAGAGAGAAGAATCCCTGTTAAGTAAATTAATATATGTACAATCACACATAGGGTAGGAGTGGATTTTTCAGACCACCTAGTAAAATCTATTTTATGTATTCTAACATTTATTCGATCACATATATATTGAAGTTAATATGGTACTTTTAACAATCAAGAAAGTAGAATGTGGATAGAAATACTGAACCATCTTTGACATATCGAATAGAAAATCAAATTACTCTTTTGGTAACCGACCGTTTTCCCTATAAGCATATGACAATTTCCCCAAGGACAAGATGATCGGCTCTCTGTAAATGGTTTTCGTATGGAATTATGAATGGTGTATGAGAATCAAGGTTAACTTGCGTCAGATGTTTATTTGAGTGAGTTTAGGACATTGGGTCATATTTCCTCGAGGAGTAACAAGTTTCTGAGAAGTAGCTATGAAGGAGAAACAAGTTTCTGATATACCTGAATTTGTAGTCGACATAGTTACTGGAAGATCTTTATATATCTTTATAAAAGAGAACCTACGCCATGGACAAAGATGGACTTTTCTAGTACAATACATAAGCAAAATATGCATAACTTTAGAAACTCTTGCACTCAGAGTGAATATGCATTAAGCATTGTCCAATGCAATGCATTGTATCAACTTTCCAGTTCCAGATTCATCTTCTTGATTTCCAATTTATGTTTCTATGTAAATAAACACCAAAATTGTAAAAGTTCAGGACAGAAGAAACCATCCAAACACAAGCTTATGAACCTCAAAAGTGGTTTCAATGAATTATCAAAGTGTAAGTAGATAAGAATATGAGCATGCAGCTCCATAGAAGTAAGTTTTCGAGAATATGAGCTGCTGCTCCATAGAAGTAAGTTTTCGATCAATCTCACAGTTTATTCCAAGAACAGAAACTTGATGGAAAATTTAAGTTGCACAAGAAGTGCATCCCAACGCAACAACCACCCAACATCATAAAGCCATTCAGGCAGGGGGGGGGGGTGGTACTGAGAAGGGCTATCATCTACAGCATAACTATATACATTAGAAGGGTTCTAGTAAGTATTCCATTAAGTTTTGGTATTTGTAAGATTCCCTTGATGAAGTGATATTCCTCAAACTTCTCTATCAGAATCCTAAAGCTTGCTCATGCACCTACTTGATGCACATCACTAAACAATAAAATACATTAGGTTACTAGGTAACAATAATACTCAGAGAAGGAAAATATAGTCGAGATAATCATGTAATTTAAATTTCTCACAGAAAAGTATTAAGCATTACCTCATGATAAAAGAAGACCAACCATGACATCCTACAGAAATAAGATACTGTGCAGTAATGTTGCGCAGTTTCTCAGGTTTCCTTGAAAACAAAATCAATGGCCACCTTCCAGACTGAAGTTTACGGTACATAGTTAGGGCAAAAATGTGTCTTAAATACTTTGCATCTTGATTGTCGTCATGCAAGGCCACTGTGCTCATCCTGTATCACAAAGAGACAGGTATTTTGGTTATAATATTATATAACCCAGCAATAGTATGTTTATTCAACATAAGAGTACCTTACCTGCATCTGGCTCTTCATTTACATGAGCAATATTTTAGTAGTGTAACTCCTATAAAACAGTATCTATGGACATGTTAGTAATAAAATCTGTTTTTTTTTTTTTTTTTTTGGTCCAAATAATGTTAGTATCATACATAGCTGAGCTTTATCCTTAATGTATCCACATTTTCCATACAACTTTCATAAATATCAAGCCATTTATGAGTGGATCAGATTTAGAAAACATCAGTTCCATAATGTCCAATATTATTTTCAACATACCGCATTTACAGAATTCATAACATTTTTAACTTCACTCCAACATAGTAATTTCATTCTGAGCATTTAACAATTGCTTCAAAACTGCTCATCATTATTCAATAAGCAGAATTCTATATATAAATGATAATGATATTAACAACATAGCCTCTACTAGCATGTTGAGAATAGAAGATATACCTATAAATCAAATGATTGGTGTCAAATGTTTCCAACAAAAAGTCATCTGCATCCATCAAGACTACACCCCGACCATCATTTTGTGGTCCAATGCTGTTAAAGAAATCCTCAATAATGGCAACTGTAATATTCAAGTCTCTCTTGTATAGGCCTTCCTTGACATACCTTATATTAATATCCTTACAAAATTCCGGAAAATCCTCAGCATTTAAGCTGTTCAGCTCTGCATGCAGAGCGAAATTCTGGCAATAATCAAAACTTTTCGTATTTTTGTACATCTCAATAACTCCAGAATTTCGACTTTGGCAAGAATTTAACATCACTGTCAATGCAACCAGTAATGACAATACCGATATGCCAACAGTGACAAGCCCCGAAATGAAGACGGTAGCGGCAAAAGATGACATGAAAATTCCTGCCTCATTAGTATAACGACTTCCCATTTCTGTGACAATCCAAGGAAACCAATTAGTAAACCATCTAGGTAAAGACCTGAAAAGTCACTATGTAAAGCATAGCTTTTACTTAGTATCAAATACGACCATTTTCAAAATTAGATGACAAATTTTGATAGAAAAGTCTCAGACCGTGCAGTTTTGCTGCTAAACTCACTTCCACAATTACAATTTATTATGGCCAAGCTCTTATGATTACAAAACCTCACAATATGAATTGTTTGCAGTAAGCAGACTACAAGAAAAGCAGAAAACATAGATACCTGAACCCTCTCCCACTAAAATACTTTGAGCGGATAATTCCCGCTCCATCTCATGTCCATAAGCAGACATTTCATATGATTGCTGCAAGTTACAATAAAAAATGAAAACCTATTTATTTTCTTCTTGAGATTACATTATTCACCTGCATCAGAAATAAAAAAGAAACGAGGTTAACATCACATGCTCAGTTTTTGCATTTTGACAACTAGCAAAAAGCTGTAAAACATATTAGAACTTAGAAGCAAGTTCATGAAGAACCAACAAGCTGAAGATCACAGATATAATAGAATGCTTAGTTTTGTTCTGTCTATTTTTGCGGACAATATTCTCAGGACGCAATTTTTGAATTTGACTAACAATTGGTTTGTGTTTTTCAGAGACATTTTCCAAAATCTTTTGTGAGCAACGTCATACCAGTTCTTTATAATGTTATATCTTATAATGCAAAATAACTATACAAAGTTTGATGGTAACATAAAAATAGAAAAATCTAATCATATTGAATAGAATGAATCCTATTTTATTTTGAGGGAAAGAAGAAATTCTGTTTTGAAAGAATGGGAAACAAATGCTTTCTATGAGATCGTTTTGGCGGATCAAAACTGAAAATTTCCCCCTCCTCTTGTCTGGAGACATACCAAAGGTGTCAATAATTTTATTCTATCCCAACTCTTCAATAATTTTATTCTCAAAATAAAATCTAACATCTTAAAAGCTCCAAAAAAATAATATTATAAGATGCAAGAGGTTACAAGATGTTTTGTTTGAATAAGCATAACTAAATACCATTAACATCTTAAAGTTTTTCAGCAAATTCTTTTATAAACTAAGCAAAACCCATAATATATTATGAATAAAGAATATATATTATACAATAAGTATTCAGCTGAGATACCTCAAAATGAACCTAACCAGCCATTGATATCTAATCCCTCTTCCAAGGATCACTACCCAGTTCGACATAAAACTGCTAATCCAACGAAAAACTTGAATTGGGTCCAGAAATTAAGAGCGATCGAAATATTTTCATCAGTTGCAAATCAGCAATACAAATGGACAAAATTATTTTTCACAAAAATAGAAAGCTGAAAGCATGTATTGTTGTTTCCTGTTACAGATATTATTCCACTGAAAAAATAAAAATAAAAGGACGACAGCTGAGAAAATGGAGAAGTTTCAAAACACCTTCAGAAAGCAGGCACAGAATCGAAGCTAAATAATGAACGCGAGAATATAAAGAAATTGGACTGATGATGATTGATGTAGATTAAGAAACGATGTACATCTGAGAGAAAGTTAACAAGAAAATCAGACTTGATGACGTGGGGCAACAATAATAAGAAGAAAAAAATGACCATAGATACCTGTACAGACAGGATTTCTTGCTAGTTGCGTCCATTATTGAGCAGCCTTTTTTCCTGTGATGGGAAAAATGGAGCTTTTCGAAATCAAAGAGGGGTAGGATAGTCATTATAAAACAAAGGAGTGGGATGGGACCCAAAGGAATATCCTAGTCACGCTGGCAACCTCGTGGCGTGTGCTACAGTAACATGAGGGATTCTATCCCAACAACGTAGATATAGATTGGATTTCAATATCCTGCCTAATTTTCGGCGGCTCAGATTTGATTGATATAACGTGAATGTTGACTTATTTAATTTGGATTAGTCAAAAATATTTGGAATTCTTTATTTATTAATATATTAAATTTGTGCGACGGATCAAATTTAGTTCACATAATATTTAAAATACGTATATTCTTTCAATGTCAATTCTTTTTTTATGCAATTTTATGATGAAGGAAGAAAAAATATCAACAATTTGAGTGGGATTAACCCGACAAATGCGAAACAAATTTTAGGTTTAATTTTTATCTTATGTAGAGTTGTTAAACGAGCTAGTAATAACGGATTTTGGATTAATCAGATCATTTTATATAGGTTCGTAATATGGTGAATCTAGCTCCAACTTTAGAGTTTTTCGAGCTAATCGGGCCACTATTGGGTTATGAATTGAAATAATCAAATTACATATGTAAATTTGAAATTTTAATTAAATGCATGTAATGTTCTATTTAAAATATAATTTTAGATAAAAATTAAAAATATATACATATATATATATATTATAATCTTTATATCATTATACAAAATTTGAAGAGTCAAATATTGAAGTAACATATACTATTTCAATCCTCTCAATTCTAACTTTATAAAATATAAGATTGTATTTCATTTAAAAGTTATAAATTTAAAAAATAATATTTAGAATCTACCAGTAACTAAACATAAATTTGAATATATTATACTAAAAAAACTATGTTATATGAATATTAATTTAAAATGATGTATGATATTATTTCAATGCTAGACAAGTAACAAATAAAAATAAAAGTGCGGGTTAGCCCAGTAGGACTTTGAGTTAATTAAATTCGAGTTAAACGAGTTAATTTTAAAAAACTAATAAAATTGAGATGTAATCTTATAATTTTTCAAGCTAAACAGACGGTTCATCGAATCAATGACCCTCGAATCAATGAGCCTTTTAAAATTCCTAATCTATGCGTATGTAATCTCAATAAATAGGACAAGCATATATTAGAACAAAATATAATAATGCATCCTTGATAAGAGAAGAGGGCTATTTCTTTGGAACATTTGAAAAAGGAAAAATAACCTTTTGGGACGTTAATATTTTTGCAAGCCAGTTTCATGTGAGACCAATTTTTTGAATGCAAAAATTGATGTGAAACGACTGTACGTGATTATTTTTTAAGGTAATTAATCTGTATTAATATATTTATAAAAATAATAATATTTTATAATTAAATAAATAATACTTTATAATTAAATAAGTAATACCTTAAATCGTGTCACATGCTTTTTCACAGAAGACTTACTTTTTTTCCAAAAATAATATTAGAAAGATAAGATGATTTAAAAAAATGACAATAATGCACAGTCCAAATTATCATACATTGGGTTTTTTGGAATCTTCTTAAAACCGTTCCATACCTGCTACATGCATTTATAATTTTGTGACTATTTAAATAGAAATATATAGTACAATATAATTAATATTATTTTATTTATAATTATTATTTTTGCATATTCATTCACTCTTTTATTGTTTAATACTATTTTTCTATAAAAGCACAATATTCGAATAAAAAGGAAATTATATATATACTTTTCAATTGGAGAGAGAGAGAGAGAGAGAGACTCTCCTTTGTTTTTATCAAACTTTTACCATCGTCTTTCTTCGCTTGAATTTTCAAATGCATCAATTTTTTCCACATTTCAAGTATTGACAATTCCACAAATTTGTATAACACGACTTTTTTTACGAGACTGACTCGAGTAATGGAATAACAAGGATAATGACCAATGGTTAGAGCACACAAGGTATTGAAAAAATCTATTCAACAAGTCCATTAGATCTATTGTCTTCTATCAAGATACCAAATGTTGATACTAAGTATTTAATTCAATTAAAACATTGTTGGAGTTCAAATTTTCTTCAGAATTTTGCTAATTTTTCTTAATATTCTGATGCTAGATTGAGATTTTTTCGATATTTTTTCTACGTTTCAAACTACCAATTCCTTGATCACATTCGATCTGTGCTTCCATTATGAATATGTATAGCAAAATTTGTGTAAATACCAAAATAAACATGTATATAGCAACCCCAACAAGAAGTTCTTTCTTAAACTTAAAACGGCTTCTCTTGCAAGAATGTTTAAGGTTGGGTTCAGGATTAAGTTATTGGCCCGTTGCCAAGTCTAGGGATTTTCTGTGTTATTGAAAATGATTCTTGGTCCTTTGCCC
Source organism: Caryopteris x clandonensis (assembly GCA_028749325.2). Taxonomy (NCBI): domain Eukaryota; kingdom Viridiplantae; phylum Streptophyta; class Magnoliopsida; order Lamiales; family Lamiaceae; genus Caryopteris; species Caryopteris x clandonensis. The sequence goes on along the minus strand of JAPYKT020000027.1, from coordinate 1,438,373 downwards.
GTTCTTTGAAAACTATCTAAAATTGTTACAACTTAAGCAACGATGAAGTTGAAAAGGATAATCCTGCTCCTATTGGGAGTTTAATTTGTAATCGTCACGTTAAAATTATAATCAATACAAAAATAAGATTTAACTCCATATCTCTTGCATTCATTGTGAAGGGAAATAAGCCGTTAATCTTTTGCCAAACATGGTTATACATTATCATAAGAATTTTTAAATTTTGAAAATTTTGATCTTCTCAATAACTTTATTAATGTTGTTCTCGAAAAATATCCCGTAATATTAATCAAATTCAATTTTAATATAAGGCTCGTTTCCTACCAGAGGAAGATAGAATGGGGATTGGAATGATTTAAATTACAAAATAATTGGACTTGGCGATTGTACTTGTACATGATCCAATTGGAGTTAGCCCAAATCAAATTCTCATTCTAAGACCAAATTGCATAACACAACAAAATGATGCAAAGGTCCAGAGGGCACCCATATCTCTTACAATGCAATATAGATATTTGAGCCACACATTTATGAACGATAAAAATTGACCACTCCCCACACTAAAATCATCATGCAATCCCACCAGCACACGCCACGTGGCAGGCCACTGCCCGACTGCTTATCTCTATTACCCTGCCAATCCCAACTATCAGTTCATCAGTGGCTGAAACTCTCCATTTCTTGCAGCAACAGCCTTCTAGTTCTAGCAGGAAAGCACAAAGCTCTAGCACTACTGTTCAATCATGGAGACTGGGATTGCTTGCTGTGCCAGAGGCGCAGTCTTTCCTAATGTCTCTTCACAACAATTTTCCAACACCATCGCGCCGCCACGTGCCGTTTCTCCATGCTTCAGCTCCAAGGTCCGTCCCTCTTTCATGCTCCAACTCTTGCTGTCCTAATTTCATATTTTAGTTCGGTATGTTGTAATGTTGCAGGCAAAGTTTAAAATATTTTCGATATTTTTGTTTTTCAATACGTCGGGTAGAGGGAAGACTCATATTTCTGTCTATAATTCGAACATGTTGGAGAATAAAAATATCAAATAAATATGAGTAAATATAGAATATATTATGTACGTTTAACTCATAAGATTATTATAGTTTTGTATGAAAATATTTTCACTTCTTAGTGACTTTGGATAACATTTATATGGTTTATGATCTTTATATATTATATTTATATATATATATATATATGTTATAAACATTTCATTTTGCTGAACTATGTATTAAAGTTTGTTATGATATTATCTGAATAATCAGGGTAAATTTTCAATTTTTTTAGTAAATTCTTCATTATAATGTTTCAATAATTGTGCATGAAAATGAAATGGAATTTAATTCACTGCAGAGTTTGAAGGCAAGCTCAGTCTTTGGAGAATCGTTGCGTATCGCACCAAAATCTTTGGTTTCAAAGGCGAAGAATTCGTCGCTGGTTACCAAGTGTGAGATTGGTGATAGCCTGGTGAGATTGTGAAACATGATTCTCGACCTGATCATTTAGAAAGTTGATGAATACTGTATGTAAGAAACACATGATGTCTTGGTGTTGTTTGCAGGAAGAATTTCTGTCGAAATCGACCTCGGATAAGGGACTAATTACTCTGATGATGAGCATGGGAGAAGCACTGAGAACGATCGCCTTCAAAGTGAGAACGGCTTCCTGCGGCGGAACTGCTTGCGTTAACTCCTTCGGAGACGAGCAGCTCGCTGTCGACATGCTCGCCGATAAGCTTCTCTTTGAGGTACTCTTAATCCTTTCAGTTCATCTCTCTGTTTGTATATATCAAGTATTTTGTTACATTAGCGTAAATGAACATTCCGATTTCTTGATTCTTAGGCCTTGCGCTACTCGCACGTCTGCAAGTACGCTTGCTCGGAGGAGGTCCCCGAGCTTCAAGATATGGGAGGACCAGCACAAGGTTTACAATATGCACAATCACAGTTCAAATTATTCCAAGAAAGTGAGACATATGAATGATAATGCCATATGATTCTGTAAAATCTTTAACAGGTGGATTCAGTGTTGCGTTTGATCCGCTCGACGGTTCAAGCATTGTGGACACAAACTTCACCGTGGGAACAATCTTCGGCGTCTGGCCTGGAGACAAGCTCACAGGGGTGACCGGAGCAGATCAAGTTGCTGCTGCAATGGGGATTTTCGGGCCTCGGACTACCTATGTTCTTGCACTCAAGGATGCCCCTGGGACACATGAATTCCTTTTACTTGATGAAGGTCTCAACATACTGCAAATTTTGTGTCTGCATTGCAATAGATACTGGTTTGATTTCTTCATATTAACGTTCGATTTCTGGCAGGAAAATGGCAGCATGTAAAAGACACCACATCAATTGGAGAAGGAAAGATGTTTTCCCCTGGAAACTTGAGAGCTACAACAGACAATCCTAACTATGCCAAGGTGGCTATATCACATTTTACCATAACTTAAAGAGCATTTCATGAGACATATCCTTCTTGAATAAGAAAACGATATTTCTTGACCACCCGTTTAGTATATATATTTTCCGTCATTTTTGTTGTCTGTTATGTAGTAAAATAACTCATTTGTCCTTATTTTGTTAAAATATAATGTTCGGTGGTAAGGGATCGAATGAGATTGTTCATAATGCTCGAAATGAACAATATCATCGAGCCCCGTCTACTCATTATAGGTAAATAAGTCATTTTACTAATGACATCCTAATAATTCACCAGCTGATCGACTACTACGTCCGGGAGAAATACACATTGAGATACACCGGAGGAATGGTCCCCGACGTCAATCAGGTATTCCTCATCCTTCACCTATACATACACATCAAAACCTGCAAATATATATACATATGCATTTCAAAATTCATACACATAAAAGCATCAATTACATCAGCACAACGAAGCTCACAGACATTATTTCTCTTAGATCATTGTGAAAGAAAAGGGAATTTTCACAAATGTGATATCACCATCTGCCAAGGCCAAGCTGAGGCTGCTCTTCGAAGTGGCTCCCCTAGGGTTCTTGATCGAGAAGGCCGGCGGCTACAGTAGCGACGGAAAGCAGTCCGTGCTGGATAAGGTGATCGTTAACTTAGACGATAGGACTCAGGTAGCGTATGGCTCCAAAAATGAGATTATTCGATTCGAAGAAACCATGTATGGATCATCCAGGCTCAAGGTTGCTGAACCAGTTGGTGCTGCTTCTTGATCACTTTGCTACCTGCATTTATAAAAGTTTTTATGAAAAAAAAAAAAAATTCTGTTTTTTTTTTCTCTTCTTGATTACCTTGTTTTCGAATTTTGTACACAAATTTAAATATCAATGTTTCAGCTTCAAGAAGCAAGTAGGCTGGGTTCATGAGAAACCAACCTGAAAATCCAAGAATTTTCCGAATTGGCACTCAGTTTTTGCTGCTAAATCATTTCAGCTGAGGCAAAAACTTAAAAGAAGGCTTAATTGCAAGGAAAGATTGTGATTGCGTCAATTTTTTATTGCAGTTTTTCTTCTAGACAAATACGATATTGAGATTTTTTCCCGGAACGCGATTGGTTTCTAAGATTTCTGGCTTTAGGCCTTTTATTAGTTAGCCCTGGTAAAGCCCCCAGGCGTCGTATTTTTTTAAAACGAGGTCCTCGGTAACCCCAAAAATTTGGGATCAAAATCGGTTAGCTGTGACCATGGAATAAGTTTCTTAGGGTGAACTTTAAAAAATAATAATATTTGTTAAGAATTATAACTACTTATGAATTATATATTTATAATATTAACCATATTTTGGGCATCAAAATTTCACTAGATCATATGCCTCAATGAAACAATTTTAGATTGACTACATATTCCATCATCACGCTCCTCCTCCAACATCATAAATCGATTATGAAAAACATAACAATTATTAACTTCCACAATTGATTAACAATGAAGTGGTAACGATCGATAAAATACATATTAAATTTTGGAAGTCATCATCTGAATTGTATGCAATTTTAAGAATCGCATCATTATTTAATACCATACTACCGGGCATTTACATACGCCCAATCAATGGGCGGTTACGCAAACAAAGATAGAAAGGGGACTCTATAGCAAACGATGAAAATATAGGGGCTAACGACCATATATATAGATATCATTCACTACTAGCAAATACGAGTGAGAAAAACTCTTCTGCTCTCTTGGTTCTAGCTTCACAGATATCATACTTGCAATTTAACAACTGAGTTGCTTTAGCTCCTTGATACCTAGGGGTTGTTACTTTCCTAAACAACAAGCCAAGTAAAAATATGATCACAATTTTATGGTAGCCATAAATATATAGATGCAACTGCACTTTGTTCATAGTTAATTTGCTAATAAAGATTGTACAGACATCTGTCACTGGAACAGTAAATTTGAAAGGCTGTCAATCCCAATGAAATGCGAATTCCAAATATATGTTTGTGTGGATGGGATCATACATCTTCGAACAAAATTAATGTTGTAATATTTTAAGTGGGCCGAATTTGGAGATGGGCTTAGGGTTACATAATGAGCTGGGTTTGAGCCCATCAAATATTGGGTTTTAACGCAGTACCTTTTACAATTCGTGGGCCAGCTAATATCTCAACTGGGCTCCAAACATGACTTAATAAATAGAATTAATTGGGCCGAAATTTTGTGTTTCCGTTTCCTGAAAAAGCCTTGGTATTATTGTTACATGTTACCTTAATAAATTCCAATTTCAATTTTATTTTAATAATATTATATATATAATGATGATTATTTGTTAAATAAATATCAAAATACGATAAAGCCAGGTCCAAGATGTAATTAATTTATGAAAAAGTGATAACGCCAACCAAATGATCTTTATCTTGTCAATTATAATACAATCTTTAACAAAAAAAAAAAAAAAGGAAAAATTATTAAAATAATTGTCCAGTTATTGAGCAAAGAATTACTGAATTGTCCTGATAACAATTACGAAACGTAGTGATAATGATTCTTCTTTTTAAAAAAGAAATGTACATGATTGGGATTTGACCCTTATAATGTACCAAACCCTAGAAGAGCCCACCACAATATTTCGCCCATTTGCTTGCCTTTCTGAGGCTTCTTTTCACTTCAAAATGTGCCAAATTGCTTGTCAGCATAAATACAAATATCTTAATATACATATACATATATATATAGAGAGAGAGAGAGATAGAGAGAGAGAGACATTGTAAATTTTGAATTGAAAGATGGTAGTCAAATCAATTTCTATTGAGCTATAGGACTTTGTCCAGATACTTCCATAACACTAATAAACAGTAAAGCCTAAGAGAAGAATTCTGCGGGAAGGGCCGAAAAAAAAAAAAAAAAGACTTTTATCGTATAGTAAGTCTAATTATTCGCTTCCAATATGATTGCTATATGATTATAATAAAATTATCATCCATTTTGATTCTCATTTTACGTAAATTAATTAATAATTAATTATATATATATATATTTTTTTTATTCTCATTTTACGTAAATTAATTATATATATATATATATATATATTAATTAGCAAGATACTTGAACTAATTTATAAAAACGTATTAATTTTTTGTTTAAAATTAGTTTTTTATTTTAAAAAATTGTGATAGTCAATCAAATTTTCTTAATTTGTTTTTTTTACTCTAATTTCTAAAGATTTATAACTTTTTTATTTCAACGCCATTTTTTATAAAAAAAAATATATCAAATTAATTATTTTTTCATGATCTACAATTTGATATCCATATTACATATATAATAATAAAATATTAAATATAAAATAGTATTTACATACATTAATTGTGTTATATTTTACTATTCAATATATTTTTATATTATTAGACATTTTTATTTTAAATAATTTTTATTAAAATATATTGTATATAATAATTTATTTTATTTTTAAAATTATATTACTATATTTATAATAATTTATTATATTATTATATTATGAATTATGAATCGCACAGGATAAATACTAATTATATAATAATTTGTATTAGTGAAATGAATTTCTAATAACATAATACAATAAAAGAGATGATTATTAATAAAGTATTTTTACAAAAGAGGAATAGTAATTGAGCTAAATAGTTAAGCCATTTGGTCCGATAATAATTGTAATTGGGAGAATTTATTAAGAAAAATATAAAAACTAATAAATCAAATTAAAAGTGTAATTAAATAAATTAAGGAATTAATATAAAAGAGGTATATTTTTTCATAATTAAATTATTATTTTTAAAAAAGTAAAAGCTTCCTTTTACAAATCTAAGAAATGAGAAAAGACCCTTAAATTATTTAAATAAAGTAAGATAGAAAACATACAAATTCTAAACCTTAGACATAGAAACACCATCCTCAAATTGCAACTACATTTTTATTTTTAATTATTAAACAAATAATTGAAATTTAATTTTGCTAATTCTTGATTTATATAAACATATTACTTATTTGATTTAGTATTTGTTAGATTTATTAACTTTTCAAATTTGTTTAGAGATTTGATATTTAGTAGGTTCTATATATCTCAGAACTAGTATTTCACCGTACGTTGCACATTTATAATATGATGGTATAATAAATTATTATAAAAATAGTAATATAATTTTTTAAAATAAAATACATAAATATGTAATATGTATTGTCAATAAAAATTTGTTTAAAATAATAATATCTCATAATTTTAGTTTATATAAATAATATTTTAAATATTAAAATATACCCTATTTAATGTATGAAAAAATATTTTATATTTAAAAATTAATATTTCATTTTTATATATGCAATATGAATATTAAATTGAAAATCATAAAATGATAATTAATTTGTTATAAATGATATTGAGATAAAATGTTATAAATCTTTAAAAATTAAAGTAAAACAACAAAGAAAAAGAAAAAGTCTATTGAATATCAAACTTTCTAAAAATAATATATAATTTTGAAGAAAAAAATCTCAATTAACTTCTTTTTTTTTTTTGCTGTGATTCTCTTATTATATATATATAAATTTAAAAGTTACATTATTTATCAGTAACCATCGTTGTCATTTTTCCAACAAAATTTAGTGTTATAATATCTTATGTAGTTTAAGTGTTTTAACTATAATCTAAAGCAGACAATTCCTAGGTTGTCAAAACCCCAACAAATCCACAGTTAGATACCCCATCACATTTAGCCCACTTTTTTGAACAGTTCAAAATTTGTCTGCTTCCATACAGTTGCTCTCACAAGGTTGGTAGAGGGTAAATAGCGTTTAATTGTGACCTCAATTGAGATGAGGAAATTTAATTTTAGTAAACATCTTTTATCTATATAATAATCTAAATATCCGAGCTTCGATATATCCACCTACCCGGAATTTCCTCCAGATAAATCAAATGCGGCCAAAAGTCACACGCATTTGCACTGACTTTCGACATCTGACAATCACATGAGTGTCTTGCCTTCTAAGTTCTATTTATTTCAGAATTAATCCCGCTTTTAAGGATATTGCTTTGTCATTCAAGTTCCAAGATAACTTCCACCTTCAAGTCCCCATATGAGTTCGAACGCAGATTTCAATATAAATTCCGTCTTATATTTTACCACTTCATTGCACCCATAATTTCTATAAAAATAAAAGTATGCATCAAATTTGAACACGGATCACCACATGAGTATCTTACTTTCTATTCAATATTAATCAGGACTGTCAAGAAAAAATTTATCGTTCAAGTTCTAAAATAATTTCCGCCCTCAAATCCCTACGAGAGTCGAGTGTAAGTTTCACAATGCGTCTCACTATCAGTCTGCATCCATAACTATTGTAATAAAAAGTTTGTTTGATGCATATCAAAAAAGATGGTAAGAAGGAATAAATTTATTGTGAAAGTAGTAATAAAAAAATGGTTAGAAAGTGGTATGACAATATTACAAAATCTTTCTAGCTTTGTGTGCGCTGATAATTTGCTGACACAAAAAGAGATTTTGATTGGCAATCCTAAAAAAAACTTGACAGCAGCCACACCAAACTTCAATCGGACTCACTATAATATAAGAAGCCGACCCATTTACACGCACTGCACAACACTTAAAACCATTTTCATATATATGCTTTCATGTCTCCTTTTCTCTTTCTAATTCTGCAATCTTTTGGCTTCATCCACAGCCATGATTCTCAACACAACTGATACTGTTACTTCCTTTTTCACAGCTTAATTAATTTTTTCCCATTCAATTGTTCTTTTCCTTGTAATCAGCCTCAATTATTATTCAAGAAACACAGCATTTTTCCAGCAGCTTTTCTCTCAGTTCTGTGGCAACTTTGAAGTAAGTACCACAAAAGTTTAGTTCAAGAATGATTGTTTCCTTGAAAACTTATCTAAATTGTCTATCTTGATCTGGGGTTCGTTTATCTCTCTCTGTGTGTTTATATGGAACCATATTTTCCAAGATTCTGAAAAAGGTGAAATCTTTTTTATTTTTGATTGTGCTGCTTGGAGATAAAGAAGTATTCTGATTCTCAGTAAATGATTCTGATTTCAAATGCTTTTTTGGATTTTATTACTTCATATATATGGAATGAAGATTAAGTTTTGGAGTTTGCGAAGCAGGTCAGATATGGAAACATTGTGTCCATCTTCACTTGTACCAAACTCAAGCTGGGTGATACAGCAGGGCCACAGCACAGCATGGACTAAAGAAGAGAACAAACAGTTCGAAAGCGCGCTGGCGATTTTCGACGAGAAAACTCCCAACAGATGGTTTAAGGTTGCGGAGATGATCCCAGGAAAATCGGTCTATGATGTAATGAATCAGTACAGGGAACTCGTTGCAGATGTTAGTGATATAGAGGCAGGTTTGGTCCCCATTCCTGGATACTTGGCTTCTTCATTTACGTTGGAATTGGCCGATCATCGCGGTTTTGATGTGTATAGGAAGCGCGGCCGGTCCTGCGATCAGGATCGGAAGAAAGGAGTGCCCTGGACCGAAGAGGAACACAGGTTCGCTCTCTTTGTAATTCTGCTTTTTCTAGAGTTTTATGACTCAATAATCGAACACAGGTGTGAAATGGCGTCGCTAACTGAGTCGGTCAGCTCACCTCATCAAGCTACCTGATTTTCCAAAATTCCTATTTTGCTGAGATGAGCTGACGCGCTGACTCAGTTAGCTTGCAATCTGACAGCAGCTGCAGTTAGCAGCTCGCTGTTTGTGCACAACAGAAGATCCAAATCGATTACTGATCCAAATTTGGATCAGTGGTACTCGTAGCGAGTTTCCTACAATCATTAAAGTTAGCGTGGACTAAATTTGTTTCCGATTATGGTATAAACAAATAGGCGGTTTCTATTGGGACTAGAGAAGCACGGAAAGGGGGATTGGAGGAACATCTCCAGGAACTTCGTGATCTCCAAAACACCAACACAAGTAGCAAGCCATGCTCAAAAGTACTATTTAAGGCAACTTTCCGGGGGCAAAGACAAGAGGCGGCCGAGCATCCACGACATAACAACGGTCAATCTCAAAGAAACTTCTTCTCCAACCGAGGCGAACAAGCACCATCTTTCGGAGAAATCCAACGAGCTTATTTCTTCAATCCAGCATCCCACGAACAACTCGAAGATAGTGATGGAATGGACTCACAAAAACGAGACGCCGTTGATGATGTTCGACTCCAATTCCTACATCGCCAAGCACAGTCATTACATCTTCAACATTGGTGCAGCTTCCGGCCCTGGATTCCACTTCAAATCACCAACATTCTATGGCTGAGGATGAAAACATAAGTTAAGGATGTTGAGATGAAAGAAACAAATGTTTGGTTGAAATGTTGCTGTCATGAAAGAGACTATAGCCTATGTACTTCCATGATTGAACCCATGTGTGCTATGTGCTATGGAAAGCTACTGGATTGGTCTGTCTGTTTTTCTGCTCACTTGTTAAGATATCCCATCATTCTTGCGTTTATCCTTGTGATTACAGATGGATAGTAATAATCCATGAAATATAGGAAAAACATTAATTAGCAGCATCATGGTTTATGTGATTTCTCTCAAATTTTACAAATAAACTTTGTTGCCTATAATTCTCTATTTTAATAAAAAATTAAAAAAAACCCTCTTTTCTTTTCTAAGAGATGAAATATTCTTATAGTATAGTAAGTGCGTAAAATAAGTTATAACCTTGATATTGAAACTTCTTGTGTTCGAGGTCTAAATTTATCGAGTATTCATCTATTGTGATTATAATTTCTTTTATATATTTAGAATTACAATATAATAAATATGGCATAATAAGTTACTTTTTTAATATCTATATTATAGCGGCATGGTCAATTATTTTCTTCAATAAAAATGTGTGCTCTTATTTAGCTGAATCTGTTCTTACATTAATTTTGGAGACCCTTTCCACCAAAGATGATGTCTTTTCATTTGAATAGTTGTAATAAAATTAAAGAAATATTAAATTAGGGCAATATTGCTCTAGGATTGATCACATCACGTTTGTCTAGTCTGAGTCTGAATTCCACTCAATTGTAGCATCTTTTGCTTTAGCTCTTACTAAAAATTTAAAATATCCACATATGTATAATCAATACTGTGCTTCTATATGATCTTTATATATACATATATATATATATATGTGTGTGTGTGTGTGTGTTTTCACATAACTTTTCCTTGATTGGAAATGTTGTAATTTATGTAGGATACTGCAATCTCTCTTTTCAAATCTATTGGTCAATGGTGGCATATTCCACATGGCGTGCAGCTTCTTTCAAAACTCTCCACAGATATCATTGGTGTAATTCTTATTTCACTTTCTTTTCTAAGCTATGATATCAATAAGTATTACCAAGAATTTTAAAAAATGTTCTTAGATCATAATTCATATTGTTAATAAATTAGGACCGGTCCCAGTGGAGAATCTCCACCCCATTCATGACGGATTCCCATGGAGAACGGGAAACCCTCACCCCGTTTTCAAGCCTACTCAAAATGGTTCCCGACCTTTTAGGATTCCTTAGCTCTCTTGTCGACCTCTTTCACTTGTTCAAAAAAACGAAACAAAACAAAACAAAAAAACGCCTTTAGAACTTCTTGTTTTTCATGTTGTTATGAGATTAAATATTCACTATATGGTTTTTATTGAGCTTCAATTATTGCATTTGAGCAGCCTATGAATAACTACAATTGAAATTTTTTTTTTTTAAAGATAAAGATGTCATTTTTCCATCTTGGTTGATCAGCAAAATCAGACAGTTCTATCATATAGTCATCTCTTGACCCATCATGTCTGTTTCCTGAAATATGGTGATTTCTTATAAAACATAACAAAAATCCAGATTTAAAAAAAAAAAAAAAAGGAAAGTGGGAAAAGTAGTGGTTTTGTATGGAAATTATTCATGTGGTTGATAAGGGAAGGGGGTAAATGGATCACTATCTCACTAGTTGGCATCACTGTTCTCAGTTCCTATTTTTTTTGTAATTTTATTAATTGCTGCTGCTGCTTTTTCCCCTGTTTTGCTTTCTTGACCCTTCTTCCCTTGTCACCATGCATCTCTAAATCATCAACTACTTGTAATTTTCTTTTAATTTTTTTTATTTTTTTATTTAATATTTTTTTTCTTTTCAAGATTGACAAAATTTCAACTTTCTGGTAATTTGATAGGAGACCACTGTTTTTCAGGTTGCATAAAGAAGCACTTTCCCATCTTCTTTTCATTGCACCTTTTATTCAACACCTTTATAATTTAAATTGGAGCAAAAAAAGGTACTTTTTGCACACTTTGTATTTTAGTAAATATTTCTATTTATTTAATAAAAAAGTTATATTTAAAAAGTTAAAGTTAATTATTCATTGAAACTTCGATAATACTATTTGAACTCGTTTAATAATGACATACCAAACAAAATATTACATATCATATTAGGACAATGAACAAACGTGAAATTGATACACCAAATTGAACAACACGTAGCTGAGATCCAGTATCAAGTATAAACTGTCAACTTAAGAAAATAAGTCATATGATTAAGATGTTTTTAAGTTAAACGTATTAAAAAGTCAAACCAATAAAATAAATGGAAAGATATATATTAAATTCGAGGATTTGTAACAAATTATATTTTATTTGATTGACTAAAACAAAAAATATATTTTAAAAATATAACTCTATTTTTTAGGCAAGAAATATTCCGTGGGTAAAAAATTTAGACCAAAATTAATTACACAAAACTTGACTAATTTAGATATGAAAATGGAAAAAAAAAATTATATATAGTTTGAAATTGTTATGACTTGTAAAGATGAGATTATGAAATCTTAAAAATAAAATAAAAAATTCAAACAAAAGTATAATGAGTGGAGAAATACATTTAAAGATTAAAACATATATTCAAAATAAAATCATTATAACCTCCACAATCTTGTTTATCCAAATACATTATGAATTTATTGTTAGCATTTATTTATATAATTAAGAAGTCATAAAATATTTAAGAATTATAGTGAACACATGCCCTTTGACTTTTCATATTAGATAAGAATAATGACTAGGTAACTTTTAGGCTGAAATTTGGCATTTTCTTGTTTTGGTACTCGTATCTATATCCTTGCCATTTTCGTAAATAAATAGTTGGAGGGGAACATTGTTATATCATAAAAGATAAAGAAAAAAATAATTATTAATTTATAATAATGTATTATTTTTTACTGATTCAATAAATTATGACACTATTTTATTGAATAATATAAAAGTTTTAATTTATTTAATGTTCTGAAACAAAATATTAGAAAGAATTGTTTAAATTTCTACAAATGTTTGTTGTATAAATGGAGAACACATTAAGCAATACACCATCACTCTTTCATTCCTCAGTGAGGATGACGTGTCCCACTCATAATCCACACACTGTGTTTCTTATAATAGTAATACCAATTCCCACTTAAATGTCAATATTATTAGTTATTACAGAAATAAATAAAAAAACATTTATGGTATCATATATCGATAGGGGAGACTGGGAGTCAATTATAGTATTTCATATTCTGGCAGATTTATGATGACATAGATTACAGAATTTCTGAGGAATGTCCAGTTTTGATAGTCCTATTCCTCAAAACGACAAAAAAATAATAATAATAATAATAAATAAATAAATAAAGATAAATAATAATAATAATAAATAAATAAATAAATAAATAAAGAGTTTACGAGGAATGACAAAAGCAGAAGTAGTTGTTGGGTGGGCTTGGGTCTAATTTGGGCCTCCTTCCAGTTGGGCCCGTAGTGGTGTGACAACATGGCATTGGGCCTGACCGCAACAGTCCAATCGAATGCGCACCCGGTGTATTCTTAAAATGTAGAAGGAACGCTACACTTGTGTCATAATATCAGTTTTAACCTTTTGAATATATTCAAAGACAATTTTTAAAATATACAAAAAATTTCAAGGTAATTATTGTGAAAAAAGTTTATCATAAACAACGTAAATGCGCCGATATTTTGGTTTGCAAAAAAGCAACTAACAATTATTTGGGCATTTTGGTTTGACGCAGCTCTTTCTTTAATTTATACGATGGGAGAAATTAGTCAATTCAGCTTAGTCTTCAGCGATTATGATGATTGATTTTTTCTTTTCTTTGGAAGTTAATTATTTAAATAAATAAAAAAATATGACAGTCCATGAAAAAACATAAAGATAAGCAGATCAAAATCCTCTCATAATAGAATTTTATTTTCTATTTTTCATTTACAAACACACGTGGCATGTATAAAATAAAAAACTTGAAACTAATAATAATAACAAAAAAAATAAAAGCATATATTACAAAACCATCCATACAATAAACATTTATGGGCCTGTATAAATATGAAGATATGTGAATTTACAAAAATCAAGGTACACTATTTTAATCGTAATAGAAAATGCATCCATCCATAGTGGGACTAGCCTAAGTAAGGTCCCGTTCCTCAGTAGGGGAAAAGTTTAAATTAAAAAAAAAAAAAAAAAAAGGTGGGACAAAATTGAATTTTGAATGAATAGTTAAATTTGAGTCATATGATGGACCAAAGCCTAGTCCATGGGAACAAGTCAAATGTATAGAGGAAGTAATTAAGTATTTACAGTTATTAAATTGCGCAAAAATGCAGTTAAAAGTCCACACGATTCTGATTATTCAGCACTAGGGCCAGAGTTGCTTCTACAAGACCAAAGAAACCCAAATTTATTACTCCAGAATCTCTACATACAAAACCAAAACTAAAACTTAAACTCCTCTCACCAACACCATTACCACAAAATAAATTAAAAAGGGCAACATTTATGAACAAACGCACCTAAATAAAAACAGTATGCAACAACGTGGAAAGGGTATATGCAAACCTATAATTCAGTTATTCAGAAGAGCCTTGGCGTCCAACGGCTTCACAGAGGGCGGAAAATCTGTCCTTGGCCCGGCAAGAGACCAATACGCCAGTATATGGGCCGGATGCACCACATCTATTGGATCTCCTTCCTGGTCCTGAACACGAACTTGTCTCGAAGGTATCAACTCGATATTCCAGCTGGGCCTTACCATAGTTAACAGATCCCGCCCATTTCCAGATGCTTGGTATCCTTGTACCCAGAGGTACCTCAAAGAAGTCAGTTGTAGAGCAGCCATTGCCAGTGCACGCTCGCTGAAACAACACCCTCTCATTTCTAACTTTTGCAGACTAGGGCACCCTTTGGAGAACTCCAAAAGACCTTCATCCGACTCCCCCACATACCCGAGAAGCATCCATCTCACGTTTGGGCTGTACCGGCCTATGTAACTTAGGCCCACATCCGTCAGCCCGCCCTGGCGGAGATACAAGGCAAACCTCCTAAGTTTATGGCAGCCCATTAAAAGAGACCGAACTCCATTGTCGAGGGGCAAATCGGTAATTATCTCCTCTCGATCAAGTAAGACCAACCGGAAGTCGCATAGGTTTTTCGAGTAAGTACCCATGCATTCGAGCGATGCATTTGTGATATCAGAAACATAGACAGCCAAGTATTCCAGTTCAAGGCAGCCTTGAGCTAAAGCAATTAGTCCTCTCTGTGTGACCACACCTTCTACATCCTCCATTTCATGTTCATCAGCTCCCCGCTCTATCCTGAGTCTTCTCATTCGCTTACAAAATTGGGCGAGAACTTCCAATCCTCTATCTCCAATAACATTTCTTGTCTGTTTCATATTTGTGGTCATAGAGAGTCAATTTCATATGCATTAAGAAGAATAACTGTTGCATCAACCAGGATTCTTTTTTAAGGACAGATGGAGTATTACTCTAAAAACAAAATTTAAGCTTTTTATCCTCGCATCAGTCAATCTATCTTATTTATTTGCAAAATTGCACCAACCAGCATACAGTTCACAATAAATTCAAAACTAAAGCCAGAACCAACGTTGGGACCAATAGTTGCATGGAAGCCAACTGCACAATATTTTGGTTTAGCAATTATATTATTATTAACAGAAGCTACAACTAGAATGAGAACTTCCAAACTAGAAACAATGGTCTCAAAAAAAAAAAAATCATCTACCGATGGGAATGGCAAGAAAAGAGCAAAACAGACAAATAAAAAAGCCAAGGAAAAACATCATCCCCCATTCTTCTGAGAGTTTAAGCAAAGAAGTTTACCTTGCAATCCCGAGCAAAATAAACCACAGATTCTACTTAATTTTTTATGTATCCTTTTCCGCTTCTTTTTTTTTTTTTTTTTTTTAATTTTATGGAAGACCCAGTACATACAGGATATAAACTCATAACTTATTATGCTGAACTTGGACAAATACGATTGCCATCATTCTCCATGTATAAAAACTTATTTTAATAAGAGTTAACCTAATGCACATGTTGCAGTTGCATCATAGATTTTATTTGGAGAAAGATGACAATGCTAGATTCATCAGGTAGCCCAAGAGTTCAACACGAGCTTCATATCACTCAATACCCTCAACAGTGTATCCTACGACCAGAATAGAAGATGTGCCTGTAATCAATAAATTTAAGGAGCCCACAAAAAAATATTGAGCTGATTTCCACTAAAAGTGCAATGCCTAAAAGACAATAACCAAACACTTAATAACATATCTCAAAGGTATATCATTACAAGGATCAGGTTGATAAAGTTCAAAACATATTTATAGATAGTATAGGCAACCCATTAGCATTAAAAAAGTAGCAAATAAGTTCACCGTTGTCAAAAGAAAACCAGTTATAGCATATCGATCTCATAAACACTTCACTAGCATGAGAAAGGCTAATGTGAAATGATTAAACAGTTAAAAAAGCCTTACGAGATACCTCAAGAATTTCCAAGTTAGGACATCTTTGCAGTAACAAACAATGGCCTTCAGTGTCCAGCAGAGCATAGAGGATATCCAATTTTTTTAGTTTGGAAGCAAAAGGGTATAGAATGGGCATCTCTCTGTTCCCCAGGTAAGTCAGACCCAAGCGGCACAATCTCGGAGGGAATAAAACAGTAGCATACCTTTCCAATTGCTCATTAAAAACACCTTCTCCAACCTGGCCAGGAGGCTCGCTGAAAGAGCCACCGCAGAACTCTTCCAAAGTTGTTGCAGCTCTGAAAAACCTACTGAGATCTAAGATGTCACAATCGCTAATTTTCAATGAGTTCAAAGATCGGCATCTTCTAGCTATCAATTCAAGATCTGCAGATCTGATTTTCGTGAGCTCAGTCATGTAGAAGTTCAAGCTTTCAAGGACTATGTTGTTTAAAGCAAGCTCATGCAGCCATTCTCCATCTTTCTCATCTATAGAGCTCTCTTCCATAAACAAGTTTCGTAAGTTCCTATCGAAAACAGATCATCCAAATTCAGTTCATAAATTCTTGCACCAAAAGATCTATATTTCTATTCTACAAGTTGAGTTAGCCAATCTGTACAAGACAAAAACAACATATTATCCAACTAGAAATGTGGACTTCTCAAGCCAGAGACCAAAAATAAGTTCCGTGTTATTCTTGAAATGCTGTCAGCTTGATTAAAACCTAACACATGATTCTGAATAAAATCAGCAAAGTATTTCATTTATTGCCTATGCCCAAGCAAAAAACAGGCCAGGGCTTCAAATTTGCTAATCTCCTTTTCTGTAGCACCATAGATGCTATAACAGAAGTTCCCGAACCATAAAATTAACAAGAGATGCACTTTTGCAACATGAACACATTTCTCCTCAACATCACTTCTCATATTTAAGGCATGCCTGAGCAGCTAAATGAATGCTACCATCATATTTTGCAGAACTCATTTATGCTGTTATGGTCAGTTCATTCCCACAAGCAGTTGGTGCCTCTGATGTGTGTAGCATTATCTGTGGAAGTAATGGTCTTAAACCGGGTAAAATGTAAACTTACACAATAAGAAAGTTCACAAGGTTCTAAGAACCACCACCAATCTTTGATGTTTTATACAGTAAAATGTTTTAAATATTTGTATTTACATACCAAGTACAATCTAAAGCATTGAACATTTATTTTTACATTTCCAAATGCATGAAAATTGCATATTTTCTCGATACACATAATCACAATTATTTTTCCAGAAGCATGCTGTTAACCACAAGCATTTTTGTCTAGCACATTATGTATTATATTACCTTTAGAATGTCTACTTATTTTTCTACCACAATTAAATTTATAAATAAACACATAAAGATATATTAGAGTTCTAATATATAGTTTACAATTACGGTTGAGGACTTGCCCCTCAAAGCTTTAAAGCATAAATTGTGGTTACTAATACAAGTATAGATCCTGGAATATACTACCACTAACTTGAATTTAAATCTACATATTTGATTCATATAAAGCAAGATTAATTACATGCTAGAAGCGTCTTTGAATGTTCAGGATATTATCTCTTCATTTTCTTCATAAACGCCAATGGCTCTATTTGAGGATTTGATAAACCAAAGGAAGGTATTTGCCACTAAATATATCAAAGATGTCCATATAAGTTTAAGAAACTGTGTTACTTTTAACAAAGGGTGAAAAGGTCATCCTACTAAATATTAAGACTATGTTTGGATTTGTTATTATTTTCAGCTTTAATTCATCACTCGCCAAAATTAAAAGATAGGCACATTTCCACATAAACAATTTTCCTTGTTGCTCAAAACATTTCATAATACCCTAATCATTACAAATCAATCCAAAATAATACCAAGCATATATCTTTTTACTCTTCACATTTTCCTTAACACTTCTTCCCCGAATGATTCAGAATAAACCCAAACCATTATAAATTTTTTTAGAGGAGGTTAGTTTGAAGGAGACAAATGTACTTGTGCCCATCATATGAATTATGAAAGGTGTCTGTATAGCATACAAGCCTCGAGTGAGGTCTGTCTTTGGGAAAGAAAGACAATGGGACTAACCTTTGTTAAAGCCTAGAAAAACAAAGCAATTAACAACCTGACAAGCAAATACCAGAAAAATGCATTTCTTCATTATTTACAAAACAACCAATTCCCAAGGGCTTTGACTTCTAAGTTATGCATGTAACATAAACAGACAAATTCCATACTTTGAGATAACTTAAGGTAAAAACATCAATCATGCAATCATGACACGTAGTATTTAACCTCAGCCAGTTAACATTAACCAGAAAGAAAACAAAATATATACATAAATAAATAATTAATAAAAAATAATAATAATAATAATAATAACTATAAAGGAAACCACCAAAAGCCTCCCAGTGGACCTCTTCAACAAGATTCTGATATTTATCACATTAGATATGTATTCCAGACCGAAAAAATATGGAAGTAGAGAAAGGAGAAGGCATTGGGAACAACAAAGAGAAGAGTAACAAATTGGAGGTTATATAAAGAATAATCAAAATTCCACAAGATAAAATGATTTTTGAACGAGTGAGCTCATCAAACAATGAGCAGAATCATATACACTTGGATATGAAAATTGATCAAAAAAATGAAATCATGAAAAACACAAGAATTGGAAATTCGCAGATGAATTTCTTTGATAACGAAAAAGTCAAACTTAAGGTTCAAATAGTGACATGCGTACATCGACCCATCAAAGTGCCTCAAGCCATTCAGATCCAGCAACTAACGAACCAGAATTTAGCATAAGCATCATAAGTAACAAAAAATTCGGGACAACTAAAGACAGTAAATTTGATATACCAGAAATATTCACACTGGAACTCCTCCAAAAGATCATTATATCCCAAATTCAGAAAAACAAAAATGAAACATGATACGATATTAAATCAGGGAAACGGAAAATCAGGAATATAAAATATCTAATAGAACAATACGACGTAGTGTCGGACCGTTTACAATACCTGCACGAACGACCTATATGCAAAAGTCCATCGGTAGAGAAACCTGAACACTTATCCAGCCTCAAGACTTCCAGGACCTTCCCGGCCGATGTCGCAAGCAACTCGAGATCTGAATCCTTCACAATCATCCTTCGAAAGTGAAGGACCTTCATTCTCCCAAAAGACCTGATAATTTCCTTCACCCATGGCGTAACAAATCCACCCCAATCTTCAGGAATCAGATTAAACATGGCGGCGCGTGGCTTTCCCTTTAGCTTCAGCGACTCCAGATGGGGGAACCGCTGTGACAACCGTTGCGGCGTGGCGGTGTAGCATAGCGCTATAGTCACGTGCTTGCGCGTGATAGCGTCGATCTCGTACCACCGTTTGCAAACCAGCGATACCGCATCCCGGTCGCGCGGGTCCTGCACGTACGGGATCACGCACTCCCAGACGGTGTCATACGCTCCGCAACTGCTGCTGCTGATGATAGCGCCACCACGGCTCCGACCACTGCCCCCTCCGCCGGTAGTAGTACAACCGTTCATTTTTCTCCGTTTCTTTTCATCCATTTTTCAATAATTTTTGGGAGAAGTCGACATAACGAAGTATAAGAAAACAATAGAGAGACAATGATTCGTTCCTTGAAAGTGGATTGATAAATGAATCGAGAGTGGTGATGAATTGAGCTTCAAAAGTTGATCGGAGAGAAATGAATAGGATAAACGAAGATTGGATCCTAGGGGAGAGGAACGCAGGAGGCTGGGTGCAGGGTGGGGCAGGGGGTGGTGTAGAGGTGGTACAGGGGTTCGTTTTTGATAAGAGTGTGTGTGAGTGCGTGTGTGTGTGTGTGTGTGTGTGAGAGAGAGAGAGAGAGATTTCTGTGCGGCTCTAGAAATGATGGTGGACTTAGCTTGGGGAGGTGGGGAGGAGGGGTGGGGTGTGGGGGTGGTGATTGGAGGGAAAAGGACAAAAGAAGTGAAAGTTAACCAATAGGGGAAGCGGACGTCAGACTGACCCAAATATCTTTTGCATTTATTTATATATATTTATTTTGTGGTGGCATCTTCTAAATTCATTTTCCTCTTTTAATTTTGTATTTTCTTTATAATTCTCAAAATGGCTTTTTTAATGTTAATCACTTTTAAATTCTTCAATATAAATTATATGGTAGTAATTGTTAAGTATCCCACGTGAGGGCTCACAGTGAGGGAGGATGTTAAGTATCCCATGTGAGGGCTCGCAGTGAGGGAGGATGTTAAGTATCCCACATCGGTTGAGGTAAGTGTCTTAGGTAGGCCCTCTCACTTATAACCTGGGTTTTAAGTGTTGAGTTAGACTTTGACAAGTGTTGAGTTAGGCCTTGATGTTCAATAGTAATATTTTGTACAAATCGAATTTAGGGCGTGACTGAACTTGTTACAAGTTCCATAACCCTTATAATATCTCACACACATCTGTATCTAGGGCCCGGTCGTTTTATTTCTAGAACCCCACCATTTTAATATTTCTTCCATACTTGTACTTTTCATTTATAAATTATATAAATATTCCCCAAAAAATTGTTTTAACAATTTAAGTTGAGAACTACAGATATTTATTTTAATAAAAAAATAAATTTGTAAAGTTAAATATCTCTAAATAAGTAGGAATATCATTCTCGATTCAATCGTGACTTAAAGATATAAACAACGAAAAAAATGGATTAGCTTTTATAGATAAAAGAAAAACTTAAATTGAAATGGTACAAATAATCAAAATGTGATCAACAAGTTAATTTTTTCTCGTCGATTGCTCGCACAGTTAATAATTTCTCAAACAATATAGGAAGTAAAAAATAAATAAACACTTATGATAGGACGATGAGAAGTTAGACAAAATAGTCGAGATGGTTAGATATCTAATGTTGAGTGTACAATTTTATCCAAACACCTCCTAACATGATTATTTTTTTCTATAATTTATTTTTAAAGACCACACAGCTTCAGTTAGATTTTAGTGGACAAATGACGTGAGAGATTTATTTTTAGGAAATATAAAAATAGACATTCGTTCTGTTCAGTTGCAAAAGCATTAATGTAGGAACAACCTTCTTCAACCAATCACAACTACCTCCGCACACAGTAGTATTTTGTTTTATTCAATACTTATGCAGAAAAATGGCTTTGATTTTATTTAATTTAAGGGTGCGGCTATTCATTCTTAAATTTTTAAGAATATTTTAAATTTATTAAAAATTAATATTTTTTTTATCAAATATATTTTATTTATATTTTTTATAATTTTCTTATCAAAAAAATAAAAAATAAATTAGTTCCCAACTTGACTGTCCAACATTCCGTAATTTTCAACACAAATTTATAAATTAAAATTTCAAAAAAAAATTAATTTTTTTTCTCTCTACAGTGTCTCTAATCTACCATAAATTTTCGCAACTCCGTTCCTAATTTAATTTTGTGTCTTTTGTCTTTATTATCTTATGTGGCAGCTTTTGTTGATAAAAGGAAGTAACCTTCTCTGCACTTGAACAACGTAAACGATTTGACCACAAATTATATTTTACAAATTTTTAACTTTGGTAATTTAATTATTTTCGAAAATGTGTTTTTGCATAATTTACTAACTTTTTTTAATTATTATCAATTTTTAAATACTTTTTAATTGTATAGCTAACAAAATATTCTATAGTATTTTGTCTAATTGGTCTCTTTTTATCTAGGCAATCAACTTGAAAACTAAAAAATAAAGAGTCCAAATCATCAACTTACTATATGCAAGAAGAATTCAAGAAAATCAAATTTTTGCATTATTGAAGACTTTTACCATTCTCAGAAGATCTTGAAAATTTAATCAAGATCAACAAAGAACAGCTTGAATTTGATAATAATTTGGATATATTCTTTGATCGGCTATTAACATATTTAATATGACCCAAATAATAAGGTCTCGATTTAAGAAGCTCAAAATATAAAATATCAACAAACTTAAAAAAAAAAAAAAAAAAAAGGATTTGTTGAGCACGATGTATGCGGATAGTAACCCGTTCTCCTCCCTTGCTAATTCGTGGACAAACAATTTTCTCTCAACTGTTTTCTTTTTCTTTTTTTGTTTTTTTTATTTATTTTTTTGTTTTTTTTATTTTTTTGATTCAGTATGTAAGAAACTATTTAATATGACTATATATATTATATATTGTAATTGTGTCGTTTTAAATATTTATAGGAGTATAATTATAATAATTAGCACATGACGTCAATATCATCTGAGACAAACCTTAATATTTCCTAATTAATCATTTGAGGTATCAAATATATTCATACTTAATTTGCGTATACTTGTACTTTTTGCATCAAATATAATACTTAAATTTCAATAAATATTCTGATAAATTAAAAATTGATGTGATTGATTTATTTACATTTTATTTTAATTTTATCTATATTTTATAAGGAGATAAACGAATATCTGGATCAGACAACTAATTATTCTGCTTTTCAACGATTTATGTAGAAGCTTCTTTTATTGGAAGTAATTACGTTATGAGTCGATTTATCTGTTGGGAATGCGTCGTATTTGTAACCACTTTGTGAGCCTACAAGCGTCAAAACCGATCTCAAAAGCAGCACTTTTACTCGGGTTAGAAAACAAGTGGTAATGAATAAAGGTCTCCTTTTACTGCGTCGGACCTTTTCCTACAGGAGCGCTCTCTCTCTCCTTTTTTTTTAATAAATCATTATATTTGGTTCCAAATGGAACGAATTTGCAAAAGTACTTTTAGTTTGAGCACCATTTGATTCTAGGAATACGAATATAAATAAATAAATGGATAATAATATTAATAATTGGACCAAAGTTCATTTACATAAATTTAATAGAGTTTTTCCAATAAGAAGCTACTTTAAAGTTTGGCTTCAGTTTTCACCCTTCAACAGTACTCTATTATTTGTATTATTTTAAAATATTTGCACCACTTTTACCGTGGATTTCTGATTGCACTACTTTTTTTCTCATTTTCTTCTTTATATGATTATATATATTTTTAATATTGAATATTGTAATTTTTTATGTCAAGTATTCCAACTGAAATTAAATTAAGTTGTTTAAAATAATATGATGTATAATTTAAATAATGATAAAAATATAAGTTAAATAAGTATATGAGATTCAAAATATTATATATAAATTTAAGTAGAATTGCACAATATTATCCGACATTCAATTTTACATATATACTTTTTGAATATAATAGTTTAAGATTATAAAGTAAACTAAATATTATCTCAAAATTTAATGTTAAATAAAGTTACATATGTAATGTTTTTAACAAATATTTAGTAATAAAAATAAATATTTAAAATAAAGAAATTATAAAGATTATTGTGTAATATTATTTTTTAGTGGAGAAAGTAGTGCAAACTGTTGGAGAGAGTACTGAAGATAGTCTGTGTAGAACCCATGAGATTTATGTCATATTCAAAATAATTGTAATAAAATATATATAATATAATAATCAATTTATTGTAAGTGAATATGATAATACTATTAATATAAATAATAAAACATTAAATCCAAATAAAATTTGATTTATAAAAACACATATCTTTTTCTTATAAATTTAGAAAATATTAGGCCGTTAGTTTGTTGTAGTAAACAACATAATATCTTTGTTATTTAAAAATGATTTATTGTAAATATTTGTAAGAAAATTAATATTTGAATTAATCCATTTAATTATTTTTTTTGAATATCTAATAGTAAGAAATAAAAAAATTAATATCATTCCCATATTTTATATATATATATATATAACTAATAAAATATAAATAATTACATTTGAATCATTCACATTAACTTTAACTAATAAAATATTAATAAATTACATGACAAACTTAAAATATATTACATATTAATTAGATTTATCAATCTTAAGATAATAAAGAATACATAACAAAATTATAAGATCTTATAAGATCTTATTTAACATGAATAAGATGTCACTATAACATGCATAGATTAATGTATAAATGATATGAGAATCAATGATGACATGCAATTTAATAATTTTTTTTACTAAATAATTGAATTGAAGAACTCCAATTTTATGTCATAGTTTGTGGGTCTATTAATTATATATAAATAGATATATATCATATCCACGAAATTTGATTTCTAAAATATCCTCAATGTTGCACCATAAAGTTCGATTTAAGCATTGACATTTTTAAATTGGGCATGGTATAATGTCGTGCGAGTTTTGTTGTTAGCACTAGAGCCAATCAAATACAATTTCTTTGGAGGTTGATTGAACTGATTAATTACTTTTTAATATGTAAGATTTTTTTATTTAAAATTTTATTAATCTTAGTTACGGACATAAAATAATATTACTAATAAATACATTTTATATAAATAAGCTCGTAACTTTATTATTTTTTATTTCTTAAAAAAAAAAAAAAGAGGTAAATGAGAATAGAATATTTGGCCACTTGAACTCAACTTCAAGGATTTAGTATTACGTTTACACACAATGTCAATTATTCATCAACAGACAATTAAATATGCCTATTTTTCAAATTAAAATTACTTCTAAGACTTAGTAAATCATTTCGAAAAACAAATAATATATGGAACAGCATTTAAAACTTTAATTTTAGTTCTAAGTTTAGACTTTAGGTTACTCAAAATCAGAAATATTATTGTTTAATATGTAGAATAGGACTATTAAGAAAATGACTTGTAATATATTTGTTAATTCCCCCTTCTAGAACCTCTTAATGTATGTAATAAACCTGAACTTAATTTTGGGCATGTAGACCAGAAGTGGAATAAATATTTGGACAAAAGTAAAATTGAATAATCCTACATTAATTATTTCCATTTTGCTCTACATTATGTTTGATACATTTCATGTGTGAGTATTTTTCTATGGAAATAGAATAAATAATTATGTAAGTTAGGTGTTTGTTTTTCAAATTACTTACAATATATATATATATATATCATAAAGTTAATAATTTTGGGATCAATCAAAATTTATTAATTAAAAGAGGTTATTAATTTATTGAGTATTAATTTAGTTTATAGACCCTAAGGAAAAGTTTATATTAAAATTATTAATAAGTAATTAAGAATTAATTTAGAGAGATTTTACCGTGTGCGTATAATATAGACTGGTATGATTTCGGTTCAGAATGAGAACCAGTGGTTTGAATTGTGGGTCAATGATTTAGTTTAACCGTTGATCCAGATTCAGTTTTGGTTCCAGAGTAGTCGGTTTCAGGAACCATCAGTTCCAAAACTAGTGGTTTCAGTTCCAAAATTGTAAATTCTAATTTCGATTTTGATAGAAACCATCAATTATATTTTCGAACTATCGATTTGAAGTGTGAATTTACAAAATAATAATAAAATTATAAGTAAAATTGTAGAACCACAATTCCAAAACCAAAATCGGCACAAGTGTCTCCATTTCTACATACAACTAGATGGCCGCTCGTTCAATGCATGGGATATAATATATTTTATTATATTAAGAATTTATAGTAAAATTACATTTATTATTATTATAAAAATGTACATAACTTATTATTTATATCAATTATATAAATATTATTCAATTTAGAATATAATTTGTTATATTACATAGTATTTTATTTCTTTAAAATTAGTTTTATTAAATAATAAATTGTATGATATTTTGAAGTGAATTTGTAATTGTCTCTAAAATAAAATTAAATATTTTAATTTATTAACAACTAATGAGGTTAAACAATTAATCATAATATTATAATATTTTTATTTAAAAAAATACAGTTTTAGCTTAAATCAATTTCAAAATTTGATACACTATTTATTCAAATATATTTAAGAAATAATATTCAATTCATAAAAAACTACATTTCATACTTTAAATATAATTATTTATTTCAAAAGATCACAAAACGAAGATTATTTTGATATATCATATATTAAAAATGAATTTAAAACAATAAAGATATTTTATTTTTCAATTTAGAGAAAAATACAAATAGAAAGAAGAGAGAAAAAGTATATAGAAAACACATTTCAATTATTTATGGAGACATGTGTCAAAATACATTTCTACTTTTCAACGTTCCTCCTTATATATTAAACTAGATATCCATCATGTACACGTAATATAATATATTTATTATATCAATAATTTATATAGAATTATGTTATTATTAATAAGAAATGTACATATATCAATTATTTATATCATTTATATTTATATAAATATTATTCAATTTGAAATATAGTTTTATATATTAAATAGCATTTTTTTTATTGTTTAAGTTAGTTTTATTAAATAATAAATTGGAACATTATCTTGAAGTTTATTTTGAATTGTCCAAATAGAAATATTTTAATTTACTAATAACTATTGAAGTTAAACAATAAATTAATAGTATAATATTTTTATTTTTATTAAAAAATTATTTATATTTTTAGGTTAAATCCATATAAGAGTTTGATATACTATTTATTCAAATTCATCACATATATCAAAATTTTAAAATTATAATTCAATGCATAAAATTTTATATTTCATCCATAAAAATTATATTCCATAATTTTAAATATAATTATTTATTTCAATATATACAATATCGGTGTCAAATTAAAGATCACAAAAAAAGTTTGATATATTATATATTAAAAACTAATTTAAAAAAAAATATTTAAATTTTTAATTTTTAGCACAACATTAAAATAGAAGAGACATAAAAAGAGAGTGACCGATGTTTTATATAGAGAAGGATGCTTAAGAATAACATTGGCCTAAGTAATTATTTCAAACGCCAAAAGGAAGATAGATAAGGGAGTCGGATCTTGTCTTAATGAACGAATATATGCATTCATTTGTTAATATTAAATAACTAAAATTAGATTCTCCAACAAGAATTTATGCATTTATTCAATTTGTGGGACTTCTAAATGGATCTATCAACTCTCATTTTACTTTTATTTTTCAATTTAATATTCTCTTTATTATAACAAAACTGAAAATTCCGACCGCCAATTATCTGCAAGAACCACAATCTTTATTTATTTATTTATTTGTTTGTTTTTGTCTGTCTTAATTTGTTTGTATTATGATTCGTTGGCTTCACAAAATTTCATATTAGTAACCGTACATTCTCCCTGCCAGTATTTAACATTCCACAGGCTGCTAAAATTCCATTTCTGGAAATATTCAATATTTGTAGGCTGCAAAACTTTGATATTTTCTGTAATAAAATAATTAAGCAGCCTTATATGAGAAACAATATGGTGGCTGGAAATTGACGAATCTTCGAGCCAAGATTATAGACTAATAGTATTTATATTAAAGTTTGAATAACTTATAAATATATCAAAATTTTATCTAGAATGTAAATCTATAAAAGATTTTTCGATTTTAAAATTAGTTGGACGTATTTTGAATATTTAATTATTTGAAAAATAAAAAAATAAAAAGGAAAACAATACTTAGTGTGTGCATAGCAGATTTGCACCTTACTCCAAATATATTAATTCAACTCGGGAATATATTTCCTGTCTGCAAATCACTTATGGCATCAAACGAAACCTAAATAATTCAGTGGGGTCATTAATTTTTTTTAAATTAATTGTACCCTACTTTAGACCTTGGTGAAATTGACTTTGTGGCCCATAATAATGCACTTAAAATATTATATTTATTTAAATAAAAAAAATTATTTTTGGTTCAAGTTGCTGCTGCTTTTTCCAAGTGACTTTTTGTTAGTTGGCATGGTTCAATCACACCCTGACGCCTGCATATAAGTATTTAGGGATGAAAGACAAACAAAATTAAATTCAACCAATACCAATAAAAACTATTTTAAGGTAACTAATCAGAAGTATTACACTTTAAGTAATAGTAATACTTTATAGTTAAATAAGTAATATTTTAAATCGTGTTGCACGTTCAACTATTTCACAAGAGTTTTTTCAATTTTTAATAGATATCTAAAATAATTGTTAAGAGCTTAATCGTCTAATGGTATCCCTTCACAAAAATTATGATATAAATTAAAGGTTCGATTCACAAACAGCTCAAAATAAGTTTTAAGATTATGTGTAGCTTATTAGATGAGACGTGGAGGTTGCTTTTTAAACTCTAATTTTTTTTAAATGTAAATTATTGAAAAAATATGTTATTCGAACTAATTCATTTTGTAATCTGAATAAAATAATTTTTTTTATTTTTTATAAATTCATAATTTAAAATTTCATATAAAAATGAAGATAAGATATATAGTCCTATATAGTAAGGGTGTAAGTATACATACTGCATAGTATATGGTATATATGCATTCAACCCAGTTGGAGTAATTCTATTCTAAGCTTGCAGTTGAAAATTGAAATAACTCGACCGCATCACAATTTATATGATTTTTGAATAAATTAATATTTAATAATTATATCATATGTCATATGTTATGGTGTGTCACACACTACCAAGTTATTTAATTTTAAATCATAATAACTATTCTGATATATTAAGAGTTTATACATAAACATATATCAAGACACATAAAATTTCCTGTGCATTAATAATGAACGTCTGTTTTTCCTTTTAGCTAACCCTTTTTTGATGATACTTAATCAATTGGTCATCGTATGAAGGGAATCAATCTCTAGAACAATTATTAAATAAATAAATAATTAATTATTATTAGTTTTTTTAATGAAATATTAATTTATTTTCTGCCACAATATCTTCCTGTTTTAGCCATTAAAAATTCATTTTTGCTTAATTTATTAATTCATATCGTGGACATGTTTATAAGATTCTATAAGGAGATTTATAACCAATTACTTTATGATGAAGGAGACTTCTAACCATATATCGACCAAAATGTTCACAAAAAGGGACGACCATATGTTCAGGAAGATTAGGTTTCATATTTACGAGAGTTCTTGTTTCACAAGTAACATAAGAAAAACAAATTTATTTATATATAACAAAGATTTCGAGTGCACAAGACAGCTAAGAAGAAGAAAATTTGATCGAATTTGTAATTAAGTTTAGAAGTCATCCATATTTTTCTAGCATATATAGGACAACATCTAGAGCATTGTTGTATTGATTTTGTTCGATTATGTTTTCATTATATTATTTAGATGTCTGACATAATGCTTTTGTCCCGAAAAACATTTGTATTTCACTTCGTGGTACTCTGGTGGAATATGAATTATCTTAAAAGATTTCAAGATAACATTAAATTCATCTAATGGTCCAGACAGTTGAGCAAATAGTTAGGGCAGTATGTGTAGTTGTGGCTAGTTGTAGAGAGAATTTACGAGTAAGCAATTTCAAACTGTATAATCATGAGAACAAATATTTTTTTAGTATAATAGACTTGTAAAAAATAGATGATTCTTCCTTTTTTTATAGTTTTAATTTTCACGTTCTTACTTAATACGAAGTGCGCATATATTCATGAATTATGAATTACCAAACTTTATGAGACTATTTCCTACATCTTTTGGCATACTCACCTTCTGTCATAGTTGATTATTTGTCAAAATAATGGAAGCCACCCCAACACAGTTGAGTGAGGCCAAGCTAGTCCTTGAAGAAGATTATTTTTACACATTTTGAACTTCAAGGGCTTGTTTTATACCCCTTTTCTAACTTGGCTTGACAACATGTTACGGGGTAAATTGGTCATTTTAGTTTCTTAAGTTTAAAATATAATTTCCTTGTAAAGATTTTGTTAGATATATATATATATATATATATATATTGGCGATTATGAGGAGTCCGATGTTATATTGTCGTATCCATCCATCCTTTTCGGAAATAGTAAATTGTGGAACAAATTCTGATGTGAGAAATTAATTTGTTGCTAATAATGGGAGATGTCGCCTTCGTGTGGTCCTTTGTGATTATAACATGAAAGCGAAAATCCATTTTCCGCAAAACATTTTATAATTAACCACCGGAACTTTTATGCCCACACAACAAGCAAAATAAAGGCACTCACGTTTCATACTCTCCATTTAAAAAAATAAAAAAAAATGTATTTTACTTAATTATATATATATTAATTAAAAAAACAAAACAAAAAATTCATATTGTTACAATATATAGTTATAAAATACTAATAGATAAAATAGGAAAACACAAGAACTTATATGCGTCGGACCTTGCAACACGATGTAATTTATTACTTGTTTAGATACAACGTATTATTTGTTTAATTTAAAAGTATTCACTGATTTGTTATCTTGAAAAAAAATAGTAATATTTTTCAGTAAATAAATAATACTTTTTTAATTAAACAAATAATATTATAAATCGAATGTGAGACTTCCTCCAAACGTAACTGGGATGGATGTTCTATTCAAAAAGGGTATTCATCCGAATACTAATTATCAATGTATCCCTGTTGATGTGGAATTATTTAGAAAATACTCAAACTTTTGTCGAGTTTTAAGTCATATGGGAGAATTTATAGATTTTCCAAAGGGGCTTTGTGTACGTTTTAAAAATTGGTTTTACATTTTTCGTTTGAGTCATCGCATGATTTTATAAAGAAAATTGAATGTTTTGCTTTTCTATTATAAGACCTAAGATTAATACCTTTATTATTTAAAATTTGATTAGGTCAATCATTTTAGCAATAGTTTGTTAGTTTTGAGTTGGAACGGAGTGAATCTCAATTTATTTTAATTTTTTTTATGAATCGAGATATTTCAACAAAACAAGATGATACTATCCCCTATTGTATGAACTTTAATCGATAAGAGTTGGCACCAATAATTATGAGTCGATGTTTGAATCTTGAAGATGTGGCGGTGGCAGATGATGGTGGAGTATAAATTTTTAGTCAAACATAATGGCTAGAAAAATCCATTTCCATTTTGTTTCCTTCAAATTTTTGTTTGCTCACTTCTGTTTGTCACTTTGCATCCGTACGCTCTGATGATATATATATATATATATATATATTTGGTTTGGAAATGAGTTTGTATTGTTTATTTAATTAAAAAATATTTTTTTAAAGATAATAAATAAGTAATAGTATTTTTTAAGTAAATAAATAATATTTTTAATTAAATAAATAATACTCTATATTAAATTACATGAATCACCCGATGCATGTAAGTTTTTGTGAATTTAATTTTGTTCCGCAAGCACCAGAGAAAATAAATGTGATTTTGGAAAGAAAGTAAAAAAAAAAGTCAAGAAACAAAATGGGAGAAAAAGAATGATGATATGGTGAGTAGAGTTTGCGGCCACATATATAGTGCCCACCTAATTATTTAATACAGTGTCCATATATCTGCAAATAAGTAGTGCCCACCTATTAATGAGAAAAAAATAAAAAAAAATTAATTAAAATAAATTATGAGGATAGGACAAACAATTTGTGATTATTTGTTGATATGTGTAGAATTCCAGGGATTTGGTACTTAATAGTTGAAGGTAACACTAGCCATATCCATCTTAAATTAATTGATAATAAGATGAATAATTCATTAGATATATAAGTTAATTTTTTTTATTTTACTTTTTGATCTACAATAATTTACATGTGAAATTTTAATATTTTACCAATAAATTCTCGATTTAATAAATAAATAAATATAAGGACCACCAAAATTGATGATTGATGGTCCTTTTTGTTACTCTAAACATCACTAGATCATCTACTCTCCTCGCTCTATACATACACCCACTCGTCATTCTATAGGCAAAAATGCCAAAATATGGCAAAAAAAAAAATTAATTACACAATTATAGTAAAAAAAAAAAATTAAAAATCTAAGTAAAGTCGCCCCTCGCAGGGGCGACATTCAATTTTTGTTTAATTTGTAAAATTTTTTTTTTAGTGTCGCCCCTGCCAGGGGCGACTTTCAATTTTTTTTTTTAATGCTGGAAGGCTCACTTGGTCGGGCACTCGGTCGGGTCACCACTCGGCCGGCCGAGTGGTACTTGTTACTCGGCCGAGACACTCGGCCCCCTTATTACTCGGCCGACCGAGTTCTGGGAATCCACTCGGTCACGGCACTCGGTCGCACACTTCACTCGGCTGGCCGAGTGCGATGGCAAATTTTCTAAAATATGTAATCTCTCCACTCGGTTATGATTTTTTATTCTTCTCGTTTTCTCGTTTGTTCTCCTATTTTTGTACATTCTCTTATTTTTATTTTCTCGTGTTATAGTTAAATTTATTAATTTATTTAGTTTGGTAAAAATTCGATGAAATTGTTAAATGAGATTGTTATAATATCTTGAAATGTATTGATTAATTGAATTTCCAACAAATAACAATAATTATGTTTTATAAGGAAAAATTCCAAATAAAATTTAATAGTACTCAAAATCATGAATAAACAACAAAAAACAACAAAGTCAAGAGTTTGAAATCAAAGCAATACATTCTTAAAAATTAGTCGGCGCCGTTTCATTGGAATGGAGTGTGCTCACTGAGGGGGTCGGTACGGTGTGTTGGATGGGCCGAATGGTTGATAAGGTGGATATTCCCTTTCTTGAAAATGACCTTGTTGCACATGCCACTCATATTGTTGCCTTTGCATGTCAAGTAAAATTTCAGAATTGTAAGTTTCACGACGGACATACTCTTTTATGTCGGCAACATCCCCTTCTATGTTGGCAAAACGTGCATCCAAGGCGTTTCTCCAATCCGACCAATCATTCCACCCCCCTTGATACTGAGGTGGATTCTGTGGATGCTGTGAAGGTCCTGCCTGATCGTACGAGGGCATTTGTGCTTCACCCATCATTTCATTCGCCTGTACTTGTTCCACATCAAGGTCCATTGGCTCTGATCGGGCATCCGTACTTCTTCTCCTCCTCTTCCTTCGTTCCTCCTCATTCCTTAATTCATTCTCACTCTCTTCAATTGCTTCCGTATGAACCGGGCCATTCAGTAAAAGATTATGGCCCTTCCCTCCAGCAATATTAGTCAGGCGAGAGTTGGGTAGTGCAAACCTCTTCTTATCTGATAAAATCAGATACAATTTTCTGGTGCCGGGATGTAATTGGCACATCTTCATGTTGCACATCATTTCCAGGTTTATACTTGTCTCGCCTGGTGTCTCTTCCATCCCTTCCAAGTTGACCCCGAAGTGGCGAGCAATTGGAGTGATCAAACCTCCAATGTGATTAGCAACCTAATTTTTTGTTCGGACAAATTGCCTTAACAGCATTGGTGCCACATTGAACTTCTTCCCTTTCACCAAGCACCATAGCACGAACAGCTCATCCACACTGACCGCTCCAGGCTCAGATTTTGCTAAAACTGTATTGGAGATGAACCTCTGAAAATATCGAAAGACCGGGCTTCGAATACTCGATGCTTTCGACCGACTAGAGTGGTAGGCCGATGGGTTAGCTCGATCAAACTCTGTTATTTCCTTCCAAAAAGTGACTGCATTGAACTCCGAAAAATTGATCCTCTCATTGGGCAGATTTGAGTACTTCTTCTTGGGAAATCCATAAATGTGATTGAGCTCTTCGGCCGAAAGATGGTGACA
This sequence comes from Caryopteris x clandonensis, assembly GCA_028749325.2. Classification (NCBI taxonomy): domain Eukaryota; kingdom Viridiplantae; phylum Streptophyta; class Magnoliopsida; order Lamiales; family Lamiaceae; genus Caryopteris; species Caryopteris x clandonensis. Next base: position 1,404,512 of record JAPYKT020000027.1, on the reverse strand, counting down.
CTCGTTTCCCACATAAAATATCACGGATTCCGGCACCGTGTCATTGTATCCAACCTGAAGCTGTGAGAAGAATTCAAGAACTAGGGGCTCATACGTCTTCTCGTGCATGCCAAATAATTTAGTCCACCCGATGTTCTTGCACATTTTTTTCAAATCTTCATAGATGCCCATTTGTTGCATGCACTCAACATCGGCCCAACGAGTGGCTCGCCTTTTCTTCTGTTGTACCTCAAACCACCTATCACTTTCTGTCTCCCAATTAGCAAAGTTTATACCGTAGGCATCCGGCATGGTGGCTAAAATTCTTTCATACTCAGCTTCTTGTTCTTCAATGGAGTGTTTGCTCCATTCGAAAGTAGAATTCACAACATCCATGCTATGATCCATTCTGGGTACCTAGATGATAATGAATTAATATTACATTCATGTGAACAAAAAATCAAGAGTCATATAATACAATTTTCATCTTAAGCAATTTCATAATTCAACATTGAAATTCATGGGGTATTAAGATCATTTCATCATGGTCTCACACTAAATCATGCCACATTCCCAATTTCTATGATGCATACCAAGTGTTCGATAAAAAACTTCAATGAAAACTTACAAAAAAACTTAACTTCTTTCATGCCATAATGCTCCAAATTAGTCCCTCATGAACATAATCAAACAACAACCTCAATGTAACATGAAAACATATCTATATAGAACAAAAAATCATGCACATCAAGTGTTCGATAAAAAACTTCAATGAAAAATTGCAAGAAAACATATTAAGTTTCATGTCAAAATACTCCTAATAAGGCCCTCATCAACATATGTAATCAACAAAAGCAATGGTTAATGAAAATATACCTTTAGATTGAAAAAACGAAAATTGGTGTTCTTGCTTGAATCCTTCAAATCTCCACCACTTTATAGGAAGATTGGAATAATTTGTTGTTTGAAATGATGGGTTCAATGATTTTGATGGAAAAATTGATGGCTTTGAAGGTAATTTTTCGGATTGAAGATGAGAGATTGGAAGAGGCTAGGGTTTGGGTGTGTTGGGTAGTGAGAAAAATGAGGAAAAGAGGGGTTATAAAATGTTTCCGTGCTCTCGCACTCGGTCGGGCACTCGGTCGCGCACGGTACTCGGCCGACCGAGTAAGAAAACAATACTCGGTCTGGTGCACTCGGTCCGCGCAGGGTACTCGGCCGCCCGAGTGCGAAGGAAATCCGAAATCCTTCGCACTCGGGCATGATGTTGTGGCACTCGGTCCGCGCACGGTACTCGGCCGACCGAGTGCGAAGACAATCCTGAATCCTTCGCACTCGGTCGACTCCGGTCGGGCACTCGGTCGGGGTTATTACTCGATCAGCCGAGTACGAACCAAAAACTTGATTTTTTTCCATGGTAATTTTATGTGCTGATTTTCTTAATAATAATAATAATAATTATTATTATTATTATTATAATAATAACAATAATACTAATTGTACGTCTAATTACATCGTAAGTAAATTAAGTAATAATTGTACGTTTAATTACATAGATAACAAATTAATAATCAAAATGTGATCCTGTAAAACAACGACGCCTTATTTTTTTCCTTTTGCCCCTACCTCGATCTTCTTCTGGCCCACGTTCGCTATCCGAATCATTATCATCTGTCGTAATATTCAAACTAAAAGATGGACGACCTGATGATGATGATGATGATGATGCAGTCCTCGAAGTCACATGATCATGTACTATATTTGCTGTCGTGCTAGAATGGGGATATGAGATCGGGGATGTATTGAACTGTGGCCGAAAATTTCCATAAGTGCATGATGCTGGAGGCGGAGATGTATAACGGCCAGATTCTAAGAGAGAAGTGAACGACTGACCATGTGCCGTAAAATCCCAATCTGGAATTTGAAAATCTTGTGGGGCCACATAACTGTCACTCTGCATGTCGATACCAGTAGAAACAAAAGGTTCTGGGCTATATTGTGATGTATATTGCGGTTCGGGCTCATAATGTGACTGTTGGCGTTGGAATGATGGGCGACGATCATGAAAGTGAGCTCTAGCTTGCGAGTATATTTCTTCTACTGATCGTCTGAAGGGCTCCCTAAGATGCGGTTGCTCATCTATGACAAGTTTATTCAAAATTTTCCATAAACTTTCCTGTAGTAAATTGACAATACACAGCAAAAACATGAATTACATATTCATGACACATAGAAATGTGAATACTAAAATACTGCCACGTACCAAAACTTCTATAGGTGCATTCGGTTGCGGTTGATATCCCACTTGCATATTTAACCCTGGAGTAATTAGACGACGTGTTATTCTTTCGTACCATCTGGTATAACCATCTTCGACGTCTGACTCATTCCAACCAATAGCAGGAGCGGAGACAATATTCCAATTTCTGTCAAACCACCATTCCACAAAAAAAGCATGTGTTTCAGCCCAGTTTGTAGTGGAGCGGCCTCTACGGCATATATTATGCAATGTATCATGCACATCCGTAATGCTTTCTGGAATTCATTGTCTTATCCCAAATTGTCGCAATACCCGATCGGGGTAATATAACTCAACAATTGAATAATGAATCATAGGGCATCTTGACATCCACATAGTCGTGACTCTAATAATTCCAAGGTCAATATATGCCCTCACAGCAGCTGGGTATGGGTCGTAAGGTTGCCAATTAAACTGGATAAAAATAATGTTAGCTAACATTTAATGGAAATATAGCATAATCTGATCAAATACCAATCATACCTCTTGTTGAGTTTGCCTGTCCAAGCTCTCCCGAATAGCCCTTAAGTTGTTCGTCAAGCTAGTTGTAAAGTTGTGGTATTGTAACCACTCAGCACCATACGGTGCAACCGGTAGAACTCCATCCACACCAACAATTGCCGCTGTATTTAGGCGTCTGCCTCCCGTCATTTGCGGAGTGAGAAAAGTAATTCTTGACCAAGCCCATATCTATCATGAAACAATAATATGTTACATATCTTTTAACCTTTTTATATAACATATGCATATTTAACAATATTGAGACATATTTACCTGCAGTAGTTGCATGGGTCCACCAATTTGTGTACGACCCCTATGTGATGCATTGCACAGCTGATGGTACAAATAACCTAGTACCGCTGAACCCTAACTCAAATTACTGCATTCATCAATATCCTCTAGTTGATTCAAATATACCAATGACCCCATATTCCCAGAAGTATCCGGGCACATTATGGATCCTAACAAAATCAAGGCACATCCACGTGCATATTGCACAACATGTTGTTGTGAGCTGTTATCGGTAACAGGGTGCATGCTTAGGTGTGTACCTAAGGCTAAAAGTGAAAATCTTGACCCTTTTATGTCTTCTGCATTGGGTTCCCATCCCAGAAACACTTCACAACGTGCAGTCCAATATGCCCGACCGATTGAATTATCTGAACTTATATATCCGGCCCACCTTCAATTGGCAGTCCCCAAATAAATGCTACATCTTGTAATGTCACGGTCGCCTCTCCAACTCTAAAATGAAATGTATGCGTTTCAGGCCGCCACCTCTCAACCAGTGCAGTGATTAATGATTTATTAATTACATAATCACCACATCTGTAGACACCATAAAATCCCATACGATACAACATCGATATGACTCGATAATGCAACATTTGTGTACGTCTGAGTATTTCCCTACCATCGTCGTCTGGGTCATCCTGATAAGGAACATGGTCATCGAGTCTCCAAAAGATACCACTTCCGTGTCTGCACTTCAATTTTTGGTCAATTTCTCCTGCAAATACATCCTCAGATCGGTGCATGTGTTGTTCCCTTAAGATCTCCCCACTAATAGGGCCATATTCTCCGTAGTACTCCATGCTGCAATAAGATTAAATCAATAAGATGAACAATAAATAAGTGAAATCGAAAATGGAACAAATTACATAAAATCTGAAAATTACATAAAATCTGAAACGGTTCACAATAAAAAAAAATAGTGCAAAACTAACATCAATCTTAATCCAAATTTCAATACACATTATCAAAATACTGGTCAAATATCTAAAACAAACACCATTACAATATTTTAGACACAACACTCTCATCTACGGTCATATGAAGTTCCAGCCTGGGAAGCAGCTTGATCCTGTGCCCGATATTGTTGCCTAGCGCGTGTTTGTGCCCAATCCATTTCATTTTCAATTCTAGTCGTCCTGCCTCTTCCTTTCTGCCTCTTCTCACGCAATGCCGGATTGTGACACAGTTGGAAGGAAGCCTCATCTCAATAATATTCATCAGGCAATGGCTCAAACTTACCACTATAGGTGTCCACATACGTACTTGTATTGAAAACTGAGTTCATGTAAATCATCGGATTTACTCCAAAATGTCGACAAGTTTGCATTGCATGGGAACATGGTATGCCGTTTTGCCTCCATTCACCACAGCTACACTCTCTTAGCATCAACTTGACAATGTGGGTATAGCACCTCGTTGTTCCTGGCACAAATGTTTTCACTGAAGCTGTTTGATCAGTGAAATCAACCTTATAGACTTGATGTTCCATTGCCTTTCGTTGTCGTTGATCATACTTCTTGTACACCTCATCAGGCCATGGTTGGTTCCTTTGCTGCATTTCACGGCCCAGTGTCAATCGGTCAAGAAAATATTTTATCGACCGATAAAATGTAGCCTGCACAATGGCACAGATTGGGAGCCGTCGTGCACCTTTCAACACGCCATTCATGCACTCTGACAGATTTGTTGTCAAAATTCCATTTCTCCATCCTCCGTCATGGGCTAGAGTCCATTTTTCCTTTTCAATTTTCCAGAGGTAATCATATGCCCTCTCATTCAACGCCTTTATTTGATCCATTATATTTTCAAACTCTCTCATTGTGAACGCTGAGCCGGCTTGCCAACACATGTCCTTTAAAGAGTTCCATCAACACTAATTATTTTACGGCAATGCTGGAACCCATCTATACATGGTCTGAACGCCCAAAACACATATTTCAACATTTTTATACCATTTGTCTCTTCGGGCATGTGGCGCCACTCGACAACTGTGCCTGGATTCCATTTTTGTAAAGCTCCCAAAAATTTGGGTAGTCTTGAAACTGAGCTCTCCCATGTACCATACACATTTTCTCTTGCCCGTTTCAAACCATGCCATGCCTTATGGTATGAGATTGTATATTGAAATTTATCATACACTTGTTGTTGAACACACTTAATCTCATACCCGGGATCTGTCTGAACCATCCCAGTTAGCAACGCAGCGATCATGTTTTTGCACAAGTTTTGATGGTCAACAGACACCGCGTTCATTAGGCACGTATGAGGGCCTCCATACTTAGTGATTTCCCACATATCAATCCTTTTTTTGTAACCTGCGCGCAACCACCAGTTGCAATGTGTAGTCTCACTATTATTTTTGCATTTGATTTTCCATATACGAGGTGTGCTTTCCTCTACTCGATATTCACGCCTCGCTATACGTATTGCAAAATCTTTAACTGCAGACTGCAAATTCTTCTTATCTTTGAATACCATGCCTTTTGTGAGCACTCCTTCAGTAGGATCATAATATCTAAAATTTTTTGGAAGATCAAAGGAGTCCGCAAGCATTTCATGTGATGATGCATTGAAGAACGGGATATTCGGATGCATGGAGTATCTCTGAGCACTTGATGGAAATGATGGTTGTTGATTGGATGGTGATCTCTCTTGATTTGGGGAATACATAGTTTGAATATCACCAATATCCACCCCATCTTCATCTGATTCACTAGACAACTCGTCTTCGTCAGGTTCGGAGTCTTCTAGTTCATTCACACCAAAAGTGTCAATCAATGGATCCTCTGTTTGATCCTCGGTCTGAGCATTTTCTCTTTCACTTGGAATACCCTCATTATTGGACCTTGAGGTTCCAACAGTATGCTCTTGCCTGACGAGTGCCGGATTATTAATGTCATCCCCTCTTAAGTAAGAAGCATATTGAAAATACTCATTGCTTGGCAGAATATCTGGAAGAGCATTATCTTGCAGTTTCTCTGGATCAATATGAAATTCTACATATTGATTATCCGCATCCGGTGCAAAGAAAAACCATAGATTATCATCGTTGTTGATTGGTATACGATGATATCTGTTGTTTGCATGTAGTGAAGCGGATACGTTCAATTTATATTCATTGCTATCAATCCTTGTCAGTTGAAAGAATTTTGATACCAAGCCAGAATATCCAATGTCGCGAGGTACCCTTGTTGCACAAAAAGGTGGAACATCGCTACGATCTCCAATATAAACAACAATACCGACGTTGTTTGAAGACTCCATATCTTAAATAATAAAGATGTATTAATGATCTTAAAATATGGAATTAACTATTTTTTTGCATGCAAGAGGTATTATTAAGCTATATAATTACAAAGTTTAATAAAACTAATTTAAACTAATACATTAGAAAAATTCAAACCTGAAATTGAAATGAATCAATATGTCAACGCGACGGCAACAATTTGAGGGTTGCGATAAATGCATAACAACGGCAACAATTTCTACAGTTCCTACATCAAATAATGTATAACAGAAAAATATTAATGACAAATTTATAACAATATATATAGCAACAACCATACACCGACCGACATACACATATCCAAAACACGGCACACACGCACACATCACACAACCATACACACGCACCCATCACACACAAAAATGCAAGCCACACACAACACACAAACACACACAGCAACACACACACAAGCATACACCACAACATACACCATAACATACATCACACACACCACAACACACATCAACATTTATACATACCCACATTTCATACATACATTCCATATATACATTTCATACATACACCACACCAACAACATACAATACAAGCACACAACACAAAGCAACACACACACACCATACACACACCATACACACACAAAAATTACCACACAAAAACCACATACACAGACACACACAACACTACACACACACACCACCCAAACACATAAAAATTAAGATAAAAATTACCTCAACGAACTTTTGAGAAATGGAGAACAACGAAACGTGAATATTGAAAGGAAATTGAAGGATAATTGAAAGGGGAAGTGAAGAAGAAGTGTAGAAGAAGTGAAGAAGAAGTGAAAAAGAAGTGAAGAAAGTGATGAGGAAGAGAGAAATGTGTGGTGTGGGTGGGTGGTAATAGATATGATAGAGAGAGAAATATTAAAGTGGATGTCAAAAATCCAAATCCGCCATCGCACTCGACCAGCAGAGTGAAGTGTGCGACCGAGTGCCGTGACCGAGTGGATTCCCAGAACTCGGTCGGCCGAGTAATACGGGGGCCGAGTGTCTCGGCCGAGTGTCTCGGCCGGCCGAGTGGTGACCCGACCGAGTGCCCGACCGAGTGAGCCTTCAAGCATTAAAAAAATAAAAAATAAAAAAAAAATTGAAAGTCTCCCCTGGCAGGGGCGACACTAAAATTTTTTTTTTAAAAATTAAACAAAAATTGAATGTCGCCCCTGCGAGGGGCGACTTTACTTAGATTTTTAATTTTTTTTTTTTACTATAATATTGTAATTAATTTTTTTTTTTTTTGCCATATTTTGGCATTTTTGCCCATTCTATATATATATATATATATAGATGTAGATATATAAATAGTTGTCACTATCAGCATTCTACATTTTGTTTCAATGCACCACATTAGCTTAAGTAATAAAAAAACTATTATTGAAACATTAAATTATCATTATTAATATTAAAAGGTAAATAATTAAAATAAAATTTAAAAAATTAATTTTTATCCTCTCTTTTCTTCTTTAACGATTTTTATTGCTTGATTTTTTGTTTTTTAAGTTTTTTTGCAATTGATTTATGTTACTTTTATTTTACTTTAATAGAAAAAGAAGTTACAATTGAAATAGTGTGAAGTACATTGAGAAATTTAAAGATTATATATATATATATATGTATATGTATTTGGTGTATTTAATAATAGGATGTATTGAGAAAAAATACGAACTGCGAGTGGTCGACACCTTTGTAAATTTGTTGGGCAAAATCAAAATGAAATATACTAAATTTATTTAGTTCACGAGTCAGCAGGTAAAGAGTGTAAATATTCACGTATATTAATGGTTCCCAAAAAAAGAAAATGTATATTCTTTAATTAATATGAGTCAGTTCTTCAGAAAAAATTAAAAATAATTAAGATGGAAAGTGATGTTACAGTTTAGGAAATATAGGGAGCTCTCCTTACTTGATTAGACTCTTAAGTAGTATTAATACAAACCCAATCTATTTACTTGTTTCCCACTTTGAGATCAATTAGCACACTTAATACCTATTTGGGGGGCCTAAACCACATTTCATAGGAATATATATTTCTTATATTTGTCGGTTTCATATATATATATATATATTGTGTGCACATCAAGTTTTAAAAGATTCAATTAGAACGCATGGTACATCAACAATTAAATTCTATGAGAGCAAAAAAAAAAACTGAGGATTGGTGGTTTTTGTGGCAATATTCAACCCATTCATAAGCATGAAATCAATTGACCTTGTTCATCGGACCATTTGAGTCGTTGAAGTTGATACTTGACATTTGGAATCGATACCCACTTCATGGGATTGCAAAATTAAGAAGATCATAGGAACATTACTTTCAGATATATATCAACAATATAAATATTAACCTACAACGAGTACAAGCTTTCCCGATGAAGAATTCATTGGCTTTATGTTCGTCACATATTGTCCGAACACTCGACGTTCCACTACCGATTACTATATTACCTTGGCAACTTCCTTGGTTTCTTGAGGGGTATTATAGTCATCTATCATGAACCATACACCAACTTTAACATTTGTATATCGCTGCAAATTATATGCATATTGTGTATATATATCTATATATATATATATACACACACGTCACCATCAATTTGATAGAAGATATCGTAAACAACCTAAGAAATTTAATTAATAAAAATTATTAAGAACTTTGATTTGTATATACTCCTTGATTTGGTTGAAAGCATAATGTCAACTACATAATTTTCTTAACTGGAAACGAATTTTTGCAACTTTTGAACTCATAAACCCAAATTTGTATTTTTATTAACCATAATACCAGAAAAATTAATCATTTTTACTTAATTGCACCAAAAAGGGGAAAAGAGAAAATAATGGCGTGGTATCCATTCCCATTATTTTCAATTTTTTGTGGAAATTGTATTGTGTATTAGTAGAGCTAATATGGCTAACATGCGATCGTGATATACAATCTGTAATATATTAATAAAAATATTAAATATATGAATATATTATTTTAAATAAATTAGTATTTAAAAATATTTAATTCAAAATATTTGTATGAATTTGTAAAAAATATAATTTTATAAAAATTATATTTTTAATAGATAAAATGGCAGTCTTATATTGCATGAATTATAGCCCATACAAATGTATCATATGCTTGTCATATCTTTACTAATATGTTAAGAGACTCATCAATAAATAGTAAAATCACATCAAAAAACAATTTTGGAATCATAAATTTATTCGACAGTTTTAAATTTTTAAATATTATATATATATATATGTGTGTGTGTGTGTGTGTGTACGTATGTGTATATGTATGTCCCCAACATAATGTTTGATTGTCCAGTGCAGCAATAAAAAGACAGTCATCATTTTGCTCTAAAATATTGATCTTACGTTGTATTAAACGACGAACGGTCCGGACAACATATAGCAGCGGCCCCTCAAACCAAATTTGCTTAATCTGACTGATTCCTTTATATCCCAAGAATCAATATTCAAAAACCTGTCTTTTGTTGTGCTTCTAAGCTATGAATATTGAGTTGGCCCCACCTACACAAAATGTCTTAACTTCATTTCTAAGTTTTCTTCTTCTTTAATTCCTACTCTGAAAATAAAGAAAAAACAATCTTATTTTTAGCTTTTTATATCAAAAGCGCGCGCACACGATAGATACATATATATATATATATATATATATATATATTTATGTATGTATATAGCTTGAATCCACACTAATATTAAGTGTTTTGATATATGAAAAGAGAGATTATACGGTATATATTAATTTTTTATTCTTATGTATTGTAAATAAGAACAACTCAATATATGTAGATTCACAACAAATATTATTCCAACATACAATTAGTCAAAAAAGCAGATATAAATAATACATTTATAATTCTCCACTCCATAAAAATATTATTCTTCCATATTTACATGTATTATTCTCCACTCCCATCCCATCAAGTCATATTTTGTTTCATTATATTATACTACATGTATTTCCACTTTAGTTTGCCCAACTTTATTTCACTATACTTGAATAAGAGAAACAATCTTGTCATACCAAGAAATGCACATATGCTTGTTCTAAGCCCATCCCTGCCCTCAACATACACCTACAAACAAAGAAAAAGAACACTGTCTGAAAATTGAACTGCCTATTGAAACTAAGTTTATACAAATAGAAGTCCCTCAGTTTCATAGCCTAAGAATAATCAATCACAATTTATTAGTTGTTCTGCTGTAAATTGTTTATGCAAGCATGGTTATCTTTCTTTCTGACCCCTACCTATTCATTAAATTTGACAAGAAAACAGAGGTGAGGAAGAGGGACACAAACTTTTTAGTTCCTAGTAAAAACTAGATGAGAGAGTTTGTCATAGCAACAGCCCATGTGGGGGGGGGGGGGGGTTGTTATGTCATGGTTGTATTTATAGTGAAAGATGCAAAATAATAATGACCCGGAGATGAGTACACATAATCCTTGTAATGAGTGGTGTGTGTGTGGGTGCGAATGGACTATATATTGGGACAATTTCAGTTAATAGATTGAATGCAGGTGGACTCAAGGCCAGCTACCAGATGGGACCTCATTTCCACATCATGTGTTCATCACATGCGACACCCACCACTTACCATAACGTTGCTTTTCGATTAGGTTGTAGAGATCACCATGCTCACTCGCCACTGACAACATAACCTACTCTAGCTCTATTTAAGCCGTGCCTAAGCCCTGGGTTGTGCCCAACCACCTTGCTATTTTACTAATTGTAAGACCCACCTACGCGTTGGGCCCTAGTCTCACTCTTGCCGCCTATCGTTTTTAACAATATTGACGACCACACATACAATCATTTATCTTGTTACTCCGATTCCACACCAAATGCAGCGATACAAAGAGATGAGGACTCTGATCTAAGTCCTAAGAGGAAGCCCCACATATAACATAGAATGGAAACATTTGACTCTGTATCGTGTACAGCTGATATAAGAATTGATTTTGTCTGAAATCATATGTAAGAGGTGTCAGTGCATTCCTAGGACTGTGGAGCTTGTCCCAGCACTGTCTGTTGCTAATCATCTTCATGAACTATTGCCAGGTACTAGTTTTACATTGACGAAGAATAATATAAAAAATCTGACAAAATTATGTGGAGTCGGACAAGTAAATAACTCTGCAGGCTACAGAAACCAAACTAATTATTTCCACATACTTGCACAAAAGTTTGAGGATTACACTAACAGCTGCGAGCTGCAGCTACATTTGTAACTGTGGCACTTCTGGCCTAAGAGCTAACACCAACATATATCTAAATCTACATTCCAAACAACAACTGAATCTACAAACATGACAAAAAAAGGCGAACTTCATATTTAAATTCGAGAATCACTCCATTCCAGCATCAAGACCATTGTTAAATGGCTTGTGCTTTTTATCAAACAAATCATTTCTAGTAGCATATACATCATCGCTCCAACTCAAGACAGAAGGCAGAACCTCAAGCAGCTGTGGGGTGGGCTGCTTGGTACCGCCAATCAGCATAGGAAGCGTCTCCCTTGCACCTTTTTCCACCACAGATTCAGCACTTGAAAGTAGAGGGTCCACAAGATTCGTACTCAATGATGGAATTGTGGGAGTGATACCCGGGCCCACACTGATCAAATACCCAGGGCCGGAGGAGCAGACATCAATCACAGGAATATGGACAATCGGGTCACACATCAAAGGTGTAAATGTCGAGATCTGCTGGGAAGTTGGTAGCCCAATTAGAGGGTTGGGGTAGAAACTAGGAAAATCCACAGTTGGAATTTCAACAGGGTTTAGGGACGACTTTGAGGTCAGAAGACTGGGTGGCCGAGCAGCTGATAGCAGAGATGAAAGTGGAGGGAGACGTAGTGATTCAATTGATATGGGAAGCTGAGAATTTATGAGTGTGCCCTCCATTGTCGATCCAAGAGGAGGGCACCAGCAGTAGTGAGGAGAAAAACGCAATGGGCCGGATGAAGGAAATGGTACATTTGGAAGCTCTGCAGGTTTAATAAATGTATCTAAGCAATTCAATTTTGCAGGTGGGTGAAGTCCATTTGTTTCTGGAACTTTCTGAAAGAAACTAGAGTGGAATGGATCACCGCTGTTTGTTGAAGCAACAAGGGATAAGCTGTCAACAAGTAGAACATTATCCTCTGCACGTGCCATCAGTCCTTCCATGGCAGGAAAAGAAGACAAACGTTCTGGTGGGCCCCCTTTGGAAGACATTTGAGGAAGATATGAGCTTTTCTCACAAGTAAATGAAGACATCGGAAAATGAATTTCAGAAGAATCAAATGATTCGTGAATTGAAGAAGCATTGTCTGAGAGACGACCGCTAGAATGTGCACTAACCACTGTTGATACACCAAGAAAAGCTCTAAGGTTAACAGCAAAGGAGTTGAGACGTCCCTCACTAATTCCAGTTAACTCAGCCAATGAAGGTCTTCTCATGAGCAAATCCTTCATCTATGTCAAGCAAGAATTGAAAAGCATGAGATGAAACTCAACTTTTTCACACTGTTCTAAAAAGCATTAAGATGATAGTCAGGTGGCGAGCTGGAGCTTAGGAGGGGGCTTGAAATTTAATTAATTTTTTATACATTATTTACAATCAAATATACCTATAAAATGCAATCCAAACAAAATTTAATTATTTTTATACATATTACAATCGAAACATACATATAAAATGCAATCCAAACAAATTCAGCCATTATAACATCATAAGCTCAGGACTAATAAGTTTGACGTTCAAACAACATATCTAGGAGTGAACACAGGATCTTGACCCCCCCCAACACACACACACACACAATAAATTGCAAAATTTCAGGAGGGGTGAGAGTACCTACCTGATGACATCATCATCATAAGTTAAACAAAGAAATGCAAACCATTATTATAATGAATGAGTTCTTAATTTTAATCAATCACTCATAAGCTCATGTATACTGATTGCATATATACAAACAAATTCAAAATTCAACTGATCATTCATACCTTTCTGAGCAATTCATTTCCTAGAAGTTGAGATTTTTCAGAGCACCAAAAATAACAAACTACGCCATCTGTAGCCTTTATTTCAAAAGACCTGCCAGACTTGTCTGCAGCAATCTCTTCAATATTTATCGCGGTGCATGAAGCCTCAGATCTTAGCGTTGCCAATCTCTCAACATAACCATCATCTCCATTAAATGAGATTCGCAAATCAGAAGTAGGTAAAAGTGTGAGACATAAATTCCCTCTGTTCAAGTGAAAGACCAAGAGAAGATCAGAAAAGAACTACTGGCATAATTATCTTAAAGCAGGTTTAAGTAAACCACATTCAACATACTGAGTTTGTTTTCTCTAATTGTTTTCTACAAGATGGTGATAATTAGCCAAGGAAGGGCAAATTTCAGACAGTCATTCAATTTCTTAGTAAAGAAGATTTTTTTAATCTGGCGCATTAGTATGTCTAAATTCTGGAAGTGGAAATAGATCTATAAATACAAACAATAGAATTCATGCATTTTCATTTTTCCCTCTTCACCTATCCCATATACCCCAAGAATCAGTAGCTCTAAACTTCAGTTTTTACAGCAGAATCGAGTATTGGCTTTCCTCCAGACAATGAAGTTATACGATCCTGATTGGGCCAAATTTAATGAGATGAAGGAATATAATGATGCCTAGCAACCACAGAACTTCAAAATTAAATATATATAAATATAAATAGTTATACCAAAAAAAAATAAAAAAAAAAAAAGAAGCCGAAGGTTGACATAATACAGAATTGCTCACTATTACTTTTACAAGCAGCTACAGCCAAACTTCACTCAAACTGGTGTATGGCTACCCTATCTTAATTTAACGTGTCCAAAGTAAAAATGTGGGCACCACCCACTTTTCATAAGAAATCATGTTTTACTAAATGATTGGCTGATCAGACAGCTATATTTTTTGCATGACAAACACACTGTTAATATTATTACTCCTAACATCAAATATCATAGGCAATCTTCATTAGCGTAAGAGATGGAGAAAGTAGCTACTCGATAAAAATAAGCATCTTACTCCATTTATGGAAACCAAAAAGTATTATAACACCCCCCAACAACTATGCCTATTCATTCCTAGAAAATCAAAGTGAAAAAACTTCCACATTTAAAAAAACTAACCAGAGCAAAAGGTAGATGGGAATATTAATAGATGACATTAATAACATCCAATCACAAATGTCAAAACTAAAAAATTGCAGTGACAAAAAAAGAATAATCAAACTAATTAATAGGAATGAAAGGTAATACACAATGCAAATTAGTTAAATAAACTGAACATAATATCTAAATTAATAAAATAGATGAAAACACTGTAGCAGTAGCTACAGTACTCAACATGTACGAAGTCATTAAATTCTGCAAAACTGTGATATAATGTGCTGGCATAAGAGCACGAAGCTACCTTTACTTCCCAATTCAGAGATCATTATAGTAGACCCAACTCTACAAGACAGAGAATATTTTCACATGGGATGATGAACATTGTTATGACCTACTTACAAACTAAACTACCACACCCTAAAATGGCTAGGCAGTATAAAAAATACAGAGACAAAGGATCTTTGTATCCAGGGTGTTTTACAGCGAAGAAGCATCAATTTCAAAATTACGTCCGAGAAGAATATTGAAGCAGCTGTTTTGACTCAATTAAAAATCTCGAAGACATCAAATATCATGCGACCTTATCAGATAAAAGAACCCACTTCAATCTCTATTATTACTCATATGATGTACATATTTACCACACCAACCTTCTACGTTGCCTCCACATGTCACACGCACCTCCCAGTAATGAACACATACCAAGACGCAAGCATCTAAGAGAGAGGATCCGGCAAGCAGTTCCATCTAGAGATGATTAAGGGATGTCTGCAATTCATGTACAACACTCAAAATATGAACCCTAAACAAGTTTAGGGATCGGATATGAAAATATAACAGTCTACCCTTGGAGGCACCACTTAGCAGGTAAAGAGACAATTAAGTTGCCAAAATCACAACCAATTGGACGAGAACAAGAACAGCATCTAATGTAATCAAACAGATGCAGCTTTAAGAAATAAAAGGTACAATAGAAATCAAGCAACCTATGATCATTGCGGTTAAATAAACCTCATGATAGACGAAATAATACTTACAAGTACATAAACAACTTTGGAAAGTAAAACTAGCTCAGCAGTACGGCCAATAAAAGATAAACCAAACATAATCCAAACAGTCATCCCAGTAAGGGATGCCACAGTGGACATAAGTTAGTCTGCACAGAGAAGAATCATCCCAGAATTCAGTCACCAATTTAAGTTTTAATGTCAGCTATTATAGAGTACTGTCGCAGAATTAGATCATTATTTTATTATTTTGGCTAAAATATGACTATTCTGATCATCTTTGACAGCTATTATAGAGGACCTATGCAGCTATTATCTAATAAAAATATTAACAGGAAAATCTTGAAATCCTTCCTTCCCAAACATATCCACCCATATTATTTGATGTAGTGCAAATAAACCACATACTATCAATCAGTAGAGTGATCAACATAATAGTATATGCCTAAAGGCAAAGATATATATGATGAAGTAAGAGTACCATTAAAAAAAAAAAAAAAAAAAAAAAACTAGGAGTCTATTCTCAGAAGTATTAATATAGGTATAGTTCTCTTGTCACTAACTCTATGCTTTGAATAAATTGTTTTTGTATTGTCCCACTCCCTAATACCAAACAAAATAAATTAAAAGAAGGAAGTTTCCCACCGCTTCTTTGAACTCAACCTTACAGTGAAACACACAACTCCCATCAACACTAATGGAAGAAAAATGCTTATTACCCGCAAAGGATGAGATGACAGAAATTTTTGCAGATATGAATATGAAACCATAGTAATGTAGTAGGAGATTGAAAGTGTTTGCAAGAGGCAACTACCTTATAGATGTTGGAGATAGTAGGGTTCCTTGCTTGTTGATCTTCCCAACCCGGATAGAAACAAGAGGTAGGCACAAGCACCTGGCTAGCATACCAACTTCTGATGGCTCAAAGTGCTGCGTCAGCAACAATAGATAAGACGACAATAGAGTAAAAACTAGAAAAGCTGAGCAACCATGAGAAGAAATTCTATTTCATACAACAAATAAGTAGAATAATGGAGCATATTGGATTGTTAAAACAAATAAAAATTGGAGAGAACAAATTACATATTTAAGCTAACCAGAAATCATTTCAACAAAACCAGAAACCAAACGCATGATTCAGGGCATATACATTCAAGTTCATCAATAGCAAAATCTGAACAGCTTGTTAATTTGATGGAAAATAGGGGGATGATAAATCCAGGAGACAGGAAATACAAAATGCTGAAGGCTGCAGAAGACAAAATATAATAAAGCACCTCAGGTCAATAACATCTCACAACCGTAATGAAGGTCTCGCAACAAACAAAAGAAAACCAGGAAAACACACATTATCAAAAAGCATACGCACCTCACCAAGTTGAGCTAAGAGATTATCCTCAGCCTCACCAGTGGAGATATTAAGCTTCAGCAGAGGCTTTAACCTCTCATCCGCACGACAAGCCCCCATCACCTGCATATCCAAAGCCTGAAGCCAATGAAATACGCCATCCTCCTTATCGCTCATCTGCAGCAACAGATCTTCATCGCCATCCTCCAAAAAAATCTCCGTTAATCTCCGCGAGATCGACGGAAGCTGAGTCTCAACACCGCTGAAAGAAACGTCAACGGATTCCTCGCCGTCCGAATTCTGATCAGCCGGATCGACACATTGATCGTCCGCTACTAGTCGCTTCTCTGAATTAACCATTTTTTATTTTCTATTTTGGCAAATATCTCAATATTAGATTACGAAAACCCTAATTTTTCCCGTTGGCCAAGCAAGCTTGTCTTCACAATTAAATCCGGAAATATTTGAAAAAATCACTTGAATAGTTGGTATCAAAATAACAAATTTGAAAGAGACGTCAACTGCGTAAAATCTTTGAAGTTATAACCGCATTCAGAGAGCCTACAGACTATATTTATAGTGGTGAACAGAGAGCCTCCGGACCTGAACATTTTTGTTTCAATTTCGTTAAGTTCGGGATGAGGTCCGCAACAATATCACCCCGATGCAATCATGCAGGTTAAAGTACACGTCAACAGTACGT
The DNA here is from genome assembly GCA_028749325.2 of Caryopteris x clandonensis. NCBI lineage: Eukaryota > Viridiplantae > Streptophyta > Magnoliopsida > Lamiales > Lamiaceae > Caryopteris > Caryopteris x clandonensis. The sequence goes on along the minus strand of JAPYKT020000027.1, from coordinate 1,386,927 downwards.
ATTCGTGGGCCCAAAAGATGGTAGCGGGCCCGAAAGGACCAACTTGCTATTTTTGGGTGAATTGACTATGTAGTTCGTTCCTATTTTCACGTGTGCTGCAATTCACGTGTCCTGGAACGTTAAATTAGAATTCTACTAGCGTAACATTTGTGGAATTTACTTAATATTTAAATAATAATAATAATAATAATAATAATAATAATAAATATTCAATTATTATAATAAATTGTTTAATATATAAATTATTCTTTCTCAAGTAATCTATATCTCAGATGATTTGTATTAATTAATTATATATCATATAACCTTAATATTCTTTACTATTAATTATATATCTTACATCTAAATTATTTATTAAGTCTTAGTTAATTTCATGATAAATTTAGCAAACAATAAATAATAATAATAATAATAATAAATACTTGATAAATATCTTAATTTATAAAGAATACATACTAAATCAAATGAATATTTTTACATACATAAAATTATTACTATTAATATAAATTAAGATTTTCATATATAATAATTAATTTATTTATTTTAATACATATAAAAATTGTAATTTTAATTTTTTATTGAACAATGAAATTAAAAAATAACTAATTTTATAGTATTTGGTAGATTAATTATAATTTAATATTATATTATTATAAATATTATAAATTGTAGCCACCAAAAAATACTAGTACATGTATATTTTAGAGCAGAGTAGTCCATGTATAGGGTTTACCTGAAAGGCATGTGAAGTTTATAAAGAAGCAAGGGCTTTGGATAAGAGAAGAATATTGAATATTCATTTATAATTTTTTTATTCTGGTAGAGCAAGTGTTGGTTTCGATCAAATAATGCAACAGTGACAGCAAAAAAATGAAGAATTAGCTCGCAAAAATGAAAACTAAGCTATGAACATGAAGATTTATAGTGGTTCGATCTCGAAAGATCTACGTCCACTTTGGAAAGGAGATGACTTCTTCTTATCGATCTGTTATACAAGATTACAACGCTTCAATGTAATTCACTCAAACTCATGAAATGAAATTACAATTCACCGAGAACAATGGCTTAAATATTTCTTTCAACTTCTCTCTCTCTCAATGTATGCTTCTAGTTTTTCTCTCTTATCTTTTTTTTTTCCCTCTTTTATCTTTTTCTCAAAATAATTTTAATTTTAGATCATTGCCTAAATTCTGCACACAAAAAACCTCTCTCAACAAACTCATCCACGTGACAATGTTAATAGCAAACACTCATAACTAATCTTAACCGCTTTCTTCTTTTGCAAGCTAATTTCAGCAAACTCATTTGAGCTGATTTTCTCTGAAATACAGCTGCATGGAATTTCCATGCAGCCTTAATCACAATTGTTGGTCACCATATTTTTTATTCTTGGGAATCATTTTCATTAGTTAGAATTTTAACTCTAAGATCAACAGCAAGGACAAGGCCAAACAATTGTATTGAAGTTATCTAATATTACTATGGCTTCTGTCTAAAAGATGGCATTGTTTTAACATGTATTTTCTTTTATAGTTATTTAAATAAATCTTTTATTTATATTTTTTTAGAATTAAGAGAGTAATATGATATAAAAAGACTGTAACTTCCAAATCAACCAAGTCTAAGATATGACAATATGATAAATATCTACTTAAAATTGAATATATATATAATGTATGATTTATCTTTTTTAAGTGGTAATATAACTGAATTACAAGAAAATGCCATTTTTTTATTATATATATTTGCATTTATTTTAAAAATAGGCAAATGAGTATCATGAATATGAAATATATAATGATTATTATTGGTGTGATTTATCTTTTTAAATGATAATATTACTAAATTACAAGAAAATGTCATTTTCTTTATTATATATATATATATATATGTATTTGTATTTATTTTAAAAATAGGCAAATGAATATCATTTGATTTCTTAATGAATTTGAAGTAAGAAAATATAATTATATTTAAATTTAATTAATATATGTAGTTGGAATGTGAATGCAAATTATTTTAATTTTTTAATACAAAATAAAGTGATTTTTTATTTTTTATAAAATTACAAAAAATAGAATTTTTCATATTTATTCATACTTTTACACAAAAGACAAAACATGGTAGAAAAGAATTTAAAAAAAAATCATAGGCAATCACTCCTTAATCTTTTATCTAAGGTTTTGTTACTTTCCGAATCAATCGCGCCTAAATTATCAAAAATTAAAACTTAAAATTCAATCGAGTATGAGATACAACAATATAATAAATGATTGCTATATACCAATATAATAATTAAACATTATTTATGATTAAAAAATCAAATTAACAAATAAAAAAATATGCAATTACAAAATTTATAATTTTTTAAAAAATTGTACTTTTGTTAAATTAATTAATAATAAAAAATATATTTTTTAAAATATAACTCCCTTTATAATACTATTAAAAATAAAAAATAATATTTTTTGAACAATTTATAAAAATCTCACTTTTTTACTGGCATGATGATTATAATAGGGAGCACGAAGTTATGCTTCGATTAGAATCAGTTTGGTGGGCTTAATTTCTGGGCCGTTGTGACGTAAAGTGTTCAACCCAAGTAATTAGGTTGCCTGGGTTGATGAATTTAATATTAATATTTCAATTGATCCAAATTAGAATTAAGTTCGGTCAATTAGGCTAACCCTAGATGAAATAAATTTATATTTATTTAATTATGTTATGAACACCTATTTTTTATCGTAAATATATTTTAAGCATCTCAATCTAGTTGAGCAATTATATATCAGCCTAAACGTACTATCTCAAAATATTTATTAACTATATTCTAATCGAGCAATTATATATCATACTATAAGTAATTATAAAAGATAATATTATATAAAGGATTATATTTTTTAAGAAAAATAAGTAATGTATAGTTAATATTACTAGCATTTAATTTAATTTTAACAATTTCTTACACAATTTAATTTAATTTAACAATATCTTCATAGCATAGTGCAGCCTAATATATATAGAGTCAGCTAGGGTCTCTTCAGATAATATGCGTCGTATAATCAATGAGTTAAGCAGGTAATTAGAATGCCCGAAAATTATTTTAATAATATTAAATAATGTATAATATCAAATAAATAATTACATACAGTATATAGTATATATAATATGTAAATCTTATATTATATATTATATTGTACACAAAGTGTATTAGATAAATTTATAATTATATGATTTTGATAAATGAATAGAATAAGCAAATTGGGTAATAGCTTATACTTATATTCTCCTTTATTCAATCACTAAAATATTTCTGGCTGTTGTTAATTTATTATTTTTGTTTTGCAATTATAAATTAATATATGCGTTTCATTTTTTTCATCACTTACAATTTAATATTGCAATTCTGTGCTAGCATTTAAAAAAAACACAAATAATTTAATACGCAAATAATTATTGCTCCTATCCTCCTATAATAAATTAATTAACTACATAAATATTAAATTATTTTATATTTTTATTAAAATATTATTTAATATCTATCAACAGTATATAGATGCAATATAAAAGTTTCAATACACAATACATATTAAAATATGCTCTGAAATAATTAAACAAAATAATTATATTTTTAGTATTTAATAGTTTATTTTCATATATATTTTTTGACTGTATAATTGAAAAAAATATAGCTAGTTAAAAGTTAAAGCGAAAACTTTATTAGACAATTTTATTATTATATTTTTATAAATATATATTAAAAATATAAAATTTTCCAGTCATGGGGCCCTCATGTCATTTTTCCACCTAATCCATAATGCCAACTGATTTAAATTGAAGAAATCTCTTTCGCTTCCCGTTTTGACTCACATAATCTACGGACTCTCCTGTCTCCACTTGACGCGGCGCACGTTATCTCATACCACCTAACCGCCTGTCCCATGGCGACCACCACTGCGGCTCGGCCGCCGTCCAGACTCTACGATCTCGAAGTAACAATCGTCTCCGCGAAACACCTGAAGAACGTCAACTGGAGAAACGGCGACCTCAAGCCTTATGTCATCATATGGGTCGAGCCAGACCGCCGCCAGGCCACAAAGCCGGACGATTCCGGTTCCACCCGACCTGTGTGGAACGAGCGGTTCGTTTTACCCCTCACCGCCGCCCCTAGAGACTCCTTCCTCACACTGGAAATCTTCCACTCCAAGCCGTCGGAGAGTCCGAAACCCTTGGTTGGTACTCTTCGATTGGAACTCCGAGATCTCTTGGCTGACTCAGACGATTCGGGGACCCGACTCAGGACATTCGAACTACTGCGCCCGTCCGGCCGCCCCCACGGCAAGATCCGCCTCAAGCTCGGCTTAATCGAACGTCCTGTGGAGAATTACCATCCTGCCCCTCCTTCTGGTTATTATTACTCCTCTGCCCCCCCTCCTCCGCTTCCGTACAGAGGATACCCTCCTCCGACGTATACTACTCTTCCGCCGCCGGCGTCATTTTCTCCACCTCCGCTGCCATCTCCGCAACCGTATTATTCATACTCGGATCCCCACTCTGGATATTATTCTTCATATTACGCTCCGCCACCAGCTCCTCGTCCGTTTTCGGAGCGGCAGTCCCAGTCAAGCTATGGTGGGTCAGGGCCGAGTGCTCCTGTGGATTACACACCTTATGATTACCATAAAAGAAGTGGTGGGAAGTTGGGAGTTGGAATGGGAACGGGCTTGGCAGTGGGAGCAGTGGCAGGAGCTCTGGGAGGGCTGGCATTGGAGGAAGGGATCAAATACGAGGAAGAGAAGATTGCGGAGAGGGTGGATAATGATTTGGCTTCGACTGCAAGGGACGATCGCTACGGTGAATACCGAAGTGATTATTGATGTAAGCTCTATTTGTTCTAACTAATTTATGACTTGTTTTTAAACTTGTGTGTAAAGTTTGGTATTTCAGTGAATTCTATGGAGGTTTTGGTGATTAAATTGAAGTCTTAGCAGTGTCTTGAGTATATACGTATATAACTTCTGTTGCAAGGAGTAAACCACATTTTCTACTATGCTGCTTTCCATTTCTGAAATCTTGTTTTCTATTTAAGCATTGTGCTGAGATTCGCAATCATTTTTTTATGTTGCAGTTTCGCATAACCTGATAATGCATTTATGCTAATCTGTTGTTGTGTAGTTTAAAAGACCAAAACAGGTGGCATTATTGTTTTGTCCTTAATCTGAGCTTCTTCTTAGACTTCATATAGTATAGTGGGATATATGAGCCGAAATTAAAAGTGTTGATCTGTTGTATTGAATTTTACTCCTTTATGAGACTAATGAATTTTAACCTTTTTATGTGTTGCCCTTGGTGAATTCATAATAATTCTATGGTTTGGTGTAATTTTTCCTTGCATTGTAAAAAATAAATGTTCATTTCTGTTGTTCTATATACTTTCTCCGGTCACTAAAATATGTCCATGACCTTTTTATGTGGCAATTATTGCATGTTAATTGAAATGTAGCATGAGGGGAGGTGGAGCTGAGTCTTGTTAGCATAGCCTTTGTACATTTTAGGTTATCTCCAATGGTTGGTGCTGATATAAGCCCTTGGTAAGGATCTTTGGTCTTTCTTAACTTTTTTAGAGTAGTAGTCAGTTTTTTGGAGGAGTTGTTATGTTGTTCTGGGGGCTTTTATTTTTTACATATATACTTAGACATGGTTCCCTAGTTTATCCCATCGTTATGTTGTTCTGGGGAGTCTTTTATTTTGTTTATTTATACTTATACATGGTTCTCTATTTTATGCTGCATGAGTATCTAATTGTTTAGCCACCACCTTCTTCAACTGGATTTCACTATCTTGCTAAATTGTTTTATCTGTACAATGCAAATGACTATGAACATCTTTGCTTCTCTGAAGTTCAAGTTTCTTGTTTGCTGATCTAGTGCATTAGCCTAAAATATACATGCTTACAGGATTAAAGTATGAAACTATTTTTGTTATCAAGTGTGGTGACATGCTTGCACACATGACAAAATTCATGTCCTCGACATCAAACCACTGTGTTGCAACAGATAAAATTGGTTGTCCATACATTGGCTCATGAAGTGTCCCAATTTTCAACGTCTCAAAATTTTTCAACAGTTGTCAATATGAACTCCAATATTCTGTTTCTTTTCTCAATTTATAGTTGTGCCAGGCAGTGTATAATCTTTTGGTGATGCCCTGATTATACCACTTCATTATGTGTTTTACCTCTGGGAATCTTCAGCTTTTACTCTTCTCTTTACCGTTTTTCCTTGTTGGTTCTTAATTTCTGCCTTTGACAAGAAAGTTATGTGGTGGATAATGTTTCATGAAGAAAGATTTGAGACTGCAGAAAAGACACAAACATTGGGAGTGCAGTCATGGATAGAGTTTGTAGTTTTGTGATCTAAAGAAGACAATTCACAAGTCATGTAAGCACTTCAATTATACTTGTAGGTTAGCAAATAATTTTTACAAAATCAGAATGAAACTCCTTTGACTCTGATGTCATATTACTGAGACCATCTTTTATCTTATTAAGCAGTTTCTTTTTATGGGTATCGAAATTTTCTGGGGATATTCCTTGCACCCTGTCTTCATATTTGATGTTACAGTGAATTTTCGAGCTCATCTTCCACATGAATGAAGTTACTTCCATTAAAATTTCGTTACTATCTTTAGTTTTGTTGTATTATTCTGAATCAACATTTATATTCAACTACAGTAGTAGTCATTGTTTTTTTCTTGAACTGAAGTCCTATTCAGTATTCTCCCCCTTCTTCTAGTCTCACTCTTTCACTTGTACTTCCAGCATCTTTTCTTTGAGTGGCGCATTTTAATTCGTTCAAATACTTAAAACTGCAAGCTTGTTATGTGAGTTATGAGCAGGATGTATCTTGAATATTTAGATTCTTGATAGTTGAAAGAAGTATGGTTTCAGAAGTGTGAGAAGCTTTCCTTATATGCCCAGCTGAAACGAAAGGGATTTGGAGAAACGAGGCTTCAAGGCGATGCGACTGTAAGCAAGTGAGTTTGTAGGAGCTTTTTAGTGTATTGTGGCTTTAGTGTGCAGTCTCTCCTGCAATGTAGATTATGGGGCGTGTCTGATTTGGTCTCTGTAGTGTAATTGGAAACAATACAGGTTATGTTATGATGTAAAATAACCAGAGGTTACAGAAAATGATCAAACTTCTAAAATGGTAAGAGAATCCCAGGTGCCTTGGGCCTGTTTGGGATTATTAAGTTGGTTTATTTGTCATTGTGTTGGCTGCATTATCTAGAAATACCACAACCCAACTCACCATTCTTTATTTCTGTAATTTTATTTGAGAAAAAAATACGGTATTACTATTGATTTTTAGAGCAATAAATTGTCTTTATTCTAGTAGATAAGTGACAACCCATTTGCTTATGGGATTATGAACAAAAATATCCATTTTTAACGAAACTATATTATTAACATATTAGACCTAGCTATTGAGCCTGAGAAGTTCTTTGAAAGAAGAAAAAAAAGCTAATTATTGAACATATTTTTATTAAATATTCAAAGAAAAAATGACCTAGTTATCGGTGGCATTGTTGATCCAAGCTGGCCCTCCCCGCCCCGCCAAAGCCGCCTCCTAGATAGCTGGGTATATGCATGTCTCAACCCATCATCAAATTAATTAAAAATAAAAATGATATTATTACAAAACAAGACAAATTTCTTTGGGTGGAGCTGAATTTCTTATTCATCTCATATTTTATTATAAAAAATTTGATATAGCCATCAGCCATATAGGGGCTACTGAAGTTTAGTTGCAAAAGCATATTTGTCGTTGTGCTAAACTATAGACAACAAACTTTATGTCTTCTTCAACTATTACATGTATGGACAATGTTCGTCCCTAATATTGGGTTGCTACTTTTTCACTTGAGATGATCTTAATGGATATATATATATATATATATATATATATTAATAATTACAAAAAAAAAAAAGTTACCTTTCTATTTTAATTTTCTTTTGTTGTGTGGTAACACACACAAAATGCATGCATCTATCTGATTATGATGGTCCAAACAATTTCTTCTACATTCTAAAATGCATGCAACTAAATTGTTATTTTATTTTGTTTATTTTTTATTTTTAATTGCGGGAGCTAAGATGTTGATAAATACGTGACAGACCGACAGTTACCATTTTTTTACGATATAAATATTCAAAGAGTTTGTTTTTGTGCTAATCACACTTATATCAATTTCTCCGATATACTTATAAATTGAAACATATATTGTTTCATTTTTTGTATCTAACCCTAAATTAATTGATAGATCACAACTCTTTTCTAGTTATGATCAATTGCACCCAGAATCCTTACAATAAATCTCATGAGTTAGTCGTTTATGTTGTTAGTTTAGTTCTCGATTGAAGGGATGTGTAGTACGAACATCTGAGTGAAATATACATTCTTGATCCAATACATACCCGTATACGTTGGTTATATTTGTAGGAGTATATATAATTGAACAATAGATATTAAATTTTCAATATAGTATCTTTTCAATAAACTTTAAATAAAAAATTATTGAAGTTTAAAATTTATTTTAACTACATCAAGTACAATACATCTGATCGTAGATTCGTACATCGAGTACGTACACAGGCGGGGACTGCAGGTGCATGCATGAGATCAAGTGTCGCAAGTTTGACTGATGTGGTCGGACGAAATACGATTGTTGAAAACCTAATTACTAAATACGTATACATACTATGAATGTGTGACCTATTATTGGTGAAGTCACGTGTACAAGTAGCACTTCTTGCTTTGCCTTTTAGTGCCTAATTTGGGTCAAATATATATATATATATATATATATATATATGTGTGTGTGTGTGTGTGTGGAGCCCTGCTAATGTATGGCAATGGAGACAGGAGTGTACCAATAATGATTTGCAATATGATAATATTAATTTCACCTTTAAATATTATATATATATATTGATGAATAATATTTCAATTACACATTGATATCGAGAAGACCTTCCACAAATATTAGAGGCTCGAGATTTTTCACAAAGTAGGGTTCTTAGCAAAATTATGAGTTCTCATTCAATATTATCATCTTTTATAAATTACATCAGTTTTTGTAAATTATTATTTAATTAATTTATTATTATTTACACAATTTTTTAATAGTACAATATACACCCATTAGCTTCAACAATTATTTTTAATTATTATTTAGTCTATTAATTATTAAATACATAAACTTTATACAATATAAAATATATATTTACTGTACAAATATATTAGATATGCTTCAAACACCTACATCTCAATTTATATATCCTTGCGTTAGAATTTCAATTTGTTAATAGAATAAAATTTAAAAGGAAAATAGAAAAGTGAAATATATTTTTTTAAACTTTGCAAATAAGTGTAATTTTGGTTACGACTTAAAAATTGTCAATTTAAAAACAACGTTTAGTTGTGGCCAAAATTAATAATGTGGAATAAAAGTTATATTTTATAATTAATAAAAAATACCACTTATATATTTTATTCCGATTAATTTACACATTATTAATGTTGACTAAATTTTCAAATTAGCTACAAGTGCACTTATATTTAAAAACATGGTTGAATTGATAATTTTTTAAAGATCTAACAAAATTGACTTAACCATAAAACAATAATTTATTTTTAATAAAGGCAAAAAGAAAATATTAGTTTCTTTTTTGTGTATATTTAATTATAAAATCGTTCCCATCTCAAAAATAAATATATAAAAAGCAGAACACCGCAGCACGCGTTTCTAATTTCTCTCTTATTTTCTGGTTTTCAACTCGTCCTCTATTATGATTTGATCTCTTTCCCTGATTGGAAATATCACCCCAAAGTACGTAACTAGAGATAAGACAAAATCAGGATCTGCTTTCACTTGCCCACAATCACACCGAATTCAGAAAAACGTCTATTTTATGGTAAATATAATATAATGAGGGAAGAGGGTGAGACAGATTAATTAGAAATATTATTAATTAATAAAAAATGTATAAATAAAAAATTCATGTTATTTAATTATTGAGAGAAACTCTAAAACGATATTAACTTAAAACATAGGAAGTACACAACAAATTATGTCTTCATCAGCAATTGTGTATGATGACTTATTTAATTTGGCGTTCTTTAAACCCTTTTTTTAATATATATATATATAATTAAACAAGCACAAAAATTCTGTGAAACGGTTGCACGTGTGACACAATTTAAGGTATTACTTGTTTAATTATAAAGTATCACTATTTTTTAAAGTGTATTAGTGTTGGTTAGTTACCTTAAAAAATAGTGATACTTTATAATTAAACAAATAATACTTTAAAGTTAAACAAATAATACTTTAAAATCGTGTCACACCTGCAATAATTTCATATGAGACTCATTCTTAAATAAATATTAGATTTTGTGCAAACGTACTTCTCATTTAGCTATATAATAGTAATATATTCAAGTTCATTTAATCTTTCAGGACTTATTGGGCTTATGAATAATAATAATAATAATAATAATAATAATAATAATAATAATAATAATAATAATACCCAAGTTCATTTAATCTTTCAGGACTTATTGGGCTTTTGTGCAATCAATCTGCCTTGAAAGAGATCCCACTGAGGAGATAATGATGATTATATATATATATATTCAGTTTCCATTCATGAATCTGGGATTTTATGAAATAATTTTTTCTCTGTTGGTATAGATTAGGATAATGATCATAATATATGATTGTGTGGGGCTATTGGCTAGCACTATGGCAAAATAAAATTAAAGTGAAATAAAATAAAACACGAAGTAGAGGGTACATGCACGGCTGATTTGGCAAAATAAGTGTGCATATGATACATCAGATTTGTCTAAATAAAGAAATTAATTTTAAATAATAAATATTGTAACAAATGCATGAATCCATTCTCCCTCCAACTCCTATATATATCCCTTCTCTTCCGCATCTACCATCCCACTCTCACTCCTCAAGTCTCACTTCCTCCCTCTCTTCTCCAGAGAGAGAAAGTCGAAAGATTGCCAATCACCTCCATAATGGTTTCCCAATATCTGCCTCTAATATCCAACTGCACAGTTTTCCCCAACCGAGAATCCACCATAGGTGACCTGAAGCTCTCTGTTTCCGATCTCCCCATGCTCTCCTGCCACTACATTCAGAAAGGCGGTTTGTTCGCCATGCCTCCATTTCCGATCCCCGACCTCCTTTCTTTGCTCAAACGCAGCCTCTCGCAGACGCTCACCCATTTCCCGCCGCTTGCCGGCCGCCTCACCACCGACGCGAACGGCTACGTTTACATAACCTGCAACAGCGCCGGGGCCGACTACATACACGCTAATGGGTCCCACCTCTACGTCAGGGATTTGCTGGGATCCGCTGACGGTGATGTTCCGGAAGCGGTGAAGAGCTGCTTCGCTTACGACCATACAGTGAGCTACGAAGGGCATTTCAGGCCTATTCTGGCCGTCCAGGTGACGGAACTGGCTGACGGAATCTTCATTGGATGCACCGTCAATCACGCTGTCCTGGACGGGACTTCTTTCTGGAACTTCTTCAATACTTTTTCGGAGTTCAGCAGAGGGGTGAAAAGGATATCGAAGACACCGGATTTCTGTCGTGACTCGGTTTTGATCTCTTCAGCGTCGCTAAAACTTCCAGAAGGTGGACCGGAGGCTACTTTCTCTGTCGACGTTCCGGTGAGAGAGAGGATATTCAGTTTCAGCAGGGAATCGATTCTGAAGCTGAAGGCGAGAGTAAACAATAAGAAATGGGATGCTAACGGCGGCATCAACGTGGCAGAACTAATGGGCAAGCTGGCCAACGACACGCTAAAAGTTCCCGACCGCAAGCTAACTCCGTTAACCTGGCTTAGAAACGTTGTTTCCAGGGAGACTAGCCACACAAATCCAACGGTCGAGATATCATCGTTTCAATCACTATGTGCGCTGTTGTGGGGCGGAATCACGCGTGCGAGAAAGTTACCAGCGTCAAAGACGACGACATTTCGAATGGCTGTGAATTGCCGACACCGGCTCGAGCCTCTGTACTTCGGTAACGCAATACAAAGTGTTCCGACGTGCGCATCGGCTGGAGAAGTGTTGGGCAATGATATACGCTGGTGCGCGGAGCTACTGAACAAAAATGTGGCGGCGCACGGTAACGTTGCGGTGAGGAGCTACGTAGAGGATTGGGAGCGAGACCCACGGTGTTTCCCGTTGGGTAATCCTGACGGTGCGATGGTGATGATGGGAAGTTCTCCAAGGTTCCCAATGTATGAGAACAATTTCGGGTGGGGCCAACCCGTCGCCGTCCGTAGCGGGCGGGCTAATAAATTTGATGGGAAGATTTCGGCCTTCCCAGGTCGGGATGGTGGCGCATCAGTGGATCTGGAGGTGATTTTGGCACCTGAAACTATGGTGGGTTTGGAGTCCGACACAGAGTTTATGCAGTATGTGGAGATTTACTAGAAGATGTGTATATACCACACAGTGTGTATTTTAAGATAATTAGAATTTAGAACATGCAGTATGTATATTAATAATGTCTATAAATTGATATTAGTTTTAGTCGTTTGATCTGTATGCCAAAAGTTCTTATATAAATTTTGTCCAACAAAATCGATTCGTAGGATTCCTACAAAAAATTGTATAATCGAATCAAGAAAAAGGTTTATAGGATTCCTACAAAGATTTGTATAATTGAATCAAGAAAAAGGTTTGTACACATATTGACCGGGACACACCCCTAAGTTTAGTAAATTATTTTTCCTATATAAATGTTTGTTTCTCAATAATATTATAATTTCATAAAAGATAATCAGACCTCATAGATGATTTTGTTCCCGGATTTTGCAATTTAGCTTGATGATCTCATCTCCTAGCTTGCACCACGCGGCCTTTCTTCTTGTGCCTGTTCATACAATTTGCTACTTCTGCGTAGTAAAATTCTGCAAAGTATTTAGGCTTTCCGGTAGAGATCATCACATTTCCTAAAATAATTCTAATCACTACTCCGCATCCATAACCAATCGCAAACCTGCCAAGTGAATCCTATAATCAAACCTAAAACACCATCTTCTTCTTGGGATTCTACTGGTGATGGAGGTGCTTTATCTTCCCCACAATGTTTCGTCACTAGAGGTCTGCATAATCCCAAGTTGCAAAAATAAGTGTTAGTAGAAAATGTTGAAAATTGCGTGCTCTGAGGAATTGGTCCAATGAGATGATTATGCGAAAGATTCAGGACTTGAAGAAATGTTAGATTTGTTGGATTCTGAGGAATGCCTCCACTAAGCTGGTTGCTGGAAATGTCTAACTGCTCAAGTTTCGTCATAAGTCCAAATGCAGGTGGAATGCTACCATTGATGTTGTTGTGGGATAAATTAAGCAGCCAAAGTGAAGTCAAATGTGATAACGATTCTGGAATGTGGCCATTTAAGTTGTTGTTGGATAAATCGATGGTGGTCACTATACGCAACACTCTGGAGAATTCACGATCTTTTCCCTTCACAAACAATATAACTGAATATAAATGATAAGGGAAACCACCATCCACGTATACATCATTTGTGGCTGCTTCATCTGGATTTTTCATTGCCAGAATATAAATTGTCTTTATTCTAGTAAATAAGTGACAACCCATTTGCTTATGGGATTATGAACAAAAATATCCATGTTTAACGAAACTATTCTTAACATATTAGACCTAGCTATTGAGCCTGAGAAGTTCTTTGAAAGAAGAAAGATTTGAGACTACAGAAAAGACACAAACATTGGGAGTGCAGTCATGGATAGAGTTTGTAGTTTTGTGATCTAAAGAAGACAATTCACAAGTCATGTAAGCACTTCAATTATACTTGAAGGTTAGCAAATAATTTTTACAAAATCAGAATGAAACTCCTTTGACTCTGATGTCATATTACTGAGACCATCTTTTATCTTATTAAGCAGTTTCTTTTTATGGGTATCGAAATTTTCTGGGGATATTCCTTGCATCCTGTCTTCATATTTGATGTTACAGTGAATTTTCGAGCTGATCTTCCACATGAATGAAGTTACTTCCATTATCACCACCACCATATTCATCCTCTTGATTCGTAAAATTAGTATTAAAATTTCGTTACTGTCTTTAGTTTTGTTGTATTATTCCTGAATCGACATTTATATTGAACTACTGTAGTAGTCATTTTTTTTTTTTTTTTTGAACTGAAGTCCTATTCTCCCCATTCTTCTAGTCTCACTCTTTCACTTGTACTTCCAGCACCTTTTCTTTGAGTGGCGCATTTTAATTCATTCAAATACTTAAAACTGCAAGCTTGTTATGTGAGTTATGAGCAGGATGTATATTGAATATTTAGATTCTTGATAGTTGAAAGAAGTATGGTTTCAGAAGTGTGAGAAGCTTTCCTTATATGTCCAGCTGAAACGAAAGGGATTTGGAGAAACGAGGCTTCAAGGCGATGCGACTGTAAGCAAGTGAGTTTGATAGAGCTTTTTAGTGTATTGTGGCTTTAGTGTGCAGTCTCTCCTGCATTGTAGATTATGGGGCGTGTGTGATTTGGTCTCTGTAGTGTAATTGGAAACAATATAGGTTATGTTATGATGTAAAATAACCAGAGGTTACAGAAAATGATCAAACCGCTAAAATGGTAAGAGAATCCCAGGTGCCTTGGGCCTGTTTGGGATTATTAAGTTGGTTTATTTGTCATTGTGTTGGCTGCATTATCTAGAAATACCACAACCCAACTCACCATTCTTTATTTCTGTAATTTTATTTGAGAAAAAAATACGGTATTACTATTGATTTTTAGAGCAATAAATTGTCTTTATTCTAGTAAATAAGTGACAACCCATTTGCTTATGGGATTATGAACAAAAATATCCATGTTTAACGAAACTATTATTAACATATTAGACCTAGCTATTGAGCCTGAGAAGTTCTTTGAAAGAAGAACAAAAGAGCTAATTATTGAACATATTTTTATGAAATATTCAAAGAAAAAAAGACCTAGCTATCGGTGGCATTGTTGATCCAAGCTGGCCCTCCCCGCCCCGCCAAAGCTGCCTCCTAGCTAGCTGGGTATATGCATGTCTCAACCCATCATCAAATTAATTAAAAATAAAAATGATATTATTACAAAACAAGACAAAATTCTTTGGGTGGAGCTGAATTTCTTTTTCATCTCATATTTTATTATAAAAAAATTAATATAGCCATCAGCCATATAGGGGCTACTGAAGTTTAGTTGCAAAAGCATGGTTGGCGTTGTGCTAAACTATAGACAACAAACTTTATGTCTTCTTCAACTATTACATGTATGGACAATGTTCGTCCCTAATATTGGGTTGCTACTTTTTCACTTGAGATGATCTTAATGGATATATATATATATATATATTAATAATTACAAAAAAAAAGTTACCTTTCTATTTTAATTTTCTTTTGTTGTGTGGTAACACACACAAAATGCATGCATCTATCTGATTATGATGGTCCAAACAATTTCTTCTACATTCTAAAATGCATGCAACTAAATTGTTATTTTATTTTGTTTATTTTTTATTTTTAATTGCGGGAGCTAAGATGTTGATAAATACGTGACAGACCGACAGTTACCATTTTTTTTACGATAATATAAATATTCAAATATTTTGTTTTTGTACTAATCACGCTTATATCAATTTCTCGGATATACTTATAAATTGAAACATATATTATTTCATTTTTTGTATCTAACCCTAAATTAATTGATAGATCAGAGCTCTTTTCTAGTTATGATCAGTTGCACCCAGAATCCTTACAATAAATCTCATGAGTTAGTTGTTTATGTTGTTAGTTTAGTTCTCGATTGAAGGGATGTGTAGTACGAACATCTGAGTGAAATATACATTCTTGATCCAATACATACCCGTATACGTTGGTTATATTTGTAGGAGTATATATAATTGAACAATAGATATTAAATTTTCAATATAGTAGCATTTCAATGAACTTTAAATAAGAAATTATTGAAGTTTAAACTTTATTTTTAACTACAGTACAATACATTTAATCGTAGGTTCGTACATCGAGTACGTACGCAGGCGGGGACTGCAGGTGCATGCATGAGATCAAGTGTCGTAAGTTTGACTGATGTGGTCGGACGAAATACAATTGTTGAAAACCTAATTACTAAATACGTATAGATACTATGAATGTGTGACCTATTATTGGTGAAGTCACGTGTACAAGTAGCACTTCTTGCTTCGCCTTTTAGTGCCTCATTTGGGTCATATATATATATATATATATATATATATGGAGCCCTGCTAATGTATGGCAATGGAGACAGGAGTGCACCAATAATGAATTGCAATATGATAATATTAGTTTCACCTTTAAATATTATATATATATATATATATATTGATGAATAATATTTCAATTACACATTGATCGAGACCGTCTATTTTATGGTAAATATAATACAATGAGGGAAGAGGGTGAGAGAGATTAATTAAAAATATTATTAATTAATAAAAAATGTATAAATAAAAAATTCATGTTATTTATTATTGAGAGAAACTCTAAAACGATATTAACTTAAAACATAGGGAGTACACAACAAATTATGTCTTCATCAGCAATTGTGTATGATGACTTATTTAATTTAGCTTTCTTTAAACCTTTTTTTTTAATATATATATATATATAATTAAAAAAACGTAAAAATTATGTGAAACGGTTGCACGTGTGATACAATTTAAGGTATTACTTGTTTAATTATAAAGTATAATTATTTTTTTTAAGTGTATTATTGTTGGTTAGTTACCTTAAAAAATAGTGATAGTTTATAATTAAATAAGTAATACTTTAGAGTTAAATAAATAATATTTTAAAATCGTGTCAAACTTACAACAATTTCATATGAGACTCACTCTTAAACAAATATTAGATTTTGTGCAAACATGCTTCTCATTTAGTTATATAATACTAATATATTCAAGTTTCATTTAATCTTTCAGGACTTATTGGGCTTATGAATAATAATAATAATAATAACAATAATAATAATAATATCCAAGTTCATTTAATCTTTCAGGACTTATTGGGCTTTTGTGCAATCAATCTGCCTTGAAAGAGATCCCACTGAGGAGATAATGATGATTATATATATATATATTCAGTTTCCATTCATGAATCTGGGATTTTATGAAATAATTTTTTCTCTGTTGGTATAGATTAGGATAATGATCATAATATATGATTGTGTGGGGCTCCTGGCTAGCACCATGGCAAAATAAAACACGAAGTAGAGGGTACATGAACTGCTGATTTGGCGCGCGCGCACACACACATATATATATTCTGTGATAAAGAAATTAATAAATTATATATGTAGTTCAAATATAAAACAAATAGTTCAATTGTTAAAAATATTCATTATAATAATTTAATAGTATTAATCTTTTTGAGGAATCCATTTTTTTCTATATAATTTATTATTTTTGTTCTATAAACAATAAATTGAAGTAAGTTTTTTATTGTATTATTCATATCCCAAACACTGTAAGATTTCTTTCACATATATATATATATATATATATATTATTGCTCATAGTGTCTATGTTGTGATGAGTTGACTTATGGAGAAATAAGTGGTCGCTTGAAGATGCGAGTTGGATTAAGAGAATACTAATATATGGAAACTATAAAATAGTTGCAATCTGAAAATTTTAATTTAAATATAAAATAATTTCTTAAAAATCAGAACATCTGGATTTTTTCTAAAATAAAATTCTAGATTTTTTTTTAATTTTATATTAAAGAATAATATTTCAAAAATTCTAAAAGTCTGAAAATTATTTAAAAACACTAGTCGTAATTTAAATTACAAAAAAGTATTCCTACAAAATTTAAAATTCAAATATCTAAATTTTTGCACAAAAGATATATTCTTTTAAAAATTCAAAATTCTTAAGTATTTTATTATTTTCAAATTTTCATAATGCTCCTTTAATATTTACAAATGAGTCCCCCAAATTATATTATTTGTAATTGAACCTCAACTTAATGTTAAAGTATATGTATAACACAGATTTTATGAAAAGATTAAATTAAAATTTTCTTGTGTATATATAGTTTCAATATGATCCCTCATCTCATTTCGTAAGTATGCATATGATACATCAGATTTGTCTAAATAAAGAAATTAATTTTAAATAATAAATATTAAAAAAGATACTAATTGCTGGATATTGTAACAAATGCATGAATCCATTCTCCTCCAACTCCTATATATACCCCTTCTCTTCCTCATCTACCATCACACTCTCACTCCTCAAGTCTCACTTCCTCCCTCTCTTCTCTAGAGATCGAAAGATTGCCAATCACCTCCATAATGATTTCCCAATATCTGCCTCTAGTATCCAAATGCACAGTTTTCCCCAACCGAGAATCCACCATAGGTGACCTGAAGCTCTCTGTTTCCGATCTCCCCATGCTCTCCTGCCACTACATTCAGAAAGGCGGTTTGTTCGCCATGCCTCCATTTCCGATCCCCGACCTCCTTTCTTTGCTCAAACGCAGCCTCTCGCAGACGCTCACCCATTTCCCGCCGCTTTCCGGCCGCCTCACCACCGACGCGAACGGCTACGTTTACATAACCTGCAACAGCGCTGGGGCCGACTTCATACACGCTAATGGGTCCCACCTCTACGTCAGGGATTTGCTGGGGTCCGCTGACGGTGATGTTCCGGAAGCGGTGAAGAGCTGCTTCGCTTACGACCATACAGTGAGCTACGAAGGGCATTTCAGGCCTATTCTGGCCGTCCAGGTGACGGAACTGGCTGACGGAATCTTCATTGGATGCACCGTCAATCACGCTGTCCTGGACGGGACTTCTTTCTGGAACTTCTTCAATACTTTTCGGAGTTCAGCAGAGGGGTGAAAAGGATATCGAAGACACCGGATTTCTGTCGTGACTCGGTTTTGATCTCTTCGGCGTCCCTAAAACTTCCAGAAGGTGGACCGGAGGCTACTTTCTCTGTCGACGTTCCGGTGAGAGAGAGGATATTCAGTTTCAGCAGGGAATCGATTCTGAAGCTGAAGGCGAGAGTAAACAATAAGAAATGGGATGCTAACGGCGGCATCAACGTGGCAGAACTAATGGGCAAGCTGGCCAACGACACGCTAAAATTTCCCGACCGCAAGCTAACTCCGTTAACCTGGCTTAGAAACGTTGTTTCCAGGGAGACTAGCCACACAAATCCAACGGTCGAGATATCATCGTTTCAATCACTATGCGCGCTGTTGTGGCGCGGAATCACGCGTGCGAGAAAGTTACCAGCGTCAAAGACGACGACATTTCGAATGGCTGTGAATTGCCGACACCGGCTCGAGCCGAAGCTCGAGCCTCTGTACTTCGGTAACGCAATACAGAGTGTTCCGACGTGCGCATCGGCTGGAGAAGTGTTGGGCAATGATATACGCTGGTGCGCGGAGCTACTGAACAAAAACGTGGCGGCGCACGGTAACGTTGCGGTGAGGAGCTACGTAGAGGATTGGGAGCGAGACCCACGGTGTTTCCCGTTGGGTAATCCTGACGGTGCGATGGTGATGATGGGAAGTTCTCCAAGGTTCCCAATGTACGAGAACAATTTCGGGTGGGGCCAACCCGTCGCCGTCTGTAGCGGGCGGGCTAATAAATTTGATGGGAAGATTTCGGCCTTCCCAGGTCGGGATGGTGGCGGGTCAGTGGATCTGGAGGTGATTTTGGCACCTGAAACTATGGTGGGTTTGGAGTCCGACACAGAGTTTATGCAGTATGTGGGGATTTACTAGAAGATGTGTATATACTACACAGTGTGTATTTTAAGATAATTAGGATTTAGAACATGCAGTATGTATATTAATAATGTCTATAAATTGATATTAGTTTTAGTCGTTTGATCTGTATGCCAAAAGTTCTTATATAAATTTTGTCCAACAAAATCGATTCGTAGGATTCCTACAAAAAATTGTATAATCGAATCAAGAAAAAGGTTTATAGGATTCCTACAAAGATTTATATAATTGAATCAAGAAAAAGGTTTGTACACATATTGACCGGGACACACCCCTAAGTTTAGTAATTATTTTTCCTGTATAAATGTTTGTTTCTCAATAAAATTATAATTTCATAAAAGATAACCAGACCTCATAGATGATTTTGTTCCCGGATTTTGCAATTTAGCTTGATGATCTCATCTCCTAGCTTGCACCACGCGGCCTTTCTTCTTGCACCTGTTCATACAATTTGCTACTTCTGCGTGGTAAAATTCTGCAAAGTATTTAGGATTTCCTGTAGAGATCATCACATTTCCTAAAATAATTCTAATCACTACGCCGCATCCATAACCAATTGCAAACCTGCCAAGTGAATCCTATAATCAAACCTAAAACACCATATTCTTCTTCTTCTTGGGATTCTACTGGTGATGGAGGTGCTTTATCTTCCCCACAATGTTTCGTCACTAGAGGTCTGCATAATCCCAAGTTGCAAAAATAAGTGTTAGTAGAAAATGTTGAAAATTGCGTGCTCTGAGGAATTGGTCCAATGAGATGATTATGCGAAAGATTCAGGACTTGAAGAAATGTTAGATTTGTTGGATTCTGGGGAATGCCTCCACTAAGCTGGTTGCTGGAAATGTCTAACTGCTCAAGTTTCGTCATAAGTCCAAATGCAGGTGGAATGCTACCACATATGTTGTTGTGGGATAAATTAAGCAGCCAAAGTGAAGTCAAATGTGATAACGATTCTGGAATGTGGCCATTTAAGTTGTTGTTGGATAAATCGATGGTGGTCACTATACGCAACACTCTGGAGAATTCACGATCTTTTCCCTTCATAAACAATATAACTGAATATAAATGATAAGGGAAACCACCATCCACGTATACATCATTTGTGGCTGCTTCATCTGGATTTTTCATTGCCAGAAGTGTTGAGAAAAGTTTATCTGGTAAAAGGCCAATAAAATTGTTGTAAGATAAATCAAGTATCTGCAACTCACTAAATGAATTATTTATGAGAGGTGAGTTGATAGAGCTATAGAAGATATTAGATCTCAAGATTAGGATCTTCGAGTGAGTAAGAGATGATAGCCACGAAGGAAAAGAATCATGTATCATATTATATCCCAAATCAAGAACTTCCAGAGAAGTACAATTGGCCAAAGATGGAGGCAATTGTTGAGTAATATTTAGAGTGTATAACTCTAAACGTACTAATATTGGACCCAAACAAGTAAATAAATTACTTGTATTATACCCACAATAGAAGACACTACAACACTTGAAGAGAACTCTCACTATTTGAAGAGAAATACAAACACTCAATAGGAAACTCACAACTCACACTCAAGGCACTACACTTCTTATAGGAATGGAAGTTTTGGTTTTTGGTGGATGCATAACACAAATGCAAGGGAGGGTATTTATACTACTCTCCAAGCATTCTCCACCATACAATTATTATATTAAGAAAAAATCCTAACCACTCATTAATACCACATTCTACATACTTCTCCTAAAATATCTCATTTCTACATACTTCCACCAAAATATCTCATTTCCACACTCTTCCACACAAATATCTTTCTTCCACAATCTTCTACTAAATACTTTCACCAAAATATCTCATTTCCACACTCTTCCACACAAATATCTTTCTTCCACAATCTTCTACTAAATACTTCCACCAAAATATCTCATTTCCACACTCTTCCACACAAATATCTTTCTTCCACAATCTTCTACTAAATGGATTGGACTTTTGTTTGTTCTTGGGCTCAACAAATAACTTGGGCTTGTGTTGATCTTCAACACTCCCCCTCAACACTAGCCCTTACTATTTGTACCACACCGAGTTGACGACGAAACGTTTCGAACTTGCCGGTGCTTAAGCCTTTGGTGAACAAGTCTGCAACTTGATCATCTGTCTTAATTTGCCTCATCTCAATTTCTTCTTGCAAAACCTTTTCTCTGATAAAATGGTAATGAACCTCAACATGTTTAGTTCTTGCATGAAAGACTGGATTCTCCGCCAAACGAATTGCCGACTGATTGTCACAGTACAACGGAACTGCATAATTTACTGGCTGGTGTAAATTATTCATCAGCTGTATTAACCATGTACTCTCTTGAGCTGCCATTGCCGCTGCTCGATACTCAGCTTCAGTGGTTGATAATGATACCGTCGGTTGTCTCTTGCTACACCAAGAAATTGTTCCGGAACCCAGCTTAAATGCATACCCTGTTGTTGATCTTCGGGTGTCATGATCTCCTGCATAATCAGCATCGCAGTGACCAACTAACTTGCAATCCTTACTTTTCTTGTACAAAAGACCATAGTCAATTGTACTCTTCACATATCTCAATATTCGTCGAACTGCTCCCAAATGAGTCTTCTTTGGATTTTGCATGTATCGACTCATCACACTAACTGCATAAGAAATGTCAGGTCGAGTTAAGGTTAAGTAGATTAGACTACCTACCAATTGTCGATACATCGTTGCATCTTCCAAATCTTTTCCTTCATATGCACACATTTTGGCATTCGGTTCCATCGGAGTCGAAATTGGCTTGCATTCGAGCATTCCGAACCTCTTCAACAAGTCTTTGGAATATTTTTGCTGACAAAGAAATATTCCTTCTTGTGTACGATCAACCTCTAAACCAAGGAAGTGCTTGAGCTGACCAAGTTCTTTCATCTGGAAACGAACCGATAAATTCTCCTTCGTGCGATGAATTTCCGTCTCATCATCACCGGTTATGATCAAGTCATCCACATATACTAGCACGATAGCTAGCTTTCCTTCATTCGCTTTAACAAACAAGCTGGAATCTGCAGGTGTTACTGAATAACCACTTTGAGTTAGAAATTCAGCAATCTTACCATACCATGCCCTGGGTGCTTGTTTCAAGCCGTAGAGTGCCTTTCGCAGCTTACACACATATTCAGGATGAACTTGATTCTGAAAGCCCATTGGTTGGATCATGTAGATCTCTCGATCCAGCTCTCCATGAAGAAAAGCATTCTTCACATCCATCTGCCACAAACTCCAATCTTTGTTGGTTGCAAGTGCAAGCAGGACTCGAACAGTTGTAAGTTTTGCCACTGGACTAAACGTTTCATCATAGTCTAGTCCATACTGTTGAGAGAAACCTCGAGCTACCAATCGTGCCTTGTACCTCTCGATTGACCCATCTGGACGACGCTTTATCTTATAAACCCACTTGCAGGATATGGGTTTTACATCTTTTGGCTTTGGCACGAGATCCCAAGTTTGATTTTGCTGAAGTGCATCGATCTCTTCTTTCATAGCTATCATCCACTCAGACCTCCGCGATGCTTCTTCGAACGTCTCAGGCTCGGTTTCTTCTTCAATAATGGCTGCATTTGCGTACTTAGGATTTGGCCTTCGTGTTCTTGTTGACCTTCGAAGTTGAGACTGTGGAGTTGATTCTTCCGTTTCATTAAGCCCATCTTCTTCGTTTGGTTGTTGATACACTCCAGTTTGCCAAGAATTCTGTGGTACCCTTGTTTCGACATTGTCGCCGTCTGGATCTCCTGGTTCATCTGAAGTTGGTTTGAGTTGGATAGTATGCTCCCCCATCTTCTGTTGCAGTTTTTCTCCAAATTCTATGGAGTCTGGTAGCACCTCCTTCTCTGAGGACCACCAAGAAGATGCTTCATCAAACACTACATTGCGTGAAGTGTAGCATCTTCCACTTGTTGGATCGCAACATTTCCACCCCTTTCTTTGGCTGTCGTATCCCACAAAGATGCATCTAACAGCCTTCTTGTCGAACTTGCTTCGTAAATGATCAGGAACAAATACATAGCACACACAGCCAAATACTCGAAAGTAGCTAACAGTGGGTTTCATATTCCATAGTTTTTCAAAGGGTGAAATAAATTCTAACCTTGGTTGAGGAAGTCTGTTGATCACAAAGGCTGCAGTCCTCATTGCTTCGGCCCAAAACCTTCCAGGTACGTTCTTTGCATGGAGCATACTTCGACAAATTTCTGCAAGGTGTCGGTTCTTTCTCTCAGCCACACCATTTTGTTGTGGTGTGTTGGCACAAGTGTATTGATGACGTATTCGGCACTCCCTTAAGTATTGAGAGAACTCGATTGAACTATATTCTCCCCCATTGTCTGTGCGTAAGCAAATAATCTTCTTTCCTACTTCTCTTTCGACTGACTCTTTGAACTCTTTAAACTTTGAGAATGTGTCAGATTTTTCTTTCATAAAGAAAACCCACACATACCTGGAGAAGTCATCAATAAATGTCACCATGTACCGCGAACCGCCAATTGATGGTTGCTTCACTGGCCCGAATACATCAGAGTGAACTAACTCTAATGGTTCTTTGGACTTAAACTTCAATTCCTTGTATGGCAATTGGTGCGCTTTACCATACTGGCATCCTGCACATACTGTGTCTGTTCGCACCTCAAGTTGAGGAAGCCCCTTAAGCATTGACTTCTTCATCATCACACTTAGCTTGGAGTAGCTAACGTGACCTAACCGCATGTGCCATAGATCTGCTGTCTCATTTTTTCTTGTCTTGTCTACATATGCAGACTCTGCTGACATCACGTAGACTGACTCCAATCGTCGTCCCTCCATTGTCGGTGTTTCTAAGATTTTAAGGTCACGATAAACCTTTACATCTCGAGGACCGAACAAGACATAGTGGCCTGATGATGTTAATTGAGCCACAGATAGCAAATTTTTCTTCATTCCTGGGACATGGTAAACATCTTGAAGTGGCACCTGGTTAGAATTATATCGGGGAGTAACTATCGTCTTACCGATGTGGGCTATCGCCAACCTTGAGTTGTCAGCTGTCACCACCACACGACCTCCCTTGTATTCAGACAAGTCCTGCAATTTTTCTTTATCACCCGTCATATGGTTTGAGCAGCCCGAGTCTACGATCCAATCATTCTTGTAGTCAATATGTTCTGGTGTTACTGTGAGAGCTAATTCTTCTTCCTCCATGGCGAATAATGCATCGACATCCCAACCATCTTCACTATTCTCTTTAGAACTAGAGGTAGCAGCATTACCTTCAACCTGCTTTTTCCTACTCCAACAGTCTTTTGCCATGTGACCATTTTTTCCACAGTTGTAACATTCTCCATTGAACCTTTTGTTGTTACCGCGATTCTTCGAAGCTCCCCCTGGACGAGAGCCTCCCTTTCCGTGGTGGCTTTTTACAGTGTTACCACCCTTTTTAGATCCACCATCAGTGTGCCGCTTGAAACTGTCTTTGCTTTTATTGGTGTAGAGCGCTTCCTCTTCACCCTTCAATGAGACTCCTCCCATTTGCTTGGTCATAGCTTCTTGACCTGCAAGCAAATTTTCAAACTCTACAAGCGATGGTTGTGTTGGCCATCCTTGTACAGCGGCAACAAACCCTCGATACTCGGGTCTCAAACCATGGATAATTATTCTCTTTATCCTGGTTTCCCCAATAGGAGCTGTCGGATCTAAATCTGAGATTTCGCGGCATATCGACTTTACCTTATGAAAGTACTGGGCAATCGTCATGTCTCGTTGCGCCATTGATAGAAGCTCATTCTCCAGAAGTTGTAGCCTTGTATCATTCTTCCTTGAAAAAAGTTTAACGAAAGTGTCCCATGCTTCCTTTGGTGTTTTGGCATCCCGGATGTGTTCCAACATTTCTTCTTCAACTGTAGTCTTTAAAGCAAACATCGCTTTGCCTGCTTTAATCTTCCATTTTCGCAAGACGCCGTTGGCATCTTCCGCCGCCGGTTGTGTAGCTTCACCGCCACCGACAACCTCCCAAAGGTCTTGACCTTGTAGGTAAGACTCCATGCATGTCGCCCAAGTATTGTAGTTTTTGTTGTTGAGCTTCTTGATTCCTCCAACAACTTGAAGGTCACCCATTGTGCCGGCAAGACTTCGACTATACCGAACAACCTTAACTCACAAACTTGCAGAGTACCAAACTCCTCACGACTCAAGATAGCTCCAACAAGAACGATCCCTGACCGTCCCGCTCTGATACCAATTGTTGAGTAATATTTAGAGTGTATAACTCTAAACGTACTAATATTGGACCCAAACAAGTAAATAAATTACTTGTATTATACCCACAATAGAAGACACTACAACACTTGAAGATAACTCTCACTATTTGAAGAGAAATACAAACACTCAATAGGAAACTCACAACTCACACTCAAGGCACTACACTTCTTATAGGAATGGAAGTTTTGGTTTTTGGTGGATGCATAACACAAATGCAAGGGAGGGTATTTATACTACTCTCCAAGCATTCTCCACCATACAATTATTATATTAAGAAAAAATCCTAACCACTCATTAATACCACATTCTACATACTTCTCCTAAAATATCTCATTTCTACATACTTCCACCAAAATATCTCATTTCCACACTCTTCCACACAAATATCTTTCTTCCACAATCTTCTACTAAATACTTTCACCAAAATATCTCATTTCCACACTCTTCCACACAAATATCTTTCTTCCACAATCTTCTACTAAATACTTCCACCAAAATATCTCATTTCCACACTCTTCCACACAAATATCTTTCTTCCACAATCTTCTACTAAATGGATTGGACTTTTGTTTGTTCTTGGGCTCAACAAATAACTTGGGCTTGTGTTGATCTTCAACAGCAATGGCCCTTCCAAGTGATTAAGGCTCAACCCAAGACTATACAACCATTTGTTCTTTTCAAGTGTTGTTGGGATTCTTCCATCAAACGCATTCCTCATCAAGTGTAGTTCAAAAAGTCTCGTGCTGAGGTTTCCAATGCATTCAGGAATTTTTCCACTGAATGTGTTATTGGACAAATCAAGATAGTTGAGTCGACTCAAGTTACAAATAGACGTGGGAAATGTCCCATGGAATACGTTGGATTGAAGATTAACATAATTGAATTGAATTATTATTTTTAAAATTTTGATATATCTCTTGAATTTGAATAAATAATATATTAATTTTTATAAGAATTTAATCTAAAATTATCTAAATAAGTTTGTTATAAAAATAAAAATATTATACTATTAATTTATATAATATTATAATTTTTTGTTTAACCTCAATATATTTTGTAAGTTAAAATATTTATATTTAGTTTGGAACAATAAAAAAATTTACTTAAAAATATCGTACAATTTATTATTTAATAAAACAAACTTTAAAAAATAAAAATACAATTTAATACAACAAACTATATTTTAAATTGAAATATTTGTATAAATATAATTGAAATAAAATAATAATTTTTGAATTTTTTTATAATAATAATATATTATTATTATTATAAATTATTAGTAATAAAACATATTATATATCTTGTGCAAATGCTCGGAACGGACATCTGGTATATCTAACAAGTCAACATGATAACAACAAATCAATTTCTTCATACCTTCAATAGAATTGTGGGACAAATCCAGGTAAGCTAGTCTTTGAAGTGCAGGGCCTGGTGTGTAAGGAAAGAGACCCATCAGTGAATTGAATGAAAGGTCCAACCATCCAAGTGATGACAAGTTGGTGAGAGATGGTGGAACTTGGCCTCCCAAAAAGTTATTAGAAAGCTCGATTCTAGTGAGGCGTTGAAGGCCCGCAAAACCATCTGGAATTTGGCCTTCCAAATGGTTTGATGAGAGAGATAAAACATCGAGCCTTCGGAGATTAGAGATCGTGGAAGGGACTTGGCCGCTCAACCTATTTTCTGACAGGAAGATCATAGTAATCTTTGTGAGGTTTCCGATTGATTCGGCAATTGGGCCCCATAATTTGCAGTCAGAGAGAGCAAATAAGTTTAAGTTGTTCATGAAACCAATGGAATTGGGCAGTCTGCCTAAAATACTCATCCCTGAGAGACCTAATTCTTTGAGAGAATGGACGTTGCTCTGGTTGAGGCTCTCCAGGAAGGAACTTTTAAGGCCGTCATTACCTCAGCACCTGCAAGTTGGGCCTCTCAAAAAGGTTCATTGGAAAGTTGCCTTGCAGTCCAGTACGTGAGAGATCCAAATGTGTCAGGAAAGAAGACATGTTGATGGGAATTTCAGAAGAGATGTTGACTCCACCAAGTGAAACTACTCTTATCTTAGTCATGTTCCCTAACAATAATTTCACATCACACTTCATTTTCGGCACAGTGCCATGAGAATAATCACCCCAACACATATCAAGCGAAACTAAGTCGGAGAGGTAGTAGAACTCCGGGGAGATTCGGCCGTTGAAGCCTGAATTAGAAAGGTTGAGATGTGTGAGGGTGTTGAGCCGCCCGAATCCGGATGAAATCTGAGAGCCATTGAAGTTGTTGAAGGCAAGGTTGAGGCGGCGGAGGTGAGTGAGACGGAAGAGGGAGCTGTTGGAGTGTATTTTACCAGAAAGGCCACCGCAGCTGAGGTCAAGCCCGATAACAAAGCCCGTGGACTCATCGCAAGTGACGCCGTCCCATTCGCAGCAATTCCAGCTGTCCTTCCAATACTTGTTTTTGTAGTAATTATTTGGACGATATCCATCACACTCAAAAAACTGGTTTTCAAGATGAGGGTGTAATTGGTGGTTGAGCTGAAGCAATAACTGGCTCTGATCAAGACGGCACTTGAATGGAGTTTTGGAAGTAGTATTATTATAAATAAAGAAAGGAAAGGCCGTATGAGATTGCAGCAGAAATAGCCACAACCACAAGATAGCCATATTTTCTTCATCAAGTGGAGTTCAGAGTTGATACCTGCTATTAAACTATGCTGGTTCTTTATGTGAATTCTTTTGAATCAGACCTAGGAAAAAAGAATTACAGACAGAAGAGCAAGCAATAACAACATTGTATGTCTTCCTCAGCTTACACTTACATAGAAGCCTCAACAATGAATAGTCAATTATCATGAGCATCAAAAGATCTTAGCTAGCTGATAATGAAGTTACTTCTGTACGTAGTTAAAAATTAAAAGAAGGAACCGCAAGAACATCTGACCTTGTTGTTGATTAAATTGTGTAGAGCAATCACACTTCTGATAAGCAATGATAGATATATGACCAACATCATATCATTAGTTTTGACTGCAAAAGACGGCAGGGGAATGCATGAACCCTGAAAGAAACTAGTTCAAGAAGCAAATTACAAAAGTTACGAATTTGATATTTACCAGCAAAAGCTTTGACAACCTCCAACACATTTAGATTTGGTAGTAGGTTGAAGACATCCTGCAGATTTGAAGATGAGATATTATACCAAAAGATGATTTATCTAAAAAACAAGCACATGCCAAGAGAGAGAATCCTAATCATATGTCCAGTTTAAAAAATTACACCGTCATCCTAAACTTTCATCTCTATATATATAAAAACAAAAAAGACTTTTTCCAATTCCGTTTTCCCGCCTAAACTTCATTACTTATTTAGAATAATTATATTATTATTAAATTAAAATTAGTCATTTTTATTCTAAAAATTTTGATTCGATTTTAAAATTTAAATTATTCCATAAATTTAGGTGTTTCAAAATTAGATTATATCAAGATGAATATAATGCAATATTTAATACATGATTTGAAATCTATATATTATATTAAATATTAATCAAATCACTGAATTATGAAATTAAAAAAAATATATGAAATCTAACAAATATATGACTCAATTTTCTTAATTCCTTTTACATAAAAAAATCTATATATAATTAAAAGTAAAATTACATTTTCAAATTTTGTTTTTTGGCCTAAATTTCAACGATACATATGTAAAACTATATATATTTATGCAACTCTTTTAAGATACATTATTACAATTTAATTGAAGAGATTATTCGGGATTTGCTTTGTTTCTGTTGTTCAACATAAATAAATTTGAATTTTAAATAATTTTTGTTAACTCATAATATATTCAAAATATGAAATAAATTTGTTAGGAACGTGAAATCATTGTAATTTCATTATATTATGAAAAATTATTAACAATTTTCCTGTAATTAAACTATCAATTATTGAAAATCACCCAATCACATGGATAAAATCTGATTTTGTCAAATATGAAATTAAAATTTTTCAACAATCTTACCATAATTCAAAATAATTTCCCATTTTTGCCTCTCTCTTCTTTCTATATATTTTATCAAGATTATTACTAAATATTTTAAGGTTTCTCTCTTTTGTTCTCCCTCCTTTTAAAGTGTTTTGCGTTTTCTGTTTTGAGAAAATAAATGGTAATACATGTACGATAATATGTTCATATTTCAATTTTCATAAAAGCCTACACTCTTCAAAATATTATTTTTAGGTTTATTTTATTTTAAAAAAAATTATTCACCTGTTGCTTTCAATTTATCATAAGCATATTTAATTTTCTTAACTATTTTTCTTTCTTATTTTTAAACAAAAAGTTCGTCCATCTAATTATTTCGACGTATAAGTACCGTGCGATTTTTCTTTAGTTTTCAAAGTATTTGTTTCTATCAAATTTCAAATTTTGTAATATTATTACATTTAATTAGCAATTTGTAAAATATTTTTGCCTTAATTTGACTATGTAATTGGCAAATTTTACGAGATCTGTACAAATCTTTATTTTCTTTAATATGCTGATATGACTATTTTTTAATTTAATTTGATTCAACCTACTATAAATCGTGAATATCATGCTTATCAATTTGTTATCATACTATAAAATTACAACAAATTTTTACTCATTACGTAAAAAAATAATCACTGAATTACAAATTTACACCTTTTATAATATACTATATAACTTGAATATATGATTATATTATAAAATATAAGAAAAAAATATTTTATGTGCATTGCACAGGTTTGACACTAGTAGTATATAAAAGCTAAAAAATTAATATTACAATAAGTTCCTATAATTTTGGTATGTATTCTTTTTTATTTACAAAATCGATAATTAGTAATTAACGTGTATTAAATAGTAAGTTTATCATGCAATTTATTAAGGCTTAATTAATAATTGAAATTAATGTGAATAACAAAAAATATGTAATAATTATTATATTCAAATTACAAAAGATATGTTATTATTTAGGGTAGATTATTCATATGCAAATATATTTTCTACTTTGTTAAATTCTCCGATATTTGTTTGGTTTGTTCTCATTATAAATAAGTCACACTATGTAGTCTCATAATCCACCCATTCACATCATTCTTTTTGTGTAATTTAACTAAGTGTTATATCTAGTTATAACTAAAATTATATGGTGACAAATTTGGAGGGATTGTTGCTAATTAGTTAATATTTTATTAATTTGATTATTATAGCATAAAGAAATTCAATTTATAATAAAAAAGTTAAGAACGATGGTAATTAATGGTATAGAAATTAAGAACAGGAGCATCCTTGATTGAAACAACAAAAAGAGAAGAACAAAAGCAAAATGGACATTTCTATATACCAATTTCTTCAACTTCATGAGCAGCAATTTCAGAAGGAACATGCACAAACACCTTCTGGCTTTTCTGAGTAGCATTCTACATTTTTATTCAAGACATCAGACAAAATAGGCCAACGTACACTGATAGGTACTCTAACATAATATTCTCTAGGCACCTCTTTAACCTCCTCAACAGCATAATAGGCTTTTGTGGGAATTCCAAGCTCTTTTGGCTGTACATCAATAATAACCATCACCGGAGTGGGAACATAGCTGCATAAAATGAAGATTATATTATCATTGATTTTGCAGATACATTTTGATTGGTGTATCCTGAAACCAGTTGTAAAAGCAATAATAGAAGTCTCGAATGAGCAGGGATGTCCAAGAATTTCAAATCATGCAGCATGTCAAATCATCTTTGGATGCCTGAATTTCACAAAGAATTCTGAAAACCACTTCCCAATCAATCCTGGGGTGAGCTAAACAACATTTATGGTCCAAGGACTACAGACTTTTTGGCAATAAGAGATGTGGACCATGCAGTCTTAGAAGCACTATAAATTCCTCAAGTAAAGGAGTCAATTTTCAAGGACACAGCATAGAAAACATTGATTCATGGTAGTTATGATCGAGAAACCAAATGCTTGGGTCCCTATCATCTTCTTCAAAAGGCACTGCATGAACGAAGTAAATACGTTAGAAACAAGAAAAGCATAGTTACCAGTTAAATAGTTGATGCAGAATGATCGAAAGATATACAATGCACTCCATTAATTAGGAATGTAAGACGTGTCCTGTAACAAGCATATTGTTATATTATTAAATCTATGATTTTGAAACAAAGTTGCAATCTGAGATGACCCAAGGGCCAATACAACCTTTTCCATTCTACAATAAATTATTAAAATGTCACGAAATTAATTAGGTCCAATACTTCTAAAAAGGACTAAATCTCTTATGCCACAATAACCATGAATGAAGACAAAAAGTACTTGTCAAGTATTCAAGAATAATATATGTATTACATCTGCTCATATGAAATTAAGCCTCACTGGACTCAATTGATTCATAAAGCAATTTTTGTTGTTGTTGGGATTGACATGGATTTGAAATCCACCAATCTCATTTCGAACCAAATTTCAAGCCATATTGATGGATTTGAAATCCACTCCCACTTGAATGGGTTTGAAATACTTTTCATTTCAAAATGCCTTCATTTTAAATCCTCTACTTTTAATCTTACTTGAATGGGTGCTGATATAAGCCCTTGGTAAGGGTCTTTGGTCTTTCTTAACTTTTTAGAGTAGTAGTCAGTTTTTTGGGGGAGTTGTTATGTTGTTCTGGGGGCTTTTATTTTTTACATATACACTTAGACATGGTTCACTAGTATATCCCGTCGTTATGTTGTTCTGGGGAGTCTTTTATTTTGTTTATTTATACTTATACATGGTTCTCTATTTTATGCTGCATGAGTATCTGATTGTTTAGCCACCACCTTCTTCAACTGGATTTCACAAGCATGCGAAATAAGCAGAATGTTAGCAAATAATTTTTACAAAATCAGAATGAAACTCCCATTTGACTCTGATGTCATATTACTGAGACCATCTTTTATCTTATTAAGCTGTTTCTTTTTATGGGTATCGAAATTTTCTGGGGATATTCCTTGCACCCTGTCTTCATATTTGATACTAATGAACTTTTTGTGTGTGACGTGAATTTTTATTTATTTAAGAGTGATCCTGGACAAGATAAACTTCCTTTCTAAAACTTAAGAACAGAAACTCAACTTACAATGGAACTTTTAGTTCATGGAACAATGAAGAGTAGAAAAAGGGGATCAATAAGATTAAAATGAGACAAATCCCACTCAAGATAGGCACTCCATTTCGGTTACTCAAACCTAAATTAAGATAAAGGGGGACCATAAATTTGGCTTCATACTTCAATACTTCAATAAATTTGGACGGCATAAAAGGCTCTCAAGATTGGAACTCTGAATTGTACATTTCTTTCAAAAATCTCACTCACAAAAAATCAGGGTTTGATCATCTTACAAAATAAAATATGTGCAATAAATTAAACGACAATACTTTTTTTTTTTTTTAAATAAAGTAATAATTTTTACTTCAAAAATAAGATTATTAACTTTTTTAATTGAAAAATAGTACTCCTTTCGATTACAATAAATTCGTATTTTAGAAGATGATGGAGAAATAAAGATTTTAGATATATTGACTAAGTAACCCTTATTTTTCCTCATTTCCCTCAAATTTTATATTTTGTGTAATGTGAATGTTTTGATGACTTGACAATAATAGATTTTGAATACAAAATATATAGAACATCACTTAATTAACAACAAATGTATTCATCTAAATCAACATTTAATTGTAATCAGAGGGAGTATTATTAATTTATACTATTTGATTTTCTTTTTACATTTTTAAAGTACTATTTTTAATTATACAAAGTGTATTTCGTGAGACTATCTCACAAAATGCCTCTATTTAGAAAATAATTTTTCTTATAAAAAAAGCTCTATTTCAAAAATCAAGATCTTATTCTATTAATCAAATTTAGACTGACGATTTATAATTTAAAAAAATTATACCATCATCAATTTAATCAAAAATAAAAATGATATTATTACAAAACAAGACAATTTTCTTTGGGCGGAGCTGAATTTCTTATTCATCTCATATTTCATTATGAAAATTTTAATATAGCCATCAGCCATATAGTCGCTACTGAAGTTTAGTTGCCAAAGGCATGGTTGTTGTTGTGCTAAACTATAGAGAACAAACTTTATGTTTTCTTCAACTATTAAATGTATGGAAAGTGTTCGCCCCTAATATTCAGTTCCTACTTTTTCACTAATTAAACATTTATGATTTAAAAAGATTTTATGTTACTTTTTGTTCCAATTTTGTTGTTATTTAACAAGCGATGTTATCCATCACTAAGTTTTGTACTTATCTGCAATTAGTATGAGTCAATTTTGTGTACTTGAGATGATCTTAATGAATATATATATATATATATATATATATATATATAATTACAATTAAACAAGTTACCTTTCTATTTTAATTTTCTTTTGTTTTTGTCGTAGCAGACACAAAATGCATGCAACTAAATTGGTATTTTATTTTGTTTATTTTTTATTTTTAATTGCGGTAGCGAAGATGTTGAGAAATACGTGATAGGCTGAGAGTTACCATATTTTTTTTACGATAATATAAATATTCAAAGAGTTTGCTTTTGTATTAATCACGCTTATATCAATTTCTCCAAAATACTTATAAATTGAAACCTATATTGTTTCATTTTTTGTATCTAACCCTAAATTAATTGATAGATAACAACTATTTTCTAGTTATGATCAGTTGCACCCAGAATCCTTACAATAAACCTCCTGAGTTAGTCATTTATGTTGTTAGTTTAGTCTCGATTGAAGGGATGTGTAGTACAAACATGTGAGTGAAAATATACATTCTTGATCCAATACATACACATACACGTTGGTTATATTTGTATGAGTATATAAATGAACAGTAGATATTAAATTTTCAATATAGTAGCTTTTCAACGAACTTTAAATAAGAAATTATTGAAGTTTAACTTTATTTTTAACTACAGTACAATACATCTAATTGTAGGTTCGTACATCGAGTACGTACGCAGGTGGGGACTGCAGGTGCATGCATGAGATCAAGTGTCGTAAGTTTGACTGATGTGGTCGGACGAAATACGATTGTTGAAAACCTGATTACTAAATACGTATAGATACTATGAATGTGTGACCTATTATTGGTGAAGTCACGTGTACAAGTAGCACTTCTTGCTTTGCCTTTTAGTGCCTAATTTGGGTCAAATACATATATATATATATATATATGTGTGTGTGTGTGTGTGTGTGTGTGTG
This sequence comes from Caryopteris x clandonensis, assembly GCA_028749325.2. Lineage (NCBI taxonomy): Eukaryota > Viridiplantae > Streptophyta > Magnoliopsida > Lamiales > Lamiaceae > Caryopteris > Caryopteris x clandonensis. Next base: position 1,351,503 of record JAPYKT020000027.1, on the reverse strand, counting down.
TGGAGCCCTGCTAATGTATGGGAATGGAGACAGGAGTGCACCAATAATGATTTGCAATATGATAATATTAATTTCACCTTTAAATATTATATATATATATATATATATATGTTGATGAATAATATTTCAATTACACATTGATATCGAGAAGACCTTCCACAAATATTAGAGGCTCGAGATTTTTCACAAATATTAGAGGCTCGATCCACACATAAGGGCAGGGGAACAAAGTAGGGTTCCTAGCAAAATTATGAGTGACTACATTAACATTTCTTGTAAACAGAGATAAGACAAAATCAGGATCTGCTTTCACTTACCCACAATCACACCGAATTCTAAAACGTCCATTTTACGATAATATAATATAATGAGGGAAGAAAGTGAGAGAGATTAATTAGAAATATTATTAATTAATAAAAAAATTATAAATGAAAAATTCATGTTATTTAATTATTGAGAGAAACTTTAAAACGATATTAACTTAAGACATAGGGAGCACACAACAAATTATGTCTTCATCAGCAATTGTGTAGGATGACTTATTTAATTTGGCGTTCTTTAAACCCTTTTTATAATAAATATATATATACACATATATATATATATATATATAAAATTAAACAATGGCAAAAATTCTATGAAATGGTTGCACATGTAACATAATTTAAAATATTATTTGTTTAACTATAAAGTATTACCTTGTGTAACTATAAAGTATTATTATTTTTTAAGTGTATTACTGTGAATTAGTTACCTTAAAAAGTAGTGATATTTTATAGTTAAACAAATAATACCTTAAGTCGTGCCACACGTGCAATCGTTTCACATGAGACTCACTCTTAAAGAAATATCAGATTCTGTGCAACCGTACTTCTCATTTAGTTATATAATAATAATATATTCAAGTTTATTTAATCTTTCATAAGAATAATAATAATAATAATAATAATAATAATAATAATAATAATAATATCCAAGTTCATTTAATCTTTCAGGACTTATTGGGCTTTTGTGCAATCAATCTGCCTTGAAAGAGATCCCACTGAGGAGATAATGATGATTATATATATATATATATATATATATATATATATATATATATATATATTCATTTCCATTCATGAATCTGGGATTTTATGAAATAATTTTTTCTCTGTTGGTATAGGTTAGGATAATGATCATAATATATGATTGTGTGGGGCTCCCGGCAAGCACTATGGCAAAATAAAACACGAAGTAGAGGGTACATGAACTCTGTGATAAAAAAATTAATAAATTATATATGTAGTTCAAATAAAATACAAATAGTTCAATTGTTAAAAGTATTCAAATCCATCATAAATATGTAATTTTAACATAAAAATATTAAAATTATAATAAGTTAATAGTATTAATCTTTTTGAGAAATCCATTTTTTTCTATATAATTTATTATTTTTGTTCTATAAAAAATAAATTGAATAAATTGAAGTAAGTTTCATATTTGTAGCCTACGTAAACCATAAATAGGACAACCCACTAAATAAGTTCAATTCTATCACAAATATATAAATTCAACACAAAAAAATAAATTAATATATTAAGAACTGAGTAAAGTATTAAGTCTAAAACTGCTAACATGTGAATGTTATGTTTTTTGTATAATTATTTTGGACCGTAAAATTTATCATTGGAGTTTGATCCAAAAAGTGTATATTAATACGAGTCTTGTAAAACACATTATGTCGTATAACTTTTTTTTTTTAAATTAAAAATTTCTATCTCGTATTTCTTTATATTTTTGGCTGACTTTTTTTGTATTATTCATATCCCAAACTCTGTAAGATTTCTTCCATATATATATATATATATATATATATTATTTCTCATAGTGTCTATGTTGTGATGAGTTGACTTATGGAGAAATAAGTGGTCGTTTGAAGATGCGAGTCGGATTCAGAGAATACTAATATATGGAAACTATAAAATAGTTGAAATCTGAAAATTTTAATTTAAATATAAAATAATTTCTTAAAAATCAGAACATCTGGATCTTTTCTAAAATAGAATTCTAGATTTTTTTTATTTTATATTAAAGAATAATATTTCGAAAATTCTAAAAGTCTGAATATTATTTAAAAACACTAGTCGTGATTTAAATTACAAAAAAGTATTCCTACAAAATTTAAAATTCACATATCTAAATTTTTGCACAAAAGATATATTCTTTTAAAGATTCAAAATTCTTAAGTATTTTATTATTTTCAAATTTTCATAATGTTTGGATATATTTTTTTAAAGAATCCCCTAACATTATGATATTTGAAAAAGAGTCCCTAACAATGCTCCTTTAATATTTACAAATGAGTCCCCCAAATTATATTATTTGTAATTGAACCTCAACTTAATGTTAAAGTATATGTATAACACGGATTTTATGAAGAGATTAAATTAAAATTTTCTTGTGTATATATAGTTTCAATATGATCCTTCATCTCATTTCGTAAGTATGCATATAATACATCAGATTTGCCTAAATAAAGAAATTAATTAAATAAAAAAAGATAATAATTGCTGAATATTGTAACAAATGCATGAATCCATTCTCCTCCAACTCCTATATATACCCCTTCTCTTCCTCATCTACCATCACAGTCTCACTCCTCAAGTCTCACTTCCTCCCCCTCTTCTCTAGAGAGAGAAAGTCGAAAGATTGCCAATCACCTCCATAATGGTTTCCCAATCTCTGCCTCGACACGCTAAAATTTCCTAACCGCAAGCTAACTCCGTTAACTGGTAGTACGGTACCGGATGGAAGTAGGATGACCGTGCTGTCGGAGCATGTCAAAATTAATTAAATTATTTTACCTCGCTTTCCTCTACTATTTTGTAGTAGTGGGAAGTAAGGGTCGATCCCACAGAGAATGGTTGAATTATTTGTATATCTTTTTATGCTAATTTACGAATGCAAATAAAAAAAGGGGGGATGTTGATGAATTTTGTCTACTAAACTAATAAAATAAAATCTACTCTAATAAATAAAAATCAAGTAATTAAACAAAAGGCATACAGTAATAGGAATAAATTCCGGTTTATGGTTCAGTTTTCCCCCTATTCTAAATCATATGATTATGCGACACATTATTAATTTAATTGTGGAATTCCTACCCCTAAACCAACAACAAGCTCTGTTGATTCGCTTTATCCCTTAAGTGTAATTAATTAGAATAAGCTCTCTAACTAACCTATTTAATCGAACAGTCCAAAATACGCTCTTTGGATTTAATTCGTTAAATGCATTATCAATTAGGATAATAGGGTAGGCAGATTATTGAATTCATACGCTCGATTCAATTAATCCTGAATTATGTTGATTCTAATAATATAAATTATTAGTTGCTACAGACGGGTTCAAGATCACAACAATTACGGATTGCAATTTAAACCCTAGCCCTAAACATATAAACTATCAATTGGGGTGATCAGTCACAATTAACAATATATATATTATAAATCAATTCAACCCATCAACATAATAAATTCGCACATATTAAATCAATATGGTGTCACGAAAATATAAATCACATAATATTGAAATAGGGTTCAAACATTCCCTAAACCGGAATATAAAATTTAGTTACACATCACGTGTCTAAAAATTAAAATCATCCAAATGAAAGACATTAAAACAAAGATAAGAAGGGAGGAATAAACCCAAATCCACAAAAGATGAGTTCCTCAGTGAATCTGTCCCCTTGCTCTCTCTCCCTGTCTCCTGGGGTCTCTCCTTTGTTTCTTTGTTCACACCCTCAATCCTAGAATTGCCAGAATGCCCTTCCTGCTTGCCTTCAATCTCCCTTTTATACTTGTCCTTTTGCCCTAATTCCATTTATGGGCTTCAATTAAGTTTTGGGCTTAATTAATTAATTAAGTCCAAAACTATTTCAACTCATAAACTTCTTGGGCTTATGTGGATTATTGTATAAAATTATCCAGAAGTGCTGCAAATATCCACAAAAACAAAAAGGAAGTAGTTCTTGTCGAAACATTAAATAAGTATGAAATAGAGAGTGCACACGAATTAATTGCATTAAAAATACAATTTTATCAATTAAAATTATGCACAATTTCCTACTTATCATAGGATAGTAAGACAAGAATAGCACGATATAAAATTTTCACAAGTCATTAGTCAGCAGAGCGAAAGTTATTCACTAAATGAAGGTGAATTACAAAAAGATAATAAATATCTCTTCTACGATTCTTAACATACTTGAAATCCAAGGCGAATTTCAAGTCGACTAAACTAACTAAGAAAGTAAATTTAAAGAAATAAGGTATCACTCACAAACTCTCTCTTTGAAAATCGACAGCGACAAGATTAAAGTAATATGTTGCTTATCAGTACAGAATGTTGGAGTGAGAGTGATGACAACTTTCTCAGTAACAATATTCTGTTGTTCAGAAAATGATATCGTATTCAGTGTATCTTCTGCTTCCTTCCTTCGTTAGAGTTTGACATAGTCCTCAACTGCTTTCCTTGTTTGTGGGGATATTACTTGATGTCCAATCTTTCGACTCTTATCTGTATCTTTCAAAATAGAAGAAACGGGTAAAATAGATATTCTAAATAAATTTGACAAGTTCAAATTTCAACATTAACCTGGCTCAGAAATGTTGTGTCCTACGGTCGAGATATCATCGTTTCAATCACTGTGCGTGCTGTTGTGGCGCAGAATCACGTGTGCGAGAAAGTTACCAGCGTCAAAGACGGTGACATTTCGAATGGTTGTGAATTGCCGACATTGGCTCGAGCCTCTGTATTTCGGCAACGCAATACAGAGTGTTCTGACGTGCGCATCGGCTGGAGAAGTGTTGGGCAATGATATACACTGGTGCACGGAGTAGCTGAACAAAAACGTGGCGGTGCACGGTAACATTGTGGTGAGGAGCGACGTGGAGGATTGGGAACGGGACCCACGGTGTTTCGCGTTGGGTAATCATGACGGTGCGATGGTGATGATGGGCAGATCTCCGAGGTTCCCAATGTATAAGAACAATTTCAAGTGGGGCCCACCCGTCGCCATGATGAGAAGATTTTGGCCTTCCCGGGTCAGGATGGGGGTGGGTCAATGGATCTGTAGGTGATTTTTCTGCCTGAATCTATGGTGGGTTTAGAGTTTGACCCATAGTTTATGCAGTATGTGGGGGTTTACTAGTAGATGTGTATATACTATGACAGTATATATTTTAAGATAATTAGGATTTAAAACATGCAACAAATATCAATATCGATTAATCCATACGAAAAAAGATATTATATAGATTTTGTCCTACAAAATCGATTTGTAGGATTCCTACAAAGGTTTGTATAATCGAATCAGGACAAAGGTTTATACACATATTGAACAAGTACACTCCTAAATTTAGTAAATTATTTTTCTATATAAATGTTTATTTTCTCAATAATATGATAATTTCATAAAAAATGACCCGACCACATAGATTATTTTGTTCCCTCAAGCTGATAAACATAGTAGCTAGAGTTGCAATTTAACTTGATGATCTCATCTCCTAGCTTGCACCACGCGGCCTTTCTTCTTGCGCCTGTTCATACAATTTGCTAGTTCTACGTAGTAAAATTCTGCAAAGTATTTAGGCTTTCCTGTAGAGATCATCACATTTCCTAAAATAATTCCAATCACTACGCCGCATCCATAACCAATCGCAATTGCCTTCCAAGTGAATCCTATAATCAAACCTAAAACACCATCTTCTTCTTCTTCTTCTTGGGATTCTACTGGTGATGGTGGTGCTTTATCTTCCCCACAATGTTTCGTCACTGGAGGTCCGCATAATCCCAAGTTGCCAAAATAAGCGTCAGTAGAAAATGTTGAAAATTGTGTGCTCTGAGGAATTGGTCCAATGAGATGATTATGCGAAAGATTCAGGACTTCAAGAAATATTAGATTTGTTAGAGTCTGGGGAATGCCTCCAGTAAGCTGGTTGCTGGAAATGTCTAACTGCTCAAGTTTCGTCATAAGTCCAAATGCAGGTGGAATGCTACCACTGATGTTGTTGTGGGATAAATTAAGCAGCCAGAGTGAAGTAAGATGTGTTAACGATTCTGGAATGTGGCCATGAAAGTTGTTGTTGGATAAATCGATGGTGGTGACTATACGCAACACTCTAGAGAATTCACGATATTCTCCCTTCACAAACAATATAACGGAATAGAAATGATCACGGTAACTACCATCCACGAATACATCATTTGTGGCTGCTTCATCTCGATTTTTCATTGCCAGAAGTGTTGAGAAAAAGTTATCTGGTAAAAGGCCGATGAAATTGTTGTAGGATAAATCAAGTATCTGCAACTCACTTAATGAATTGTTTATGAGAGGCGGGTTGATAGAGCCATAGAATATATTAGATTTCAAGATTAGGATTTTCAACTTAGTAAGAGATAGAAGCCACGAGGGAAAAGAGTCGTGTATCATATTATATCCCAAATCAAGAACTTCCAGAGAAGTGCAATTGGCCAAAGATGGAGGCAATGGCCCTTCCAATTGATTTTGGCTCAACCCAAGAGCATACAATTGTATGTTCTTCCCAAGTGTTGTTGGGATTCTTCCATCAAACTCATTCCTGTTCAAGTTTAGTTCTACAAGACTTAAGTTTCCAATGCATTCAGGTATTTTCCCACTAAATTTGTTATAGGACAAATCAAGAAACGTGAGTTGACTCAAGTTACAAATAGATGTGGGAAATGTTCCATGGAATGTGTTGGATTGGAGATTAACATAATTGAGATTCTCGAGATGCTGCCAAGGTAGGTCTCCTGAGTAAAGAAATTAAGTTTGTTAAAAACTGCTTGTATAAAATACGAAAAAAATAAGTAAGATTATAATGTACGTTTACCTATTATTAAATCTCAGTTATTAACAAAATATCTTGACAAATATCATTTTTAATTCAATTTGATGAATCTACTATCTCTATGTTATATAAAAGGAGAACATTGACAATTTTTTTCTTCTTTTGACATATACATTCCTAATTAATTGACACGCGTAATCCATTTTCTATGTACTACCTTTTTATCACTTAATTTAAAAACTTAAATAAAATTTTCGTTTTCCATCTATTTAATATGATATATCAAATTAATTTTCTTTTTGTGATCATTAATTTGACACCAATATTATATATTTCGAAATAAATTATTACATTTCAAGTCTGGAATATAGTTTTTAAGGATAAAATATAACTTTTAGAAATTGAATTATTATTTTTAAAATTTTGATATAAGTATTAAATTTTAATATATACTATATTAATTTTTATATAAATTTAATCTAAAATTATATAAGTATTTTTTTATAAAAATAAAAAAATATAATATTATAATTTTTTGTATAACCTCAATAGGTTTTAGTTATATTTTATAAAAATATAAATATTATATTATTAATTTATATTATATTATCATTTTTTGTATAAACTCAATAGATTTTAGCAAGTTAAAAAATTTATATTTAGTTCGGGGACAATTAAAGACTTACTTTAAAATATCGTATAATTTATTATTTAATAAAACTAACTTTACAAAAATAAAATACAATTTAATATAATAAATTACGTTTCAAATGAAAATATTATGTAAATATCATTGAAATAAAAATAATAAGTTGTGTAAATTTTAATAATATTATTATATTATTATTAAAATTATTAATATAATAAAATATATTATATTTGGTACACCACATCTGGTATGTGTAACAACTCAACATGATGGCAACTAATAAATTTTTCATACCTTCAATAGAATTGTTGGACAAATCTAGGTATTCGAGTCTCTGAAGTGCAGGCTCTGGTGTGGAAGGAAGGAGACCCATCAATGCATTGAATGAAAGGTCCAACGATTCAAGTGATGACAAGTTGGTGAGAGATGGTGGAATTTGGCCTCCCAAAGAGCTATTATAAAGGTCGATAACAGTGAGGCGTTGAAGGTCCGCAAAAGCATCTGGAATTCGGCCTTCCAAATGGTTCGATGCGAGTTGTAAACGATATAGCCTTCGGAGATTCGAGATTGTGGAGGGGACTTGGCCGCTCAACTCATTATATGACAGGTCGATCTCAGTAATATCGGTGAGGTTTCCGATTGATTCAGGAATTGGGCCCCATAATTTGCAGCCAGCGAGTTCAAAGGAGTTTAAGTTGTTCATGAAACCAATGGAATCGGGCAGTCTGCCTGAGATACTCGTCCACGAGAGACCTAATACTTTGATAGAATGGACGTTGCTCTGGTTGAGACTCTTCGGGAAGGAGCCTTCAAGGCCGTCATTATTGCCCAAAACCAGCACGTGCAGGTTGGGTCTCTCAAAAAGGTTCATTGGAAGGTTGCCTTGCAGCCCAGTACGTGAGAGATCCAAATGTGTCCGGAAAGAAGACATGTTGGTGGGAAATTCAGAAGAGATGTTGACCCCAACAAGTGAAACTACTCTTATCTTAGTCATGTTTCCAAACAATAATTTCACATCACACTTAATTTCCTGATTAAAAGAACTCCAATACATATCAAGCGAAACTAAGTCGGAGAGGTAGTAGAACACCGGGGAGATTCGGCCGCTGAAGCCTGAATGAGAAAGGTTGAGATGTGTGAGGGTGTTGAGCCGCCCGAATCCGGATGAAATCTGAGAGCCAGTGAAGTTGTTGAAGGCAAGGTTGAGGCGGCGGAGGTGAGTAAGATGGAAGAGGGAGCTGTTGGAGTGTATGTTACCAGAAAGCCCACCGCAGCTGAGGTCAAGCCCAGTAACAAAGCCCGTGGACTCATCGCAAGTGACGCCGTCCCACTCGCAGCAATTCCAGCTCTCCTTCCAATACTTGGTTTTGTAGTAATTATTTGGACGATGTCTATCACAAAGGAGAGAAAAGGTTTCAAGATGAGGGTGTAATTGTCGGTTGAGCTGAAGCAACAACTGGCTCTGATCAAGACGGCACTTGAATGGAGTTTTGGAATTAGTATTATTATAAGTAAATATTATGTTTTTCAAAAAAAATTGCAAAATTATAATAAAAAAAAAAAAAATTTTATTTTAAGTAAAGTCGCCCCTGCGAGGGGCGACAATCAAAATAAATTTTTTTTTAATTTTTTTTTTTGAAGTCGCCCCTGGCAGGGGCGACCAAAATTTATTTTTTATTTTTTTTTTTTTTTTTTTTTTTTTTAACGCTGGAGCCTTCACTCGGTCGGGCACTCGGTCGCGCGCCGTACTCGGCCGGCCGAGTGCGAACCCTTACTCGGCCGAGACACTCGGCCCCCGTATTACTCGGCCAACCGAGTACTGCCATCCACTCGGTCACGGCACTCGGTCGACCACTTCACTCGGCTGGCCGAGTGCGAACGCGGATTCTGATTTTTAACATCTACTTCAATTTTTCTCATTTTTGTATTCTTCTCGTTTTCTCGTTCGTCGTCCTGTTTTTGTACATTTTCCTTTTTTTTTTTATCGTGTTATAGTTAAATTAGATAATTTATTTAGTTTGGTAAAAATTCGATGAAATTGTTAAGTGAGATTGTTATAACATCTTGAAATGTATTGATTAATTGAATTTCCAACAAATAACTATAATTTTGTTTTATAAGTAAAAATTATGTTTAATAAAGAAATAATGAATAAACAACAAAAAACCAAAAACATGAATAAACAATAGTTCTCAAAATCATGAATGAAGAACAAAAAACAACAAAGTCAAGTGTTTGAAATAAAAACAACAAAAAACAACAAAAAATTAGTCGGCGCCGGCTCACTGAGGGGGTCGGTAAGGTGTGTTCGATGGGCCGAATGGTTGATACGGTGGATATTCCCTTTCCTGGAAATGGCCTTGTTGCACATGCCACTCGTATTGTTGCCTTTGCATGTCAAGTAAAATTTGGGAGTTGTAAGCTTCACGATGGATATACTCTTTCATGTCGGCAACATCCCCTTCTATGTTGGTCAGACGTGCATCCAAGGCGGTTCTCCAATCCGACCAATCATTCCACCCCCCTTGATACTGGGGTGGATACTGTGGATGCTGTGAAGGTCCGGCCTGATCGTCCGAGGGCATTTGTGCTTCACCCATCATTTCATCGGCCTGTGCATGATCCACATCAAGTTCCATCGGCTCTGATCGGGCATCCGTAGTCCTTCTCCTCCTCTTCCTTCGTTCCTCCTCATTCCTCAATTCATTCTCGCTCTCTTCAATAGCTTCCGTATGAGCCGAGCCATTCAGTAGAAGATTATGGCCCTTCCCTCCAGCAATATTAGTCAGGCGAGAGTTCGGCAGTGCAAACCTCTTCTTGTCTGATAAAATCAGATACAATCGTCTGGTGCCGGGATGTAATTGGCACATCTTCATGTTGCACAGCATTTCCAGGTTTATAGTTGTCTCGCCTGGTGTCTCTTCCATCCCTTCCAAGTTCACCCCGAAGTGGCGAGCAATGGGAGTGATCAAACCTCCAATGTGGATAGCAACTTGTTTTTTGGATCGAACGAATTGCCTTAACAGCATTGGTGCCACATTGAATTTCTTCCCTTTCACCAAGCACCACAGCACAAACAACTCATCGATACTGACCGCTCGCCCCTCTCATTGGGCAGATTTGAGTACCTCTTCTTGGGAAATCCAAAAATCCCATTGAGGTCTTCGGCCGAAAGATAGCGAGACTCGTTCCCCAGCTGAAATATCACGGATTCGGGCACCATGTCATTGTATCCAACATGAAGCTGGGAGAAGAATTCAAGAACGAGAGGCTCATACGTCTTCTCGTGCATGCCAAAGAACTTAGTCCACCCGATAGCCTTGCACATTTTTTTTAAATCTTCGTAGATGCCCATTTCTTGCATGCACTCAACATCGGCCCATCGAGTGGCTCGCCTTCTTTTCTGTTGTACCTCAAACCACCTATGACTGTCGGTCTCCCAATCAGGAAAGTTTATGCCGTAGGCATCCGGCATGGTCGCTAAAATTCTTTCGTACTCAGCTTGTTGTTCTTCAATGGAGTGTTCGCTCCATTGGAAAGTAGAATACACAACATCCATGCTATGCTCCATTGTGGGTACCTAGATGATAATGAATTAGTATTACATCCAATCCATATGAACAAAAAATGAAGATTCCTATGATACAATATTCATCTTTGCAAATTCATAATTCAACATTGAAATTCATGGGGTAATAAGATCATTTCATCATGGTCTCACTCTAAATCATGCCACATTCCCAATTTCTATAATGCATATCAATTGTTCGATAAAAAACTTCAATGAAAACTAACCAAAAATCTATATTTTTTCATGCCATAATACTCCAAATTAGTAGAGCATTAACATAATCAAACAACAACCTTAGATTAACATGAAAACATATCTATATAGAACAAAAAATCATGCACACCAAGTGTTCGATAAAAAACTTCAATGAAAAATTGCAAGAAAACATATCAAGTTTCATGTCAAAATGCTCCAAATAAGACTCTCATCAACATATGTAATGAACAAAAGCAATGGTTAATGAAAACATACCTTTAGATTGAAAAAACGAAAGTTGGTGTTTTTGGTTGAATCCTTCAAATATCCACCACCTTATCCCAAAATTGGAGCAATTTGTTGTTTGAAATAATGGGTACAATGATTTTGATTGAGAAATTGATGGCTTTGAATGAAAATTTTTGGATTGAGGATGAGAGATTGGAAGAGGCTAGGGTTTGGGTGTGTTTGTGTGTGAGAAGAATGAGGAAAAGAGGGGTTATAAAATGTTTCCGTGCTCTCGCACTCGGTCTCGCACTCGGTCGCGCGCCTTACTCGGCCGCCCGAGTGCACCTGATATACTCGGTCTCCTGCACTCGGTCCGCGCAGATACTCGGCCGCCCGAGTGCGAAGGAAGTCCGAAATGCTTCGCACTCGGGCATCACGTTGTCTTACTCGGTCATGTTGCGGTACTCGGCCGACCGAGTGCGAACAAAATCCTGCACCCTTCGCACTCGGTCGACCCCGGTCGGGTACTCGGCCGGGGTTCGTACTCGGTCAGCCGAGTACGAACCAAATTTTTTTTTTCTTTTTTCTGATTTTATTAATAATGAAAACAATAATAATAATAATTATAATTATAATTATAATAATAACAATAGTAAAGATTGTACGTCTAATTACATCGTATGTAAAATTAAGTAACCATTGTACGTTTAATTACATAGATAACAAACTAATAATCAAAATGTGATCCTGTAAAACAACGACGCCTTATTTTTTTCCTTTTGCCCCTACCTCGCTCTTCTTCTGGCACAGGTTCACTATCCGAATCATTATCATCTGTCGTAATATTCAATTCTACTCGTCTTGCCTCTTCCTTTAGTCCTCTTCTCACGCAAGGCTGGATTATGACACAGTTGGAAGGAAGCCTCATCCCAATAATATTCATCAGGCAATGGCTCAAACTTACCACTATAGGTGTCCACATACGTACTTGTATTGAAAACTGAGTTCATGTAAATCACCGGATTTACTCCAAAATGTCGACAAGTCTGCATTGCATGGGTACATGGTATGCCGTTTTGCCTCCAGTCTCCACAGCTACACTCTCTTAGCATCAACTTGACAATGTGGGTATAGCACCTCGTTGTTCCTGGCACGAATGTCTTCACTGAAGCTGTTTGATCAGTGAAATCGACCTTATGGACTTGATGTTCCATTGCCTTTCGTTGTCGTTGATCATACTTCTTGTACACCTCATCAGGCCATGGCTGGTTCCTTTGCTGCATCTCACGGCCCAGTGTCAACCGGTCAAGAAAATATTTAATCGACCGATAAAATGTAGCCTGCACAATGGCACAGATTGGAAGCCGTCGTGCACCTTTTAACACGCCATTCATGCACTCTGACAGATTTGTTGTCAAAATTCCATTTCTCCAACCTCCGTCATGGGCAAGAGTCCATTGTTCCTTTTCAATTTTCCACAGGTAGTCATATGCCCTCTCATTCAACACCTTAATTTGATCCATTATATTTTCAAACTCTCTGGTTGTGAACGCTGAGCCGGCTTGCCAACACATGTCCTTTAACTTCACATTCTTGACCTTGCTATTAAAATTCGAACACACATGTCTCAAACAGAAACGATGGACTCCAAGAGGTGTCTGAAAATCTGGAATTCTTTCCACAGCTTTCAAAAGACCGGCGTGTCTATCTGAAATCAGACACATTCCTTCTCTACCGCGAACAATGTGTTTCGATATCATACGAAGAAACCATGACCAAGAACCAAAACTTTCTTCGTCCACAAGTGCATACGCCAAAGGTAAAAGATGTTGATTTGCATCCATGGAAACAGCAATTAACATCTTGTGCTTGTATCTAGTGTAAAGATGAGTTCCATCGACACTAATTATTTTACGACAATGCTGGAACCCATCTATACATGGCCTGAACGCCCAAAACACATATTTCAACATTTTTATACCATTTGTCTCTTCGGGCATGTGGCGCCACTCCACAACTGTGCCTGGATTCCATTTTTGTAGGGCTCCCAAAAATTTGGGTAGATCTGAAACTGAGCTCTCCCATGTACCATACACATTTTCTCTTGCCCGTTTCAAACCATGCCATGCCTTACCGTATGAGATTGTATATTGAAATTTATCATACACTAGCTGTTGAACACACTTAATCTCATACCCGGGATCTGTCTGAACCATCCCAGTTAGCAGCGCAGCGATCATGTTTTTGCACAAGTTCCGATGGTCAACAGACACCGCGTTCATTAGACACGTATGAGGGCCTCCATACTTAGTGATTTCCCACATATCAATCCTTTTTCTGTAACCTGCACGCAACCACCAGTTGCAGCGTGTAGTCTCACTATTATTTTTGCATTTGATTTTCCATATAAGAGGTGTGCTTTCATCTACTCGATATTCACGCCTCGCTATACGTATTGCAAAATCTTTAACTGCAGACTGCAAACTCTTCTTATCTTTGAAAACCATGCCTTTTGTGAGCACTCCTTCAGTAGGATCATAGTATCTAAAATTTTTGGGAAGATCAAAGAAGTCCGCAAGCATTTCATGTGATGATGCATTGAAGAACGGGATATTCGGATGCATGGAGTATCTCTGAGCACCTGATGAAAATGATGGTTGTTGATTGGATGGTGATCTCTCTTGATTTGGGGAATACATAGTTTGAATATCACCAATATCCACCCCATCTTCATCTGATTCACTAGACAACTCGTCTTCATCGGGTTCAGAGTCTTCTAGTTCATTCGCACCAAAAGTGTCAACCAATGGATCATCTGTTTGATCATCGGTCTGAGCATTTTCTCTTTCACTTGGAATACCCTCATTATTGGACCTTGAGGTTCCAACTGTATGCTCTTGCCTGACGACTGCCGGATTATTAATGCCATCCCCTCTTAAATAAGCAGCATATTGAAAATACTCATTGCTTGGCATAATATCTGGAAGAACATTATCTTGCAGTTTCTCTGGATCAATATGAAATTCTACATATTGATTATCCGCATCCGGTGCAAAGAAAAACCATAGATTATCATCGTTGTTGATTGGTATACGATGATATCTGTTGTTTGCATGTAGTGAAGCGGATATGTTCAATTTGTATTCATTGCTATCAATCCTTGTCAATTGAAATAATTTTGATACCAAGCTGGAATATCCAATGTCGCGAGGTACCCTAGTTGCACAAACAGGTGGAACATCGCTACAATCCCCAATATAAACAACAATACCGACGTTGTTTGAAGACCCCATATCTTAAATAATAAAGATGTGTTAATGATCTTAAAATAGGGAATTAATTACTTTATTGCAAAGTTTAATAAAACTAATTTAAACTAATACAATAGAAAAATTCAAACCTGAAATTGAAATAAATCAATATGTCAACGCAACGGCAACAATTTGAGGGTTACGATAAATGCACAACAACATCAACAATTTCAACAGTACCTACATCAAATAATGTATAACAGAAAAATATCAACGACAAATTTATAACAATATATATAGCAACAACCATACACCGACCGACATACACATATCCAAAACACGGCACACAACCATACACACGCACCTATCACACACAAAAATGCAACCCACACACAACACACAAACACACACAGCAACACACACACAAGCATACACCACAACATACATCACACACACCACAACACACATCACAACACACATTTCATACCCACATTTCATACCCACATTCCATACATACATTCAATACATACATTTCATACATACACCACACCTACAACATACAATACAAGCAATGGAGAAAAAACCACTATCTACACACACACAACACAAAGCAACACACAACACAAAGCAACACACACACACCATACACACACCAAAATACCACAAAAAAATCATATACACACCCACACAACAGTACACATACACACCACCCAAACACATAAAATTTAAGATAAAAATTACCTTTGAGAAATGGAGAAACCCGAAACGTGAATATAGAAGAAAAATTGAAAGGAAATTGAAGGATAATTGAAAGGAGAAGTGAAGAAGAAGTGAAGAAAGTGATGAGGAAGAGATAAATGTGTGGTGTGTGTGGGTGGTAATAGATATGATAGAGAGAGAAAAATTGAAGTGGATGTTAAAAATCAGAATCCGCGTTCGCACTCGGCCAGCCGAGTGAAGTGGTCGACCGAGTGCCGTGACCGAGTGGATGGCAGTACTCGGTTGGCCGAGTAATACGGGGGCCGAGTGTCTCGGCCGAGTAAGGATTCGCACTCGGCCGGCCGAGTACGGCGCGCGACCGAGTGCCCGACCGAGTGAAGGCTCCAGCGTTAAAAAAAAAAAATAATAAAAAAAATAAATTTTGGTCGCCCCTGGCAAAAAAAAAATTAAAAAAAAAATTTATTTTGATTGTCGCCCCTCGCAGGGGCGACTTTACTTAAAATAAAAAAAAAAAATTTTATTATAATTTTGCAATTTTTTTTTAAAAACATAATATTTTGTCATTTTTGCCCTGTACCAGTTCATTACCGCAAAACTTAATTAGACCAAGACTTTGGGGAATTATATTGAAGAACAATTGAAGAAGACTCGACACAAATAGACTTTTATCATACATTATTTTTTTCGACACGGGAGTTTGTGGTAAATATTACTTGCTTTCATTTTTTTTTTAAATAACTTGTCTTTATTTTTTTTTAATAATTTGTTCGGCACTGTTTTCTATCCAATCTTAAACTATTTTTTTGTCTAATTATGCCCATGATCTTTTAAAATATGTCAAATAAACCTTTGAAATTAAAATTATATTACAAATAGGACCCCTCCTTAATAATAAATTAACTAAATAAATTTTATAAATATTTAATAAATTTAAAAATCAACCAATTGAATCATAAATCTATTTACATAAATCTATTTAAATAAATCAATAAATTAACAAACTAAACTTAAAAAAAATAACTTAATAATTTAAATTTAAAAAGTTTGTTGAAATTTGGTGATTTGTTATGTTTTATGGATATTTTAATTTTTGTAATATTTAAATAATTTAAGGTCTTTTGAGAATTTTTTTATTTATAAAATAATTTTAGATTTTATCATTTTTTAAATTTTTTAAAATTTTATTTTATTTTATTTTAATAATTGTTTGATTTATCTAAATATGTCTTAGTTTTCAAGATCATGGTGTAAATGTTGGTTGAGCTGAAGCAACCACAACCACAAGATTGCCATATTTTCTTCGTCAAGTGAAGTTCAGAGTTGAGCTTCATATATACGCAAAGAGCTTCTTCGTAGCTCCACTTCACGCGGAGATGGCCATTTTCTATGCTTCATTTTTTCCAAGTCAAGCCCAAAAAGCTTGACTCATTGTACCTATCATTGACTTCTGTACCTTGATTTTTATCATTAATCATTACAAATAATTTCTTAATAATATTCATATAAAATATGCAAGGTAAATATATATGGCTTATTCTTCCAACTCGTGTTTTATCCCTTTCTCCAAGGGCCACTTTCGATATCTATCATCATAGAAATTATGAGGGAAGTGCTACAATTTATGTTCATATGGAAAAATGCTAAAGATTTCAAATTAGATGGGGATCTATTTTATCAATAAATTACAAGAACGTTCTATCAACTAAAGTGTGATATTATCCTGAAGCTAGAATTCCCATCTGTTTCAGGCAATGATTCCTTCAATTACAATTGGAACAGTTGAAATAATCCAGATGAACACTTGCAGCCCAAGTTCGGAAAGCCAGTTCGAGACTTGACTAGATCGTGCACAATCATCCCTTCTAGCATTCAAGAACTTGAAAGTACAGGACCATAAACCGCAACCTGCTATGAGATTGGAGTATCATACCAAATCCAGCTCTGCCCATACGAATTTCGCATGCATTCAGCTACCAGCAGCACTAGGCACAGCCACTGGCCTGGAATCTTCCGACTTTTCATGCTCTTTGTTAAGCATCTGAAATCACATTCCCAAACTTTCAGACCCACAAGTTCAGCACATAACCAATAGTAAAGGAGTTGGATTCGTCTGAAAATATGCACTGCTTAAATGCTTCATTGCATCCGAATGGAAAAAGGGGTTAACCATAACCTAATGCATGCCTATTCATTTGCCCAAGAATGCAGAAAGAGTTTCCTTGTAGGCATCTGCTTATAAAATAGCTTCGACCAAAAAGTGCACTCATTTTGCCGATTTCCAAGAATCATAATATAATGCTCAATCATTTTGCTTATACTATATTTTGATACCTGCTATTAACCTATGCTGGTTCTTTATGTGAATTCTTTTGAATCAGACCTAGGAAAACAAATTACAGACAGAAGAGCAAGCAATAACAACATTGTATGTCTTCCTCAGCTTACAATTACATAGAAGCCTCAACAATGAATAGTCAATTATCATGAGCATCAAAAGATCTTAGCTAGCTGATAATGAAGTTACTTCTGTACGTAGTTAAAAATTAAAAGAAGGAACCGCAAGAACATCTGACCTTGTTGTTGATTAAATTGTGTAGAGCAATCACACTTCTGATAAGCGATGATAGATATATGACCAACATCATATCATTAGTTTTGACTGCAAAAGAAGGCAGGGGAATGCATGAACCCTGATAGAAACTAGTTCATGAAGCAAATTACAAAAGTTACGAATTCGATATTTACCAGCAAAAGCTTTGACAAGCTCCAACACATTTAGATTTGGTAGTAGGTTGAAGACATCCTGCAGATTTGAAGATGAGATATTATGCCAAAAGATGATTTATCTAAAAAAAAAGCACAGGCCAAGAGAGAGAATCCTAATCATATGTGCAGTTTAAAAATTACACGTCATCCTAAACTTTCATAGTATATAAAAACAAAAAATTTGATATTACAATAAGTTCCTATAATTTTTTTTATTTACAAGATCGATAATTAGTAATTAATTTGTATTACATAGTAAGTTTATCATATAATTTATCATGGCTTAATTAATAATTGAAATTAATGTGAATAACAAAAAATATGTAATAATTATTATATTCAAATTACAAAAGATATGTTATTATTTAGGGTAGATTATTCATATGCAAATATATTTTCTATTTCGTTAATTCTCCGATATTTGTTTGGTTTATTCTCATTATAAATAAGTCACACTATGTAGTCTCATAATCCACCCACTCACATCATTCTTTTTGTGTAATTTAACTAAGTGTTATATCTAATTATAACTAAAAATTATATGCTGACATATTTGGAGAGATTGTTGCTAATTAATTAATATTTTATTAATTTGATTATTATAGCATAAAGAAATTCAATTTATAATAAAAAATAAAAAAAATTTAACATCCCATAAATATCACAGGTCCTATTCTAGATAATACCAGCAAAAGGTGAAAGGTACCTGGAGATGGTAGAGGATTTCGTGATTTAAAGGGAGCTTCCCATCTATAACCAGGTCAAGATAACTTCTAATCTCTTTCAGCCGTGCATCCAATCCCTTTAAAGCTGCAAGTTTCCCAGTCACCTATTAAACATGAATTAAAGATAAATAAATAAAGTTCCTATCTCCTACAATTTTATTGGAATCTTACACTTCCCTATTATAATCATTTAACACACAGGCCACATAGGAACGTGTAAGAATCTCAAAAGACAATAAATAGTATACTGAGAGGTGGAAGGGGTAAAAAGAGACCTCTGTTGCGAGGGTGCTGATGGTTGTGTCCTTCACATCCCTTAGCAAGTGTTCAACTCCTGTCATAATTAAGACAAATGGGAGCAGTTAGAAGCTTCTATGAGAAGGCAAAAAATGAAGGAATAATTACATAAATTACACGTCAGGTTTACCCAAATTATCAAAAAAAGAAACCTACAAAAAATTGTTTCTAACAAATTCCACCAATTGAGGGATTGTTTGCTATTTAGGCTAAACCTCACGGGTGTTTCTGCAATTCCCTCAAAATAAAACAATTACACGGAATATATGATTAAAAATGGTAATTAATGGTATAGAAATTAAGAACAGGAGCATCCTTGATTGAAACAACAAAAAGAGAAGAACAAAAGCGAAATGGACATTTCCATATACCAATTTCTTCAACTTCATGAGCAGCAATTTCAGAAGGAACATGAACAAACACCTTCTGGCTTTTCTGAGTGGCATTCTGCATTTTTATTCAAGACATTAGACAAAATTGGCCAACGTACATAGATAGGTACTCTTAACATAATATTCTCTAGGCACCTCTTTAACCTCCTCAACAGCATAATAGGCTTTTGTGGGAATTCCAAGCTCTTTTGGCTGTACATCAATAATAACCAACACCGGAGTGGGAACATAGCTGCATAAAATGAAGATTATATTACATTGATTTTGCAGAGACATTTTAATTGGTGTATCCTGAAACAAGTTGTAACAGCAATAATAGAAGTCTCTAATGAGCAGGGATGTCCAAGAAATCTGTGGTGATATCAGACGGACGATATCATAAAATCAAATAAACTAAAATCAGATGGATTTTAAAACATGTTAGTCCAGCATGAGGCCAGAATTATTGATAACATTGAATATCAGAAAATGAAATTGATTTATTTTGAATCTATGTCAAATTGTCGGTCCAAACACCACCAAGTGCATGTTTCTTTTGGGATCCCAGTAGATGGTAGAAATCCACATTTTAATTAGGATGTAAAAATCCTGAAATAAAATAACTGTAATTTTGTTTTGGGATTTTGTAGGATTGGATTTTATTGGGAAATGAAAAAGTAGATAGAGATTGTGGGTGGGTTATTGGAAAATGATAAAAGTATATGATAGTGGATGGTAGGTGCTAGATATAGTAGTAAGTGTGCATGTTAAAATCCGAATCTTGAAATCCCCTAAAAAACATACAAGAGATTGCAAAGTCCAAAATCCGGAGGGTGTAATCCCAAAAGAAAGAAGGCCCAAGGGATTTGTTAATTGATATTATGGATTTCAAATTCATCCTCAATGCCTAAGTATCTATTTGGTCTTCGGGCAATACTACAGGGTCCTGGATGCACATTTACCCAACATAAATATCCACTATATTTGTAGTGAATAACTTATATCCTGCAGCATGTCAAATCATCTTTGGATGCCTGAATTTCACAAAGAATTCTGAAAACCACTTCCCAATCAATCCTAGAAATAAATTGTGTATTTCTTTTTTTTAAGTCATAAATAACCGTTCCAGTATCAATGACGAAAAATAATGATAAGAGTGGGGTGAGCTAAACAATATTTATGGTCGAAGGACTAGACTTTTTGGCAATAAGAGATGTGGACCATGCAGTCTTAGAAGCACAATAAATTCCTATAGTAAAGGAGTCAATTTTCAAGGACACAGCATAGAACTATATATACATGAGTATGAACTCAAGAATAAAAAAGCCTTCATGGAGAAAGGACCAAATTATTGTCCAAGAACAGAATGAGTAGTCATAAATTCTATAATTGAAGTAAATCTTGGATAGAATGGAAATTTCACGGAGGCAGTTCTACAAATTCTAGCTTTATCACTATAACTTTCGCCTGTGGATAGCATATGATGACTAATGAGTAGTCATGACTATTTTGAATCAAGCCTCCATTAAGCTAAATGACATTTTCCCAACTCTATTGTATCTCAATAATGGTGCACAATAACATCAAATAAACAGTGCCTTTATAGATAGCAACATCAATGAATCTTGTAAGCTTTAAGGAATGTTTTTGCAAAAGAAGGCACCCATGCTAGTTTTTCAAATACAAAGGAAACACCTAACAGTAACTGAAGTTAGTTGGAATAGAAATCTAACATGCAACAGAAATAATACAACACAACTTCATTATTTGCTAAAACAAAACCCCACAATAAGATTCCTCCTGATCATGTGGACACATTTGGAAAATTTTCAGGGACAACACTTCTGTACTGTAATATATACTTGAGGGGGAACTTCTAAAGCACTGTGAGTTACAATAAGATCCCGTAAAAATACAAAGTCAACAATTACCACCAGAAAGAAACATTAATCATGAATGAACTCCCATCAACCGAAAATAAAACTTCTATTCTTTATTCAGATAGAAATCTTACTCATTGAAAAGTCCGTGAATGCTTAGGTCGTTTTCCTTCAGTTTTGGACCAGTGCTATACCAACCAACAACATGCTCCTTTGCTGAAACGAGTTATGTACATCAAATTACAAACTCCATAAAGAATTGAGCCAAAAACTTAAGGTATTAAAAAATCACGCACCATTTATTCTTCTGAACATAGAAAACATTGATTCATGGTAGTTATGATCGAGAAACCAAATGCTTGGGTCCCTATCATCTTCTTCAAAAGGCACTGCATGAACGAAGTAAATACGTTAGAAACAAGAAAAGCATAGGATGTATAACCCTTTAAAGTTACCAGTTAAATAGTTGATGCAGAATGATCGAAAGATATACAATGCACTCCATTAATTAGGAAAGTAAGACGTGTCCTGTAACAAGCAATTTGTTATATTATTAAATCTATGATTTTGAAACAAAGTTACAATCTGAGATGACCCAAGGTCCAATACAACCTTTTCCATTCTACAAAAAATTATTAAAATGTCACAAAATTAATTAGGTCCAATACTTCTAAAAAGGACTAAATCTCTTATGCCACAATAACCATGAATGAAGACAAAAAGTACTTGTCAAGTATTCAAGAATAATATATGTATTACAACTGCTCATATGAAATTAAGCCTCACTGGACTCAATTGATTCACAAAGCAATTTTTGTTGTTGTTTGGATCGACATGGATTTGAAATCCACCAATTTAATTTCGAACTAAATTTCAAGCCAAATTGGTGGATTTGAAATCCACTCCAACTTGAATGGGTTTGAAATACTTTTCATTTCAAAATGCCTTCAGTTCAAATCCTCATGACAAATGCAACCTAAAGACTTTGATGGCATGCACACATGAAACTGCAGAGAAATCCTAACATTTTTCCATGAGAAGAATATAGCAAGACAATAACTATATATATCTATGTAAAAGTAGGTGAATAACTGAATTTCAGCTTATTTTCAAAATCAATTTCAAAGTCCAAATCCATATTTAGCTCAAATAATATACTTCAAATGTCTTGGTTTGGTAACTCAAACTGTTTCCTTCCTCAAAACACAGTACTTCATTCCAGGAAAAAATAAAATAAAATAATAATTGAAAAGCGAAAAACCCAAAACATAAAAAATAAAAAATAAATAAAAATAAAAGACTAATTCTCAACAAGCAAGCATGTCGCAACCCAAATTCGATACGTAAGGAGCATTAAAACAGTAAAAATATCCTAAAAATTTTAAAATTAAACAAAAGCGGGAAATATCAGATCTGAAATACCAACCAGCGTAGCTGTTGGTAACGTCAACGGTGCCTTTAAATGAAGATCCGAGAAGAACTCCAACGACGCGCTTGCGGGTGTCACGCGCCACCCTATTGTAATGGTCTACGATGCTCAGCAGCACCAGCGGGTGCACCACCACCTTCTCAATCGGACGCGATGATATCTGCTGTGACTTTATCACGTCCATTTACTCTCAATTTCTACTTTTCCCGGTCGTTTTCTTCTTATCCGGGGTTTTCCAGGGACTTTAGTTCCAAAGGTTCAATTTCTTGGGCGTAAAGAAAGATTAGATTCTAACATACGGCGTTTTCTGTTTTAATATTTTTTTTCGGGGACTATTCATACTCGAAAGATTTAAACATATCATATACTTTATTAAAAATTAACAATTTTTTTTACTAAATATATTTTATTTTTTTATATCTTTTTACTAAAAATAAAAAATAAATTAGCGTTTTAAATTGTCCAACTCTCTGTAATTCTCAATAAAAATTGACAAATCAAAGTTAAAAATCTATCTGATTTAAAAAAAAAAAAAAATTTTACAATTTTTTTATTTATCATAAATTTTTAAAAATATAAATAAAATAAAAAATATATATATAAATATTTTAGTTAATTTATTTATATCTATTTTATCATAAATATTATGAAATATATTTAGGATTTTGGGTACAAATAATTGATTATTTTGGAGTATGTATGGAATGTTCAGTAATGATCCACATCAATTTTGCTGGCCCAATAGCTCAAGTTTTACAAATGGGCCTGGCCTTCATGTACATTTAAAAAAAAAAGTAAAAAAAATGGAGAATAGAAGAATTTTAAATATAACTCCATTTTTTGATTCTACACCTTACTATTGTATCTCCTGCAAATACGGTTTATGATATATTTAAAAAATAAAATAAAATATATTTATAGTATAATTTTGAAATTAAAATAAGAATATTTTATTATTTTATTGATAAGGATATATACAAAAAATTAATTTTATAATAAAAATTATATTCTTTCATTCCAAAATAAGAATATTATTTTTATAATAAATTGAGTAATTATATTAAAATTAATTTAATAAGTTCTAAGAAAAATTATTATTAATATTTATTGCAACTCAAGTTTTATATAACTAATCCAATACATAATCAATATTCAAATCTAATCTTAATAATGAACGAAAAAAATTTATTTTTTAAATTTAATATATCATTATATTATATATGATTTTAGTGTTAAATTAAAAATCTTAAAAGAAAAATTAATTCGGTATATTATATATAAAAAATAAATTAGAAGCAAATAAGTTATTTTTGTAATATAAATTTTTTTTAAAAATGAAAAATCCAATTAAGTAACTGTTGACATATTATCTTTCAAACATATTTTAATTTTGAAAACTGAAAAACAAAAAAAAACCTACTTGTAAACTATTTTATTATTATATTACTATAGATATAAATATGGATTAATATCTAAAACCAACCATTTTCAAGAGTTATTTAAATTTGCATCATACAGTCAACTAAATTCAAAAGTAATCTTCCCTTTTAATTCTAAAATAGTCGAACAATTCCCAAACCCACAAAACCCCTCATCGTGTCATACTCTTTTTGCAACTTGTACTTAAAGATCCAGCCATCCAGGCCCTACACATGTTCTTATATGATAAAGTGGAAAGATTTGTTGGTTTTATTACATCATCATCAAATATAGAATATTAGTCTTTTAAGATCTAAAATAACATGATTTCCAAAATACAAGGATTTTAAATAACATCAAATTTTTAAATAAAATAAGTTAATAAATTATATTTGAAGCATATTTTTAAATTTATTTTCACATTTTCTAGTTGTTGAACTCAGTTATAGTTCTTAATTGTAATGTTACATTGTCCATTATATTATGTGTTCAATATATATTGGCTAGCAAAAAAGATATGTATAAAAGTATTGTTAGTTTGTGTTATGTATGGTTGTAACAAAAATACATTAATATATATGTATATATGTATATACAATTTATCAATGTTTATAAAACATAGAACAAAAGCGGAGCAGAATAGAAGAGGTACCCACACCCACTTGACAACCCGAACCAAAGGCAACAAGGCTGGTCAAATTCGGTAAAGAGAATCAGCCCAACTCACTATCACGAGTACTGTTTACAGCTTTGTACACTAGTCACTAGTTGATTTGGCAATAATGATTCCATCAATGATATGAAGAAATTGGGGCAAAACGAAACAATATTACGGGTTGACATAACAAGAAACAACAGACCCAGATAAGAATATTTTGCAAATATCATGTTCCTCCCTATTATAATTTTTATTTTCGATCAATCAAGTGAATGTACAGCTTTATAAGCCATCGATTCTAAACATCATCACTTCATTTCCGTCATACACAATGCAAAATTATTGAAACATTATAATCAGAACTGTTGGGGAGTTGAAAGAATCGAAAGATTTAAGGAGGCATATCTCCACTATTTGCATTGAAACCAAAATTGAATTAGCATATTTTAGTGTAAATTCAGAGAATAAGGATAGCAAGTGTTGCCCCCAAAATGTAAATCATATAACTAGCAACTGCCAGATTAAGGAGAAGAGAAAGATAATAGATTGAAATATACTAAACAGCATAAAACATTGAAATTTGAAAAGAAGGCAAGAAAGCATGTATTGCAGCTACACTAGAGCATATTGAAGAATTCAACTACAAACCAGCACAGGCAAACTTATCATCATGCGATAGAGTAGTCGTTGTATAAACCGGATATGGTGGAAACATAAGCATTACAGACATAACATAGTAATAACAGTACAAAGTGAAACTCAGAATCTAGTTTCTCATTAAAATGAAATCCAGGAAAGCAAAAGGAGCAACACAAATTAAAGAGTAGTAGAGGTTCAACTGGAGCAAAACATCATCTCAACGCTGCCCCTTATCAAAATGAATTCGAGATCTACCTGATCCCTCGTGGCCATCTCGCATGGAACCAGCACTAGCTTTCAAGGTACCAGCACTCCCGATCTTGTCCATTGCTTTCTTACCCGTCTTCACCTCCGTCAAGAATTGGTCCAAACCAAATGGATCTTCCTCAGGCTGATCTTTATCAAACTCCATAGGCCTGTCTCTTGGTCCACTCCTCTCAGATGTGCCTGAAAATCCTCTGTCAGCCTTAAAGCGATCGGTCTTCTTCAGCTTCTCTAACTGTTCCTCACCACCACCATATGTGTCCTCATCCGTATCTTTCTTGGGCCTGTATAGAGAGCTCATAGCAGATTGGGCTGTAAAGAGACCCTTGTCATAAATGTTGTAAGCGTCATCCGTAGCGAAACCAGAATCCATTCCTTTTTCCTGGTTAAACAACCTCTGATCATACATAACTTCACCGCCTTTTGCACCAGTAGAGGCCATTCCAAGGGCGACTTTCTCACTGATATCACGGTCCCTATCGCGGGTGATTTTACTCTTCTTTCCCATAGCAGCATCTTTCGCCTCCAGCCTTCTCTCCCTCTCCCTCTCTCTACGCCTCTCCTCACGAATTTTCTCCCTTTGCAGACGCTCCTCTCTCTCTTCACGTGTTTCTTTGGGAGCATCTCTCACCCGTTCATAATCCACACTCATATCACCATCATTGGCACCGCCCCTCTCGGAAGGCATTGGCATACCAGGTGGTGCAGCAACACCAAGTCTCTCAGATCTTGCCTTCTCCGCCAACTTCTTTAGTTCCATCTCTTTCTTCTCCTTTTCTTTCATCATCATCTCCTTCTGGACCTTTGAACGTACAGCAACAGCTTCTCTTGCTTTCTGCTCTGCAACATATAGAGCCTCTGATAACTTTGCAAAGTTATCATTAATCTGAACATCCTGCAGTCCCCGCCCATCAGCAGCTAGACGCTTGTCGAGTGGAATCGTATAACCCTTTGGGTTCTTCCAATTCGAAATGCAAGGTGGGATTTTCCAATCTTGCTGATCCTTCACAGTCACAGGTCGAGGTGGAGAATGCATAACTGGCACAGGTGGTGAACCAGAAGCTTTCGGAACCCTCTTGTGTTTAAACTTAGGAGGCTCAAGAGGGTCTACAGGCATCTCCACCATACGAATAATTCTCTCTTTAGCACCTGAATTAAAGGCTGCCGCCTGCTGAGAAGGCTTGTACTTGATAAACTTAGAGTCTGAAGACTGTTTGGGGACATTTTTTGGCTGTGCAGCGCTCAACCTAACATGCACAATCTTCTCTAATGCAGCCTTAGTTTCTTGGGTTGTCTCATCAATCTCTTTCTGCAACTCATCCACATCCATTTCATCTTCTTCCTCTTCGTCCTTTGCAAAGATTGGAACAAGATCTGAGTGCTGGGAATACACTATCTTCTTGGCATTCTCATTCTGCCTAACAATCGTATCGTACCTCAGGTTCCCATGCTCATCCACCGTCAAGGGCAAAGTTTTCGAACCAGGTTTCTGCTTATTTTGGCCCATACCAAGTGGGAACTGGGCATAGTGAATTTCCGGGAATGCCCCTCCATCTCCAAAGTCCTCAGGCTTTGATGGCCTAAACCCAGCCCGTTTCAAGTAAGGAGGCACTGGCTTAGCCTTGAGAACCTCAGAATTCTCAGCCTCAGAAAAACTGTAACGACTTTTGAACCAAGGGTCATTAGAGTGATCATAATTACTAGCTACCGATGATTTCGCCTTTGGAAGAATGTCTGTCAACGCCGCCATTCAAATTTCTGATTCCAAAACAAGATATTATCTACACCTACAACATCCAGCAAAAACTAGTTAAACAACTACACTAATTTCTCTGATCGGACATTGATGTCCATAAAAAATAAAAAAAACAAAAAAAAAAACAGTAAAAAGAACAGGTAATCGAAATTCGAAAGAAGGGGGAAGCGAAAGAAAACTAACTAAATTCGAAAAACAGAACATACTTGTAAACCCAAATTATAAACAAAGGGATAATTTTATCGTCTGAAATCTTTTAAATACCTGAAACCCTAATTAAGATCAGGGTTAGGGTTCGATTACAAACCGATCGCATGCCCAAATATAGTTAACAATCAGAAACGAAAATCGCCTACTTAAAGCTTACATAAATCGGTGAAATCAAAAGGCGAGAAAACTAACCTCCGATTCGAAGAAAGCAGTGGAAGCCCAGGAAAAGCTTCAGCCTTTGCGAAAGAGGAAATAGAGGCGGCCACAGGCAACAAAGAGCCAACTGGAAAAAAAATAATGTTTGGTTATAGGGATAATTATTATCTGGTTTTTCCAAAGGCGGTCATTTCTCATTCATAAACTGGGCCGCCTCCAATAGCACTATTTTCCTCTTCCAATTTTCTTTTTCGAAAAACTAACACAATAAATTTGAGAAGTCCTCAGAAAATAAAATAATACTAATAATAATCATAAATTAATTCAAACTTAATCCATTTAGGCAAGTCGCTAGTTTATTTTATTTTTTCAAAATTTATCAATCTAATTTTTAGGATATTCTTAACTTTTATTTTTTTTCGCTCAATTGTATTTTTAAATTATAGATTTTTTTATCTCAATTTTAATATTAAAA
Organism: Caryopteris x clandonensis; assembly: GCA_028749325.2. NCBI lineage: Eukaryota > Viridiplantae > Streptophyta > Magnoliopsida > Lamiales > Lamiaceae > Caryopteris > Caryopteris x clandonensis. The sequence continues at coordinate 1,322,987 of JAPYKT020000027.1, read as the reverse complement.
TATGCTTTCATTTATACATATTAGACCTAACATAGTTCCACTAATTTATCCACCCGGCAATCCAAAATTTAAATTGACATCGACGTTGAACCATCAACTCTATTTTAAATTGGATCGAAACTGAAATAAAAAAATTAGTTGGTTGGATTTGATTTCAGAAAAGTCGATTCCAGTTTCGATTCTAGTCTCAGTTCCAAACCATTTTATAGAAATATGAAAAAAAAAATCAAAATTACAACCAAAACTGCTTGTAGGCCAATCCAATTTCAATTCGCTCTTTACAATTTCAAGAAGCAATCATTCTGGAACCAAAATCGTGCCGAAGGGCCTACTGATGAACCACTAGGTTATTCAGCCCCCAACTGGGCCATGCTAGGAAGGATCCAAACATATAATTGTATGTGGGCCTTATCTTATCCGGGAACCCCAATAACTAATTGAATGTGGGCCTTATCTGTAGTGTCTTACTTTGATAATCTCTTCATAATTTGGTTAAAATATTCAAACTTGGCATGTGACTCGTGCAAAAATGTTCGGGCTGGAAGCTTTTGAATCTCAGAAAATCTGCAAACAATATGCTCATAATGCATTAATGACAACAATTTCAGTTAATGACAAAATTAAGATTATGCTAAGTACTTTTATGAAGGTTTGGGCCAAGATTTAATATAAATATCCAATTTGAGTCCTATATTTTGGGCTTCCTAGTAGTCTTATTGTTTCCAGATTTACTTTCTTTATTGGGCCTGAAGTTCGGCCCAAAACTGCAGGGGATGTTGCTTGAAGTGTTTTTTCATTAAGTTATTTCTGAACATCTAATTAAATGTTACCCTCTCCAAAAAAACATGATGTTTCTCGAGAATAATTTTTTATTATTTTATTTTATATCAATTAATAAAATCTGATTTTTTAAAAACTATTATTTTATACTTATATTATTTGATTCATAAATTTAACTTATTTATCATACATAATTTATTTGTAAAATAAAATTTTCAAGTTATATTTTGACTAATAAAACCAAGATTTTGAAATTCTAAACATGATTTTTTTTTTGAGCCAAAAATATTTTAATAAACAAGAATTTTTTTTCTTAAGAATGAGAAAATATTATTTTCTCAAATAAGAAACAATTTGCTATAATTATGATATCTCGCACTGTCTAAATATTCATTATTAGTTACTTTTACCCATAGAATATGAAAATCATGCCAAATTTTGCAATAAGTACAAGAAAAAGATGAATAATACATGTACATTTTGTCGAGATGATAAAATTTGTGACAAGAAAATACATTATGTGATATCTCGTCTACGGTCCCATGAGATTCTTTATTTTTAGCATTTTTACATCATATACATATGTATAGAAAATATTATTTTAGAATAAAAAATAAAAGAATAATTAAAATAATAAAATAAAATAAAATACTGGATTAATCATCATTTGAGAACAAGTAGAGAATCCAGCTGCATCGAAAGGCCAACGTCGTCTGCGAGCAAATAGAGGAGAATGTCCGATGACCAAACATTTTAGAGTCTCCAAACATTGATTCATCATCTAGAGCTACGTGCATATATTAGTTTTACATCTAAATTTTGTACTTTGAACAATATATTTCCTTGATAAACCCCATCTTAATTTCATGCATTTTTCTATAGCCTAAACCCTCTTCGAATCGCGTGCAAATACGATCAACATTAATGGTCTTTTCTACACGTTCTAAACAAAGCTTAATCGCAGGTCCAGCGTGGGATGATCCATTTCCATGTACGTAAACGTGGTGTTGATCTCCTTGCATTCATCTGCAAATAGCTTGAGCTTTTCTGAATCTGCTTCGCTTAGAGAGTTCAGAGGGAAGAGTTGAAGGGTTTCGACCACCCTTTCTGCAGGCTCTGAAGCCTGGTTAAACATCTCTGGAGCAGCAAATTCTGTTACAAAATGATGAATATTAGGACAACTTTGTAACATTCTAACATAGATGATGGTTCGATTTTACTTCTGTTGAGGGCAGAATGAAAATAGGTATTTGTAGTAAGCTGTGAAAATCTATTGAATAAATGCTAATATAATGAAGTGTCAAGACCAATAGTTTTAGTAATAATAATACATGCTGCTGTATAAGTTTTGATCGATAATAATTTATGTGTCATCTCTTATTCCGTTGTTTAAGATTAGACATTACACGCAAAATACATACAAAATGTATTGTTAAAACTAGATAGTTTCTATATGGAATTATTTAGAAAGAAGCTTGGTTTGTACACAAGAACATCTATTTCGTCTCATATTTAATTTTATTAATATAAATCAGGTGTACAGAAATATATTATTGATGAATACATGACGTTTATTAAAAAAGTTTAAATATAAGATAAAATTCGAAATGAAACAAAAAATCACAATTGAGACACAACAAATAATTAAATTTATAATCTTGAACATTTAAAAATTGAGAAATATAAGAGGTGAACAATTCAAAACACTCTAGGTTCAAAACTAAAACAGCTATTAAGAAGTATATATACTTGCAGGCAGAAGCTAGAAATCAACTGTTAAACAGTATATATATATATATATATATATATAGTACATGGCACATGAAATATAAAGAAAAGATCATGGTCTTGATTTCTTTCTCTTTTTTTGTTTTTAATGAAATATATGAAAATAACCTGCTATAAAATTACTAATTATAGTAATTTATTCTTGACAGAAAAAAATAAAAAGGCTTACGTTTTGTGGATGATGGGTTGGTAGTTTGATGAAGATGCATACTAATCTCACTGTCGAGGTCCACCGAAACCCGGCGGCGTTTCTGTCTCTCTCTGGCCTTATGATTTTGGAACCAATAAAAAACATTCTTGCTCTCAATCTTCCCATAATAGCTTAACTGCGAAGATATCTTCTGGATTTGGTCCGTACTAGGAGTTCTGAGTCCCGACCTGAACAAATCAGTCAGAACTTTAACCTGTTCGCTTGTCGGGTTCCACCGCCCGCACTTGGTCCCCGTGCCGCCGCCACCTCCACCGCCGCCGCGTGGTGCCCTAATGCAAAAACCTGCTGTATACTCATCCATATCACTGAGTACTTTTGGGTCAGAAGCTGTTTGAGCTCTAAAAGAAGTGAGTTCTATTGGTGAACTTATTTATAGCAGCAGAACAAGTTCAAGAATAGCCTAGTAAGATAGTGTTTTACGTTATTTTATTACAGATTTAATAAATGGGATTTGTTAATGTGACAACAGTGCATTGATTTTAGGGATGAGATGGAGAAGTTTGAGGATTTGAGGGCATTGTTTTTTTGCCTGGTTTTTTGTGTTTAGAGAGAGAGAGAGAGAGAGAGAGAGAGAGGAAGAGCTGACAGTTTTCAAAGTTTAGGGGCACGAGCAGACAAAGAGGTGAGTCGTCGAGTTTTGCATTAAACAATTTCCGGGTTGAATTCAGATGAAGAAAGGAACACCTTTTCTTGATTTGTTTTAAGGATAGAGCCCTTTCTGTGGAGGGCAACGCTGTGTCCTTATTGCGATTATTATTAATTACAAATAATTATAATATAGGTGTACTTACTGTGCAATTAAATCTTAAACATGCTTGTACTTATCTTAAATTGTTGTTACATAGATCTTAATTTTGACTATGAGTTGAGTTTTTTCTGACAGGTATTCTTGTAATTGATTTATATTTGATTTAGTTCTACCACGCATCTTGCAAATGTGTGTTTGACTATAATTAAGTTTAAGAAAATATAAATTTTGATATCTTCATATAATATTTTTATTATATAGAATATATATATATATATATATGTGTGTGTATTTATAATTATTTTAAAAGTAAGCTATCATAACGGGATCTTTAATGTCGACGTCAAATATGTAAAGTTGTAATTGTATTTGAATTTATCTAAACTCATTTAACTTTTTATGTTTCATACAATGTATTTAAATGATATATTTGAAACATGATATTCTAATATTCTATATTCATTGAAATAATGAATAGAAAAGAAAATGCATTGTTACAAATTTTTAAGTATATATAACTATATAAAAGCAGACCGTTGGAAAAATTTACCAAAATGCCATTTTTCATCTAAATTATCTTTTTATATTTAGAAAGTATGCTATTCAATCATATTTACTCTTTTTCTTCTTTGTTTTTCCACACTAATTTTTAAAGGTTTATAACATTTTTATCTCAACTTCGTTTTTGTGAAATATATATCACATTAATCATCATTTCATGATTTTCAATTTGATCTACATATTGCATATATAAAAAAATATATAAATTTTTTCATAGAATAATTATGGTATATTTTATATTTAATATATTTTTATATTGTGAAATATTTTAATTTTAAACATTTTTTGTTAAAAATATTTTATATAATTATATTTAAAAAATTATAACTATTTTTATTATATTATCATATTATAAATCGCACCACAAATAGGAGAAATTGTAGTTTATTATATACAATAATCTTCTTCTTTGTTATAATCAAAATCTTCAACCTTATCGCTCTATACAACAAATAGTTGGCCATAGTTCAAAAAACTCACTTGTCATTAAAGTTATTTTGTTGGCATGGCAGTGACAGTTCAAGCTATCATGTCGACATTCATAAAACAATGTGATTTTGCATTAAAAAAAATCATGATCCCGACAATATTAATTTAAAAAAAATAATATATATATATATATAATCATCCGTTTTCTTCAAAATCACTAAAAATACTCAAAAATAAAATATGTTTTTGTTGTGTGAACTCTTACTACTAGGGTACAGTCTCAATTATGTAGCATAACAAGTCGGTCAATAACCAAGCTACACAATTGATGACTAGATAACAATGTATAAACATGTTCGGTTTACATAAGTAATTTGCAAGAATTAAATTCGAACAACTAAAAGAAAATTAGAAACTAGACTATATTGCCACGGATAATATTTGTTCATGAAGACAAAAGCAGCTGCAAAACATAATTGAATCCATAGGAAGAAATAACATCAAGGAGTAAAAGAGAATTGAACATTAGGCTCGAAGCTTGCTTCTTCACCTTCTCGTTCCAACTCTCTAAAAGCCTAATGTTCAATTCTCTTTGTTCAAAATGGTAACAAATGACTTTCCACAACAATGCACCAACGTTCCATCTGGGACGCCCATGGCATCTCTATGTCTTTCCCAACTTCTTTAGTGTATAAACATACCGAGTGCTTAGATCATACTATTTTATACACCTATCACACGATGTTTCTAAGAATTAATTTGTATTTTCTTCACAATTTATTTGGCTTTATTTTTTTATTAGACTTTAGGGATTTGATTGTGTACATCTTTACGAAACTTTTATGTTATTTCTTACGATCTCCTTTTTTTCTTCACAATTTTAGGAATTTATAATATATTTTCAATAAATAAAAGCATGGCAACGCAACATAATAGACCACAACATATCTAATAAATCATCAGAAATCTTTAATTTGTTGAGATAACATGCGTCTCATGAGATTATTTCCGACAACTTTCATACTTTTCGAACAAACAATTAAATAACTCAAATTGGACAATTTTATAATGTATAGACCAGAAATCAAAATTTTGAATTAGTAGTCCTCAATTTGTAAAAACCCAAAATTAATAAACTTTTTTTTAATTTTTTTTTCAGTGTTTGAACACAAATGAATAGAATAAGGTGGGGAGTGGCATGGCGATGAAAGTCAAAAGTTCACATTGTTTGATCCCAGTTGGAGTTATGATCACAAAAAATATTCTGACATGGATGCTCAGATGATTTGACCAACACACACCTCTTAATTCAGTCAAAAAAGTAAAAAATATAAATCTTGTTTGGATGAAAAAAATAAGTAAATAAATAAGACCCCTCCTTTTGAGGGTGTTGAGACAAGAAACTAGAGGACATAAAAAGCCATCAGTTTGAGATTTGAGAGAGAAAGACAACACACGACCAACTCAAAGGGGACCAAATTGGCTTTTCTTATGTCCCAATGCTTCCTGTCTTACAAATACTACCTACCTTAATCAATTTCATTACATTTTTATCCAATAAAGTTAACCAAATTTTAAAGAAATTAGCCCAAGAAACGCATGCCGACATTTATAGATATTTATAATCTGGAGTATTTCATTTATTAATTTGGTTATATACCATATTTGTTTTTTAGGAGTTGTCTTGATTTAGGAGATTTCGAATTTCAACATTCTTTCAAACATTATTTACATTTTTGTCTCTAAATTAAAAAAAAACATATATATACACATTTATATGTATTGTAACATTTTTACTGTCTTTTACAACTTCACCCGCGGTATAAAAATAGTAATAAATAAATGCAAATAAAAAGAAAAAAGAAAAATGAAGTTGCGTAAAACGAAATAATATCTAGTGAGAGAAGATTAAAACCGTGACATTAAATAAATATTGAAAATATAATACATCCAACATAGAAAAGTTTCTCTAAATTTAACCTTATATGTTACATGATTACAATAAATATGGGTTGTGTTCAAGTTACAATTGTTAACACGGTAAACTTAACAGATCGAATTCAAGTTTATATAAAATTTATAATAATTATATTACAATCTAACCCACAAACCTGCAACCTGTCTGATTTAACACCTCTAGTGGAGATGGTCTTACGTGCTCCAATTTCATGCGTTGTTTCGTTTTATTACAATATCACGATATTAAAGGTGCATCATATTGTATCCTTAATGTATAGTAACAAAATAGAAACTTAAAATATAATATGATCAGAAAATTACTTTAATAATATTTAAATAACTTATAGTTATTTAAATTAATTTGTGGGCAGTTGTTGGATTAAATTATACCTAGTGCTTCCACTTCATCGATTGTTTATAAATTGTGAGATTTGCACAACTTCATAGTGAAGGATGAAATAAAAAATAGGTGCACATGATTCTAGAACAAAAAAATATATAAAAATTTATAAATAAATAATAATAGTTAAAAAAAAATGGAAATTGGACGAGCCAATTTGTTGTGCGTGGCTTTCCACAAGTCCCAAGAATGTTTGGATCTCTATATATCCCATAATTTACTAATCACATTATTTGTCCCTTTCTGCTTGGCTCTGCATTTTGCACCGTTCTAACTTCTACGAATATTAATCTCACCCAAATACTCTCTATATATATTTATTGTAATTTTAATTAATAATAATTATAAGTCGGCAATAGAAATCCATCGTTATTGTGGTAATGTGTTGATGTGGTTATTATTTTTAAATCAAATTTACAAATCTTTTAACTAAAATAATTTTATTTTTCGACTATAACATTTTAACACGTTAATAATAAATTTAAGAGTAAGTTCCGAACAGATGATATTTGTCATATTATTTTTCTTTTCTCTTAATATGTATTTGATCAAAGATTCAATTTTGAATTGGAAGAGAGAAGTTTACAAATATATTAAAATTTTAGTTATATATATATATATATATATACATATGAAATTTAAGTTCATAAAATTTAATTTGGATCGATTTGTATTCATGTGCTAATAAATTCTCGAGACCAATCTTTTTTTTTGACTAGGGAATCATTTCAAATTAAAGTTTTAATAATCAATCAATTCCAACCCATGTACTACATATAATTATTTTTTTTGCTTTCATTTTTCGCGTAAAATTCTAGTTGCTTCTGCAAGATTTTGTACTAAGTATTATTTTCAATTTTATATTTTATTTTATTGTTTTAATGTGGAAGTGACGAAATATTGCCTCTGCGAAAAAATATGTTTTCTTCCACACTTAATTATTATAATAATTATTATTATTGGAAAAAGTTAAATTTAGCGAAATTGTTTGAATGGTGTGTGGATAAGAAACTCATAGAAAGGACCAAAAGTAGTGTTAGAAAAAAGTGCCATGCGTCGGATTTAGCTGTCTCTTTCCAATCCTCCAAGTAGATACTGATAACATCTTTTAATTTACATACCCCAAAGTGTTTTCGATCCCACTTACACACCTTCAACATTCAACCAAAATTAATGTTTTTCAGTGAGATTCGAGATTAATAAACTAATAATTAAAATGGGTTTTTTACTTACTTTCTTTTATATATATATATGTGTGTGTGTGTGTGTGTGTGTGTGTGGGTGAAATCTAGGCGGCCCCGAATTTCCGTCGGCTTCTTTGTTGTCTCCACTAAGGTTTGTCAGCATGCACTGATCAGTTTTATGTGCAAGTTTTGATGTGAACAGACACCCCATTTTAGAGACACCGTTCTTATTGTTTGGAGCAACATTGCAAGAGTTCTCCAATCATACACTGCCTGACAGCCCACCACAAAATCAGGTTTTATTAATTAAAATAAAAATAAAAATCAAGATTTCGAAGATAGGGAGAAAAAAAAGAAAAGAATATTATGGTGTAAATCATGTAAAAATGTTTTAGATGGACTTGCATACAATTGATGATAATTTTGTGATATAAAAGAAAATACTGATTCTAGTAGAGAGGATATAACCTTAACGATGTTAATTTTTATACTACATGTAACGATAATAGCAAGTTTAGAACCAATGCTATAATTCATTGAAGGTGTACCAAAATTTTCAATTACAGAGACATCGTAATGAGGATGAGTTTCTATATAATTTGTTGGTTTGGTTAAAAAATAGAGGTGAAAACTACGGATAAATTAGTTGGGATCCAATATTTTATTTAATATTTTAACTTCATTAATATACATTAGATATTCATTCATGAGATTTAACTATATACATAATATGCATAAGTAATATTAAAATATAAGAAAAAAATTGGAAAATAGATCCTAGTATTGGAAAATTTTAAAAGTTTGGCCGCTTCTTTGAATAAGTTAGATAAACTGTCCCAACAAAGTTGATAAACGATTTTCGATCACATACATTTATAGTTTATAGATACTTGCAAGTTAGATCAATAAATAATTGTTTTTTTTCTAGATATTAAGGTACTGATAATAATTAATCAGATGAAACAAATAGCATTTTGAACTACCATAGAAACAAAATAGATTCATTTCATAATAATGGGAGAAATTAGAAAATAAACACATATATATGTTTTGACAAATTTTATTTGGGAATGCGAGATAATGGAACCCCTTTAGAAAGGTAAGTTATTTTTGTAACAATATGAAATATAAAAATGAAATTAAATGGACCTTTTAAGTATATATTTTTCATTAAAAAAATAAAAAGTATTTTTTAAGAATCGCTTTTAAAGTACTGTTGGGGAGAAATACACTTGCTAGCATGCTTTTAATAATAATACGAGAAAGAGAAAAAAAAAATAGGAGTGACTAAATTTGCGGTTCTTGAGATGAGCTTTTGATTAGATGTACAATTTAGCAACTTTTCTATCAATGTCAAATGCACCATTTTTTATAAGATATTTAGAAAATCTTTCATCAATATAAAAATTAATCACTTTTCAATTTAGAAAAGTTTTCAGTTACGTCCTTCTGGACGACATCTAGGGTTTGCACCCTCGACCTTGTGGTCAATTATAATATAAGAAAAGTTCTACAATAGTAAAATAGTACTTATTCATTCAAACACGTTGATGTCAATTCGTGAAGTTTCATTTGGCTATAATATGAGAAGGGTTGACATTTGCAAATCACTATAAGAAAATAAACTAAAATAAAATATTAAATCTGCATTCGGATCCAATAAATTCGGAAAATTTAAAACGCCATTATCTCTTAATTTTTTTTTTTAAATTCATCCTCATCCTCTTTCATCCAAAAAGAACCATAAAAATTATATTAAAGACATGTGGATATTTATGAGGCAAATTCATTTCACAAAGTTCACAATTACAAGCAATCAATTATAGATCCCGATTAATAAGATTTAATAGATACAAAATATAATTAAATTCACAATGAGTCAATGAAAATATATAAATTAGAATTTAAAAAACTCCGGACACATATATCGACAGACAACTGGCCGCAAACAACATGAATTACTGGGATCGGTTGTGCAGGAATTATCATTGCAAAATAAAATGATTCAATGCACAAAATATAAATAAGCATTTTATCACCAGGACGACTGTTTCAATTTTGTGAACATAAATGAAACTCGTATTCAGTTTACTCGTCAGACCTATTAACTAATCATACAATTTCTTCAAATATTGATTATATGACATTTAACAGACGTAGAAAATTCCAAATAATTTTGCTAGCATAACACAAGGTTTCTCTCAAAATTAAGAAAAAGAAAAAGATAACATAGTTTCTCCATATATTCCAAGCAGTAGTTCAGCATGTTCAACCAGAGTTTCCAATTGCAAATCAGCCTGACAAAACCATGAGCAGATTCAACAATGCAAAGCCCAAAAAAAGGTAAAAGATAAAAATGCAGAACAAGCATGATAAAAATCTACAGTCATCCTGGATGAATGCATGCATTCCCTTATGAAATAAGTCAAACATGGGTTGCAATCCACTAGATACAAGAAGTTGATACATACAGCTACTGGCATTTCTCATCATAAAGATATTTTAAAGATCAAAACAAAAAATGCCACCAACTCCAGGAGAAGAAAACAGGAGAAGTAAACAAATAGTCAGATTGGGGGTAGGATGGGTGGGAGGCTAAAAAATCCAGATCACGACGGTCAAAATGACAGCACCGAACAAATGAAGATAGAAGATGGTAAAAAATTAGAAACTACACAGCAGAGTTATACTTCTTGCTTTTGGCAAATGCAAAACAGCATAGTCTATTAAAGGATCTGGGCGGCGGTATTCAGCTTTTCAGCTAAGCTAAGCTGCGTTCTTGTAATGCTAGACAAATAAAGAACAGCAACTGGTCCTGCAAAAAAGAAGGAAACCTGATTTAAGATAGGTTCCAAGAAACAAAGCAGACCTCCAACAAGAATGAAGCGGGGATATCTAACACTAATAAAAGACTGTGATATCATATCCAGAAACCCAACAAAAAGATACATAATCTAATTTTTTTCTCAGCAATTTTTCTATCTACTATAATTTTTGGCACTTCCTCTCTTCTCTACCCAGAAACCCAATCTCTATCCAGTAACCGAACAAAAAGAAACATGCTCTCTTATATATAATCAACAGCGTGCATATCTATATATATATATATAATACAAAGTTTTTAAGAAAATCAAGTTTGGGGAAAAATCATTTAACAATAATGTTAAGTATATATTCTTTATCAAGTTTGACCTTAATTTCAACTTCTCTGTGTTGAAGAAACATGAAGAAGAAGACAGTTGAGAATAGGAATAAAATAAAAAAATATAACTATATATAAGGATATTTTAATCAATTTATTTATGTCTAATTTTGTCATAATTATTATAGAATACATTTAGATATTTTGGGGGTATGAATAGCCGTACCCATACTAATAATATGAAAGATAATATTGTTCTTTTTTTTTTTTTTTTTACATTAGATAAACAACTTCATAACATTTATTAAAATTACAAAAAAAATGACAAGTTTTTTGATAATTAAAGAATAAATTATGATAAAATTAATTAATGACTATTTGCCTCTTAATATTATTTACCTGATATATTTAAATATACCTTCTTTTAAATATAATAGCGTAAAAAATTAATACTACTTTGTTAAAGATAAATCTTATTGTATTAAAAATATATTATTTTTATCTCAAAATATTATCTTAATATATTATACGTAAAAATAAATTAATAACAAACATATTATTTTATGTTTAATGTTATTGAAAATATTTAATTTTTTTCATAAACAAAAAGACTACAAAAATACAACATATTTCTATATAGTTTTAGTCGTATGTTGACATGTACACCAAGTATCTATTCCATATGTGAGTGATGTTCATCAACTATTTATTTTTTATTATTAAAAAAATTGTCAACATTATCTACAATTTTAAAAATTATAAAATAACATAATTTTACTATTCATAAATTTTTGTGTTATTATATTAGTAATAATAAGGATATATATTTATTTACAGAATAAAATTTGAAATTTTAAAAATAATAAATTAATTATCGTATATGAAATTCCTAAAAACTATTTTATAATTTTCTTATAAAAGATGTATTTCGTTTTTATTTTAGCCAATAACAAAATGTTGCCTATAATTTGTCTTTTAAATGAAATTTCCAAAATATGATTTTTAAGTGATTCTTGGAGAGATGTTACTCTTAATGTGAAAAATATGAATAAAAAATTATTTACATTAAGATAACAATTTCATAATATTAATAAATAATTATATAAAACTCACAATTTTTTTAATAGGTAAAAGACTTAAAACTTTACCGCCCATGGTAAAACTTAATTATGATTTAATTAATTTATGACTATTTATCTGTTAATATTATTTACCTTATATATTGAAATATATCTCCGTTGACATACATATAATAGTCTTATAAAATTAATATTACTCTGTTAAAGATAAATTTTGTGGGCATATTTGAACACGTCTTGACTAGAAATGTTAAACGGGCAAGCCCTATCGGTTTCGGACTAATTCTAATTTGGGTTAATTGGGTCTCGATTTAATCGGGTTAATTTAAACGGGCTCGATTATGGTGAACCTAACCCTAACGATTTTGGAGCTAATCAGGCTACTATTGGGTTATGAGTCAAAATAGTTAAATTATATATTTAAATTTAAAATTTTCATTAAATGCATATTATGCTCTATTTAAAATATAATTTTAGATAACATTAAAAGATTATATATTTTAGAACTTTTATATCACTATACAAAATTTAAAGATTCAAACATTTAAGTCATATACACTATTTCATGCTCTCAATTATAGCTTTAAGAGCATTCACTGTCATAAAATTTTAAATCATGTTACATTTAAGTTCTAAATTTAAATGACACTATTTAGAATCTTCTAGTAATTAAATATAAATTTTTATATCTTCTTCTAAAAATCAAATATGGTATATGAAAAATAATTAAAAATTGTGTATATTATCATTCGATATTAAGAAATAGACAAATAAGAAGAAAAGTTCAAGTTATATGGCTAGCCCTAACCCTAAGCGGGCTAGCCCTATAGGACTTCGAACTAATCGAACTCGGGCTAAATAGACTGATTTTTAAACGATATAATAAAATCATACCCTAACCCAAAAAATATTCGGACTAAATGAACCAGTCGGTCAGGATATAACCCTATTAACATCCCTAATCTTGACACCACCCGTACTTTTAGTTATGCCCAACTTGTAATATGGGTTCGTTCAAGAATTGACCCAATTCACCATAAAATCAACCCGGGCCCCTTTTCCCTATTCTAGGCCCTAGGCCTGCCCCTTTCTCCTTTTTTTTTTCCCTCATTACTTGCTCTCTTTCGAGAGTCTCTTTCAACTCTCCTTCGCCTCTTATGTCTCTATCTTATCTCTTCCAGTCCGCACTCTCATCATTTCATTATCTCCCTTTTTTCTCACGACCGTGTTTTTTCTTTCCCGTTTTTTTTTTCTCTGACTTATTGTAAATAATTATAAATTTATACCTATCATTGATTGTTTATTTGTTTATATTTATTTATATAATTTACTTATTATTATTAATATAAAATAGATGTTTTTATTATATACTACAAATATTTATACTAATATTAAATTTATAATATTTATATAATTTAGAAATATATTATTATTTATATAATTCACGTTTTTATATTAACTATGTATTATACAAAACTGTTAATTATATTATTTATTCATAATATATATCAATAAATTAATATATTAACATAATTTATATTATTCCAATTTATTATATTAGAAATATATATATATATTTCATCAATCATCCATCACCAATCATAAATCCACACATTTCAATTATATTTTTAATCATTAACTAATTATTCAATTATTACACAAATTACTTTCCACAATATAATAATATTAAAATAGCTCATTAAAATTTAATGACATCTAAAATACAATCTAACATATCACAATTCAAAACAAACATCACTTCTTATTGTACATTTAGTTGTGCAACGGAGAACTCCAGCCTTATATAAATATGCACTATAGATATTCGAGAATCAATAATTGGCAATCTTAATTTATCACATAGCGCAAAACCTGAGAAATTCACGGGTTGTAAAAAATATTTATAAAAATAGATAAATATATTTTATCAATTACAAAAGAAATATTTAAAAAAGTACAAGATGTATTCGACTCAGGTCTTTTCAAAATAAAAATAGTGTGACTGGTCCAACTAACAAAAGCCAGAAAACTAACTCGTGGGGGTCATTACACAACTGCTCAGTTTCAAAATTGATATAATTGCACTATATAAATTATTAATTTAAATAATTCATAACTTTCATACAAAATATTAATCTTAATACTTCAATTTTTAAAAAGAGGCATAATATCCACAATAAATTGAATTTTATATTAACAAAATAATATGAAAATCGTTAATGAGCTGTCGAATTTAGGAGATTTTATTGGACAGTAAATTTTATGAGCCATAATTTTATGTCATTTATCACATTTGATGATTCTATTAGTATTATGGGGTTGATGGATTTAACGAACACATGTATAATTATTTTTTTTTAATTTTTTTTTTGTAAAACTTCTATACTGAATAATATGATTATTAAAATTAAATAAAGATTTTTTTGCCGTAAATCACTCTCACATTTAAAGTCAAATGTATTGAATAATTGCCCAAATCCATATTTATTCTTATGATGTTTTAAAGGAGTTGAATCATAGATAAAAATAAATACTACATTATTTGTTAACATATATATATATATATTAAATATTATTTATAATCTATTCAAATATTAATACTTCTAATATAAATATAATTATTTTAATATATGCATTGAATTTGTTAAATAAGATAACTAAATTTTCCTATAAATTTGAATTGTAAACATAAAAAATATTTGATAAATTTTATAAAAATAAAAATATCGTACTATTTAGTTTGTAAAATTTATTATTTCATCTTAACATTTTCAGTGAATTGAAACATTTGTACTGAGTCTGAAAAGTTAAAGTGACAATTTGTATTGAGTTTGATTTATATAATTCACTTAAAATTTAATACAATTTATAATTAGTTAGAGATAACTTTAGGGAGAATGACAATGTTGTATATAATAAAAAATTATAATTTAATTCAAATAATATTTATATAATTTTATTTATTACATTATGACTTCAATAAACTTGGGTTTTTTTTTCAAAATAATGCAAAAAAAAAAAAAATCAAAATAATGTTTCTAGCTCCTTCCTCGTCTAAACCTCTTCACTTGAATCATATTCTCTGTGTGCCAGATATTACTAAAAATTTGCTCAGTATATCTCAAATCACTAAAGACAATCACGTTTATGTTGAATTTCATCATGACTGTTGTTTTGTCAAGGACTCCAACAATCATCAAATTCTACTGAGAGGCAAACTTCATGAAGGGTTGTATCAACTGGATTTGAGTGGTCTTGCACTCAATCTTAAAGTCTATTCTACATCTGCACCTACTTTAATTCCTCAGCTATGTACTGTACCTTCTTCATTTAAATCTTTCTATTGTGCTACTAATGATGTTAACTTGTGGCATAAAGGGCTAGGGCACTCATCCCCTCAAATTGTATCCACTGTTATGAAATCTTTGTGCTTACCTAATTCTGTGAAACAATTTACCTTCTGTGATTGCTGTAAGATGGGTAAATTGCATTGTATGCACTTTCGTTCATCTAATTCCAAATCAGCTGCTCCATTTGATATTGTGTACTCTGATCTATGGGGTCCTGCATCTACTGTTTCTACAGAAGGATACAAATATACCTCCTCTGGTCTCTTATTGAATAAAACCAAGTACTTGACTGATTTGTTAAAGAAAACAAATATGCTTGACAGCAAGGCTTGTGACCGTCCCTATTGTTTTGGTTTGAAGCTTTACAAAAATGACAGTACATCCTTTGAGTTTGTTACTCTTTACAGAAGTACTATTGGAGCCCTTCAATACTTAACTATGACAAGGCCTGACATTTCCTTTGTTGTGAATAAACTTAGCCAGTTTTTGCAAAGTCCTACTCAGAATCAGTGGTCAGCATGCAAAAGGGTCTTACGGTACTTGAAGGGTTCTACTTCTCAAGGTATTTTGTTTCAACCAGTGTCTACGTTACAACTAGAGGCATATGCAGATGCTTACTGGGCAGGTTAACTGGATGACAGGAAGTCGACTGTTGGTCACTGTGTATTCTTAAGGTCCAACCTTATCACCTGGAGCTCTAAAAAGCAAGATGTTGTTGCAAGGAGCAGTGCAAAATCTGAATATCGGTCACTTGCTACAGCATCTACTGACATTGTTTGGATAAAATCTCTATTTGCAGAACTTGGAATCCAGCTCCTTGATCCATCCATCCTATGGTGTGATAATATTAGTGCTATTTCTTTAGCATCTAATCCAATGTTTCATGCACGAACCAAACACATAGAAGTCGATATTCACTATATACGGCAGCTGGTGTAACAGAAACAACTTGATGTGCGTTATATTGCTACTGAAGATCAACTTGCTGACATCCTCACAAAAGCCTTATCTGTGAAACAGTTTCAATTGTTATGTAACAAGTTCTCCTTTATTGTTCCCCCTGGTTTTGTTTAACCGGGGTGTATTGTGATAAAGGTGTAGTTAGTAACATTAATTATAATCAGTTAGGAAGTTAGCAAGCAGTTAGACAGTTACAAGCAAGCAGCTAGACAGTTAGAAATTCGAATGACTCAGCATATTTAGTTTCTGTAACTAATTCTCACAGACTCTGTATATATATACCTGTTCATAGTAATGCAATGTCATCTGGTTTTTCTCAAGAGTAAATTCAAAGTTTTAGTAGGTTCCAAGAAACATAGCAGACCTCCAACAAGAATGAAGCGGGGATATCTAACACCAATAAAAGACTGTGATATCATATCCAGAAACCCAACAAAAAGATACATAATCTAATTTTTTTCTCAGCAATTTTTCTATTTTTTTTTTGTCGAAACCGCAGAAATTAAATAAAATAAAAAAAATTGTAGTACACCAATACTCGGGCATACCCGAAGAAAATAAAAAACTAGTCTCGAATCCCAGGGACGGGAACAAGCATCCTAATAAAATGTAAATGAGTGGCATAAAATCCACCAACACAAAGGCCAATATAACAAACTAGAAAGCTCTAATGCAAGAGCAAAACAACCTCCCAGTAGGCATTTTCAGGCCCAAACGTGTCTTCAAAAAAATTGGTATCAGCATTCCAAAGTGGAATCCAACATCACCAAGCATCCATCTCAACCAGCATAGAAGCCGGCAGCCCACTTAGCAACAACAAGTGGGCCATTAGGAAAGAACGGACCATTAGGAAAGAACAGCAGGACCAACAAACGGACCGACAGGTCTCAGCATCAGGAAGTAAATATCAGCAGCCAGATAAATAGCAATAGGACAACAGCCATCAGCAAGGAACAAGTATCAGTAGCAGGGCAGCAGCAACCAGTAAACAGCAGCTAACGGCAGCAGGTACAGCAAATAACATCAGCAGGTATATAGCAGGTTTCAGCAGCCATCATCTAGTGCAGCATCAAGCCATCATCAGGAGCAAACAAATAGCAGCGGCACCACCAGCGAACAGCAGCAGACTCCATCTAGTTATGAAATAGCACAACCCAACAAACACACGCAGGTAATGGGCTCCCCGCAACACAGCAAAGTAACCCCAGCAATGTAGCAATAGCAGACAATTGGCATTCCAGCAGGAATAAAACATCCCCTACTCGCCTGGGGCTGCCAGATTGGGATGGACAACCCATGAAAGAACGATATAGACGATTCTTAAGATGATGGGCATCGAACTGAGTTAGCACTGAGTCTGAGTCTGACTCAGTTGGGACTCGGTGAACCCTAGGAAAATCTGAGCACCGCTCGAGTTGACTCACGCACAATCCTAGAACACGATCCTTCAAAAACCTTCACGGTGACTTTTTTTTTTTTATAGAGAAATCCCGGAAGGGGAATGAAAATACCAACAATATTGATAAATCAACATGTTGTTCATCCAAGAACTTCATTGATTTGAAGCATAGGAACAAATGGCTGAAACCCTTCAACTTGAAGATCCCCAAAAAAGTTTCCCTTTTTTTTTTTTTTGGGTAAAATCCGTGGATAAAAATGATAATCCCAGCGAATTGACGGAATCAATAGGCTGTTCTTCCAAAAATCTTCAAAAAGAATGAAGAGCATAATGAAATCCGATGGAGTCTAATGGAGGAAGCATGTGATAAGCGGATTTTTGCATGAAGCAATTTTTCTATTTACTATAAGTTTTTGCACTTCCTCTCTTCTCTACCGAGAAACCCAATCTCTATCCAGTAACCCAACAAAAAGAAACATGCTCTCTTATATATAATCATCAGCGTGCATATATATATATATATAATACAAAGTTTTTAAGAAAATCAAGTTTGGAGAAAAATCATTTAAACAATAATGTTAAGTATATATTCTTTATCAAGTTTGGACGTAATTTCAACTTCTGTGTTGAAGAAACATGGAGAAGAAGAAGACAATTGAGAATAGGAAAAAAATAAAATAAAAAAAATATAACTATATATAAGGATATTTTAGTTAATTTATTTATGTCTAATTTTGTCATAATTATTATAGAATATATTTAGATATTTTGGGGGTATGAATAGTCGCACCCTTACTAATAATATGAAAGATAATATTGTTCTTTTTTTTTGAACATTAGATAAACAACTTCATAACATTAATAAAAATTACAAAAAAAAAATGACAAGTTTTTTGATAATTAAAGACTAAATTATGATATAATTAATTTATGACTATTTGCCTCTAAATATAATAGCGTAAAAAGTTAATACTACTTTGTTAAAGATAAATCTTATTGTATTCAAAATATATTATTTTTATCTCAAAATATTAACTTAATATATTATACGTAAAAATAAATTAATAACAAACTTATTATTTTATGTTTAATGTTATTGAAAATATTTTTTTTTTCATAAACAAAAAGACTACAAAAATACAACATATTTCTATTAGTTTTAGTCGTATGTTGACATGTACACCAAGTATCTATTCCATATGTGAGTGATGTTCATCAACTATTTTTTTTTATTATTAAAAAAATTGTCAACATTATCTACAATTTTAAAAATTATAAAATAACATAATTTTACTATTCATAAATTTTTGTGTTATTATATTAGTAATAATAAGGATATATTTTTATTTACAGAATAAAATTTGAAATTTTAAAAATAATAAATTGATTATCGTATATGAAATTCCTAAAATCTATTTTATAATTTTCTTATAAAAGATGTATTTAGTTTTTATTTTAGCCAATAACAAAATGTTGCCTATAATTTGTCTTTTAAATGAAAATTTCCAAAATATGATTTCTAAAGTGATTCTTGGAGAGATGTTACTCTTAATGTGAAAAATATGAATAAAAAATTATTTACATTAAGATAACAATTTCATAATATTAATAAATAATTATATAAAACTCACAATTTTTTTAATAGATAAAAGACTTAAAACTTTACCGCCCATGGTAAAACTTAATTATGATTTAATTAATTTATGACTATTTATCTGTTAATATTATTTGCCTTATATATTGAAATATATCTCCGTTCACATATAATAGTATAATAAAATTAATATTACTTTGTTAAAGATAAATTTTGTGGGCATATTTGAACACGTCTTGACTAGAGATGTTAAACGGGCAAGTCCTATCGGTTTCGGGCTAGTTCTAATGGATTTTGGGTTAATCGGGTCTCGATTTAATCAGGTTAATTTAAACGGGCTCGATTATGGTGAACCTAACCCTAACGATTTTGGAGCTAATCAGGCTACTATTGGGTTATGAGTCAAAATAGTTAAATTATATATTTAAATTTAAAATTTTCATTAAATGCATATTATGCTCTATTTAAAATACAATTTTAGATAACATTAAAAGATTATATATTTTAGAACTTTTATATCACTATACAAAATTTAAAGATTCAAACATTTAAGTCATATACACTATTTCATGCTCTCAATTATAGCTTTACGAGCATTCACTGTCATAAAATTTTAAATCATGTTACATTTAAGTTCTAAATTTAAATGACAGTATTTAGAATCTTCTAGTAATTAAATATAAATTTTTATATCTTCTTCTAAAAATCAAATATGGTATATGAAAAATAATTAAAAATTGTGTATATTATCATTCGATATTAAGAAATAGACAAATAAGAAGAAAAGTTCAAGTTATATGGCTAGCTCTAACCCTAAGCGGGCTAGCCCTATAGGACTTCGAACTAATCGAACTCGGGCTAAATAGACTGATTTTTAAACGATCTAATAAAATCAAACCCTAACCCAAAAAATATTCGGACTAAATGAACCAGTCGGTCAGGATATGACCCTATTAACATCCCTAATCTTGACACCACCCGTACTTTTAGTTATGCCCAACTTGTAATATGGGTTCGTTCAAGAATTGACCCAATTCACCATAAAATCAACCCGGGCCCCTTTTCCCTATTCTAGGCCCTAGGCCTGCCCCTTTCTCCTTTTTTTTTTCCCTCATTACTTGCTCTCTTTCGAGAGTCTCTTTCAACTCTCCTTCGCCTCTTATGTCTCTATCTTATCTCTTCCAGTCCGCACTCTCATCATTTCATTATCTCCCTTTTTTCTCACGACCGTGTTTTTTCTTTCCCGTTTTTTTTTTCTCTGACTTATTGTAAATAATTATAAATTTATACCTATCATTGATTGTTTATTTGTTTATATTTATTTGTATTACGTCAAATAAATTTATATAATTATATAATTTACTTATTATTATTAATATAAAATAGATGTTTTTATTATATACTACAAATATTTATACTAATATTAAATTTATAATATTTATATAATTTAGAAATATATTATTATTTATATAATTCACGTTTTTATATTAACTATGTATTATACAAAACTGTTAATTATATTATTTATTCATAATATATATCAATAAATTAATATATTCACATAATTTATATTATTCCAATTTATTATATTAGAAATATATATATATATATATATATTTAATCAATCATCCACCACCAATCATAAATCCACACATTTCAATTATATTTTTAATCATTAACTAATTATTCAATTATTACACAAATTTTCGAGAATCAATAATTGGCAATCTTAATTTATCACATACCGCAAAACCTGAGAAATTCACGGGTTGTAAAAAATATTTATAAAAATATATAAATATATTTTATTAATTACAAAAGAAATATTTGAAAAAGTACAAGATGTATTCGACTCAGGTCTTTTCAAAATAAAAATAGTGTGACTGGGTCCAACTAACAAATGCCAGAAAACTAACTTGTGGGGGTCATTACACAACTGCTCAGTTTCAAAATTGATATAATTGCACTATGTAAATTTTTAATTTAAATAATTCATAACTTTCATACAAAATATTAATCTTAATACTTCAATTTTTAAAAAGAGGCATAATATCCACAATAAATTGAATTTTATATTAACAAAATAATATGAAAATCGTTAATGAGCTGTCGAATTTAGGAGATTTTATTGGACAGTAAATTTTATGAGCCATAATTTTATGTCATTTATCACATTTGATGATTCTATTAGTATTATGGGGTTGATGGATTTAATGAACACATGTATAATTATTATTATTTATTTTATTTTTTTGTAAAACTTCTATACTGAATAATATGATTATTAAAATTAAATAAAGTTTTTTTTGCCGTAAATCACTCTCACATTTAAAGTCAAATGTATTGAATAATTGCCCAAATCCATATTTATTCTTATGATATTTTAAAGGAGTTGAATCATAGATAAAAATAAATACTACATTATTTGTTAACATATATATATATATATATATATATTAAATATTATTTATAATCTATTCAAATATTAATACTTCTAATATAAATATAATTATTTTAATATATACATTGAATTTGAATAATAAGATAACTAAATTTTCCTATAAATTTGAATTGTAAACATAAAAAATATTTGATAAGTTTTATAAAAATAAAAATATCGTACTATTTAGTTTATAAAATTTATTATTTCATCTTAACATTTTTCAGTAAATTGAAACATTTGTATTGAGTCTGAAAAGTTAAAGTGACAATTTGTATTGAGTTTGATTTCTATAATTCACTTAAAATTTAATACAATTTATAATTAGTTAGAGATAACTTTAGGGAGAATGACAATGTTTTATATAATAAAAAACTATAATTTAATTCAAATAATATTTATATAATTTTATTTATTACATTATGACTTCAATAAACTTTTTAGTTATAATAATATAATTTATTAATATAGTATAATAAAATATAAAAAATATACAAATTAACCTCTCAATTAGTACCTCAAGTTTAAATTGAGCACTAAATTATATTTCCATTCAAATAAGACTTTTAACTTTTAACATGGACCAAATAAGTCTTTAAATTTCTTATTATCTAATAGACAATTCATTTAAAAAAGTTAAAATAATAAAATAATTCTAAAACATATTTCAATAAATCAATCAATTATTAAACTAAAATAAAATAAAATTTGAAAAAATTAAAAATAAAATGATAAAATCTAAAAATTATTTTATAGATAAAAAAATTCTCAAAAGATCTTAAATTATTTAAATATAACAAAAATTATAATATCCATAAAACATAATTAAATCACCAAATTTCAACAAACTTTTTATATTTAAATCATTAAGCTCTTTTTTAATTTTAGTTTGTTAATTTATAGATTTATTTAAATATATTTATGATTTAATTTGTTGATTTTTAAATTTATTGAATATTTATAAAATTTATTTAGTTAATTTATTATTTAGGAGGATCTTATTTGTCATATAATTTTTATTTCAAGGGTTAATTTGATATATTTTAAAAAATCAAACATATATTATATTTTAAAAAATAGTTTAAGATCTAATTCAAACAAAAGATATTAATTTGAGAATTAATTTGCATATTTCTATAAAAATATATTATATACTTCGTACCCACGTATAATTAGATAAAATTAATAATTACTTGCAAGCAAGTAATATTTACGACAAACAAGTGGCGAACAAAAGAATGTATAATAAAAGACACAATAACAGAAAGAAAAGTCTATTTGTGTCGAGTCTTCTTCAATTGTTCCTTCAGTATATAAATAGCTCAACTCTGAACTCCACTTGATGAAGAAAATATGGCTATCTTGTGGTTGTGGCTATTTCTGCTGCAATCTCATACTGCCTTTCCTTTCTTTACTTATAATAATACTACTTCCAAAACTCCATTCAAGTGCCGTCTTGATCAGAGCCAGTTATTGCTTCAGCTCAACAACCAATTACACCCTGATCTTGAAAACCAGTTTTTTGAGTGTGATGGATATCGTCCAAATAATTACTACAAAACCAAGTATTGGAATTGCTGCGAGTGGGACGGCGTCACTTGCGATGAGTCCACGGGCTTTGTTATTGGGCTTGACCTCAGCTGCGGCGGGCTTTCTGGTAACATACACTCCAACAGCTCCCTCTTCCATCTTACTCACCTACGCCGCCTAAACCTTGCCTTCAACAACTTCAATGGCTCTCAGATTTCATCCGGATTCGGGCGGCTCAACACCCTCACACATCTCAACCTTTCTGATTCAGGCTTCAGCGGCCGAATCTCCCCGGAGTTCTACTACCTCTCCGACTTAGTTTCGCTTGATATGTCTCATATCTATTTTAATCAGGAAATTAAGTGTGATGTGAAATTATTGTTTGGAAACATGACTAAGATAAGAGTAGTTTCACTTGCTTGG
This sequence comes from Caryopteris x clandonensis, assembly GCA_028749325.2. NCBI lineage: Eukaryota > Viridiplantae > Streptophyta > Magnoliopsida > Lamiales > Lamiaceae > Caryopteris > Caryopteris x clandonensis. The sequence goes on along the minus strand of JAPYKT020000027.1, from coordinate 1,299,010 downwards.
GTCAACATCTCTTCTGAATTTCCCACCAACATGTCTTCTTTCCTGACACATTTGGATCTCTCAAATAGTGGACTACACGGCAACCTTCCAATGAACATTTTTGAGAGGCCCAACTTGCAGGTGCTCGTGTTGTCTGGTAATGAAGGCCTTAAAGGCTCCTTCCCTAAGAGCTTCAACCAGAGCAACGTCCATTCTCTCAAAGTATTAGGTCTCTCTGAGATGAGTATCTCAGGCAGACTGCCCGATTCCATTGGTTTCATGAACAACTTAAACTTCTTTGCACTCGATGCCTGCAAATTATGGGGCCCAATTCCTGAATCAATCGGAAACCTCACCGACATTACTGTGATCTACCTGTCACATAATGAGTTGAGCGGCCAAGTCCCCTCCACAATCTCGAATCTGCGAAGGCTCTCTTATTTATCTCTCTCATCGAACCCTTTGGAAGGCCAAATTCCAGATGCTTTTGCGGACCTTCAACGCCTCACTGATATCGAACTTTCTAATAACTCTTTGGGAGGCCAAATTCCACCATCTCTCACCAACTTGTCATCACTCCAAGAGTTGGACCTTTCACTCAATGCACTGAAGGGTCTCTTTCCTTACACGCCAGGCCTTGCACTTCAAAGACTAACTTTCCTGGATTTGTCCCACAATTCTATTGAAGGTATGAAGAAATTGATTTGTTGTTATCATGTTGACTTGTTAGATATACCAGATGTCCGTTCCGAGCATTTGCACAAGATATATAATTTGTTTTATTACTAATAATTTATAATAATAATAATATATTATTATTATAAAAAAAATTCATAAATTATTATTTTATTTCAATTATATTTATACAAATATTTCAATTTAAAGTATAGTTTATTTTATTAAATTGTATTTTCATTTTTTAAAGTTTGTTTTATTAAATAATAAATTGTACGATATTTTAAAGTAAGTTTTTAACTGTCCTCGAACTAAATATAAATTTTTTAACTTACTAAAATCTATTGAGTTTATACAAAAAATGATAATATTATATAAATTAATAATATAATATTTATATTTTTATAAAATAAAACTAAAACCTATTGAGGTTATACAAAAACTTATAATATTATATTTTAATTGTATAATATTTTTTATAAAAAAATACTTATATTATTTAGATTAAATTTATATAAAAATTAATATAGTATATATTAAAATTTAATACATTATCAAAATTTTAAAAATAATAATTCAATTTCTAAAAATTATATTTTGTCCTTAAAAACTATATTCCAGACTTGAAATGTAATAATTTATTTCAAAATATATAATATTGGTGTCAAATTAATGATCACACAAAGAAAATTAATTTGATATATCATATTAAATAGATGGAAAACAAAAAAATTATTTAAGTTTTTAAATTAAGTGAAAAGAAGGTAGTACATAGAAAACATAATACGCGTGTCAATTAATTAGGGATGTATATGTCAAAAGAAGAAAAAAATTGTCAATGTCCTCCCTTTATATAACATAGAGATAGGAGATTCACCAAATCGAATTAAAAATGATATTTGTCAAGATATTTTGTTAATAACTGAGATTTAATAATAGGTAAACGTGCATTATAATCTTATTTATTTTTTTTCATATTTGATACAAGCAGTTTTTAACAAACTTAATTTCTTTACTCAGGGGACCTACCTTGGCAGCATCTCGAGAATCTCCTTTATGTTAATCTCCAATCCAACATATTCCATGGAACATTTCCCACATCTATTTGTAACTTGAGTCGACTCACAATTCTTGATTTGTCCTATAACACATTTAGTGGGAAAATACCTGAATGCATTGGAAACTTGAGTGTTGGAGAACTAAACTTGAACAGGAATGAGTTTGATGGAAGAATCCCAACAACACTTGGGGAGAACAAATGGTTGCATATTCTTGGGTTGAGCCATAATCACTTGGAAGGGCAGTTACCTCCATCTTTGGCCAATTGCACTTTTATTGAAGTTCTTGATTTGGGATACAATATGATACATGATACTTTTTCTTCATGGCTACCATCTCTTGCTTACTTGGAGATCCTAATCTTGAAATATAATACGTTCTATGGCTCTATCAATCCACCTCTCATAAACAATTCATTTAGTAAGTTGCAGATACTTGATTTATCCTACAACAATTTCATTGGCCTTTTACCAGATAAACTTTTCTCAACACTTCTGGCAATGAAAAATCAAGATGAAGCAGCAACCACAAATCATTTATACGTGGATGGTATTCTCATTTATCATAAGTATTCTGTTGTATTGTTTGTGAAGGGAGAAGATCGTGAATTTTCCAGAGTGTTGCGTATAGTCACCATCATCGATTTATCCAATAACAACTTTCATGGCCACATTCCAGAATCGTTATCACATCTTACTTCACTCTGGTTGCTTAATTTATCTCACAACAACATCAGTGGTAGCATTCCACCTGCATTTGGACTTATGACGAAACTCGAGCAGTTAGATCTTTCCAGCAACCAGCTTATTGGAGGCATTCCCCAAACTCTAACAAATCTAACATTTCTTGGAGTCTTGAATCTTTCGCATAATCATCTCATTGGACCAATTCCTCAGAGTACGCAATTTTTAACATTTTCGACCAACACTTATTTTGGCAACTTGGGACTATGCGGACCTCCAGTGACGAAAGATTGTGGGGAATATGAAGCACCTCCACCACCAATAGAATCCCAAGAAAAAGAAGATGGTGTTTTAGGTTTGATGATGGGATTCACTTGGCAGGCAGTTGCGATTGGTTACGGGTGCGGCGTAGTGATTGGAATTATTTTAGAAAATATGATGATCTCTGTAAGAAAGCCTAAATGGTTTGCAAAATTTTACTACGCGTAAGTAGCAAATTGTGCAAACAGACGCAGGAAGAGTCTACGTGATGCAAGCCAGGAGATGAGATCATCAAGTTAAATTGCAACTCTAGCTACTTGTTTATCAGTATGAGGTAACAAAACAATCTATGTGGTCTAGTCATCTTTTATGAAATTATAAGATTATTGAGATAATAAACATTTATATAGGAAAATAATTTTCTAAATTTAGGAGTGTACCTGTTCAATATGTGTATAAACCTTGTCCTGATTCGATTACACAAACCTTTGTTGGAATCCTACAAATCGATTTTGTAGGACAAAATGTATTTAAGATATTTTTCGTACGGATTAATCGATATTGATGTTAATAAACATATTGCATGTTCTAAATCCTAGTTATCTTAAAAGACATACTGTAATAGTATATACACATCTACTAGTAAACACCCACATACTGCATAAACTTTGGGTCGCCAAAATCACCTCCAGATCCACGAACCCGCCCCCATCCCAACCCGGGAAGACCGAAATCTTCCCATCAAATTTGTTAGCCCGCCCGTTACGGACGACGACGGGTTGGCCCCACCCCAAAATTTTCAATTACAAAATGAGGATGAATTTCTATATAATTTGTTGGTTAGAGAACCGGGGTGAAAACTACGGATAAATCAGTTGTGATCCAATATTTTATTTTATATTTCAACTTCAATAATATATATTAGATATTCATTCATGAGATTGAACTCTATACATAATATGCATAAGTAATATTAAAATATAAGAAAAAATTGGAAAATAGATCCTAGTATTGGAAAATATAAAAAGTTTGGCCGAGTAAACTGTCCTAACAAAGTTGATGAAGGATTTTTTATCACATACATTTATAGTTTATAGATACTTGCAAGTTAGATCAATAAATAATTGTTTTTTTTTTCTAGATATTAAGGTAATGATAATTATTAATCAGATGAAACAAATAGCATTTTGAACTACCATTTAAACAAAATAGATTCATTTCATAAAATGGGAGAAATTAGAAAATAAATACATATATATGTTTTGACAAACTTTATTTGGGAATCCTAGATAATGGAACCGCTTTAGAAAGGTAAGTTATTTTTGTAACAATTCAAAAACAAAATGAAACTATTAAATATAAAAATGAAACTAAATGGACCTTTTAAGTATATATTTTTAATTAAAAAAATAAAAAATTATTTTTTAAGAATCGCTTTTAAAGTGCTGCTGTGAAGAAATACACTTGCGAGCATGCTTCTAATAACAATACGAGAAAGAGAAAAAAAAAATAGGAGTGACTAAATTTGCAGTTCTTGAGATGAGCTTTGATTAGATGTACAATTTAGCAACTTTTCTATCAATGTCAAATGCACCAAGTTTTATAAGATATTTAGAAAATCTTTCATCAATATAAAAATTAGTCGATTTCAAATTTAGAAAAGTTTTCAGTCACGTCCTTCTGAACGACATCTACAGTTTGCACCCTCAACCTTGTGGTCAATTATAATATCAGAAAAGTTCTACAGTAGTAAAATAGTACTTATTCATTCAAACACGTTGATGTCAATTCGTGAAGTTTCATTTAGCTATAATATGAGAAGGATTGATATTTGTAAATTACTATAAGAAAATAAACTAAAATAAAATATTAAATCTGCATTCCGATCGATAAATTCGGAAATTTTTAAACATCATTATCTCTTAATTTTTTTAAAATTCAGGTTACTCATCAGAACTATTAACTAATCATACAATATCTTCAAATGTTGATTAGATGACATTTAACAGACGAAGAAATTCCAAATAATTTTGCTAGCATAACACAAGGTTTATCAAAATTAACAAAAACAAAAAGATAACATAGTTTCTCCATATATTCCAAGCAGTAGTTCAGCATGTTCAACCAGTGTTTCCAATTGCAAATCAGCCTGACAAAACCATGAGCAGATTCAAAAATGCAAAGCCCAAAAAAAGGTAAAAGATAAAAATGCGGAACAAGCATGATAAAAATCTACAGTCATCCTGGATGAATGCATGCATTTCCTTATGAAATAAGTCAAACATGGGTTGCAATCCACTAGATACAAGAAGTTGATACATACAGCTACTGGCATTTCTCATCATAAAGATATTTTAAAGATCAAAACAAAAAATGCCACAAACTCCAGGAGAAGAAAACAGGAGAAGTAAACAAATAGTCAGATTGGGGGTAGGGTGGGTGTGAGGCTAAAAAATCCAGATCACTACGATCAAAATGACAGCACCGAACAAATAAGATAGAAAATGGTAAAAAATTAGAACCTACATAGCAGAGTTACTTCTTGCTTTTGGCAATGCAAAACAGCATAGTCTATTAAAGGATCTGGGCGGCGGTATTCAGCTTTTCAGCTAAGCTAAGCTGCGTTCTTGTAATGCTAGACAAATAAAGCAACAGCAACTGGTCCTGCAAAAAAGAAGGAAACCTGATTTAAGATAGGTTCCAAGAAACAAAGCAGACCTCCAACAAGAATGAAGCGGGGATATCTAACACTAATAAAAGACTGTGATATCATATCCATGGTTCCTGAAATGGTAAGTACTAGCTTTTGTTGTTCATGTATTAGGATTTTTTATAGTACCCAACTCAAGAATCTGCACAATTAATTTCTAGTTTGTACTATTTACTAATTGCCCACATTCAACAATTAAAGATTCTCTGCTTCTAATCAAATATGCTGTAGCATCGCCCATCTTTCTAGAACACAAGTAGTTTTACTTAACTGGTGAGTTGGTTGTTTGGGAGAATCACATTACTCCATACAAGAAAACATCACTTAGTAAAACTTTTCCAATTTAGTACTGTCTTACTTGATCAAGGAATTGTATCTACAAATAATTAAAAATGGGTCTGTTGTATTTACGATACTCCCTCCTATAATTAGTCATGAAGTAAAATCTCAGCAACCATACAATTCTAGCAAGGAAACACAAATGCAAATGATTTGAGCTTTGGATATTGTGACTAAATATTTTAGAGATTCTTCTTTTCACTTGCCCTATTCACTTAAATCCAACTATCCAAAACCGAAACATTGCCTCAAGAAAAAAAAAAAAAAAAAAAAAAAAGAGAAACAAATAATGTAACTTTCACATTCCATTCATAACTAATAATTGATCCTTAAGGAGGGGGAAGTTAGCAGCTTATAAACTTCAAAGTTTTCAGACTATAAATTCCCACTGAGTGGGTGGATGGAGTTCATACCTGAAGACTGTCATTTACTAGCTTGTCGAAAGTTTGTGGTGATAGCTTGGGGAGAGATGCCACTGTATCAGATATGAATCTTCCGATTTTATTATCAGGGGAGGTACGCCCTTCCTGGAAGGGGGAAAATGTATTAAGTCAGAATCAAGAGAATGGGTCACAAACAGAGGATTCAAGAGCTTACAGACAGAAATCTCACCACAACATCATCTACGTATTTATAAACATCATCTACTAGAGCAAGCAAACGCTCCATCGAGGCTTCCATTCCCTCAAGATCATTGGGAAGCTTGTCAACATTTGTTGGCTTAAGTACATCAACTGCATAAACAAATCCCAAAGAGATCTCTCAAATACAAATGTAAAGCAAAAATCCAACTTCAAATTAAACATGGTAGAACTGATTTTCTGTTAAAAATTGATAAGTTGTTCAGCAACATTACAAAGCAAGAAATAAAAAACAATCTATCAAATCAGAGCAACAACTATGAAACCACATAATCTGTCAGAAATAAAGGAAGCACCAACTAAATCTGTCAGAACTGAAACTATGCATGGATATAGAATAATTAATTGCATTTATCCTTCCAGAGTTACATAAATAGCACAGTTCAAAAAGTAGTTCATGCTTCGAGGTTCAAAATCAGATCTGTTCACCTCTAAATGACAGTTCAAAGAACACAAATGCTAAAGGTATTAATAGAAACATCATAACAATTATGCTGGAAACACAAATAAAGAAGCCTATGTAGGGCCCCAAATTTAAAACATGACATTCCAACAGCAAAAATAAAAATCCTGTATACTAATCTTCAGAAGACACAATTCTATAGGCCGATCATAAGAATATATCATTAACCATGCAAAAAGGACCTCATTTTTTATCTCGACATACGGAACTCTTGATACAGGACACTCATGCCATGCAAGCAGCTTGTGTGCATAGGTTTATAAGCACAAAAACCCAGGGATAATGTTAATGTATATTAAAAATGACAGGTAACTTAGTGATCAAAGATACAAGATTCTGAAAATGGGACAAGTCTCAAGTTTAGATGAATAATACATACATCCAATCCTCTCAGCCTCAACCATGCGTAGGTCCAGTGGAATTTCTTGAAATTGTTGAGCAAGTGGTTGATCTCCAAGAGATAAACCAACAGATACAAATGCCTTAGTTGATGCATTTCCACTTCTGAATTCAGTGTCAACAGTTACATGAATAGGATTGTTAACTTCTCTAGAGTAGAACTCATGGATCAAAGCACTGCCACCAGTTACTCCACCAGTTGAGAACCTATCCACATAAGCATGTATCAAAAGCTCATCACCAACTTCCAAAGCTAATAAACTTATATGGATTCTGATTTCTTAAATCAATTAGTAGCTCTATCAACTTAAGGCTGCTGGAAAACAAATATAAATAGACAGGAACTACAACATAGCAGTACATGAAAATGGAAAGATAAAAAGACTAAATTGGTATATCAAAGAATACAACTAAGATTTATATATCAATAAAGTAGCATCAAAGCATTCATTATCAGCACATAGAAGTTCATAAAAATATCAGCACATAGAAGTTCATAAAGATATCATCACATAGAAGTTGGTTGGTAAAAATACAAGTCATCAGAACCAATTTTAGGGACAAGGATTTTTAAATATTCCGCTTTACAATATATTTCTAGTAGTAAATATGATAAAAGGGCATAAAATTAAATCACAAACGCCTACCCTAAATCTTACATGAAATAGACATTCATCTATACATAAAAAAGATAATAAGAATCCACAAGTATTTATGAAACCACACCTATTTCAGGCACATATAACTTCAACCACATGAAAAAAATGAAATGTCTACTATTTTCACTAACTTGCAAATATGAGAAATATTTGGGTAAAATTTTTTAGAGAGTTCGCTCCAAGAAAAAATGGTTTTCATGACGGGTGGAATGCACATGGAGAAAAACAATAACACATTATAAGAAAATGATATTAACTACTAATTTACAGGAATTTGATAGTAATGAGTATTATGGATTTATTGACAGATCAGAACACACCGTTCAAAAGTAATTAAGAAAGGAGATTGTATAATAAAACGAAATTACCATCCCACCATAACTTCCTTCGGGTTCACCTTCTGGTGTGATGCCAACATATTCTGATGATAATCAATATCCAATGCAACCTAAATCCAAGTCAAATCAATAAAAATGGTAAATCGAAGAGTTAGTGACCTTTTCTACAGATCATTATTAGAACAAAATAATCTCCACTCCGTAGAAAAAGCATCAGTGGTGAAGGAATTTACTCAATCATTCCTAGAACAAAATAACCAAAGAACATTGAGTTCAGTGAATCAAATAATGAAATTGATATTCAATACCGCATCTTAGAATACTTCATAACAATCTGTCCATACAGAGCTAGAGAATAATACCAATTAAAGATGCAGCATAATTAGAAAAACTTCCAGATATAATTTAACATTCTTAATAAATAATTTATACAAACTGAAAATCTCAAAACTACCTGATCGGAGAACTCATTGTGGGGAACGGCGTAGGAATTGCGAATGTCGACGGTGCCGTCGGGTAAAACGGATCCGAGGAGCGTGCCGATTACACGCTCAGCTTGGTCGGGCCGCCTTACGTAACAATCGCAGATATTGTATATGACAAGCGGATGAACCCTAGCCGACACGCTTGTAGGGGATGGTACGAATTGCAGCACTGTTTGTCCGCCAGACCCCATACTTCCGATGGTGCAGTGAGGATGTGGAGAGAGAGAGAGAGAGAGAGAGTGAAAGTTGAAATTCTAGGGTTTATGAAAGCAGCAAAAAATGGAGACAATTGAGAAACAGAGATGGGTCAACAGGTCAGCTTTTGATGATATATGGGCTGAATTTGATGGGCCTATTATTTCAAGTTTATCATGATATCTTTTCGCATTTTGTTTCTGTTAGTAGGGACAAATAAAATTGAGCGTATAATTTGTATAAAAAATATTATTTTCGTCTCAAAATATTAATTTAATTTATTATATATAAAAATAAATTAATAACAAACATACTATTTGAGTTTAATGTTATTGAAAATGATTAATTTTTTTAACAAAAAAAGAAATAAAGAAAAATCTATAAAAATACAATATATTACTATATTTTTTTAGTCTTCCGCTCGCATGACACCAAGTGTCTATTCCACGTGAGTGATGTTAACCAAGTAATTTTTTATTTTTTATTATTACCAAAAATTGTCAATATTATCTACAATTTAAAAATTGTAAAATGACACAATTTACTATTTATAATATTTTGTGTAATTATATTAGCAATGATAAGAGTATATTTTTATTTATAGAATAAAATTTAAAATTGTAAAAATAATAAATTTATTATTGTATATGCAATTCCTAAAAATTATATTATAAATTCTCTGTAAAATATGTATTTCATGTTTGTTTTAGCCCAATCACAAACCGTCACCCATAATTTGTCTTTTTTATGAAAAATTTCCACAAAAAAAAAAAAAAATCTAGATTTGGAAACTGATTTTGGAGGGATTTTACTAATAATATGAAAAATAAGATTTTTTTTTTTTGACATTAAGATAACAAATTCATAACATTAATAAAAATTACAACAAAAAACTCACAATTATTTTGATAATTAAAAAACTTAAAAACTTTATCGCCCATTGTCAACTATATTATGATATAATTAATTTATGACTATTTGCTTCTAAAAATTATTTACCTGATATATTGAAATATATCTTCTTTTACATATAATAGCATAAAAAATTAATACTACTTTGTTAAAGATAAATTTTATAGATAATTGTAATAAAAAATTTACTATTTTCGTCTCAAAATATTAACTTAATATATTATATGTAAAAATAAATTAGTAACAAATATATTATTTTGTGTTTAATGTTATTGAAAATGTTTAATTTTTTTCATAAAGAAAAAAAAAAGACTACAAAAAACACAACATATTTCTATTTGTTTTTAGTCATACGTTGACATGTACACCAAGTATCTATTCCATATGTGAGTGATGTTCATCAATTATTTATTTATTTTTATTAAAAAAAATTGTCAACATTATCTACAATTTTAAAAATTGTAAAATAACATATTACAATTTATAAATTTTTGTTTTATATTAGTAATGATAAGGATATATTTTTATTTATAGATAAAATTTGAAATTTTAAAAATAATAAATTGATTATCGTATATGAAATTCCTAAAAACTATTTTATAATTTTTTTTATAATAGATGTATTTATTTTTTATTTTAGCCAATCACAAACTGTTGCCTCTAATTTGACTTTAAATGATAATTTCCAGAAAAAAAATCTAGATTTCTAAGCTGATTCTTGGAGAGATATTATTATTAATGTGAAAATTATATGAATACAAATTTATTTAAATTAAGATAACAATTTCATAATATTAATAAATAATTATATAAAACTCACAATTTTTTAATAAATAAAAGACTTAAAACTTTACCGCCATGGTAAAACTTAATTATGATTTAATTAATTTATGACTATTTGTCTGTTAATATTATTTACCTTATATATTGAAATATATCTCCCTTTACATATAATGGCGTAATAAAATTAATATTACTTTATTAAAGATAAATTATATGGGCATGTTTGGACACGCTTGGCACAGCTCGTTGTTTGAATTGTGCCGACTTCTAATGTGTGTGTTAAAGGATTCACCCAATCCACAGTAAAATTAACCCCGCCTCTTTTTACTATTCTAGGCCTGCCCCTTTTTTCTTTCTTTTCTCATTACACCTAGGGATGTTAATCGGGCTAGCCCTAGCGGTTTCGGGCTAGCCCTATCGGGTTTCGGGCTAATCGGTTCTCGGGCTAATCGGGCCAATTTAAACGGGCTAACAATATCATGAACCTAACCCTAACCCTAACGGGTTTCGGGCTAATCGGGCTACTATCGGGCTATGAGTAAAAAAAATTAAATTAACAATTTCAACACTTAAATCTCAAACATATAACCTAAAATCATAATTTATAAGTTAGCAGTCAGCACACAATACAAAATTATCCTAAGTTAATTTGGTATATCCAATTAGTAAGATTATTGAGTTAATAGATTAGGGTAATATAGGATTAAACAAGTTAATTTTCATACATAAATTAATTATGTAAAAAGTCAAAAAGGACAGATTATAGTACAGGAGCCAAACAGGAAACTGCTGGACAGAAAGGCGATGAGCGTGGTTCGTTTGTCGTTGTCCAAAAATGTTGCTTACCACACCACCGATGCAAAGACCACGAAGGAAATGCCGGATATCCTGTCAGAGATGTACGAAAAGCCGTCTGCAGCAAATAAGGTTTACCTTATGAGGCGTCTATTCAATCTAAAGATGTCAGAAGGGACGCTGGTTGCTGAACACCTGAATGAGTTCAACTTAATTACGGCTCAATTACGTTCAGTTGGGATTGATTTTGACGATTAATGTGTCATCATGACTCTTCCAAAAAAAAAAAAGAAGCCAGCAGCACTTAATGTCTCATCATGACCCCTCCAAAATAAAAAAAAAAAAAAGCCAGCCTGATTAAACCGCGGCCCAGTCCGATTAGCCCACGGGTCTATCGATCCGGGCTAAAAAGCCCGGATGTTAAACGGGCTGAAAAAATTGGGCCCTAAACCTATTTTTTTTCGGTTAAACAGGCTGGCCCGGCGGGCCGCAGCCCTAATAACATCCCTAATTACACCTCTCTTTCCAAAGTCTCTTTTCGACTTTCTCCTTTGCTTCTTCTATCTTTCTCTTTTCTCTTCGAGTCCGCACTGTCATCATTTCATTATCTCTCTTTTTTCTCGCGACCATGCTTTTTCTCTCCCATTTTTTTTCTCTAACTTATTGTAATTAGTTATAAATTTATAACTATCATTAATTTTTTATTTGTTTATACTTATTTATATTACGCTAAATAAATTTATATAATTATGTAATTTATTTATATAAAATAGATATTTTATTATATACTGTAAATATTTATATTAATTTATATTATTTACATATAATATTTATATCATTTAGATATATATTTATTATTTATATAATTCACGTTTTTATAGTAACTAGATATTATATAAAACTGTTAATTATATTATTTATACATAATATATATAAATCAATTAATATGTTTACATAATTTATATTATTCTGATTTATTATATTAGGAATATATATATATATATATTTATATTTCATCAATCATCTATCACCAATCATAAATTTATACATTTCAATTATATCTTTAATCATTAACTAATTATTCAATCATCACACATTACTTCCCACAATATAATAATATTAAAACACTTTACTAAAATCTACTAATTTGATATCTACTATAACAATCTAATATATCACAACCCAAAACAAACACCACTTTTTACTATAAATTTAGTTGTGCATATCAGGTTGTGATACGGAGAACATCTGCTTTATCTAAATATGCCCAATAGATTTTTGAGAATCAATTATTGACAATCTTAATTTATCACATAGCGCAAAACCCAAGAAATTTACGAGTTGTAAAAAAATATTTATAAAAATATATAAATATATTTTATTAATTACAAAAAAATATTTAAAAAAGTACAAGATGTATTCGACTCAGTTCTTTTCAAAATTGAAATGGTGTGACTGGGTCCCAACCAACAAAAGCCAGAAAACTAACTTGTGGGTATTACACTACTGTAGAAGTCAAGCAAATATATAAGCTGTCGCTAGTGTAAGTATTGGGCAAAAATGCCAAAATATGGCAAAAAAAAAAAAAAAATTACAAAATTATAGTAAAAAAAAATATTTAAAATGTAAGCAAAGTCGCCCCTCGCAGGGGCGACATTCAATTTTTGAATTTTTTTAAAAATTTTTTTGACTTTGTATATATATATATTTTTTTAATGCTGGAAGGCTCACTCGGTCGGGTCACCACTCGGCCGGCCAAGTGGTACTTGTTACTCGGCCGAGACACTCGGCCCCCGTATTACTCGGCCGACCGAGTTCTGGGAATCCACTCGGTCACGGCACTCGGTCGCACACTTCACTCGGCTGGCCGAGTACGAAGGCGGATTTGGATTTTTAACATCCACTTCAATATTTCTCTCTCTATCATATCTATTACCACCCACCCACACCACACATTTCTCTCTTCCTCATGACTTTCTTCACTTCTTCTTCACTTCTTCTTCACTTCTCCTTTCAATTATCCTTCAATTTCCTTTCAATTTTTCTTCAATATTCACGTTTCGTTTTTCTCCATTTCTCAAAAGTTCGTTGAGGTAATTTTTATCTTAATTTTTATGTGTTTGGGTGGTGTGTTTGGGTGGTGTGTGTGTGTAGTGTTGTGTGTGTCTGTGTATGTGTATGTGGTTTTTGTGTGGTAATTTTTGTGTGTGTATTGTGTGTGTGTGTTGCTTTGTGTTGTGTGCTTGTATTGTATGTTGTTGGTGTGGTGTATGTATGAAATGTATATATTGAATGTATAAAATGTGGGTATGAAATGTGTGTTGTGGTGTGTGTGATGTATGTTGTGGTGTATGCTTGTGTGCGTGTTGCTGTGTGTGTTTGTGTGTTGTGTGTGGCTTGCATTTTTGTGTGTGATGGGTGCATGTGTATGGTTGTGTGACGTGTGCGTGTGTGCCGTGTTTTGGATATGTGTATGTCGGTCGGTGTATGGTTGTTGCTATATATATTGTTATAAATTTGTCGTTAATATTTTTCTGTTATACATTATTTGATGTAGGAACTGTTGAAATTGTTGCCGTTGTTGTGCATTTATCGCAACTCTCAAATTGTTGCCGTCGCGTTGACATATTGATTCATTTCAATTTCAGGTTTGAATTTTTCTAATGTATTAGTTTAAATTAGTTTTATTAAATTTTGTAATTATATAGCTTAATAATACCTCTTGCATGCAAAAAAATAGTTAATTCCATATTTTAAGATCATTAATACATCTTTATTATTTAAGATATGGAGTCTTCAAACAACGTCGGTATTGTTGTTTATATTGGGGATTGTAGCGATCTTCCACCTGTTTGTGCAACAAGGGTACCTCGCGACATTGGATATTCTGGCTTGGTATCAAAATTCTTTCAACTGACAAGGATTGATAGCAATGAATATAAATTGAACATATCCGCTTCACTACATGCAAACAACAGATATCATCGTGTACCAATCAACAACGATGATAATCTATGGTTTTTCTTTGCACCGGATGCGGATAATCAATATGTAGAATTTCATATTGATCCAGAGAAACTGCAAGATAATGCTCTTCCAGATATTCTGCCAAGCAATGAGTATTTTCAATATGCTTCTTACTTAAGAGGGGATGACATTAATAATCCGGCACTCGTCAGGCAAGAGCATACTGTTGAAACCTCAAGGTCCAATAATGAGGGTATTCCAAGTGAAAGAGAAAATGCTGAGATCGAGGATCAAACAGATGATCCATTGATTGACACTTTTGGTGTGAATGAACTAGAAGACTCCGAACCTGACGAAGACGAGTTGTCTAGTGAATCACATGAAGATGGGGTGGATATTGGTGATATTCAAACTATGTATTCCCCAAATCAAGAGAGATCACCATCCAATCAACAACCATCATTTCCATCAAGTGCTCAGAGATACTCCATGCATCCGAATATCACGTTCTTCAATGCATCATCACATGAATGCTTGCGGACTCCTTTGATCTTCCAAAATTTTTTAGATATTATGATCCTACTGAAGGAGTGCTCACAAAAGGCATGGTATTCAAAGATAAGAAGAATTTGCAGTCTGCAGTTAAAGATTTTGCAATACGTATAGCGAGACGTGAATATCGAGTAGAGGAAAGCACACCTCGTATATGGAAAATCAAATGCAAAAATAATAGTGAGACTACACATTGCAACTGGTGGTTGCGCGCAGGTTACAAAAAAAGGATTGATATGTGGGAAATCACTAAGTATGGAGGCCCTCATACGTGCCTAATGAACGCGGTGTCTGTTGACCATCAAAACTTGTGCAAAAACATGATCGCTGCGTTGCTAACTGGGATGGTTCAGACAGATCCCGGGTATGAGATTAAGTGTGTTCAACAACAAGTGTATGATAAATTTCAATATACAATCTCATACCATAAGGCATGGCATGGTTTGAAACGGGCAAGAGAAAATGTGTATGGTACATGGGAGAGCTCAGTTTCAAGACTACCCAAATTTTTGGGAGCTTTACAAAAATGGAATCCAGGCACAGTTGTCGAGTGGCGCCACATGCCCAAAGAGACAAATGGTATAAAAATGTTGAAATATGTGTTTTGGGCGTTCAGACCATGTATAGATGGGTTCCAGCATTGCCGTAAAATAATTAGTATTGATGGAACTCATCTTTACACTAGATACAAGCACAAGATGTTAATTGCTGTTTCCATGGATGCAAATCAACATCTTTTACCTTTGGCGTATGTACTTGTGGACGAAGAAAGTTTTGGTTCTTGGTCATGGTTTCTTCGTATGATATCGAAACATATTGTTCGCGGTAGAGAAGGAATGTGTCTGATTTCAGATAGACACGCCGGTCTTTTGAAAGCTGTGGAAAGAATTTCAGATTTTGGAGTAAATCCGATGATTTACATGAACTCAGTTTTCAATACAAGTACGTATGTGGACACCTATAGTGGTAAGTTTGAGCCATTGCCTGATGAATATTATTGGGATGAGGCTTCCTTCCAACTGTGTCACAATCCGGCATTGCGTGAGAAGAGGCAGAAAGGAAGAGGTAATGGTGTTTATTTTAGATATTTGACCAGTATTTTGATAATGTGTATTGAAATTTGGATTAAGATTGATGTTAGTTTTGCACTATTTTTTTTATTGTGAACCGTTTCAGATTTTATGTAATTTTCAGATTTTATGTAATTTGTTCCATTTTCGATTTCACTTATTTATTGTTCATCTTATTGATTTAATCTTATTGCAGTATGGAGTACTACGGAGAATATGACCCTATTAGTGGGGAGATCTTAAGGGAACAGCACATGCACCGATCTGAGGATGTATTTGCAGGAGAAATTGACCAAAAATTGAAGTGCAGACACGGAAGTGGTATCTTTTGGAGATCGATGACCATGTTCCTTATGAGGATGACCCAGACGATGATGGTAGGGAAATACTCAGACGTACACAAAGGTTGCATTATCGAGTCATATCGATGTTGTATCGTATGGGATTTTATGGTGTCTACAGATGTGGTGATTATGTAATTAATAAATCATTAATCACTGCACTGGTTGAGAGGTTGCGGCCTGAAATGCAAACATTTCATTTTAGAGTTGGAGAGGCGACCGTGACATTACAAGATGTCGCATTTATTTGGGGACTGCCAATTGAAGGTGGGCCGGTTATAAGTTCAGATAATTCAACCGGTCGGGCATATTGGACTGCACGTTGTAAAGTGTTTCTGGGATGGGAACCCAATGCAGAAGACATAAAAGGGTCAAGATTTTCACTTTTAGCCTTAGGTACACACCTAAGCATGCACCCTGTTATCGATAACAGCTCACAACAACATGTTGTGCAATATGCACGTGGATGTGCCTTGATTTTGTTAGGATCCATAATGTGCCCGGATACTTCTGGGAATATAGGGTCATTGGTATATTTGAATCAACTAGAGGATATTGATTAATGCAGTAATTTTAGTTGGGGTTCAGCGGTACTAGGTTATTTGTACCATCAGCTGTGCAATGCATCACATAGGGGTCATACACAAATTGGTGGACCCATGCAACTACTGCAGGTAAATATGTCTCAATATTGTTAAATATGCATGTGTTATATAAAAAGGTGAAAAGATATGTAACATATTATTATTTCATGATAGATATGGGCTTGGTCAAGAATTTCTTTTCTCACTCCGCAAATGATGGGAGGCAGACGCTTAAATACAGCGGCAATTGTTGGTGTGGATGGAGTTCTACCGGTTGCACCGTATGGTGCTGAGTGGTTACAATACCACAACTTTACAACTAGCTTGACGAACAACTTAAGGGCTATTCCGGAGAGCTTGGACAGGCAAACTCAACAAAAGGTATGATTGGTATTTGATCATATTATGCTATATTTCCATTAAATGTTAGCTAACATTATTTTTATCCAGTTTAATTGGCAACCTTACGACCCATACCCAGCTGCTGTGAGGGCATATATTGACCTTGGAATTATTAGAGTCACGAATATGTGGATGTCAAGATGCCCTATGATTCATTATTCAATTGTTGAGTTATATTACCCCGATCAGGTATTGCGACAATTTGGGATGAGACACACCTTCCAATCTTCAATCCGAAAAATTACTTTCAAAGCCATCAATTTTTCCATCAAAATCATTGAACCCATCATTTCAAACAACAAATTATTCCAATCTTCCTATAAAGTGGTGGAGATTTGAAGGATTCAAGCAAGAACACAAATTTTCGTTTTTTCAATCTAAAGGTATACCATTGCTTTTATTGATTACATATGTTGATGAGGGCCTTATTAGGAGTATTTTGATATGAAACTTGATATGTTTTCTTGCAATTTTTCATTGAAGTTTTTTATCGAACACTTGAGGTGCATGATTTTTTGTTCTATATAGATATGTTTTCATGTTACATTGAGGTTGTTGTTTGATTATGTTCATGAGGGACTAATTTGGAGCATTATGGCATGAAAGAAGTTAAGTTTTTTTGTAAGTTTTCATTAAAGTTTTTTATCGAACACTTGGTATGCATCATAGAAATTGGGAATGTGACATGATTTAGTGTGAGACCATGATGAAATGATCTTAATACCCCATGAATTTCAATGTTTAATTATGAAATTGCTTAAGATGAAAATTGTATTATATGACTCTTGATTTTTTGTTCACATGAATGTAATATTAATTCATTATCATCTAGGTACCCACAATGGATCATAGCATGGATGTTGTGAATTCTACTTTCGAATGGAGCAAACACTCCATTGAAGAACAACAAGCTGAGTATGAAAGAATTTTAGCCACCATGCCGGATGCCTACGGTATGAACTTTGCTAATTGGGAGACAGAAAGTGATAGGTGGTTTGAGGTACAACAGAAGAAAAGGCGAGCCACTCGTTGGGCCGATGTTGAGTGCATGCAAGAAATGGGCATCTATGAAGATTTGAAAAAAATGTGCAAGAACATCGGGTGGACTAAATTATTTGGCATGCACGAGAAGACGTATGAGCCCCTAGTTCTTGAATTCTTCTCACAGCTTCAGGTTGGATACAATGACACGGTGCCGGAATCCGTGATATTTTATGTGGAAAACGAGTGTCACCATCTTTCGGCCGAAGAACTCAATCACATTTATGGATTTCCCAAGAAGAAGTACTCAAATCTGCCCAATGAGAGGATCAATTTTCCGGAGTTCAATGCAGTGACTTTTTGGAAGGAAATAACAGAGTCTGATCGAGCTAACCCATCGGCCTACCACTCTAGTCGGTCGAAAGCATCGAGTATTCGAAGCCCGGTCCTTCGATATTTTCAGAGGTTCATCTCCAATACAGTTTTAGCAAATCCTGAGCCTGGAGCGGTCAGTGTGGATGAGCTGTTCGTGCTATGGTGCTTGGTGAAAGGGAAGAAGTTCAATGTGGCACCAATGCTGTTAAGGCAATTTGTCCGAACAAAAAATTAGGTTGCTAATCACATTGGAGGTTTGATCACTCCAATTGCTCGCCACTTTGGGGTCAACTTGGAAGGGATGGAAGAGACACCAGGCGAGACAAGTATAAACCTGGAAATGATGTGCAACATGAAGATGTGCCAATTACATCCCGGCACCAGAAAATTGTATCTGATTTTATCAGATAAGAAGAGGTTTGCACTGCCCAACTCTCGCCTGACTAATATTGCTAGAGGGAAGGGCCATAATCTTTTACTGAATGGCTCGGTTCATACGGAAGCAATTGAAGAGAGTGAGAATGAATTAAGGAATGAGGAAGAAAGAAGGAAGAGGAGGAGAAGAACTACGGATGCCCGATCAGAGCCAATGGACCTTGATGTGGAACAAGTACAGGCGGATGAAATGATGGATGAAGCACAAATGCCCTCGTACGATCAGGCAGGACCTTCACAGCATCCACAGTATCCACCTCAGTATCAAGGGGGGTGGAATGATTGGTCGGATTGGAGAAACGCCTTGGATGCACGTTTTGCCAACATAGAAGGGGATGTTGCCGACATAAAAGAGTATGTCCATCGTGAAGCTTACAATTCTCAAATTTTACTTGACATGCAAATGCAACAATATGAGTGGCATGTGCAACAAGGCCATTTTCAAGAAAGGGAATATCCACCTTATCAACCATTCGGCCCATCCAACATACCGTACTGACCCCCTCAGTGAGCACACTCCATTCCAATGAAACGGCGCCGACTAATTTTTAAGAATGTATTGCTTTGATTTCAAACTCTTGACTTTGTTGTTTTTTGTTGGTTATTCATGATTTTAAGTACTATTAAATTTTATTTGGAATTTTTCCTTATAAAACATAATTATTGTTATTTGTTGGAAATTCAATTAATCAAATACATTTCAAGATATTATAACAATCTCATTTAACAATTTCATCAAATTTTTACCAAACTAAATAAATTAATAAATTTAACTATAACACGAGAAAATAAAAATAAGAGAATGTACAAAAACAGGAGAACGAACGAGAAAACGAGATGAATAAAAAATCAGAACCGAGTGGAGAGATTACATATTTTAGAAAAATTTCCTTCGCATTCGGCCAGCCGAGTGAAGTGTGCGACCGAGTGCCGTGACCGAGTGGATTCCCAGAACTCGGTCGGCCGAGTAATACGGGGGCCGAGTGTCTCGGCCGAGTAACAAGTACCACTCGGCCGGCCGAGCGGTGACCCGACCGAGTGCCCAACCGAGTGAGCCTTCCAGCATTAAAAAAAAATAAAAAATAAAAAACAAAGTCGCCCCTGACAGGGGCGACACTAAAAAAAAAAGTTTAAAAAATTCCAAAAATTGAATGTCGCCCCTGCGGGGGGCGACTTTGCCTATATTTTTAATTTTTTTTTACTGTAATTTTGTAATTTTTTTTTTTTGCCATATTTTGTTAATTCTGCCTAAGTATTGCCTGCCCATGCAGTCAAACCGCTCCGCACCGCACGCTCCGTTAAAAATGAGCTAAGCATGAGAGCTACTCCAATAAGAAGCTACTTTGGCATTTGGCGTCAGTCTTCCACCGTCCAGCAGCACTCCATTCTCTGCACCTATTTGAAGTTTTTGAAATTTTTGCATCACTTTTACCGCAAATTTTTTATTGTGCTACATTTTTTTCTTTTCTTTTTTATATGATTATATCTTTTTTAATATTTAATATTGTAATTTTTTTATCTCAATTATCCAAACTGAAATTAAATCAAGTTTTTTTTTTAAAATCATATGATGTCTATTTTAGATAATAATAAATATAATTTAAACAAGTATATGAGGTTTTAAATATTATATACAAATTTAAATAGAATTGTATAATATTATCCGATATTTAATTTTACATATTTTTTTTAATATGATAGTTTAAGAATATAAGTAAAATAAATATTATCTCAAAATTTAATGTTAAATAAAATTACATATATAATATTTTTAACAAATATATAGTAATAAAAATAAATATTAAAAAATGATTATTGTGTAATATTTTTTTTAGTAGAGAAAATTGTGCAAACTGTTGAAGATATTATGTAAATTTTACGATAAAGTGGTACAGAATTTGCATTAGAATATTGCAGTACATAAATTAATAATTTAAATAATTCATAACTTTCATACAAAATATTAGTCTTAATACTTCAAATTTTTAAAAGAGGCATAATATCCGCAATAAGAATTGAACGAGTTATAATTCATAAATTGGATTTTATATTAACAAAATAATATGAAAATCGTTAATGAGCTGTTGAATTTGGGAAATTTTATTGGACAGTAAATTTTAGAGCCACGAAATTATGTTATTTATCACATATTTGATGATTCTATTAGTGGTATGGGGTAGATGGATTTAGTGTACACATATATAATAATAATAATTATTATTATTATTATTATTTTTGTAGAACTCCTATACTGATTAATATGATTATTATAATTAAATAAAGATTGTTTGCCGTAAATCACTCTCACATTTAAAAGTCAAATATATTGAATAAGGGTGGGTATAAACACACCACAAAAATTATTATTTACACCAATTTAATTTTTTGAATAAATTTAAATATAATATAAATGATAAATATACCCTATATTTATATTGATATTTATTTTTTTAAAGAAAATTACATAAGGGTATATATGTCATTTACATTCTATTTAATTTTATTCACTAAATTAAAATGGTGTAAAAAGTAATTTTTGTGGTGTGTTTAGCAATACCTATTGAATAGTTGCTCAAACCAATATTTATTCTTTTGATATTTTAAATGAGTTGAATCATAAATAAATATAAATACTACATTATTTGTTGACCTATATATATTAAATATTATTTATAATCTATTCAAATATTAATACCTCTAATATAATTACCCGTGAGTCCGAACAATTTTTTTTCAAACAATCAGTAAATTATACAGATTTTTCCACAAGTTTAAAGTATTTTTGGCAACTACCGTCGGGTTTAAAAATAGATTTCATAAGGAAAACGGTATATCAAAAGTATTGAAAGTACGCATTACATTAATATGCAACTTCACATATTTATGGAAATTTTAAATATCATTTAAATTTTAAATTTTATTTATATTTTGATATATGCATTGAATTTGAATAATAAGATAACTAAATTTTTATATAAATTTGAATTGTAACTATAAAAAATATTAGATAAGTTTTATAAAAATAAAAATATCGTACTATTTAGTTTATAAAATTAATTATTTCACCTTAATTTTTTAGTGAATTGAAAATTTCTACTAAGTCTGAAAATTTAAAGTGACAATTTGTATTGTGTTTGATCTCTAAATTTCACTTAAAATTTAATGCAATTTATTATTACTCAGAGATAACTTAAGAGAGAATGACAATGTTGTATATAATAAAAAACTATAATTTAATTCAAATAATATTTATATAATTTTATTTATTACATTATGACTTACATAAACTTTTTAGTTATAATAATATAATATTAGTATAATAAAATATAGAAAAAATGTACAAATTAGCCCCTAAATTAGTACTTCAGGTTTAAATTGAACCCTAAATTATATTTATATACATATAAGACTTTTAACTTTTAATATGAACCAAATAAGTCTTTAAATTTCTTACTACCTAATAGACAATTCATTTCAAAAAGTTAAAATAATAAAAAAAATCAAACAATTATTAAAATAAAATAAATTTTTAAAAAATTAAAGATAAAATGATAAAATCTAAAAATTATTTTATAGATAACAAAAATTCTTAAGACCTTAAATTTATAATATCCATAAAACATAAAAAAAATTACCAATCAACAAACTTTTTATATTTAAATTATTAAGTTTTTTTTTTTAAATTTTATTTTGTTAAATTTATTGATTTATTTAAATACATTTATGATTTAATTTGTTGATTTTTAAATTTTTGTATATTTAGAAAATTTATTTAATTAATTTTTTATTTAGGAGGGTCCTATTTATCATATATTTTTAATTTCAAGGGCTAATTTGACATATTTAAAAAAAATTATGAACATGATTGGACAAAAAAATAGTTTAAGATCTAATTAGAACCCAAGATATTAATTTAAGGATTATTTGTACATTTTCCTAAAATATATTATATTTTGTACTCCGTATATATGGACAGATATCTAGATAAAAATAATAATTACTTGCAAGCAAGTAATATTTACCACAAACTCAAGTGCCCAACAAAATAATGTATAATAAAAGACACAATAACTGAAAGAAAAGTCTATTTGTGTCGAGTCTTCTTCAATTGTTCCTTCAGTATAATTCCCCGAAGACTTGGTCTAATATGTCACCTAATTAAGTTTTGCGGTAATGAACTGGTTCAGATGGGGCTAGGAAGACCAACCCCATATTTTGTGGTACAATAAGTCAAGCATATTGGTCTTGAGTTGGAAACAACCATCCCATCTCTACCTTCCACTTTCACCCGCAGAAGCTGTTTGCGTATATAAGTAGCTCAACTCTCAACTCCACTTGATGAAGAAAATATGGCTATCTTGTGGTTGTGGCTATTTCTGCTGCAATCTCATACTGCCTTTCCTTTCTTTACTTATAATAATACTACTTCCAAAACTCCATTCAAGTGCCGTCAAGACCAGAGGCAGTTATTGCGTCAACTCAACCACCAATTACACCCTGATCTTGAAAACCAGTTTTATTTGTCCATATGTGCTGGATATCGTCCAAATAATTACTACAAAACCAAGTATTGGAAGGAGAGCTGGAATTGCTGCGAGTGGGGCGGCGTCACTTGCGATGAGTCCACGGGCTTTGTTATTGGGCTTGACCTCAGCTGCGGCGGGCTTTCTGGTAACATACACTCCAACAGCTCCCTCTTCCATCTTACTCACCTCCGCCGCCTCAACCTTGCCTTCAACAACTTCACTGGCTCTCAGATTTCATCCGGATTCGGGCGGCTCAACACCCTCACACATCTCAACCTTTCTGAATCAGGCTTCAGCGGCCGAATCTCCCCGGAGTTCTACTACCTCTCCAGCTTAGTTTCGCTTGATATGTCTCAGATCTATTTTAATCAGGAAATTAAGTGTGATGTGAAATTATTGTTTGGAAACATGACTAAGATAAGAGTAGTTTCACTTGCTTGGGTCAACATCTCTTCTGAAATTCCCATCAACATGTCTTCTTTCCTGACACATTTGGATCTCTCAGGTACTGGGCTGCAAGGCAACCTTCCAATGAACTTTTTTGAGAGGCCCAACTTGCAGGTGCTAAGGTTGGGCGGTAATGACGGCCTTAAAGGTTCCTTCCCGAAGAGTCTCAACGAGAGCCACGTCCATTCTATCGAAGTATTAGATCTCTCTCAGACAAGTATCTCAGGCAGACTGCCCGATTCCATTGGTTTCATGAACAACTTAAACTTCTTTGCACTCGATGCCTGCAAATTATGGGGCCCAATTCCTGAATCAATCGGAAACCTCACCGAAATTACTGAGATCGCCCTGTCATATAATGAGTTGAGCGGCCAAATTCCCGATGTTTTTTCGAACCTTCAACGCCTCATTATTATTGAACTTTCTAATAACTCTTTGGGAGGCCAAATTCCACCATCTCTCACCAACTTGTCATCACTTGAATATTTGGACCTATTGATGGGTCTCTTTCCTTACACATCAGGGCCTGCACTTCAGAGACTAGCTTTACTAGATTTGTCCCACAATTCTATTGAAGGTATGAAAAATTTATTAGTTGCCATCATGTTGACTCGTTTTACACATACCGTACCAAATATAATATATTTTATTATATTAATAATTTTTTAATAATACAATATTATTATTAAAATTTACACAACCTATTATTTTATTTCAATTATATTTACATAAATTTCAATTTCAATCATAATTTATTATATGAAATTGTATTTTATTTTTGTAAAGTTAGTTTTATTAAATAATAAATTATACGATATTTTATAATAAGTTTTTAACTGACCCCGAACTAAATATAAATTTTTTAACTTACTAAAATCTATTGAGTTTATTCAAAAAATTATAATATTATATAAATTAATAATATAATATTTATATTTTTATAAAATAAAACTAAAACCTATTGAGGTTATACAAAAAATTATAATATTATATTTTAATAGTTTAATATTTTTTATTTTTATAAAAAATACTTATATTATTTTAGATTAAATTTATATAAAAATTAATATAGCATATATTTAAATCCAATACATATATCAAAAATTTTAAAATAATAATTTAATTTCTAAAAAAATATATTTTATCCTTAAAAACTATATTCCATACTTGAAATGTAATAATTTATTTCAAAATATATAATATTGGCATCAAATTAATGATCATAAAAAGAAAATTATTTTGATATATCATACTAAATAGATGGAAAACGAAAAATTTATTTAAGTTTTTAAATTTAGTGAAAAAAAGATTGTACAGAGAAAATGTAGTACACCTGTCAATTAATTAGGGATGTATGTCAAAAGAAGAGAAAATTTGTCAATGTTCTCCTTTAATATAATAGAGAGATAGTAGATTCGCCAAATCAAATTAAAAATGATATTTGTCAAAATATTTTGTTAATTACTGAGATTTAATAATAGGTAAACGTGCATTATAATCTTACTTATTTTTTTCATATTTGAAACAACCAGTTTTTAACAAACTTAATATTTTTACTCTGGAGACCTACCTTGGCAGCATCTTGAGAATCTCAATTATGTTAATCTCCAATCCAACGTATTCCATGGAACATTTCCCACATCTATTTGCAACTTGAGTCAACTTACGTTTCTTGATTTGTCCTATAACACATTTAGTGGGAAAATACCTGAATGCATTGGAAACTTAAGTCTTGATGAACTAAACTTGAACATGAATGTGTTTGATGGAAGAATCCCAACAACACTTGGAAAGAACAAATGGTTGCATAATCTTGGGTTGAGCCAAAATCAATTGGAAGGGCCATTGCCTCCATCTTTGGCCAATTGCACTTCTCTGGAAGTTCTTGATTTGGGATATAATATGATACACGACTCTTTTCCCTCGTGGCTACCATCTTTTACTATATTGAAAATCCTAATTTTGAAATCTAATGCATTCTATGGCTCTATCAACCCACCTCTCATAAACAATTCATTAAGTGAGTTGCAGATACTTGATTTATCCTACAACAATTTCATCGGCCTTTTACCAGATAACCTTTTCTCAACACTTCTGGCAATGAAAAATCGAGATGAAGCAGCCACAAATGATGTATACGTGAGTGATGCATACGTGGGTGGTAGTGACCCTTTTAATTTCTATTCCGTTATATTGTTTGTGAAGGGAAAAGATCGTGAATTCCCTAGAGTATTGCGTATAGTGACCATCATTGATTTATCCAATAACAATTTCCATGGCCACATTCCACAATCCTTATCACATCTGACCTCACTCTGGCTGCTTAATTTATCCCACAACAACATCGGTGGTAGCATTCCACCTATATTCAGACTTATGACGAAACTCGATCAGTTAGACCTTTCCAGCAACCAGCTTACTGGAGGCATTCCCCAGACTCTAACAAATCTAACATTTCTTGAAGTCCTGAATCTTTCACATAATCATCTTGTTGGTCTAATTCCTCAGAGCACGCAATTTTCAACATTTTTGACTGATCCTTATTTTGGCAACTTGGGATTATGTGGACCTCCAGTGACGAAACATTGTGGGGAAGATGAAGCACCTCCATCACCAGTAGAATCCCATGAAGAAGAAGAAGATGATGGTGTTTTAGGTTTCATGATGGGATTCACTTGGCAGACAGTTGTCATTGGTTATGGGTGCGGCGTAGTGATTGGTATTATTTTAGGAAATGTGATGATCTCTACAGGAAACCTTAAATGGTTTGCAGAATTTTACTACGCAGAAGTAGCAAATTATGTGAAAAGAAACAAGTAAAGAGGCCACATGGTGCAAGCTAGGAGATGAGATCATCAAGTCAAATTGTAACTCAAGCTACTTTGTTTATCAGCTTGAGGGAACAAAATCATTTATATGGTCTAGTCATCTTTATCAGCTTGAGGGAACAAAATCGTTTATGCGGTCTAGTTATCTTTTATGAAACTAGTAACGCACTCGTGCTTTGTACCGTTTGTAATAAAAAAATAAGAAAATATTATATATATAATTTATTAATATATTGTTATTATTATTGGTATTCATTTCCAAATATAAACAATATATTTACATTAATTTACTATTATTATTATTATTACTATTATTTTTTTTTTATTATTATTATTATGATTATGATTATTATTATTATTATTATTATTATTATTATTATTAATGTAGTAGAAGATAATGCATATAATGAGAAAGTGAAAAGATAGAAAAAGAGGGTAGAACTTGAAAGAAGGAATATGGAAGATTTGATTCTGATTTATTTCTTGCAAACATAATCTTTGTTCACTACAAATAAGGTCCCCTTCGGATATATTTTTGTCATTTACTTTTTCAACTGATTAAATTGTTTTAATTGATTGTCATTCCAAAAAAATCATTATTCAAAACAATAATTTTGGGATCTGATAATTTTACAATTTATTGATAAAAAGACATTATTATCATTACATAATTTTTTCTAAAGAAATAGGTCATGACAGTTGACCTATAAATATAAATAATAATATGTAGATAATATTTTTTATATAAATATTAAATGTTTTTATAATTCATTTTATAGTATACAAATAGTTATCTAAAATTAAACAGTTGTCAATTAAGTAATAACTATATCAGAGAATGTCTTAATTTCAAATACAAAAGAAGAATCTGAATGTACAATCAATTTACATAAATTCGTCAAATACATAAATAATTTCACATTTTATTTATAAACAAACAAAATGAATAAATGTAAGAATCATATGAAGACCCGCTTTATCAGCACAGCCTTCTTGACCCCGGGTATTTGCATAAAACATGATTATTTACACAATAAAAATAAGAGAGAAATCAAGCTAATTATTTGATTATGTTTTAATTAGAGATGTCTTAATTTAAACACAATCTATCATTTTTACACATATGGATAATTCCCTAAACTCTAAATGTATTAAAGAAAGATTTCATTTTTAATGTAGGAAAAGAATCTGAAAAGATTACAGGCATAACTTTTGACTTTTGATTTATTTCCATTTTTAATCTACATGTGTCTATTTTATTCCTAAATTACCTAAACATTATTTAATTGTAATACATAAATACAAAAATTATTGAAAACCAAATAATATGCGGCTTCTGCTATTATATTGATCTCTTATGTACACTTACAGGGTTACCATATAAATACAATTAATTATTACCTTTGAAACTTTAGCACTATCCTCCACATTAATTTTTGATAAATAGTTAGATTCCTTACAATATGATTTTTTAGTATATAATATAAATGATAGAATTAAATAATAGATAAAATATACATAAAACAATAATAAATTTAATAAAATTTTATTTGAAATATTACCTAATTAGAGTTCATGATTGGAGAATATTTTGAGATAATGGTATCATCATAAATAATTTTAACAACACTAAAATTATTAATATATTCTGATTTCACATGAATTTTGAGCAACTCTCTTCCAATTATGTCTTCAAAATCTCATGGATGATCTCTAGCAGAATGCTACATGATAAATTTAAAAAGCTTTTTATACAACAAATAATATATAATATAAATTTGATAAATACATATTAGGTTTTTTTTTTATTTTGATTACCTCTATTGCATTATCGAGCATCTCACTTGTATTTTTTTTAAAAATAATTCATTACAAATGGTATCCCACAAAATGAATGATGCGTTGCTACTTGCATCCAAAACCAAAACACAAAATCTTTACCGGCATAAATTTATATTAATTAATTTTCTTATAAATTAAATAAAAAGAACGTTACCGCAACTGATGTTTCTTTAAAACGTCAGTGCGGCTGACGATTTATAATTTTTTTCTTTTTTTTGTATTTATATTTAAGTATTATTAACATATATTTATATATATATAATTTTTTTCGAAAATCAAATTATACATAATAATTAAAAATTATTCTTTAATTTAAATATTTTTTTATTATCTTAAATAACATTATATTATTTTACTTTTTAAATTTATATTTTATTATATATATTTTAAAAATATATATACATCAATTTCTACATATATATTAATAATATTATATTTTTATGTTCCGTAAATATAAAAAAAAAGAATTTTTAATAATATAAATAATCCAAAATAAAAAATATATATAGATAGATATATATTGTATACATAATATATGTGTCTGCTTATATATATATATATATATATATTGTGTTTGTGGTGTGTGTGTATATATATACATAGGATGCATGCATGCTTTATGTGTGTGTGTGTGTGGATGCATGTGTACATGTGCATCTCTCTCTCTCTCTCTCTATATATATATATATATATATATATATATATATTTGAAATTAAAAACGTCAGCTGACGTTTTTAATTTCAAATTTAAAACGTCAGCCCCGTGATGTTTTATCCATAAAACGTCAGCCCTCGTGACGTTTTACGTATTTTTTAAAACTGTTTCAAAAACTTACCTATTTTATAATTTTATTACTTTTTTGTAATATTTTAATAAAAATAAAAAAAACCCCAAGAAGTCAAGCTTATTGGTCTTGAGTTGAAAACAGCCATCCCAACTCTACCTTCCACTTTTAAAACTAAACTTGAGGAGGAATGAGTTTTATGGAAGAATCCCGACAACATTTGGGAAGAACATATTGTTATATACTCTTGGGTTGAGCCAAAATCAATTGGAAGGGCCATTGCCTCCATCTTTGGTCAATTGCACTTCTCTGGAAGTTTTTGATTTGGGATATAATATAATACACGATTCTTTTCCCTTGTGGATACCATCCCTTATTAAGTTGAAGATCATAATCTTGAAATCTAATAGTTTATATGGCTTTATCAACCCACCTCTCATAAACAATTCATTTAGTGAGTTGCAGATATTTGATTTATCTTACAACAATTTCAATGGCCGTTTCCCAGATAAATTTTTCTAAACTCATCATGCAATGAAAAATCGAGATAAAGCAGCCACAAATGATGTATACGTGGATTGTGGTCTTGAATTATTTATGTATACCGTTATATTATCTGTGAAGGGAAAAGATCGAAAATTTCCCAAAGTGTTGCTTAGTATAACCATCATCGATTTATCCAACAACAACTTCCATGGCCACATTCCAGAATCTTTATCACATCTAACTTCACTCTTGCTGCTTATTTTATCCCACAACATCAGTGGTAGCATTCCACCTGCATTCGAATTTTTGACAAAACTCGATCAGTTAGACATTTCCAACAACATGCTTACTCGAGACATTCCCCAGACGCTTAACAAATTTAATATTTCTTGAAATCCTGAATCTTTCACATAATCATCTCGTTGGACCAATTCCTCAGAGCATGCAAATTTCAACATTTTCGACTGATGCTTATTTTGGCAACTTGGGATCATGTGGACCTCTAATGACAAAACATTGTGGGGAAGATGAAGCACCTCCATCACCAGTAGAATCCCAAGAAGAAGAAGAAGGTGTATTAAGGTTGATAATGGGCTTCACTTGGCAGGCTGTTGCAATTGGTTATGGGTGTGGTTTAGTGATTGGAATTATTTTAGGAAATGTGATGATTTTTATAGAAAAGCCTAAATGATTTGCAGAATTTTAAAACGTAAAAGTAGCAAATTGTATAAACAGGCGCAAGAAGAGAGGCCCCATGGTGCAAGTTAGATCTATGTTTATCAGCTTGAGGGAACAAAATCATCTATATATGTCTAGTCACCTTTTATGAATTGTACTATTATTAAGAAAATAAACATTTATATAAGAAACATATTTCCTAAACTGGTTTGGCTATCTTTCATGTAATTGTACTATTACTGAAATAATCATTTCATATATAACAAAAATATTTACTGAACTTCAGTGTGCACCGCATTCAATATATATTGAAAATCTATTGCATCGATTTGCAGGGAGGAACCTTACCAGTCGGTTTTGTAGGACAAAAATCTGTACAGAAATTTTAGATCAAGATAGCCATAATGTATTGTTAGCAAGTCCCCATTAAACATCCACATTAAAATAAAAACGAATACCAAACCAATTACCAAATCCTTTTCCAGGGCTTTAATTAAATAATTTAAAAGCCGTTTCTGATATCAGATAGTTGGCGACTTGGCCTTCGCCTACGCACACACAAACGCCTCTTAGGCAAAACAAAATAGTACTATACAGACAACTTGGCAAACCAAACCAAAGGAAAATAGAATAATTATTACAGCAGGAATTTTCAGTTTCAGATCTTCAAATCTTGAAACAATGGTGCCGAGCAAAAATCAATCACTTGGACTTGAATGGGATGGCCCGGATCACCACCACGTGGTACAGAGCTGCAAGAGCCGCCCCGATGAACGGTCCCACCCAGAATATCCACTGCATAATATCATCGTTGTAACAACAATTTATGTCCATTTTTAAAACGTTACAATTTTTTAGCAAGATACATCAACTACAATGAAGTTATTGATTCGTTGTTTGTATTAATGTAAAATTGAAATCCGTCAGTTTCAATTTCTATTAATTTTGTTAGATTTGAAATCCACTCTGATTTAAGTGAATCTGAAATTTAGTTATTCCAATTCATCGATAAAATAAGATAGTAGCTTACGTGATCGTCCCAAGCATGGCTCTTGTTGTAGATGATGGCGGCGCCTAGACTTCGGGCTGGGTTGATACCAGTTCCGGTAATGGGGATGGTTGCCAAGTGCACCAAGAACACTGCGAACCCAATAGGCAAAGGTGCCAATATCTGGGAATAGGTCAAAAAACAATCATTCATGTACATATAATTCAAACCAGTCAATCCAAATCCCAGTTCTTCTCACCAATAAATTTTGTCCCAAAAAAATAAGAGAGACAAAGCAATCTTGAAAACCAGAGATGACAAATTATATATCCTTACAGGGACATGGGAGTCTCTGGCGCTGCGCTTGGCATCAGTGGCGGAGAAGACGGTGTAGACAAGAATAAATGTACCAACAATTTCAGCACCAAGGCCGTCGCCCTTGGTGTAGCCGGGTGCCACCACATTGGCGCCGCCGCCCTTGGTCATGTACAGTGACTTGCCGAACCCCTTCACCACACCCGCTCCACAGATGGCTCCGAGGCATTGCATTATCATGTAGAACACCGCCCTAGTCAACGACAGTTTCCTCGCCAAGAAAAGCCCAAACGTCACCGCGGGATTTATGTGCCCACCTGTTTCATTTTATTACAAGATTAATTCCGATCCCATCTGGATAAAAATACCCTTAAAATGTACAAAATGAACCAACCTGAAATTCCAGCGGTGCAGTAAACAAGGGCGAAGATCATTCCGCCGAAGGCCCAGGCAATGCCCTGAATTCCGACAGTGGCACACTTGGATTCAGATTTGCTGACTCCCATGACTGTCAGAACGGTTATGTACAGAAACAGGAAAGTGGCGATGAATTCAGCTATTCCGGCTCTGTAAAACGACCACGACGTCAGCTCGCCGGGCTCGAATAGCGGCGCCGGAGGCGGCTCCTTGTAGTCCTTGTCCTGACTCTGCGCCGCCGTTCCGATCGGCTGCCTCTCAGAAAACTTGTTGGCTCCCAACCTCACATCCTCCTCTTTGCTCTCCATTTCGAAATCAAGAAAGTAGTAGGTAAAGACAAGCTGCAAGAAAGAGAAAATAGCAAGAAAGAGAAAATAGCAAGAGAGAGAAAAGACTGTGTTACTGCTTGGTGATGGAGTGTGGGAGTGAAAAGGGGAGATTTATACAGAGAAATTATGGGAGGAGGGGGCCCTAGTGACCTCCATTGATGACTTAAATTCAGTATGATATAGCCGACCACTCAATAATTCTTGGATTTTGTATATTTTTTTAAATTAATTTTTCTTGGAAATGCATTTTGTTTGATTTGAGAAAAGGACGTTGGCATGGTCGGCTGTGGGTTTGTCCAATCTGGCACAATGAGGTCCATAAGTTTGTTATTATGTTAAAATTCGTGATGATGAAACTGGAACAGAGGTGCCGACCACCGGGCAAAAATGACAAAATATTATGTTTTTTAAAAAAAATTGCAAAATTATAATAAAAAAAAAAAAATTTATTTTAAGTAAAGTCGCCCCTACGAGGGGCGACAATCAAAATAATTTTTTTTTTGAAGTCGCCCCTGGCAGGGGCGACCAAAATTTTTTTTTTTTTTTTTAATGTTGGAGCCTTCACTCGGTCGGGCACTCGGTCGCGCGCCGTACTCGGCCGACCGAGTGCGAACTCTTACTCAGCCGAGACACTCGGCCCCCGTATTACTCGGCCAACCGAGTACTGCCATCCACTCGGTCACGGCACTCGGTCGACCACTTCACTCGGCTGGCCGAGTGCGAACGCGGATTCTGATTTTTAACATCCACTTCAATTTTTCTCATTTTTGTATTCTTCTCGTTTTCTCGTTCGTCGTCCTGTTTTTGTACATTTTCCTTTTTTTTTTATCGTGTTATAGTTAAATTAGATAATTTATTTAGTTTGGTAAAAATTCGATGAAATTGTTAAGTGAGATTGTTATAACATCTTGAAATGTATTGATTAATTGAATTTCCAACAAATAACTATAATTTTGTTTTATAAGTAAAAATTATGTTTAATAAAGAAATAATGAATAAACAACAAAAAACCAAAAACATGAATAAACAATAGTTCTCAAAATCATGAATGAAGAACAAAAAACAACAAAGTCAAGTGTTTGAAATAAAAACAACAAAAAACAACAAAAAATTAGTCGGCGCCGGCTCACTGAGGGGGTC
This sequence comes from Caryopteris x clandonensis, assembly GCA_028749325.2. Taxonomy (NCBI): domain Eukaryota; kingdom Viridiplantae; phylum Streptophyta; class Magnoliopsida; order Lamiales; family Lamiaceae; genus Caryopteris; species Caryopteris x clandonensis. The sequence continues at coordinate 1,265,146 of JAPYKT020000027.1, read as the reverse complement.
GGTAAGGTGTGTTCGATGGGCCGAATGGTTGATACGGTGGATATTCCCTTTCCTGGAAATGGCCTTGTTGCACATGCCACTCGTATTGTTGCCTTTGCATGTCAAGTAAAATTTGGGAGTTGTAAGCTTCACGATGGATATACTCTTTCATGTCGGCAACATCCCCTTCTATGTTGGTCAGACGTGCATCCAAGGCGGTTCTCCAATCCGACCAATCATTCCACCCCCCTTGATACTGGGGTGGATACTGTGGATGCTGTGAAGGTCCGGCCTGATCGTCCGAGGGCATTTGTGCTTCACCCATCATTTCATCGGCCTGTGCATGATCCACATCAAGTTCCATCGGCTCTGATCGGGCATCCGTAGTCCTTCTCCTCCTCTTCCTTCGTTCCTCCTCATTCCTCAATTCATTCTCGCTCTCTTCAATAGCTTCCGTATGAGCCGAGCCATTCAGTAGAAGATTATGGCCCTTCCCTCCAGCAATATTAGTCAGGCGAGAGTTCGGCAGTGCAAACCTCTTCTTGTCTGATAAAATCAGATACAATCGTCTGGTGCCGGGATGTAATTGGCACATCTTCATGTTGCACAGCATTTCCAGGTTTATAGTTGTCTCGCCTGGTGTCTCTTCCATCCCTTCCAAGTTCACCCCGAAGTGGCGAGCAATGGGAGTGATCAAACCTCCAATGTGGATAGCAACTTGTTTTTTGGATCGAACGAATTGCCTTAACAGCATTGGTGCCACATTGAATTTCTTCCCTTTCACCAAGCACCACAGCACAAACAACTCATCCACACTGACCGCTCCAGGCTCAGGTTTTGCTAAAACTGTATTGGCGATGAACCTGTGAAAATATCGAAGGACCGGGCTTCGAATACTAGATGCTTTCGACCGACTAACTTGGTACTCCGATGGGTGAGCTGGATCAGACTCTGTAATGTCCTTCCAAAAAGTCACAACATTGAACTCCGGAAAACTGACCCTCTCATTGGGCAGATTTGAGTACCTCTTCTTGGGAAATCCAAAAATCCCATTGAGGTCTTCGGCCGAAAGATAGCGAGACTCGTTCCCCAGCTGAAATATCACGGATTCGGGCACCGTGTCATTGTATCCAACCTGAAGCTGGGAGAAGAATTCAAGAACGAGAGGCTCATACGTCTTCTCGTGCATGCCAAAGAACTTAGTCCACCCGATAGCCTTGCACATTTTTTTTAAATCTTCGTAGATGCCCATTTCTTGCATGCACTCAACATCGGCCCATCGAGTGGCTCGCCTTCTTTTCTGTTGTACCTCAAACCACCTATGACTGTCGGTCTCCCAATCAGGAAAGTTTATGCCGTAGGCATCCGGCATGGTCGCTAAAATTCTTTCGTACTCAGCTTGTTGTTCTTCAATGGAGTGTTCGCTCCATTGGAAAGTAGAATTCACAACATCCATGCTATGCTCCATTGTGGGTACCTAGATGATAATGAATTAGTATTACATCCAATCCATGTGAACAAAAAATGAAGATTCCTATGATACAATATTCATCTTTGCAAATTCATAATTCAACATTGAAATTCATGGGGTATTAAGATCATTTCATCATGGTCTCACTCTAAATCATGCCACATTCCCAATTTCTATAATGCATATCAATTGTTCGATAAAAAACTTCAATGAAAACTAACCAAAAATCTATATTCTTTCATGCCATAATACTCCAAATTAGTAGAGCATTAACATAATCAAACAACAACCTTAGATTAACATGAAAACATATCTATATAGAACAAAAAATCATGCACACCAAGTGTTCGATAAAAAACTTCAATGAAAAATTGCAAGAAAACATATCAAGTTTCATGTCAAAATGCTCCTAATAAGACTCTCATCAACATATGTAATGAACAAAAGCAATGGTTAATGAAAACATACCTTTAGATTGAAAAAACGAAAGTTGGTGTTTTTGGTTGAATCCTTCAAATATCCACCACCTTATCCCAAAATTGGAGCAATTTGTTGTTTGAAATAATGGGTACAATGATTTTGATTGAGAAATTGATGGCTTTGAATGAAAATTTTTGGATTGAGGATGAGAGATTGGAAGAGGCTAGGGTTTGGGTGTGTTTGTGTGTGAGAAGAATGAGGAAAAGAGGGGTTATAAAATGTTTCCGTGCTCTCGCACTCGGTCTCGCACTCGGTCGCGCGCCTTACTCGGCCGCCCGAGTGCACCTGATATACTCGGTCTCCTGCACTCGGTCCGCGCAGATACTCGGCCGCCCGAGTGCGAAGGAAGTCCGAAATGCTTCGCACTCGGGCATCACGTTGTCTTACTCGGTCATGTTGCGGTACTCGGCCGACCGAGTGCGAACAAAATCCTGCACCCTTCGCACTCGGTCGACCCCGGTCGGGTACTCGGCCGGGGTTCGTACTCGGTCAGCCGAGTACGAACCAAATTTTTTTTTTCTTTTTTCTGATTTTATTAATAATGAAAACAATAATAATAATAATTATAATTATAATTATAATAATAACAATAGTAAAGATTGTACGTCTAATTACATCGTATGTAAAATTAAGTAACCATTGTACGTTTAATTACATAGATAACAAACTAATAATCAAAATGTGATCCTGTAAAACAACGACGCCTTATTTTTTTCCTTTTGCCCCTACCTCGCTCTTCTTCTGGCACAGGTTCACTATCCGAATCATTATCATCTGTCGTAATATTCAAACTAAAAGATGGACGACCTGATGATGATGATGATGCAGTCCTCGAAATCACATGATCATGTACTATATTCAATGGCGTGCTAGAATGGGAATATGAGATCGGGGATGTATTGAACTGAGGCAGAAAATTTCCATAAGTGCATGATGCTGGAGGCGGAGATGTATAACGGCCAGATTCTAAGAGAGAAGTGAACGACTGACCGTCTGCCGTAAAATCCCAGTCTGGGGTGGCGGCGTAATAACTGTTACTTTGCATGTCGATACCGGTAGAAATGGGTGGTTCTGGGCTATATTGTGATGTATGTTGCGGTTCGGGATCATAATGTGAATGTATACGTTGGAATGATGGGCGACGATCATGAAAGTGAGCTCTAGCTTGCGTGTATATTTCGTCTACTGATCGTCTGAAGGGCTCCCTAAGATACGGTTCCTCATCTATGACAAGTTTGTTTAAATCTTCCCATAAACTTTCCTGCAGTAAGTTGGCAATACACAGCAAAAACATGAAATACATATTCAGCACACATATAAATTTGAATACTAAAATACTGCCACATACCATTTTTTCTATGGGTGCATTCGGTTGCGGTTGATATCCCACTTGCATATTTAACCCTGGAGTAATTAGACGACGTGTTATTCTTTCATACCATCTGGTATAACCATCTTCGACGTCTGACTCATTCCAACCAATTGCAGGAGCAGAGACAATATTCCAATTTCTGTCAAACCACCATTCCACAAAAAAAGCATGTGTTTCAACCCAGTTTGTAGTGGAGCGGCCTCTACGGCATATATTATGCAATGTATCGTGCACATCCGTAATGCTTTCTGGAATTCGTTGTCTCATCCCGAATTGTCGCAATACCCGATCGGGGTAATATAACTCCACAATTGAATTATGGATCATAGGGCATCTTGACATCCACATATCCGTCACTGTAATAATGCCAAGGTCTATATATGCCCTCACAGCAGCTGGGTATGGGTCGTAAGGTTTCCAATTAAACTGGATAAAAATCGTGTTAGCTAACATTTAATCGAAATTTAACATAATCTGATCAAGTACCAAACATACCTCTTGTTGAGTTTGCCTGTCCAAGCTCTCCCGGATAGCCCTTAAGTTGTTCGTCAAGCTAGTTGTAAAGTTGTGGTATTGTAACCACTCAGCACCGTACGGTGCAACCGGTAGAATTCCATCCACAGCCACAATTGCCGCTGTATTTAGGCGTCTGCCTCCCGTCATTTGCGGAGTGAGAAAGGTAATTCTTGACCAAGCCCATATCTGCAGTAGTTGCATGGGTCCACCAATTTGTGTACGACCCCTATGTGATGCGTTGCACAGCTGATGGTACAAATAACCTAGTACCGCTGAACCCCAACTCAAATTCCTGCATTCATCAATATCCTCTAGTTGATTCAAATATACCAATGACCCCATATTCCCAGAAGTATCCGGGCACATTATGGATCCTAACAAAATCAATGCACATGCACGTGCATATCGGACAACATGTTGTTGTGAGCTGTTATCGGTAACAGGGTGCATGCTTAGGTGTGTACCCAAGGCTAAAAGTGAAAATCGTGACCCTTTTATGTCTTCTGCATTGGGTTCCCATCCCAGTTGGACTTCACAACGTGCAGTCCAATATGCCCGACCGGTTGAAATATCTGAACTTATAACCGGCCCACCTTCAATTGGCAGTCCCCAAATAAATGCGACATCTTGTAATGTCACGGTCGCCTCTCCAACTCTAAAATGAAATGTATGCGTTTCTGGCCGCCACCTCTCAACCAGTGCAGTGATTAATGAATTATTAATTACATAATCACCACATCGGTAGACACCATAAAATCCCATACGATACAACATCGATATGACTCGATAATGCAACCTTTGTGTACGTCTGAGTATTTCCCTACCATCATCGTCTGGGTCAACCTCATAAGGATCATGGTCATCGAGTCTCCAAAAGATACCACTTCCGTGTCTGCACTTTAATTTTAGGTCAATTTCTCCTGCAAATACATCCTCAGATCGGTGCATGTGCTGTTGCTTTAATATATCCCCACTAATAGGGCCATATTCTCCGTAGAACTCCATACTGCAATTAGATTAAATCAATAAGATGAACAATAAATGAGTGAAAATGGAACAAATTACATAAAATCGGAAAATTACATAAAATCATCAAATTAGACAAAATCTGCAACCCATCTCACTAAAAACCCGTGCGAAGTTAACATCAACGCTAAATCAAATTTCAATACACATTATCAAAATACATGTCAAATATCTAAAACAAGCACCATTACAATATTTCAGACACAACAATCTCATCTACGGGCAGATGAAGTTCCGGCCTGGGTAGCAGCTTGATCCTGTGCCCGATATTGTTGTCTAGCGCGTGTTTGTGCCCAATCCATTTCATTTTCAATTCTACTCGTCTTGCCTCTTCCTTTAGTCCTCTTCTCACGCAAGGCTGGATTATGACACAGTTGGAAGGAAGCCTCATCCCAATAATATTCATCAGGCAATGGCTCAAACTTACCACTATAGGTGTCCACATACGTACTTGTATTGAAAACTGAGTTCATGTAAATCACCGGATTTACTCCAAAATGTCGACAAGTCTGCATTGCATGGGAACATGGTATGCCGTTTTGCCTCCAGTCTCCACAGCTACACTCTCTTAGCATCAACTTGACAATGTGGGTATAGCACCTCGTTGTTCCTGGCACGAATGTCTTCACTGAAGCTGTTTGATCAGTGAAATCGACCTTATGGACTTGATGTTCCATTGCCTTTCGTTGTCGTTGATCATACTTCTTGTACACCTCATCAGGCCATGGCTGGTTCCTTTGCTGCATCTCACGGCCCAGTGTCAACCGGTCAAGAAAATATTTAATCGACCGATAAAATGTAGCCTGCACAATGGCACAGATTGGAAGCCGTCGTGCACCTTTTAACACGCCATTCATGCACTCTGACAGATTTGTTGTCAAAATTCCATTTCTCCAACCTCCGTCATGGGCAAGAGTCCATTGTTCCTTTTCAATTTTCCACAGGTAGTCATATGCCCTCTCATTCAACACCTTAATTTGATCCATTATATTTTCAAACTCTCTGGTTGTGAACGCTGAGCCGGCTTGCCAACACATGTCCTTTAACTTCACATTCTTGACCTTGCTATTAAAATTCGAACACACATGTCTCAAACAGAAACGATGGACTCCAAGAGGTGGCTGAAAATCTGGAATTCTTTCCACAGCTTTCAAAAGACCGGCGTGTCTATCTGAAATCAGACACATTCCTTCTCTACCGCGAACAATGTGTTTCGATATCATACGAAGAAACCATGACCAAGAACCAAAACTTTCTTCGTCCACAAGTGCATACGCCAAAGGTAAAAGATGTTGATTTGCATCCATGGAAACAGCAATTAACATCTTGTGCTTGTATCTAGTGTAAAGATGAGTTCCATCGACACTAATTATTTTACGACAATGCTGGAACCCATCTATACATGGCCTGAACGCCCAAAACACATATTTCAACATTTTTATACCATTTGTCTCTTCGGGCATGTGGCGCCACTCCACAACTGTGCCTGGATTCCATTTTTGTAGGGCTCCCAAAAATTTGGGTAGATCTGAAACTGAGCTCTCCCATGTACCATACACATTTTCTCTTGCCCGTTTCAAACCATGCCATGCCTTACCGTATGAGATTGTATATTGAAATTTATCAGACACTAGCTGTTGAACACACTTAATCTCATACCCGGGATCTGTCTGAACCATCCCAGTTAGCAGCGCAGCGATCATGTTTTTGCACAAGTTCCGATGGTCAACAGACACCGCGTTCATTAGACACGTATGAGGGCCTCCATACTTAGTGATTTCCCACATATCAATCCTTTTTCTGTAACCTGCACGCAACCACCAGTTGCAGCGTGTAGTCTCACTATTATTTTTGCATTTGATTTTCCATATAAGAGGTGTGCTTTCATCTACTCGATATTCACGCCTCGCTATACGTATTGCAAAATCTTTAACTGCAGACTGCAAACTCTTCTTATCTTTGAAAACCATGCCTTTTGTGAGCACTCCTTCAGTAGGATCATAGTATCTAAAATTTTTGGGAAGATCAAAGGAGTCCGCAAGCATTTCATGTGATGATGCATTGAAGAACGGGATATTCGGATGCATGGAGTATCTCTGAGCACCTGATGGAAATGATGGTTGTTGATTGGATGGTGATCTCTCTTGATTTGGGGAATACATAGTTTGAATATCACCAATATCCACCCCATCTTCATCTGATTCACTAGACAACTCGTCTTCATCGGGTTCAGAGTCTTCTAGTTCATTCGCACCAAAAGTGTCAACCAATGGATCATCTGTTTGATCATCGGTCTGAGCATTTTCTCTTTCACTTGGAATACCCTCATTATTGGACCTTGAGGTTCCAACTGTATGCTCTTGCCTGACGACTGCCGGATTATTAATGCCATCCCCTCTTAAATAAGCAGCATATTGAAAATACTCATTGCTTGGCATAATATCTGGAAGAACATTATCTTGCAGTTTCTCTGGATCAATATGAAATTCTACATATTGATTATCCGCATCCGGTGCAAAGAAAAACCATAGATTATCATCGTTGTTGATTGGTATACGATGATATCTGTTGTTTGCATGTAGTGAAGCGGATATGTTCAATTTGTATTCATTGCTATCAATCCTTGTCAATTGAAATAATTTTGATACCAAGCTGGAATATCCAATGTCGCGAGGTACCCTAGTTGCACAAACAGGTGGAACATCGCTACAATCCCCAATATAAACAACAATACCGACGTTGTTTGAAGACCCCATATCTTAAATAATAAAGATGTGTTAATGATCTTAAAATAGGGAATTAATTACTTTATTGCAAAGTTTAATAAAACTAATTTAAACTAATACAATAGAAAAATTCAAACCTGAAATTGAAATAAATCAATATGTCAACGCAACGGCAACAATTTGAGGGTTACGATAAATGCACAACAACAGCAACAATTTCAACAGTACCTACATCAAATAATGTATAACAGAAAAATATCAACGACAAATTTATAACAATATATATAGCAACAACCATACACCGACCGACATACACATATCCAAAACACGGCACACAACCATACACACGCACCTATCACACACAAAAATGCAACCCACACACAACACACAAACACACACAGCAACACACACACAAGCATACACCACAACATACATCACACACACCACAACACACATCACAACACACATTTCATACCCACATTTCATACCCACATTCCATACATACATTCAATACATACATTTCATACATACACCACACCTACAACATACAATACAAGCAATGGAGAAAAAACCACTATCTACACACACACAACACAAAGCAACACACAACACAAAGCAACACACACACACCACACACACAAAATACCACAAAAAAATCATATACACACCCACACAACAGTACACATACACACCACCCAAACACATAAAATTTAAGATAAAAATTACCTTTGAGAAATGGAGAAACCCGAAACGTGAATATAGAAGAAAAATTGAAAGGAAATTGAAGGATAATTGAAAGGAGAAGTGAAGAAGAAGTGAAGAAGAAGTGAAGAAGAAGTGAAGAAAGTGATGAGGAAGAGATAAATGTGTGGTGTGTGTGGGTGGTAATAGATATGATAGAGAGAGAAAAATTGAAGTGGATGTTAAAAATCAGAATCCGCGTTCGCACTCGGCCAGCCGAGTGAAGTGGTCGACCGAGTGCCGTGACCGAGTGGATGGCAGTGCTCGGTTGGCCGAGTAATACGGGGGCCGAGTGTCTCGGCCGAGTAAGAGTTCGCACTCGGTCGGCCGAGTACGGCGCGCGACCGAGTGCCCGACCGAGTGAAGGCTCCAGCATTAAAAAAAAAAAAAAAAAAAAAAAAAAAAAATTTTGGTCGCCCCTGCCAGGGGCGACTTCAAAAAAAAAAATTAAAAAAAAATTATTTTGATTGTCGCCCCTCGCAGGGGCGACTTTACTTAAAATAAAAATTTTTTTTTTATTATAATTTTACAATTTTTTTTGAAAAACATAATATTTTGTCATTTTTGCCCGACCACCGCCCCCCACACTTATTGTTAAATGTTAAAAATGTGGTGAATTAAATCATTGCTCTCTATAACTAGAATCTAATGATATTATTATTACTGTAGTTATTAGCATAAGATAATGCTTAAAAGTTTATTCAATAATAATATCAAGTAAGTTCTAACATGTTTTTATGTTATGGGTAAAATTTAAAATTTAATTCGAACTTAAGTTTGGAAGGTAAAATTAAAATAAATATAAAAATATTAAATTATTTAAATTCAACCAATATTCAAACTCAATTAATATTTAAATAACTCAAACACAATATTAAAAACTTGATAATATATCTTATATAATAATTACTAAAATTGGCTATTCAAAATAATTATTAATATATACATATTTTTAAAAAATTATAATTTTCTAAACACTAAATGAACTTAGCTAATTGTATTTTACATGTTTGTTTATACAGAATTTAATGTCTATTATTAATTGTTAATTACATATTTTGAGATAAATTTAAATTTAACTTAACTATAATTTACTTTTATTAGTGAATATTTATTTTTGCAAAGGTAGATTGCTGGTTGTAATATAGCGTTAGAAACTATATTAGAAAATAAACTCTATTTACAATACATGTTGTTGATTAGAAAATAATTAATAAACTCTATTAATTAGCAGTAGGGGTGTAAATGAGCCGACTTAAATGTATCATTATTTAAAATTATTTAAAATGTTATTGAACTTCTAATATTTTATTTGAGCTTGTTTAAGTATTAATCAAGTCGAACTTGAATGAAATTTAATCAAGCGAAACACGAATCAAGTTCAAATAGTTTAATATTCTACACTTGTTTTAATGAATTCTACACACGAGCTAGCTCGAGTCGAGCTTTAAAGTTTATCAAACATAAAAATCTCTTCAAACTTGTTTGAAGATAATATTATCAAACAAATTCAAATAATTTTTTAACGAACAAGCTCGAATTAAGTATTGAATAGTTTGATTTAATTTTTTTACTGAGCCGTTCTTTGAGTTAAAGTAGAAGGGATTGGTTTGCATTTTGATGTATTTAATTATTTGCTGAAGTGATTTTTCTTGGCATAAAAGAAACAAAAAATATGGTTGTTGGAATTAGCTCAAATAATTTGTTTTTTTATTTTTTTCCCCTGGAAAGAACTGCTCCAATAATTTGTTGGTGTTTGGTAAAATATATACCCAGAGTATGAATGTGTTAGGTAATAGAAATTGAGATGTGACATAAGTTGTGCATTAAATCAAAGCCTACTTACAACTATTCATTCCCATGTTTGATTTTGTCCTTTTTTTGTTTGACCAGGTCGGATCAACTTCATTAACTCCTATCTTGTCCAAATTCATTACCACCTTAGGGAGTTCCAGGTTGTTCGTTTTTTATTATTTTTATTATTTTTTATTTTAAGTTAACAATGATTTTTTTTTTGTCATGTTGGAGTCATGCACTTTTTTTTTTTTTTTTTTTTTTTTTTTTTTTTTTTTTTTATGGTTCAACGGCAATTTTTGCAATCTTTAAAAATATATGATAAAACTGCGTAAGATTGTAAAAATTGTGGTCTATCTTTTATTTTTTTTAGCAACTAACATTTTTTTATAATTATTTTAAGTACACACTTGGAATCGCCAAATTCATTTATACATTTTTTCTTGAATTTAAGTTGGCTAATTCAATATATATAAATTTATGGGGACATTTGGAAAACGAAGTGTGTAATTAAAAGTACAATTTTTAACTAATACAAAACTATTGTGTATTAGTTATACGGATTCTAAACTCATGCAATGCTAGTCGCCCGAACCGGATCCGCAGCATTCAGATCTATATCATATATTTTTTTATTTTATTATTTTATTTTTTATTTTTTTCTCTGCTCTTCCTCTCTAAACACTTTCTTCTTGCGAAAAGTGAACGTTGCGACTCATAACGTGAATCGAATGTGGCAATAAGAAAATTATGAGCCGACTCATAATTATACTTTTGGTAATTAACTATGAATAATTTGTATAACTGTACTTTTGGTAATTAAGTTAATAAAAGTAATAATTTTTTAAAAAATGATATTCTTTTTTGTAAATAGGTGATACTCTGTTGAAGATTTTTCATTATTGAAATTTCGGTGAATAGACTAACAAAAAAAGTCATATTTTTCCGTTGAAAATAATATTTTTGAACAAAATGCATAATTACAAATAAGTTAATAAAACAAAAATTATTTCATTAAATAAGTAATACTCTTTAAACAATGTACATAATCGCACTTCTGAAAAATAGGCTTATAAAAAGTATTAGCTTGTAATAATATAATACTTTTTCAGTAAAAAATAATATTCTTTGAACAAACAACATAATTAGTAATACTATTTTTTAATAATAAATAATATATTTTGAAGAATTTATATAATTATAAAAATAACCAAACAAAAAAATAATATATTTTTTCATTAAAATGTAATACTTTTGCCACCGTCGAGTATTGTTTTGAAAACAATCTACACAATTATATTGTAATAAGTAAGCAATAAAAAGTAATAATTAATTTAATAAAATAAACAGTTTTTAAGTAAAACGTAATTCTCTTTAAAGTTTGTGACAACTAATCTGCATAATTATGTAAATAATTTAAATAGGAAAATTAGCCAATGCCCTTCAAATTTGACTTGAAAAAAGCTTCCCTATTTTATAAAAGTCGGATTAATATTAAAATGAAGGATTTGTGAGGGGGCGGCGGTTGTTGCTGACATATCCTTCCACTGATTGGTCCATATTTTTAATGACATTCCACGCTGGCACATGTTTGAAGATAAGCAATGATTTAAGCCTTTGATTATACAATCATTAATTGATTGGTGCAGTTACAATTTTTAATTGGAGTTAAGGATAACATTAACTAATCTGCATTTAAAACTTATTTAATCACGATTAAATTATTATGTGGCCACAATCTTGCAACATAACTTACAAAATAACTTGTGGTGGGCGGAATCTAATTATTCTAATTATATATGTCATCAAAAGCTGCTTCACATTATATATTGTTTACCCATATGTTTTTCTCGATTTGGGTAAAAAATGTACAAACAATACTTAGAAAAATATAAAATTAGGTAATCCCTAAGCATTGAAAGATAATAAATTTTTAAATCTATTACAAATATTTGGGTCATCGAATTATAAACTTGATTATGTTTCAATAGCTTTTTTGTAAGACAATCCGCTACGATATTTTCCTTTCAAAAATTATGTGAAACGTGTATATTCATCTTTTTCTTGAACCGATTGAATGCTGCTAAATTTGTATAAACTATTTATTTATAAACTTTAAATTACATTAAGTATGACAACAGTTTTCATTAAAAATATTATTGCCTAAATTAAAATAAAGTTAATTTATAATTTTTTATATTAATTTAATAAGAATAAACCTAATTTAATAAATTCTAGTAAGAAAAGTCAAAACTTACTGTAATAACATAATGAAATTCTCACATATTATAATAAATAACAGTAATTGACAAATCTTGTAATTTATAAAAAATACATATCAAATTAATTGAATGTTTTTACATAAATAAAATTGCTATTATTAATATAAATTATTTTCATATACAATATTATATACATATAATGACATGAAAATAAATGATAATATATAAATTTTTATTTTAGATTGGAGAATTCAATTGAAGAGTTTCAATTATGTATCATTTAACACGTTTATCTTCTCCATCGGTAATATAGGTAGATTATATTTTAAATATATATTATCTACATAATAGTTTAATATACATATGCATATTTGTATTACCACTATTATATGTAAACTATATAATAATAATTCAATTTTCAAAATAGTATTTTTTCTTAGAGCAACATATATTAATACAACACAATATGAGAATAAAATACCATACTACAATTAGAAATTCTAATCAATTTCAACAATTCTTAAGAGTAGAATTTAATTTATAAACATACTTCAAATATCATTGTCATTTTTTCATATAAAACATCCTTTATGTTAAATATTTAAGCTATTTTATGCATACATATTCAACCCACAACGGATTGCACTCCCCCCTTCCATTTTTATCCCGACATAATATTCATTTTTTTATAATAAATTAGAAACACATTCAAAACGAAATATAACATTATTAAAATTTTAATTATTAAAATTTTGACATATATTTTTTCCATCTCTGAGTTAGTGATTGAATTTTCATCTCTATTACTTACAAACTGAGAGTGATAATGTTGGTTAATTCACTACAAATGAAACACTAATGATGCGAGAATTTTCTATGCCAGTTTCCATTATTATACTATTTTATTGTTGCTGGCATCGCTATCATGCAATACACAGTTTTTAAAATATTAATAAAATAAATTTAAATATATTTATAATATAATTTTAAGTAAATTAATATTTAAAGTATTTATTATTTTATTGATAAAAAATATGTTAAAGATATACTTCTATATGTAAATATATATTACATTTGTATAAGAGTCTTATTTCTATATCAAAATGATTACTTGTATTTTGAAAAATATAAATAATTGTTTTGAAATAATTAATTAATATTTATTTTCAGTCGAAATTCAATACAAATAATTCAATACGCAATAAACAATAACATGACAAGTTGAGCGTAGACATTAATGGAACTGTTGTTCAGTAATTTTACGTTTCTTTTTTTTCTTGAGCCAATGTATGAGTTTGAGAGAATAATATGGAAATGGAATAGGTTTTGTATGTAGTCACCACTTGGGACTAATATTGCTCGAGGGCGAGGTACAATTTATAATATATATATTTATTTATAATATAAGTTGGAATAAAAAATAAATATTTAAAATATTTTACTGAAATAAATATGTAAAAATATAAATTTGTATTAAAATATAAATATGTATATATGTATTTCCTCCATCTTAAAATAAAAGTTTTGTTTCTAAAATAAACTGATTAATGGTATAAAAATTAAATTATTTAATATTTTTTATAAAATTTATTAGATAGTATTTATTTGCAACAAAAATTCAGTACAAACAATTCAAAACATAATAAATATTAAAACCTAACCTTGAATAATCAACACAAAATGATTATATTTTTGCATCTAATATTTTATTTTAATATATATGATATAGATGTAGAATTGAAGATTGTGAAAGATTAGTAATTTTAATATTTGTACATAAAAAGTGGAGTAGGAGCGAAAATCTTATTTATATTTTAAAAATTACATAAAAGATATTCTCAACAAAAAATGAAAAATGAAATTCAATTAATCATAAGCTGAAATATCATTTTTGTTTTCTTTTAAGAACTGAAAATGAGCAAAAATAAATTATGTTAAATTTAAATTTTTATTATTATATTAATAGAAATTTGACTGTCACATAAAATACGATAAAAATAATTTATATTTTATTTTATTTTACATGCGCCTTTGAATGATGAAGTGCACATGCATTAAAAGAAATTACAATGTTTATGGCCCATATAAATAAGTAAATACTTTACGATTTAAAAAAAATGTGCGTGTTTATTTACAATTTTATACTACTAATACTTTTGTTTTGTTACATTATATGTTAGTACTTGTTTTTAGATTATTTAAAATTATGTTATTGACGTCTTCTATTAATTTTTGTACTTTTACCAACATAAGCCCCTAAATACTAGGAAAACTATCAATTAGGACATGAAAATTGTCACAGTGAAACTTACATCATTGACCAATAGTGTGTGAAATAAGGAATTGCACACTAATGTGAAGCAATATTTTTATTTTATTTTATCTAGGGTAATATTGGGGCAGATTAATAGTGTTCTTTTTATTTATTTATTAATATTTTATTTATATATTATTCATTACTTTCTTTTTTTAATGTTTTATTTATATGTTTTTTAATATTTATATTTATAATACATTGTTGTTTTATAATTAATTTAGTTTAATTGAATTCAAGATTATTTTAATTAAATATGATAAAAAATAATAAAAAGGTGTAATTTTAATTATAAATAAAAGTAATACAATAAAATTTTAAATACTACACATAAAATTATTATTATACCATCAAATTAAAAAATAGATAAAAATACAAATAGACAAAACATACAACTACAACTAAAAATTATAAATGTGTTTTTTAATCTTGTAAACGTGTATTTTTAATGTACTATATTATGAAGTTCAATTTTAATTTTGCATTATTATTGCTTGATATTATATGTATTTTTTTATGTATCATTAATTTTATAAATAATTATTTTAAAAAAATTATTAAATAATTATTGAACATAATTATATATTTTTTTAAAATTAATTAATTATAGAACATTATTATATATATTTTTAAAAATAATTTTTTTTTTAAATTTAATAATATTATGCTATAATAATATGTTTTGGCACAACATACTAGTAAACTTAAAGTAAAATAATTTAATTTGAAATATTATAAAATGGCCCCAACTCACACAAAGGCCCATTATACATACTAACAAGATCAGCATAATCCACTATAGAGTTGATGCCAGCCCACAACAAATGAATACCAGAGGTCCATAATGGCCCAAGTAGTCTACCCACCAAGTGTAAATGATACGGACAATTAATTAAGCTCTGGTCCTTTTTTAGAACTCTTATGTCTATTAAGAATACAAATGAAAAATATGGGATAAATAATATCTTTCCGTCCCAAAAAAAGATTAATGTTTCTCAAGAGTACAACTTCTAATTTTTTTTGTTGATGAAGATATAGCTTTTTAAAAATTATAGATTTGCACTCGTACATCTTCTTAATTCGTTGCTTTGACTTAATTAATCATATATAATTTATTTATGAAATAAAAAAATCCAATTTTAACTTTCCCTTATAAAATAAAAATTTGACTTTTGAAATATGACTTTATTTTTTTGAATAAAAAATATTATTAAAGTCCAACTCTTTTGTTTTATATTTTTTTGGACAGAGAGAATATTACCTTACAAAATTGTTTCACATATAAAATGACGCAGGTAAACTTAGATACAGTGTAAAACAATAAGAAGTTAATCAACTACGGAGTTGGGCATTTACTCTAAAAAAGACTAAGAATCAAGCACAACCAAGTCTAAAACCATAATTTCATACATAAAAGAGCGTACATTGTGTAATTTAATCTACTTTTAAGATGAAATATTTCTGTAAAGGTTCGGACTTTGTAGTGTAAGGGGCGATCGCATATGTCAACAAATATACAAGACAACACATTTATACTTGCATTACTTGTATGACAGCAAAACCAGTAGGAAGAAGATTAGTTTGGCAGAAAGTTAAGCAGGCTACTTTAACCGCTATGAAGCCCAATGCAAGCTTCCGATTACCTGAAAGCATGTCGAAGGGATCTCCGTCGTTGAGACTTAGACACTCAACTCAAAAAATATCTTGAATTTTAAGTTCAAGAGTGTCATATTGATAGCAAGTTTCAAAGTGTTTTCCGTATGATTCTCAGTTTAGAAAACAAGCCTTCAAGAAAGAACGACTTTTTAGTTTCGATTTTGCTGATAAAAGTAATGAAACAATGCATTTCCTACAATCTGAATTTATGTGGTACAAATGCTTAAAGATAGTTACAAATTGTAGTATTGTAGCACCAAATCAAAAGTTAGGCAACTGATTTCACAAAAAAAATTACGATGATCAGATGCACAACAGCCGTATATATGGTTGTATAGCGAAGGCTGTTGCCCCCCGCTCGGTTGTGTTGACAGGGTAATGTGGAGCCGAAAGTATGCGCAAGTGGCAAACTACGAAGAAAACCATCGAAGCCAAAGTTGCCTTTTGAGAACAAACAATCTGTAATAACAAAACAATTTATCCACCTCAAACTGCACTTGCCCTCCTCCAATGCAACATAAACATCACTCTAAAAGTGATCATCCAATATCTACTTGGCTATCATAAGGTTGGAGATCCAATCTATCTTCTCAAATTGAAACATCTAAATTTGGCCTCTTTTGAATGAAAAAAACAACTTAAATTTCATTCATTTTTTTTCTTCGAATTTGATCAATTATGTTCTTCTGTAGGGATATAACATTGATATGGATCAAAATTAATGTGATGGAACGACCTAAGTAGATATTGAACAAAACATTCTCTAAATATGGAAGCATGAAATCAATCTTTTAAGATTATGTAAATTTTTTTATATTTGTGTATCTAAAGATATAAAATAATACAGAGAAATAATATCTAGTGATTTTTTCTCCTTAACTAATAATTTTTGCGAAACAAAATGAGATATGCGTCTTTAATGAAATTGAAGAATATGATTATAATTTTAAATTATTTGACAATATTGGCTCTTTTTAATATTATAATGTTAATGTATATTTATTTATTTATTTATTTATTTTATCATTGATATATTGTTTCAGCATATACGCGTTTCGTTGAAACAATGTATTTTATCAGTGAACTTTTGAAAGAAATTATAATATTTTAGAGATATTCCACTAAAAATTCTTCTAAAGTATGTTAATATATATATATATATATATATATATATATATATATATTTAAGCGATGGCTCTCGACCTGGAAGGGATCCTGCGCGGTTGGTCAAAAATATAAGTTTTACTACGATCACAAAAAAATAGTTTTTTTTTTAAATCAATGCACTTTCGCATTCATATAAACTATTATGTTATATTTTTATATGCTTGCTTTAAATATACATATTTATATTGTGTTGAATATATATTATTCACTTACTTTTTAAAATATAATAAATTCATATATGTATATGTAGGGGATGGGGCGGTGCGAGGTGAATAAAATTATCGTATCATATCAATAATTGTAATAATTTGTACTGTACATATTTGAGGCTAACTATTTAATATACTTTGATTAGAAAATAAAAAAGAGAGAGAAAGAAAAAAATACATATGAAAGTTATATAATACTTAAATTTCATAATATTATTTAACTAAATAAAATTAGAGAAATTCACACAAATAATATATCCGTGCATCGTACGGGAGCTTAACTGATAATATTAAAATACACCACTAAAACCTACTGATTTGACATATACAGTAATAATCTAACTTATCATAACCCAAAACAAACCCCACTTTTTACTATCCATTTAGTTGTACACAACTGGTTGTTTTATGAAGGCCTCCAATCTTATTCAAACATGCCCAATAGATTTTTGAGAATCAATTATTGACAATCTTAACTTATCACATACGCCAAAACCCGAGAAATTCACAGGTTGTAAAAAAATATTATAAAAATATATAAATATATTTTATTAAATATATAAAAATATTATTACAAAAGAAATATTTTAAAAAGTAGAAGACGTATCCGACTCGGTTCTTTTCAAAATTGAAATGGTGTGACTGGGTCCCAACTAACAAAAGCCAGAAAACTAACTTGTGGAGGTCATTCCACTGCTGTAGAGGCCAAGCAAATATCTAAGCTGTCACTACTCATGGAGTCAAACCAAACCAAACCAAACCGCACGCTCCGTCAAAAATGAATTAAGCATAATTGATGTAATTGCTCTTCATAAATTATTAATTTAAATAATTCATAACTTTAATACAAAAGAGGCATAATATCCGCAATAAGAATTGAATGAGTTATAATTCATAAATTGGATTTTATATTAACAAAATAATATGAAAATTATTAATGAGCTGTCCAATTTGGGAGATTTTATTGGACAGTAAATTTTACGGGCCACAATTTTATGTCATTGATCACATTAGATGATTCTATTTGTGGGACGGGGTTGATGGATTTAGTGTACACATGTATAATTTTTTTTTTTTATTGTAAAACTCCTATATTGAATAATATGACTATTATAATTAAATAAAGATTTTTTGCCGTAAATCACTCTCACATTTAAAGTCAAATATATTGATTAATTGCTCAAACCAGATTAATTCTTTCGCAAAAACTTTTGTGAAACGGTTGCACGTGCGATACGATTTAAATTATTACTTATTTAATTATGAAGTATTATTTGTTTAACTATAAAATATCAATATTTTTTAAGTTTAGTTACCTTAAAAAATAGTAAATAGTTAAACAAGTAATACTTTATAGTTACATAAGTAATTCCGTAAATTGTGTTACATGTGCAATTATTTCACAAGAGACTAAATTTTATTCTTTTGATATTTTAAATGTGTTGAATCATAAAAAAATATAAATATTACATTATCTGTTAATATATATATATATATATTAAATATTCCTTATAATCTATTTAAATATTAATAATTCTAATATAATTACCCGTGAGTCGAAACAATTTTTTTCAAACAATCAGTAAATTTTACAGATTTTTCCACAAGTTAAAAAATAGATATCATAAGAAAAACGGCATATCAAAAGTATTGAAAGTACGCATTTTCATTAATGTGCAACTTCACATATTTATGGACATTTTAAATATCATTCAAATTTATATTTTATTTATATTTTGATATATGCATTGGATTTGAATAATTAAATAACTAAATTTTTATATAAATTTGAATTGTAAATATAAAAAATATTAGATAATTTTTACAAAAATAAAAATATCATACTATTTAGTCCATAAAATTTATTATTTCACCTTAATAGTTTTCAGCGAATTGAAATATTTGTACTAAGTCTGAAAATTTAAAGTAACAATTTGTATTGAGTTTGATAACTAAAATTCAATTAAAATTTAATGCAATTCATTATTTGCGAGAGATAACTTTTGGGAGAATGACAATGTTTTATATAATAAAAAACTATAATTTAATTCAAATAATATTTATATAATTTTGTTTATATACATTAGGACTTACATGAAATTTTTAGTTATAATAATATATTTTATAATATAATATTAGTATAATAAAATATAGAAAAATGTACAAATTAACCTATAAATTATATTGCCATACAAATAGGACCTTTAACTTTTAATATGGATCAAATAAGTCTTTAAACTTGTTATTACCTAATAGACAATTCATTTCAAAAAGTTAAAATAATAAAATAATTCTAAAACATATTTATATAAATCAAGCAATTATTAAAATAAAATAAAATAAAATTATAAAAATAAAAAATAAAATGATAAAATCTAAAAATTATTTAACAGATAAAAAAATTCTCAAAACACCTTAAATTATTTACATATAAAAAAATTATACGTCATATTTTTTGTTTTATATATATAAATATTTGTTTTAATGATCACAAAAAAATATTAATTTGATATATCATATAAAATAAAGACAAGTTATTTTTAAGGATTATTTGTACATTTTCCTAAAATATATTATATTTTATACTCCGTATATATGGACGGATATCTAGATAAAAATAATAATTACTTGCAAGCAAGTAATATTTACCACAAACTCAAGTGCCCAACAAAATAATGTATAATAAAAGACACAATAACAGAAAGAAAAGTCTATTTGTGTCGAGTCTTCTTCAATTGTTCCTTCAGTATATAAATAGCTCAACTCTGAACTCCACTTGTTGAAGAAAATATGGCTATCTTGTGGTTGTGGCTATTTCTGCTGCAATCTCATACTGCCTTTCCTTTCTTTACTTATAATAATACTACTTCCAAAACTCCATTCAAGTGCCGTCAAGACCAGAGGCAGTTGTTGCTTCAGCTCAACCACCAATTACACCCTGATCTTGAAAACCAGTTTTATTTGACCCTGTGTGCTGGATATCGTCCAAATAATTACTACAAAACCAAGTATTGGAAGGACAGCTGGAATTGCTGCGAGTGGGACGGCGTCACTTGCGATGAGTCCACGGGCTTTGTTATTGGGCTTGACCTCAGCTGCGGCGGGCTTTCTGGTAACATACACTCCAACAGCTCCCTCTTCCATCTTACTCACCTCCGCCGCCTCAACCTTGCCTTCAACAACTTCACTGGCTCTCAGATTTCATCCGGATTCGGGCGGCTCAACACCCTCACACATCTCAACCTTTCTCGTTCATTCTTCAGCGGCCGAATCTCCCCGGAGTTCTACTACCTCTCCGACTTAGTTTCGCTTGATATGTCTCAGGCCTATTATCAGGAAATTAAGT
This sequence comes from Caryopteris x clandonensis, assembly GCA_028749325.2. Lineage (NCBI taxonomy): Eukaryota > Viridiplantae > Streptophyta > Magnoliopsida > Lamiales > Lamiaceae > Caryopteris > Caryopteris x clandonensis. The sequence goes on along the minus strand of JAPYKT020000027.1, from coordinate 1,244,127 downwards.
GTGATGTGAAATTATTGTTTGGAAACATGACTAAGATAAGAGTAGTTTCACTTGTTCGGGTCAACATCTCTTCTGAAATTCCCATCAACATGTCTTCTTTCCTGACACATTTGGATCTCTCAGGTACTGGACTGCAAGGCAACCTTCCAATGAACCTTTTTGAGAGGCCCAACTTGCAGGTGCTGAGGTTGTTCTATAACGACGGCCTCAAAGGCTCCTTCCCGAAGAGTCTCAATCAGAGCAACGTCCGTTCTATCAAAGAATTAGGTCTCTCGGGGATGAGTATCTCAGGCAGACTGCCCGATTCCATTGGTTTCATGAACAACTTAAACGTCTTTGCACTCGCTGCCTGCAAATTATGGGGCCCAATTCCTGAATCAATCGGAAACCTCACCGAAATTACTGAGATCGACCTGTCATCTAATGAGTTGAGCGGCCAAGTCCCCTCCACAATCTCGAATCTCCGAAGGCTATATGGTTTACGACTCTCATCGAACCATTTGGAAGGCCGAATTCCAGATGCTTTTGCGGACCTTCAACGCCTCACTGATATCGAACTTTCTAATAACTCTTTGGGAGGCCAAATTCCACCATCTCTCACCAACTTGTCATCACTCCAAGAGTTGGACCTTTCACTCAATGCACTGAAGGGTCTCTTTCCTTACACGCCAGGCCTTGCACTTCAAAGACTAACTTTCCTGGATTTGTCCCACAATTCTATTGAAGGTATCGACTTTTCTAGTAACTCTTTGGGAGGCCAAATTCCACCATCTCTCACCAATTTGTCATCACTCGTAATGTTGGACCTTTCATTCAATGCATTGATGGGTCTCTTTCCTTACACACCAGGGCCTGCACTTCAGAGACTCAAATCCCTAGATTTGTCCCACAATTCTATTGAAGGTATGAAAAATTGATTAGTTGCCATCATGTTGACTTGTTACACATACCAGATGTGGTGTACCAAATATAATATATTTTATTATATTAATATTTTTAATAATAATATAATATTATTATTAAAATTTAAACAACTTATTATTTTATTTCAATTATATTTACACAATATTTTAATTTGAAACGTAATTTATTATATTAAATTGTATTTTATTTTTGTAAAGTTAGTTTTATTAAATAATAAATTATACGATATTTTAAAGTAAGTTTTTAACTGTCCCGAACTAAATATAAATTTTTTAACTTACTAAAATCTATTGAGTTTATACAAAAAATGATAATATTATATAAATTAATAATATAATATTTATATTTTTATAAAATAAAACTAAAACCTATTGAGGTTATACAAAAAATTATAATATTATATTTTTTATTTTTATAAAAAAATACTTATATTATTTTAGATTAAATTTATATAAAAATTAATATAGTATATATTAAAATTTAATACATATATCAAAATTTTAAAAATAATAATTCAATTTCTAAAAATTATATTTTATCCTTAAAAACTATATTCCAAACTTGAAATGTAATAATTTATTTCAAAATATATAATATTGGTGTCAAATTAATGATCACAAAAAGAAAATTAATTTGATATATCATATTAAATAGATGGCAAACGAAAAATTTATTTAAGTTTTTAAATTAAGTGAAAAAAAGGTAGTACATAGAAAATGGAATAAGCTTGTCAATTAATTAGGGATGTATATGTCAAAATCGAATTAAAAATGATATTTGTCAAGATATTTTGTTAATAACTGAAATTTAATAATAGGTAAACATGCACTATAATCTTACTTATTTTTTTTTTCATATTTGATACAAGCAGTTTTTAACAAACTTAATTTTTTTACTCAGGAGACCTACCTTGGCAGCATCTCGAGAATCTCAATTATGTTAATCTCCAATCCAACATATTCCATGGAACATTTCCCACATCTATTTGTAACTTGAGTCTACTCTGGTTTCTTGATTTGTCCTATAACACATTTAGTGGGAAAATACCTGAATGCATTGGAAACTTAAGTCTTGTAGAACTAAACTTGAACAGGAATGAGTTTGATGGAAGAATCCCAACAGCACTTGGGAAGAACATACAATTGTATGCTCTTGGGTTGAGCCAAAATCAATTGGAAGGGCCATTGCCTCCATCTTTGGCCAATTGCACTTCTCTGGAAGTTCTTGATTTGGGATATAATATGGTACACGACTCTTTTCCCTCGTGGCTACCATCTCTTACTGTGTTGAAAATCCTAATCTTGAAATCTAATGCATTCTATGGCTCTATCAACCCACCTATCATAAACAATTCATTAAGTGAGTTGCAGATACTTGATTTATCCTACAACAATTTCATCGGCCTTTTACCAGATAACCTTTTCTCAACACTTCTGGCAATGAAAAATCGAGGTGAAGCAGCCACATATAATGTATCCATGAGAGGTAGTGGTTATAAAGTCTATTCCGTTACATATTCCGTTTTATATTCCGTTATATTGTTTGTGAAGGGAAAAGATCGTGAATTCCCTAGAGTGTTGCGTAAAGTGACCATCATTGATTTATCCAACAACAATTTCCATGGCCACATTCCAGAATCGTTATCACATCTGACCTCACTCTGGCTGCTTAATTTATCCCACAACAACATCAGTGGTAGCATTCCACCTGCATTCGGACTTATGACCAACCTCGATCAGTTAGACCTTTCCAGCAACCAGCTTACTGGAGGCATTCCCCAGACTCTAACAAATATAACATTTCTTGAAGTCCTGAATCTTTCGCATAATCATCTCGTCGGACCAATTCCTCAGATCGCGCAATTTTCAACATTTTTGATTGATGCTTATTTTGGTAACTTGGGATTATGCGGACCTCCAATGACGAAACATTGTTGGGAAGATAAAGCACCTCCATCACCAATAGAATCCCAAGAAGAAGAAGAAGAAGAAGATGAAGATGGTGTTTTAGGTTTGATGATGGGATTCACTTGGCAGGCTGTTGTGATTGGTTATGGGAGCGGTGTAGTGATTGGAATTATTTTAGGAAATGTGATGATCTCTATAGAAAAGCCTAAATGGTTTGCAGAATTTTACTACGCCGAAATAGCAAATTGTGTGCACAGACATAAGAAGAGAGGCCGCGTGGTGCAAGCTAGGAGATGAGATCACTAGCTGATGTTTATCAGCTTGAGGGAACAAAATCATCCATGTGGTCTGGTCATCTTTTATAAAATTGTACTTTGAGAAAATAAACATTTATATAAGAAAAATATTTACTAAGCTTCAGTGTGCACAGCGTTCAATATGTGTACAAAATCGATTTGCAGTTAGGAACCTTACAAAATGGTTTTGTAGGAAAATAATCTGTATGGAAAATTTAGATCAAGATAGCCATAATGTATTGTTAACAAGTACCCATTAAGACATCCACAAAATTCAGACAAAACCTAATTAAAATAAAAGCGAATACCAACCAATTACCACATCCTTTTCCAGGGCTTTCATTAAATAATTTAAAAGCCGATCTGATATCACATAGTTGACGACTTGGCCTTCGCCTACGCACACACAAACGCCTCTTAGGCAAAACAACATAGTACTATACATACAACTTGGCAAACCAAACCAAAGGAAAATAGAATAATTATTACAGCTGGAATTTCCAGTTTCAGATCTTCAAATCTTGAAACAATGGTGCCGAGCAAAAATCAATCACTTGGACTTGAATGGGATGGCCCGGATCACCACCACGTGGTACAGAGCTGCAAGAGCTGCCCCGATGAATGGTCCCACCCAGAATATCCAATGCATAATATCATCGTTGTAACAACAATTTATGTCCAATTTTAAAACGTTACAATGTTTTAGCAAGATACATCAACTACAATGAAGTTATTGATTCATTGTTTGGATTAATATATATTTGAAATCCGTCACTTTCAATTTCAATTAATTTTGTTAGATTTGAAATCCAATCTGATTTAAGTGAATTTGAAATTTATTAATTCCAATTCATCGATAAAATAAGATAGTAGCTTACGTGATCGTCCCAAGCATGGCTCTTGTTGTATATGATGGCGGCGCCTAGACTTCGGGCTGGGTTGATACCAGTTCCGGTAATGGGGATGGTTGCCAAGTGCACCAAGAACACTGCAAACCAAATAGGCAAAGGTGCCAATATCTGGGAAAAGGTAAAAAAAAATCATTCATTTACATATAATTCAAACCAGTCAATCCAAATCCCAGTTCATCTCACCAATCAATTTTGTCCCAAAAAAATAAAAGAGACAAAGCAATCTTGAAAACCAGAGATGACAAATTATATATACTTACAGGGACATGGGAGTCTCTGGCGCTGCGCTTGGCATCAGTGGCGGAGAAGATGGTGTAGACAAGAATAAATGTACCAACAATTTCAGCACCAAGGCCGTCGCCCTTGGTGTAGCCGGGGGCCACCACATTGGCGCCGCCGCCCTTGGTCATGTACAGGGACTTGCCGAACCCCTTCACCACACCCGCTCCACAGATGGCTCCGAGGCATTGCATTATCATGTAGAACACCGCCCTAGTCAACGACAGTTTCCTCGCCAAGAAAAGCCCAAACGTCACCGCCGGATTTATGTGCCCACCTGTTTCATATTATTACAAGATTAATTCCGATCCTAGCTGGATAAAAATATCCTTAAAATGTAAAAAATGAACCAACCTGAAATTCCGGCGGTGCAGGAAACAAGGGGAAGATCATGTTGAGTATCCCACATCGGTTGAGAAGAGAGTCTTGGGTAACCTTATAAGCATGGACAACCCTCCCACTTATAACCTGGGTTTTAAGTGTGGAGTTAGGTCCTTGCTCAATATGGTATCAGAGCTTACCTCAACTCGATGCCTCGCTCCTCCCGAGCCAACACTGCCGCAGTGAGGGAGGATGTTCCCGAGCCAACACTGCCACGCTCAAGCCATCACGCACGAGTAAGATGTGAGAGCTCGCAGTGAGGAAGGATGTTGAGTATCCCACATCGGTTGAGGAGAGAGTCTTGGGTAACCTTATAAGCATGGGCAACCCTCCCACTTATAACCTGGGTTTTAAGTGTGGAGTTAGGTCCTTGCTCAATAGATCATTCCCAGGAAATGCCCTGAATTCCGATGGTGGCACACTTGGATTCAGATTTGCTGACTCCTATGACTGTCAGAACGGTTATGTACAGAAACAGGAAAGTGGCGATGAATTCAGCTATTCTGCTCTGTAAAACGACCACGACGTCATTTTGCCGGGCTCGAACAGCGGCACTGGAGGCGGCTTCTTGTAGTCCTTGTCCTGACTTTGAGGATCACTAAGATATTTGGATCCTCTCTCTCTAGTTAGATTCAAAAGTAAATTAAACAAACATAATTATTTTCAAGATATTATTTAACTCTAAAATCTTTAATACATTGTGTTGTATGATCATCTTTTTATAAACAAAAAATTATTGTATATTATATTGTATGATTCTCCTTTTATAGACCATTATTAGGGTTACTCCCTCTCGTAACTTCCTCATTTGCCTCTTATTTGACTCTCTTTCCTCTTCCTGTCATTTCTCTCTATTCATTTCTGGCACTCTCATCTTTCCATTATCTCTCTTTCCTCTTGCTACCATGCTTTTTCTTTCTCAGATTTTATCATAAAAAGTTATGAATTATAACTATCAGTATCTATCAGTATATAAGATATAATAATACGATTGGGTTAATAGAACCCCAATTTTCAACGTTGAAATTACACTTAATATTTTTAAGATATAGTAAAATTATGTTCTATTATTATTATCCATCAAAATATATTTACATATTTTAATCTTATTGGTCCCCTTTTTCTACTCTTCATTGTTCAATGAACTAAAAGTTCAAAGTTTCTGTTTTTAAGTTTTAGAAAGGATGTTTTGGAATTCTAATCCATCTTGTCTAGGATCACTCTTAAATACAAAAACTTCAAATCACACACAAAAAGTTCATTGGTAGACCTCAACATTAGCGAGCAGTCACAATGTAAGAGTTCTTAGATTTATTGGGTTTCAACAAACTTTTGTATGTCTAATATTGTGTGCAGATTAGAGTTGTCCAAAAAAAAAAAAAAAAAAAAATTGATCGTTCAACCATGTCCCTTCTAAAAGGTGGGTTGAGACATGCATATACACAGCTAGCTAGGAAGCAGCTTTGGCGGGGTGGGGAGGGCCAGCTTGGATCAACAATGTCACCGATAGCTAGGTCTTTTTTTCTTTGAATATTTAATAAAAATATGTTCAATAATTAGCTTTTTTTTTTCTTCTTTCAAAGAACTTCTCAGGCTCAATAGCTAGATCTAATATGTTAATAATATAGTTTCGTTAAAAATGGATAATTTTGTTCATAATCCCATAAGCAAATTGGTTGTCACTTATTTACTAGAATAAAGACAATTTATTGCTCTAAAAATCAATAATAATACCGTACTATTTTCTCAAATAAAATTACAGAAATAAAGAATGGTGAGTTGGGTTGCGGTATTTCTAGATAATGTAGCCAACACAATGACAAATTAACCCAAGGCACGTGGGATTCTCTTACTATTTTAGAAGTTTGATCATTTTCTGTAACCTCTGGTTATTTTACATCATAACATAACCTGTATTGTTTCCAATTACACTACAGAGACCAAATCACACACGCCCCATAATCTACATTGCAGGAGAGACTGCACACTAAAGCCACAATACACTAATTAATTTAGTCCTTTTCAGAAGTATTGGACCGAATTAATTTCGTGACATTTTAATAATTTTTTGTAGAATGGAAAAGGTTGTATTGGCCCTTGGGTCATCTCAGATTGTAACTTTGTTTCAAAATCATAGATTTAATAATATAACAATATGCTTGTTACAGGACACGTCTTACATTCCTAATTAATGGAGTGCATTGTATATCTTTCGATCATTCTGCATCAACTATTTTAAACTGCACATATGATTAGGATTCTCTCTCTTGGCCTGTGCTTGTTTTTTAGATAAATCATCTTTTGGCATAATATCTCATCGTCAAATCTGCAGGATGTCTTCAACCTACTACCAAATCTAAATGTGTTGGAGCTTATCAAAGCTTTTGCTGGTAAATATCAAATTCGTAACTTTTGTAATTTGCTTCATGAACTAGTTTCTTTCAGGGTTCATGCATTCCCCTGCCGTCTTTTGCAGTCAAAACTAATGATATGATGTTGGTCATATATCTATCATTGCTTATCAGAAGTGTGATTGCTCTACACAATTTAATCAACAACAAGGTCAGATGTTCTTGCGGTTCCTTCTTTTAATTTTTAACTACGTACGGAAGTAACTTCATTATCAGCTAGCTAAGATCTTTTGATGCTCATGATAATTGACTATTCATTGTTGAGGCTTCTATGTAAGTGTAAGCTGAGGAAGACATACAATGTTGTTATTGCTTGCTCTTCTGTCTGTAATTTTTTTCCTAGGTCTGATTCAAAAGAATTCACATAAAGTATGATTGAGCATTATATTATGATTCTTGGAAATGGGCAAAATGAGTGCACTTTTTGGTCGAAGCTATTTTATAAGCAGAAGCCTACAAGAAAACTCTTTCTGCTTGATGAGTGCACTGTTTGCGTATACAAGTAGCTCAACTCTAAACTCCACTTGATTTATAGCTTCTTAAATACAATAACGTCGTTTAACCCAAAATAATATATATAATTTGATGGATTTGGTAATTTTCTTTACTTGTCGTCATCTAGAATTTATACATAATGTTTTGATAAATTTTAAATTTATTTTTTAATATTATCAAGTTTAAACACTTTTCTAAGTATATGAGAATAATTAAGAACCTCCAAAGTATTTTTTCATTAACATTTAAGCCAAGTCGCCAATTCTTCTTTTAATTTTAAAATTTGTAACTAATTTTTATGCTATTTCTATTTCTTTTTTATACTTTTTTTTTATAGTTTAATTGATTTTATAAAAATATACTTTCAATGTTATAGTCACACCACGCCCTGCACTTCAAAAACTATTCCAATTGGATTTGTCCAACAATTCTATTGAAGGTATGAAAAATTAATTAGTTGCCATCATGTTGACTAGTTTCACATATGGTACCAAATATAATATATTTTATTATTTTAATTTTTAATAATAATATTATATTATTATTAAAATTTAAACAACTTATTATTTTATTTCAATTATATTTATACAATATTTCAATTTGAAACATAATTTATTATACTAAATTGTATTTTATTTTTGTAAATTACTTTTATTAAATAATAAATTATATTATATTTTAAAGTAAGTTTTTAATTGTCCCCAAACTAAATATAAATTTTTTTACTTACTAAAATCTATTGATTTTATAAAAAAAAATATAATATTATATAAATTAATGATATAATATTTATAGTTTTATAAAATAAAACTAAAATCTGTTGAAGTTATACAAAAAATTATAATATTATATTTTAATAGTATAATATTTTTTATTTTTATAAAAAATACTTATATTATATTAGATTAAATTTATATAAAAATTAATATAGTATATATTTAAATCCAATACATATATCAAAATTTTAAAAATAATAATTCAATTTCTAAAAAATAATATTTTATCCTTAAAAATTATATTCCATACTTGAAATGTAATAATTTATTTCAAAATATATAATATTGGAGTCAAATTAATGATCACAAAAAGAAAATTAATTTAATATATCATATTAAATAGATGGAAAAAGAAAAAATTATTTAAGTTTTTAAAGTAAGTCAAAAAAAAAAGATAATACAGAGAAAATGGAATACGCTTAGGGATGTATATGCAAAAGAGAAAATTTATCAATGTTCTCCTTTTATATAAAAGAGAGATAGTAGATTCGCCAAATCAAATTAAAAATGATATTTGTCAAGATATTTTGTTAATAACTGAGATATAATAATAGGTAAATATGCATTATAATCTTACTTATTTTTTTCATATTTGATACAAACAGTTTTAAACAAACTTAATTTCTTTACTTTGGAGACTTACCTTGGCAGTATCTCAAGAATCTCAATTATGGTAATCTCCAATCCAACATATTCCATGAAACATTTCCCACATCTATTTGTAACTTAGTCAATTCAGGTTTCTTGATTTGTCCTATAACACAATTATTGGGAAAATACCTGAATGCATTGGAAACCTCAACACGTTACTTTTGAAACTAAACTTGAGGAGGAATGAGTTTTATGGAAGAATCCCAACAACACTTAGGAAGAACATACTGTTGTAAACTCTTGGGTTGAGCCAAAATCAATTGGAAGGGCCATTGCCTCCATCTTTGGCCCATTGCACTTCGGCCAATAGCACTTCTCTAGAAGTTCTTGATTTGGGATATAATATAATAAACGACTATTTTCCCTCGTGGCTACCATCTCTTACTAAGTTGAAGATCCTAATCTTGAAATCTAATAGCTTATATGGCTCTATCAATCCACCTCTCATAAACAATTCATTTAGTGAGTTGCAGATACTTAATTTATCCTACAACAATTTCATTGCCTTTTACGAGATAATTTTTTCTCAACTATTCAGACTATGAAAAATCGAGATAAAGCAGCCACAAATGATGTATACGTGGATCGTGGTCTTGGATTCTTTCTGTATTCCGTTATATTATCTGTGAAGGGAAAAGATCAAAAATTTCCCAGTGTTGCTTAGTGTAACCCATCATCGATTTATCCAACAACAACTTCCATGGCCACATTCCAAAATCGTTATCACATCTAACTTCACTCTGGCTACTTATTTTATCCCACAACAATATCAGTGGTTGCATTCCACCTGCATTCGAATTTTTTACAAAACTCGATCAGTTAGACCTTTCCAACAACCAGCATACTGGAAGCATTCCCCAGACTCTAACAAATCTAACATTTCTTGAAGTCCTGAATCTTTCACTTAATCATCTCGTTGGACCAATTCCTCAGAGCAAGCAATTTTCAACATTTTCGACTGATGCTTATTTTGGCAACTTGGGATTATGCGGACCTCCAGTGACGAAACATTGTGGGGAAGATGAAGCACCTCCATCACCAGTAGAATCCCAAGAAGAAGAAGAAGGTGGTGTTTTAGGTTTGATGATGGGATTCACTTGGCAGGCAGTTGCAATTGGTTATAGGTGCGGTGTAGTGATTGAAATTATTTTTGGAAATGTGATGATCTCTATAGAAAAGCCTAAATGGTTTGTAGAATTTTACTGCATAGAAGAACAGGCGCAAGAAGAGAGGCCCCATGGTGCAAGCTAGGAGATGAGATCATCTAGTTAAATTGTAACTCTAACTACTATGTTTATCAGCTTTAATGAACAAAATCATCTATATGTGTAGTCATCTTTTATGAATTGTAATATTATTGAGAAAATAAACATTTATATAAGAAAAATATTTACTAAACTGGTTTGACTACCTTTTATGAAATTGTAGTATTATTGAAATAAACATTAAATCTAAATAAAAGTCAATACCAACCAATTACCAAATCCTTTTCCAGGGCTTTCATTAAATAATTTAAAAGTCGTTTCTGATATCAGATAATTGGCGACTTGGCGTTCGCCTACGCACATACAAACGCCTCTTAGGCAAAACAAAATAGTACTACAATGAAGTTATTGATTCGTTGTTCGGATTAATATAAATTTGAAATCCGTCACTTTCAATTTCAATTAATTTTGTTAGATTTGATATCCACTCTGATCTAAGTGAATTTGAAATTTATTAATTCCAATTCATCGATAAAATAAGATAGTAGCTTACGTGATCGTCCCAAGCATGGCTCTTGTTGTATATGATGGCGGCGCCTAGACTTCGGGCTGGGTTGATACCAGTTCCGGTAATGGGGATGGTTGCCAAGTGCACCAAGAACACTGCGAACCCAATAGGCAAAGGTGCCAATATCTGGGAATAGGTAAAAATCAATCATTCATTTACATATAATTCAAACCAGTCAATCCAAATCCCAGTTCTTCTCACCAATAAATTTTGTCCCAAAAAAATAAAAGAGACAAAGCAATCTTGAAAACCAGAGATGACAAATTATATATACTTACAGGGACATGGGAGTCTCTGGCGCCGCGCTTGGCATCGGTGGCGGAGAAGACGGTGTAGACAAGAATAAATGTACCAACAATTTCAGCACCAAGGCCGTCGCCCTTGGTGTAGCCGGGGGCCACCACATTGGCGCCCCCGCCCTTGGTCATGTACAGGGACTTGCCGAACCCCTTCACCACACCCGCTCCACAGATGGCTCCGAGGCATTGCATTATCATATAGAACACCGCCCTAGTCAACGACAGTTTCCTCGCCAAGAAAAGCCCAAACGTCACCGCCGGATTTATGTGCCCACCTGTTTCATTTTATTACAAGATTAATTCTGATCCCATCTGGATAAAAATATCCTTAAAATGTACAAAATGAACCAACCTGAAATTCCAGCGGTGCAGTAAACAAGGGCGAAGATCATTCCGCCGAAGGCCCAGGCAATGCCCTGAATTCCGACGGTTGCACACTTGGATTCAGATTTGCTGACTCCCATGACTGTCAGAACGGTTATGTACAGAAACAGGAAAGTGGCGATGAATTCAGCTATTCCGGCTCTGTAAAACGACCACGACGTCAGCTCACCGGGCTCGAACAGCGGCGCCGGAGGCGGCTCCTTGTAGTCCTTGTCCTGACTCTGCGCCGCCGTTCCGATCGGCTGCCTCTAGGAAAACTTGTTGGCTCCCAACCTCACATCCTCCTCTTTGCTCTCCATTTCGAAATCAAGAAAGTTGTAGGTAAAGATGTTAAGTGTGTAAATTGTTTAATGTCCCACATTGGTTGTGGATGAGAAAATCTTGTAATCTAAGCCTTATATAAAGGGATTGTTTAATGTCCCACATTGGTTGTAGATGAGAAAATCTTGTTATCTAAGCCTTATATAAAGGGCTTATGTTTTGTTATTTTTTTTGTACAAGGATGATCACAACTACTTAGTAAAATCTCCTGGCTTGGTAGTGCCCCCAGACGTAGCCATTATTGGTGAACTGGGTAACCAAATATTGTGTTATTTGGTATTGCTATTGTGTTTGTTATTTCCTAACAACTGGTATCAGAGCCCGGTTGGAGGTGCAAAGACAATGGCGGAAGGAAAAACGCCGGTGGAGAAGTTCGATGGCTCAGATTACGGTTTCTGGCGGATTCAGATCGAGGATTACCTCTACGGCAAAGATCTCTACCAGCCGCTGGGCGAGAAACCGGTGGAGATGAAGGATGGCGAGTGGAAACTACTGGACAGAAAGGCGATGAGCGTGGTTCGTTTGTCGTTGTCCAAAAATGTTGCTTACCACACCACCGATGCAAAGACCACGAAGGAGATGCTGGATATCCTGTCAGAGATGTACGAAAAGCCGTCTGCAGCAAATAAGGTTTACCTTATGAGGCGTCTATTCAATATGAAGATGTCAGAAGGGACGGCTCAATTACGTTCAGTTGGGATTGATTTTGACGATGAAGTTCGAGCCTTAATTCTTTTATCCTCTTTGCCGGAGAGTTGGAGCGGAACAGTCACTGCTGTTAGTGCCTCGGCGGGTAAAGATAAGATGAAGTTTGATGAAGTAAGAGATCTGATTATCAGCGAGGAGATTCGCAGAAGGGAATCAGGCATTACTTCTGGATCGGCTTTAAATATAGAGAATAGAGGGCGAACGAAAGGGAAGTCAAAGTCGAGATCTGATAGATCCATGTCGAGAGGAAAGAGTCGTGGAAGGACGAACGGGTCTTCAGTAAAGTGCTGGAACTGTGATGAGTATGGCCATGTAAAGAGAGAGTGCAAGGCACCGAAGAAGGATCAGACCAATAAAAGATCAGCGAATGCATCTACAGACGAGGTTGCTGATGCTTTGATCCTTAGCGTGAGTAGTCCACTGGATTCATGGGTGTTGGATTCTGGAGCTTCGTTTCATTCATGTAGCAGTTCTGAGATGATGGAGAGCTACAGTTCTGGAGATTTTGGAGAGGTGTATCTAGCAGATGACGAGCCTCTCAAAATTGTAGGAAAGGGAAACGTGAGAATTGCTGCTCCGAATGGTTCTACTCTGAGACTGCACGGTGTTAGGCATATTCCTGGATTGAAGAGAAATCTTCTTTCAATTGGTCAGTTGGATGATGAAGGCTACGTGACGACATTTGGAGATAGTAGCTGGAAGATCACAAAGGGAGCTATGGTAATAGCTCGAGGCAGAAAAGATGGAACTCTATACATGACTACGAATTCTAAGAATTGTGTCGCTGCCATAGAAGAGAAGAATGACGCAAAGTTATGGCATTGTCGGTTAGGCCACATGAGTGAGAAGGGGATGCGAGAGTTATGCACCAAAGGAAGACTGCCCGGACTCAAATCAGTTGAGATCGGTCTTTGTGAAGATTGTATATTCGGGAAACAGAAAAGAGTAAGCTTCTCGAAAGGTGGCAGATCATTGAAGAAGGAGAAGTTGGAGCTAGTACACAGCGACTTATGGGGTCCAGCACCCGTGACTTCTCTTGGTGGAGCATCCTACTATATGACCTTCATTGACGATTCCACAAGAAAGGTATGGGTTTATTTTCTCAAAAATAAATCTGATGCGTTTGCTGCATTTCGACAGTGGAAAGCGTTGGTTGAGAATGAGACAGGTTTGAGGGTCAAGAGCCTACGATCCGACAACGGTGGTGAGTACGATCACCACGAGTTCAAGAAGTTTTGTAAAGACAATGGAATTCGCATGGAGAGGACGGTGAGAGGAACACCACAGCAAAATGGAGTTGCTGAGCGAATGAACAGAACATTGAACGAGCGTGCGAGATGCATGAGACTCAAGTGCGGGTTACCAAAGATGCACTGGGCTGATGCAGTCAACACTGCTGCATTCCTGATTAACAGAGGTCCATCAACGCCCTTGGAGAACGGCATACCGGAGGAGGCTTGGAGTGGAAAAAAGGTAAACTTATCATTCCTTCGTATCTTTGGTTGTATTGCTTACGTTTTAGTTGACTCTGCTGCTAGAAGTAAGCTTGATGCAAAGTCTGTCAAATGCACGTTCATCGGCTATGGAGGTGATGAGTTTGGGTATAGATTCTGGGATGAGCAGAATCGGAAGATCATCCGAAGTCGAGATGTAGTGTTCAATGAACAAGTGTTATACAAGGATAGACAGACAGTTGATTCACCAAATTGTAGCAGTCAGATTGTGGAGTTGGATATTACCAACTCGGGTGGGAGTAGGGGAGCTCAAGTCGAGGAGATGATTGATGTTGAGCCAAGTACTCCACAACAGATTCCGCTGCAAAGATCAATTAGAGAACGAAGGGCACCAGATAGGTATTCGCCCTCTAATTATTATCTTTTACTGACTGACAATGGAGAACCGGAATCTTATGCAGAGGCTAAGAATGTTCCAGATGTGAACAAATGGATACTTGCTGAGAATGACGAGTTGAGCTCGTGTTTGGCTAATGAAACATGGGAAGATGTCAAACTCCCTAAGGGCAAGAGAGCTCTTGACAGCAAATGGGTGTACCGAATTAAGACCGAGGCCGATGGAAGTAAGCGGTATAAGGCACGGTTGGTAGTAAAGGGTTTTCAACAAAAATATGGTATTGACTATACAGACATATTTACTCCTGTTGTGAAATTAACTACCATTCGACTTGTGCTGAGTATGGTTGCTGTAGAAAATTTGCTTTTGGAGCAAATGGATGTGAAGACAGCATTCCTTCATGGGGACTTGAAGGATGAGATCTACATGAAGCAACCAGAAGGATACGTGTCAAAAGGAGGCTCCGGACTTGTGTGTAAATTGAAGAAGAGCTTATATGGGTTGAAGCAAGCTCCAAAACAATGGTACAAGAAGTTCGACGGTTTTATGCTTGAGATCGGATTCATCAGATGCAATGCCGATCACTGTTGCTACTTCAAGAGATTTGAGAGTAGTTATATCATTTTGTTGCTTTATGTTGATGATATGTTGATTGCAGGCTCCAGTGCTAGAGAAATAAGCAAGTTGAAGAAGCAATTATCCGAACGGTTTGCAATGAAAGATCTTGGTGAAGCAAAACAGATCTTGGGGATGCAAATCAGAAGAGATAGAGCTGCTAGAAAAGTCTATCTGTCGCAAGCACAATACATCGAGAAGGTGCTCGAGAGATTTAGCATGCAAGATGCTAAGCCGGTGAGTGTTCCGTTGGGCAGCCAATTCAAGTTGTCTAAGAAGGAATGTCCGAGCACTAAAGAGGAGCGTGCTGAGATGCAGAAAATACCGTATGCTTCGGCTGTTGGAAGTATTATGTATGCAATGGTGTGTACGAGACCAGACATTGCACATGCGGTGGGAGTTGTGAGCAGATTCATGAGCAACCCCGGTAAACAACATTGGGAAGCAGTGAAGTGGATTCTGAGATATCTGCGAGGTACGACTGACATGACACTGTGTTTTGGTGGGAGTGATCTTATTCTAAAAGGATATGTCGATGCTGACTTGGCATCAAATGATTTTGATGGAAGAAGGAGTACTACGGGATATGTGAATACATTTGGTGGTACGGCGATTTCTTGGGCATCGAAACTGCAGAAGGTAGTAGCATTATCTACTGCGGAGGCTGAGTATGTGGCAATTACTGAAGCAAGCAAAGAGATGGTGTGGCTTCAGAATTTCTTGTGTGAACTCGGGATGGAGAAGAGTACGAGTACTCTCCATAGTGACAGCCAGAGTGCAATATTCTTGGCAAAGAATCCGGCGTTTCACTCCAAAACAAAACATATTCAGTTGAAGTATCATTACATTCGTCACTTGTTGGAGACGATGGTGTTGCAGTTGGAGAAAATTGAAGGAAGTAAGAATCCCGCTGATATGTTGACAAAGGTTGTTACCTTTGATAAGTTGAAGTTGTGCATGACTTCAACTTGCCTCGAAGCTTGAAGACGAGGACGTGGCACTACCATGAGTTGAGATGACTGAAGAAAACAAGTCACACTTTGTGAACAATTTCCAGGTGGGAGATTGTTAAGTGTGTAAATTGTTTAATGTCCCACATTGGTTGTGGATGAGAAAATCTTGTAATCTAAGCCTTATATAAAGGGCTTATGTTTAATGTCCCACATTGGTTGTGGATGAGAAAATCTTGTAATCTAAGCCTTATATAAAGGGCTTATGTTTTGTTTTTTTTTTGTAAAGGACTATCACAACTACTTAGTAAAATCCAATCTGGCACAATGAGGTCCATAAGTTTGTTATAATGTTAAATTTCGTGATGATGAAACTGGAACAGAGGTGGCGACCACCGCCCCCTACACTTTTTGTTAAATGTTAAAAATGTGGTGAACTCAATCATTGCTCTCTATAACTCGAATCTAATGATATTATTATTACTGTAGTTATTAATATAAGATAATGCTTAAAAGTTTCTTCAATAATAATATCAAGTAAGTTCTAACATGTTTTTATATTATAGGTAAAATTTAAAATTTAATTCGAACTTAAGTTTGGGAGGTAAAATTAAAATAAATATAAAAATATTAAATTATTTAAATTCAACCAATATTCAAACTCAATTAATATTTAAATAACTCAAACACAATATTAAAAACTTGATAATATATCTTATATAATAATTACTAAAATTGGCTATTCAAAATAATTATTAATATATACATATTTTAAAAAAATTATAATTTTCTAAACACTAAATGAACTTGGCTAATTGTATTTTACATGTTTGTTTATACAGAATTTAATGTCTATTATTAATTGTTAATTACATATTTTGAGATAAATTTTAAATTTAACTTTAATTATAATTTACTTTTATTATTGAATATTTATTTTTGCAAAGGTGGATTGCTGGTTGTAATATAGCGTTAGAAACTATATTAGAAAATAAACTCTATTTACAATACATGTGATTCTAAAATAAATTAATTAGGAGTAGGGGTGTAACTGAGCCGACTTAAATGTATCATTATTTAAAATTATTTAAAATGTTATTGAACTTTTAATATTTTATTTGAGCTTGTTTAAGTATTAATCAAGTCGAACTTGAATGAAATTTAATCAAGCGAAACACGAATCAAGTTCAAATAGTTTAATATTCTACACTTATTTTAATAAATTTTATAGAGAAGCTAGCTCTCGACTCGAGCTTTAAAGTTTATCAAACATAAAAATCTCTTCAAACTTGTTTGATAATATTATCAAATAAAGTTCAAATAATTTTTTAAGGAACATACTCAAATTAGGTATTGAATAGTTTGGTTTGATTTTTCTACTGTAATTAGGAGCCATTCTTTGAGTTAAAGTAGAAGGGATTGGGTTGCATTTTGATGTATTTAATTATTTGCTGAAGTGATTTTTCTTGGCATAAAAGAAACAAAAAATATGGTTGTTGGAATTAGCTCCAATAATCTGTTTTTTTTATTTTTCCTCTGGAAAGAACTGCTCCAATAATTTGTTGGTTTTTGGTAAAATATATATCCAGAGTATGAATGTGTTAGGTAATAGAAATTGAGATGTGACATAAGTTGTGCATTAAATCAAAGGCTACATACAACTATTCATTCACATGTTTGATTTTGTCCTTTTTTTGTTTGACCAGGTCGGATCAACTTCATTAACTCCTTTCTTGTCCAAATTTATTACCACCTTCGGGAGTTCCAGGTTTTTCGTTTTTTATTATTTTTATTATTTTTTATTTTAAGTTAACTATGATTTTTAATTTTTTTTTTCATGGCAGAGTCATGCATCTTTATTTTGATTATTTTTATGATTCAATGGCAATTTTTGCAATCTTTAAAAATATATGATAAAACTGGTAAGATTGTAAAAATTGTGGTTGTCTTTTATTTTTTAGCAACTAACATTTTTTATAATTATTTTAAGTACACACTTGGAGTCGTCAAATTCATTTATACATTTTTTCTTGAATTTAAGTTGGCTAATTCAATATATATAAATTTATGGGGACATTTGGAAAACGAAGTGTGTAATTAAAAGTACAATTTTTAACTAATACAAAACTACTGTGTATTAGTTATACGGATTCTAAACTCATGCAATGCTAGTCGCCCGAACAGGATCCGCAGCATTCGGATCTATAACATTTTTTTTTTCTTTGCTCTTCCTCTCTAAACGCTTTCTTCTTGCGAAAAGTGAACGTTGCGACTCATAACTACATAAACATATTGGGGCTTCTATTCAATTTCTATTTGATTTTTTCTCCATTTGCATTAGTTTGGGGTGGGAGTCATAATACTCTTGAATAATTTGTATAATTATACTTTTGGTAATTAAGTTAATAAAAGTAATAATTTTAAAAAAATGATATTCTTTTTTGTAAATAGGTGATACTCTGATAGTCTGTTAAAGATTTTTCATAATTGAAATTTTGGTGAACAGACTAATAAAAAATCATATTTTTCGTTGAAAATAATTTTTTGAACAAAATGCATAATTAAAAATAGGTTAATAAAATATAATATTATTTCAAGGCGTTCGAGAATTCAGTTTCCTGGAGGGCTGTTAGCTAGTGTGTATCATCTTTCACTTATTCCTAGCGATCTGCGAACAACAAGATACCGAATGCATCAACAAGAAATCCCCTTCCCAGGTGACTGATCCTGCCATAATGTACTCTATCTATACAACGGAATTGAATAAGTAATACTCGTACATAATCGCACTTTTGGAAATACGCTTATTAGAAGTATTAGTTTGTAATAATATAATATTTTTTCAGTAAAAAATAATATTTTTTGAACAAACACCGTAATTAATAAAATACTATTTTTTAATAATAAATAATATTTTCTTATAAAAAATAATATATGTTAAACAATCTACATAATTCCATATAAAAAAATAGTCAAACAAAAAAATAATATATTTTTTTAATAAAATGTAATACTTTTAGCACTGTCGAGTATTGTTTTGAAAACAATCTACATAATTATATTATTATAAGTAAGCAATAAAAAGTAATAATTAATTTAATAAAATAAAAAGTTTTTAAGTAAAACGTAATTCTCTTTAAAGTTTGTGACAACTAATCTGCATAATAATGTAAATATTTAAATAGGAAAATTAGCCAATGCCCTTAAAATTTGACTTGAAAAAAGCTTCCCTATTTTATAAAAGTCGGATTAATATTAAAATAAAGGATTTGTGAGGGGGCGGCGGTTGTTGCTGACATATCCTTCCACTGATTGGTCCATATTTTTAATGACATTCCACGCTGGCACATGTTTGAAGATAAGCAATGATTTAAGCTTTGATTAAACAATCATTAATTGATTGGTGCAGTTACAATTTTTAATTGTAGTTAAGGATAACATTAAGTAATCTGCATTTAAAACTAATTTAATCACGATTAAATTATTATGTGGCCACAATCTTGCAACATAACTTACAAAATAACTTGTGGTGGGCGGAATCTAATTATTCTAATTATATATTTCATCAAAAGCTGCTTCACATTATATATTGTTTACCCATATGTTTTTCTCGATTTGGGTAAAAAATGTACAAACAATACTTAGAAAAATATAAAATTAGGTAATTCCTAAGTATCGAAAGATAATAAATTTTTAAATCTATTACAAACATTTGGGTCATTGAATTATAAACTTGATTGTGTTTCAATAGCTTTATTTATAAGACAATCCGCTACCATGTTTTTCTCTAAAAAATTATGTGAAACGTGTATATTCATCTTTTTCTTGAACCGATTGAATGCTGCTAAATTTGTATAAACTATTTATTTATAAACTTTAAATTACATTAAGTATGACAATAGTTTTCATTAAAAATATTATTGCCCAAATTAAAATAAAGTTAATTTATAATTTTTTATATTAATTTAATAAGAATAAACCTAATTTAATAAATTCTAGTAAGAAAAGTCAAAACTTACTGTAATAACATAATGAAATTCTCACATATTATAATAAATAACAGTAATTGACAAATCTTGTAATTTATAAAAAATACATATCAAATTAAATGAATGTTTTTACATAAATAAAATTGCTACTATTAATATAAATTATTTTCATATACAATATTATATACATATAATGACATGAAAAGAAATGATAATATATAAATTTTTATTTTAGATTGGAGAATTCAATTGAAGAGTTTCAATTATGTATCATTCAACATGTTTATTTTAAATATATATTATCCACATAATAGTTTAATATACATATATATATATATATGTGTATATTTTTATTAGCCGTTCGCTATTATATGTAAACTATATAATAATAATTCAATTTTCAAAATAATATTTTTTCATAGAGCAACATATATTAATACAACACAATATGAGAATAAAATACCATACTACAATTAGAAATTCTAATCAATTTCAACAATTCTTAAGAGTAGAATTTAATTTATAAACATACTTCAAATATCATTGTCATTTTTTCATATAAAACATCCTTTATGTTAAATATTTAAGCTATTTTATGCATACATATTCAACCCACAACGGATTGCACTCCCCCCTTCCATTTTTATCCCGACATAATATTCATTTTTTATAATAAATTAGAAACACATTTGAAACGAAATATTACATTATTAAAATATTAATTATTAAAATTTTGACATATATTTTTTCCATCTCTGAGTTAGTGATTGAATGTTCATCTCTATTACTTACAAACTGAGTGTGATAATGTTGGTTAATTCACTACAAATGAAACACTAATGATGCGAGAATTTTCTATGCCAGTTTCCATTATTATACTATTTTATTGTTGCTGGCATCGCTATCATGCAATACACAGTTTTTAAAATATTAATAAAATAAATTTAAATATATTTATAATATAATTTTAAGTAAATTAATATTTAAAGTATTTATTATTTTATTGATAAAAAATATGTAAAAGATAAACTTTTATATGTAAAAATAAATTACATTTTTATAATAGTCTTGTTTCTATAACAAAATAATTACTTGTATTTAATAAAATATAAATAATTGTTTTGAAATAATTAATTAATATTTATTTTCAGTCGAAATTCAATACAAATAATTCAACGCAATAAACAATAATATGACAAGTTGAGCGTAGACATTAATGGAACTGTTGTTCAGTAATTTTACATTTCTTTTTTTTCTTGAGCCTATGTATGAGTTTGAGAGAATAATATGGAAAAGGAATAGGTTTTGTATGCAGTACCACTTGGGACTAATATTGCTCGAGGGTGAGGTACAATTTATAATATATATTTATTTATAAAATAAGTTGGAATTAAAACTAAATATTCAAAATATTTTACTGAAATAAATATGTAAAATATAAATTTGTATTAAAATATAAATATGTATATATGTATTTCCTCCATCTTAAAATAAAAGTTTTGTTTCTAAAATAAACTGATTAATGGTATACAAATTAAATTATTTAATATTTTTTCATAAAATTTATTAGATAGTATTTATTTGCAACAAAAACTCAATACAAACAATTCAAAACATAATAAATAGTAAAATGATTATATTTTTTCATCTAATATTTTATTTTAATATATATGATATAGGTGTAAAATTGAAGATTGTGAAAGATTAGTAATTTTAATATTTGTACATAAAAAGTGGAGTAGGAGCGAAAATCTTATTTATATTTTAAAAATTACATAAAAGATATTCTCAACAAAAGATTAAAAATGAAATTCAATTAATCATAAGCTGAAATATCATTTTTGTTTTCTTTTAAGAACTGAAAATGAGCAAAAATAAATTATGTTAAAATTAAATTTTTATTATTATATTAATATAAATTTGACTGTCACATAAAATATAATAAAAAAATAATTTATATTTTATTTTATTTTACATGCGCCTTTGAATGATGAAAAGAAATTACAAAGTTATGGCCCATATAAATAAGTAGATACATTACGATTTAAAAAATGTGCGTGTTTATTTACGATTTTATCCTACTAATACTTTTGTTTTATTACATTATATGTTAGTACTTGCTTTTAGATTATTTAAAATTATGTTATTGACGTCTTCTATTAATTTTTGTAGTTTTACCAACATAAGCCCCTAAATACTAGGAAAACTATCAATTAGGACATGAAAATTGTCACAGTGAAACTTACAGCATTGACCAATAGTGTGTGAAATAAGGAATTGCACACTAATGTGAAGCAATATTTTTATTTTATTTTATCTAGGGTAATATTGGGGCAGATTAATAGTGTTCTTATTTTTTACTTTTTTTTATTAATGTTTTATTTATATATTTTTAATATTCAT
The DNA here is from genome assembly GCA_028749325.2 of Caryopteris x clandonensis. Classification (NCBI taxonomy): domain Eukaryota; kingdom Viridiplantae; phylum Streptophyta; class Magnoliopsida; order Lamiales; family Lamiaceae; genus Caryopteris; species Caryopteris x clandonensis. Next base: position 1,221,803 of record JAPYKT020000027.1, on the reverse strand, counting down.
TACTTTCTTTTTTAATGTTTTATTTATATGCTTCTTAATATTTATATTTAATAATACATTGTTGTTTTATAATTAATTTAGTTTAATTAAATTCAAGATTATTTTAATTAAATATGATAAAAAATAATAAAAAGGTGTAATTTTAATTATAAATAAAGATAATACAATAAAATTTTAAATACTACACATAAAATTATTATTATACCATCAAATTAATAAATAGATAAAAATACAAATATACAAAACATACAACTACATCTAAAAATTATAAACGTGTTTTTTAATCTTGTAAACGTGTATTTTTAATATACTATATTATGAAGTTTAATTTTAATTTTGCATTATTATTGCTTGATATTATATGTATTTTTTATATATCATTAATTTTTTAAATAAAAAATTATTAAATAATTATTGAACATAATTATATATATTTTTAAAATTAATTAATTATTGAACATTATTATATATATTTTTAAAAATAATACATTTTATTTATTTTTAAAATTTAATAATATTATGCTATTATAATATGTTTTGCACAACATACTAGTAAACTTAAAGTAAAATAATTTAATTTGAAATATTATAAAATGGCCCCAACTCACACAAAGGCCCATTATACATAGTAACAAGGCCAGCCCACAACAAATGAATACCAGAGGTCCATAATGGCCCAAGTAGTCTACCCACCAAGTGTAAATGATACGGACAAATAATTAAGCTCTGGTCCTTTTTTAGAACTCTTATGTCTATTAAGAATACAAATGAAAAATATGGGATAAATAATATCTTTCCGTCCCAAAAAAAGATTAATGTTTCTCAAGAGTACAACTTCCCAAAAAAAGATTAATGTTTCTCAAGAGTACAACTTCTAATTTTTTTTCTTGATGAAGATATAGCTTTTTAAAAATTATAGATTTGCACTCGTACATCTTCTTAATTCGTTGCTTTGACTTAATTAATCATATATAATTTATTTATGAAATAAAAAAATCCAATTTTAACTTTCCCTTATAAAATAAAAATTTGACTTTTGAAATATGACTTTATTTTTTTGAATAAAAAATATTATTAAAGTCCAACTCTTTTGTTTTATATTTTTTGGACAGAGAGAATATTACATTACAAAATTGTTTTACATATAAAATGACGCAGGTAAACTTAGATACAATGTAAAACAATAAGAAGTTAATCAACTACCGAGTTGGGCATTTACTCTAAAAAAGACTAAGAATCAAGCACAACCAAGTCTAAAACCATAATTTCATACATAAAAGAGCGTACATTGTGTAATTTAATCTACTTTTAAGATGAAATATTTCTGTAAAGGTTCGGACTTTGTAGTGTAAGGGGCAATCGCATATGTCAACAAATATATAAGACAACACATTTATACTTGCATTACTTGTATGACAGCCAAACCAGTAGGAAGAAGATTAGTTTGGCAGAAAGTTAAGCAGGCTACTTTAACCGCTATGAAGCCCAATGCAAGGTTCCGATTACCTGAAAGCATGTCGAAGGGATCTCCGTCGTAGTGACTTCGACACTCAACTCAAAAAAATATCTTGAATTTTAAGTTCAAGAGTGTCATATTGATAGCAAGTTTCAAAGTGTTTTCCGTATGATTCTCAGTTTAGAAAACAAACCTTCAAGAAAGAACCACTTTTTAGTTTCGATTTTGCTGATAAAAGTAATGAAAGAATGCATGTCCTACAATCTGAATTTATGTGGTACAAATGCTTAAAGAAAGTTACAAATTGTAGTATTGTAGCACCAAATCAAAGTTAGGTAACTGAATTCACAAAAAAATTTACGATGATCAGATGCACAACAGCCGTATATATGGAGCCGAAAGTATGCGTAAGTGGCAAACTACGAAGAAAACCATCGAAGCCAAAGTTGCCTTTTGAGAACAAACAATCTGTAATAACAAAACACTTGATCCACCTCAAACTGCACTTGCCCTCCTCCAATGCAACATGAACATCACTCTAAAAGTGATCATCCAATATCTACTTGGCTATCATAAGGTTGGATATTCAGATCCATCTTTTCAAATTGAAACATCTAAATTTAGACTCTTTTGAATGAAAAAAAAAACTTAAATTTCATTCATTTTTTTTTTCTTCGAATTTGATCAATTATGTTCTTCTGCAGAGATATGACATTGATATGGATCAAAATTAATGTGATGGAACGACCTAAGTAGATATTGAACAAATCATTCTCTAAATATGGAAGCAATAAATCAATCTTTTAAGGTATTTGTGTATCTAAAGATATAAAATAATACAGAGAAATAATATCCACTGATTTTTTTGTCCTTAACTAATACTTTTTGCTAAACAAAATGAGATATGTGTCTTTAATGAAATTGAAGAATATGATTATAATTTTAAATTATTTGACAATATTGGCTCTTTTTAATATTATAATGTTAATGTATATTTATTAATTTATTTATTTTATCATTGATATATTATTTCAGCAAATACACATTTCGTTGAAACAATATATTTTATCAGTGAACTTTTGAAAGAAATTATAATCTTTTAGAGATATTCCACTAATTTTTTTTCTCTAAAGTATGCTAATATATATACACACACACACACACACACATACATATTTAAGTGATGGCTCTCGACCTGGAAGAGATCCCGCGCGGTTGGTCAAAAATATAAGTTTTACTACGATCACAAAAAAATAGTTTTTTTTTTTTTTTAAATCAATGCACCTTCGCATTCATATAAACTATTATGTTATATTTTTATATGATTGCTTTAAATATACAAATTTATGTTGTGTTGAATATATATTATTCACTTACTTTTTAAAATATAATAAATTCATATATGTGTATGTGGGGGATGGGGCAGTGCGAGGTGAATAAAATTATCGTATCATATCAATAATTGTAATAATTTCTACTGCACATATTTGAGGCTAATTATTTAATATACTTTGATTAGAAAATAAAAAAGAGAGAAAAAGAAAAAAATACATATGAATGTTATATAATACTTAAATTTCATATTATTATTTAACTAAATAAAATTAGAGAAATTCACACAAATAATATATTCGTGCATCGTACGGGAGCTTAATTGGTAATATTAAAATACAACACTAAAACCTATTGATTTTACATATACGGTAATAATCTAACTTGTCACAATCCAAAACAAACACCACTTTTTACTATCCATTTAGTTGTACACAATTGGTTGTTTTATGAAGGCCTCCAACCTTATCCAAACATACCCAATAGATTTTTGTGAATCAATTATTGACAATCTTAACTTATCACATACGGCAAAACCCGAGAAATTCACGGGTTGTAAAAAAATATTATAAAAAAATATAAATATATTTTACTAAATATATAAAAATATTATTACAAAAGAAATATTTTAAAAAGTAGAAGATGTATCCGACTCGGTTCTTTTCAAAATTGAAATGGTGTGACTGGGTCCCAACTAACAAAAGCCAGAAAACTAACTTGTGGAGGTCATTCCACTGCTGTAGAGGCCAAGCAAATATCTAAGCTGTCACTACTCATGGAGTCAAACCAAACCAAACCAAACCGCACGCTCCGTCAAAAATGAATTAAGCATAATTGATGTAATTGCTCTTCATGAATTATGTTATATTTATATATTATTAATATATATATATATATATATATATATTTTATGAATTAATAGTTAAAAAATATTTTTGAATTTAAATTTTTTTTTCTTAAATAAAATTATAACATTTTATTTTTTAAAATTATAATTTAATATATATTTATATATATATTTTTTTTTTCTTACTAAATAAAAATATATATATATACATATTGAAAATATATATTTAGAATATAAATATATATTTTATAAATATATATATCTATATAAAATATATATAAAATAAATTTAAAACGTCACCTTAGTTATATATTTAATAAATATATATTTTAAATATTTTTTTAATTATCTTAAACAAAATTATAATATTTTAATTTATTTAATTACATTTTAATATATATTTTGATATATTTATTTAATAAATAAAATATATATGTATATATATATATATGCAGATTTAGAATATAAATATATATTTTATAAATATATACATATATATATTAATAAAAATATATAATTAAAATATATAAATATATCTATATACAGGTTATATATATATATATAATATATATGCATGTGTGTGTGTGTGTGTGTGTATAATATATATGTATGGATGGATATGGATGGTGTATATGTATGTGTAGCATTTATATATATATATATATATATATATATAACATAAATATTAAGAACATCACCTTAGGTGACGTTCTTTTTTTAAGTTTTAGAATCGTCACCCAAGGTGACTTTTTTTAAAAAAACGTCACCCGCGGTGACGTTTTACCTATTTTTAAAAACTGTTTCAAAACATGCCTATTTCGTAATTTTTTTTTTTGTATTATTATGAAAAAAAACCCAAAATAATATAGAGAAATAATATCCAGTAATTTTTTGTCCTTAACTAATAATTTTTACTAATCAAAATGAGATATGTGTCTTTAATGAAACTGAAGAATATGGTTATAATTTTAAATTATTTGACAATATTGGCTCTTTTGAATATTATAATGTTAATGTATATTTATTTATTTATTTATTTATTTTATCATTGATATATTGTTTCAACATATACACGTTTCGTTGAAACAGTGTATTTTATCAGTGAACTTTTGAAGGAAATTATAATCTTTTAGAGATATTCCACTAATTTTTTTTCTAAAGTATGTTAATATATATATATATATATATATAAGTGATGGCTCTCAACCTGGAAGGGATCCGGCGCGGTCGGTCAAAAATATAAATTTTACTACGATCACAAAAAAATAGTTTTTTTTTTTTTTAAATCAATGCACTTTCGCATTCATATAAACTATTATGTTATATTTTTATATGTTTGCTTTAAATATACATATTTATGTTGTGTTGAATATATATTATACACTTACTTTTTAAAATATAATAAATTCATATATGTATATGTAGGGGATGGGGCGGTGCGATGCGAGGTGAATAAAATTATTGTATCATATCAATAATTATAATAATTTGTACTGCACATATTTGAGGCTAACTATTTTATATACTTTGATTAGAAAATAAAAAAGAGAGAGAGAGAAAGAGAGAGAAAAAATACATATGAAAATTAGAGAAATTCACACAAATAATATATTCGTGCATCGTACGGGAGCTTAACTGAAAATATTAAAATACCCCACTAAAATCTATTGATTTGACATCTACAGTAATAATTTAACCTATTACAACCCAAAATAAACACCACTTTTTATTATCCATTTTGTTGTACACAACTGGTTGTTTTATGAAGGCCTCCAAGCTTATCCAAACATGCCTAATAGATTTTCGAGAATCAATTATTGACAATCTTAACTTATCACATACGGCAAAACCCGATAAATTTATGGGTTGTAAAAAATATTATAAAAATATATAAATATATTTTATTAAATATATAAAAATATTATTACAAAAGAAATATTTTAAAAAGTAGAAGACGTATCCGACTCGGTTCTTTTCAAAATTGAAATGGTGTGACTGGGTCCCAACTAAGAAAAGCCAGAAAACTAACGGGTTTTTTTTCAAAATAATGCGAAAAAAAGAAAAAATTTATGAAATAGGCATGTTTTGGAACAGTTTTTAAAAATAGGTAAAACGTCACCGCCGGTGACGTTATTTCGAAAAAACGTCATTTTAAATTTAAATGAAAGAACGTCACCTTAGGTGACGTTCTTTCTGTTTTATTATATATATATATACACATACATCATACATGCATATATATTATATATATATATACACATTGACATATATATATATATATAACCTATATTATATATATTTTTTAAATATATATTTTTATTAAAAAATATATATATAAATATATGTATATATTTATCAAATATATATTTATACTCTAAATTAACATTTTGAATATATATATATATATTTTATATTTTATTTATTCAGTAAATATATCAAAATAAATATTAAAATAAAATTAATAAAATTAAAATATTATAATTTTATTTAAGATAATAAAAAATATTTAAATTTATTTTTAAAATATATATTATATATATATGTATTTATAAAATATACATTTATAAATAATAATGTATATTTTGAATATGTATATATATATATATTTATTAAGTAAATATATAAAAATATATATTAAATTATAATTTTTAAAAGTAAAATGTTATAATTTTATTTAAGATAATAAAAAAATTATTAAATTAAATAATAATTTTTAATTATTAATTCATATTTTGAAAATAAATAATATATAAATTTATATATATATATATATTTATAAATAATAATATATATAATATCTGAATATATATATAAATTTATATATTATTATATATATATATATATTATTTATTTTAAAAATATGAATTATTAATAAAAAATTATTATTTAATTTAACAATTTTTTTATTATCTTAAATAAAATTATAACATTTTACTTTTTAAAATTATAATTTAATATATATTTTTATATATTTACTTAATATATAAAAATATATATACATATTCAAAATAAATAATATATATATAATAATAATACATAAATATATATATATATGAAATTAAAAAAAAATTACAATAAACGTCACCTAAGGTGACGTTTTTAGTTATATATATATATATATTATATATTATATATATACATATATATATATATTTATTAATAAAATATATATAAAATCCGATTATATATATATATATAATTTATATATTATTATATATATATTATTTATTTTAAAATTAAGAATTAATAATAAAAAATTATTATTTAATTTAACAATTTTTTTATTATCTTAAATAAAATTATAACATTTTACTTTTTAAAATTATAATTTAATATATATTTTTATATATTTACTTAATAAATAAAAATATATATACATATTCAAAATAAATAATATATATAATAATAATAATACATAAATATATATATATAAGAAATTTAAAAAAATACAATAAACGTCACCTAAGGTGACGTTTTTTAGCATATATATATATATATTATATTATATATTATATATACATATATATATATTTTTATTTATAAAATATATATTTATAAATAATAATATATATAATATCTGAATATATATATATATATATAAATTTATATATTATTATATATATATATATTATTTATTTTAAAAATATGAATTAATAATAAAAAATTATTATTTAATTTAACAATTTTTTTATTATCTTAAATAAAATTATAACATTTTACTTTTTAAAATTATAATTTAATATATATTTTTATATATTTACTAAATAAAAATATATATACATATTCAAAATAAATAATATATAATAATAATACATAAATATATATATATATATGAAATAAAAAAAAAACAATAAACGTCACCTAAGGTGACGTTTTTAAAAAACGTCACCTAAGGTGACGTTTTTTAGCATATATATATTATATATACATATATTTATACAACACATACATCATGCATCCATGTATATATATATATATATATATATATATATCTACACGCACATACCACAACATATATATATATATATATACTCACACATATAAATATATATATATATATTCTTTGAATATGTATATATATATATATTTATAAAATATACATGTATATTATAAATCTATATTTTGTATATATATATATTTTATTTATTAAGTAAATATATCAAAATATATATTAAATTATAATATTAAAAAGTAAAATATTATAATTTTATTTAAGATAATAGAAAGAATTATTCAAATTAAAGAATAAATTTTAATTATTAATTCATATTCTAAAATAAAATAATATATATATATATATATATTAATAATATATAAATTTTATAAACATTATTTAAAATAAAGATTAATATTTAATTATTATTATTTGTAATTTAATTTGTTGAAAGAAATATATATTATTATTATTATTATTTGTAATTTAATTTTCTTCAAGAAATATTAATTTATAAAATTATTTAAATTAATGATTAATTTTTAATATAACATAATAAAATTATTTAAATTATTTAAATTAATGATTAATTTAATATAACATAATAAAATTATTTAAATTATTTAAATTAATGATTAATTATTATTTAAAATTTAAAATTAATAAAATAATAATAAAAAATTAATCATTAATTTAAATAATTTTATTATGTTATATTAAAATTAAATTTATTAAGATATTATAAATGAATTCATAAATAATATAATTTTAAAAAAAGAATTTTATATAGAGTTTAAATACTTATATATATATCATAAATATTAAATAAAAAAATACAACAAATAATTTTCTTCTAAACAATTTTAAATAAATAAAATTTTCATAAATATTAGAATATATATATATATATAATTTAGTTAAAGTATATATATATATATATATATATATAAACTTATACATAGATGTTTTTTTTTTTTCTTTAAAATGAGTAGAGGCTGTGTGGGTTCGAACCCACAACCTCTTAGAAGAGGTTACAAGTCTTTAACCACCACAGCACACCTAAGAATTTATTATCATTAATGACTAAATTTATATATAAACAACGTCACCTTGGTTGACGTTTTTACAAAAAACGTCACCTTGGTTGACGTTTTTACAAAAACGTCACCTTGGTTGACGTTTTTCAAAAATTATATTTATTTATTTTATTATATATATATATATATATCTATTTATATATTATTAATATATATATATTATTTTATTTTCAGAATATTAATTAATAATTAAAATTTATTCTTTAATTTAAATATTTTTTATTATCTCAAATAAAACTATAATATTTTAATTTTATTAATTATATTTTAATATGTATTTTAATATATTTATTTAATAAATAAAAAGTAAAAAAAATATATATATCTATATATAATACATTATAAAAGAAATTAAACTAAATAAATATATATACATATTGCAAAATTAATATATTTAGAATATAAATATATATTTTATATATATATAAGAAACGTCAGCTTAACTGACGTTTTATAAAAACGTCAGTTAAGTTGACGTTTTTATAATTATATTTATTTATTTTTATTCATATATATTTATATTATTAATATATATATATATATTTATATTATTTTATTTTCAGAATATTAATTAGTAATTATAATTTATTCTTTAATTTAAATATTTATAATTTATTCATATAATTTATTTTATTAAATATTAATAAAATTATTTATAATTATAAATAAAATTATAACATTTTACTTTTAAAAATTATAATTTAATATATATTTTTATATATTTACTTAATAAATAAAAATATATATACATATTATAAATAAATAATATATATATATAATAATACATAAATATATATATATATATATATGAAATAAAAAAAACAATTCAATAAACGTCACCTAAGGTGACGTTTTTAGTTATATGTATATTATATATATATATATATATTTATTTATAAAATATATATTTATAAATAATAATATATATAATATCCAAATATATATATATATAAATTTATATATTATTATTATTATTATATATATATTATTAATTTAAAATATGAATTAATAATAAAAAATTATTATTTAATTTAACAAATTTTTTTATTATCTTAAATAAAATTATAACATTTTACTTTTAAAAATTATAATTTAATATATATTTTTATATATTTACTTAATAAATAAAAATATATATATACATATTCTAAATAAATAATATATATATAATAATAATACATATATGAAATAAAAATAAAAATACAATAAACGTCACCTAAGGTGACGTTTTTAGGTGTATATATATATATTTATATAATATATATTTATAAATAATAATATATATAATATCCAAATATATATATATAAATTTATATATTATTATATATATATATTATTAATTTAAAAGATATGAGTTAATAATAAAAATTATTATTTAATTTAATAAATATTTTTATATATTATTATTATATATATTTTTTTATATATTTATATAATAAATAAATAAATATATATACATATTCAAAATATATATTATTATTTATAAATAATAATTTTATAAATACATATATATATATAATATATATTATAAAAATAAATTTAAATATTTTTATTATCTTAAATAAAATTATTACTTTTAATTTTATTAATTATATTTTAATATTTATTTTGATATATTTACTGAATAAATAAAATATAAATTATATATATATTCAAAATGTTAATTTTGAGTATAAATATATATTTTATAAATTTATACATATATATATATTAATAAGAATATACATTTAAAATATATATATATAATACAGGTTATATATATATATATATGTCCGTGTGTATATATATAATATATATATATATGTGCATGTATGATGTATGTGTATATATAGATATGATAAAATGAAAGAACGTCACCTAAGGTGACGTTCTTTCATTTGAATTTAAAATCGTCACCTCCGGTGACGTTTTTTAGAAATAACGTCACCGGCGGTGACGTTTTACCTATTTTTAAAAACTGTTCCAAAACATGCCTATTTCGTAAATTTTTTTTTTTTTTCGCATTATTTTGAAAAAAAACCCGAAAACTAACTTGTGGAGGTCATTCCACTACTGTAGAGGTCAAGCAAATATCTAAGCTGTCACTACTGCAAGTGTGGCCTCCTCATGGAGTCAAACCAAACCAAACCAAACCGCATCGCACGCTCCGTCAAAAATGAATTAAACATAATTGATGTAATTGCTCTTCATAAATTATTAATTTAAATAATTCATAACTTTAATACAAAAGAGGCATAATATCCGCAATAAGAATTGAATGAGTTATAATTCATAAATTGGATTTTATACTAACAAAATAATATGAAAATTATTAATGAGCTGTCCAATTTGGGAGATTTTATTGGACAGTAAATTTTACGGGCCACAATTTTATGTCATTGATCACATTAGATGATTCTATTTGTGGGACGGGGTTGATGGATTTTGTGTACACATGTATAATTATTATTTTTTTATTTTTATTGTAAAATTCCTATATTGAATAATATAGGAGTTTATATTGACCATTTAGCATAGTTACGTAAGTAATATCGTAAATCGTGTTACTGCGCAATCATTTCATAAGAGACTAAATTTTATTCTTTTGATATTTCAAATGTGTTGAATCATAAATAAATATAAATATTACATTATCTGTTAATATATATATGTATATATATTAAATATTCTTTATAATCTATTTAAATATTAATAATTCTAATATAATTACCTGTGAGTCGAAACAATTTTTTTCAAACAATCAGTAAATTTTACAGATTTTTCGACAAGTTTAAAAAATAGATATCATAAGAAAAACGGCATATCAAAAGTATTGAAAGTACGCATTTTCATTAATGTGCAACTTCACATATTTATGGACATTTTAAATATCATTCAAATTTATATTTTATTTATATTTTGATATATGCATTGGATTTGAATAATTAGATAACTAAATTTTTATATAAATTTGAATTGTAAATATAAAAAATATTAGATAATTTTTACAAAAATAAAAATATCATACTATTTAGTCCATAAAATTTATTATTTCACCTTAATAGTTTCCAGTGAATTGAAATATTTGTACTAAGTCTGAAAATTTAAAGTGATAATTTGTATTGAGCTTGATAACTAAAATTCAATTAAAATTTAATGCAATTCATTATTTGCGAGAGATAACTTTTGGGAGAATGACAATGTTTTATATAATAAAAAACTATAATTTATTTCAAATAATATTTATATAATTTTGTTTATATACATTAGGACTTACATGAAATTTTTAGTTATAATAATATATTTAAAAATATAATATTAGTATAATAAAATATAGAAAAATGTACAAATTAGCCCATAAATTATATTTCCGTACAAATAGGACCTTTAACTTTTAATATGGACCAAATAAGTCTTTAAACTTCTTATTACCTAATAGACAATTCATTTCAAAAAGTTAAAATAATAAAATAATTCTAAAACATATTTATATAAATCAAGCAATTACTAAAATAAAATAAAATTATAAAAATAAAAAATAAAATGATAAAATCTAAAAATTATTTAACAGATAAAAAAATTTTCAAAACACCTTAAATTATTTACACATAAAAAATTTATACATATTTTTTGTTTTATATATATAAATATTTGTTTTAATGTCACAAAAAAAATATTAATTTGATATATCATATAAAATAAAGACAAGTTATTTTAAAAAAAAATGAAAGCAAGTAATATTTACGACAAACTCCCGTGCCGAAAAAAATAATGTATAATAAAAGACACAATAACAGAAAGAAAAGTCTATTTGTGTCGAGTCTTCTTCAATTGTTCCTTCAGTATATAAATAGCTCAACTCTGAACTCCACTTGATGAAGAAAATATGGCTATCTTGTGGTTGTGGCTATTTCTGCTGCAATCTCATACTGCCTTTCCTTTCTTTACTTATAATAATACTACTTCCAAAACTCCATTCAAGTGCCGTCTTGATCAGAGCCAGTTATTGCTTCAGCTCAACAACCAATTACACCCTGATCTTGAAAACCAGTTTTTTGAGTGTGATGGATATCGTCCAAATAATTACTACAAAACCAAGTATTGGAATTGCTGCGAGTGGGACGGCGTCACTTGCGATGAGTCCACGGGCTTTGTTATTGGGCTTGACCTCAGCTGCGGCGGGCTTTCTGGTAACATACACTCCAACAGCTCCCTCTTCCATCTTACTCACCTACGCCGCCTAAACCTTGCCTTCAACAACTTCAATGGCTCTCAGATTTCATCCGGATTCGGGCGGCTCAACACCCTCACACATCTCAACCTTTCTGATTCAGGCTTCAGCGGCCGAATCTCCCCGGAGTTCTACTACCTCTCCGACTTAGTTTCGCTTGATATGTCTCATATCTATTTTAATCAGGAAATTAAGTGTGATGTGAAATTATTGTTTGGAAACATGACTAAGATAAGAGTAGTTTCACTTGCTTGGGTCAACATCTCTTCTGAATTTCCCACCAACATGTCTTCTTTCCTGACACATTTGGATCTCTCAAATAGTGGACTACACGGCAACCTTCCAATGAACATTTTTGAGAGGCCCAACTTGCAGGTGCTCGTGTTGTCTGGTAATGAAGGCCTTAAAGGCTCCTTCCCTAAGAGCTTCAACCAGAGCAACGTCCATTCTCTCAAAGTATTAGGTCTCTCTGAGATGAGTATCTCAGGCAGACTGCCCGATTCTATTGGTTTCATGAACAACTTAAACTTCTTTGCACTCGATGCCTGCAAATTATGGGGCCCAATTCCTGAATCAATCGGAAACCTCACCGACATTACTGTGATCTACCTGTCACATAATGAGTTGAGCGGCCAAGTCCCCTCCACAATCTCGAAACTCCGAAGGCTATATGGTTTACTACTCAAATCGAACCATTTGGAAGGCCGAATTCCTGAATCAATCGGAAACCTCACCGAAATTACTGAGATCGACCTGTCATATAATGAGTTGAGCGGCCAAGTCCCCTCCACAATCTCGAATCTCCGAAGGCTAAATGAATTACAACTCTCATCGAACCATTTGGAAGGCCAAATTCCAGATGCTTTTGCGAACCTTCAACGCCTCACTGTTATCAACCTTTCTAATAACTCTTTGGGAGGCCAAATTCCACCATCTCTCAACAACTTGTCATCACTTGGATCGTTGGACCTTTCATCCAATGCATTGATGGGTCTATTTCCTTACACACCACGCCCTGCACTTCAGAGACTTGAATACCTAGATTTGTCCAACAATTCTATTGAAGGTATGAAAAATTTATTAGTTGCCATCATGTTGAGTTGTTACACATACCAGATGTCGTGTACCAAATATAATATATTTTATTATATTAATAATTTTAATAATAATATAATAATATTGTTAAAATTTACACAACTTATTATTTTATTTCAATTATATTTACACAATATTTTAATTTGAAACGTAATTTATTATATTAAATTGTATTTTATTTTTGTAAAATTAGTTTTTTTAAATAATAAATTATACGATATTTTAAAGTAAGTTTTTAATTATCCCCGAACTAAATATAAATTTTTGAACTTACTAAAATATATTGAGTTTATACAAAAAATGATAATATTATATAAATTAATAATATAATATTTATATTTTTATAAAATAAAACTAAAACCTATTGAGGTTATACAAAAAATTATAATATTATATTTTTTATTTTTATAAAAAATACTTATATTATTTTAGATTAAATTTATATAAAAATTAATATAGTATATATTAAAATTTAATACATATATCAAAATTTTAAAAATAATAATTCAATTTCTAAAAGTTATATTTTTTCCTTAAAAACTATATTCCAGACTTGAAATGTAATAATTTATTTCAAAATATATAAGATTGGTGTCAAATTAATGATCACAAAAAGAAAATTAATTTGATATATCATATTAAATAGATGAAAAACGAAAATTTTATTTAAGTTTTTAAATTAAGTGAAAAAAAGGTAGTACATAGAAAATGGATTACGAGTGTCAATTAATTAGGAATGTATATGTCAAAAGAAGAAAAAAATTGTCAATGTTCTCCTTTTATATAACATAGAGATATTAGATTCGTCAAATTGAATTAAAAATGATATTTGTCAGGATATTTTGTTAATAACAGAGATTTAATAATAGGTAAACGTGCATTATAATCTTACTTATTTTTTTCGTATTTGATACAAGCAATTTTTAACAAATTTAATTTTTTTACTCAGGAGACCTACCTTGGGAGCATCTCGAAAATCTCAATTATGTTAATCTCCAATCCAACATATTCCATGGAACATTTCCCACATCTATTTGTAACTTGAGTCAACTCACGTTTCTTGATTTGTTTCTTGATTTGTCCTATAACACATTTAGTGGGAAAATACCTGAATGCATTGGAAACTTAAGTCTGGTAGAACTAAACTTGAACAGGAATGAGTTTGATGGAAGAATCCCAAAAACACTTGGGAAGAACATACATTTGCGTGGTCTTGGGTTGAGACAAAATCAATTGGAAGGGCGATTACCTCCATCTTTGGCCAATTGCTCTTATCTGGAAGTTCTTGATTTGGGATATAATATGATACACGACTCTTTACCCTCGTGGCTTCCATCTCTTACTGAGTTGAAGATCCTATTCTTGAAATTTAATAGCTTCTATGGCTCTATCAACCCAACTCTTATAAACAATTCATTTAGTGAGTTGCATATACTTGATTTATCCTACAACAGTTTCAGTGGCCTTTTACCAGATAAACTTTTCTCAACTCTTGAGTCAATGAAAAATCGAGGTGAAGCAGCCGCATATGGATACAAATATGATCATAGCCTTTCAAGAACATATTCCATTATATTGTTTGTGAAAGGAAAAGATCGTGAATTCCATGGAGTGTTGCATATAGTGACCATCATTGATTTATCCAACAACAATTTCCATGGCCACATTCCAGAATCGTTATCACATCTGACCTCACTCTGGCTGCTTAATTTATCCAACAACAACATCGATGGTAGCATTCCACCTGCATTTGGACTTATGAAGACACTCGAGCAGTTAGACATTTCCAGCAACCAGCTAACTGGAGGCATTCCCCAGACTCTAACAAATCTAACATCTCTTGAAGTCCTGAATCTTTCGCATAATCATCTCATTGGACCAATTCCTCAGAGCACGCAATTTTCAACATTTTCGACCAATGCTTATTTTGGCAACTTGGGATTATGCGGACCTCCAGTGACGAAAGATTGTGGGGAAGATCAAGCACCTCCATCACCAATAGAATCACAAGAAGAAAAAGATGGTGTTTTAGGTTTGATGATGGGATTCACTTGGCAGGCAGTTGCGATTGGTTATGGGTGCGGCGTAGTGATCGGAATTATTTTAGGAAATGTGATGATCTCTATAGGAAAGCCTAAATGGTTTGCAAAATTTTACTACGCAGAAGTAGCGAATTGTGCGAACAAGCGCAAGAAGAGTCTGTGTGATGCAAGCTAGGAGATGAGATCATCAAGTTAAATTGCAACTCTAGCTACTATGTTTATGTGATTTGGTCATCTTTTATGAAATTATAATATTATTGAGAAAATAAACATTTATATAGAAAAATAATTTACTAAATGTAGGAGTGTACCTGTTCAATATGTGTATAAATTTTTATTCTGATTCAATTATACAAACCTTTGTAGGAATCCTACAAATCGATTTTGTAGGACAAAATGTATTTAAGACCTTTTCGTACGGATTAATCGATATTGATATTAATATACATATTGCATGTTCTAAATTCTAATTATCTTAAAATACATATTGTGATAATATATACACATCTATTAGTAAACCCCCACATACTGAATAAACTCTGGGTTGTACTCCAGACCCACCATCGTTTTAGTCGTCAAAATCACCTCCAGATCCACGGACCTGTCCCCATCCCGACCTGGGAAGGCCGAAATCTTCCCATCAAATTTATTAGCCCGCCCGCTATGGACGGCGACGGTTTTGCCCCACCCGAAATTGTTCTCGTACATTGGGAACCTTGGAGACTGCCCGTCATCACCATCGCACCGTCAGGATTACCCAACGGGAAACACCGTGGGTCCCGCTCCCAATCCTTTATGTAGCTCCTCACCTCAACGTTATTGTGCGCCGCCACGGTTTTGTTCAGCTGCTCTACGCACCAGCGTATGTCATTGCCCAACACTTCTCCAGCGGATACACACATCGGAACACTCTGTATTGCCTTGCCGAAATATAGAGGTTTGAGCTTCGGCTAGAGCCGGTGTCAACAATTCACAGCCATTTCTTATTGTTTACTCTCGCCTTCAGCTTCAGAATCGATTCCCTGCTGAAACTGAACAACCTCTCTCTCACCGGAACGTCGACAGAGAAAGTAGCCTTCGGTCCACCTTCTCGAAGTTTTAGCGCTGCCGAAGAGATCAAAACCAGTCACGGCAGAAATCCGGTGTCTTCGATATCCTTTTCACCCCTCTGCTGAACTCCGAAAAAGTATTGAAGAAGTTCCAGAAAGAAGTCCCGTCCAGGACAGCGTGATTGACGGTGCATCCAATGAAGATTCCGTCAGCCAGTTCCGTCACCTGGACGGCCAGAATAGGCCTGAAATGCCCTTTGTAGCTCACTGTATGTCGTAAGCGAAGCAGCTCTTCACCGCTTCCAGAACATCACCGTCAGCGGACCCCAGCAAATTCCTGACGTAGATTTCGAATATGTGTACGGTTTCCTAGATTTCAAATATTTTATACAATTCTTATAGTAAAATAATTTAATTTGAAATATTAAAAATGGGCCCAACTCACACTAAGGCTCATTATACAAAGTAACAGGATCAGTAATACAAATCGACTGTAGAGTTGATATCAGGCCAACAACAAAAGAATACCAGAGGTCCATAATGGCCCAAGTAGTCCACCCATCAAGTGTAAATGGTCCTCGAAATTTAGTGATACGGACAATTAATTAAGCTCTGGTCCTTATTTAGAACTCTTATGTCTATTAAGAATACAAATGAAAAATATAGGATAAATAATATCTTTCCGTCCCAAAAAAATATTAATGTTTCTCAAGAGTACAACTTTTAATTTTTTTTCTTGATGAAGATATAGCTATTTAAAAATTATAGATTTGCACCGTACATCTTCTTAATTCGTTGCTTTAACTTAATTAATCATATATAATTTGTTTGTTAAATAAAAAAGATCAAATTGGGTATCTGATTTGACAAGAAAATTAAGGATGATCATATGCACAACAGCCGTGCATATGCTTGTATAGCAAAGACTGTTGCATCGGTTGTGCTGACAAGATTAAGTGTCATAACCATGGGTAATGCGGAGCCGAAAGTGTGCGTAAGTGGCAAACTACGAAGGAAACCATCGAAGCCAAAGTTGCCTTTTGAGAACAAACAATCTGTAATAACAAAACACTTTATCCACCTCAAACTGCACTTGCCCTCCTCCAATGCAACATAAACATCACTCTAAAAGTGATCATCCAATATCTACTTGGCTATCATAAGGTTGGATATTCAGATCCATCTTTTCAAATTGAAACATCTAAATTTAGACTCTTTTGAATGAAAAAAAAAACTTAAATTTCATTCATTTTTTTTTTCTTCGAATTTGATCAATTATGTTCTTCTGCAGAGATATGACATTGATATGGATCAAAATTAATGTGATTGAACGACCTATATATATTTTAATTGTTCTAGTGAAAATGACAAAAAAATAAATAATAAAAAATAATAATAATAAAACTACCTAGTCAATTTAAAATGAATGAATTTTTTGTTTAATTATGTAAAAGAATGGCTGCTAATAAACATAAAACATTATATGCTATCAAATTCATACGTATAAGTATTCATCGTTTGCATGTAAATGTCAAATTACGTATTGGATCTTTTGCAGTATAATCGGATAAATTATTGAGTACTTAATAATCCATAGTTCAATTGTTATATTCCTATGGTACTACATAACCATCCGAAGCTATTAAATTAAATTGAAAAGTTGTTTTTTAAGATTGTGATTTAATTTAAAGTTTGTATTTGTTGAGCATTAATTTGAAATGAAACAACAGAAACAATGATTCACTTGCAGTAAAGTATACAGATATACATTCCGACAATAAACATCTGGAATACAAGAATACAATAATTCATCAAAATTGTGAAGCAAAATTTTACAAACAAGAAAGAATGGTCGTTGTAATGCAAACAATAATCGTATACTAATACCAATTAGCTAATATCCCTGACGTGCGACTAAGACAGGGGGGATGCGTCATGCGTGTCCGTATATTACAGTCAACAGGACGAGTTCGACTCGCTCAACCCGCCACCGATTCACGACACGTTCAACCGTCGCCGTTCCGGACTATACCTTCCAGTTTCGTGGCTCCGCCGCTCCCCGAGAAACGTCTTCGCCGCATCCAGGCTGGGGAAATAAGTCGGCTCTAGAAAGATTTGGCTCAGCAAATCGCCCGATTCAACATTCGCCTTCGCCTCCAAGCTCCCCATCACCACCGCCAGCAGCTGTTTGTAACTGAAGAAAAATACCTTCACCGCCGACTCCACAGCCTGCATCGCCTGCAGAAGGTGGATTTTGGCGAACTCGTCCTTTCTCTGATACAGCTCCATGGCAGCGTCCTGTATCCTCGGCCCGCCGGTGGGGTCCACCTCCACTTCGAGAACCGCCGGCACCTTATGCTTCAGATCCTTCGAAGATCTCGTGATTTCGACGAGTTGCCGCGATCTGAAACAGAAGAGTTCCGATTCGGAACTCGCTTTGATCATGAGCTGATTCTTCAGGCGCAAGAAATCGTCCGGATCCATTAACAGATGCAAATCCTCTATCCGATTAATCATCATCCATACTTTTTCGAGTATCCAACAATGGCTCGACGCTTTTTCGTACCGGCAGGAATCGATTTCGTCGGAAATTCTTACGAGAAGCTCTTTCGCGACATGGATCCACGACTCGAGGATCTGGTGCGTGGAGTACAGCGTCCGGTTCTCGAAATTCTTCGAATCAACGTCGTCGATTGGGCATTTCTTCAGCGCGTGAAGCGCTGTCGGCTTGCAGATGAGGTCGTAATTTAGGCTCGGCTTGCCGCTCAGATTCGGCTCACCCAACCCCAAAGTGTACGGACAACCCTGCATCTGACACTCGATTGAGTATTGTATTTTCCTAACGAATTCTTCGAATTTCTCCCACTCGGATAGCCGCGGCAGTAGGCTCTCCTCGCTAACATGGCTCACCACCACAGTGTCGTCCGCCATCTTCCACACCTCCGCCGAGCTGTTCGTCTGCGCCAACGCGCCGCCAGCGGACGTCAGATCCACGATCGGGATAGTGCCCCGTGTCTCTCCGTCTTCCTCGTCTTCCTCGCACAACGATGCGATAATCTCGATCTCGCTCATCGCCAAAGCCTCCACTCGCCGCCTCCATTCTCGCCTGTTGGCGTACGGCCTCGGGTCCGACAAAACGGTCGAGATAAACCGGAAGGTAGTCTCGAGTGCCATGAAAGCCGGTTTGAGAACTGACTCGCTCTTCCATCCTGGAAACTCCTTAGCCTCCCATAGCTTCCTCAGCTCCGGGAGCCGTAGGTAGTGTTCATACGCCGAACAGGACGAGTCCGACGCCGCTGCAACCTCAGCAAGGCGAATTTTAGGCGGCGGAATTGAAATTTGGAGCTTGTTAGAGAACTTGGGTGATTTACTGGATATCTCAGAGGCGATCATCTTAGTTTTCCAATCCAAATCCACCATTTTTCATATAAATGAAGATAGAAAACTAAAATTAATTTGGGATTTTGATTTTTCTATTTTTTTTTTCTTTAGCTGTGGGATTTGATGATTAGAGAAGCATGAGAGGATAAGAGTATATATAGATGAGCTGGGGAATGGGGGACAAGAACAGGGGAAAGGCGTGTGTAAGGGAAGGCGGAAGAAATTCTAAAGGCGCGGCGGTGGGAATTATTATTTAATTAATTCATAATTTATGAAATTCTTTTTTCTTTTAAGAGGTAAAAAAAAAAAGAATAAAAAGTAAACCTTATCCATATACGGATATACCTAACGGAGTAGGTCCGAATTATCATTAAACTGATGGAAGTGTCCTTTGCTTGGAATTTGGAACAGGGTCGTGGTATATGTTTCGTATTTCAATTAAGTCTGCTCAAGGAGAAATCACCTACTACGCACCTGTTTGAGTTAAATCCATTCAAGGCTTGACACGTATTCGTGTATGTGTTCAGGATGGCTACCACTACTATATAAAATTTATTCTCTCTGGTCGTACTTTTTTTCACTTTTTTTTGGAATTCAAAAGTAAAATTAAATTGTGGCATTGGTTGGAAGAAATGAGATGATTAAAACTTGCGGTTTGATTTTATATATTCAAACTCATGTTTGTATTAATGAAATAAGATTTTTTTAATACTCCAAAATTAATCTAAACCAGAATTGAAAAGAAAATAAAAACTGCTTTGAAAAGATTAAAAAAAAATAGTTTAGCGTAAAATAGTGATAAAGTGATAATATAATTTTTGTTTTTAAAAAAATGGAAATTAATGAAAGGTGACACGAGTGGAATATTGTTAAAGTGGCTCGTTTTATTCTCCTCATCCAAAATTTATTTATTTATTTCTTATAATAGTTTCTCTGTTTCTTAAATGTTCTAATAAATTATAAAAATATTTTTACAACAGTAGTAATTTACTAATTTGTTAAAAACCCTACGGATGAGGTACATGAGGTAGCGCGTAGGTGATCGAAACTCATAATATGATTATTCCGTGAATGGCTGTATCCTAGGATCCTTCTTAATTGCTCTAAGCTAAGTCTTTTTCATTTGAATTTTTGTAATGACAATAAATACTTAAGCTAATTTACATATACGGACATCATTTCATCAAAATCCACGAATTTGCCATTAAGTCAAAGAAAACCTTAAAAACAGGAGACCACAAGAAAATGTTCCCGCGTTGTTTGGGAAAACGACTGCAGCCGACTGTCGGAAGGCCCATCTTTGGAACTTGAGTTGAACTGGAACTCCAGCACCACTTGCACCCATACTTGCCAGAATTCCGGCGATGCCTGTCTTATTTATTTATTTAATTATATTTGGATTTTAATTGTTCACTGCATTTAGGTCCAAATCAATTGAACTTCTATAACAAACAATTTATAACAAATCTTTATTTTAAACTTAGATAAAAGAGTGAGTCTCTTGTATATTAGGTGTACGTGTAATATAATTTAAAATATTATTTATATAATTATAAAATATTATTTATTTAACTTTACAGTATTATTATTTTAAGATAATTAATAAAAATTATATTTTAAATAACAATTAATATTTTATAGTTCAACATATAATACTTTAAATCATGTTGCACGTGTACCAAATGTACATAGTTGCATGATGGAATAAGCATATTAATTAATTAGAGTTATCTTTGACTAATATTATGTACTAATAAATTGTTTAGAGGTACGATATGCATTGCTAAGTACTTACTATTTTGTAATAAAGTAATGTTATTTGTATCGATTTGATTTAAATCTAAAATTTATTTATATTAGTATTTTAAAGTTAGCTAGGCGCTCGACTAACAGTTAGACGGTGTGCAAATGGTATATAAACAAAATATTTTTTGTTATATTAAATATTTTTTATTTTTTAAAAGAATTATTCAATATTTAATATAGAACTTCTATATTAAATATTGAAAGATAAGTGACATATTTTTTTTCTAAGTTGTAAAACTTTAATGTTCATTTTTATTATGTTTGTATGGAATATTTTAATGACTATATGATATTATATTATCGAAACTTTTAATTTATGAAATTGGTGTTTCATATAATTTATGTAATTATTATCATTTATATAATTAGTAATTCTTTATATAACTATTCATTACAATAGAAAATGTAAATGCTGAAAAAAAATCGGCGTCTATGGCCACCTAGCCCCGCCAAACTCCAAGTAGAGACATTTAGCATCTCAAATGGGTAAACAAGTGATTGAGTGTGAAATGCACCACTTAACGTCTGGGTGCCGTCTAGATTGATTTTTAGAACACTAACTCATACAATTATTTTAAATTGAACTCGATCAACTAATTAGATAATGTCAAAGATTAAAATATGAAGTTTCGAACTTTTATCATGTCTAAAGGATTGACTCAGCGGAATGCATAGTAGGAAAAAATTTGTTTTCCCCCATCATAATTGAAATTAAGATGGAAGTAACAAAAGAGACAACCAATATATGTTGATTAAGATTAATTAAATCCAAATTTGGATTGGTAACACTTAGGAGCTTTGGGTGTTGAGAGAATATGCTTTGAAGTGAACAATGGTGTGGGGCTGTTGTTTAATGGAGATGCCTATGTTGAGACAAAGTCTTGTGTTGGTTTATTAATGTTGGAACAAAAATAGGATTATGCTCTTAAGAAGAAGGTTTTTGTCCTAAATGTTATTGTTAAGACTCTAATGCACCCAAATTTGTTCTCTTTGCTTTGTTTGAGAATCATATATGTTCAAGTTGTTTCTTTTCTTGGATTAAGTTTTGGTTAGTTCGCAGAGAATTGTTTCTTGACTGACTGCTTTCCTCTCAAACTCGAATGTTACTTATGCTTCCTCTTGAATTATTCATTTTAGAAGCACAAATGTGACATATTATGTAAGCAAATAATAGAACTGAATTAATTGGTAAATACAATATGTATATAATCATTTTTTTAACGTAAACTTTAATTCGATCGAAGAAAAATATATCAAATTTATGATTTGTATGTTGTTTGGTGGACTACATTATCATTTAGGATTGTTTGCACTGAATAGGAGGAGTGTGTGATAAATATTTTTGCAGGGAATTTAGATCGTGTGAGTTCAAAAAAATAGTTTAATTTTTATGTTTGTTTTTAAATTTAATAGGATGCGATCTGTAAAGTGTGAGTTAAATCATGCTATAAAAATAATGTATAAGTGTTGAAAGTAGTTTTGTTTGATTAAAAAATTGACTAATTATAAAATAATTATTGAAATTAATAAGATAATTGATTAAAAGAGGGAGAGCAAAAGAAAAAAAAATAGAGAGAAAGTAGCACGGATAAATTATTTTGGTATTTGGATCATTTATTTTCTTCGATATTTTATCCTCTATTCAAAAATATTTATATATAATATGTATTAATTGTGATTTTATTATACACATATCGTATGATAATTACTATAAAATAAAAAATTAAATACAAAATAAAATAAAAAATTCCAATCCATTAAAAGTATGATTGATACCTTCCCTCCCGACATGTTAGATTGGTGCCAAACATACCCTTAATTTTAAGTCTTAACCCGATGAGTTGACTTTGTTTCACCACACCAAAATAGTTTATAAAATATTTTGTAAGAAAAATAAAATAATGGATCAGGTCGAAAGGGCAAGCTGTATGGAGCAGTATGAGAAGGGTAGGAGGGTCATTTAGATGGAATCAAGTGGTACGACGATGGGATGGGAAATGCGGACAACTGGAAACTATTTGCGTTGGTTAGGGATAAGCATAGACCAAAACACTGAAAATAATAATAATTTGAAAAAGAAAAACAGAGTTCAAAAGTTGAAAGATTGGCGGGCGAAACATTCCTCATTCCTAATTGCCGCAGTCCGTCTCCGCGTTTACCGCTTCAAAATATCGCTCCTCGGTCCACGTGTCCTTCTTCCTCTATTTTCAACTTTTCTTCCGGTGCTCCTTCATCACCAGCTTCACCCTTTGACTTTGGTCTTCAAACTTCGTTCCAACATTTTCTTCTAATATTACTTTTTTTATTGAAATAAGTTTTAGATTTCGGGTTTTTAATCCACCTTCACCCATTTCTATATTAAGTGGGTATTTTTAAATGAATCGGGTTGGACTCGGTACTCCCCCCCTCTCTCTCCTTTTTATTTATTTATTTTTCTTTAAAAAATCTCAAACGAGTTTCAGAAATATTGATTTATTCTCTCTCTCTCTTCTTTTTATTTATTTATATAAAAAAATAAAAAATTCTCAAACGAGTTTGAGAAGTATTGATTTATTTTGATTAATAGAGTTAATCCCTACTAAAACTAGTATTGCCCTTTTCTACACCCCTCGTCTGCTCCGTAGGAAATAGATAGTTCTTCCGACCATACAAAGCATAATTTGTAATATATTCAAAATAATAAAATAAAATATATTTATACTATAATTTGGTATGTCCGATATAAGCATTATTTGTAATATATTCAAAATAATAAAATAAAATATATTTATACTATAATTTGGTATGTCCGATATTTGAGAATAACTATGTAAATTACTTATTTGTAAAACATTTGAGGATATGTAATTTTTGTATCAAAATAATATACTTCCTATCCTAACAGAAGAGATTAGTTTCTATTATAAATTGATTAATTGAGTTAAAAATTAAATTATTTAATTTTTTTAAAATAATATTGTTTAATATTTATATTTATCCTAAATTAAATACAAATAATCAATACAATATAATTAATTAAATATAACTTACATAGTCAATCAAAATATAATTGTATTTATAGAATATAATATCTTTTTTTTTATATGTGATATTGTTTTTAAATTAAATACTGTACAAAGAAAATTAATTGGATATATTATATGTAACAAATGGATTAGAGACCAAAAAAATTATTATCTTAACAAATTGGGAAAAAAATCTAAAAATGGGAAATATTTTTAGAGTTATTTTTCAAAAAAAAATATTCACCTAATTAATGGCTAACATATCTTTTTTATTAAATATTTTTTTCTTTTGAGAATTATATTATTTTACTAACAATTTATATCAACCCATAGGAAGATGATTATTAATTTTGTTTTTAGAGTTATTTTTCTAGTATAGAAGAGATTGGTCATTTGGACCATACTCACATTATTTTTCTTATAATAGAAAAAGGTTCGTACTTATTTTTAAGAGAAATGAATTATTATCGAACTCTTAGTATTAAAGTTATCGCTTTTATAATTTTTCATAACAAATAAATATTGGAATTTGTGTAGAACACAAACATATAGTACTTTCTTCATTAATAAAAAGGTCACCCACAAAAATACTCTTTTTTTTTTCAAACATCAAGATTTCGATTACTTTGTTAAAGTACAAAATTTAAAAGTTCTATTTCATAAATAAAATATATAATTGAATAAGTCTAATTGACGAACAAACATGAATTTATGATATTTAAAAAATTAACTTTCGTCAAACTAGAAAAAAGAAAGTTACATTTTTATTAAATAATTATTTATTTTATTTATTTGTTTTTTTTGGGGGGGGGGGGGTGGTGGTGGGGGGCTGACAGAATATTAACCTAATTCAGGACAAATTTTGATTTGAGTTGGAGTGAACCCAACTGCAAATTTAATCCAAATGGTCAACGATAAAGTTGAAGCTACTGAGTCCAACCTATTTCTCATCCTTTCTTACAACTATCTTCATAATGCAAAACTTCATCAAAATTCAAATTATTATTAATATAATTAAAATATATATATATATATATATTAATAAATCAAAAATAAAAATTAACAGAAAATTGCGTAAATTAAATAGGGAAATAATTGAAATTATAAAACGTTTTGGGCTAGATAATTAATGACAAAGTATAATGCTTAGGATTCATCATGCTTGGTAAATCGGTAATTTCCTACTCCAAAATGAAAGATGACAAATCATAATGCATATAATTAAGAAATTGTTAAGTCACTTTACTTAATATTAATGAAAATAAATTTGACGTAAATCAAATAGAAAAAGAATTAAATTTTAAAATATTTATCGGTCAACTAATTGGTGCCAAAGTATAAACAAACCCTAGGTAATTTCCTACTCCAACCATCATGAAATTACACTAAATTGTTCAACTACTTTTTAATTAATATATATAAATATATATATTATATTTAGTAATGCACTTCATTTAGGGCTTATTTAAACATAATTAAAAAATATAAAAAAATTATGAATATAATTTTGAAGGACATGAAGATACAAAGTTATTTTGTTTTTCCAAATATATATTTTATCTATAATTAACATTTTTTTTTTTGAAGATCTTCAAGCATCTGTTCCAAAAGACTTTCTGAATACAATTTCAAAAGGAAAAGTTTTTACGACCTGTGGGTTAGTCTTTGTTATGTTGCTTCAGTATCCTGATTGCTTTATTTTTGTATTTATTCTGTTACGTGTATAAAAATAAAAATAATAAAATTAATCGATGATGCATGTTAATTTTGAACTTGACTCGATTTTCACTAATTTTGTTTTTTTATATCACTTTTAAAATAAATTAAAAAATAATACTAAGATCATCCCAACCCAGAACTGATGCAACTAACTCCGAAGATATAATTTTTTACGCTTTAAAAAAAAAAAAAAAAAAAAAGACTGTGGATTAGGAATATTATCCGAAACGCCATTTATTTGTGGCATCCAACCAGACATGAAACAGGCAACCTCAACTTCTTTTACAGGCCAACAAATCACGCGGTCCAGCACGTGATTTGCCACTCCCAGTCATGGAGGAACACGTGGACGTGTGTTCACGTGACCCACATAGCGCTGCCACCTGTGGATAGGGCATTGGTCCAACGGTATTGACTCAACAAGCGGCTTTTACTTTTGTTGTGATTGGATTAGATTTTTGCCGTTGGGTTTTTTTGAGAGGTTTGTTTGGCTTGCACGTCTGGACACAGGACAACCCTCACCTTATTCTTCAGCTACCTTTCACTGTACAAAGCGCCTTTCTATCTCTCCGCGGCCGCGGGGAATAATAACCTTCATATAGCTGCAATTTTCTGGGGAATTTTTTTTTTTTTTTTTTGTATAATTATATAGATTTTTTTTTAAATTGCTGATAATTTAAATCATGTAGCATCTGTATGGATATATATATATATATAAATATATATATATATATATATATATTATTTTTTGAAAAGAGTGGAGAGGCCAAACTGTTTCTTTAATTCTACCTACCAATTTATAAAATAATTTGGATTTTTAGGAAAATGAAAAACGAAAATATAAAAATAATAAATGTTCTTGGTTATTGGTGAAAAGCGAATCGTATTGATAAAAAAATGTTGAAGAAATTAGACGCAATGCCAACTAATGGAAGATTCTAATGTCTCAAAATTTGAGCTGTAGTGATGGAAATGTAATCACTTTATCTGTTAATACATCATCTTTCCGAGCTTTACTCTATTTATATGGATATTATTTTATTAATTGTTTTTATTATTTTTAATCTAAATCAAGCATAAATTGTCAACAAATACTCCTCACATATTTTTCTTTTCTTTTTCTAGAAGCTCTCTCTCTCTCTCTCTCTCTATATATATATATATATATATATTATCTTTTCAATTTTTCTTTGCATAAACAATGAAGTTATAAATTGACAGATGCATGAATTGGCATTTGAAAAAAAAAAGATGGGGATTAGTAATTTGTATTTGATGTCTTTAATATTATATTTAGATTTGCAGATTTACTGTCAAAGAAATAATTTACATATACATGATTTACTTCAGCACATTGATATAAAAGATTAGCGGATTTGCATAATGATTTGAGAAAATCACTTCCTTATTAAAATGATACGATAGAGACAAATCACTTCAAATAAGGAACGAAACTTAAGGGGACTTGTAAACCTGCTATGTATCTTGTAATTATCTGTGCGCGTTAAGTTCATTCATTTCTTTTTGTGTGTTTGGATTTTAACGAGAAATATTTTAGTTTGTACTATATTTATATTGTTTTCAATTGAACGCTTTTTAATAATAGAAAAATCCATCTACGGACCAAGTGGTTGAGAGGGTAGTTAGATGGAGTCTATAAGTTATAAGTGCATACTATATATTGTGTCATACAAACACTTTACTAATGAAGAAGCTTAAGAGTCAAGTAGTTAGATGAGTTTACAACTTGTATATTCATAGTATACATTAGTTCATAGAGTCTCTTATGTATCAGATGCATCATTTATCTAATCTACAGTATTATTTGTTTGACTTATTTATTTAAAAAGTATTAATATTTTTTCAAGATAATAAAATTAATAGTAATATTTTTCAAATAAACAAATAATACTTCACATTAAAATATACGGTGTACCCAATGCATATAAATTTTTACGACATATATAATAGTAGTGTATACTACCATCTATAAAATTATAAAATTATTTAAAATGCATTTATTTTGTGATATCCTTTTGGTTGTGTGTGCAGGCATAAAGAAATCGATAAGTAGATAATAGGAATAAAAAAATGGAAAAATGATCTGGATTTGGTTGGGTGGGGGTTGACTTTGAAGCGTGTCAAAGTGAGATGGCGTGGGCTGGTTTCCTGGGGAGCAACCATGCATGTTTTCTACCCATTTTGCCCTTGCCCCTACCTTATCCATTATTCCCCGCACCAATTATTCAAAACAGTTTCACATTCACTTTTTCCTTCTTTCTAGATTTTTCCCTTGGAATTGTTCAATCAACTTTCCTTCTTTTTTAGATTTTATTTTATTCTAAATAATAAAATATATTAATTGTATACTTAAGCAATTTTAGCGAAAAATTATTGGGCAATTAATAATTAAGGATAAAATCGTGAAGATAAGTAGAACTTTATCTTAAAATGTTAGAACAAGAAATAAATAAAAATAAAGTATTTTTGCTAAAACCATAAATATTAAGTTTTTTTTTTTTTTTTAAATCCTGAAAATTCCATTCGCCATAGTTCTTTGCAACTCCATTTCTTTTTTATTTCTTTCTTTTTCGAGTGTTCAAACAATAATTCACTTCTATGTATTTGTCATTGATAATAATGTAAACTTTATCTTAGCTTTCAAGCAACAAATAGGTAGGGGATGGAAGCTTATAGGAGGAGAACACTACGAAAAATACAAAAAAAAATACCATAACAAAGATTCATGGAAGTAAACAATATAACTTCTCCGTCTCACAAAAATAGTTATATTTTATTTTTTATATAGATTAATAAATATTTTAATAAACAGAAAAAAGCAAATTTAACCCATAATTTTTTTTTTATATTGTTATTTATTTACTACAAAACATTACTAACCACACAAAAGGTGATACTCCAAAAACTCTACTTTCAAAATTACAACAAATATTAAATAAAAATATATTTATTATTAAAAATAACTATACTTTGAGAATACTAAAAAAAAGAATACTAGACTATCGTTGTAGTATATATAGATAGATAGATAGATAGAAATACAGTACCCTAAACTTACTTTTGAGATATAATAATATATTAAAGGAATAAAAGTTTCCCCAATTAACTGCAATTTATCCCATAGAACTTTGTGAGAGTGCAGTATTTGTTTAAAGCACGATGATGTAATTAAAAGGTAGCTTGCGAACATTATCTAATGATCTTGTCCAAAGTTCACTTATCTAGATTCTTTTCTTGTTGCTTTTAAACATTTGTTGTCTTCCATTCCCCTGGATTTGGATGACAAAAAAAACATATCCACGACTTAGATGTGTTCCATTGTCTAACCAATTCTTCATTTCTTGTCTTTCTCTAAAGAATACATTTTAGACAACCCTAGCTAATTTGAACCTAATTATGTTCATATGCCAAACGGTAAGCATAAATTTCTAGATCAGCTAATTCTTCGAGACTTCTGTTTTTGTCTTGATAATATAATAACATCGTCTTATCAAAAGAAGCAGATTGAGACAAGGTAGCTAATTCATCAGCCACCTCCCTCGTCTTTTTAATATTTATATTTTAGTATATATATTCAATATTTGCACCTATGAATAGTTAAAGGGTTTATTTTTTTTTAAAGTCAATTGCTCTCTGCTCCTCAATTCATGATAGTTTCATTTGTTATAATATGTAAATTATTAAAGTCATAATTTTTTTTTCTTGTAAATGATTATATTGTTTTTTTAATTAAAATATATACTTCATAGACTGAATAATATTTTCTGTCTTTCAATTTTATAAAGTCATTTCTATTTTTTATAATAAAATATTTTTAAATTATTTAAATAAAGTCTTGTCCGCAATGACAAATATATAGGTCAATTTTACTCTGTCAATGACATTTTTTGTATATTTCCTTATTTGAACTTGAGAAATTGGATCAACAACTTATTGTGTAGGGTAACTAAGCTATTACAACGTTAAATCACACAAAAATTCAGGAAACAAAAATGAAATAGAAAAGGAAAAAAATTACATTTGTTATTATAGTGTGATGAAGTCAAATTCCAAAAATATGGTATTGGGATACAATTTTATTTCGGATTAAAGGGTTTTGGTCTGATTGATAGAACATACATACTCATATTTAAATACGTATTATATTTCATCATAAATTCACACATAACTTTACATATTTCAACTATATTTAAAAGTATGCAATAACTTATGTGCATTCGATATCGAATGCACGGTACATTCAATCACAATATTATTTATTTAATTAAAATATATTATTTATTTACTTAATATAATAACCCAGTACTAATATTTTTTAAATAAAAAATTAATAATTTTTAGTTAAATAAATAACATTATAAATCAATAAATTAAATGTATCGTGCACTTAAATCATAATAAAATACTACCATATACAATAAATAAATTTAATATATTTATGAGATTGTGATTCTCATCCAAAAAGTAAAAATATATTTTATATTTTGAAGAAATAGTTGTGGTATGGATTTCGCGAATAATGAAAAAGGCGTATGCCTTCACGCAACTGTCCATCCCTTATTTGTTGGCAAGAAAACGCGGCCGCCCCCCTCCCCACCCCCACCTACACATCCATAATATATATATATATATATATATATATTTTTTGTTGGGAAATTTATTATACTTTAGTATATATCAGGAAATCGTTTTATTTTGGGGTGTGTTTATCGAAAAGGCATCTCTTCGTGACGCAAACAGTCACGCCTGTTTCATAACTTTGGAATATTTTAAAGGTCAAAACATAATAAAATATTTTACTATAAGTAGCTAAAAAGAATTGGCACCAGCAGTCATGCCCGCATTCCAATATTATACAGAAAATTGCCGTCAATATGAACTATTAAAAGCAATTTAAATTAATTTATTAATTTGAAAAATTACAATATATATCCTCAACTGATACTTATCTAAAAGAGAAAAATAATATTTTGAGAAGATAGTTAATACTTGACGTCAAATTTAAATTAAAAACAATTTTCTATTGATTTATACTATTTCTAATGTATTTTCGTGCATTAAAGTAACATAAATTTTAACTCAGAATATATCTAAAATTACGAAAGAGAATAAAACTTTTAACGAAAATAATTTGTGTCTTGCAGTTATTAGGGATAAATAAAAAATTAGAAGTTTAGCTCATTAGTTGAGTTCATATTCAACTCGGAACAAAACAATATCAAAATTTGCTATAGCAAACTTGATAATATAAAATTTAGCGATAATAAAATAAACAAAAAAAATATAATTTGAACTTCTCCCTATTAAATAATCAAAAACTAAACCGAATGATTAATACATATGTGGGTTGTCCCCTTTATGTACAGATAAACGGACAATTCTAAACTTAATTTACATGAAAATGATTTATTTGTTCAATTAGATATATTTTCAACATCTTCAAAATATGTTCTTTCCTTTCAAATATATATATGTAATTTTTTATACAATCTATTCATCAATCTCGTTTGATTTGGTCTTATAAGTATCATCTTTTATTCATCAATTTTTTATATTTTTTCTATGAAAATCTCTTTTGCAAATAAAATCCACTTTCTATAGATGAATAAAAATATAATTAAATTTAGCACATTCTAGATAATGTTCGTTTTTATCTAATGCCAATAAATAATAAAAATTGCTTCTTACATTCAATATATTTTTTAAGACCTTTTATTAAAGAAGAAATTTGTGGACAAAATTGGAAAAAACAATGCTAGTTTTTTTTTTTTTTTTTAAGACCAATATGAGATAGTGTTTATTGGATAATGCATGCTTAAATGATTGATACTGAAATGAAATGTCATTTCATTTATCATCCAATAGATTAATTAGTAGACATTTAAAAATATTGAAATTTGAAAAACGAAAAATAGAAAAAGAAAGAGATATCCAAGTTGCTGACAACCCCATGTATGGAAATTGGGCAAAGATAGGATAAACATGTATCAACCCATGTGCCTATAACTAGTAGGGCACGTGCTCTTACATTCACGATTCATGTCCTTTAGGACATTAATCTTATTGGTTATTGCCTTAAATATCATCTTCCAAATGTTAGGTTTGAAGTTTAATTCACATGTGAATTTTTACCGAACTTAAGCTTCAAATGTACTAACTAGATAAGGCCTTATTTCACATTCCATTTTAAAATCTGTATCTGGAATATAATACTTTTTGTATTTTTTAAAGTTAATTTGAATTTTGTCTGAAGATATAACCTTATAAATATTATTTTTTAATACTATATAATTTTTTTTTAATTTGTTGCTTTGACATATTTAAATATATATAATTTGATGTGAAATAAAAAATTTCAAATCTTCGAAACAAACTTTTGAGAGAGATATTTTTGCTACAATTTTAGCTAACAAGAATTTTTAGTGTCATATGTCCTTTTATTAAAACTATAATTGAAGAGGTAATACATACAATTAAATTTAAATAATTATTCTTATCAAGTAAGAAAAAAAGTAATTTTGATTTCACCTAAATTTTATACCCAAAAAAAATATAAAAAAATAAAAAGCTGTCAAATTGAAAACTCTAGTAATCTCTTTACTTCTCCATCTCCACCAATCAAAGCACCATAGGATGATGGTGGAGATATCCCTTCATTAATTTTTATTTATTTATTTCGTATATATTCTTATTTATTTGTTTAATATGTTTATTATAATCTCGCCTAATGATAATCTCCTCACATTCATTGATTTATATTATTAATATTCCTCTCAATGAAAAATATATAAATAAACTTATTAATATATAATAATATGATTATTTTGATAAAAATAATACGCAGGAGTAATTTAATGATGCCATAAATTATAAATTATCCCTTCAACCTAAATCATTTATAGATGAGTAATACTTTACCTAATATTTCGTTGTACTAATACTATATATAATGATAATATCATCACTATATATATAACATCCGTCAATAATAAAATTCAAAAATATAATTATAATATTAATATTGATATTTCCCTGCACCAAAATAAGAACATTTTTTCTAAAGAAAATTAACATTTAGCAATAAATTTTTTTATTAAATTTGTTTTTAACTAAAGTTCTTAAAAAGTAGGTTTCACCTAAACATTAGTTAAATTTAATAATATTAAGGAAAGCTGAGGATTACATATTTTTTGTTATTCTTTCTTCCATTTGTTTTTTCTCGTAAAAGTTCAATGAATAAAAATTTTCTTTGATTTCATTTCAATTCTTATTCTATAAATTTTACTTATAAAGAAGAAATACTTGCAGTTTCATATCAATTGTCTAAGCCCATAATACTCAAGAGGCCCAACATGGGACTCCGAATTAATGGGCCAGTTGCCCAAAGTTCAAAACCTAGAGGACAAGATTCAATATGATATACGATGTCGTTTATCCATAATGCTCGTCTGCCTAGTCATAGCGCCTTCCAGTACCAGAAAGACTTATCATAAACTATAAGTAGAGCAAAATATCACTTGAAGAAAACAGTCAAATACAAATACAGTGGAGAAATTAAGAACTGAATATATAGAATCTTAGTTCAAGAACAAACAAAAAAACAAACCACAAAGTCAATAATGATAACACAATTAAATGGCAACCGACAATTAAGCAAATCAATCAAAAAGACCAAGCCCCATGTCGTCATCAGATTCCTCCGCCGGTTCTTCTTTCTTCTCCTCTTCCTTGGCAGCAGCTGCAGGGGCAGCAGAACCACCACCAGCTGCAACAGGAGCAGCAGCTACAGCAAATTTGCTCGGGTCCTGCACAGATTACATTTAAGTCAAGCAAGGAGAAAAAACCAAGTATGAAATCAAAGATTAACAAATAACATTAGAAAATGCCGCAGCACATACAGCAAGGTACTCCTTGACTTTATCAGCTTGGGGGAAGGAATAATCAGTTTCAACTGCAACTGCCAAGACATTCTTGTACGCATTGATGAACATGTGTGGTGCAGCTGCAAGTGTCGGGTATGAGATGGAAAGTGCCAACGACGTAATCATAGAAACACCCAAGGCAAACTTCTCGATGAGGTCATCTTCGGTCAAATCAAGCACCTCAGGACTGAAAACAGATCCATTGTCATAGACTGAGGTGACAACAAGACCATAAGAAAAGGGTCGGATCCCAAGTTTTGAAAGAAGTGCAGCTTCAGAGGAACCCACTTTATCACCCTTCTTAATAAGCTCCACTGGTGTGATAATTTCAACAGTACCCTTGTTAATTTTAGTAGGAATGTTGAGGACCTGAAGGCAAAAACTTCATGTCTGTAAATATTACAAAAGGGAGACAAAAGGCAACACTGTAAAGGGGATAAGTATGAGCAAGTACCTGGAAGAAAGAAGTCTGTGACGGATCAAGACCAGTGTTTCCAGGTGGGACAACAACATCAATTGGAGCCACCAAACCAACACGAGCAGGTGCTCCAACCTGTTGACAATTAAAGGTTATTAGCATACCAACATTAGCATTACAAGAAAATAAGAAAAAGGTGTTGATTCACACATAGTGTTTCCACAATCATCATAGAAATTCAATATTCTAAAAGAATAACTAGTGAACAATGTTCCATTTTAGAACGTATATTGAATCAATGTGTATTCTAAATTTCCACACACTATAATTATTCAAAGAACACAGAACCCATTTAGTAAATAATACAAATATATGGGGTTTAGGATTCGGAACTACAGGCAGAAATTAATTACAATATTAGAGGTAAAAAACTATATCTTATATAAACCTCACAATATAATCACCGAAAAAGCACCATAATGTCGGTGCAATATTAGTTTTGGACGTTAAGATGCTTGGCCAATAAAATACTCCACAAGAAGAACAGAAAAATACTACATTCACAGTAAAGGAAGTCCAATGGTAACAAATTGAATAAATGGAAAACTTCAAACCAAAATGAGGTAGATGGATCAGCATACAGAAACAGACAAACAACAAACTCATCAGATATTGTACATTTTCAACAAGTAATTATGATAAGCAAAGATAATCAGCTTTAAGATATTAAAATGCAAATAGAGATTGAACAAGGAAGTTTAATTCACCTTATACTTCGCAACCTCCTCACTGACTTCCTTTAAGTCACCCTTGGTGAAGATCAATCCAACATTGCCCTATCCGAATTAAAAAAACAAATTAAAACCTTTCATCTATAAGCAAAAACTAGTATTACATTCCTAAACTTCCAATCATCAAGCTAAACATGCTGCAATTTCTATATCAACTAAACAATGTTTTTTTAATAAATTGATCATTATATTAAATTAGTTGCATATAATATGAAATCAGGCAGTGAAAGGAACAGGAGACTCACAACAAGGAGAGGAATTAGGTTAAGAATAGCATTGTTTCCAGTCTTTTCAGCGTGGATACGAACAGATCTCTTCATCATAGTATTCTTCCCCATAAGAACCACAGAGTCGCCTCTTAGTCCTCTCCTAATGTTTTGAAGCTGAGTCGAGCCCACATTGTCGGCCATTGCCACCAAAACCTGAGTATACTCATCGAGCAATTGGCAGAGTTTCTGGTCGTAGGCGATCTTCTTGTCGGCCTTTGAAATCTTGGGCGCCATTTCTGTCAACTACAACAAATGGTTCTACCTGGTAATTTGTGTTGCTATATACGAGATAAATGTACAAAACCCTATAAATGAACGGAAGAGATACAAAAATGAGGGCCAAGACAGTGCAGCGGTGGCTGTGTCAAGGCGGACAGCGGTGTCGCCGTCACTTTAACCTCTTCAATTCAGATTTGGGATTTTGGGCGGAAGCTGAGAAAGTAAAACCCTGCAATGTGAGTAGTAATACAAATGAAAGTTGTAACATACTGTTTGTAGAATCAAAACCTAGGATTGACGGTCAGGATTGGCGCATGGTTATAAGATCTAACGGCATGCGCTATGCAATGCGATGCTGGGCCAGTGGGCCTTTTGTGTTGGGTTTTGCATCAGGTCCGACGCTTTTTAATCATGAATAATTATTGGGCTTCTCAAATTAGTAAATCCATTTAGTTTATTGTTATGACTTTTGGAAAATCTCAACAAAAAATGAGAAGAGAGATAATTATCGAAAATGATTTATGCACATCACTTTCAGTTTATTAGATAATAATAATTGAATTAATAATTCTTTTTTTCTTTAATCAGTGAATTTTTAATTTATCAAAACAAGTAACTAATCATAACCATAAATTATTACATTTTAATTATCTGACTTACATATTATTGGATTGAATTATCATTTAATATGTCAATAAAAAATAACACATACTTACTATAAAAAAATTGTAAAATTAATTTTTTTATTTTAATTTATGGGTTGATTAATTTTTTTATTTTAATTTATGGGTCGAACTGCCGATTAAACCAATAGCTCCATGGCCACCAATCTAGTTCCATAAATATTGGTGCACACATCTCTTACTCCCCTTCGTGGAACAATAAATTTTGGCTAATTTTGTGGGTGCATTAATGTCATTTACATACTTTTTTTTTTCCGAAACACATTATTTTATTTGCATAATATTCAATTTTTTATTTTCGGTTAACCAAATATTATTTTTAATAAAATATATCTTCTTTTTCTTTTTTTTTTTAAAAAGTATTATACGTGACAGTCGGTGCAATGCACGAGAAATATAAGTTAAGAAAATAATGTGTATATCTTGAAGCACTAATCTATACTAATAATATAATTGAATAGTGTAAATATTTTTTTCTAGCACATTTCTATTTTTTAAAATATTTTTAGAAAATAATAATTAAATGTTTTATTAGTTGAATTCTTTTTTTTTTTTTGGGACAATAATTTTTTAATTTTCTAAAATATAAATAATTTTTTTCTACTCTACATGTACGTATAATATAGGAAATTAATCTTATTAAATATTTTGATTTTTATATAATAATAAATTTATTTTAAAAACAAAAGTTCTATTTTGAAACCCAAGAAATATATCTTCTATGTAAAATTATATTTTTGTAAATACTTTTACCAGTTAGAAATATACTATTTAAAATATTTATTAATTTAAATTATATTATAAATATATTTATTTTATTTTAAAAATATTATTACGAATTGTTGCTGACATGGAAGGAATACCAGTCTAGTCCTACTAAAGAACATTAAATATTAGAAAATCCTCCAATGATAAACATTCACGCCCATGCGCACAGAGAAAGAGAAAGTAGGTAATTCCTAGGATGCCATGCCCATTTCAAACTCGTTACCAATCAAAAGATCTCCCTTTTTAAAGGAATAACAAGAATAAAATTATTATCTTTTTTAAAAAATATATTAAAAAGGGGATTTTCATGTGAAAAAAGCTATTGAATAATAATTAATATTTCTGAAAAAATAAAATAATTTTACTTTTGGGCTTATTCTTGATTCCTTCTGATAATCATCTGAAGAAAATCCACTTACTTGGATATGTATATCTAATAGTGTGTGTATATGCGTATTTTTTAATATAAAGTTTATATGAATTTGGTGTACTATACTATTATTTATTTAATTAAATAGCATAATTTATTTATTTAAAAAATATTATTACTGTTTTGCTATCTTAAAAAATTAATAATTTTTAAGTAATCAATTAATAATATAAATTTGGCATACAATACACCAATTTTATGAAAGACTCGCTCATTTTTTTATTGTATTTTATTGAACGACACATTTTCATATATGTTTTTAACGCGCAGAGGTATATTTTAGTAAATCTTGCTCATGATTCTATTGTATAATAATTAGCATAAAAGATATAAAATGAAAACAAAAGATAGGTAGAAAAATAAGTGATGATAGGTGATAACTTTATAGGTAGGGTAGATTGTAGAGTTAAGTTTCTTTTAATTTTCTTTAATCATTAGGTCTCCCACTAAAACTGGAGGCTAATCCTGATTATAGTTTATGCTTTAACAAAGGAAAATCGAACAATTAATAGATAATACAAGTATAATTATGCAAAAGGAACTGTAGCAGTCAATATTAATTCAAAGTGAAAAAGAAACAGGTTTTTTAATTTTTTTAAAAGGCCTGCACAAACGCCACCACTACCACAAATTATGACATAGGTTCGATCACTTAAGCCAATTTTAGGTAGGAGTCCCTACGAAGTGCAATGGATATCACCAGTCTAGGCCATGGACCTCCATGAATGTCCATCGCCCCTGTCTAGGTAAGTGAGAAACCAAATTATAAGATTAGACGTTACAATGGAGGCCGGAAGTCCCCATTGTAGAGGACTTTTCTTTTTTTTGGATGGGCTCAATCTAGAAAGAAGATTAGACGTGACTCTGGTGCATTCGAGCCTTGAGTAACGCTCTTTACTTAGTCAGTCAATGCTAGAGTACTCGCTCCCAAGATCGAGTTTGAGATTGGGCAACCTCCCCACTGCCGCCTGCCTTGCTCCATGAATGTCCATCGACCCTGTCTAGGTAAGTGAGAAACCAAATTATAAGATTAGAAGTTACAATGGAGGCCGGAAGTCCCCATTGTAGAGGACTTTTCTCTTTTTGGATGGGAGGGAGATAGGAAAATATTCTTTTGTTTAAGGAGAAATTTTAGGTTTATTTTCTACAAGGACCCAATAATATTTAGTAATTGATGTTGTATTATTTGTTCAATCGATAATAATTATTATTATAAAATATAAAATGTATCATAATAATGTAACAAATACTTTCATGGCGTGGAAACTTGTCTGACTTCACCTATATAAATAGACATGTGTACATATATATAGGTTATTTAGTAATATTATTTATACACAACATATAATAATTATCATAAAATATAAAATATAACATAATAATATAACAAATAATTTCATGGCACGAGGATCAGCCGACTTCACTATATAGATAGACATGAATATATATATATACACACACATATACATATGTATTATTTTTGAAAGTGGAGGGAGAATTGATGATGAAGGGCCCATTTACTCATTCAAGAAATTATTGGAGATTCCTATGGTTGATTTTAAGATTAAACTTTTATTTAAATTGTAGATATTTTGTTAAGTAGCTTTTAACGAGAATCTTCACAATTATTTATTACTAACTAAAAGAAATCAGTATTTTTTATTTGATTTACTATTTTTTTTCTTTCTCTGAATTTGTTAATATTGATGAAATTCCTGCCAAGCCTATTTTTCTATTAGAAGTATAAGTTTCTTATAGATAAATTTGTATTGCAATGTTTTAAAAAATAACGAAACTCATAAACACTATTTGTTGATTCATAAAAAAATATCGAATTCATTTCAAATTTGTGAATTTATACCACACCTCGCAATTTTTATTGTCCTGGAGTGAGCCCAAAGAGACCTCATTTTCATTTCTAACACTTTGTCGTGTTTCAAGTTCATCAATTTTTATTATATAACATATTAATTACTTTACATACAGTTAACTTTTAATAAAAAGAATATAATCTAGAAAAACCAGACTACTAACTGCCCATAACAAATAAGCGCCTGTTTACTTGGCCGGATAAATCCGGATTACTGGAAATAGTCCGGGTTTATCCGGCGTTTACTTCGTCTGATAATATCCCGGGTTAATCCAGTCGACCCGGGATATATGACTAATCCTGGGATAAAACGCCGGATTGTTATCCCGCCATGTACCCTGGGATAAAATTTATCTCATGGGATAAGGAGATACAAATTACTGTTTTACCCCTGTTAGAATTTGTTATTACAAAAGTGTCCTTGTATATATATCCTATTTTAGCTCACGAGACCCTCCATTTCTTCCTCGCAATTTTCCGTCGCCGAATCCTCCGCCCACCGCTGCTGACCAGACGACCCTTGCCACCGCACGCCGGGGACCGTCGTGTGGTTCGGTCGGCTGTGCCTTCTTCCCCGAACGGTCGGCCGTTGCTTTCCAGATGTCGGTGAGTATGGACGAATCGCCGACCGAGCAGCGACGAGTAGCGACGACCAGCGACAGGGAGCGACGAGCAGCGACGGGGAGCGACGACCAGCGACAGGAGCGACGAGAAGCGACGAGCAGGGAGCGGAGTAGGTGGCGAATCGGCGGGTGGGCTTCTCTGAAACTTGCGTGGGCGGAAGTGGGAGGGAGTAGGGTTTGTAAGAAAAGTATTAATATCAAGGGCATTTCAGTAATTTTACACTTATCCCCCTTTATCCCACAATGTAAACGGGTGATAGGATAAAAATCACATCCGAAATCCAACAGTAATCCGGCAAAGTAAACACAGGATAAAATTTATTAAATTATCCCTATCCCACATTTTATCCCATTTCCTATCCTATCCTATCTAATCCTAACAAAGAAAGTAAAGAGGCCCTAATGAAATTGGTCTAAACATCCTCTCGAAGACAAAGAAAAAAAAAGGCCTATTTAGCCAAAAAAGAAATAAAAATCAATATTAGAATGCATGTAAATTAGAATTTAAACTAATTTTAGGTTATTTTAAAATAAAGATTGATTAAAATTTTTATAATTATATTTATAGTTGCTGAATTATGCAATTATCTCACAAGTTGGCAAAGATTAAAAATTATTGATAAAATCATGGTAAAATTAGGTAATTATAAAAGAATTTATTGTTGGTAGGCCAAAAAAGAGAGACATGTTGAACTTTGATTTCAATATATATATATATATATATATAAGACATATATAATTTGAAGCAAAAGATCTGTTGTCATTATTACCAGATTTAAAGTGAAGTGGGAGGAAAAAAATTCCTCGTCTCCGTCTGAAAACAGAGAGAGAAAGGGAAGGCGCAGAGGACTGCAATAGAGATTTTCATGTTGCATCGCTTTCTTAGTTATAACGCTGATTTCTGCATAAAGATAAAAGGAGAAGAAAAAAGAAAACTTAGAAAAAGTGCTTCTTTTGCTGTAAAAAATTATCTCTCTCTCTCTCTCTGCATTATCGAACAACGCACACACTTTGTGCGTTTATTATCATACACAGACACAGTAAATTAACAGGGAGACTTTAAGCCTGTTCAGTGTGTGCAGCAAGGAAGCAATGCTCTCTGGGCATTTTCTTAGCCACCTAACCTCTTCGTCTTGGTTTGTCAAAATTACTTCTTTTCAACCAATAAGCAAAAATCCCGCAATTTGTAAAGGGCTCAGAGAGTGAAAGATTGTGTTTTTCCAGAGAGAGAGAGAGAGGCTATTTAAGCTGGTGCCT
The DNA here is from genome assembly GCA_028749325.2 of Caryopteris x clandonensis. NCBI lineage: Eukaryota > Viridiplantae > Streptophyta > Magnoliopsida > Lamiales > Lamiaceae > Caryopteris > Caryopteris x clandonensis. The sequence continues at coordinate 1,179,559 of JAPYKT020000027.1, read as the reverse complement.
GGTGGGCTTCTTGGAAACCAACACTCTGCACAAATTGTAGCCGCGCCCTGCAGCCAAAATTCAGTCCTTACTACCGTAGTGTCTAAAAATAGGGGTGGGTATATATTATTACTGGAATTGCTTTACCAGAAAGAATTTGAAGCATCAGCGGGGTTTCGGGGTTTAATGAACACTTGGCAATATATATAGCTTCAACTTCACACTAAAACACCCAGCACTATCAAGAAAAACACCCCACTCCCATAACTGCTAGGAGTCTCGCGTGAGTAATGCCTTTCAGGGAAAAGTTTTATCTTTTTCAACAATCACGCCATTACATAAGTGTGATAGATTTTGCATTTGTCTAATTGAAATCCTTTGGTTTATTTCGAATTTCAGATTCCGTTGTGAAGAAAAATGGTGCCCCAAAAACAAGCAGAAGAAGCCATAATCCCTGGAAGCATGAGAGAGAATGATCATCATGACGACGATGGGAGAGAGGAAGAACAAGGAAAGAACAGTCATTCCTGGCTTGGCTTCAAAAACCTTTTCTGGCATGGAGGGTCTGTATATGATGCTTGGTTCAGTTGTGCATCTAATCAGGTGATTCTCAGAAAATAAAAAACAGGGAAGATGAAGAAATCCATCAATAATAACCAGTGAAGAGTTGTTCTCATTGTCTGTGTGTTTTTTATTTTTTAAATAAAGATTGAATCTTTGGTTTCTGGGTGCAGGTGGCACAGGTTTTGTTGACTTTGCCGTACTCATTCTCTCAACTCGGAATGCTCTCTGGAGTAATATTTCAAATACTTTATGGCTTACTAGGAAGTTGGACTGCGTATCTTATCAGTGTACTCTATGTTGAGTACAGAGCCCGAAAGGAGAAAGAGAATGTCAGCTTCAAGAACCATATCATCCAGGTTCACCTTCCAACAACATTTTTATATGCCCATTTATTTTCCCTTCTCTAAAATTATAAGATCACTAAATCAACTATTTCTATGATTAAGATTCTGTTCTGTTTCTGTAATAATGTAGGATCATTACTTTAATTTTGCTTGTCTATTATTTGTATGTAGTGGTTTGAAGTGTTGGACGGCTTATTGGGTCCACAATGGAAGGCTGTTGGCTTAGCCTTCAATTGTACTTTCCTTTTATTTGGCTCTGTCATCCAACTTGTAGCTTGTGCAAGGTGAATTTCACACCCCCCCCCCCCCGAACACACACACACACATATAAGTGAATCTGTGTTTATTAACATATGTTCTGTTATCCTTTGATTACTTGCAGTAACATATATTACATAAACGACCGATTTGACAAGAGGACTTGGACATACATATTTGGGGCTTGTTGTGCCACTACCGTGTTTATTCCGTCCTATCACAACTACAGATTATGGTCCTTTCTTGGTCTAGGAATGACCTCCTTCACCGCGTGGTACTTGACCGTTGCAGCCGTTGTTCATGGCCAGGTGGCTAAGCTTTCAGATAAGATTAAGCACAATCACTATGTACTGAACCTTTTTTTAAAACGAGACATAAATGTCCTGTGATCTTGACTAATAGTTTTGGGACAACTTAGTCGGCGATTTTGATTGGTTTCTGTCATTTAGGTTAAAGGGGTGACTCACTCAGGACCAACAAAGATGGTGTTGTATTTTACTGGTGCCACCAATATACTTTACACTTTCGGCGGGCATGCTGTTACTGTGTAAGTAGTTTCTCGTCCAAGATCTAGGTTATCGATGAACACCCTCATGCACGTGCCGCTGCTTTGTAGTTTTTCTTCTTCTTCTTGAATTGTGAATGAAATTATATTTCTTTATTAGACTGCAATGATCAGGTTTGGGGTGAAGAAAGTATTGAAATTATATTTCTTCTAACATCTTTTATCTAGGACAAGGGAATCTTACACTGTAATGAGTTTAATAACTGGTCTTTGGTATGCTATTATGTCTGATAGCTATATATTGTCTACACAATGACAGAAGATCACAGACTATTTCTTGTCTGTGCTAAAATCATGGAAGACGATGACATGGAAGTCTATTTTTTTTTGTGAATTTTCATTGAGGTAGCGATAAGTTTCATTAGTTGAATGAAATTGGAACTAGAGACATTCCGTTGAGTTGCCTCCTGCTCGACCTTGAAGAGAGCGCGGATTCTTGTTATGTGGATTGCGCTTAGACTACATGTTGAAATTGATCATATGTTTCAAATCTTTTGTAGATAAACTGAGTAATTCGTGATCACTTACAAATGCAGGGAAATCATGCATGCAATGTGGAAGCCTCAAAAATTCAAGTCAATATACTTGCTTGCAACATTGTATGTCTTCACTCTCACAATTCCATCAGCAGCTGCTGTCTACTGGGCATTCGGCGACCAGCTTCTCACTCACTCCAACGCCTTCTCTCTCCTCCCCCGTACTGGTTTCCGTGATGCTGCCGTCATTCTGATGCTTATCCACCAGGTGATCTTAAAAGCTCTCTAAGGAAAACCGCATTATGAAACATAGTACCAAACCAAGAAAAAAAATTCAATGAGTCTTGTGATGCTGCTTGCAGTTTATAACGTTCGGGTTTGCTTGCACGCCTCTGTACTTCGTCTGGGAGAAGGTGCTCGGGGTGCACGACACAAAGAGCATATGTTTAAGGGCGGTGGCTAGGTTACCAGTGGTGATACCAATATGGTTTTTGGCCATCATCTTCCCTTTTTTCGGTCCTATAAACTCAGCTGTGGGTGCACTTCTTGTTAGCTTTACTGTCTACATCATCCCTGCTCTTGCTCATATGCTTACATACCGTAAGGCCTCCGCCCGGCAGGTAATCCCGAGTGCCCTCAATGCAAGAAAACATACAAATAATGTCCTAAATTGCCAGCCCGAATCTTGGGTTAAAATGCAGTACACGTGGCTAATATCAACCCGATTGGAGCATTCAGGCCCGAATGTGCTCACTGCACGTAATGTTCGCAGTTGAAGTGAGAACTAAAATTTAGTTTTGTGATTTCTTGCAGAATGCAGCAGAGAAGCCTCCATTCTTCATGCCAAGCTGGACAGGGATGTACATAGTGAATATGTTGGTGGTGACGTGGGTGTTTGTGGTTGGATTCGGGTTCGGAGGGTGGGCCAGCATGACAAATTTCATTAAGCAAGTCGATACCTTTGGTCTCTTTGCCAAATGCTATCAGTGCCCGCCTGCAATTGCAAAGCACTGATGAACAATATTGTTGTAGGGGTGTGGACAGAGTTATAAATGGATTGAAATGCCTATTGTCCAAATGAATGGCAACTATTTTAGTTTTTGGTAGCTATTACCAACACTACATGTCTGTGTGTTTTTTTTTGTGTGTGTGTGTGTGTGTGTGTTCTTTTTTTTTTTTTTTTTTTTTTTTAATTTTGAAATATTGAAAATTTTGAAATGCAAATAAGAAAATGAATTTAAGAACAAAAGTAAGATTAACTAAAGAGACATAATATTTTTAAAAATATATATATTTTTAAATTTAGTTCCTTTTTTATTTTGTTTTTATGTTTCATTGTATAAATATATGAAGTTGTGCATGCAATTGCTTTCATTTGTTAAGAAGTTAATAAAATAATGAATTATGAAAAAAAATACTAATTATTAAAAGTGGGTAGTTTTTTAATTATTTTATAAAATGCAAATAAGGAATTATGAACAAATAAAGTTTGATAATGAGTCATAGATCCTGAATCATCAACAACGAATAAGGGGTACTCAAAATACGGTATTTGGGCCTAGTAGAGTAATAGGGTTTTGGGAGGCTCAACTTACATTGAAGTGTCCTGGTTTAAATACTTTAGTTTACAAAACATAAGGGCCCATTATAATTATATATGTATAAGAATAAATACTTAAATATTATATATATAAATATTAATTCATGCTAATAGTAACAATTGTTATGCATGTAAAAAATATTCATGTAATTTGATATTTATTCTTTTTAAATTAATAAAATTTTCAATTACTAATCTTTACTGTAATAGATTAGACTTTCATTATGTTATTATACTAAATTTTACCTTTCATTACTATACTTTATTAAAATATTTAGAAAGTATGACTATTATAATTTAGAAATCATGTAACATATAATGGATTATTCATATTAAAATAATTCATGAATTCACTTTATTTTAATTTAAGCAATAATTTGTTAAATGAAAAGTCTTTTTTCATAATTTAATTTAGTCAAGTAATGTAATGTAATTCTTAAAATATTTAAACATTACTATATATTATTCATTATATAATATCTATAACTATATAAAAACAAGATATCTAATTACAAACATGTCATCTTTTTCTTCCTAAAATCATATTATAACTTTTAGAAACTATCATATTCAATTAGATTTTTTTTTCTTTGCTTTCATTCTAATTTTCAAAGGTTTATAATTTTTTCATCTCAACTCCGTTTTTTATAAAAAAATATTTCAAATTAATTATTTTTTCATAATCTTCAATTTGATATCTATATTGCATATATAATAATAAAATCTTAATTTTTAAACTTTTTTTCATATGTTAATTGTGCTATATTTTAATATTTAATATATTTTATATTATTTGATATTTTTATTTTAAACAATTTTCATCAAAAATATATTTTATATTATTATGTATTTTATTTTAAAAATTATATTTTTATAATAAATTTATTATATTATCATATTATAAATCGTGATAACACACGAAAGAAATACTAATTATATGTAATTATACATATAAAAATTGTATGACCTACGAATTTCACACACAGGCTTTGTGTTATTCAATCTAGAATATATTGTGTACGATAATTCCTCGTATCAATCAACTTTATGAACTATCGAGACAGATTTGTGTCAAAGCTCCAATCACAATGGAGCATCAAGACAAACTAATCTGGAGCTTCAAAGACAATTGTACCATTAAGAATAATTTTTAGGCATTTTATTTTATTTATATGTTTTTTGGAAAGGTGGAACTGTACATGAAAGTGGGCATTAATATAAACAGCGTTGTGAAGAATTGGCCAAATCAAGATTTTGTGTCTCGTGTAAGTCTTCCACTTTGAACAGCATTACACTACAGCTCTCTGTCCATTCTTATAGAGCTCAAGTTTATATTTCCTTGCCAAAGATATCAATAACAATAACAATTTCAATTTAATTATCTTATTCAAATTTAGTGACCAATCTATTTGTCTATTTTTAGATAATTATAAATATATTTCTAATATAGAAGGTAATAAAAAAGCCATTACAGGTTTGTTTGTTTCATACTTGATACGAATTTCAGATGTCAAAGTACCCCATTTTCTTGAATTTTATAATTCAATAAAATTTATATCCCAATACATATTATGCACTTTATTATATAATCATATCCCTATTTTTCTTTTTCACTTTTTAAATTCTCTCATTTTAGCAATATATAATAAATTATTTTTTCCAATATTGATCTGACAACACAATATAATTTTATTATAAATTATCTTTTCGATCGTGAATTTAACATCTACAATACATTTTTACGTTATATAATCTAATTTTTTTATCACTATTCAATGTTTATTTACCAACCTTAAAATTTTAAATTTTAAATTTCTAACGATGAACTTAAGGGGGTGCTTGTTTAAACACTTTACAACTACGAAATGTGGACGGAATTAATTTTGAGTACTTGATAGAAAGAAATGATTCCATAAATAGTAATTTCATTTCTCAAAAGTATGGAATGCTTCATTCCTCACTCGAATCACTATCATTCCATGGTATATGTTCATATATATATATATATATATATAATATATTATAATAATAATAGTAAATAACTATTATTTTAAAATGCACATATATATTATATATATAATAAATAAATATATGTAAAATATTTATATATATATATAGGTGTAAATAATATCTTATATTTTTTAATATGTAAATTCACATATATATATAAATATATATATATATTCAGATATATAACATATATATAGATAAATTATTTATTTATTTGTTAATATAAAAAATCACAACACGCACATATATTTAAAGTATTTAGATTTTGTATACATACGTATACACACATATAATATCCTATATAATTATATATAAATATTTCTAGTATATATTAATATATATTCAATTATATACATATTTATATTTTCTATTCATATATAAATTCACAGACACAAACATATAATATACTATATAATTATATAAAAATATTTCTTATATAGAAATTACTATTTATTCTTATATGTATATGTAGGTATATATATTCAGATACATATACACACACATAAATATTATACATATGTATATACATTATTAGTATAAATAATGATTTAAGTATCTACAAAATATATATATATATGTTTTAAATGTGTATAATTATACAAAGAAATATATTTTATATGTAAAAATTATTTATATATAAATAAATCTATAATATATATAATGATTTTTTATTTATATTTTCTTAAATTTTAATTAAATCAAACATCATTAATAAAAATAAAAGTAATTTTTTATTATCGTCCAAGCTTCCAACTAAAATAAACATATTCATTCCCATTCTTTAGTAATATTATTTTTATTCCTATTCCTATTTCCCTCGCAGACAAACTCGCCCTAAGTTTAAACAAAAGATATCTATAATCCTTCCAAATTACTAATATCCAATCGCATTCTCTCAGGTAAAAAAAACCAAATCACGTCAATCTAGTCATGACAATATTTTCAATCCAGTTACCTTTGTTTTATTTAAATCATATTAATTACAAAGAAATTCACCTCGACTTTCGTGCAAAAAAAAAATCCTAAGCCTGGTTTCGAAAACGAACAGTTGCTTACTTTAACCATGGTTGAGTCAGTAGCCCACCATTTGAGGAAATGAAAGAGTAAAAACTCGTACACATTTATGTGTGCACCCACATGAGGGCAGCATGCATACCATGATATAATCAAAATTTCTTCTTCTGGTATTCTGCTGCTCCACACCCCACTAGTTCTCGCTCTGCGCTTCTGCACCCGTTTTCAGCGTTTGCTCTCCTTCTCCCGGTGTGGGTTCCGCGTGAAGATGACGAGAGCCAAGCCCAGAAAGGTTTCTCCTTTTCCCCCCCTTTCTCAATCATCATCCATATTTCCTTGTGTTTCCTTTAACGTCTCGTCCGATTCCATGTTTGCCCAAACTACTTTTTACGTTTATTTTCGCATTTATTAAATTATTTTTTATTTTTTTACTGTTAGAGGTTGTCGCGGATGGACGCGGCTGTTGACGCGATGATGCCGTACGGCTTTGCGGTGGAAAAGGTTCTAAAAATTGTGAAGGAGCTTCTGAAGGTTAATTTCAATTTTTTTTACCGGATTCTTTTTTCTATGTTCTTTGTGTTTTCTCCCTTTCTCCGTGAAGTATTGTTTGTTTGTGGTAAAGAAGATGAAGAAGCCTGAGGCAATAATAATGTCAAATAAATAAATTTGAACTTGGAATACTGGGCCAGAAGGCGAAATCCCTCGCCCCACGCCCTACCCCCGGTCCGACAGTGAACTTGGAATACTGATGCTAGGAGATATGGATGGGAAAAAGCAGGCTACCCGATTGGGCCGACGACTGTCCTATATGACAAATAGGCCAGATATAAGTCTTCTGAAAGTCTATTTATAAAAGAAGTCTATTTACTTTTATAAAGAAGAACTGAGTTATTAGAGAAGCTTTTTGAGCGGCCTATTTAGAATCTCATATGATATGAATTGGGTATACATACATATATATATATAATAATAATAATAATAATAATAATAATAATATTTTTTTATATAATCAACAATATAAATTATTTTAATAAAAACACATTAAATCTAACAGTAACCTTAATTTGTTTATTTCTCATTTAGTTTAGTATATTTTTCTTGATATTATATTTTACTCAATTTTCTTGGGCTGCGCCTATTTTACAACAAGCCAAATCAAGCCCAACTCGTTCCCCTAAAAGCCTACCCTAGCCTAGGGGATAAACGAAAACCCTGTGACAATCACATCCTTAGGTTGTACTGCTTCAAAATGAAGAAGCTTTTGATTTGAGGTTGTTGCATTCATGAAATTTATGGAATGTCAACTCGAGCAAAGTGAAAAAGTTTGTGATTAAAAGTAGGATTTTGTTTCTCCAATTAAGTGTCATTTGGCATAATGGAGAGAATCTTGTGATCCGTTCAATTTGTTTATTTGATGTTATGATCTATAAAGTGTTTATAATTGACATAAACTTACCAGTTTGTTGGTGTCTCAAACTTAAAGTATTCAGTTTGGAAACTCAGAAGGAAGCATTTCTAACCTTTCTTGACATATTATCAATTAATTCCTATAGATTATGCAGTTAGAAATGGCTTTTGACCTCTAAAGAATCAGTGGCTATGTGAGGTCTCCTCCTTTATTCGTCTTTTATGAAAGCGATAATAGTCTAAACGGTGGCCTAAGTGAAAATTGTACTGCCGAAAAAATGAAATTCGTCCTTAAACAAGTAGGTTAGTAGGTTACTCGGTTGATTCACATGCAGCTTACTATGAGAGTATGACAAACTTTGATATGCTGTTGTATAATTAATTAACAGCATTTCTGCTGAAGTTCTATAGTAGCTCAGTTTAATATTCACCTTCCCCTGATTACTGCAACTTGACGGTTTCTTCATGAACTATCTTTGTGCCCCCTAAGTGAGTCTTGGGCTATCATCAATGCTGTTGGAGTTTTGACTCTGCTGTACAAGTTCTTGAGGTTTACTGTCCCGCTCCCCATCTATGTATTTATCTATTCGTGTTTATCATAGATCGTCCGAACCAGCTGCAAAAGCTCTAACTATTCATATCCTCTTCCTTAGCTGCCAAAGAATTGGCACTTCACATCTTGCTTTAGTAGTACAAATATGTAATCCCACTGTCCTAACACTTGGAGCTTTGAGGTGTAAGTTCGATTCCTTTGGTACTTTGAATATATATGATTGCAGTAGAGCATAACAATAACGAACCAAAGGAGTTGAAAGGTTTTTGGCTTGCCAGAACAAAGAATACATCTAAAGACATACAAGGCTTGTTGAGATGGCTGTGACCAAAATCCATGTTTAGCTTAGCCATTAGTAAGAGGGGTTTCCCATTGTCATTGTCTTATTTTGCCGTAGTATAGATTTTAGTTTATTATAAATAAATTGTAACAACTTCTGTGTTTGCGAGCATGTGGGTTTTAATTGTTAGATACTACAAGACAAGTTGCACCTTGGAATTACTTCATATATGTCTACTTGTTCTTCCACAAGAAGCATTCATCACTATGCCTCCTATCCTCTTTAGCACTGTATTTTGTTTGATACGATAAATGTGCATGCGTACAATATATATGCATTTGTGCGCAGAGTTGGCGCATGAATGTCTACAAAAGGGTTTGGCATGTTGAATCATAATATACGTGCGCAATATGTTATAAATTAGGGAATGTAGTGGAGATGAAGGATGACCTTTCATTGAGGAATACTTATAAGAAACTTATGAAGGACATTCGTCATGGCATGAACTTCATGCTAGTGGTTTTTCTCTATAAGCAACATTCCAAAAACTAATGACACGTGGAAATTTCTTCATTTTTTTCTCTTCCACAAGAAGCTCTAAAGAATTATTATTCTCTATCCCTTTTTAAGATCTGTATTCTATGTGCAACAATAGAATTTGCATGTGTACAGTATATGCGAATATGTGTGCAGAGTTGGTGCATATGCATGTGAGCAAATGTGTTTGACATGTTGAAGCATTATTGTATAATTTACTTGCTTAATATGTTGTTAAAAAAGGAATACGGTGGAGTTGAAGGATGGCCTTTCATTGAGGATTGCTCATATAAGGAACTTGTCGAGGCCATTCTTCGTGATGCAGAAACTGATGATCCAGGGCAAGGTGCGCGAGTTGGAGATCAAATCAAGGTATGATTGAATATCAACACAATCCTGCTTGTTTTCACTCTGGTGAGCTTAAATCAGTCTCTGTTATTTGTCTCTGAATTCCTGCCCCTTGTTTTTTCTTTTTCCATTTTCAGGTGTGTAGCAAAATCTATTACCAATGTGTGAGCCAATGAGTTTGTGATAAAGTACAAGCAGAAAAATTAGCTTAAAAATCACATACAAATACATTTAAATATCTGCTTCTTTTAACTAATACCTCAACCTGTCAATTTAAAAGAGTGTCGTGAAAGGGAATTTTGTGTTCTTATATTCATTTACTGCAGTGAATTCTTAATTTACGGGAGCACTCCAGAAGCTTTCCAGTTAAGAATGGATTGTTTTCACATGCATAAACTGGATCTCAACTTGCTTTCGATATAACTTTCTGACTTGTAACAGCAAGAAAAAAAACCTTCTAGATTCAAGAACCTGAAGTCAACTCTTGCTCAGTCATGTTGACATAGGGTAAGTTCTCTTTGCAGGACCAATATGGGGATGGTGAAGAGTCTGCCGGGCCTTCCAGAAGAGCTTCAGGCATTCATCAAGAACCTGAAGTCAACTTTCCGTTAGATATTGTACCAGTTGCAGAGCCTACTTGCCCTTCAACTGGCCAATCTACATCAGTGACTAAAAATGGTAATCAAATAGTGCCTGCTTGTTTGATTGATCAGCAGTGCCATCTATGCTCAAATAGAATCATTCAGTGAATGGCACTATCGTTGTTGATATAATGATGAGCAATTGTAAGCAGAATATGAAATTTCTTGGCAGCTGAAGCAGATGCAAATGGCTGGAAAGACATCCTTCCTGATCAAACTATTCAGGAGACGGCTAACCCAGTGAGCGAACACGGCAAAAAATCACCAGAAAAAGTAGATTCTCCAAGACCATGTGAAATGCCAGCTTTACCCTCAGAAAAGGATAAGAACCCTTCCCTGGCACCACCGAAAAGGCGGAGGCGCATGCCTTGCTATGGCTGGATCGAGAGCGATGAAGATGATCTTGATGATGATTTCGTTATTCTAGAACCTGGACCGATGGTGTTTAGAGTGAAAGCAATTGTGGCGCGGGAGGTATCGGTGACTAGGAGTGGTGGGAGGAGGGTACACAAGTCGAGATGGGATGAGAAGCCTGTTGATCCTTGAGTGGTGAATTGAGCATGCACGGTGTTCAAATGTAAAATCTGTTGTCTGCAGTACATAACTGGCAACTGCTGTAAAAAAAGTTACAACTGTTGTGATTACTAATGCTATTTGATTTAGGACTTGCAGTTTGCTATTTTTGAATCACAATTCGATATCTTCAACTAGGAAGGACTATCTTCAACTGGGTTTGTCTTTTCGTGGCGGTGCTCCATCCCTAATTCATAAACGTTTCTTTCATAAATTTTGATTTTTATATTTTACTCTTTACAATTTTATTTTAAATAATTTTAATTAATGTTGAGTGAACGGACATCTTTAAAATACTGAAATTGAGGTGTTCGATCAGAACTAATCAAACACATTGAATCTTCTTCTATCAATTTGGTCCAACATATTTATATACATTTGGGCATTGATACTATGAATAGCTTAAACCTTTTAATTATTTCCATGTTCTTTTTTCTTTTCTTGATTTTTACACCCTTGCACCTCCCCAACCCAAGGTATAAATACATACACCTACCTATACATACATATATATATACATCACAATTAAGTCATTTTTAACCCCTTAACAAAAAGTCATACACACACACACACACACAATTATTGATTTAAGTATACTTCTGCTTTAAAGATTATTAATGTTCTCATATCAAATTAAAATGGTAGAGAAGTGCTTATTTTATTATTAATGAAAAATACTTGTTTGATTTAATTGCGACGAATTACTTGATTTAAGTCATGTTAATTTTCAATGTACAATTTCAACATTACAAAGATACAAACCAAAACTTTCTAACTTATTTATGAAGAACTTGGTGCATGTGCGTGCGAATATTGTGCAGAAATGAAGAAGAAAGGCAGATATAGAGATAGAGTTGAGAAGTTCTTTTTAGAACTTGTAACATTTATATTTACATTTGCATTCCAATTCTTTTTTATTGGTAAGATTGAAAATTACTAATTAATTTTATATTACATGGTAAGTCTGTCATTTAATTTATTAAGTCTTAATTATTAATTAAATTTAATAAAAAAAAATGTGATTTATGATATATTTTGTAAGTTATATATATATAAGAAAATATGTGAAGGATATTCATTTTGTAATTTTTACTATTGATATTTAGATACTTTAATTAATAAACATTAATTCAAATATTAAAAGCTTACAAAATATTTACAATAAAATAATTTTAAATAACATAAAGATATTATTTATATAATATAATCATATTTACTTATTACAATTCAATTGTTATAGTATATAAATTTTATTTTATTTTTTATAAATTTCCCCCAAAACTTCTAGGATTCTACCTAAACAATCACACCTAATTAACTAACATTTATCTCGGGCTAACAAACCTCCAGCTTATTCAATCATTAATTTTTGTCGTGAAGTTAATGAGATGATATACACACACACATATATATATATATGTGTGTGTGTGTGTGTGTTATTTTTGTTGCATGTATGCAAAGTTGGTGCGTGCATGTCTACGTGCACAAAGTTAAGGTGCATGCATGTGCAAGACAAGTTATGAAAACTTGAAGCATATCATAATTAATTTGTTCACAATAGTTCGAGAATAGCCTTCGTAATTCTTCATCACCAATTACCATCTATACAAAAATCACGATATACATTTTAGTATTTTATGTTATTTTACCGACACAACAATCATCTTTTATTACAGTAAAATATTGTTGATACCTACCTGTATTTCATAATTTTCCATACATATAAAATATAATAAAAGATGAAAATCAATATATAATAAAAAATGAAACACTATATATGATTTGTTTAAAAATATATAAAAATAATAAATATAAGTACATTATGAAATATATTGGTCAACTGAAGTTAATGTTATCACTCACTTTCTTCAAGGGCCCTCGCACTATACACACTAATACCAGACGCACGTACTGTCCACGCGCTAATATTTTTTTATATTAAAAGTTTGGCTAAAAATAGAAAAAAATTCAAAAATAATAATGTGATTTAGGCGGGACACTGATGTTTTTATTTTAGGTGGAAAATGTGCATCACACACGCCAAAACAACACACGTATTGTCCACGCACCAAACAATTTATTCATTTTTTTTTGGCTAAAACTAAAAACTTTTCAAAAATAAAAATATGATTTAAGTGGAAAAATCTTGTTTTTTTATTTAGGTGGAAATTGTGCATTACACACGGTAATATTAGATGCACGTAAGGTCAACACACCAACAAGATCTTCTTTTTTTCTTTTTCCGGCTAAACCTAGAAACTTTTCAATTAAAAATATGATTTAGGCGGAAAATTCATGTTTTCTATTTTAGGTTGTCGTCCTATTATTATATATACTAGTATTGCTCTTGTGTGATTCACGGTTTGTAATATGTTTAAAAAATAAATTAAATATATTCATAATTTAATTTTAAGAAAATAATATATGCGATATGAGTGTAGAATTAAAGATCGTAAACAGATAATTAGTAAGTCGTATTGGGTCAATAAAGTATGCATTTAAGGTTTTTTCACATTTTAGTATTCTCTTTGTGTAAAACAAATATTTATCAAAAATATTATATTTTATCAATTTGTTCAACTTACCATTTTCTAAAACTCAATACGTTGTCTTTATTCAGACATTTTTTATTCGTTGATTTAACATAATACCATATATAACTTGTTTTATGAAGTAAAAAAATTCAAAACTTTAATTGATAATACACAACGTTAACTTTTTAAATTTTATTTTTTATTTTGGAACGGAAGGAAGGATTCTTATTTGCATGTACAGGGAAGAGTGGCCATGGCACCACGCAGTCGAAGGAGGAAGGTACATTTTCGCCATACCTGTACATCTATTTCACCATGGTTGGTTATACCACACCTTTATTTGTTTACACTCATTTTTTTTCTTGCATTCTCTCTATTTCTGGGAACTGTATATATAGGGGCGCTTATCAAGAATGGATGCGGCAGTGGATGCAATGCTGCCTTATGGTTTTGCAGCAAGTCATGTGCGGGAAGTAGCTAAACTTCTGCTTAAGGTAAGATTAGAGTTTTCTTCTTTCTCTCAGTACCATTTTCAATTCATTCATTTACAGTCGGTCTGAGATAGCGAAAATCAAATTGAAGGGTAAGGGGAATAGTACAGATTTATTGAAAAGCAAATCTGCAGAACTCATATAATCTTATTTGGTCAACAACTTCTTGTTTGATATGAAAGTGAAAAGGAATTTTTCCACTGTTGATATAATCTAGAACTTTTCTGGACTTAGATTTTAGTTATTTGGACAGTGGATTATTTTCGAATTGTTCCAAACAATTTTGGTTCTGAAGCATAATTTATCTCAATAATGAGCGCATATGTATGTGTGTATTCTGATTGTAAGAATCTATTGAAGGATTTTCCTTTGCATTTATGTTCTTGTATGAAGGAATATGGTGGAAATGAAGGATGGCCTTTCATTGAGGAGTTCTCTTACAAAGAACTTATCGAGGCGATTCTTCGTGATGAAAATAAAGCCGATGAACACAGGAATCCATCGGAGGTAGGTATCAATTAATACACACGCACGCGCATGCACACACATGCATATAGCTTATATGTGTAACTATTGATTTTCATAATGGTGGATTCAAAAGTATACCATGTGTTCATGGGCTTGAGCTTGGGCTAACAATGGAAATATTCGGGTTGTGCATAAATCCATGGGTTCTCTCTCTCTCTCTCTCTCTCTATATATATATATATATATATATATATATATATATATATATGCTGACATATTGTGAGTTCTCTTTCCAGGACAAGTCATGTGGTGGTGAAGGAGCACCTGCCGCGCCTTCCGGTAGAGCATCAGATGTTGCAGTAGACGATTCCCCAGCAGTTACTGTAGCATTCTCGGGAGCAGCTGAAGAGCCTGGAAACCTGATCAGCGACGGTAATTACATTACTAACAAATAGCATGAAAATAAACTTGTTACTTCTTCATCACCAAACCCCTTGTATACATTCAGTGAATAGTATTTGATATCTGCAACAGATGGAAAAGTTCCAAAAGACATTCTTCATGAAGAAAAGTCTCCAATAATCAGTGGAACCCGAGTTCCAGGGACGGTGAATAACACTCCACCACCGGTGAATAACAGAAGGCGCGTGCATTCCTGTGGGTGTATCCATAACAATGAAGAAGAAGAAGAAGAAGATAATGATTTCATAAATTTAGAAGCTTCAGGGATGGTGCTGGGGGCGAGAGAAACTCCGGCTGGAAAGCTCTATAAATGTTCAATTCATGGGAAGAGAAAACGCAGGTCAAGATGGGATCAGAGACCGGATCAACTTTAATCGTTTTTATTTATAATTTCGATTTTATGTGAACTGGGTCCAGCACCTTCATTTGCAGAAATCTTGAGTTTTTTGGGATTTTAATATTGTATGAATTCATGAGCTAGTATGCATTTTAAATTCTTAGAATGAAACGTGGAAGAATATTTTCACTATTTTATGATTTTTTTTTTTTAATTTTTGTTAAAATGGATGTGGTTGATGCAGTTTCAAAACCCGTCCCCCCAACCAAACCTCGTAAACACTGATAAGGTTGCAAACAAGGACACGTGGTTAAATCCTACTCGCCGGACGAAAGTAAATTAGATTTTAGGCGCGTACGAATATTTAACCGAAATAACGAACCCAAAACCGAGAAAAATATTATACTAAGATATTCCCGTTTCGTTCTTATGATTCAACTCCATCAGATAAGATATTTCCAACTCCCACATACTCCCATCTCCGCAACCCAGAAATTTCCGTCAATTTGGAAGCTAAAACCTTGATTTATTTCTCCCAATAAGCAAGCCCTAATTGTCAGATTTCGATGTTTGCACAGTTCGATTGACTGACCTATATAGATTAAGTGTTCTGCGGCTATGAATTTATTGGCGAGTTTTGGCGGGAATATTGTAATTCCCTTGTCTCGCAGTAATTCTTGCAGCCATATTTGCTTCTCTTCTCCTGCCATTGTCGGTTGGAAGTTGAGCGGTCGCCACTTGTTGAGGTAACTGTTGATATGTGTGTGTGTGTGATTGTGTGGTTTCGGATTAAATGTTATGGGCTGAGCTTGAATTGAATACTAAGTTGTTATTCGGTTTTTTGTATTTTTTATTTTTTTTTGGAATACAAGGTGTAAGAAAACTCTGAAGCTTATTTGCAGAGGGAGTGAGACGGAACCTGAGAGTAATAATGAGGAGGTACTTTGTTGTTGTTTTGTATTTTTGAGTGGCATGATTTATTTTCATGTATCTTGTTTCTTGGCTATCCGCATTTGGTTGAAATGAGTGCTGAACTTTGAAGGAAAGAAATTTAAGGGGAGAAGAGAACGAATTTGTGTCGAGTGATTTAAATTCTGGGAATGACTTACAGCAGGACTCTCAGAATGTGGTTAGTAATCAGTTTCATTTCTTAAATTATTCGGTCTGTAGTGGCTATCTTCTTACCATGAGAAGGTTGTGTTGTTGGGTTTACTGATGTGCTGATTATTTTTACTTAGGAAACCAAACAATCTGCTGAGTCGAGCATGCTTGAGACTAAAAGCATGACGGACAATGTTACGGATGGATCCAATGATGCCCAAGTCAAAGTTGAGGTACGTTCAAGGTTATGTTGTTCATCAATAATAGCATTGTTTGGTTGGCCGTTCTGCTTGCTTCTTTTATTGAGGTAGCCACTGGTTAATGATTATGCACTATTGAGTTCCAACTCTTAATACTTTATGTTCCGTCTGCCAAATTATGTTGGAGGAGGTGGTCGTGGTGGTCAAAAGGCTGGATTGCCCATCTAGAGAGGCAGTATTTGTTACATCTTTAATAGGTGACGAGAAATAGAATTGTGAAATGATTTAACAAGACCTTTTAATGTGAGAATGATGTAAAAGAACTGCACCATGGAGGGGATGCATTAGACTATGAGTGCATCTTAAGTGCAAAATATTCTTATTGGAACATTTCATTTAGCATGTACATAGTTTGTGCACGCTGATATAAGTAGGTCTGCTCCTTCTTTGCTCTTCTCCTCAACATTTCTCTATAGGTGCTTTTATCTGAATTCAGCATTTATTTTGTTGACATGCAACAGGATGTTAAAGATGTTCAAGTTGCAAGTGGGTCACCCCTCCCAGGTGTGAAGGTGATTACACTGTAGAACTAATTAGTTTTCAATCCTTCTTATAATTTCTCTCTCTCTCTCTCATAACATAACATGTCCTCTTATCCTCTGAATTTAATGAACAGCAGCTGGAATTTGATGAATCAATCAGAATTCCAAAGGAAACAATTGATATTCTAAAGGATCAAGTATTTGGTTTTGATACATTCTTTGTCACCAGCCAGGAACCATATGAAGTAAGTCAATTCGATATCAACTTAATATGATCAGTTATATGTAAGATGGCAGAAAATATCTAGGTCCTTGATTTGGTTAGAAAATGCATTCATGGGGATGCAAAATTTTGTTCTGCAAGATAATGCGATGATCTTAATACAACAGCTATCCTTTTTTTTTTTTCTCCATCTAATTTGGTACTTCCATATTACAGGGTGGTGTATTGTTCAAGGGAAACCTACGAGGGCAAGCTGCGAGAAGTTACGAGAAAATAGCAAGGCGAATGCAAGTTGGTGACGACTGTGCATCTTCTTTGCATGCTGAATAGTTTCTTGGACTTGGTCATATTATCTTATATGAGTTTACTTATTCTGTACAGGACAAGTTTGGAGATCTATATAAATTATTCCTCCTAACTAATCCAGAGGATGATAAACCTGTAGCAGTTGTGGTGCCACGGAAAACCTTGCAACCAGATACCACTGGTAGTTTATTAGCTCTTCCCTGTTTGGAATATTGTTGAGAATCTTTTCTATTACATGTTATAAAAATCTCAAAATGGCTTCTTGAACATGTTGAAGCTGTTCCTGAATGGTTTGCTGCGGGGTCCTTTGGATTGGTCACTATATTCACCTTACTTTTGCGTAATGTTCCTGCATTACAGACAAATCTATTGTGAGTTTTTCCTTTTTTTATCTTCTGTATGATTACAATTACACTGACACTTTTTTTAAAGATCGACTATTCTTGCAAATGTTAAAAGAAAAATTGCTACTACCGATTGCTGATTTTAATTTATAATGTATTTCTGCTCTCTCCCTCTCCCTCTCCCTCTCCCTCTCCCTCTCCCTCCCTCTCTCTCTCTCTCTCTCTCTCTCTCTCTCTCGCTCTCTGTGCACATGCGCAAGAATATCATCAAATCATCATTGAAGCTTCTGCCTCACCTCAATTAGAAGAAACACTGTTTTACAACCTGACTGTCAGATTCTTTGACTTGCTAATTTTCTTTTCCAATGCGATCATGCATGTCGAATTCTATTTATCCAAGGCTATATGAGTTTATATTTGACTTCTTATTCCAAGTACAGAAACAACATGAGTTGGCCGTTGACATAAGTTTCTCTTCCTTCTCCAGATCAGTATTCGATAACATTCAGTTGTTGAAAGATGGACTCCCTGGAGCTCTTGTAACTGCGCTTATTCTGGGTGTACATGAAATCGGACATCTTCTAGTTGCGAAAGAAGCTGGGATTAAGCTTGGGGTACCATTTTTCGTCCCTAGTTGGCAGGTGAGGTCTAGTGTTTTTTGCCTCAACTCCCACTACCAATCTATGTATGCTTGTCAATACATTCTATAGTAGTTTTTAACTGTGTGATTCATAATAAATTCGAAATATTTGAAATGTAAATTCTTCACTTGTTTCTAAATACACTGTATTTTATTCATACTTCGATTACATTGGATTGAGTCTGTCACCGGAATATACCAATCCAATTATGGTCCATAATACTTTTAAGTGGTAATTATAATCAATGCCTGCTTTGCTGTTTCTACTCTATATCATTTCTGTTATGTGCAAGCTTTAGGTACAATCATATACCAGCATAAGGTAGTGTTCCGTATGGTGTTACTTACTGTGCTTATAAAGATTGTGGTAGGACTCATTCAACATTATTTATATCTCCTACTACATTTCTTCACAAGTGGAATAATATGTTTCAAATACCATACTTCCTCCCACTCCCTATTCTCTTCTAATTTGAGGTGTCTTAGGAGTATGGGCGTGCATGTACGCGGTTAAAAATCTAATGAGCTTGAACTGGCAGATAGGCTCCTTCGGCGCCATAACAAGGATACTGAATATTGTACCAAAGCGTGAGGATCTCTTGAAAGTAGCGGCTGCTGGCCCTTTGGCAGGCTTTTCTTTGGGCTTCGTGCTTTTGCTTTTAGGATTCGTTTTGCCTCCAGCTGATCAGCTAGGCCTAGTTGTAGATCCTTCTGTATTTCGTGAATCATTTCTAGTTGGAGGAATAGGTAAGTAATTTACTTATCATATGAAGAATCACCAGTAACACCAACTTCTTGCATCGAAGTAATTCTAGTTAATCTTTCTAAAGCTGGCTTTTTGTTTCATAATTCTTTAGCACACGAGAAAAGGCAAACTCCAGTTTTGCGTTTAAAATTATGAACTCTACCGACTGAAATGCACTTCTTTTTGTTGCTTGGATATAGCTAAGCTACTTCTTGGAGAAGTTCTCAAGGATGGCACCCCTTTGTCAATAAATCCACTCGTAATATGGGCATGGGCCGGGCTTCTCATTAATGCTATTAACAGCATTCCTGCAGGAGAGCTTGATGGTGGCCGGATTTCTTTTGCTATATGGGGAAGAAAGGTATATCCAAATCCATTCTATTCAGCTAAAAAATGACCCTGTGCAAGTTTAATCTCAATCTTATCTCTTCCAGCAATCTTTGCCATCTCTAACATATGCAGTACTAAGAATATTAATAAATAAGGGTTTTTTTATCCTTTGGGTTATATGAAAATGGAATTCAGAATACCGTTTCTGTGAAGATAAATTCATGTCTTTTATCTGTACATCCCGAGACCTGCTGAAGCTTTGATGCGCCGAACATTTTAACTGTTTTGAGCTACACATGCTCAAGACAGTGGATGTCTGGTACATCTCATACTCGAGACAATTAATTTCTTGAGCATATGAAGCTTGAGACGATTATGCTTGAGAAATCCAGGATGTCTTGGGAGCATGGAAGGATGTGTCTCACCGTAAGGGTATCTTAGTCTTTTTATATGGCGAAGTTTGCATCTCATTTTTTTAAAACTAGTGACTATATTCCCAAACTTTTTGCTCCCAAAGATCAGAGTACATATCCAATTGACGTATTACTGATTTGGCAGGCTGCGACCCGCTTCACTTCAGCATCCATAGCGCTTCTTGGACTAGGCGCGTTGTTCAATGACGTGGCATTTTATTGGGTCGTCCTGATATTCATCTTGCAAAGAGGACCAATTGCACCACTATCCGAGGAAATTACAGACCCTGATGACACGTACAAAGGGCTTGGTGTTTTGGTTTTGCTGTTGGGACTGTTGATATGCTTACCATATCCATTCCCTTTCACTAGTGATGTTATTTCCAATTTTTAGCAAATAGTGCATACGCCACCGCAATATTTTTGGCCTATTTGAGTGACAGCCTTTCTTCTTTTGCCAATAAACAATAGTGGATTTCCATTAATGAAACTCATAATGCAAATACAACTTCATAGCTAAGAGCCTACGGGAACGGGGAGCAACCATGAATGAAACAGAGTTGTCCAATCTCTAAGAAAAGACTTACCAGTGGCAAAAGAAACCAAATCAATGCAGGGTGCATTCTTTGGGGAAAGAAAGACACTGGACAAGCACGAATAAAAAAGAAAGCAAAGTTGAGTGATGTCCTTGGCTACCGTATACAAGCGAGGCTCGAAATTCTGGATGGAACCAAGCTTATACACGATATCCTTGGCATCAATTACAATGCCGGTGATCTTCAATCATAAAATACTTTAGACGATAATGCGATGTGAGGATATCTTAAAATTTTATTCCAATTCCCTTGAATGGAATATTCTCTCCGTCTAAAAAAAATGTCATGTTTCTATTATTTAAAATCAACCCAACGAGGCTGCCCTTCACTTACTGAAACTGCTCAATCATTTTTGAACTCTTGCTGTAAGAGAAAAATCACATTCTTCTGAGTTCAGCAGCTCAACTCTACAACGCTAAAACCAGTCCGCATAGAAACTAAACAATATTGTAGCATGAAAGAACAGCAAGGTCTCAACCTTCCTTCCCAGATTACAAATCCATCAATTTTTCAGAGAGAAATCTTTTTCCTTCCTCAAGCGATGATGGTAAATTGAGTATGTCACTTTCTTCAGCTTCATTCTGTGCGTCTATACAATTCCAACAACAGACAAGGTTGCATGAACCATATCAGCCGTCTTTATATTAAAGGATGATTAATTGGACTCCTGGAGGTTTTTTAGCTTCAAGCTGCTTTTTAGCAAGTTTTCGAGCAGATTCCTCTTTCTTGATTTGGGCATTCCCCACAGGCGATCTTTCGAGAATTTGGTTGCGTGGATCAATGACGATTTTCTGGAGAGCAACAGCATTCTCAATAAAGTACATGGCAAGTTCAGCATCACTTGTACGGCCATAGTACCCAACAATCTCTACCAATTTCAGGAATTCATGGGTAGATTTGGCAGCTTGCCTCAATTTTCTTCTTCTCTTTGCAGGTGACATCCATATTAGCTGCAAGAAATGTTAGAGAGAGAGATATGTTAACAAGCCAAGAGAAATAAAATTGAGATGTAACAGGTGGTAAACTAGAGATCTTGCTTGTGATTATGTATGTGACAGCTACAGCATGTGATATGATAGCTAAACAGAGCACTTGGACCTAACTTAAATTGGAACATGAACAGGCAACTGAGAATATGAACGAAGGAGGCTTCTTATCGGCTTCAAGGCATCAGACTATGAAATTTGAGGAAAATTAGCTTTAGAAGAGTTTCTTTATGTGTAGTGACCAAGTATAAAACATATTCTACATCAAAATAACATGTAACACAAATTGATCACCCAGCTCATGTTCAAATATATGTAACTACTTCGGTTTCTCATATACACTATAGAGTTTAGACACTCCCTTTTCAACCATCATTTTGGTTCATTTTTGTCCCCCCCATAGCTCCAATTGTTTTGACTTTTCTGCCTCCTCAACCAAAGCGACTAACATCCTATCCAGTAGCATATTAACTATGAAGCTGGCATCTCTCTCTAGAGATGGAGCACAAATTAATACTAGTAAGCAACAGGCACTCAATGAGGAACAGGCACAACATTTTATGAACCACTCACCTATGCTCTTCCATTTATTTTATGGTTTCATTTACTCAAAAACATCTCTCTTAAGCAATTTTCTCATTAAGGCATTATGGAAATATCAAATAAAGTGAACTTTGACTTTTGCAACAGGACTCTTTTTGAGGGGTAAAAAATCTATAAGAAACAGAACTCTTTTTTTCTGGGACGGAGTGAGTATGTATTGTGAAAGTGAGAAGATCCACATCTAAAAGCTCAAGAGCTAACTTTTTGATACCTATGACAGATGGAAGAGAGGCATGATTTAAAAGATTGAGCACATGCGTGCCTTGCAGCATCAAGTGTCCAAATGGAAGCGAAAAAATAATGGTAATAATATAGTTTAAAAAATTATATCTACTCTCTCAATTTGCTTAAGCTAGGAAGCTGAGAAATAGACAGTATTAAAGAACTAAGAATAGAATAGCAATGTGAAACTAAGAGAAAGAACATGCAGCTGGTCAGGGTGTCTTACATAATATGTGCAATAAACTAAAGGCAAAGATCAGGTTTTGGAATCAGAGATTAAGTTTCCACTGAGACGCTTACCATTTCGTAAGTTAACAGGAAGCAGGTAAGTTAGTTTGTACATACAAATACAGACAACTCAATACATCTAAATCGCCATTTCACATTCCAAATAGCATGTTCAAACACATACCTGCAACACAAATCTGTTCAAATTCGGACATGCCTTTATCAGGGAAGTGAATTCAAGGAGGCTATCATCATCCCACGCTCCAACTTTTAGAATTAACTCCTTCAGGTTAGGCAACACCGGAAAAGCAAAAACCTTTATATTTTCCTGAAAATAAGAAACGAAGCAGGATGTGGTGCTTATTTTTCAGTCTGAAAAGAAACAAATAATAAGAAATGGACTCATTTACTTACCTCAGGACGATAAATGTCCAATGTGAGAACCTCTAACTGATAAAGACAGCATGAAAGCTGGCCAAACACGTCGTTCTCCAATCCAGAATATCCCTCACCAATGGAGATCTCATCAAGCATCGGAACATTACTAATAATTAAGTTGATACCAGGCCCCAGGTAACTAAATGAGACAAGGTTTACATTAGAGATCTCAATAGTGTCTATTCCCAGACAAAAGACTATCTCAAGGTACTTCAATGTAAGTGATAAACCACTGACTTTGACATTCTTCAAATCCCCTGACCCATGTATCGATAAATACTGCAGAACTGGACAGCTGGACAAGAAACAATCCAACGCTTCATCACTCACATTCACACATTTCAATGAGAGAGCTTTAAGGGATTTCAATCCTGTTGATATGCGGGGTTGCATTTGACCAAAATTTGAATAGACATTCTTCAAAGAAGAACCTTTAGGCTGAGTCAAATGCTTATAAGGAAAAGTATAGTTACGCATTGGCTGACGGAGAGTCTCCCCATTTTCTAACAAGTCCAACTCAAGCCTTTGAACCCTCTTTGCAATTGCAAATTTAACCCAATTATCAATTGCACATTTTGAAGTCTTGTCCAAATCAAAACAAATACGAACAGCATCCAATGTTGGCCCTTTATGCTGCCTCACTACACGGTTCACCCAATTAATGTATTTGGGCCTCTCGGAGCCCCGCAATTTTGGGTCAGCAGCAATTCTATCCAGTGTATCATTAGCATCAAAATCTAATCCACCTATATGAGTCCATAAATACCGCCATCTCCTTGATAAATGGCTAGTAACAGCAGCTTCCTTAAGCGTTAAACGAGATAATATCGAGATCACAATGTCATCTGGCAATGTACTGATATAATCCTCCGGATCAAACTCCTCCTTTTTTCACAAGATGTCATTCAACCGCAGCAAAACAGAACAAAAGTGTCAGCATATTTTATAGAAACAAAAATGGGTGGCATTGACACATAAAATTTCACATAGCTTCACCATTTTATCACAGTAATAACCGCCACTTTAATGAACATATTACACATTCATATATACATGATGATAGTAAATTAAGTATGCAGATCATAACCACTTATTTTTATGAATCCATCAACATCAAAATAAACAGTAATTCTCTCAGAAAAAAAAAAGAAAAAAATTTTAATTATCACAGATGAATAAAATTCACGAATTAGAGTCGAAACAACCAGACCTTGGGCTCTGTAAGTCGGGTTCTCTTCCTCATTGAAGCCGATAACTACTTCTTCCAATCTTTCCAGGATGGTCAAATTCTAATTGTTTCTAAGCTGCGGAAAAAAAAAAAAATCCCCCAAGAATTATTTACAGGATACTCGATACAAACATCAATTTTGGGTCTCTAAGTAATTACATACCATAATCTGGTACAAAAATGCATACCCGCATGTGCACACACACAAACACACACACTTTAATGTTTATATGTGTATATGTGTGTGATTTAATGTTTGGAAGAGGTGAAGTACCTGAGACGGAAGTAAAACGCCAGAACGGACATCGGAAGAATTTGCAGCTTCACAAACCTAAGAAAAATTACTCGTTAAATACAGTTGCACAATTTATTATTATTATTATTATGATTTTCCTCCCCAACTGAGATTTTGTTCAATATTTTTCGACTCAATATTAAATTTATATTATTATCACACTATATTACCCCAGTCTGAAATTATATAAAAATAGATCCATAGCATTGGTCCTGTTGTATCATTCCTATAATAACCCTGGAAAAGCTATTTAATTTCTTACAATTACAACTTTAAAAGATTTGATATGCTCTGTTATCCGATTGTTAGTGATACACAAAAGTTTTATGAGAATGAAACGGGAATTCTTGGATTTGGCGTGGATAGTTGGGTATCGAATTGATTATTTTTCGAGTCGAAAATGGACAAAGTCGGAAGTGGTATTTCCCGGGCTATTCTAACTGTTATTATATATATAGTTATCATTCTAATTATATGTATAAAATTACAAAGTTTTTATATATTATATCAATAGATTTAAAAAAATAGTATAAACATAAACGTTGACTCGTATTTCACTAACTTTGAGTTAATTGAAGCTTGGTTTTATTGGTAGGGAAACAAGTAAATACATAATTTTTAGTACAAATTTTGGAAAAGATCAAAACTCAATTTGTTTCTAATGCCACTCGTAATCTACATTATTACTTGTTTATATTTACTTGTAAAATATTAATATTTTTTTAAAGATAACAAATCAGTAGTAAAAAAAATTTAGTTAAAAATTATATTTTAAATTAAATGCATGATGCACCTAATATAAAATAATTTATGTGCATGTGTCGTACTATGGAGGCTAGCTGACTAGTGTTATTTTTAAAAAAATCAACTTTTTTTAAACAAAATTTTATAAGTATATAATTTATATATATAAATTTTAAATTATTGTTTTTCATTAGTTTTAATTGAACAGCCAAGTTTGATATAGTAAAATATAGTATCAAACCTGAAATATATATATATATATATATAGACATTTTTGGTAGATGAGTGTGTTCTGCTTGGATATTTGAAATGTTTTATATAAATAAAATATATTATTTGAAAATAGATTTAATATTTAAAAAATAAGGATATTTCTGTTGAATTTAAACCACGATCATTTAATGAAATAAGTTTTTTAAAAAGAATAACTAAATATTAGAACTTTTTAAAACATATTTAAATCGAATTGTTTTATTCTACTGATGATTTTATCTTAATTATCTTTGGTGGAATTTATGTTGGGTTTCGGTATGGGACTCTTAATGTTAGGTTTGAAATACATATATAAAAGTAATCAATATATTTTAATTAAAAAATGAGATTATATAAAAGCATAATTTCTTTTAAATATAATTATTAATTTTTTTTCTTAATATATTTTGATGAATTGGAGTACATGTGGATATGATATAGAGCATTTGTGGTGGTTTGATTTACAAATGAAAATTCTAATTATTTAATGCTTATAAAAATTAAAAATAGGAGAAATTATTTTTAAAAAAATAGGTTACTCAAATTTCTTAGTATTTTTGGGGGTTAAAGTTTTTACTATGAATTTGAGTTTTTATTGAAAAATTGGCCATTTGTGGGAAGTTCTTGCTACATATTACATTTATAATTCTTTATATAAGATATTTTTTTATAAACTCAGGAGTATTTGTTTATTGTATTAAGTGATTGGCGTGAGACCCCTATGATACACATAAATTATTTTTGTTTATTTTTATTACTAAAAATATTAACAAAAAAATAATAATACACAAAATATTTGAATTTATAACTTTTATATTTTAGTATGAATTTATTTTAAAAAATTAAAATCAAATTTCATCGATAATTTTAATATGATTTTAGACGTACTAGATCTTATTTGTTTAAAGAATTTGGCTATTGATTGAAAACATATCAATATGCTGCAAATTCAATATTAATATTTAAAATTACAGAGTCAATATTCATTGTCCAAATTAATCTATTTTTTTAATAATGATACAATGGATCATTTTTGCATCATCAAGAATGTTAATTTGAAATTATTTTTTGTATCATTAACAAAATCAAATTTTACATTTTTATTTGTAATCAGTCTTAAATGGAATACTGCATAACAATAATGGAGACATTTTTTAACACTATATTTTGTATTTTAAAAATTAAGAAAATTTGTTTTTTATTAGAGATATCTACAAAAAAAAATTATGAAATGTCTTTGAACGATGGAAAAAATGAAAATAAAAACAATAACACTTTATTATATACATTTGTGTATATATTACATTATATTTACAATATTAAATTTGCACATAATATCCCTCATGAAATATCACCAAATTTGAATAATTAATATACTTTATTATACACATTTTCTTTAATGTTAATAGAATTTTGATGAAGATGTTAATATATTTTTATTTATATACAACAAATTCGTTGTAATATGAATATTATTTTATAATTTAAAAATATTTAAAATTTTCAAATATATCTAATGCAATTTCAAATTTATTGAATAAAATTAATAAAATATTTTACCTATATATGTGCAAAAATAAGAACCAGATTTAGGTAGGAAAATAAATTTAAAAAAATACGTTTATTATAATATAACTATTATTCCTTTTAGTTGATTGGAGTATTCATGTTGAATTTGGATTTGTAATTAAAGTGAGATAAAAGTATAAAAATTAATCAAGTAAACTTTTTTTTTTAAATAAAAAATATTAGGTTATTAAAAAAAATTGTAAATAATAGGGTTATTAAGTTTATTTATTATAATATATTATAATATAATCTTGTATTTTTAACTCCGTTGAATTTTGAGATTATTTTAGTAATGATTATAAATCAACCACAATCCAAAATTTGTAATTTTGTGACTGTTTTATGTACATTTCAATTTGATTATTTTATGCATATATTTATTTTGCATTTATAGATTTCCTAATCTACATTCTCCACCTGGGATCCCGGGACTCCATACTCGTTATATAAATACTTTACATTCCTTATTTTATTATATATTTAATCATAAAAACTAAGTAATTTTTCTATTCTTATCATAGATCCATATTATACTTATAAACTGTGCCATGTACGAATATATCACTAGTTTTAGTTATAACATAGAATCATCAATACATTCTTATTTTCATGAAGTAATACACACAATTTAGAAAATCAAAACGGAAATAACAACAAAACCATGATGAAATTCGATAAATCTTCATTCTTATATTTTTATTTAAACTCTATAAATTGATATTTTAAAAATAACATTTATGTTTAAAAAATTTCTCTCAAAATTTATAGTACAAAAATTAGGCACCTATAGGATTATCTATGAGTGAGAGGAATATTTGTTTTATTCTATATGAGTGAGAAATATTAATGAGCCCCCCACCTATTTTATAATTCTATTTTTTAAAATTTTATGGCCCATTTGACCTTTTTGGTACTCTTATTGGACCAAGCTAGGTAGGTTTAATAATAACCTACTTTTTCTTTCTTTTTTTCCCTCAAAATAGAAAATATTATAAATTTTATTTCTTATTGTATGCAAGTCGGACAATATTTTTACAATTTTACCGGGTTTGCTGATTCGGCATTTAATACGATTTTTAAATAGTTTGGGACAAAGGACCGAAACTTCGTGGATATAACTAGTCAAACTTTGGCCCAACACATTTTATCAGTTTTTATTTTTTAATTCATAAATAGTGTTTTTTCCGTGTGTCACGATTTATAATATAATAATATAATAAATAATAATATAATAAATTATTTTAAAGCAGTAATATAATCTTTCAAAATAAAGTACATAATTTTATAAAATATATATGCTTAAAAATAATTTTTAAAAAATATGTCACAATATAAAAATAAATTAAATATTAAAATATACCATAATTAGTGTATGAAAAAGTATTTTATATTTAAAAATTAGTATTTTACTTTTGTATAATAATATGGATATTAAATTGAAGATCCCGAAAAGATGATTAATTTGATATATTTTTTTGTAAAAAATGAAGTTGACATAAAAAAGTTATAAATCCTTAAAAATTAAAATTAAAAACAAAGAAACTGAAATATCTTATTGGGTTGTATACTTTCGAAAGATGTTTTTTGGCGGAAATATGGCAGTTCTATAATTTTTTCCAAGTATTCTACTTTTATATAGTTATAAATATGCATTATGTGTGAGTTTCTTTTTCAATTTTTTTTTTTTAAATTTGATGTATAACTTTTTTGTAATTTTTATTGGATAAAAATTTGTCACAATTTAATAGTTCACCACTTTCTCTAATTTCTCTCTCATAAATAAAAAATGTATATATTTCAAACTATATTTTAAGTTTATGGACAAAAATAATATAAACCTCGCAGATCATAATTGAATTTATTAATAGTTTAATAGTTACTTAAGCCTGTGGATTTGGACCAATATTAGTGGGCCTAAGCTGTGACATTACAACAACCTGGTAGCTGGATAAGACGACCCTGATTACACATGAAACCGAACAAATTTGTTTATTTCCTATAATACTTCTAAAATCAAATAAAAATCATATTATATATGCATTGGTGCCCCAACTTCAAAGGAAATTACACGTACAAAAATAAGACGAACAAAAAAAAAATGTGGGGCATTGTCGATACAACAATAATATACTTTCAAACTAATTGAAGTCTCATTCCATCCGACAATATTTGCTGACAGATGCATAATAGTACTTAGTTACACGCTCTGTCAAATGATCAAACACGATACCTAATTAAGGGATCCTTGAGAAGGAGACGCTCATGATAGACTCTCCAAGCATAATTCTCGAAAGAAAAAGAGTTGAACGTGCTTCTTTCTCCGTTAGCATTGTTGGTAGAATCGGGTTCCTCATTTTCTTCATTAGTTACTAAACCGGGTACAAGAGGGAAGACGGTGCTTTCGACAGGGAGGGTGAGAAGCAACGACATTGTAACGGAGGGTGAATCGATGTTTTCATCACTTGAACTTGGAAAAGGTCTGCCTCTCACTTTCTTCAGCTTCCCATTGCTCCAGACCTACATCATTTCAGTAACATGCGATCTTGTTCGATAACTTGCCCGATTCTATTGAAATACAACACGTGTTTATATGTGATATTATTTTTATAAATAAAATGTATCGCTTAAGTTGGAATGAATAATTTAAGTGTCGACTCACGCAATATTTTTATACATAATGGCCGATGATCTTTTTTGTATAAAGAGAATATGAAAATGAAATTATTTTCAAATAATGAAATATCAAACTTACGTACAAATTATAGTTTGTCGTTTATGATTAGTTCATAATTCTTGTGGGTCATCACGGGCTAAATGCATTTTCCCTTAAAGGAGATGTCAATCCATCCAGCTAATAATATTTTATATTTTTTTAAATATAAATTTAATCAAGAACTCCATTTTTGAACATCTACTAATTGCTTGTAATTAATCACATGTGGCGTCTTTATCTTTAACAACTACATAGATCTTTTAAAACAATTAAATCAACTTTGTCACGCAATTAAATAAAAAATGAGCGATTAATGTCAAAATAATATATTATACACAAATGAAATGTAATTAACTAATTAATTTATTGACTTTTTTATTTAAGCTATTCATTTCTAAATGGATTAAAGTACTGAATAATAGAGAGAGAGAGAGAGAGATTATGGGCCTAACCTGAGCTATGTCTCCAAGAGTGACAAACACACAGTCCGCTGGTCCGGACGCAGTAACCCAACCGGAATCGGACAACAACGATTGCTTTTGGCACTTTATTTGGTAATGTAACGCCACCGCATACGGGTATACCCGACCCGGTTTATTCATCCCATTCGATATCCACATCAGAGAGCATAGATCATTCCGACACGGATTGTTAAACCCGACAGCAGAAGCCAACTCCTCCAGCACCTTCAGTCCTAGCTTCTCCATCTCACGGGTGAACTCACGCAAAGAATCCAAGTCCAACTCGTCCGTTGGGTCAGCGGCAAGCGCGGAGTCAAGACAGAATGACTCGGTGGCGGAGGCGCCGTCGTCATCGTCGTCGTCGTCTATTTCATGGCCGAGTGGCCAGTTGTTAGGGAAAAGGAGGTGTTTCCGGCTGTCGGGGAGTTTGAATAGAGAGAGAGCGGTTGATTCGGCGGCGAGGGGGAGGTGGGTGGGGATGGAGTGGTGGGTAAGGTGGAAGAAGCCGAGTTGGGTGGAAGCGGAAAGGAGGGTGGAGTGGAGAGTGGGATCGGAGAGAGAGAATGCAGGAGGACTGGTGGTGGAGGCGGCCGTGGAAGAGGAGAGAGGGGAGGAGCGGCGAGTGGGAAGGGAGAGAGAAAGAGTGGGAGGGAAGCGGTGGAGGAGATGAGAGAGAAAGTCGGGAGTGGTGGATCCTGTAGGCTGTGTGGAGGGGGTGGGCGGTGGCGCAGCGGTGGTGCCAAACGGAGGTGGCAGGTGGTGGTGGGGGTTTTCAGCTGACGATGCCATCTTATATTTTATTATGCGGTGATTGAGGAGGAGGGCGTTGTGATGTTTATATAGGGTTCTTTCTCCCGCCTCCACACCCCCACAAAACATTCTACAACATTCCCACGGTTTGAAATAGCATTATATATATATAAATGATATTCCAAAATAAGTTATATTCCAAAGTATTTTTTGGAAATAAAATTTAAAATTTATTATATTGTACAAAATATCATAAATAACAGAAGATATTGTAACTTATAAAATTAAATACTCATTATAATAAACAAAATACAAATAATTATACATAAGTATGAAGGAAAAATTTACAGAGATAATATTTTTTATCTAAATCACTTGTTTTTTCCTTTTGAAAGAATGATATCTAATTTAGATATTTTTATTTTCTTTATTTTTTACTCTAATTTCGAACATTTATTACTTTTCATCTCAATTCTATTTTTAATATTTAATATATAATTTTTAAATATAAAATAATTTATAAATTAATGATAATATTTAATACATTTTTATAGTGTAAAATATTTTTTACATTTTTATAGTATAAATTATTTTTATTTAACATATAATTTATATCATCAAATATTTTAGTTTAAAAAATTATATTATTATTAATCATGCACTGCAGACAAAAAATACTATTAACCTTAAAATGAACTAAAACAATTTGAAATGTGGTTGGGAAATTAAAATCATAAATGTTCTAAACCTGCGCTATTAATATTATCCGACGTTAATGATGCATTAAAACAAAGGAGTACTCATGCTATACAATTTCCAACGTAAACTTTAAATGGATATATTTCCAATCAAAGTTATTCCATAATAATTACTGTGGTATAATAAAATATATAATTAAGAAAGAATTACTTTTTTTAGAGAATAAAATATTATTTAAAAACATTTTAAAAAATATTTTGTTTCTCGATAAAGAAAATTAGATATTAAAAATCAAACTTAAAATAATGCATGATTATAATGGTAGAATAGATTAGTATTTGTTTTTAGTATATAAATGGTCTTTCTATGTATTGACTATTAAAAATAATTTTTTAAAATTTTCAAGAGTTCGGTACGTTCGATATATGAGCAAGTCTTCTATATGCACAATCAACAATTCAGTAAATAATATTTATTAGATAAATTAGTGAAATAACTTAGATAAATAAATTAAATAATAATATAACAATAGTATACATGCTATAGGTCTTCACAGCTGAATTGATGAACGGAGTGAGTCCAAACGTGGGAGTCGGGAGTATTGGTTGACCTCGACCATTGCGTCGTTCAAGACTCCTCCCTCGGCATATCAATCTCTGGAGATTTGCAAGGCGTTCGAGTCATAGATCGGGAGCTACGCGAAAATTCTCATTGGATCTCGATTTTTCTTAACAGGGACATCTATTCATTTAAGTCTGTGGGTAGCACCACTAGATCTTCAACAAGGTGGAAATTCAACACGAATGGGATTTCACTGCTTTTTGGAGATCCCACTTCTTTCTTCAAGCGAGACCTATCTAATAGGACTTGGTTTTTCACTCATTGGTGGGATCACTGATCGATCTAGGGGCAGGAGAAAACGGCCACATTAAAATTACCTTCTAAGAGGTCCGGTTTGCTTTCAAAGAAGCTACAACTGGGAAGCCTTCGGTTTCGAGGTCCTTGTGGAACAATCCTCGTGGGGATCTCGAACTAGCTTTTTTGTGAGTGAGAACCTTCTGTGAACCAAGACTTTCTTTCTTCTTTTGGGAGATGCTATGTCGGCTAGGAAGGCCTAGAAAGCACGGCAGGAGAATTCTTCCCCTCGGTCACTCCATTCCTGTCCCGATGATAGATAGAATCGAATAAGATAACTAATTGAATCTTTCAACTAAAATAGGAAAATATGTATTTTAGGACAATAAGTAATACATTACAGGTACTTTAGAATAATAAAAAATACTTCTTAGATAAATAAATTAATTTTTTAATTAAATAAATAATATCATATAAAAAATTTAATCAGATTATACAATACATCGAGCGTATACAAAATTTCCAACCAAAAAATTACACATCTACAAAATAAACATTTAAAGAAGTTAATTATTATTCAAGTCTATTTAATTGTTGTAACGAAACTTTGAAATTTCGACTCTAAAGTCAATATCAAATGGCTTTACAAAATAAGCACATAAATATGGGAATATGTAAGAACAAATGACACGCAACTATGGTTCACGTTTGGGTTATCAAATTCCAATTTTCTTTTTCCAAATGGACTTATATATAAGTTCATAATTTCATTTCAAATATGTTACCAAACAAATTCAAGATTCCTTAAAGAAAATAAAAAAAATAAAAAGAAGAAGAAGAGATCTGAGTTGCACCAACAAAACATGTCCATTCTTATTTCTTATAGTAATTTTTTTTTCTTGAATGATTTCGGAATTAAATCTCCGGCCTACGTTATTATTTGATGAAATAATATTTTCTCGATAATACTATATCAGTATTATTATTTTGATTTCTTTGAATAATTTAGAATTAAATCTCTAATTTATATTATTATTTATCAAATCATTAATGACACAAACTATCAATGCCAGAATAATATTAATGTTATAATATAGTTAAAATTAAATACTTGAACTAAACAGGACAACTAATAAAGGCCTGAAACTGATGATGTATCACTAGTTGTGTTTTTCTCCACCAAAAAAAAAAAAAAGAAAAAAAAAAGAAACTTAACGATGGCATGTGAGCTGCACCGTTAACCAATTGTTTAATTATTCATCCAACAAAACCATAAGCTTTTGTTCCATGGGAATATAATAACAGGGATTATCCTTACATTAATTATTTTATTATTTTTCTTTAATATTTTTGTAATTTTTTCTTAATAATTAATTAGAAAATTGGATGTAGTGAATGGCAGGCTGCTGCCATGCTTGAGGGAAGTTGTGTTGTGCCTCGGTGTTGCGGTCTTCTTGTTTCCTTCTGCTTTCTTCACATAATCCTATAAAACAAAAAGCTGTTTTTCTTTATTCTTTATTTTTTTGTTTAAATATAATATATTTTATGAGTTTTGCAGGCTGCATTTATATAATTTAATTTTCATAATGACACTTTATCGTGACTTTTGGGTTTCTCATTTTTTATTTATAAAATCATGATATATGTAAATTAGTTTTTAGTGAGATTCATCGTACCAAGTTCGACACCCGTGACTCGATTTTAGGACATTATCTGGTTAATTAAAAGAAACAGTTAATCACCTTAATTATCAAATCCAATCTTTTTTTTTTTTCTGGATTTATCCTAGAGAGTGATTTTATTTAAATTCCATATTATAAATTAGTATTTTCGTAAAAACTTTTGTGTATGGAGTGTACTATATAATATAATTTACAGTATCACTTGTTTAACTAGAAATTATTAGTTATTTGCTGAAATATTATCACAGATTTTTTACCATAAAAAATTAGTAATATTGTAGATCGGGTTGTACGGTGTACTCGATGTATAAGAAATTTATTTGAGGTTGTTTTTTTGTTTTTTTCTGATTGGAGGATGTATGAGAAGTTTATCTGTGATATCTTAAGTTGTGCCAATCATAATTAATAGTATGGAATTTGTATGTGTTTTGAAACCGAATGTCATATATAAAGTAAATGTTGAATTATAATAAAGAACAATAAAAATATATTAATTTTCTTAATAATTATGACATGATTGGGATTGTGTTCACTAAATTGAAAAATTGATTTCTAATTAATTAACATTCATACGTACCAACCCATAAACAATTGATAATGTCCTAACATTTTGTGCTTAAATGTCGTTATCTAATTTACTCCAAATTCAACAAATTCTACAATTTTAATTTTTACCTATGTGACTATTACTTTTGATTTATTTATTTAAATTTCCTACCACTTTTTTTTTAACTTATATTCATCAAATTATATTTTATTTTTTATTCTTTAGGTACTATCATATACCATATTTATTGAATAATGTCACTAACACATATATAATGTGTACTAAATTGAAATATAAAATAAAATAATATTTGTAATTAAAAAAAATTATAGCATCCTTCAAATAGCTAAATAGTATAAGCAACCATTTCAAAGTAAAAGTGGGAAAACCCTTTGAAGGAACTTTTAGTACTTATGGGATAATATCTCTAGTCAGACAATAACAACTTATTTATATATTTATTTAATTTTTATAAAAAAAATAAAAATAATGAGTACATGGTTTTTTTTTCTCCTTTTTTTTTAGCAAGAGTACATGGTATTTAATTGGCCCACTTAGTGTGTTACCAAACCTACAAACGCAAGCCCAAACATTCGCAATAAAAGTTTGGGTATTGAGGATATTGGGCTTCCCCGCGCAGTTGAAGCCCAAACGAAGTCATGTTGTTTTGTATCCTTTATTCCTTAACTAGTATTTTGTACGATTTATAATAGGTAATATATAAATTAATATAAAAATAGTAATATAATTTTTAAAATAAAATATATAATTATATAAAATATATTTGATAAAAATTGCTTAAAATAAAAATATTTAACAATATAAAAATATATTAAATATTAGAATATATCAGAATTAATGTATGAAAATACTATTTTATATTTAAAAATTAATATTTTATTATTATGTGCACTATGGAATCGAATTTTAGATCATAAAAAAATGATTAATTTGATATATTTTTCACAAAAAATGAAATTGAAATAAAAAAGTTATAAGCATTTAAATATTAAATTAAAAAAGCAACTAAAAAGAAAAAATTATAATTGTCCATTTAAACAGAAAAATGACATTTTTGTAAATTAGTCAACCCGTCCCGTCCTATTTTTATAGAGTTATACATTAAAGTCAAAAAAAAAACACATGAATAACAATAGTTAGTTGTAATTGGGCTTTATAAAATTATGGGTCGGGGCTTTTAGGAAGTTCAG
The DNA here is from genome assembly GCA_028749325.2 of Caryopteris x clandonensis. NCBI lineage: Eukaryota > Viridiplantae > Streptophyta > Magnoliopsida > Lamiales > Lamiaceae > Caryopteris > Caryopteris x clandonensis. The sequence goes on along the minus strand of JAPYKT020000027.1, from coordinate 1,143,195 downwards.
TATGTATATTGAGCTGAATTATAAGGCCCAATTCTTGTCATGGAAAGTTGTAGTTATAAAATCCAATTTTGTAACGGAATCCGTTGCGGCCCAATTATATTCCTATAAATCTTCTAATATAATATATATAAATTGTTAAAAATTAAATATTTTTTAGGAACGATATTCTTTCTTAAAAGGTAAGATTTTCTAAAAATAATCTAATATTTTATTTTATTTCTGTAAGAAAAGTATATTAATTATTGTTTGAAGCTCAAACTCATAAAAAATAGTTCAATCAATTATATACACTCAAATCAGCATACTACACGTCAAGATATATTAAGATAAAATAATAATAAAATAAATTGAACAATCATATTAGAAAATTATTATTTTTTCAAATAATTCAATACATTTATTTTGCATTAGAATAATTATTTGATTAATGTCATTTTTTTGGCTTCATAAGCTAACTACCAATATAACCCATTTCAACATTTATGAAACCCAACAAAAAAATATAATACAAAATTTATAACTCAAATAATAAGAATTTTCATTATATTCTTTTTTATGTCTATGAATGTCAAATTGAAAATCATAAAATATTAATTAATTTAAAATAATGTAGATAAAAAAAGGGTTAAGAAATAAAACATTAGAAAGTTATGAAATTAGTAGAAAAAGTGCCGTAAATGAAAAAGAAAAGCCCGGCAAAGTTTTGGCAAAAATGACACAATTGTGTTTTTCAAAAAAAATTGCAAAATTATAGTAAAAAAAAAAAAATTAAATTATAAGTGAAGTCGCCCCTGCGAGGGGCGACAATCAAATTAATTTTTTTTTTAAAGTCGCCCCTGGCAGGGGCGACCAAAATATATATATTTTTTTTTAAATGCTGGAGCCTTCACTCGGTCGGGCACTCGGTCGCGCGCCGTACTCGGCCGGCCGAGTGCGAACTCTTACTCGGCCGAGACACTCGGCCCCCGTAGTACTCGGCCAACCGAGTACTGCCATCCACTCGGTCACGGCACTCGGTCGACCACTTCACTCGGCTGGCCGAGTGCGAACGCGGATTCTGATTTTTAACATCCACTTCAATTTTTCTCATTTTTGTATTCTTCTCGTTTTCTCGTTCGTCGTCCTGTTTTTGTACATTTTCCTTTTTTTTTTATCGTGTTATAGTTAAATTAGATAATTTATTTAGTTTGGTAAAAATTCGATGAAATTGTTAAGTGAGATTGTTATAACATCTTGAAATGTATTGATTAATTGAATTTCCAACAAATAACTATAATTTTGTTTTATAAGTAAAAATTATGTTTAATAAAGAAATAATGAATAAACAACAAAAAACCAAAAACATGAATAAACAATAGTTCTCAAAATCATGAATGAAGAACAAAAAACAACAAAGTCAAGTGTTTGAAATAAAAACAACAAAAAACAACAAAAAATTAGTCGGCGCCGGCTCACTGAGGGGGTCGGTAAGGTGTGTTCGATGGGCCGAATGGTTGATACGGTGGATATTCCCTTTCCTGGAAATGGCCTTGTTGCACATGCCACTCGTATTGTTGCCTTTGCATGTCAAGTAAAATTTGGGAGTTGTAAGCTTCACGATGGATATACTCTTTCATGTCGGCAACATCCCCTTCTATGTTGGTCAGACGTGCATCCAAGGCGGTTCTCCAATCCGACCAATCATTCCACCCCCCTTGATACTGGGGTGGATACTGTGGATGCTGTGAAGGTCCGGCCTGATCGTCCGAGGGTATTTGTGCTTCACCCATCATTTCATCGGCCTGTGCATGATCCACATCAAGTTCCATTGGCTCTGATCGGGCATCCGTAGTCCTTCTCCTCCTCTTCCTTCGTTCCTCCTCATTCCTCAATTCATTTTCGCTCTCTTCAATAGCTTCCGTATGAGCCGAGCCATTCAGTAGAAGATTATGGCCCTTCCCTCCAGCAATATTAGTCAGGCGAGAGTTGGGCAGTGCAAACCTCTTCTTGTCTGATAAAATCAGATACAATCGTCTGGTGCCGGGATGTAATTGGCACATCTTCATGTTGCACAACATTTCCAGGTTTATAGTTGTCTCGCCTGGTGTCTCTTCCATCCCTTCCAAGTTCACCCCGAAGTGGCGAGCAATGGGAGTGATCAAACCTCCAATGTGGATAGCAACTTGTTTTTTGGATCGAACGAATTGCCTTAACAGCATTGGTGCCACATTGAATTTCTTCCCTTTGACCAAGCACCACAGCACAAACAACTCATCCACACTGACCGCTCCAGGCTCAGGTTTTGCTAAAACTGTATTGGCGATGAACCTGTGAAAATATCGAAGGACCGAGCTTCGGATACTAGATGCTTTCGACCGACTAACTTGGTACTCCGATGGGTGAGCTCGATCAGACTCTGTAATGTCCTTCCAAAAAGTCACAACATTGAACTCCGGAAAATTGACCCTCTCATTGGGCAGATTTGAGAACCTCTTCTTGGGAAATCCAAAAATCCCATTGAGGTCTTCGGCCGAAAGATAGCGAGACTCGTTCCCCACCTGAAATATCACGGATTCGGGCACCGTGTCATTGTATCCAACCTGAAGCTGGGAGAAGAATTCAAGAACGAGAGGCTCAAATTCAACATTGAAATTCATGGGGTATTAAGATCATTTCATCATGGTCTCACTCTAAATCATGCCACATTCCCAATTTCTATAATGCATATCAATTGTTCGATAAAAAACTTCAATGAAAACTAACCAAAAATCTATATTCTTTCATGCCATAATACTCCAAATTAGTAGAGCATTAACATAATCAAACAACAACCTTAGATTAACATGAAAACATATCTATATAGAACAAAAAATCATGCACACCAAGTGTTCGATAAAAAACTTCAATGAAAAATTGCAAGAAAACATATCAAGTTTCATGTCAAAATGCTCCTAATAAGACACACATCAACATATGTAATGAACAAAAGCAATGGTTAATGAAAATATACCTTTAGATTGAAAAAACGAAAGTTGGTGTTTTTGGTTGAATCCTTCAAATATCCACCACCTTATCCCAAGATTGGAGCAATTTGTTGTTTGAAATAAAGGGTACAATGATTTTGATTGAGAAATTGATGGCTTTGAATGAAAATTTTTGGATTGAGGATGAGAGATTGGAAGAGGCTAGGGTTTGGGTGTGTTTGTGTGTGAGAAGAATGAGGAAAAGAGGGGTTATAAAATGTTTCCGTGCTCTCGCACTCGGTCGCGCACTCGGTCGCGCGCCTTACTCGGCCGCCCGAGTGCACCTGATATACTCGGTCTCCTGCACTCGGTCCGCGCAGATACTCGGCCGCCCGAGTGCGAAGGAAGTCCGAAATGCTTCGCACTCGGGCATCACGTTGTGTTACTCGGTCATCTTGCGGTACTCGGCCGACCGAGTGCGAACAAAATCCTGCACCCTTCGCACTCGGTCGACCCCGTTCGGGTACTCGGTCGGGGTGCGTACTCGGTCAGCCGAGTACGAACCAAAATCATTTTTTTTCTTTTTTCTGATTTTATTAATAATGAAAACAATAATAATAATAATTATAATTATAATTATAATAATAAAAATAGTGAAGATTGTACGTCTAATTACATCGTATGTAAAATTAAGTAACCATTGTACGTTTAATTACATAGATAACAAATTAATAATCAAAATGTGATCCTGTAAAACAACGACGCCTTATTTTTTTCCTTTTGCCCCTACCTCGCTCTTCTTCTGGCACAGGTTCGCTATCCGAATCATTATCATCTGTCGTAATATTCAAACTAAAAGATGGACGACCTGATGATGATGATGATGCAGTCCTCGAAATCACATGATCATGTACTATATTCAATGGCGTGCTAGAATGGGGATATGAGATCGGGGATGTATTGAACTGAGGCCGAAAATTTCCATAAGTGCATGATGCTGGAGGCGGAGATGTAGAACGGCCAGATTCTAAGAGAGAAGTGAACGACTGACCGTGTGCCGTAAAATCCCAGTCTGGGGTGGCGGCGTAATAACTGTCACTTTGCATGTCGATACCGGTAGAAATGGGTGGTTCTGGGCTATATTGTGATGTATGTTGCGGTTCGGGATCATAATGTGAATGTATACGTTGGAATGATGGGCGACGATCATGAAAGTGAGCTCTAGCTTGCGTGTATATTTCGTCTACTGATCGTCTGAAGGGCTCCCTAAGATACGGTTCCTCATCTATGACAAGTTTGTTTAAATCTTCCCATAAACTTTCCTGCAGTAAATTGGCAATACACAGCAAAAACATGAAATACATATTCAGCACACATATAAATTTGAATACTAAAATACTGCCACATACCATTTTTTCTATAGGTGCATTCGGTTGCGGTTGATATCCCACTTGCATATTTAACCCTGGAGTAATTAGACGACGTGTTATTCTTTCATACCATCTGGTATAACCATCTTCGACGTCTGACTCATTCCAACCAATTGCAGGAGCAGAGACAATATTCCAATTTCTGTCAAACCACCATTCCACAAAAAAAGCATGTGTTTCAACCCAGTTTGTAGTGGAGCGGCCTCTACGGCATATATTATGCAATGTATCGTGCACATCCGTAATGCTTTCTGGAATTCGTTGTCTCATCCCGAATTGTCGCAATACCCGATCGGGGTAATATAACTCCACGATTGAATTATGGATCATAGGGCATCTTGACATCCACATATCCGTGACTGTAATAATGCCAAGGTCTATATATGCCCTCACAGCAGCTGGGTATGGGTCGTAAGGTTTCCAATTCACGCCTCGCTATACGTATTGCAAAATCTTTAACTGCAGACTGCAAACTCTTCTTATCTTTGAAAACCATGCCTTTTGTGAGCACTCCTTCAGTAGGATCATAGTATCTAAAATTTTTGGGAAGATCAAAGGAGTCCGCAAGCATTTCATGTGATGATGCATTGAAGAACGGGATATTCGGATGCATGGAATATCTCTGAGCACTTGATGGAAATGATGGTTGTTGATTGGATGGTGATCTCTCTTGATTTGGGGAATACATAGTTTGAATATCACCAATATCCACCCCATCTTCATCTGATTCACTAGACAACTCGTCTTCATCGGGTTCAGAGTCTTCTAGTTCATTCGCACCAAAAGTGTCAACCAATGGATCATCTGTTTGATCATCGGTCTGAGCATTTTCTCTTTCACTTGGAATACCCTCATTATTGGACCTTGAGGTTCCAACTGTATGCTCTTGCCTGACGACTGCTGGATTATTAATGCCATCCCCTCTTAAATAAGCAGCATATTGAAAATACTCATTGCTTGGCATAATATCTGGAAGAGCATTATCTTGCAGTTTCTCTGGATCAATATGAAATTCTACATATTGATTATCCGCATCCGGTGCAAAGAAAAACCATAGATTATCATCGTTGTTGATTGGTATACGATGATATCTGTTGTTTGCATGTAGTGAAGCGGATATGTTCAATTTGTATTCATTGCTATCAATCCTTGTCAATTGAAATAATTTTGATACCAAGCCGGAATATCCAATGTCGCGAGGTACCCTAGTTGCACAAACAGGTGGAACATCGCTACAATCCCCAATATAAACAACAATACCGACGTTGTTTGAAGACCCCATATCTTAAATAATAAAGATGTGTTAATGATCTTAAAATAGGGAATTAATTACTTTATTGCAAAGTTTAATAAAACTAATTTAAACTAATACATTAGAAAAATTCAAACCTGAAATTGAAATGAATCAATATGTCAACGCAACGGCAACAATTAGAGGGTTACGATAAATGCACAACAACAGCAACAATTTCAACAGTACCTACATCAAATAATGTATAACAGAAAAATATCAACGACAAATTTATAACAATATATCTAGCAACAACCATACACCGACCGACATACACATATCCAAAACACGGCACACAACCATACACACGCACCTATCACACACAAAAATGCAACCCACACACAACACACAAACACACACAGCAACACACACACAAGCATACACCACAACACACATCACAACACATTTCATACCCACATTTCATACCCACATTCCATACATACATTCAATACATACATTTCATACATACACCACACCTACAACATACAATACAAGCAATGGAGAAAAAACCACTATCTACACACACACAACACAACACACAACACAAAGCAACACACACACACCATACACACACCAAAATACCACAAAAAAATCATATACACACCCACACAACAGTACACACACACACCACCCAAACACATAAAATTTAAGATAAAAATTACCTTTGAGAAATGGAGAAACCCGAAACGTGAATATAGAAGAAAAATTGAAAGGAAATTGAAGGATAATTGAAAGGAGAAGTGAAGAAGAAGTGAAGAAAGTGATGAGGAAGAGATAAATGTGTGGTGTGTGTGGGTGGTAATAGATATGATAGAGAGAGAAAAATTGAAGTGGATGTTAAAAATCAGAATCCGCGTTCGCACTCGGCCAGCCGAGTGAAGTGGTCGACCGAGTGCCGTGACCGAGTGGATGGCAGTACTCGGTTGGCCGAGTACTACGGGGCCGAGTGTCTCGGCCGAGTAAGAGTTCGCACTCGGCCGGCCGAGTACGGCGCGCGACCGAGTGCCCGACCGAGTGAAGGCTCCAGCATTTAAAAAAAAAAATAAATAAATAAAATATTTTGGTCGCCCCTGCCAGGGGCGACTTTAAAAAAAAATTAAAAAAAAAATTAATTTGATTGTCGCCCCTCGGAGGGGCGACTTCACTTATAATTTTTTTTTTTTTTACTATAATTTTGCAATTTTTTTTTAAAAACACAATATTGTGTCATTTTTGCCCAAAGTTTTAACTTAATTTACCATAACAGGCTTTCAATTGACCAAAAAGGTTTATTATGCACAATCTTGTAACAATATATTTAAATTATATAAATTAATTCATAATTTCAAATACCATTTTTGAAAAGGTCTAATTTTGTTGTCCCATCAAAAAATTTGGACGGTAGCGATTCATTGGCTCAAAAAGTTAATAAATGTTAACGTGTTGAAAGTGAAAATAATAGATAGTATTAGGTTGGAAACTCATGTGGGCCCACCCTTGTTAGTTGGAACTTGGACGGCAACTGTATTAGCCTACGACAAAGCTCTTCCAATTTTTTCTAAACTTAATTCACTTTTTATTGTCAGAGAAACACCACTAATTTTAGATTAACTATGTGTTCGTACGCTGCATGCAATTCTATATATTCTATTAAATATATAATATGTAATAAAATTATATTATTATCATAAATAATTATAAAATGTCAAGGTAACATGATTTTTTTTTAAATTTATAATTATATAATATAATTTAAAATATCGAAAAATCTAATAAAAATTCCAATTGAAGCTAATCCTTTCCTAGCTTGTCGGTACGGGGAAAAAGAAAACCACACGCTTGGAAAAGGTTGAAATACTAATAATTTACTAGAATAGGGGTCAACATATAATATTTAATAATTTAGTAGAAGGGTCAAATTATATTATTTTTGTGATGATGTTCACATGCCAATACTGCCCTTAGTATAATAATATTTTAAAGATGTTTCTTAGAAGGAGGTAAGGATTTAGGAATTCCTACCTTTTCCGACCGCTAGTTTCTTCTCTTTTTCCCACTTATTAAAAATAATAATATTAAAAAAATATTATTATGAAACAAGTCCAATAATTAAAGCTGACATTTTGGACGGTCTGACCACATGGCTCAAACGTATGATCAACATGAGCTTACCTTATGCCAAAAAAATTATGACTTGATACAACCGGCCGTACACATTTTAATTTATATTAATCAGACCAAGTTATTTTTCGGACCATCAAAATAAAATTAAAGTTTTTAATGTTTTTTTGAGCTAGACAAGCGAGCCGAGCCAATTTTATCAGCTCTATCGATACGTTACCTAACTAAACTGACGAGTCAAATGGCTAGTATCTTGGTCACGAACCGGCCATGTTTGAACATCTGAATAAAACATGTTTTGATATTTTCAATAAGCAGGAGCTTTACCAATTCGACCCAGAAAAAAAAAAAAAAAAAAAGAGAGAGAGGTCGGTGAGTGTAATATTTAATGAAATAAATTACCTCAGATCACTTTTTTTAAGGTTTTTTTTTAGTGGTCACCCCCACGAAAAAATATCAAGAAAATTATAGTGGCGTCAACGGCAACAGGGAAAGGTAGAGCATATGGGGAAGGATGAAAGTCACGTTTTAATTGCTAGTACAGTGGAGACATGGATGGTGGTGTGAGAAAGAGAGTCTCGTGGGTGTATAAATGAAACATATTCTGTAAAGATTTAAAGCTCAGAAAAATCCAAGAGAACAACAAGTTGGGATTCTTGAAAGATGGAAACTTGAGGAGAGGATCCCCTCCATTATCTACTTACCCATATTCCAGCTAACAAACCTCTTTCTTGCGAATACACACATACACGTACGTATATAGATATAGATATAGATATAGATTCTGCAGAGCCCTTTAAGTCCACACAAATTCTCTCTCTCACATACGTGAGGGGAACTTAGAAAAGGTGGGGTTTTGATTAGTTTCAGAATTGGGGTTGTGTTGTGTCCCTGAAATGGCCAGTTTTGTGTTATCAGAATGTGGTCTGAGACCACTTCCAAGAATCTATCCCAAACCAAGAACTTGCCAAGCGTTCTTGAATTCTAATCCTTCGAGGTTGAGAATTTCAAGAACAGGTTTGCCTGGTGAATCTTCGCTCTGTTTGGCAAGTGGGGTGAGTAGAGAGAGAAACTGGGCTTTAAAGGTGAGTGCACCATTGACATTTCAGCAAGTGGAGGAAGAAAATGAGGAGAGAGAGAGTTATGTTGGGGAATTTGACCCTGCTGCACCACCTCCATTTAAGCTGTCTGATATTAAGGCAGCCATTCCAAAGCATTGTTGGGTGAAGGATCCATGGAGGTCTATGAGCTATGTGGTGAGAGATGTGGTTGTGGTTTTTGGGCTGGCTGCTGTAGCATCCTATTTCAACAATTTGGCTGTTTGGCCTTTGTATTGGTTTGCTCAGAGCACCATGTTCTGGGCTCTCTTTGTTCTTGGCCATGACTGGTACTCTCTCTCTCTCTCTCTCTCTCTCTCTCTATCTATCTATCTATCTATCTATCTCTGTCAAGAATGTAGATTTTGATGGTTCTTGAATTACGCAGTGGGCATGGAAGCTTTTCCAGTAATCCCAAGTTGAATAGCGTTGTTGGTCACTTCCTTCACTCGTCTATTCTAGTCCCCTACCATGGATGGTATGTAATCGAACCCGGTATAACCTTAAGCATAATTTCTATATAAATAAACCATAATGGACTTAAAAAACATTGTTTCTTGGTGAACAATTCAGGAGAATTAGCCACAGAACTCACCATCAGAACCATGGACATGTAGAGAAAGATGAATCGTGGCACCCTGTATGTTATGTCTACTTTCATCATCCCTTACTATGTAGATATTTTATTACACTTTTCGAATTCTCGAAAACATAGAATTTTGGATGTTTATTTCTACCTTACTCTTAATTCCAGTTACCTGAGAAGATCTACAGAAGTTTGGATAATGTAACCAAGAAGTTGAGGTTCACATTGCCTTTTCCCATGCTGGCATATCCAATCTATCTTGTAAGCTATTTTCTTCCAAAAAACAAAATTTTTGCGTAATATTTCTTGATGATTAGACTATCCTGATTAATGATCTTGCTCCTATATGGTTGGTTTCATGACAGTGGAGTAGAAGTCCTGGTAAGACAGGCTCTCATTTCCATCCAGACAGCGATTTGTTCGTCCCAAATGAGAGGAAGGATGTAATAACCTCGACAGTTTGTTGGACTGCAATGCTTGCAATTCTTGTAGGATTATCTTTTGTTATGGGTCCTGTTCAATTGCTTAAACTCTATGGCATACCTTATTTGGTTAGTTACTTCTATTCCTTCTGATCGGATTTGTATTCTCTGTTACGCATAAATTATACCAATTGATCGTCTTGATGTCTTTGTTTTATTTCCCTGGGCATTTACCTCAGAAAGTTCTAAACTTCCTTGAATAACTTGAGACTGAAATTGGCTGCAGGGTTTTGTAATGTGGCTTGATCTAGTTACCTACTTACATCACCATGGGCATGAGGATAAGCTTCCTTGGTACCGCGGAAAGGTAAAATTATACCATGACATTGTTACTAAAACCACTAAACGAGAACCTAGAAACTCGCATGAGATAACAGGGAAACGCGAACTAACTAATCGCAAGAATTATCTAAAACGGATGTTAAGAAAGTTTCTTGTTTCATTTTTCTAGCTGACATGATTGGTAAACAAATTGCAGGAATGGAGTTACCTGAGAGGGGGGCTTACGACACTTGACCGTGACTATGGATGGATAAACAACATCCACCATGACATAGGAACCCATGTTATACATCACCTCTTCCCTCAAATCCCACACTACCATCTGATAGAAGCTGTAATCATCCATTTTCCTTCAAGAACTTACCTTCTGAAACCTGTTCTGTGTAGTTGCATATTCTTATCTGACCATTTGTAATTCCTTTCATGCAGACTGAAGCAGCTAAGCCAGTACTAGGAAAGTATTACAAGGAGCCAAAAAAATCGGGGCCTCTTCCGTTCTACTTATTGGGAGTGCTCCTAAGAAGCATGAAAAAGGATCATTATGTAAGCGACACTGGTGATATCGTGTATTATCAAACTGATCCGGAGCTGAACTGAACTTGAAAATCAGAAGGGCTGACGATTTATCAGTATGTCAAAAAAGATGTTAAGTAAGATGTTCTTAACAAGTCGGTATTTGTGACATACAGGGGCTGTTTAGTGTGATCATAGTAGCTCTTAGAGCCACCAGAGGATCATGGACTAATAGCTACAAAATTGATTTTATTTTTCCCCTCCAATGAAGGATGGTATATAGATATTGCAGATTAAAAATGATTGATGTGTATTTTGTGGACGAATGATGTTATAATGTATCATAATGAGAGAAAGCAAGGTTATTTACAATAAGTTTAGCTTTCTGTTTCCACACTTTATATGGATGAATGTTGGTGTATAGTGATTTATCCATGGACCAGATTAAATGGTTAGCGTATGGCTTGCTATCTTGATCTCTTTTTTCTATCATATTATTGTATCATTCCATAAATTTTTTAAACAAAGGAAAACCATTGAATTGGAAGGTAGATGATGACTAAATGGGACCCTTTAATCCAAAGATTATATTCCTTTTCTCCTACGATCATTAGATTGTAGTCGTGTGTATTTTTTATTGAAAAGGTCACTTTGATATCGCAACTCGTATATCAGTTTTTCATTTTCTTTAAATTAGTCTTTTCAAATTGTTTTTGGCTGAGCTTGATTTGTTGGACCTGCAAAAACATATAAGGAAGGTCCCGACGTGGGAACTCCAACGTTCACATCGTTTCATTTCATAATTATCCTCTTAAATGTAGAGTGGTCGATATGATCAGAGAGATAAGTTAAAGTGTTACTTCTTACCTTCACTTGTGAGGAATGAAGCATATATAAGCCCTCAATATGTAGAGCATAAAGGTCACTTGAACATAACTAAGTCTTCTTTAATATTGGACTTATCAATGGGCTTGGGCTTTTTTATTTGGGCCTCAGCTGGCTTTCATTAATTACCTATTACTTGTTAAGATCCCTACACAAATGACTTGATTTACTTCACATCACACTTACACATTACATCATTAATTAGTAGAAATATGAAATTATAAGATACATGATGTGGTAATACAGAGTTAAATATGAGATAAAATATAATTTTACTGTGAATCTTTGCTCAATTTTGGACGGAAGCATTCAGACGGCTAGAACAATTGTCTATGAGGTGTTTATATTTGAGGTCCTACTAAAAATTCATCATGAGCTTTTTTTGTCGATTGACATACACCTAGCTCGCATCAATTTTCAAGCCTAAACACAATATGCCTAGTAAAAGTTTCATTATCGTATCATCATTTTCAAACATAGACAACATATGCCAATGGATTGGGTGGTGGGAGGGCTATGAGGGAGGAGGGACGGAGAGAGTCATGCTTGGAAGTCATGGATGTCACCATTGCATATTTTAATTTTTTGGATAATACATATCGTACTTCAAACTATTAGACCGACCTCATTATCAACGAAACGGCCAAATTTTGTAGAAGTCTACCAATACTTACTACTTGCTCACATTTTCTTAGAAGTCCAAATTTTTAGGTATAAATTTGTATATATGTAAATATCTTAGTTAGGTTTTATAGTTGAAATTTTGTTGCAATGTACAACATTTTAATGTCTTGTATAGTAACTAAATTTTATTTATCTACCATTGTTATAGGGGTAGAGTATTCGACGAGTTGTGAAAATTGAGTATTGTTGGAGATCCCTCTCTCCATTAATGTTAAATCATTGTAATTTTTTTCCGCGATAACAAGCACTAAAGTTTTTAGCTTTTCAATTCAATTAGTGGTTGTGCACTAAAGCAATTCAGGTGTGATTGTGTTATAACAACAACGGATTTCAATGTGTTGAGAGAGGCGGACATAGATGAAGGTATCAACTATTAGATGCATGGGGTGCTATTTTATTCATTCACTGTAAGCATCCTGTTACGAGGAGAGAGAGGAAGTATGTTACAATTTACAATTAATGCACCCAGTGTTAGCTGATCAGTAGCTGACATTTGACAATGAGATGACAGGAACTATGCACAATTACTGCACCCGAAGTGTGAGCTAATCAGTTGTTGGTATTTGACAATGCGACTGAAATTTAAACAATTGTAGGAAAAGTAGGTTTCTCTTTCCACTACAAGAAGAATGTTTGCACAAGAAATGTTAGTCTTACAGAAACAAGGTTAAATATATGTAAGAAAAAACGTTGGACTCCTAAAACAATTGAACACAACAGAATCAGTTGCAGCAGTAATATGACCACATTGATCATGGCTTCAGAAGATGCAGTGAGCACCCTCACTCAGTAATGCACCGAATTTACTGCCTTCATGAAGGACATTATTCGCAATTTATCCTTCTGAATTCCATCTGGACCACAAATGCCGCTACTGACATCAATTCCGGTTGGCCTCAGAGTAGAAAGAGCTTCAAATGCATTCTCAGGCTTAATCCCTCCAGCTAACAGCCATCCTTGTTTACTCCTAATAGATGGCAGCTTAAACTGGGACCAATTGAACCCTTTACCACTACAAGCATGCGAGGAAAAAGTTTTTGGTCATGGCTGCATATAGCTTCAAATCAAGCGATCCACAAATACATCAAACTAGAAATAAAACGAATCATATATGCAACTCATATATATCTTAACTCATTGTCATGAAAATACAATCTTCCTATGTTGTCAAAGTGATCTAATTTTATGAATTACACAGTGCATATTGGAAAGAGAACGCTTCTACAAATACTCTAGAAGAGGTCACAAGCTTATCATTTATAAACTCCTTATTTGTTTAGTTTCAAGTGATTTAGCTGGTGAAATAACTTCGTTTGCTGAGAAAATGATAAAACAAGGAAAGTCATAATTGAGACTTTATGTTAAGATGCAATTAAAGTTGAAAATTTGACATGATGATTTACTTTTTATGCATCAAAATGAATGACAAAAGAAGGATGGTCATCACTGGAGTGAATGTTAAGATGCAACTAAGCTAACATTTGACAATGAAGAGTTTGCTTTTTAAGCATATAACTGAAAATAATGTGTATGTTGTGTGTGTGTGTGTTTAGAAAGGGGACACGGGTGGGGAGTGGGGGTTGTGGGAATGTCCTTCTTATTATATACAGGCACCTCTCAATATGATTTGAAGTTTGAATATTTTTCCAGTGCCCAATTGATATACATCAGTTTGCTCATGTTTTTAGAAAACAACATCATATTCTTGCCCTGAAAAGGATCCAGCAACCCACACATTAAAATCATAGTTACATGTCGTAATTCCTTTGATAGTCTTTCTGGATATTATAAATTCGTAGCCAGATCAAAATTAAAAGGAACATGAACATAAGAGGTTTGGAGATAGTGAAGTAAGCTACAATGTATAATTTTTTTGTACCTGCCCCCTTGAGCACTATCTACAAGAATCCAATCAACTTGAGAGCATTCTTCATCAGAAATAGAATTCAAAACTTCACCATCCTCATTTGCATGAAGGACATATATGACTTGGTTTTCTTTCACTATGTTTTGAAAAACTTCCCTAGATCCACTTCCGTGAAGCTGCACAGACATGAGGTACGGACTAAACAAAAGCAGGGAAGAGTGAAGAAAAACAAGAATGTTGGTAAAGAAGAATCAACCTGCACATATCCAAGTTCAGCTTTATCAGAAGCTCTTAATATAGTTTCCGCATCATCATCAACGAATACCCCTACTGGCTCAGCTCCATGCTCCCGTGCCACTCTTGAAATCTCTGTTGCAACTGAAAGAGAAATGGACCTTTTGGAGTTGGGCCAAAGAATCATACCAATAAAATTTGCACCAGCTTCAGCTGCCATAGCAGCATCTCTAGCTGATGTGATTCCACACATTTTAACTAAAGGTCTGGTCTCCTCATGTTCCTTATGAGAAGCAGAAAGATTTGTTGTCTGATGTGATGCACCCATTATTTTCATCCTCGGAAAGGCTGGGACACTAGAGATATGAATTACCACCCATGGCAGACCTGCAGATAAGTGGAAGGACTAACGGGTCAATGTTTATGTTCACAAACTAAAGATACTCCCATTCTTGTACCAACAAAATGTCCATAACACTGAATATAAAGTTTGTAATACTATCAATATCTGTCCATCACTGGGTAGCAATACAATAACTAGAATTTCCCATGTCAGGTGTTCTGTTTAGTTCCAATCACTCTAGTAAATTGCAGGCCAATGTCATGAAAATTTATGCTCAAAAAGGAATTCAAATGCACATATACTCTTATCCTATATTGATATGGTTTGGAGCTGCACAAATGATTTGGGATTCTTCCATGATAAACTTGAATATATATTAGGGTCTTTTCATAGCATTGCACAACAACGTCAGATATGGAATGGAAGCTCAAATAAGTAGAACGCAACCAATAACAACAAACAAACTAAGCCTAAGCCTTTATCCCATTATGAGGGGTTGGTTATATGGATCATATCTTGCCAGCAAGTTTTATCGAGAATGAGTTCAGAGATTAGCTGGCACCAATGACATTTCGACATCCATAAGATACAGAATCACCAATCAAAAGATAACTTTTGGAGAGATGTTTGATAGTAATAGAAGACATAAGAAAGCATGCAAGATAAAGCTTCCTATACAAGATTAGTCATCAACACAAGAATATGAATTTTCTACACTCATAAATCTTCTAGATTCAATCATGATCAAGAATTTTAACTTATTGGGATTTCTACACTGAAACAATCTAATCTGTTTTACCCATGAAGATGCATGTTCAGTACTTCCAAAGTACAACTCTGAGATATCACTTGATGTTCACCTAGAGGTGGGCATAGTTGCGGTTCAAATCAGAACTGAACTGTGGTCACCGGTTCAGTTAACCATTAACTCAGTTCACACCGAAACCTAACAGGGTAACTGCCATATTAAGGTTCGGTTTCGCTTTCCTATATTCCCAAATCGTAAACCGGCGTTATAACTGGTGGTTTTGGTTTGAACCGTCAGTTTCCAACAGTCAAACTTTTTCAAAGAATTAAAAAGTTTAAAAGAAACAAATTTAAAATATATAAAAAACCAGCGGCTAAACTGTAACCGTCGGTTTTGGGTTGTACCCCCAAAGGTTTTTCAAACCGCCAGTTTGCAAGCCGTGGCCATTTCACCTCAATACTCGCTGTTTGGAGAAATCAGTGCTGAGTATACCATAAAAGTTTCATGCTGTCAAAGCCAGTAATAGCATAATAAGAAGTTACAGAAACTTATAGAAATGGGCAGATATAATCTAGATGTTATAGTCTGCCACCATTACCAGAAGCAACACAAAACACCCCGCACCCCCTCCCCCCACCAGCCACAACAAGGTAATTATACATGCTTATTGAAGATCCACTTTGTCATCAACTTTATATTATCAAAAGGCACATACGTTCTAGAATCTGCAGAAAAAAGTAAATCATGATGCTTCTCTCTTAAAAATAAACTCGCCAGCTACCATCATATGCTTTCTCTAACCATTTAAATGCCACATGTAACCCATCTAAATATTACACCACAAACATTAAGCAAGAAAAGAACTTGATTCTTGCAAGTATTTTGCAGGCATACCTGGACATTTATGCACAGTAGATTTCGGCAAGAGCTGAACTCCCACATTTCCACCTGACAAAAAGAATATCAAATTATAAACTACTAGCAAGAAATTGAAACGAAAGCTACAGAAACAAAACAAAATTTCAGACACGGTGCACAAGAATTTTTTTATTTTAATTTTTCACGGGGATCGCAATCCAAAGCTCAAAATCACAAGTTCTTTATGCGAGGAATTTCCACAAGCACCTGAGGCGCAAACTGCCGGAACTCTTAACCGTGCCAAACATGGGACAATGCTCAATCATACAAGAGTATATTTGTTAATTTATGCGTATTGAGCAAACAAAAGGGATATACCTGAGAGCATACTTACAGCAGCTAATACAAACGAGAAAATGGAAGTGAGAAATTTTCCCGAGCTGTGAGAGTGGCTTGGTGCAGTATTTCCTATACATATATATATATATATATATATATATATATATATATATATAGTTTTCTATATCTATTTATGGATAATAATATTTATTTATGGTTTCCAAATAAAATAAAATAAAAGTATTTATTTATGCAGTATTTACACAGAATCAAGACTAAAGTTATTTGGGCTATACTTGACTATGTTTTCGGGCCGAGCCCAAACTTTGTATAGGACATACCCTATTTTTAAGAGATTGCTATCATTTAACTTACTGAGGAATATGCATATTGGGCCCATGAAAGAGCCCAAAAACTATTCCGTATCGTACGGACTCAATGTTAGGTTTCAAAAATAAAATAATAATTCAAAGAGAGATGAATGTGAAAGGGAAGGGATAATGGAGTTATGTTATTTTTGCGTGGTGGAAAGGCGGAGAGATGAGGATAAAGCTGATTTAGGGCGGCTATGCAATAAAGCAACAATTATTGTTTTAAGACAGATTATTATTTGGGTGGGCATGTTCTAGAATCGGACCCCACGCGTTCCAACTTGTTTAATTTTATTTATTTCACGCGCCATTATTTTTTTTTTCCAGATATGCGCTATAAAGATTGAATATAAATATAAAAAATTATAATAATTATAAATTAATATTCACAAACACACACAGAATGATAATTAATAAATATAATAACATCTCCGTCTTAGTCTCTCATATCATTTTATTATATTACGTGCTATGTCTTTTATGGGCGTTCTTCGAGCTTCAATTGAAAATAAAAAAATTATTTTACTTAAATAATTTTTTTATTAATTAAATAAAAATAAATTTTTTTATTAGTTATCATTTTTTATTCATACATTTTTTTATTAGTTAGTTCATTTTTTAAATAACATTTAACTTAAAAATATCATTATCATAATCAATTTCACCTAAAAATCAATTTTAACTTCTTGAACAAGGTTTTTTTCTAAATAAAATATTATAATTTCACTGAGACAAATAGAGTATATCAATAGATAAAAAAATTAATAAAAGTAGAATTTGATAGCAATTCAAGTTCTATTCTGTATATTAGAACGACTAGCACGCTAAAGAATAGTTTAAAATTAAAACGATGAACATTAATTGTATACCAATTAAATTATCAAGGAATTTACATTTATTGTAGTTAAATTAATTTTATCTTCAAAATTTTCAATTTAAATACAGTACACTCGTTTAGAGTTTATATCTAGAAAAAACTTGACGAAGCAACGATGAGAAGTTAATTCAAAGAATGATCTTACCTGTCCTTTGCAGATCCTCCCTTTGATTATATGTTATGAGGGCTCCTATCAATTCAAGGTGGGGGGAATCGTACATTTCCTCACCATCTTCAAACAAAAACCCATTTTAGTCAAAAACATACAGCTGAGCTACACCATGTAATAAAATTTCTCGCTGCTATTTTATTACACAAGTAGACATCTAATCCAAACTTGACCTAATTTCAACCTTTTAACATGGTAGTGTCTGCTCAATACTTGACCTTGGTCACTATAGTTAATATTGATTAAGAATTATAGAATAGTACATGGTGTAAGACATATCTTGACTTGCTATTGATGTAGTAGGTCAATTTAATTCTTTATATTTTCATATTATTTGCAAGTGATTTGGAATATTGGGTCAGATACGTGAATGATTTTAGATTAGTTTTCGATTAAAAACATACATAAAATAACTCTTTATTATATGATATACGTTAGAATTGAGTCAACGGTATTTATGCACTGTTAAATTTACACATTTCACAATAACCTCATATTAATATATCAAATCATGTGAATTGTTATCTTTAGTTTGCGACGGAGTTGGTAATCAGTGAACTCCTCGTTGGATTGTAAATTTGTGGTGATAATTAAAAGAGATCGAAAAAAAAAAGAAAGAAAAAAAAAATTGGGTAGACTAACACGACAAACGGAGAAAGAGAGATTGAATGATAAAGTGGTGGTTGTGGAAAGTAGATGTAGTGGATCAATGGATGTCTTCTCTCTTTCAATGTACGTACAATTTTACTCCACAAAACCCTAAGTGTTGATTACCGACATCAATTATTTAGTGTACCATTTCTTGTAATAATATAGTGGCTTCCACTCCTACAATCGTTGCAACATTTTCCAGTCTTTAGGCTGCCTTTCAATCACAACCAAGATGTTTCGTTTCTTGTGGGTTTGATTTTGATGTAAGTCGAACTTGATGATGATTATTCTTTCGTGATTCTTTCAACTAAATTTTATAATTTTACTATAATACCACATCTCTTGTAAGATTAACATTACGCACCACTTGTTATAATATAATAATAAATTGACACTAACTCTCCTAATATTAAATCATATGTTCTATTTAAACTTTGCTCTACGCAATCTTAATAAAATATGTATTTCAAAATTTACGGTTCAAATTTCTTCGAATCAATTTAAGCCCAAAAGAACATCCAAAGAAATTATTTTTCATGTTTAGATTTTTTCAACCAAGTTGGACATATAGCCTAAAAAGTCCAGTCTAGCCATCATAGAAAGTTGAGATGGATATCAAGAAAGAAAATTGTGTTGAGCCCTAAATAATTGTTCTGCTCTTCCTTAGCTCTTCATCGGCCTTGGGTCTTGCTCTTTCGCACTTACGAAGGACTGCCAGTGACACACTGAAGGAAGGTGGGATCAACAAAATGTGGTTTTAGTTTGCATCAAAACAATATCATTTCGACTATTAAATCAATACAATATCGTTTTGACTATTGATCAGTACCATATCGCTTTGAGAGAAGTAGCGCAAAGGATCCCGAACCTCAAGAAAGATGCAGATCAGTACAGCACACAGTAACAACTCTCTCTCTCTCTCTCTCTCTCAACATGAACTATCTCTGGAAGTTCGCAGGAATTATTGACAAAACCAACAAATTCAACATTTCAACAATTGAACGAAAAGAACAAAGTTACAAAAAAAAAAAAAAAATTAGACATAGGTGAAGAATATTTGTATGAAAAAAATGAAGAGAATCCCTTTTCAATCTAAACTTTTCCCAACTAAAATCTTCAACCAACACTGTGATCAGCAGTCAGATCTTCCACAAACTTGTTCATGTTAACAATATAACCTATCATAAAGAATATGAAAGAATATGAATCTAGATAAACATCATCTTCTTAAGTCACCAACTGCTCCTGCTCCATGTACATTTGATCAACCCAGTGCTGCGAAGGAACATCTCTCACCATTGAATTCACCCAAGAAACATCAGGCTCCTCTAAGCTTGGCCCACCCCTCCGCAGCCCGAAAGATGCAGACTTCCTAAGCTTGCTTGCATCCTCCCCATTGAACCCCCACTCCAACTTCCCATCGGGAGAGCCCCAATCCGGAATCTTAGCCGGCATCATCATACTGGAGGAATTCGGAGAGCCCATGTGGCCGGCCCGATAGCCAGCCCCAGCTCGGTCCACAAAGCTCTGGCTG
Source organism: Caryopteris x clandonensis (assembly GCA_028749325.2). Lineage (NCBI taxonomy): Eukaryota > Viridiplantae > Streptophyta > Magnoliopsida > Lamiales > Lamiaceae > Caryopteris > Caryopteris x clandonensis. Next base: position 1,122,912 of record JAPYKT020000027.1, on the reverse strand, counting down.
CGCTTTGTGAAGGCGGATGATGACCGAGAATTCATGACAGCTGCAGCCACTGCTGCAGAGGAGTCGAAGCCATATGCAGCGGGCTTTCTTGCAGGTGAGGATGAGGTATTCGAAGGGTAGCTTGCTCGGAGATGGTTCATGTTCGGACCAATCTGAATCCCTGTAGAAGATTGGAACTGGGAGCTGGTTGTGTTGTTAACCTTGGGAGAGAGCCCCTGAAAATGAGACAGTACTGAAGGATCGAGAGATCCGAAAAAATCATCAAGGTTGGTCGGTTTCAAATCTCCAATTCTGCTATATGGTGAAGAAGACAGGCGAGCCATTTCGTCCAACCCGAGCAATTCCATGTCGAAATCAATGTCTCTTGCAGTCCGAGTGGTCTTGAGCCGACTACCTGGAAGCTGCAGAGCAGGCGGTGGTGTAAGGTTCACCTTGTTCTGCCACATGCTTCCACCCATAGGAGACGAACAATTTACCGAAGGTGAAATTGGAGGAGACGGGCAGAGAGACATCGGGCTCAAGTCCAATGAACCAGAAGCAACAGGCTTCGGAGAGGGCATAGCTGAGCCCGTTGAAGCATACAACGGGCGCAGCTCCTCTGGCCTGTGTGCGAAAAAGCACACTTTCCTCCCACAACCGATCTCATCCTTACAAAGCCTGGTCCTATACTGGGCCGGATGCAACCAAGATTCAAAAACACCATGAGCATACTCACAAGCATCTCCCTTTGCACAGCTTCCCTTCTTGAATTCAGGGCAGGGGACACAAGTGTAGCTGTACTTCCTCGGATCACGCCGCCTTGCATTCTCACCGGGGTGGACAAATGGGCATTCTGTCCAATCGTGAGAATAAGCCCTCGAGCAAGGCTTCACTTTGAAGTTATACATCCTGAATTCATCTGTACCATAAATCCCATTGTTTATATCCGGTAAAGAAACATCCACCGGATACTCTTTCTTCTCCGGCAGGGGTGTTTTCGTTCTTTCCTCATCATCTTCCAGATCACCACCACCCTCAGCAATGGTTCCATTCAACAGCATCTCCAATGTTTTCCTCTTTGGACTAGTCGAATACTTCACACAAGGGGCAATCAAGTCACCGGGCTTCTTCCCACCAGCATCAACAGCGTTGATGTCGCCAGAAGCACCGATCAAGACCTCGACAACCTCAACAGACGGCCACGATCCACCGGCAGCAGCACAGTGCAGAGCGGTGGCCCCATCGGAGCCACACGCCTTGTTAACATCAACCTTGCAGGTTTGAACTACATACTTCAAAACCTCTGTGCTTCCATACAAAGAAGCAATCATGACAGGGGTTCTTTCTTCGAACCCCATCTTCTTTGAGCCAAAGCTTCTGCCGTACCAGAAGCTTGCCTCGTTAACATCACAACCCCTCTCCTCCACTTCGTAAATAAAACCCGACAAATCGTCTGTGGCCGCTAATTCAAGCAATTTTGAGCAATTTTTATTCAAAAACCCTCTTTCCATCTCCAAATCAAAAGAGCGAAGATTACTCTTTGAACCGCCACACATCAAAACCTGAAGGAGAGAAAGAACAAAGAAATCTAAGGATCTGGGATGAATAGGTAACACCAAATCTCATCATATATATATATAAACATCAATGAACAAATATATAAATACAATTTATTCTATCCGTTGTATAGTTGTCTTGGCCAGCCTACCTTAAAAATATTTTTTTATTTTATTGACATAATCAACTGCTCATTCCACCACATATCCAGGATGTCAACAGAAATAATCTCTTTCAACAAAATCTCAAACATTGAAAACAAGTAACCTAACAAGAGACTTGTTTATTAAAAAAAAAAAAAACACAAATCCCACCTCATAAAATTCAATCTTTGACAAACAAAACCATCAAACGACAGATTCAACATGTGTATTTCCCACCAAGAATGTAAGATAGGTAAAAAAACAAAAATCGAGTGTTTCGCCCAGAACGAAGCATACCTTGTACTAAAAGGATAAATTCCCTTGATAAGTCTTTGGACTAACAGAGACTTAAAGCTGAAAGAATTATTGAGTCGCAGTTTTAAGTTGTGGAATGGAGCCTATTGAGTTTATATATATATATATTGCTGGAGAATTTGCAGGAGGAAGGAAGCAAGGAGGAAAGTGTGACTTTTCTTCTTGCGTCTTTCTTTTAAAAAAGTAAAATAAAAATAAATTTTCTATTTGTTTATTATTAACTCATCCTTTTTCAAAATTGGTCAAAAGTCAATCTTCAAAAGAAGGGGTCCAACTCACTCTCTCACACCACTTCTGTGTCTTACTGGTTCCATTTGAAATGGAAATGCAAATGCAAATGCAAATGCAGATTCAAGTGAAATGCACATTCAAATTGAAACTCACATGCAAATGCGAGCTCAGGCGGGGGGGCATGGGCTCCACTTGACCGCTGAGGATCCAATCTTGAACTGCCATAACGGGTTTCTTCACCACGTGTGGGGTTCACTCGGTTGGGAATCTTTGAAAATTCCTGCTGGCCGCGCCTGACGTCACACCCCACCCCACCCCCCACCCCCAAACAAAAATTAAAGAATTGGATGGATTTTATCCACTCATCTTCAATTTAATTTTAATTGTTATTTCGGAAATAGTTGTAGCTTAATTAATTTGGATAAGTGCAATGAGATTTAATCCAATAAATTCTTTTTCTCTCAAAATCTACACCGAAATTTTTTTTTGTATTTTATTTGAATTATTTTGCTTTTTTAGTTTACTTCTAAACGGAGGTGCCAATTTCATTCCCCGATCAATCCAAACTCATCGACCAATAACAAATTTTGAATAAGATTGGATTGGCAAAAATTTCATCGAGCAACTAATTTTAAACCCAACTCGATCAAGTATCCCTAAATGCATTAAACTTATAGAATCGGGCCAAATAAATTTAATTGTATTTAAAGAAATAAAATGATATTGACAAAGAAGTAGCAATTTCCAAGTGAGAGCATGCCAATACATTGATTTGAATCAGTAGATAACATGATTATGAACTTTTTTTTCATCTGATTGTTTTTTTTTCAGTGGAAAATATTCGGTGTAAATATATTTTTATACATAAAAATGAAAACAATACAAAAAATCACATTTTCAAAATTAAAATTGAAAATGAAATTAACCAAACTTGGTCGATTTCGTTTTTATCAAAAACATATTTCATTCATTGATTTATAAACTTTACAAGTATTGACAAGCACCTACCAAAATGTCATATACCTAAATAGCAAATAAAATAGCATTTTCTTCCTCCAAAATTATATGATATTGACATAATACAAAAGTTAAATACGTTATAAAAAAACAGGACATTAATTTTCAAAGAAAAATTTGTAAGATATCTTTTGTATAGAGTTGACAATTCGAGTCATTCAATTCGATCATATCCAAATTTACAAACCCATGATCAAGATCAAACTCGATAGTTCTGAAATTTTATCTAATCATTAAATATTAAACTCAATCCAATCTAACGTCTCTAAAATATAATATAAAAAATGATTGGACCGATCGTGATTAAAATCTCGACTTTAAAAATAATCTTAAAGCCTATATATATGTTCTCATATTCTAGGATGGTCTTTTTCCATGCTTTGCTTTTTCAAGAAAATATTTAATTTTCCCTTAATAAGTTAGTTATTAGTTGCTATATTCATAAACCATAAGATTCAAAATTATTCTGAAATTAGATTATTCTATTTCATAAATAATTGGACATTTCAATTCGTCCTTCTCAAAGTAGCAACAACATATTTTAAACAATAATCGTGTGATACCCGGCTTTTATTTGTTGCATATTTGACTTGAATTCCTTATTGTAAATTCACGTTTTATTAACTATTTTTCATATATATATAATAATAATAATAATAAAGAAGAATACGAAAGAAATTGAACTTCTAATATTTCATCTAATAAAGGAGGCCAAGCACTAATTTTATGTAGGTAGTAAACGAGCTGATTAGAGTACGAGTATGAGTTCCTCTTGTTTTATTTTATTTTATGCGGGTAGAGTTTGAATAAATATCTATTGGGTAATCGGGTATTGACATATATTTTTACTATTTTTTTTTTCACATACTTAGTACAATATATTTCATTTATGCCTTTTGTCTTGCTGAAGTGTGTTATACGGTAAACCGAATAGCATGCCTAAATTCATGAGGGCCATTTAGCTCTTACAATTAATAATAATAATAATAATAATAATAATAATAATAATAATAATAATAATAATAATAATAATAATAATAAACCACAATACCTTGATGTAATTAATTTATTGTCATTAGAATATTGGACACACAAACATACACATATTAATATTACAATTTATATTTTACTTTTTCTCCCATCACTTATATTATTTATTGTATTTATTTTCCTTTGGTCCTTGACTTTCATCTCTCCTTTGATTTTGAAGGACAAAAGACGCCCAAAAAGGTCAAAAGAAATTAAAATATATTTGATAAAAGTATTAAAATGAAAATAGGGTGCAAAAGTTAAAATATAAAGTAGAAGTAAAGGACTAATATGCCCTTCTAGAAGATGGCCAATTTTTCTTCGGCTTTCGTACTATGAATCCTTCTTCTGACTCGCAAAAAAAAAAAGACGATTTTGTTTTTCGTCCCAAAAACACTTGTGGTGGCTGAGCCCACTTTTATGGTTTCCTTAAAAGAAGCCCACTCCCCTTCTGCTTTCAAACAAATAGGCTGAGCCCACTTTTATGGTTTCCTGAGAAGAAGCCCATTTTCCTTCTTGCTTCCAAAAAATATGGGCTGATGCCTTCTCGGCCCGTTATTATATACCGTCCATTCCTGAAAACATAAAATTAAACTTCGATAAATGATCATTGAAATTATTAAAAAAAAAAAAAGAATTCATTTAACGAGATTATTTAGAATGGTGTTGATTCTGGTTTAGATGGAAAGAAAAAAAAAATCAATTGCACATCCATCCTTTTAAAAGAAATGACCTTCTGGAGTTTCATTTCAAATAAGATATATGCATTATGCATATCTATAAATATCTCCATTATATTGTATAACTTATAAAGTGTTGAATACTTAAAATATCATCTCTTTTGGGTTCAATTCGTTTTCAACCCCAAACAGTTATATTTATGTTCGATTTGAGTTGGGTTGTCACATCATATTATTATCAGTTATTTAATATTTGCTTAATTAGAATCAACAACTACAAAATTATAACAATGTATTCAAATGGGATTTGGGTCATTGTGAGTCAAGAGAAATTTGGAAAATATTGGTGAAAGCCCAATGGGCCTGCCAAAAATGAGCCTAATTCTTAGGAAAAATTGCAAAATTAGTATTATATCTTTTGGGCGGTTCCAAAAGTAGTCTTGTATCTTTTTATTTTATAAATTTTCGTCCTGTATCTTTTTTAATGCTCAATTTTATTCTTTTTTTTACCAGAATCAATTATATTACCGAAAAAAGCATCTGCCTCTCACGTGACCTCAAATAAATTGGGAATTTTTAATTTTCCATCCAGCTTGATTACGTGGCACTACCATCTCGTAAGGTCATGCCACATCAGACTAGATAGGAGGGGTAAGATTGTAATTCCGAAATGAAAAAAAACATAAGATTGTACTTCCCACTAGAAAAAAACATATGCAGAAGAATAAAAAAAGCAGATCCGGGCCATAACAAAGAACTCAACGTGAAGAGAAAAAAAAAACACTAGCCGCAAGCCAGGATTCTTGTTGAAGATGTATATATTCGAGGAAAAAATAAAGAGCATTTGTTTCTGTATTGTATTGCAATAATTTTTTTCTTCATTCTTGGGTTTATGCAATTACGGAACAATTTGATTTGTGGTGGTGAACTAGTTTAGTTGTAATCCATAAGAATTCTAAACTTCAGGGAGGAATTCATTTTATTGTGCAACTGCTTGTTCATATGAAACTACTCTGCCTGAAAACAGTAGCCCTTGGTCTATTTACTTTTTATTTGATTAATTTGAAGTTGTTTTGATTATGTTGATTATTGTTGTAACTTAATTTCAATATCTTCAATTTTAGGTTCAAGATGTCACAAAGATCGGGTATGAACATCTCTCAATCGAGTAAATTGATACACAAATAAGTTATGTAGAAGAAAAAGATGAAAATTGAAATCTCAATCGAGCTTGTTATGTGAAAAGGAAGCTACTGGTGATAGCCATATACAATCAAAATGGGTATATATTCTAATATCTTACTAAAGGTCACACATGGAGTGGACTATTTGTACCCTATTACAATCAATATTTAATTAATCCCACAAACCACCAAAAAATTGGGGGTTTTTTGTACTACACATACGCAAAAAATACTACACACATGTATAAAGAACAAATTAAATGATACTATAAAAAATACACAGCAACTGAAACCCTAGTATAAAAAATTCTCACTACTTACGGTAATGTGGAAGAGGCAAATGCTCTTTATTCTTTCCTCGAATAATATACATCCTTCAACAAGAATCTTAGCTTGCCGCTAGTGTTTTCTCCACGATGAGTTCTCTATTACAGCCTGCACTTGCTATTTTTTTCTTCTACGTATGTTTTTTTCTTGTGGGAACTACAATCTTATGTTTTTTTCATTTGGGAATTACAATTTTACCCTTCCTATCTAGTCTGATGTGGCATGATATTCCAAGATGGTGGTGGTGCCACGTAATCAAGCTGGTCGAAAAATTAAAAGTCTCCAATTTATTTAAGGTCACGTGAGAGACAGATTCTTTTTCCGGCAATATAATTAATTCTGGTAAAAAATAAAACTAAAATTGAGCATTAAAAAAGATACAGGATGCAAATTGATAAAGTTAAAGATACAAAACTACTTTTGGAATCGCCCAAAAGATACACGACTAATTTTGCAATTTTCCCCTAATTCTTACAAGGCAATAGCTAAGAGGGTTTTATAAGCTTTTAGATTTCATTTTTCTTTTTTAAATTTAAACCATGATAAATTTTATTGCAGTATTAATCTTTAAAGTTTAGTATTTTAATAAATGAGCGGGCCTCTTGTTCCGAGCACCGTGCATCATATTCAAATCATTACTTGTTTAACTAAACAATATTATTTATTTACTTAATTATTAGTAATACTTTTCAAATAAATATACTACTTTTTAGTAAAACAAGTAGTAGTTTACATCAAATTGCACCATACATCCAATACATATAGATTTTTCTGTTGATAAATAAGGTGATAGAGCTTTTGAGGTGCTTCTAATGTGACATTCTTATTTGGAAAAAAAAAAAAAGTTAGACAGAAAAAGATACCATTTAACAAATAGATATATTATGGTGCTTTAGGCTTATAAAAATTAAGCCAAAGCTCTTTATTTTATTTTTGAGGAAAAAAAATACCAAACACCTTAAAAAAACCCTAACAAACAGTTTTTTTTTTTCCTTTTAATAAAATGTGAATGCAAACTTTACAGGTTGCTCACAGAATAATATGAACATGCAACTACTTCAGACTTAAATAAGAGTGACAACTATCGAAAAAATCAAATCAAACTACTCGATACTTAATTCAAGATTATTCGTTAAAAAATTTCAATATGGCTCAAAAAAATATTAAATAAACTTAAATATATTTTTATATTTGATAAAATCTAAAATATCTTTATTCTTTCCCAACCAACTATTAAAAATTATTTACTCTTTTCATATACTCTAGAAAAGAACATGTTACAATTTCAGATTTTAAATTTTATTTTCACTTAATTTAAATTGGAATTAATTACAACTTATAACATATTCTCTATATATATGTGTGTGTGTGTGTTTTTGCAAGTTGATACCTAAAGACGAAAAAAGAAAAACCACAACCTTTTAGATTGATTCCTAAAGAGGAAAAAAGAAAAACCACAACCTTTTAGATTGATTCCTATATTATATAAAGTTTATCAGTTGCAACATAAAATATTTTTTGGACTAATTTTCCGATGAGAAAATAAAAAAAATAGTCGACAAATCTTTAAATAATTCAATAATTATAGAAATTTAAAATATATGAATAAGTATTATTTTAGACTAAAAATATAATTGAAAATAAAAAATAAATTTTGAAAATTTGTGAATAATTTATGGACATTACAGATAAATTTCCACTTGTGAAAACTACTCATAAATTGGAAAAATTATAAATATAAGTATGGAAATTACATGTTGATTCTCTTTTGTCTAATTAACTATGGACTTATTTTTTATAATCTTTTTTGTCTGTTTTTTTCTTGTAATTTTACTATTTTCTTCTATCTTTATGATTTTTGTTAAATTTATTTTCGGTTTTAATTATTTTATTTTGTATTTTTTGGTTATTTGTTTTTTCTATTTTGTAGTTTTCTCCTTTTCTTATTTTCTTTGTCTATTTAATTTTTCTGTAAATCTAGAATTTAATTTAGATTTTCAGAATATATATATATATATATATTTTTTCAACTTCCTTTTTTAAATTCAAAATGTATTATTATTTGTTTCTGTAATTATATCTAATTTTAAAAATATATATGCAGTTTTCTGAAACTATTTGTACTTTTTCTAATAAAGAAAAGATGACCCAAGTCCAATTAATTTAATCCACCTCGCCACATATAACATCAAATCCTCCCTCCCATCATATAATGGTTGCCCTTCTCCTTTAAAAATATTTAAGAAATAATAAAAAAATCGTTGTCCTGCACACTTGGTTCTCTTTGTAATCCAAAACTAAAAATCAAATCATCTGGCCGACCACGGTTTACTTTATTTTTTATTTTTTTTCCTTTTGAAAAATTAAAATTCTTACAAAAATATAATACTGTTCGTCAATTGTACTTATTTATATATTATTAATGTACTTTCAATCAAAATAATTAAAAAAAAAAAAACAAATAATGTGCAGCATACTCCAGATTTAAAGAAACCATCAAATTTCATCTTTTAAAATTAGATGCAACTTGCCAATTTTTATATATTCAAACAATGTAAAAGTTGACAGAAAACCCATAGATTTAGAGAGAGGAATCTATATTAAAATTAGAATATATATATATATATATATATATATATATATATATATATGGCAGAATATGTAATATATTGATCGTCATGTCACATTGTGGACCAGAAGGATCCGAGCAGATCAAATTGCTCACGGCGCTGTAATGAACTCTAACCAATCTTGTTTTTCTTGTTCCTTTCATATTCATTAGAAAAAAAAAAAAAAAAAAAAAAGCTGAACATGTATATATACACAGACGCATACATATATATATATATATACATCACAATCACAGACATGCATGTGAATACTTGACACGTACTTATACATATACGTCAATTTGTTTTTATTATATTTTTGTATTTCATCCCAAAATAGAAGTTATGAGAGATTTATATAGAATAATCACTTAGACGCACAATTATCACACATATTTCACGTTCTATTCTTATCATGTCAACTTCACCAAGCACCTCCTCTCTAGCCACATCTCTTCCCTATCTTTAAACTCTCAACTGCAACAAAGAGCACGGCCCCCACCCCCCACCCCCCACCCCCCACCCCCTATAAAGACTTCATAATCTTCATATCATCACTGATACTTATCAGGAAAAAAAAAAAAGAAAAAAGAAAAAAGACAACGTTTTTGCCCAAGATTATTAATTTATTGCAGCACATATGGACTGTTGGCCGGAGCCTATAACCCGAGTCCAATCCTTGTCCGAGAGTGGCATCGACGCGATTCCCGAAAAATACGTCAAGCCCCTAGAGTCTAGGCCGTCTTTCAAATCCACCGTAGGTGCGGTTGACATACCTTTGATCGACCTCGGAGGCTTGTACGATGAAAGCCGCCGAGAGACGACTTTGCGGCAGGTCTCGGAGGCCTGTCGCGAGTGGGGCTTCTTTCAGGTGGTTAACCATGGGGTCCGGCCCGAGTTGCTGGACCAGGCCCGCGAGGTCTGGCGGGAGTTCTTCCACCAGCCCATGGAGGTTAAGCAAGCCCATGCCAACTCGCCCAAGACCTACGAAGGCTATGGAAGCCGGCTAGGGGTGGAGAAAGGGGCCATTCTTGACTGGAGTGATTATTACTTTCTCCACTACTTGCCTTGCAATTTGAGGGATCTTGACAAGTGGCCTTCCCTCCCTAAGAATCTAAGGTACGTACTTATTTTTTGTTTTTTTATATTATGACGATTATCTGTTTGATTGTTTATGTCACGTCTACATTAAAAATGTTGTTCGACATAGCTCTGGATCATGTACTACTAGATCCGAGGGCATTTGAAATAAGCCCATGTGGTGTGCGTGTACAGTACATATAATACATATGATAACAATTATAATTTTTAATGTGTCACATGTCATAATGTAGTTTAATATGGTTGGTTTGCCGGTCAAAATAAATCACATGTTTATATAATTCCAATCAAGTGTGCTAAATATTATGTGTGTACTCAATAGACGTTTAAAATTCAATATATAAGGGTAATTGATGAATCATGTACGGTTGGAAACTGTAGAGAAGTGATTTCGGAGTATTCAGCAGAAGTAGTGAGGCTAGGTGGCGTTTTACTCAAGATATTGTCGGAAAATCTCGGATTAAGAGACGATTTTTTGCAAAATGCATTTGGAGGGGATGATATCGGGGCATGTTTGCGGGTCAATTTCTACCCGAAATGTCCGCAGCCGGACCTGACCCTAGGCCTCTCCTCACATTCGGATCCGGGTGGCATGACATTTCTACTGCCGGATCAGAATGTTCCGGGGCTCCAAGTTCGGAGAGACGAGGGCTGGGTTACGGTGAAACCAGCTCCACATGCGTTCATAGTCAACATTGGCGATCAAATTCAGGTGCTTCTCTCTTCACTCTCTCTCTCATCTTTTATTTATCGTGTGTGTGTATATATATTTATATATATCATTCATATATGTTAATAATTCGAACATCTATATATGTATGTATATGCTTAGAAGTTAATACCAAGATTCATTTTTTTACTAAGTTGAAAATGAAAATAAAGAAGTGTAGCATATAAAATAGAACGCCCGTCTCAGGCCGCTAATAAATAACATTATATAAGTTTTAGGTTAGACTAATGATCACAAATAAATTATTTTATGCATTTGTGATGTGCAGTCTTGTATTCTACAAATACTACTACTACTCTAATAATAATAATAATAATTAAAAGAAATTCAATATGCTCACAAATCACATCTCATTAAGCCACGTACTATTTGAAAGTCCATTCCAATACTTTGTCCTAATTAAAATTAAAGCATCAATTATATATAAAATTTTATATTTAGCCGATAATATTTTATTTCACTAGCTGAGTAGGTAAACGTAGAATAAAACATAAAATTAAAATATAATAGACAATTTTATTCGTATTATTTACTTTTAAATACAATTACTATATATAAAACATATGATAATAATATCAATTATTCATTTAATTCTTCCTCTTAAGAGAACCTAGGATCTCTTTTCTTTAGGAACCTAGGAATTGCTTTATCATCATTGAAACCATATATACCTTTCTTTTTAGAAAATAATTTATTACGATAACATTCATGGCATATGCACCCACAAATGTGCTAGGAAATGATTCTCAAATTTTAAATTATACTTTATTTTATATTTCAGTTGTTGGATTGGCACTATAGATTCTTCTAGATCACTTTCCAATAATTCAGTGATTAAATAAAAAATAAAATAAAATCTTGAAATATAATTCCTTTAGATGGATGTGGAGATGGGACACAATTTTTTGTTATGTGCCTCTATTTCAAAAATTTTAATTAAATTTTTATGTGGTTGATGGAATATTGTCCAGCACATAGATACAAAATTAATTATAATTCATGTGACAATGGCACATGGACGGCAGTATTCTGAGAGCCACATTTCGATGTGGAGAAAATCAGTGTCTTAAACGAGCAAATATTTAAACTAAAAATAATAATAAATAAATAAATAAACTGTCACATTTGGTTCGTTTAGGGCCAACAATTTAAAGATTGGAAGAAAAGTCAAAAGCAAACAAGAACAGTGGGTCCAAGCTTAGATTCGTAATCTTGGTCATAATTTAAGGTTGTTACCTGCTTTTCAGTTCCATAATGCTTCTAAAGTGCTTATTTTGTTAATGATTGTCAGGTGTGTGTATGCAATACACATTACATATAATATTTTTAAAAAAAAACGTATAAAACAGATGATTTATGTAACTTTAGTTATGTTTTTTTATAATTAAAAGAAAAAGGTAAGAAAAAAATATAAAATTTAAATTGATAGGATATTGAATTACTCTAGAACTCCAAAAGAAATGAAGGTTGGGAAGAAAATTTGTACAAATTAATGTATCAAATAATTGTTGGTAGGTTATGATATAGAAATGGTTACCTACTTATTACGGGTATGCGTTAGTTTTTATTAATGATGTATTTAAATTATATTTATAAACTTTAAATAAAATAATAATTTTTTTTATTAAATTGTTTTAATATATCCTTAATCAATATATTAACATTTACCCAGAGTTAGTAGATGATCATATCCAACCCCTAACAATGGACTTATTGACACATCAATTATGACACATAACATATATGTAGTAATATAAGATTAAATAATTTATATTATTATTATTATTATTATTATAGTAATAGTAATAGTAATAGTAGTAATAATAATATCAATGCAGATCTTATATGCGTAGTATGTGTGAATTAGAAAACAGGGAAAATCGATTTCCTTGCTTTTCGCTGTTATGAAAAATCAAATTTGTAATATAGATTTTTGATAATATAAAGTTATAATCATTAATTTTTTATTATATTTATATTTATTTTTATACCTTTAAAATCTTGAAACATTTTTAGAGCCACACACTGAAAGAATTGGAATTTTTAAAAATTTATATGTATATTTATTATTTAAATATTAAAATTTATGGATTAGCCTCAATATAAATCCAGCTAGTGGAAAGTTGGGGAAGTTTTAGGCTCCCCACCCCAAATAAATAAATAAATAAAAAGAAACAATTAGAATATAAAATAATATATATCTATATATATATACACACACATGTATATATATTATATATGTATTGATTGGCCTCCAAAACATAAAATTTAATTTTTGTAGCCCCCTCATTTAGACAAGTCGCAGCGGGAACACACCTAATTGGGACAATAAATTGTTGGTTGGATAGTCATTTTAATTATTAAAAAATATATAAAATTATATTATAACATACATCACATGTGGTCAATTTTCTTTAAATTGCTTTTATAATAGTTGGGGACAATTAATAGACTTGTTTGAAGTTTTATATTCTATGAATCTATGTTCTCTCCTTGTAATTGTGCCCACATAATTGAAATTATATAAAAATTCATGGAATATGCATTAATTTTTAAATATAATTTAAAATTTAAAAATTAATATAAAAATTATATAGTACAATATTGAACTCATTTTCAAACATCAAATTCTAAGATAATCACCATTACTGAATGTGACTTGACGAAACTCTACCAAATTTACTACTTATTTTGTAATTCGTTGCTGTTTTTATTGTGAATCAAGTGTGAAAGTTAAAATTTGTTGCATCTTTCATTCTCTATTCATGATAATAGTAGCGATAGAAACAAAATATGTTATGAATATAAGACGCTCTTCTTGGAGCACATCTCATGATGATAGTGACATTACAAGTATATACATGTGTGTAGATATGTGTGGATAAGCACAAATATATGTTATTGGTTTGAAAATAAAGAAAAATGTGTGTACACATTAGCTTTTATAGTAATGGGTAATCTTATGGATGAGGAATGTGTGATTGAAATTGGAAGACAAACCAAAAAGGGAAACAATTGAAACGACAATTCGACTGTGGTAGTAAATCAAATTCCAACATCTAGAATGTTTTGTCTCTTATATATATATATATATATATATATATATATATATATATATATATATATATGTTCTTGCAAGTATTATTTAGAAATATGAATTATAATAAAAGATTTTTTATTAAAAGTAAAAAATTAAAAATCTAAATTAAATAAAACATGTGTATGATGTTTATTTAATACATAGCTTCATGTTTTTGAGATTTTATAGGGTTTAATTTTCAGGCTGTGTTCATCATTTATATATATGTATTATATATATATATATATATATATAAATGAAAAAAATCAGTTAAACCTTTTAATATAATTAGTTAATGCTCTTTTCAGTTTTTTATTTTATTTTATTCTTTTAACGAAACTAACTTAATGATCAGGTGTTAAGTAATGCGATTTATAGAAGCGTGGAGCACAGAGTAATTGTTAATTCAGCGCAAGAGCGTATCTCATTGGCTTATTTCTACAATCCCAAGAGTGATTTGCTCATAAACCCAGCTAAGGAATTGGTGAAACCGGATAGACCCGCACTGTACCCAGGCATGACCTTTGATGAATATCGACTTTACATTAGGACCAAGGGCCCCAAGGGTAAATCCCAACTAGGAGAATCCTTAAAGTCTCCAAGATAACGATAGAATTTGATTATATCTTAATTTTTCTCAATGTAATTAATTTAAGTATTTATTATTGTCATTACTCGTAGGTCCATTGACTGTGTATCATGTACCGTGAGGATGCTTATACAAGAAACATTCGTTTAAGAAATAAAATAAAGAACCATGCATGTGGTTCGATTTTTAGATATAAAGTAAGATTAGTTGTTCAAGGATGCTTAGAGGCAAGATTCTTTATTCTTATTAGACATTTATTCAGTCATAAATCCTACAACCACTAAATACATTGGATTATGACGCACCTCTATGTTAACATTGCTTTCTCAGTGGAGAGTTAGAGGAAGGAACATTCATGAGCCAACCTCCGGACCTTGAAAATGATGAATTTTAGTTCTTGATTACAAGAAATAACACTTTGAAATCAATAGGATAATCAGTCAAATGAGCCATTTTTTTCTCATGGAAAGATCTTGGCGAACTGAACCATTTTCTTGGTGTAGAAATCGCTAAAATAAATCGAGCGTCGCATTAAGTAAAGAAAAGTACATAAGGGATCTACTCGAAAAAATACAGTGACTATGGCCTACGGTTTTGTAACGCTCGTTGTTAGTACTTCAAAACTCTCATAACACGATGGGGACCCTATTGATGTCGTTTCACTCTATAGGAGCATAGTTGGAATTTTAAAACACATAACAATCACCGAATTAGAAATTAGTTGTTCTATCAATTAAGCCAATTTATATCACTTTCTCATATCGCTGATTAGAAAGTCAGTAGATAGAGTCTTGCAATACTTAACAAGAAGAAATTTCTATAGATTACATTTTACCAAATTCAAACAATTGAGTTACCAATTCTTCCTTCGACTTAGAAATAAACTTAATATGATTTTCAGAGGCTCGCTTGAATTGAGGGCCTGATAAACATCAAGCTAAGGACAAGGAAATATGTTGAGCACAATGTAGAGTACTACTTTCAAATATATTGTGATTGTTGTACCTGTCAAGATTTCATGAGGATGTAATTTATATTGTAATAAATTTATGTTGTACAAGATAAACTTAATCAAATCATTATTCTAATGAATAATAAAAAATATGTGATTATTTGAAAAAGATAAAAGAACTAATTTTCTAATAATATTATTCGATTTCTTTTATTTATTATTTTACCGTAACATTTTGATGAGTTGTGCTTTGATTTGATTATTTACAATTAATCAAACATCAACAAATCAATTTATACATTAGTCTGACTTCTTTCTGAAACAACTTGTTTTTGTAGTTGTTATATCAAAATCAAGTGTATGAGTATAAAAATTAAATGAATATTATATTACGTTTTATTTTTATACAAATATACAAAGTTTGAATACCAAAGTACATTTTTATATTTTTGGGTGCGTCACATGTTTACCTCTTATACATGAGATATTTTTTTAGCTAAATTAATAATATTTTTTAGATAAATAAGTAATAGTATTATAAAATTGAGAGTAACAGTTTTTGAGCAGCAATTAATACTATTTAAAATAACAAATAATATATTTTAGGATAAATTATTATTTTTCAATAAATATTTTTTCCTAAGTATTTATATTTTGCAAAAATTTCTGTAAAACGGTTGCACGTGTGACACTATGTGAGGTATTACTTGTTTAACTATAAAATACTACTTATTTTTAAGTGTAGTACTGCTGATTAGTTCCCTTAAAATAGTGATACTTTATAGTTAAACAAGTAATACTTTATAGTTACATAAGTAGTTCTTAAATCATGTCACACGTGCAACCGTTTCACATGATACACACTCTTTATATTTAGATAAATAAGTAATATGTTTAGTTAAATAAATAATATTTTAAAGAATTTACTGTCAAATTATATGATAGATTTAGGTGCATATGAGTTTTTTCGATATATTTTAAGTAAAACGTGGAAAACGAAAAGAGTTTGTTTTAAAATGAAATAAAGGTGACAGAAAAAGTCCAAACGGACGAGTGATTACGATTCACACTATAAGATATTTCCTAGTTTGATATGTTGCTGCCACTTGCGATTTAAATGGGTGGAATTATTGGAGCAAAAAATATTAAGTAAATATACTTATGAAACACGTTTTACGCTAACATTTGTCATCATCAATACAGTAGTTCAGCGTTGCGATGACACACGCAACCTGACAAGAAAACGCGCTTATGGCTGTCCTTTTATTTATTTATTTTTAATTGTTAACTAGTATATTTGTTGTGCGATACAACTTGATATGTATATATATATATATATATTATAAAATGATATTAAGGTTAAATATAATATAAAATAAAAGATTTATTTTAAAAATTAATTAATTTTTATATAAAATACAAATGCACTCATGACCGGTCTGTAGCCTTCTTAACTCATGTGAACAACCGAGTTCAATTTATTACAAATATTTAAGCTAACACAAATATCTAAATAAATATAAATCATAAAAATGATATGTTAAAATAATAAATAAAATATACCGAATAATATTGAGTTAGAGAAGTTTCTTTCTTACTCAAATAATTCCATTTTAAATATAATTAATTAATTTTATATTTATTTATTTTTACTTTTTGTATGTTTTTTGTAACGGATAAAGTATGTTTATACGGACCTACTTATATTTCTATATTGTGCCTAATTAAAATGGTATATGTAATATCAAGCATCATTGGGCCGAGTATCCTTCAGAGCCCAAAACAATTAGTAGCCCACATGAAGTAAGATTAAGCCCAGCCCACGCTAGAGCCCAGGAGAGAATAATCTGTATATTCTAATGCAATCGATGTAGCACATTTTATTGCATGGCATTTTATGCATGATAGTTATAATATAATATATACAATATGTCATTACTAATTATGGGTGATGCATTAATCTTTCTCCGTATAAAAGAAAATAATGAAAAGTTAGTTTTTGTTACGTGTCATTTCAGTAATTCTTCTCAATATTTTTTTACAATATAGTGTATTGGAAAAAAAAAAAAAAGTAGTTTACTATAAAACTTAGTAAATTTTTTAACTAAAATTTTAAAATTCAAATAACCTTTTTGTTACAAATTTATTTTTGACATGTGTATCAAATTAATTATCTTTTTATGATCTTTAATTTGATATCAATATTGTATATATTGAAATAAAATATTACAATTAAAATATGAAATAATCTTTTTATGAGTTAAATTATTTAATTTTATTTGAATATGTGTTAAGTTTGAAAAAAAAGGGTTAAATTCTTATATGAATTTAAGAAAATAATAAATGATAAATATTTTTATATTTTTATAGAATAATAATAATAAATATTCTCATAAATTAAAATATTATATTATTCAGGTATATATTTAGTTGTTTCATCTTTTTTTTCTAATTTTAAATATTTGAATTCTTTGAGAATTATTGTACCATGGATTGAATTTGGATTATAAAATTCACTTTGTTATATTTTTTTTATTAAAGCAAGTGTTTTTTTTAGAATGATAATGCATTATACATATGAAATTATATTTAAATTGATTTGAGTGAAAATTTAAAAATTAAATTTCTTTATATCTATTGCATATTGCGATCTATTAAATATTTGAGTTTATAAACAGGAAAAAACTTAAATTATAAAGAAAAATAAATACACATAAAATATGTTTTGAAAATGCATTATTTTAATTTCTTTTGTATCATGTAAAACAATTATGTACAAATATGTGTAAGTAAATTTATTAATTTTTTTATATTTTATGTTTCATAAGTATTTTGTTTGCATCATGATCTCTTTTTTTGTTATATAATCATAAATTTTAATTTTTTTTCATATCACTTATATATTTTATAATCTTATATAACAATAATATAATTTTATAATATATTATTAATATAATAAAATATATTATATCTCATACATCGCATGAACGAACATCTAGTACAACCAACAATATTAAATATTGCACTACTATTATAGAAGATCAAAATTTTAGAACAATACATTGGGAGCAATATTTGGATTCGATGTTCTGTACGATACTCTGATCCTATGATACAATATTTGGAAGCATATCATGTTGAATATAAATATCGAGTAAATATAAAATGTATTCAAATTTGTATTCAAATTAGTAAAAAATTTTGCTCTAAATAACATTACGAAGTTATAACGAGAACAATCGAAATAAGCATCGTTAAATTGATTATTATAGACTTTATTAATAATTAATCAATTAGTGCCTGTTAAATTTAAGTAATTTGTATTTTGTTTATTAATTTTTAGATAATTTTAAAAAATATATCCTCTAAGAAATGTAATGAACCAAACCGTATTAGTTATTTTGAGTTGAAGATGAAAATAGTTTCTGTTTATGTGTTGTATAAAATTATAGATTTTAGTCAATATACTATAAATTTGTGAAAAAGAAAATATAATTTATAGATTAATGAATTAAATATAATTTACTTCACATATACTCACTGCATCCAAAAAGGAAAAAAAAAAAAAAGATACAGTTTTGTTTGGAAATTATTTTTATCCCCAAGAAAAATCATGTTTCAAAAGTTCGAGTTTCGTTTTATTAGAGTGAAAAATATTTCTTTTTATTTTACAAACAAATTAGTATACTGAATGTGTCAAATATAAAAAAACAAATTAGTATATTGAATGTGTCAAATATAAAAAATAAATTGTATGAATATGAATTTATAATTTAAAAGTTATAGCTTCCTCAAATTAAGATCGAAATCCCAAATTATTCTTGAAATGATGAAAAAATTCAAAATAATAAACTGAAATTCATTCTAGTGCCAACTTATTCTCTTACACGACAATACATCTGCATCAATGATTAGAAATTAATGCATGAAACTAAACCTATAATATTATTACAAGTGCTTCACTACAAATCCAACTTAATCACCCAAACTCAACCAGAAAAACCCCAACAAAACATGGGACCAACAGGCTGAACTAGACTACCTAAGTACAGGTGATACAGCACACATTTTAATTACAAGCACAATCTAATGTATGAATATATAACCTTAGACTACTTCATTATAATTCTCTCTGGTAATAGGCCTTCACCTTGCTCTTTGGAGACGGCGCCGTCGCATGTAACGAGCTTCACAATCGAACGAGCATTGATGCTGAACTTTTCCATGGCTTCCTTAAATCCCTGTCTAAGAACATTCTGAATCCAATCTTCCACTTTCTTTTTACTAAATAAGTATGAAGCTGCAAGAAGCTGCTGCATTACCTTCGGTTCTATCTCAATTGAGCACTCGGAGCCAACAACGTTGTGCAGGCATTCGGTCATGTTCTTGAATAGTTTCCCAGCAAGTGTTTGGAAATCGACCGGGTTGAAAACCACAGTTTGATCAACTTGTCTGTCGAAGTCTTCTAACCATGACCTTGAATTCTCTGAACTGGAATCAGTGTCTGATTCTGCAGCGCTGCATATTTCACTTCCTTCAGCTGGAAGGTTCAAATCCAGGCTGGAATTTGATTTCTTGTTGGCTCTTTTCGCTACCTCCAAACTTCCACGTTGATCAGTTCTCCTATCCCTACCAACGAGCTTTCTTTTGTTCACCAAAAACATTTCAGAGTACCCTTTTGGGTTGTCATTCATTGGATCATCATTAAGATCGAATCTGATCAGTAACTGAATCAGGCTTCCCTTTGTGCTTGCTACATCTTCCTCTGTGTATTCACCTGACTCAACACCACTTTGGCTACCTTTTGTAGCTCCAAGAAAGATACAGTTGCTGACGCTTACTTCTCGTCCACACAAGTCCGTAAATCTACCACTCTGCACAGCCTGAGACAAGCTGTTCTGGACCACGGGATCAGCCTTGTCTATATTCTCAAAGAAGACAACAGACGGCTTTTTGCTCAGCTTTTCAACTAAGTAGTCAACAACAGTTCCTCTCATTGTAAGGTCATATTTGTTTCTGACTTGGGAAATGAATAAAGCATCTGTGTGAGTGATCTCTTCTTGGAAACTAAGATCCACATAGATAAGCCTTTCTGTTGTTCCATACAGTATCTCCGCTAGCGCTAGGCCAAGTTTTTTCTTGCTCACTTCATCACCTCCTCGTAAGTTGATCCATATGTTTCTTCGGCTAAGCCCATGACGGTCACTGGGGTTTGTTTGGCAATGAGATATTGTTTTGATTATGGAACTTATAGCTTCTTCTTGCTGACCAACTCTTTCAAGAAGAGCTTTGTAAAGATCTTTTACATCAGCATGGATCAGATTGACAACATCCAAAAGGGGCTGATCCAGCGATTTCTCTGGTCCTTCACTAGTAGAAGCAGAGATAATCCCCAAACCTAAATCAGTTGTCACTGAAGTAACAGAAGTTGGAGACGTATGGCCATCATCTATGCTAGCACTTACATCAAAACCTTGAACTTTTAAGCCATTCGAGTCTCCTTTGAAGTGCAAAGGGATATCACCAGAATCGGATAAGATACTCAGATTATTGGCCTTTGACAGCATATCCATCGAACTAAGCTCTTTAAATGAAGAACTCTTTTGTAAATCAGTGGATGAGCTTGAAGATGCATTCTTGTTTCCTTGTTCATGGGATGATTCATTGCAGTTTTTTCTACTGTTGTTACTTGCTTTCTCTCTCTTTCCTTCATCAACTTGAAACCCCAAGACACGCGGAAACTGATAGCCAAGCTGATGAGCGTATCCTTTAGAGAAAGATCGATTGAAGTGATGTTGCTCGCAAATGCTGTCCCATTTCTTCTGGAGTGCACTTATTTTTGCATTCAATAACAATCGATCATCTGTGCCCTGCACTGAAAGTTTTGAAAATCAAGTTGCTATGACTTATTACAGTACAAACATGTTTCATTGTTTTCATTCCTCATGTAGATTGAGTTGAAATGAAACATGCAAGTTTCAAGAATTGCAAGAAAGATTATTGATAATAACACACCTTTATGGAAGACGAACCACTCTGTGGGCCCGGTTCAGCAGATTGCAACCAAGAAGGCAAGGCAGATTGATACTGTTCTGCAACTGAAGAACGAAGGCCTCCTCCATTAGTGAGTGCAGCGACTTCCTGCTCGTATTTCTCATTGCACAGGTGACACCGGGCCACATATTGGCATGCATTGCTCGAGAGACTCTTTGTCTCGGGTGGCATTGAGAAGAAGCCACCCAATGGAACAAAAGACTCCATCAAGCTGTAAATTTATCACAACATGCTACTATGAGATCATGCTAGGACAATCGGGTAAGAAACTTCAATAAATAGAACAAAATAAATCAACAACAAGACACAGTATAATTCCTGTACTCTATCTCAGTTTGAGGATTTGAAACACTTAATCACCTTCCTAAATAATTTCTGAGACATAAAAAGAATGGCTTAAGTTTTCCTCAAAAAGTCGTAAACAACGACGTAAATGAACAATAGTAACTATATGCATCATGAGAAGACATAAGCTGATAAGTCTGATAGTGAGAAGATTTCATTCATTATCATTTCATCTGATAATCTAGTATTTACAACTACAAGAATTTGTCTTTTGTATCAGAAGTTTGGTATTAGAAAAAAAATAAACGGATACCAATATAACTCATTCGTCTCAGCCTTATTTTTCTGATACCAATCTTATTGCACTTAAAGTTTGGTATCGGTAAACTTGTGTACCGACTTGTTAAGTTCTTATCATCAGCTGTATACTCAATCAAATTTTCACACAAAAACTTATGCAGTAAGTTCTTGCAAGCTCCAATGAGTGGAATTTGGAATGATATACTTGGCACCAAACATGGACAGCATCTTTCTTATCAGTCCCAAAAAGTGGGTGTCTGATTGACAGCTCTTTAGGTAGGATAAATTATTGAAAGCACACTTCTCTACTAGAACAGTACTAAATTGTCTGTCTGTCCACAGTTTTTGCTCCTGATGAAGAAAAGATACTTTATCTGTTTTAAGCTCTGCACTATTTTCTATCATTCCAAATGATTATGAGGATATATACTGTATCTTGATTTGCTGTTATAATCTGAAATTACGGCAAATTAAAACACCTTTACGCTTATAACCGCGCCTTCTTACTCCTTTGGATTGCAAAGTTTAAGACAAAACAAAAGTGATAAGCAAGACGTGATGCAAGTCTGAAACCATTGTGATTCTAACAACAATTAGCAGCACTCAAGAATTGACCAATCGATCAGAAGAATCTTGGCAAGTTGAGGCGATAAGGTGGAACAATTGATCAAGAACTTAAAGAGGAATCCAAGAATTTTGTAAGAGTTTATTACTACTTAAATATCATCATCCGTAGCTGAAAACACCTATGAAGAATAAACAGCCACTCCGCAAGGCGAAAAATAGTCCATCTCAACTCTGTTATCTCAGATTAAACAATCAAAGTTGTAGCAATTAAGCTCTATATATCATCATTTAATATAGTCTACTGTGTGCTGAATTAGCAGGCATCAAGTAAAGAGCTGATTCACAATACATCTAAAAAGCATAAGAACAAGAGGTACTATCATATAAATTGAACATACCTGGATCTAGGATATGATCCTCCCACAGAAAATTTGAGAGAAGTGATAGGCAAAACCTCCAAATCCCAGTCTTGTTCAATGGAGGGAACCTTGTTGAGAATCTTGAAATAAACCTCATACGTTGACGCCGCTCCGATCAACCTCAATTTCCGACCATAAACATCCATCAGCCCAGCTAGTTTGCCCACCAAGAAACTCAAACTATCTGCAGCAACTCCATCACCAACCAATGCATTCAAATCACCATAATTCACCAATAGTCCAGCACCTGCAGCAGTCTCGGCCATTCTTTCCACCTCTTCAATCCTCAATTTTAATGGCCCTTCATCACAATCCCCATTCAAATACCTCAGAATCTCATCTTTAACACAAATTACAGCCAACCCACTCAGCCCATCTGGCAGAACGCCTTTGATCTTTCTCTGCACTGTTTCCAAGAAACTTCTCAGGGCATCACCAGCAGAAATTCCCAAAAGAAGTGGGCTCCTTTTCTTGTCTCTCAAAATAACCTCACCTATCCTCCTTGAATTATCATCTCCAGAAAAACAGCCCATAAATGGAAAGCTGAAGCTTTTCCCTCCCACCTCACTAGAACTATCACTACCAGTCAAGTTACACAAAAATAGAGGTGGGTTTGGCCGTTTGTACCTTGGGGTACAACCAAACATGTGGGAGGGGTAGAAGCTACTCCCCGGCCTGAGTGTAGCCATCTTTATATCACAACTCCTAAAGCCAGCGTCCCCAAACACTCTACTCACTAAAGGGTCATCAAGAATCGAGAGAATCAGGTTTTGGAGCTCCACTTTCACAACAGGTACAGATGATGAAGAAGTATACTGCTGCTGCTGCTGCTGCTGCTGGTAAAAGGTGAAGTTTTCAGGCTGCCTTCTTTGGTTAGCTTGTGATCTTTTAATGGCTGCCATTAAAGAGTTCGATAACGGCGGCTCCTCAACTCGGCTCGCCTGCGAAGACGGTATTCTATCCAAAGAAACGCCCAGCGAGAGCTCGAGAGCTTTGAACTGAACCCGAGTGGAGTAGGCATTGTTTCGCGTCCGCGTGCATGCTTCACGTAGGGAAGAGTTGGGCAAAGAGAGGAGAGAGGAAACCATATGGAGCGACGTGGTCTGGGAGTGGCCACGGCGGCGTGCCACTGCTACCGCCTCGTCGAGGACGGCCGCCGACTCCTGCGTGAGGCATTGGCGTGCGGCGCTAACGGGTGTCGGCATGGATCGGCAAGAAAAGATTTCGACAGTAAGTATGTGAAATGGGTGGGGGGGACGTTGTGTTTGAACAAAAAAAAGGGTAAATTAATTAATGGTTATGGAATTGTATAATACTTTAGAGGCAGTTGTAATCAAGAAATTGATAGCCTATAGCGACCATATTCTTTGTGAATAATATAGTAATATTATTTGTTATTTGTAGGCATCAGAAGCTGGGCAGAGGCTTTTCAGTGATTTGGGCTTTTCAAATTATTAATTTGGGTGGGGTGGTGCCGGTGGAGGTGGCTGCTGATCTTGGTGTTGGTGGTGGGGAGACTATGGATGGGTGTGTGGGGTCAATGGCACTTCCAGGGAACAACAAACAGGTGGTGAGTCCTCAGTACACCGCAGATTCCTTCATCTCTCATTGCGCCATTCACCAATCTTGCTTGCAAGAAGCTCTAGGTTTGGAGATCCTATTCTCGGTCAAATATACATAATTCATCCCAATTTGATGACTCATGTATTAATATAATTGGTGTTGTTTGAAATGAATTATGCCTATTAATTTATATTACGTTATATTTTAGTGGTGGACGATCGAGACTATAATATATCAATTGGTAAAAAATAATTAAAAGAAACATTCTTGATATCAAGAAACTTGAAAAATAACTTTAGGCTCTACTGAAATAAAAAAATTTGAAAATTAAAAGTAATTTTAAATTTTTGTATTTAAAAATTCACTTATTTCGAATACATTTTTAAATGTTTTCATTTGAAATAAATATCCATATCATATTTATACATTTTCATATGTATATATATGTACTGTTTGTGTAATGTTTGGTGTGTGTTCATGCAACATGTGCAGTAGTGTGTGTAGTGACCTATCTACACTTCTTTTTATTGTGTAGCTCGATCGTCTTCTTCTATCTAACGACTTGACTTAACCTCCATAATTAAGGATCACCTTAGTAATATTGATATGACATTGACGTTTATATTCAATAATATTCTATGTTAAAGCAATATAATATTTTTACTATTTATTTGAATTTATTTGTCATAACATATTTTTTGATATCTACGTCACAATCCAAACATATGTACGATGTCAATATAATCCTACATTTCGTGAAGGGAACCACTTGCTCACTCCACCACCACGCACACTACGCAATCCAATGTATTACAAATGTATCCAACATCATAATTTGTAAGAACATAGTCCATCTTCGCCAGACCAATCATAACATTCAAGAAACAATGAATTATTCTTCCTTGCAAAAAATTCAAACATTACTTATAGTAATCGATATGTAGGGTATATTTGTATTGGATTAGGAGAAATTTTTAGATTTATAAGTAAAAAATAACGGTGTAAAATTTGTATTTATTTTAAAATTTAATATAATATATTTGTAAAATATATTTCAAATCATAACAATAAAAAAGTAATTAATAAATGTTTAGAAAATAATTTTGTAATAATTGATTTTTATATTTATTGAAACTTGTAACACAGTTGATTAAGAGATGGTAGAGAGAAAGAAAGAAGAGACGAAGTAGAATATGCAAATTATTTTTTCAGAGATTACTTGTGAGGTAGAATTCATTAAGCCTAAAAAATAAGTTCAAAATTAGTATTGACGTATCCCCATTCAAATCGATCAAAGGTCAATACAAACATACAGTAAGATAAATAAGGTTGTGCTTTTTTTGGGTGACAAATAATCATATCAATCAAAATATTAATTTAATATCTACATGATACATCATACCGTATAATACTTAATATTAATATTATTTTTTATAATTTATTTAATTAAAAATATTTTAAAACATATAAAATTACATGTGCTTCGAGCACATACATCCCAATACAAAAATACCCCAAATGTGCGTCTCTTGGCCGGCAAATAATTGAAGCAACAGTGGAGGTTCAATATGTAAAGGTAGAATGTGACAGCCGAAGGAGGAGCCACCACAACCACCACCACACATCATCGCTTCCGAATATGAAAGCATGGAGGGATCAGTCCCATTCACGGTGGACCACCTCCCTCCTCCGCCACCCCCACCCCCACCCCTCCTCTTCAACCCGTTTTATTAATTATGAGAGAGAGAGAGAGAGAGGGGGGTGGGGGACTCCAAAAAGTTGTTTGATTTGATATGTTCCTTTGTTTTCACCTCCTTTGTTCGCTTTTGCAACCTTTTCATCTGCCTTTTTTCAACCTGCACAGAACAATTCCTCACTCACTACAAAGATATTTTTTCCGATGCTATTGGAGGTCATACGACACCACACATGACTCTCTTATTAAAGAGAAGAAATTGACCCCTCTGCCTCATTTTATTCATTAATAATTCACTTGCCAGATTTCTGCAAATTTTTCTTTTTTGATTTGGAAGTTTGGGCCCGGCCCGGCCCTCCAGATAAATATTTGCCATTTTTACTCGGACCCAATTTCTTCATTCAAGAAGGTCGATCGCTGTATCTGGTACGAATAAATATTGAATCTTGATGTTCCCCAGAAACTCAAGAATTCCTGCATTTCTTGCCGGGAAAGGGACAAAACATCAAATCTGAAAATGGGGGATTTATTAAAATTAAAAAGGGTTTAGTGAGCAAGTAAAAAAGCACATGAAGGGTTCTTCTCAATCATTGTCCAAGAACAATAGTTGTGGCCTCTCCAAAATGCAAAGGGGCAAAGGCGGTGGTCCCTCTACAGAAGAATCTGGAAGTGGAAGATCTCTTTGCCTCTAGATTCTTTTCTTTACTTGGCTTTTGAATGTATAATTTTGCTCAAACTAGAATATTTTCTTTTTCTTTTTTCCTTAATTATTATTAGGTTTTTTTTTTTTTTTTTTTTTTTTTCCTTTGGTCGGCCACAGCGTCATTACTCAACTAGGTGTTTGATGTTTGACAAGTGGACCCAAAAAGCATGTCATCAGCCACTTAATCCTCTCTTGCTCGAATTCTTTAAATCTTCTATTTTATTTTATATCTTGATTTTATTAATATATATTATATATTTAAAACTAATTTTATTCTAAATATATTATGTAGATTATAACAATCTAAATATAAAATAAAATAAAATAAAATAAAAGATATTAGGTAATACACATATCCAATAATATCAGTGTCACATATGTTCAAACACACTTAAATGATATATATATATATATATATATATATAAATTATTATATGAGTGCTTTATTTCTTGTAGGCCACTTGGCAAGTTGCTGGCTACAGGTTGAAAATGCCAAAGATGTCAAGCTTTTAATGTTTGTATGCGAAGTTGCTATTTTCAGAATCTTTTCAAGGATTTGTAAGGCTCTCTCTCTCTCTCTCTCTCTCTCTCTCTCTCTCTCTCTCTCTCTCTCTCTCTCTATATATATATATATATATATATATATGTATGTGTGTGTGTGTGTGTGTGTGTGTGTGTGTGTGTGATAGGTTGGAGTGTGGTAAATTTATTGTAGGGTTAGTAGGAGTAAAGAATAATGAATCCAATATTGATTTATTTTATATAGTTTATAGATTATTTCACGTTTAGATTTATAATATGTCATATTTAAGCTAACCCAATAAAAATCCTTCATAATAGAATTCATTTCATATTTTGTTATAAATATTTTCATAACTAAATTTATGTATGCAGCTAATTTATCTTTAAATTTATATTTAAAAGATAAAAAATTATTAAAAATATAATATCCACAGTATATGAAGATCTTTCTCCGAAAAATTATCAAAATTAAATAAAGTATCAATCACAAAAGTTAAATAATTACAGTACAATTAACTCTTTTATTTATACTTGATAAGTAATTTGTGTTTCTAATGCACATCGGTTGATTGTTGGGATCCATTATTTTTCCTGTTTTAAGGTAACTAATGACTTGTAAGTAGAGGTGTAAAAGAGTCGAATCGAGTCGAGTCGAACGTATCATTGTTCAAAATTGTTTAAAATGTTATCGAGTTTTTAAAATTTTGTTTGAGATTGGTTTGATTATTAATCGAGTCGAGCTTGAACGAACTTTAATTGAGTCGAACACGACTCGAGCTCTAGTAATTTGATATTTTACACTTGTTTTAACATATTTTTCTTAAGGAGATCGAGCTTGAGAGCTTTAGATCTTATCAAACGTAAAAATATGTTCAAACTTATTTGACATTAACAAATTTTTAACAAATAAACTCAATCAAATATCAAATAACTTGATTTGATTTTCAAATTCTACTGATAAATCTTAATGGAATCATCGTAAGATTTTTAGTCCTTATTAAGAGTTTTGAAAAATATTCGATATATCCTATAAAAGCTGGAATATTTAATTATCGACTTTATCAAAAGATGTATGCGCGGTTCAAATCTTTTGTTGTGACAAAAGTCAACACACTTTTATACAATGGCATATTTCATCACAATATATTAAGATTTTATATAGTTCATATATCAACTTTCTCTGGGCAGCTCATGTGTATTTGGTGTGTGTGTGTCTGTGTGTGTTTTCTTTATTATGTATTCATACACAATATAAATATTATAAGAGATTATGTCATTTTATTCCTCTCTAAATTAAGATAGCGACATATTTAGTCATCAAGATTTTTTTTTAAATTAAAGATGAATTTTTTCGTCTTTAAATTTGGTTCTTGAACCAAAATATCTATAGAAATAAAGTCACATTACATAATCGAACATAAATTATGCAAAAAGTGCCTGCCACTTTTGTTGCTATTTCATTTTTATCTTGTTGTTATTTAGTGTTGAAATTTGAATTTGTAAATTTAATTAGAATATTTATTTTGTCAATTTCTTCTATTTGAAGTATACAGATGGAGTCTAGAAGAATTGAATGGTTGGAGAAAATAATGCAGAAGTGGAACAGAGTAGTTATTCGAACGTGCATTAGTGAAGAAGGAGAGAAAGAGAGAAGTACAAGTCATCTACAAATACAACGAAGAATGGAAGGAGAAGTCACGCTGAATACGATAGTATATTCTAAACAGCAATAAATTGTTACTAAGAAAGTTGCCTTCACTCCCACTCCAACATTCTGTACTTATGTGCAGCAAATTATACTAATCTTGCTGATGTCGAATTCCAGTATAATTGATTCTTTTTGTAATTCACCCAAATTTAGTGAATAAATTTCGCCTTACTGGCTTCACAAGTCATTCTTGAGGTGTACAAATTCATATATATGCTATCTTTTATCGTTCCTGTATTGTTTCCATTCGGTACTTTTCTAACATTTAGTTATCAATGATATAATCTATGATTGATGTTCATATATAATATAAAGTATTATTATAATAAACCATCTACATAGGTGTTCATAAATATTTGTAAGGTGATAAATAGATCTAGTGGATGATTTATCGGCATTGTTTCTCTCCCGCATAGCTAGATTTGTGCATGCAACACAACCATATGGTATCAATGGACCACTTTGTCTTACAAGAAGATAATTTTAGAATAAAAATTGTAGAAATAATGCAAAAATTGAGAGGTATTAATTTATAGATAAGTGGAATATGCCTTATACACGCTTTAGCTTATTTGAATTTAGAGATGATAATATGGCGAATATTTGAGGCTCTACTATATCTTTAGATGGGTTATGACAGAAAAAATCTGTTATGAATCACATGGTAGAGAGGAAGCCCCATTTTAAATTGATTTAATAAATTATAATATTAATTTAAATGTTTAACATAGAAAATGATATCTTAAGATGTTGACATTAGTTAAATTTTTAATTACAATATGGTATTGTAACTGATATTATGTTTAAACAATATATGTTGGCTTAAAAAATATTTTTTTAAATTAAATTATTATTATTTTTTATTATGTTATGTATGGTAAGTATAAAAAAGAAATTGATATATTATATTTGTTAGATATCTATGAAAATATATTAGTATAGAACGGCTAGAACAAAATGAATTAGGACAAAGTGAAGAAGGTACATCTATACCCGCCCATCTTGCTACGGGTGGTGAAAGGGGTGACCAACCAAAGCGTGTCAAATTGCAATCTTTATTTTAGTCTTTTGTTCATTTTTTTAATATCTTTTTTAAATATTTTAAACTATAGAGTAAATGATTATTAAGGTAGCAAATTGTACTTCAATTCTTAATCTCCTTTAATGCTATTTGCTAAATGAAGTAGAGTTTAACAATTTCATATAAATTTAATTTTATGGGCCATTACACATTAATTGCAAATATGACCAACTTTTGAGCAGGAAAATGTGTTCTTAACACTCCCATCATTGTTCTTTTAATTTTTACAACTAAAAAAAGAATTAAAATTGGGTGCAGTAATTCGCACCCTCGAATCCTTTAAATACATTTTAAAAAAATTGAATAAAATTAGATATTAGAAAATAATTAAAATATTGTTATATATATATATATATATATATTTAAAATTGATTTAATTTATGTTTGAAAATATAGTTCGAACATCGAAGTTAATATTCGAATGTATGTACCAAATAGAAAATGATTGTCAAATCTGTCAAAGGCTCGTTTGGAACATTCAGCCGAATAGGTGCGTTTGATAGATATCTGTCAAATGCTACTTCACATGGTTGACTGGATCTTTCGAACAAGTTTTAAGCCAACATGATTGTTCTTATTCAACAGATAATATTCGAACACAAACATATGCGTTCCAATTCTTTTGAACACAAATATATGTGTTCGACAAATTAAGTTAGATCACATATGAGCAAGCGTGTAAAATGTTCAAAATCAAACGCCGAAAAAACAAATAAAATACGAATGTTGTAAACAAAATCCTTCCCATGTATATTTTCATTTAAAACACTTATAAAATATAATATTCGATTGAAAAATAAACATAGTGAACGACTCAATTTTTGTCAAGAAATATAACTTAATTAAAATATAGAATCCCAAGCTTTAGTGTTTTTTTTTTTTAAACAAAATTACATTTAAAAAAAATGCAAAATATAGAGACTCAAATATGCATTTCTCCAAAAATTATTGAAACAAAAAATGATTTAGGTGTGACCGTTCAATATGGAATCTGCCCTGTTGTACCACTTGGGTTGAAACATTGACCACAATTTTAAATTATATTTGTTGACCGAAGCAGCCTCCATTATTCTCTAGCTGCCCAACTTTGTTGCATATATGAGTTATCACTATAAAATAAACATATGACTCTGAATGTATTCTTTTTCTTTATTCTTTATTCCAAGTTCATGTGATTTAATTCAAGACAATTATATATATATATATATATATATATATATATAATATTAAAATAATTAATAATATAACTCTCGATCAACATCTAAGGGGTATTTCATCAAAACAAATTTTTTTTTCGGTGCATCAGTCAACTCAATACAATAATTACATGTTTACCAAAAATTTATTTTTTAATTACTTAAATAGTATTACTATTTTTTATTTTTTAAAAAAATAGTAATATTTTTTAAATAAATAATATTTTTTAATTAAATAAATAATATAAATACCCGATATGCTCGATGCACAAAAAAACCCCTCCAAAATATTAAAATACACATGCAGTCTCTCTATTGTTGCCTTTGGTACACCAATTAATTGCTTACAGGATCATTTTGTTTGTTGCAAATAATACTATATTGTTTCAATACTTAGAATATATATTATGTAAATTTGAAATTGTCAATAATATTTGGTAAGTGTGTTGGTATATATCGAAAATTTTAATTTAAATATATTAATTTGTGCAGGATGCACGAAAAAAGATCGTAAGTAATCTTTGGTGATAGAATTGTTTAAAGATTTACAAAGATCTAATCAAATCAAGTGAGAAGTTGTGCATGAGGAGATCCATTCACATAAGGTAAGATTTACCAAGATATAACAATGAAGTAAAGATTTACACAAAATATATTCCTTGGAGAAAAATGATCATCTGTCAAAGATATGATCAAGGTTCATAGAAATGAAGATCGCAAAGATTTGCAAGATGGAATATGTCTTCGGTGCTATATATAAGAGTATTTTGTGAAGGCTCAAAGTTATTTATATTACATTATATTAAATAGTTTTATGCACAAAAGGAGAGAGATTAGCTTTTTATTTATAACTTATTGTAGTATAGTTCCAGTGTTTAGAGAACTGTCAGTGAACCACTAGTTGTTGTACTCAAGAGAGTACAGTTGATTAGTTGTTGTACTCAAGAGAGTACAGTTGATTAGGCTCAGAAGAGTTCAAATAGATGTCATATGAGAGTCGACAGCCAAATCTATCTATCGTATGGAAGTCAACAGTCAAATCTATCTATCGTACGGAAGTCGACATCTAAATTTATTTAGAGGACTAGGTGATTAAGTAAATTGTTAAAAAAGAATGGTACATGATTGACTAATGTTAGAGGAAGTCGTATAATATTATCTATTATACATTATCCACGTGATAATTATCCGCTTGTTGAATGTTATTATATTCTTCTTTTCTTTTTTCGAATGCATAGATTCTGTTGCAAACTGTCTGTTTTTAGAGTTAAATTAATTTTATAAAATAAAACTATTTTCCTAACAACGTGTCTTACAATATAAGAATATTCAACAATTTCAAAGTATGACTCATTAATAATGTTACAAAAAAAAAAAAAAACTTATATGATATAATTCTAAGAATGAAAATTCATGCAACGGCTAATCCAATTCATATTTTAAAAATAAATACACTAATCCACGGCAAATTCTTACCTGCCTATAGAGGCATTGCCTAACACTTGGCAAATATTAAAATTATAAATTTGTTTGTTATTTTTTTTTCTTTTTTATATTATAGATTCAACCTAAAAAAATATAAAAATATTAATTTATGACACTCAAATTATTTCTCCACAACTTTATGAATGTAATAATACGAGTAATTTATCCCAATAAAAATAATATTATAATTTAAAATTAATTTATAAAAATTATAGGTTTTTTTGTGTTTTTATTTTTATTTTTTTAATATTATAGATTCAACCTAAAAAACACATAAAAATATTAATTTGTCACACCCAAATTATTTCTCCACAACTTTATGAAAGTAATCATACGAGTAATTTATCCCGAGAAAAATAATATTTGTAATTTAAAATTATTTTATAATATATTTTCTTAAAATTTGGGAATATAAGAAATACACATCGTAGAATAAAACTAAATTATAGAGGATTTTGCCACGTGTTTAAAGGAGAAGTCCTAGGGGCAATGCCTGTATAGGGTGGTAAGAATTTCCCCTAATCCACACTGATTGAGTCATATACAACAAAAAATGTGTGGATTCCGTTTCTAATGTGAGAAAAAATATTTTGTCCATAATACAATTTTTTGTAAAAAATAATACTACTTAAGATTAGTAAAAAAATATTAATTTTTTATATAAAAATATTATAGTGTGACTACATTTTTTTATGTGAATGTTTTAAGTATTTCTTTTAATAAGTCAATTAACATAAGATAAATTATAAAAATAATTTTTTCAAAAATTATTTAAAAAAAGAATCAACAAAAAATTATGTCCTGCGGGCAATAATTTTTTTTTGGTTAACTAATCAACAATAATACACTTAAAAATAGTGATACTTTATAGTTAAACAAGTAATACCTTAAATCGTGTCATACATGCAATCATTTCACATGAGTTTTTGCGAAGATCTATTATTCGCATGTGTTTTTACGAAGATCTATTATCTTTATAATCAAACTTAAATACTGCTTTTTTTCCCAATATTAATACATATAGGCATTAAAAAAGACAAACCATCGCTTATACTTTAATAATAAAAAAAAAATTAATAATTAATAATTGATAAATATATAGATAGTTAGTTTTAAATTTTTAGGACACCCCATTGTGAGTTTCTAAGTTGACCCCGATTATAAAAAATTAGAAATCAAAACTCTAGTACAAACTTGAAAGAAGGAATCGTCCTAAAAATCAAGAAGCCTAGTTGAAGAGAAGTTAGGGCAAAGTATAACTGATTTGTAGAAACTTAATTCTCATCGATAGGGTTATTTTGGAAGTATGATCGATTCTTCTTAGAAAATAGAAATATCAATGATACTCGTATTGATGAAAAAAAATGAGGTACGACAATTCTATTTACCTAGGAACTACAAATTATAGGCATTTAGCTTCTATTAATTCGAACATGAAGATTACACTAGGTTGAAGTTAAACGTATCTCAAAAAAATTGACATCAAATTAATTTTGATAGACGCTAAATAATTATATTTGATCTCAGTCCACCACAATTTCTCCGTCTTTGCGGTCACGAGGCCAGTTGATGATCTCTGATAAAATATGCAGCCACCAAATTGATAAACGTGCGCTAACCTTATTCAGGCAATGAGGAACCTTAGCCGATAAAGTTAATCTCTCATTTAGTGGCCCTCCTAATAAGGTGATTTAAGATTTAGTAACTTTTTTGTTTGAACCAAACTACCCCTCTATTTCATAGGTATACATACATATTACACAACATAAGAGGTGATGACTTAATACTTAATTCTTTCACTAATTTTGCAACTTCTCACTTCCTTATTATATATACATTTTATCTAAATTAAGAAATGAAATTTGAGTGTTGGAGTCTCTTTGTCGGAGCCGCCTCGGATGGGTTCTTGCTGGTGCCAATGAACTAATGATTTGTTATTTTGTACCGTAAATGGGTAAAGTTGTCTTTTTATTTTACGGTCTTACTTACTTCAATTATAATATTAACACACATCAATAAACATAATTACATATACTCAAATTAAGGGTGGTTTGTTTAATGGATTTAAATATAAGGAATGAGTTAAAGAGTCGTCGGCTGTAGCATCTCCAACACCGAGTATTAAGTAGAATTAAAATGGAGGCATATAATTCATACCACGCTGCTATCATTCTCATATTCATTTCAATTTCCAAAACCTGAAGAAAAGGACAGGGAGAGTGGATCTCCAGCGTCGAATATCGGAATCTGGAAGTCAAACAAATAATTAAAATGAAAAATAGTAGAGAAGAGCTTTGTTAATGGTGTGGCTGCTTTATGGTGCAGAAATGGTTAATGCAATGATGGCGGAGTATGGGTGGCGAGGAAAAGAAACATGATTTGTGAAAAGGGAAGAAGGAGGTGGAGGGGGAGGGGGAGGGGGTTGGGGGACCAAAATACTAACAAACACTGACTTGCTGTTTATGATGTGTTGCCACTACAACCAAACACAGAACATATTCAACAATGCTTTCATCTTTTGCGGTTGAAAACTCCTTCCACCACCACTGAATATCAAACCCTTTTCCTATAAAGTTTGATGGGATTTGACTTTATATATTCTATTGTATTCTCTCTCTCTCTCTCTCTCTCTCATCTTTAAACAATGTGTTTTTATCTTTCCATATATGTTTTGTCATTTCTGATGATTTTTCTTATTTTCCTATATTCTCCATTGAATTATTGTGATGGAAGAGAGAGATATCGAACCGAACGATTGATATTTCGTTAAAAATCAATTTTTAATTCCACAAGTTTAAAAAAATAAAAAACAAATTAAATTATCAAAAAAATTCGTCTCTAATCATTTTAAAACTAAAATAGCTATTTCATCACAAAAATATTAGTTGCTAAAATTTAGAGACTACATTTTTTGTCTATGAACTTATTGACTGAATTTTCATTTTTAATATAAAATTAGAGATTAAATTATCTGCATAAATAGAGATGAATTATTCCATTTCTAATAATCGATTGTTAATTCGTTACAGTTTGAACACTTTGAAAAAATATTGTTTTTGTCACTATTTTACTTTTAGTTCATTGTTATTAAATAACGAACGTCCCGTACTAATTTGCATAACCAATAAAACTTATTGTAGTGTTTTAATTAGTTCAGGCTTTTCTTCCTTTTTTATAAACTTTTTCAAATATTTTAAAATTTCATTTTTTAGAAAGTTTTTGATATATAACATATACAATTTTTCATTTTTCTATGATTTTTAATTTGATACTATATTTTTTGTTTTAAAATAAGATATTACATTTAAAAAATACATTTGTATTCATTGCGAGTTGAGCTATTTATATTATATTTGTTTTCTATATAAAAATAAATTAAATAATTTACTGTGAATAATTAAATAATTTACAATTCTTTCTGTCTAAAAAAATATTAACTTAATTTTAATTTTATTACAAATAAATTTACTACAAATCAAGTATTGCTTAATGAAAAAAATTTAGTTATAAGGAGTACTTTTAATTTTGTGGGCGAGAATAAGGGCGGATCCAAGAGTTGGTGGTTGGAAAATATAGATCTTCTCTTTTAATTAAAATTAAATTAAATTGAACGAGAATAGATTGGATCACGAAATCAACCAACCAAACTAATTATAAGTTGCCAATGTTGCCCCCCTTAGATCGCCAACGATGATATTATGTATGAAAAAAGAATATGTAGAAATATATTTTTAAGTAGATTAATAAATTTTAGGAATATTCTAGATAAAAATATAGTACAAAATTAAAAAAAAATTTGAATAAAGATGATGATTAGAGGTAGCAAGATTTAACATAATGAGATGATTTGCAGTGGTCAAAGGGAGACAGAAATTAAATGGAGAAATTAGTAGTAGTCTAATCAGTGATTAAGATTGGTAAATTAGAGTTCGGCAGATTGTAAGTGGGGTTATTGAGTGGGTAGGCATGTGGAAACCTGGGTGAGGTCTGCTCAGGTGTACAAAGTGCAATAGTCCTTCCATAAGTGATGTGAAAGCGATTGACACCCTTATTTTCATCACTCATTAATGGACAGCCACCATTCCCTCTGGTATCTGTTCAATCACCTACTAATTTCACCCCAACAATAAATAAATAAATTCCTCTGTAAATATTGAAAATTGGAAATGTTAAAAGTTTTTTCTATTAGTTTACAAATATTATATATATATATATACACACACACACTATCTTCGGAATTGTTGTAAGATTTTTTTCTTATATATGTTGTTCGGAAATTATTAAACACAGAGTTAATTTTATGTGCATCAAATATATAAATATAACAATGTATTATGTCGATCCAAAGAATTTTAAATAATTTGGAGAATTGAACGTAAAGCGGCATTTCCCAATAGATTAGTGCACATGAAACATAATTTTTTGGCAAAAAACTATAAGTTTTAAGTAAAAATTAATAATATTTAAAAATTAATAATATTTGATTAAAAAGTATTACTTTCTCATGAGTATTCATTTTCACATAAAGCTATTATTTTTATTTGGCTAATTATAAATTACTTTTAGCTAAAATCACAATATTTTTTGAAAAATATGTTAATAGAAAAATATTAGACCCAAAAAACATACGTGTAGTAAAAGCACATGCGTTGGATATTTAGGATCCAGACATATTTGCTCTCATAATCTCATCAAAAAATTATAATTGTGCATAAAAAAATTAAATTACAAAAGAAAAAAGTATTGTTTTTTTCAGCAATTAACCCTTGTTTAATATTAATATATTTTATTAGGTAGCCCCAATTATATATCTCTCTTAGTGGAAATGACATAAAAATGTCCATCGGAATAAGAAAACATCTTTTACGTAAAAAGCAGGTGGAGTCAGCTTTTTATTTTTAGAAATTGTGATAAATAATTAATTTTTTTATTTGTTTTTTACTCAAATTTTTAAAGGCATAATTTTTTTTTATCTGAACTCTATTTTTTGTAAAAAAATATATCAAAATAATTATTTTTGTATGATCTATAATTTGATATTCATATTGCATATATTATAAAATTTAATTAATTTTTAAATATAAAATACTATTTTCATACATTAAATGTTGTATATTTTTATATTGTTGGATATTTTTATTTTAAATAATTTTTATCAGAATATATTTTATATAATTATGTATTTTATTTTAAAAATTATATTACTATTTTTATAATAATTTATTTTATTATTATATTATAAATCGTGCTCCGCACGGAAGAAAGATTAGTTTGCATTTATACAATTTGTGTAAATATTTGTACATGTTTTTAGTCTGCGTAAGTGCTAATGTTTTAGCACATATTGGGACAGATGAGTGGAACATTTTGATAAGGATAGTTTGATAATAATAGCTACATAATAAATTGTTACGATCCAAAAACTCATGTGTATTCTATACATCGTATATTTAATTTACATTATTATTTATTTAATTAAAAATATTTTTATCTTAAAAAGATAGTAATACTTTTTAATTAAATAAATAATATTTCTTAACTAAACAAATAATATGGTAAATCAGATGCACGGTGCATCCGACACGTAAGAAACTCATTTTTGTTATAAATGTGATTAGAAAATCATTTTGCCGATCATGTTTTGGGCACACTAAATTTGGTGCAAAAACCCCCCAAAAAAGGTCAAATATATGAAAATAAGAGGTAATCTTTTTTAATAGTGTTTTAAAAAAAACTAAATTAAATATAAAGAAACAGACGTTATGGCTAATAATACTTGGTGGATAAATTCTCATTGGCATTTCTAGCTAATTAATTATTAATTTAAATAAAAAACAGTTAAACTCAACATTTATAATATTTTAAATTTAACTTAGTTAAATATTTTTGTTAATTAGAGTACAAAATATCAATAACTTAATTCCAGAGTATTTTTGCACCAAAAAAAAATCTCTTGGTCAAATTGATTAAAAAAACAATTATTGCAATATAAAACATCACCTTACTAAATAGATTGAGATCTTTTATTTTATTTTGTATTTTATTTTTTATTTTAAAATAATCAACATACAACATATGTATATAATGAATTATTATTTAATATATATTGTGTATTAAATATTTTAAAATAGAAGATAGAACATCGAAGACAATAGATGATCGAATAATCCTTTAACAAATCTCATTCTGGTCCTAAGCATCTCATACTTCAAGTTGGATCGAGTCCCTAACAGGGATTCTACGAAAGTTTTCTTGACACTAATCAAACTTATAAGAATATAAATGTAATTTAATATTTTAATATAAAGACACCCACAAAAAAGTTCGATAACGACGCAAGTTTAATTAATTAATTTTCAAGAATCCAATTATTATTTTTAAATTATTGAGGGGACAAGAAGAAAAAATATTGGGAAAAAAAAAGGTGGGAAATAATCTGCCATTAAAGCAACAGGTGGGCAAACATGAAAATAAAAATATTAAATGGAAGTAGCCATTTATTAAAAATATGAAATTGCGAATTGACCAGTATGAAAACGTCACTAGTGGCCACCAACATTTCCGACATTCCTTTCATTTTTATGCCTGAAATTTGCTTGGCACCTGCTCCTTCAATGGTTGGCATAACAGGATCACGACTTATGACCTCAAACGGACACATAAATTTAATTTCATCAATCATATATATATATATATATATATATATATATATATATATATATATATATATATTAATAATTTTAAGTAAAATTAATACATTATTTTTTAATTACTATTCATCAAATTTTGATATATTCAAACTAAATTTATATAATATCCATGATTTACACATATATACATATATATACACACATATAAAAATATTGGTCGCATAACGGAGTCCTTGCTAGAAATAGGTAACTATGAGCCAGCCTTGTGTATTTATGTTCGTAAGAGGTCTACACTTAGAATGTGTTTAGGCTAAGTCGGACTTATTTGAATTGGAGATAGGTTCATCCGAAAATATTTCATCTCATCTCATTATAATTATAGTTCTCAAATAAAAATATTGACTATCTATTGTTCTTATTGTATCGTAGTCAATCTCAATAAAATATAATTTTATGTTATTCATTAGAATACAAACACTGTTATCTTCATTATAATGTGTAACGAACATCTATATTCTAACATAAATAAAATTATGGGATCTTGTTTTTCTATATATAATATAAATAAAAATACTTTATAAATAATAACTTATAAGTCATCATCTATTAATAAAATATATAATGAGATAAAATATCATATTACAATTAAAATTATAATCAATTTCAACAATTTTAACCCACAACAGATCGCCTATTCATGTTTCATTGCCATTCTTAATTACAATCTTTTCTAGAGTAATTGTTCGAGCTTTGAATTGCAAAATTATGTTAGATTCATAGCTTATTTTTATAAATTCAAAAAATTAAGCTAAAATTGTAAATTTATAAAAGTTCATAATTTCTTTTTGAAAGTAAGCCTTCTGTATATTACATTTTCTTATTTTATTTTTAACGTTATTTTAGAGTTTTTGTCAAAATTTAAGGAACACACAGAATAACTAATATATTTTTAATTAATTAAATATATTTTTAATTCGCGCAGAAAAACTTAAATTCATTAACGCAAAATTTTCAAAAATTCATCTATTCGCTAAATTATATTTAACCAAATATAGTACTTTAAATCTATCAACTTGAATAAAGAAAACTAATTAAAATTGTCTGTTGTGTGAGGAATGAATTGTCATATATTTATTTATAAAAAAAATTAAGATAAACATTAAATGAAATAAATTAATCATATATATACAATAAATTTTGTTTATGGAAATTATTTAATTAAGTTTTATTTGTAGCCGAAACCTATTAAGTCTAACACAAATAATTAAACAACAAACAATTGCATTTTTTGAATTTAATATCTAATTTTAATATGTATGATCTAGACGTTAAATTAAAGATCATAAAAAGTGAGTTAATACGATTTATTATACAAAAAAAAAAAAAAAAGAGATTAAAATTTGAAAGAACCATTCGTAAAAAAAAATAAAAAAATAAAACCAATCAGAACATGACAATGATTTCAATTACAAAATGTGCCTGACTTACACACACACACACACACACACACACACACACATATATATATAACATATTATTTTTGGATATGAAAATATATTTTGGCGGAAATTTATTAAAATGATTAACTTAATCTGGGCTGGTCTTTATGTTGAAAATCGAATTATAATATTAAATTGTAATAAATTATAAAAGTGGACCCACATGGGCATGCCACTTTCTTAATATTTGTTATTACTTCTTCTTTAAATGTGACATCTATATATATATATATATTATATTTAATAGATTTACTGTTTCTATATTTGTCATTATTATTTTTTATGTTTAATTTTCTTTTCATAAATGAAAAAACTTATTTTTAGAAATTATAGTTGTATTGGTTAACCAATAAACATTCATCTTAATTTGTTATATTTTTATTTGTTAATATTAGTAAGGTTACTAATTTTATCAAATTTAATAAAAAAATTATATATCTTTATCATTACTTAATTTTAACAAATCAATTATAAATTTGTGGCAGATTCGATGATTTATACAATAATAAAAAATGTCCACATTGATATACAAAATTTTATTTAATTTTCTTAATTTAAAAAAAATACTATATATTTGGTAATTTAATTATTGTATTTTATAAATAAAATTAATTAATGTTCACATATAATTATATATATATATTTATATCCCTTATTATAATTATGCTACATATATAAATTATAATAGTATTAATTTTATATATTTTTAAATTTTAATAATATTATATTATAATAATATAGGCGTACATTACCAAAGACAATATAGTTGTTATTATTTAATGTATTGAGTGTGACAATGCATGCAACGATACTATGCAAAAATAATTATACCTACAAATGGGTCAGACTTTATTAATCCAGTATATCTTTGGTGATTGGCGAACTTGTGCATAAGTGTGTGTTTGTGTGTGTGTGTGTGTGTCAATGAATTCCACATGCTATATGAATGGCAATGATAATAGAAGGGGCCATTCAAAGGCAAGGGGAGAGAGAGAGGGAGAGAGACTGAGCAGAGTAGGGTTAGATGATGCCATCCACCAATCACCAATGCCCACCTACACAACTTGTATACATTTATTCCACTTCTATATTTATTTTACCAAAACCTCTACAATTTTTCAACTGCCACCAAAAAAAAAAAAAAACACTAAAATTAGTGTAGGCAATTTGTTTTTATTTCAAATAATTGTGGAAATTAACGTTCTTGCATTACAAGGTTTTTTTTTTTTTTTTTTTTTTTGCAAGATGAAATTTGTTTTGTATACAGTGCTTATGGCGATTGTCCTCATTATACGATGATTTTGTAATTTAAGAATCGCAAAATAATAGTTTTAACTACTCAATATTTGAAATGTTCTTAAACATATGAAGAAGAATATTACAATTGCTAGAATTTACTAATGCAGATTGTAGTGAAATGAATGGATGTGAGAATATGATATCTACTATAATTTCGTTGTAACATCTTTAGAATTAGAAGCATTGTTTAGATCCGAGTGAATCGGAATCATTTGATTGCACCCGTTTAGATCAAATCGTTTCGACAAGGATGTTGATGGAGTGAGGTTGGGTAAGTATTTAGATATGCATGATCGCCCTGCCATCAACATAAGATGTGTTGGCCTGTCTCATTACGTTTTTATGCATTAATTCATTTACTTGAAAATAATTTTGAAAAAGTTTACTTTAAGCTTAAGAAAATTTGTTTTGAGTGTCTTAATGTATAATTTCCACATAGAGAAAAGCAACTTCAAGCTAAAAACTAGGGTCTAATTTTTCCTTTTCAATTTTCTTGATATTCTGGTAAATAATTGAACTTTCTTTCTATACTTACAAAGTAAAGAGTATAATTATAAATATACATTTTATATATAGAAGGAAAGAAACATACAAAATCATATAAATTACAATATCATGTCATGAGTAACAACAAAGTTTATTATTGGATTTATAGAGTTTATGTGGTCAACCCGATCTATTAAGGCGAGTTGTTTGTTTGAACTTTCCCAAGTATATATAGTTTGCTTATGATCTCATCCCAAAAGGCCTCATGCCAGTATCAATATATCACATTTATAAATTTACAATGATTCTTACGTGTAACCAATGTGTGACTATGTTTATCCATCCTAACAAACATTTCCCCTAAAATAAAGTACCACCGCGGCTCCCAACTTATTATGCGCTCTCTTAGTGTGTTTATTTAGTTGCAAATCCCCACCATGCTATTACGTTTGAGACCTATTTCTAAGATCACTATTGAACTCCTTGAGCTTATGTGGACAATCCAATTTATCAGTACGATATTGTTCGTCTAATCTTGTATGTTTTTTTATTTTTTATTTTCTTTTAGTGTGTTCATTGCAATAGGTTTTATAGTAATAAAATTATATTCACACTTACAAATTCACAATTATCCATATATCTAATCAATTTGAAACTTTAATTATCCATCACAACTAAGACTTATGCACGATGAAAGAAGTTTATCTCTTGGTCATAGATCCATGCTTACATGCACATAATTTGCCTC
Organism: Caryopteris x clandonensis; assembly: GCA_028749325.2. Taxonomy (NCBI): domain Eukaryota; kingdom Viridiplantae; phylum Streptophyta; class Magnoliopsida; order Lamiales; family Lamiaceae; genus Caryopteris; species Caryopteris x clandonensis. Next base: position 1,079,129 of record JAPYKT020000027.1, on the reverse strand, counting down.
TAAATAACATAAAATGGCTTTCGAGCCCATAATAATAATATTATTATTACATAAGGTATGTAACAAGAAATTAAATACACGAAATTAGAATGTAATAATGAACAGAAGATCCTCAGTCATAAAGATGGTTGATTGGGGCAGAAAGTTTGTTTTAATATATATAATGTGATTGTGTTTTTGGAGGTAGAGGAACAATAATTGAGGTGTGGAGAAAGAAGATTTTGATGGGATTAGGATAGTGGGTAACTTGTCTCACCCTCGGACCTTACCATAAATAGAACCTCTTCTTTTACCCTAGTGGGGTTCCTATTTATATGTGCTGCTTCCCACTCCCACCATCACCCTCTCAAAAAAATATAAATAATAATTACACACTTTTTCCACTCCACCATTACTAATTTTTTTTAGTGACTTTCTATGCTAAAATTGCATCGATGTAGATCTGTGTGTTTGATCAGAGATCGTTCGAATTTGCACAAAAATTTATAAGTTCATTCAAAATTGCACAAAAATTTGTAGGTTCATTCAAAATTGTGGTTTAAGTGGATTTTTCTAGTGCGAGCAGGACGATTTTCAATAAAAAATAATATTTTTGTTTATAATAACTAATGTTTTTTTGCATGATTTGAAAAATACTATTCATACTCCCAAAATATCTAAATATACCTTATAATAATTATGATAAAATTAGATATAAATAAATTGAGTAAATATCCTTTTATATTTATATTTTTTTATTTTGTTCTTATTCTCAACTATAGAAATTCCGCCTTATCTTCTTCTTCTTCTCCATGTTTCTTCAATACAAAGAAGTTGGAATTGCAGATTTATGACTTTTTTGAGATTCGGCTCCAAATCTAAAACATTTACTTCTCCATGTTTCTTCAATACAGATGGAATTGCAAATTTATGGCTTTCTTGAGATTCGGCTCCAAATATGAAACTTTTCATCGCGAAGGCCAAACTTCATAAGAAATATACACTTAACACTATTCTTTACATGATTTTTTTCCAAACTTGATTTTGTCTATGAGAGAAAAAAATGTTCCTTTTTGGGAAAGCAGAGATGTTTATTAACTTTGATTTGTCAATTTATGTTAGGAATTACGGAGGGTTGGACAATTGAGATGGTGATTTATTTTTTATTTTTTAGTGAGAAGGATATAAATAGTAAAAATGGAATATATTTAGTAAAAAAAAGATAATTATTAATTTTTAATGGGGTATATTTAAATTTTAGGTATATAAATAGCTCCATCCATATTTAATTCCAACTTAAAGAATAGAAGAGTCTGTGAGTGCAAAAAATTATAATAAACTAAGAACATCATTATCAACCCAATCGCGAGAGAATGAGACGAACAAAAGGAAATAAAATATTTTACCTAGATATATGTTTAATCATATATATATATATATATATATATTTAATTATATACATTATCAGACATATTTTAAGAATAAGCTTGTGACAATGATGAAAGCTTATAAGAAATTAAGAAATAATTATCCCTTATTAATAAATGTGATAAAACTGCTTATCTTTTTCAAAGAGCTTATAAGATTCTAATATTATATTTTTAAAGCATAGAATCTTCTGTTTACAAGTTGTTTAATCTAATATAAGATTGTCCTCACACATGAAACCCACCGTCATACCCACTTAGTGGGCCTGTCTGTCTATAGGTGAAATGCAGCCCATCAAGTTCCTGAGCTGGGAGATATACACTTGGATTTGGGCTTCAAGATATCAATGGGCTTGAGCCCGAATTCTCAGGTCTAAAATTAAGCTTCAAGTTTTTTTTTTTTTTTTTTTTTAATTAAACCGCCCGGTAGACGGGGGGTTAGGCAAGACCCCCAACCTGTTCATAAATCAAAAAGAAACAAACGTTTAAAACTTTTTCTCTTTTCTTTTACTTTTTCTCCTTAAAAGTTTAAAACAAAAATAAAAAAATAAAAACCCTCAAATTAAAACTTACCCCCTCCATCCAAAAGAGATAGTCATGTTGTAAAAGTCATGATCTCATTTTTTTGTCAAAAAAAAAAAAAAAACTAATTTAAAGATAAATTATATATTATTGAATAAGTTATATAAAAAAAACAAAAGAAGATGTATAAGTGCAAATTTCTAGTTTTGAGAAAATTGATGAATTAAACAAAGATAAAACTTGTACTCTTAAAAAATATAAATATTTGAAGAAAAACCACGACCCAGAGAGAGAAAAAATATGAAAAGCCTAACAACCAAAGCCACCAGACTCTTATAAACTTTGACTAATTCACAAAAAAAAGATAAAAAAAATACAAAGTGTGTTTAGTTGGTGTACTTACACTAATGAATTTATTAAATAGCTAAAGAAGTCTCCAAGATTTCTTTAAAAAATAATGCGGGAAAAAACATATTTTATTTCTTACACCAATTCCAACATTGTATATTATGAAAATGGTGCAACTTATTTTGCGAAAATATTAAAATTCACATAAAACGTGAAATAAAATACAATATACGTAATGTAAAGAAGTATTAATAAAGCTATCACAAGATTATAATTTTTTTCTTGTTGAACTTCTAGAGAAGTGATTCAAACTTGCAACATATTTGTGGAATGAAATTAACCATGTATTTATAGGTTCAAATATGAAATATTCTTAAAGGTGATGATTTTGTATAAATAAAAAATGTTCCATGTGTTGGGCTCATTCCATCACAGACTTGGGCCGAAAACAATTCGGTCAAGACATGACTTTGGGCACCTGAACTAGTCAACAACACCAGGCCCAACATGTAAAATAAAATAAATTGATAAGCCCAATCTGAGTTATAATGAACATCTCTAGGCCCACTTAACATAAAAGGTATGATGGTAATTTAAATCCCAAAATAGTTAGGCCCCGTTTGCTTCGGGTGATAAACCTGGATTTGGATAAATAGTCCACAGTTATTCAACATTTACTTCGTTGAATAATTTCTCGTGTCAATCCAGCCGACCCGGGATAAAAGACAAAATTCGGGATAATTTGACGGATACTAATCCGACCTAAATCCCTGAGATAAAAATTATCCCATGGGATAAGAAATGAAAATTTACTGTTTTACCCTTATGCACAAATTTAATTACAAAAATGTCCTCATATATAAATCATGTATTAAGGGCAATTTTGTAATTTCCGCATTATCCTGTTCAATCACACAAAGTAAACGTTGGATAGTATAAAATTATCTTTCTCTATCCTAATGTTATCCTACGAAGTAAACGTAGGATAAAAATTTTGAACTTATCCATATCTCAAATTTAATCCCAATTTCTGTCATATCCTGTCCAATCCTGACTAGGAAAGTAAACGCAGCCTAACATGATTGATTATACTTAAATTATAGCAAGAAGATATTGCTTCACCTTTATGATCCAACAAGATGTCTATCAACTTTATTCCTGACCTTGATTCACATGAAAAAGCAACTACAAAGTGCAATATTTTTTTAAATAATTTTTTTAAAAATTATTAAAAAAAAAAAAAAAAAAGATATTTGGGAGGTGGGGGGTCACCATAATCATGCATGCTCCCGTGAAAAGTAGGTTGCACCAGTAATTCAATCATATTGCTTCAAACAATATTTATGGACCCCTCACCAAATCTTCAATTTATTTATTTTATCTTTTATATATAATTTTGGAATGTGATAAATTCGTATAGTACGGACTTAGGTCATGGGCTACAGTTAAGAAAAACAAAAAACTCATTGATGATGCTACATAGACTCTTGACGTACTTGTGAAGAAGATCAATATTCAATTATACAAGATTTTATTTCACATCCGTTGCACAGAGTTTCAATACCTTACTCAACTTCACATCTTAAAACGTTTGTTTTGACTAAATCTCAAAGCTTAGTGTTTATGTTTTGATGCTTTGTTTTTTACTATACATGTTTAAATATTTCCTAATTAAGTGGTTCTTGCAAATGATTTTTTCAGTGTAATTATTTTGTTTTTTACTTTAATATAAAAGTTACTCACCGATACTTTTGATTAGTTAATATATCGGTGTACAATACATGATTAGATTATTCACCATTTATTTAGAGAAAAGAAAAACAAAAGTATGACTGTATGTAGAGTGTTGCTTTGCAATAATTTGTGTGTGCGTATGATAGTAATGATATGTATTGTGACATTATATTTCTAGTGAAGTTAAGATTACTTAAGTAGACAACCATGAGACACTAGTAACTTCAAAGCAATACTTCCCATAGATTAATAAAGTATCGTACTTGATAATTGGTAGACAACATTATAGTATACTATAATTTTATTTACTATGCTCTTTATTTTATTTTATTTTTCAAATATTAATTAATAGGAGTTCTTCATTTAATTTGCGAGTTATATACAATTTGTAACTATAATTTTGAAAAGAAAATGTGGATTTGGATATACTTTACCATCTTATATAAAATTCTATGAGGGGCCAAAAATATATATATAACTAATTTTATTTGTGGATGGAAGCAACATTAATTATTCTAGCCAAGCTCTTTATTGATCATCTCCCGCAGTTTGTATTATTTTAATGCAAATTCTGCATCACTTTAGTGTAAATTTTACATATTCTCTCCAACAGTTTGCACTACTTTCTCCACTAAAAAATAATTTTACACAATAATTTTTATTTTCTTTATTTTTAATATTTATTTTTACTACTAAATATTTGTTAAAAACATTATATATGTAATTTTATTTAATATTAAATTTTCAGATAATTCTTTTAATCTTATATTCTTAAACTATCATATTCCAAAATTATATATGTAAAATTGAATGTTGGGTAATATTATGCAATTCTATTTAAATTTGTATATAGTATTTAAAATCTCGTATACTTATTTAAATTATATTTTTATTATTATATAAATTCCACATCATATGATTTAAAAAATTTTAATTTAATTCCAGTTTGGATAATTGAGATAAAAAATTACAATATTAAATATTAAAAAAATATATAATCATATAAAGAAAAGGAAAAAAAGTAGAGCAATAAAAAATCTACAGTAAAAGTGGTGCAAAAATTTCAAAACTTCAAAGTGGTGCAGAAAATAGAGTACTGCTGGAGGGTGAAAACTGACGGCAAATGGTAAAGTAACTTCTTGTTTGAGAAGCTAATATACACAATTTCTTCTTATATATCTTAATTATTTTGGTCGGGTTGCCATTTCCCTTCTTCTTCTAGAGGTCATTTATGCTCCCCTCATTTTAAAATAATTTTCATTTTAAAAATAAGGAACAAAAAAATTGACAAATAATTAATAATATTTCTAATAAATTCTACTCCTTTGTCTTCATAATTTTAATGCTTCCAGTCTGATTTCTTTAATTACGTAGAGATAAAGTTGGAATAAAATAATAAAAGATTTTAAAAACAATATTTAATTTGTAATAAGATTGAGCTTACAATTATTTGAAAATAGTAGGAGTGGTTTTAACATTTATTAAATATAGTGAAGTGGAAGGCCTAACATAGTATGAAATAAAATTATAGTACCACCAAAAGTAAAGCCTAAAATGTTCCTGAAATAAAATTCAAGGTTTTGGCAATGAAAAAGAAAATAATATGAGAATAGACTTATATTTGCTAATTTAATTATATTTTATACGAGCGTACTCAAAAGCTACATAAAATTTTATACACATGAATTCTACTATACGTATTGGGTTGGATTCTAGATCAATCTAAATTTGAGTGTGAATCTAGTATTTGCTATGCACATATGCTTTTTATGCGTATGCGTGTTTTGAATCTGATATGTTGGTTAAAAAGTTGTATTTTTTATTGTTAAAAATTATTATTTTTCATTGAAAAATATTATTTCTCATCTAAAAACTATTATGATTTTAATTCATATTTTTGTAACTATCAAATAAAAAATAATATTTTTATAATAAAAAGTAATATTTATCGTGAAAAAGTCCTACTTTCTCAACAATCTAAAAAATAATATTTTCTACCAAAAAAAAAATCAATTTTCTCAAAACAATATAATGTTCGGTGTGTGAGACAAATCCAAAAGGGACTACTTAGATCAAATTTACAAGTTTTAAATTTTTTTGGGTTTAATCAGTTAAATTATATCAAATCCGTGCAAGTGTTGCACACAAAAATCATTTAAAAGATAATATTTTATTATTATTATATCTCTTATTAATCTTTGTTTGGTATATTCTTCAAAGGATAACTAATCCACTCTTCCTCATATTACATTACATTATTCAACTTATTAGCTAATCATAAAAAGAATATATATATGGGTACCTTTTAATTAACAATAAACAAGTCCATGATCATGAGCACCAACTTTTGTCACCACAATTAGATTCCATAGATACCATAATCCAACATTATAAAAAAGTTTTGGCTTCATTATAAATAAATAAATATATATATATATATATATATATATATATATGTATATGTATATATGTATATAGCATTCAAATTAAAGAGGTTATACTAAATAAGAAAAGCCAGCAATAGGATGCTTTTTTAATGGAGAACATGATTGCATGTCCTTACCATCATCCAAATAATATAATCATCACAAATTATTAATCTTATTGCAATTTTTCTTTATTTTATCACCACTTACATAATTATCAATCTTGGTAACATAATTGTTGGAAAATTTTAAATTTATGTCTATTATATTTTAGTTTATTCAATAAATTACTATTATTTTTATAGATTATTTAAATATTAGTCTTTATATTTTAATTTTGTTCAATTTATACTTTATTTTATCAAATTTTAAAAAAGCTCGCCACATTAGGCCCCGTTTACTTTGTGTGATAAACTTGGATTAGGGAAAATAGTCCACAGTTATCCAACGTTTATTTCATTGGATATTTTCCCGGGTCAATCCAGCCGACCCGGGATAAAAGACAAAATTCGGGATAATTCGGCGGATACTAATCCGACCTAAACCCCTGGGATAAAAATTATCCGATGGGATAAGAAATGGAAATTTACTGTTTTACCCTTACGTACAAACTTAATTACAAAAATGTCCTCATATATAAATCATGTTTTCTGCTCAATTATGTATTTAGGACAATTTTGTAATTTTCGCATTATCCTGTCCAATCCCACGAAGTAAACTTTGGATAGTATAAAATTATCTTTCTCTATCCTAATGTTATCCTACGAAGTAAACGTAGGATAAAAATTTCGAACTTATCCCTATCCCGAGTTTAATCCCAATTTCTATCATATCCTGTCCAATCCTCACTAGAAAAGTAAACGCAGCCTTAGTGATTAACCGTTCAAGTGTCGATGTAGCAAGTAAAATTAGAAGGGCCTGGTCATCTAAGCAATTTTCAATATATTTTTTAAAATTATAATAAAATTAAAAATAAAATAATAAAATAACAAATCAAAGACTATTATTAAAATCTACAAAACTAAAAGTCATAAATTGGATTGCAAGACATGAAATAATTTTTTTCCCTAAAATTTGTACATCAGATCATCATTTGTTTTTGAAAGAAAAACTTAAAAAAAATTTAATAAATAAATTTCAAATAGATTTTGAGTTTTTTCCCCTCTTAATCTGTAACACGTGCACGTCGGTGAGTGTTATTTTTTGGCATGATTGTCATGTACATCATTTACTGCAACCACGGACTCATGTTTCCAATAAAAGGTAATTTTTTTTTTATGAAAATAAATAAATCAATAAAATACCTTTTATTTATTTATCAGAAAAATGTAAGTGTGCAATTCATATATCTCTGTGGAATCTTTAATTTATAGTTTATTCTTATTATTTGTGTTTTCTCTAATAAAACTCAAAGGGGTATATTATAATTTTTATTATTTTATATATCAATTTTATTTTTATTTTGTGTATATTGCATTTCATATTTTTCAAATTTAACATAAAAATTACACTAACTAAATAAAATAAATAAGCAAACATAGTTTGTGTGTGGTTGGTGGTCTGTTCGATAAACTATACCTAATGAATACTTTTAGGTAATTAATAAATAAATAAGTAATTTTTTAAAACATATATTAACTTAATTAATTCAGTATATCTAAATTATTCATTAATTGACACTTTTAAATTCTAATAATATCTGTCATCTTCAAGTAATCTTTTGCCAATTTTCATGAAACAATTAAAATTACTAATTGAGTCCCAAAAAAATAAAAAACTAATTTATGGAATTGGAAAGTATTAAAAAAAATAGTATATTAGTCCTCTAAAAAAAGGAAAGTATTAAAAAAAGTTGATTATTTATTTATGGAAAATAATAAATAAAAGTAAAAGACAGAAAAGGAAAAGAGAAAGAGAAAAAGGCAATCTAGAGTAATAGAAATCCTATGCTTTCAAAGTTTGTAAGAGATCTCTTTCCCGTTGGCTTCTGATTTACAGTAGAAAGAGAAAAAGAACAGGGAAAGAATTAAAGGACTCTCTCTCTCTCTCTCTCTCTCTGCTTACATATATACATAACTCATACTCTGTGTGTGTGTGTATATATTTATATTAAGAGAGAGAGAGAGAGAACGGACATGCAAAGCCCAACTACTGATGATCAATGTCCTCCAACTTTTGACCCTTCAGACAGCGCCCCACTCCAATCGCATGAACTCGTCCTCTTTTATTTGCCATCCTCTCTCTTGAATTCAATTATTCTGTTCTCTATTTTACATGGCAGAGGTAGAACTTGAGGCGGTGTTGGAATTCTTGAGGAAAAATGGTTTGTCGGAATGTGAGTCTGCTCTCATGGAGGATATCATGGAGAAATCTCAAGTGCGCTCTTCTGATTTTGAGAAGTTCTGCTTTCCAATGGTTCCTCCACCTCCGCCGCTGAGGATTCCGGCCTCTCGGAGGCCGCCGCTGCAGTTCGTTGGTGATGGTGGTGGGAGCTCAAGGGGTTCTTCTAATGATGAGTTCGTTAGTTTGGATTCTTCTACCACCGAGTTATGTTCTTCTGGTGGTAAAGATTTCCTCTTTTTCTTTATTTCCTTTTTTTTTTTTTTTTTTTTTTTTCTTTTTCGGTATAATTTATATATTTAATCGTGTCTTTGTCCAATTATGGATGAATCGATGCTAACTTTCTATGTAAATTTTTCCAGTTGTATTTATGTAATTGACATTTTATATTGATTGGTGAAATTCATATAAGAATCTCTCTCTCTCTCTCTCTCTCTCTCTGGATGAATGTTAACTTATAATAAGAACTTGATGCTGTGCTACTCACTTTGATCAATCTGCTTGTTTTCATTTTTGTAATATCACGATGAATCTCCTCATTTTCTATCTTCTGGTTTTCATTGGACATTTTTGCTGTTGCTTCTGCTAAGAAATGTCTTTCAGCATTGTAATTTGGCTAATCCTGCGTCGAGGAAGCCCCCAAATTACTGTCCGTGGAAAATCTGATTAACATTGAGAATCTCTTTCTGAGTACCCTTAAATTCGAGCAATGTACTGCCTGTAGCGTGTGAATTTTCGTTATGTTGGATTTCTATGGGTCAAAAATCTGTGTTTTGCTAGTACTAGATAATCTTGAACTTGATTATTCGTCTCTCGCCTACCCTTCTACTTGGCACATTTGACCTCAGTGGATTTATTTTGGCTGTGTACTTGTCTTGAATCATATCCTAATTTTTGTCTTCTATGAATTCCAGATTTTACGAATCCATATGGGATTCACACCACGCGGCCAACTTCTCAAGCATCATCTGATGGGCAGACTCAGTTTGGCACTGCTCGGGACTACCCTGACTTTGATATGCAGAATGACTTGTTCTGGTACAAGGAGAAAGACGAAGACTTTTCTATGCCACCACTCTTTGATGATGGCAGAGACTTTCATGGTGATCAAACTGAAGACAAGTTTATAATGAGTGTGCAGACAGCGGAACCTGTTGAGGACCAGCCCAAGTATAGTCTGATTTCTGAAGGGAGCACTAATTATTTGGAAAAACAATGGGCTTTAGCTTCGAAGGAGGACTTAAAATCTGAACATTGTAAAAATTATTATGAACCGGATGAGAGATTTCGACTTCAAAAAAGTGGTAAAAAGAGTGAAGAACGCAGGATTGATTATTGCTGTCCGGCCCCTCTTGGTGCTTGCTGCAATGCAGATTACACCTTAGAAAATCTGAAGATAACAGATGTTTGTGACCATGAATTGGTGCCTCCAGGGGAAAAAGACACCACAAGTGAGACTAACTTTTCCAACCAAAGGGATTCTAGAAAAGAATGGGTTGATAATGATAAGGAAGATTCACAGCCATATGAAAATGACGAGTTTGGCTTCATTTATGATGAACTAATTTCTGACGAACCCCATGAACCTGAAGCTCCGGTAGATGAAGAGGGTGCTGCAATCTCTGATGAGCTTTTGATCCATGATAAAGAAGATGATTATGAAATATTCAATCTGAGGATTATACATAGAAAAAACAGGTTGCTTAAGATTCACATATTCAATTCTTTCTTCATAATCTGGGATACCGAGTGGATTAAAATTTAAGTGTGTGAGCATATGTTAGTAGTTTGTTTCCACATGCAGAGTACTGGTGAAAGAAAACTATTGGATTGTGTTTGGATTGAGGGATTTGAATCCGTAGTTGCAAATCCATTGATCTTTGTTTGGACTGACATGGATTTGAAATACGTCACTTTCATTTTGAACTAAGGCTCCATTTGGATTGAATCATTTGAGGATGGACTTGAAATCCATAATAGCAAATCCATTTTTGGTTGTTTGGATTGACATGTATTTGAAATCCATCAATTTCAGTTTAAACTTAATTTCAAGGGATTTGGGTGGATTTGAAATACACCTTAACTTGGATGGATTTGAAATCCTTTCATTTTAAATCCTTCAATCTAAAGAGAGCCTATCTTTATTTGAAATCCACTCTAATTCAGGTGGATTTGAAATTCATTGAATTCAAGGGCTGGCATTTCTAATCCCTTAATCCAAACACATCCTTATATTTTGTTACGAGATGACATTTCATCAGTCTTGACAACTTTGTGATTCACTATTCAGTTGCTATTACAGCATTTTGTCTCTAAATCTGATCTATAGTAAGCAGTTTCACTGATTTCTGCTACTCACAGGACCGGATTCGAAGAGAATAAGGAGTTTCCGATTGTTATAAATAGTGTCATAGCGAGCCGATATTATATTGCAGAAATTCTGGGATCTGCTGCTTTCAGCAGAGTTGTCCAGGCACATGATCTTTATTCAGGGATGGATGTTTGCTTAAAGATCATTAAGAATGACAAGGACTTTTTTGATCAAAGCTTAGATGAGATCAAGCTTCTGAAATTTGTCAACAGGCACGATCCTGCTGACGAGCACCATATTTTACGTCTTTTTGACTACTTCTATCATCAGGTATGCACTGCAAAACTTTCATCACTGTGAGAATATTGATGTCAATTTTCTCCAGGTTTGTTTTGAAATTCGGTATGTTGCAGAGACACCTCCACTTGTAGCTAAAGAGTATCACTTAGCTACAAAGTGGCAACTATAATATAACCTGAGAAATTGAACATACTGATTGTTCAAGCCAAGAACATGAAAAACTTCAAATGAAAGCATTTTAAAATGAAAGATTGACGATTTCTATTAGATTTAGGTGGATGGTCATTCAACCTATTTGGAAGGCTCAATCATTCATCAAGTAAACAAAAGCAAACTAAGTATAGGGCCCCTCCGTAACTAGATAATGATCTTGTTCAGGAATCGCACGTGAATCATTTTGTTAACATTTGTCCATTTCAGTACAAGTTTTGATGTAGTTTCGTAGAAAGCTCCAATGCTTATCCATAGATCCTGACTTCCTTCTTCTAAATCCGAAGTTGTGTCTAATTTCTCGTCTTATTTCTAAACAGTACTTATAATTCTTGATGATTATTTAAGTGACCTACTCAATGTTGACAGTGATTTCTCTTTTTATTTTTTATTGATCGATTGGTCATTCTTAACATGTTCTGTAACTTTCCAATAGGTGCTATCCATCTCCCACTTGTATATTTTTATCTAGTTCACTATACTTTATGATGGTTGATGACAAATCTGTTCTAGCTGTTGGTTTAAAGATTATTTTGTGATTCAATGGGAAGTCTTGTATAATATGTCCTATTAGGTGTTCAAATTCTTACATATGAATATTCACCAGAAGGCAATTGATTTGAACCATTTTCCAGTTTATAAAACTCCAGATTGTATAGTGTTTTGTCTCTCGTGCTTTCTTAATTTGTTAATGTACTTAGTTTCTTCTGTAGTGTGAACTGGATGTGTGCAATCTTGAACACGTATGCCTAGGTAAATTACTTCTAGTGGCCTATTTGGGGAGATACTCTATTTGCATCTGTTACATTGCTGGACAATTTTCAAAAGGGAGACATAAAAGCAAATAAAAGTCAAATAGTTTTGGACATGGATTCCCTTAAATGTTAACCGAAAAATACAGGCCCGATAAATTTCCTTAGAACTTCCTTCTTGTTTATAATGTCTGTAGATTAAAGTTAATGTTTAATATATGGAATTACCGTATCCTGAAGCAATATTCAACCAATGGATCAAGTCCTGATCATATGATATAAAATGGCAGGAGCATCTTTTTATCGTCACTGAACTTCTGCGAGCAAACTTGTATGAATTCCAAAAATACAACCGGGAATCTGGAGCAGAACCATATTTTACAATGCACAGGCTGCAGGTTCAATTCATCAAAGTCTTGTTTATCTCTAATTCAATTTATCTGGTGTATAATGATAATATCATATTTAATTAAATATAATATATTTCCGGGAACACAATGAAAAATGGGGGGCGTTGGCTACACCTTTGCAGGCCATTACTCAACAATGTTTGGAGGCTTTATTGTATCTGCATGATTTGGGAGTTGTCCACTGTGATCTAAAGCCCGAAAATATTCTGATAAAAAGTTACTCAAGATCTGAGATAAAGGTCATTGATCTTGGCAGCAGTTGCTTTCAGACAGATAACCTGTCCCTGTACGTACAATCGCGTTCGTACAGGGCTCCTGAGGTTATATTAGGCCTCCCCTATGACCAGAAGATTGACCTGTGGTCGGTCGGGTGCATTTTGGCTGAGTTATATTCTGGGGAGGTATGTCCTAGTATTAATGTGGGGTTAATGGCTATCTGTTGCGCATTTATCTTAAATACTATCTGATACTGCAGGTGCTTTTTCCAAATGAAGCAGTTGTGATGCTTCTTGCGCGCATGGTAGGGATGCTTGGTCCTATTGACATGGACATGTTAGAGAGTGGGCAGGAGGCTCACAAGTATTTTACAAAAGAATACGATCTGTATTATATAAACGAGGTATGCTTATTTATATGCCTGTCCTGATTTGATAACTGAGGGTCTCGTACAAATATTCGCACAACTGAGGATCTTAAAAAATATTCACGAATAATTGAGGGACCTTAAATCGATAAAACATTTTCATAACAGATTGATCTTTCGAATATTCCCAGATAGCTGAGGGACCTTAGGATCTATTTTGCCTTGTAACATCTTTCTTGCCTTATTCTAGACGTACTGGCTCTTTACATTTGCATTTTCATAATTTAGATCATTCGGCATGCTATTCATTTGCTGCGTAATATCTATTGAACAAGAAGAAGTCTACTTCATCTCCGAATACGCTAGTTCTTGACGTGTCATGGCTTACATAATCTCTTAACACATACAGGACACAAATCATTTGGAGTACATTATCCCCGCAGAGTCATCATTGGAAGATCACCTTCAGATATCCGATACTCTTTTCATCGATTTTTTAAAGTACTTGCTCGAGATCAACCCTAAGAGACGCCCTACTGCCAGAGAGGCACTTGGGCACCCTTGGCTTTTCCATCCATACGACATATAAGGTCGCTTTTCTTTTTTACTTTTTATGGGTGAACAAGTTTTTGTAAAGATTTTCCAAGATCAGTTCGAAGCATATTATACACTGATGGTTTACAGTGCTGAGATTTTTTTTGTAGGATATAGATCATCATCATCATCATCGTCGTCTTTTGAAATGTAAATAACATTCTTATCCATTCATATTAAAAAAAGTGACGAGCGGAAGGTTTTATTATCGCGTTATTTGATTTGGCTCGATTCTCTGCATCTGCTGAAATGCTAATAATTGAGCGTTGGACAAATATGGATAAGCTGAATGGGTAGAGGAACGTCTACTTTGGTGGCTGTATTTTGTGATGACTATCTTGTTTCTGCATATTATTACAGCTGATCTGCGTTTACTAGTTGAGAAAATCAAAGTATTTGTGAGAGAACTGTGCTTTGTATGAAAGTGAAGTCTTCTCTTTGATGCAGACTTGACTTGTTTGATTCATTTTCCAGCATTCCCTTGAAAATAATTTTAAAATAATAATAATAGTAATAATAATAAATAAATAAATAAATCATTCTTAACAAGGTTGAACATTGTAGACTTTCAAATGCTTTGGCATAGAAGGTCCCGAGTCATCAATTCAAATTTAAAACTCTCACTCTCCCTCTCTCTATCTCCACACACACACACACACACACACACATACATAGTGGATAATTAGTGACACATACATAATTATAAGAAAAAGTTTATTTTATCATTTCTAATTAATTATGTTCTTTGTATTTTTCTTTTTTTCTGAAATATTCAAGAAAATGAGCGGGTTTGGTATAACACAACGATACATATTATAAAAAAATGTGTAAGATTTATGTAATTGAATTGACTTAACAAAAACTCGTAAATTTGTTTTAAGGTGCTACGTCTCAATGGATTTATGAGTTCATGTAGAATATGATGTATTTTTAACAAAAAAATAAAAAATTAAAGTAGTATTTTCTAAATTGTTAAAAACAATTACTCCTTCAGATAAAAAATATTACTTTTATAAAAATATTTTTATTTAACTAATTATATTTTTTAATAAAAATAATATTTTAAACCAAAAAATATTAATCTTTTAAAAAAGTATTGAAGATTTAAAATATGAGCACATACAAAAAGCATACACCCACAACAGATATTGAATTTACGTCTTATTGTATAAATTAGTATTTTTTCGTGCGATGTACGATTTATAATATAATAATATGATAAATATTATAAAAATAGTAATACATTTTTTAAATAAAATACATAATTGTATAAAATATATTTTGAAAAAATTTGTCTGACATAAAAAATATATTAACTATTAAAATATACTACAATTAATATATAAAAATAATATTTTATATGTCAAAATTAATATTTTATTATTCTATATGCAATACTGATATTAAATTGTAGATCATGAAAAAATAATTAATTTAATATATTTAAAAAATGAGTTGAAATAAAAATTATAAACTTTAAAAATTAGAGTGAAAAATAAATAAAAAACCTAATTAATTATCTTATTTTTTAAAAATAAAAAGCTAATTTATTTTATATAATTATAGATTTGAATTAATTTAGTTAGAATCTGTTTTAATTTTTATAATTTGGAGTGAGAATATTTGTAGTATATATATATATGTATTTGGACAAATAATTAATCCTGTAGGCCGTAGCGTCTGTAGGGATCTACAAAGTAAAAAGGTAGGACAAACTGTCTCTTCTCATTGGCAGAATCCTTACCTTTTTGTCGCTTCCTATTCCCACTGTTCTTAGTCCTGCCACGCGCGTGGCATCTACTACAATCTTTTCTTTCAAATATTACTTAATATTTATAATTATGGTAAGCCGTATCATATTCTAACTATGATCACACATTAATTATACAACTTGCATTAATTAATAATTCGTCGGATGTAATTATTAATTTTGTATTGAGAGATATTTTTTGTTAGGGCACTTTCATTTTTAATTATTTAAGGCTTAAAATTCTAATGAGTAATAAATTTTTAATTTTTTTAACTCGTTAAATTAAAATAAAAAATTCAAATCCAGATGTAAGATAGTAATTTTATTATTAAAATTGAAAAAAACGATTAAAGATTGTATTTTAGATATCTAAAAATCATACATAATAACTGAAAATGTATAAAATATTTTCAAGAGGAAAGGGAGTATTATACCTATAATAATAATATAGCTATAAGATATGAGTTTCTTGTGCATTGGATACATTGTTTTTAATTTATAATATTATTTTTATATAAAAATATTATTATTTTTTAAAATAATAAATGAATAGACATTTTTATGAGTAACAACCGAAGGCTGACCCTGGAGGTGCTTTCATGAGATTATTTGTTAAAGAAAAGCATAAATTAATCGCCACTTCAACAATAGTTTTAGGTTTATAGCGAATTGAATAAAAGCTAAAAAGAAAAAAGAAAAAAGAAAAAAGAAATTCAAATCTCCCAATATATTTAATCCCAACTGTACCATTAATATACTAATCTCTTTATTTCTAACTTATCTCACTCTCACCATTAACACGTGACGCACACTCTCTCCCTTTATTTAATTTCCATTTTCCCTTCCATTTATGTATCCGGACAGTGATCGCCATAGCAATTGCCTACATCTCGACCACTCCTCTCCGTCGCCTAGAAAACACACACCACACGCACTCACTTGAACACAAAATACCGTCCGGCGGCCTTACCAAGACAAGGCACGACAATCACCCGGCTCAATTTAGACGGAGGAAGTGTCCGATTGTAATCAGTTATACACAATATTAGATGATGGCGGAACTGGCATCGGCTGAAGTATACGCGCCGCGGACGATACAGGTATGGAGAACGCTCCTGAACTGGCTGGCGTTCTTCTTCCAGATCTTTGCTCAGATCCTCCGTGGAACGCCATCGTTTACTCAGGTGCTTTCATATGTTGGCTTACGTCACGGCTCTCTGCTGTCTTCTGCACCTCACGCGCCACCGCAGTTTAAGCCTCTACCAGTTGTTGAGCTACCGGAGTTTGCGGAGGAGCCGGAGGAGGCACCGCCTCCTCAGCGGCTGACTAGTTCCGCTTCCGTCCCGGTCTCTGGTGGTGGAGAGAGGATGGCTGATTCTCCTACTTTGGAGAAGCTAACGGTAACTTATCTTGAATCTGCTTGAAGTAAACTAGTGATAATTGATAAGAGTTGCTGTAATTATATGTGGTTGACTTTGCGAAGTGCTTTGGGCAATTTTAGCTGTTGATTTAATTTGGTAACCCAAATTGTATATAGTAACTACAAACGAAGGTAATCTGGATTTTATGCTTTGGGGTAGTAGAAGTTATGGAGAATCAAGTAATATTATGTTATTTATTTTTTATTCAGATGCTGACTGAAAATAAGAGGGTTCCTTTTTTTTTTTTTTTTCTTTTATTTGTGGTCAGACTTAGGATTATTTCACTCGTCACTTGGACAGAAATAGATCGTATTTTCATGTATCATGAGGCTATGTCTTTTCGGGGGGGGGGGGGGGGCTTATATTTAATTGTATTAAATCAATGTTCGTGTAAACTTTGATATTATAATGATTGGGATTAAAAAAAAAAAAAGATATTTCCATAGATTTTAGCGAGGATTTGTGCAACCAGATTCATATATATGCTAGAGCACAAGGTGGTTTTAATCTTATGTAGCTGCATCCTCACTATTCACTAGAAGTTTACTTTGCAGATGCCTTTAATTCCCATATGATTTAGGGAATGCTTAGTCTACTAGCTCAGCTGCATCTATATTTAAGCTAGCGGCTGCAGATTTAAATGAGCTTTTAGTTAATTGCAGTGGTACCACAACTATCCATAGATTATGGAGATGAAGTATGAGCAATGGCAATGTATTGTTAATGGTCGTTGTTTCGCTAATTACTATGATTTTCCTAGCTTTATAAGTCATTCTAACTGGTGTCTATCAATGATTTTTTTGGCTAAGGACTTTTTAAGATTATATAAGTTGCAATGAATGTTGGCCATAATCTAATGACATTTGCACGATACGGTGATTAAAACAATTATCTATACTCTAAATAGAAGATAACAAGTGTGGCACACTCTCATTTGCAATTCATGCTGACAAGCTACCCTACAGTTTCTGAGGATTGACATGGTTGAACAAGAAGGAGTTCCGAGCAGAGCTTAGAAAAATTGAAAATCAATGACAAGAATAGGGTTTGTGGTGCATATTATACTTCAAGTGAAAAAGCTCTCTGAAAAAGACAAAGAAACTGAAATCATGTTATTTGAATGAGTGCGTTCTCATGATTTCTTTCTTGCTGAAAAATAGAAAATTGAAGGATACAAATTTGATTGGCATGGCATGCGTTGGATCTCTTGTAGAGTTCATCATATTTTATCCTCTTTAATCTTATGAGCAGATTGGATATACGTCTGACTCAATAATTGTCTCAAAGCTGCTAATTTTGGGAATACTGCTGTTTTCTCAAGATCTTGGTTGTCAAAAATTTATTGCTCTTCATATGTTTATTTTCATTCTAAGTGTTTTGACATACATATCTGTAATTGGGAACAGGTGGTTCTTGATTTGGATGAAACCCTGGTATGTGCATACGAGACATCAAGCTTGCCAGCAATGCTTCGCAGTCAAGCCACAGAAGCTGGAATAAAGTGGTTTGAATTAGAATGCATCTCATCTGACAGAGTAAGCTACTGATTCCGTTAGGCCTAAAAAATAACTCTGAACATCTACGACAAATATCCAATTTTGATTTTGATTTTGCACTATTTCTTTTATGATGGGTCTCCTAGGAATTTGAAGGCAAACCTAAGATCAACTATGTGACAGTGTTTGAACGTCCAGGCTTGAAGGAGTTTCTTAAACAACTCAGTGAATTTGCTGATCTTATATTATTTACAGCGGGCCTTGAAGGTCTTCTTTTGATTTATGATACATTACTTCTCTTGGTTGTCAGCTAAATTTTTTGAGATATGATGTTTACATGTTAGATTTCCATTTCTATGTTAGGCTATGCTAGACCTCTTGTTGACAGAATTGATACTGAAAATAAATTCAGCCAGAGACTGTATCGGCCTTCTACCATTAGCACGTAAGTTTTCTGGTCATTTGGGTCTACCACCGGAAATATTTAAAGTTTTCTTTGAATTTTTGTATTCATTTTCATAAAGAAATTGGTTTTGCATTTCTACTGCAGTTAGGTATGTGAGGTCCGTCCTATATCTTGTTGCTTTTTCTGTGGGCAAGGCATATCTAATAAGTCCTCAAGCATGGCATCTAGATATGCATGCGCATGGCTTTTGGGGGTGTATGTGAGTGATGTATGTGTTCAAAAAACATAAAAGTAAGACATTGCATATGATTCTAGTGATACACTCAGTAGTGGACCATGTTGTTACACATTTCATGAGATATGCTTGATGGTGCTTGGGTAATGTTTAGATATGGAAATATATGATCAGATGGAACTTATGGATTCTAGAATATGAGTAATTTTGGGAATAATTTGTGTTATGTTTGTAGGTAGACTGCTTCTTGGTTTATTATATTTGGCTTCTATATTTTGCATTTTCTACTGTTCCATAAGCCTTTAGTAACTCCTGCTAAGTTTCTATTTTCGAGCTGATTGAATAGTCTCAAAAGGCTAAAACCACAGTGGTAGTTGGTGAGAACCAATTAATGAATAACTCTGGTAAAAAAATTTGCTGTTCTAGCCACTGTAGCCTGTCTTCAGCATTTATCAGCTGTTGGGAACCCCTTGTATTTATTTGCAATGAGATTTTCTTTCTTTCACATCTTCAATTTCATTGTCTAGTGAATTTATACCCTTTGTATGTAGCTATTGCTGCACTCCAGAATTCTATCAGAAACATTTTGTTCCATTTCTTTCGTTCCAGAATAGATTTTGACATCTGCTGATTTTTGTAACATTATGGAATGGAAGAGAAAGCACAACTTAGTTTTTATTTGATTACAATGCTCCCTTCATAGTGGCCCTACAATATTGGTAAAAAAAAAAAAAAGGATGTGAAAAATGTCATTCTATTGTAATTCGTAAAATTTACATGAATTTGTTTTGTTTTATACTGACAATGTCATCTCCTAACTGGAGTGGGTTTTTACTACTACAAATTCATCAGTTTAGCATCCTTTTCATACATCTACTTGAACTTGGACATTCATCCAAATATACACTCATTCAAATATATTTAGTTCTATGGTTATAACTACTTGTTTCATGAATCACAGGGAGTATCGTGAACATGTAAAGGATTTATCTTGCTTGTCAAAGGATTTCTGCCGAATAGTTATTGTCGACAACAACCCGTTTAGTTTCTTGTTGCAACCGTTAAATGGTATTCCATGCATACCATTTTCTCCTGGACAGCCTCATGACGAGCAGGTACTATAACTTGACATAAAATTAATGGGGTAAATACAATTTGCTGTCCAAATTATGGCCTTCATTCATGGTTTTCCATGTACAGTATTTCTTGCTTTTTTCCCCCCCCGAAAAGGAATACCATCTGAACTACACTACTTTTACAAAGTGCCGTTCTGACCTTTGGAATGTCTTGCCAGACATATCAGCATCCTGGCAGAATATTTCCTCGTTTGGAGGTTGGAGATGGCACTTTGTTATAATTAGTTCAGAGAATACATAATTGATGGCCAAGGTATTTTCGATGGCAAACCTCAAAATAGGCCATAAGTTGGATGGCAAATTTATTCCCTAAGGTTGTGCTTGATTGAGGTATTTGAAAATCCAAGTGATTTTATAATGAATGAATTTGAAACTCCTTAAATTTGAAATCAACCAATAAAAATTCTTTCTTTGGATTTGGTGAGGATTTGTGGGAAGAATTTGTTGCTTAGTTATTTGATAACAATGGTTCTCAGAATTTGTGTGTGTGCGCCTACTTGTGATTGTGTATGCAGGAGTGCATGCTTTCTGTTTTGACTCTGTGTGTGTGATTGTGTATGTGACTGTATATGTGAAAATGACTAGAATAGATTTAAAATGACTGGGTTTTTGAATCGGAGTAAATAGGCTAATACTCAAGAAGAAACTTAAACCCATACTTATGAAATTTGTACCCAAACAAGTTGAGTGGATTTGATAGTTGTTTTTAAATCCACCCCCACCCAAATCCATAGCCAAATCCCTCAATCCAATTACATCCTGAATTAATGATTCCTCAGTATTTTCCTCTTCTTCTCTAACTAATATATGGACCCACATATGTATCAGCTTCTAGAAGTTATTCTTCCATTGCTCAAGCATCTCTCTGTGCAAAAGGATGTACGCCCTTTTCTCTACGAACGGTTCCACATGCCTGAGTGGTTTCAAAAGCACGGAATCCCTAATTCAGGTTGGACATAGGGTCAAAATTATTGGCCGCAATGCCTCTCGTATGTACTATAATCACCCCCAGGTAATTATTCTTTTCACAAGGCAGTGTCTCTGAGCCAGAGCCTCAAAGTTTTGTATAGCATTTGTTCTGTGGATTCAAGCAGCCATTTGAGGAAAGTACAAGTCTTCTCAGAGGCTAATTCCCTCGTAAGCATGGTCAGACATTGTACAACTGTGGAAAGTAACGTTCGTCTTCTGTAACGTTGTCGTCGTCAAATGCCAATATCATGGTGTATCTTCCTAATGTTATATATACAATGAATTATTTGCAGTGTCAGGCCTTTGTTCTGTATCATAGATTTGTGATATTTGAATTAAAGATTTGTCGATATGAATATCTCATCGAGCTTCTTGTGATTGTTGATTCAGAATCTTTTGGGTTTTCTGTACTCATTTAATTTTTATATTCCATTTTGAAGTAAATTATGCCCGGTATGTACTGCTATCGTTTATTTATCCCCTATCAATTGAATATAAAAATATATAGAGCAGCTCTTGCACTCAAAATCTGATAGGCTAGTTCACATTTGTATGTTGCTTTATGGATCTTGGTGTAAAAGCCATGCTAGTATTGCTCTTATTTTATGCCTGGCTGTATGAAGAAACCTTTTAGAGATTAGTCTGTTGGAAATATGAATGAAATGAAATATATATATTACCTTTCACAATATTCAATTAATTTCATGAAAATTTCATTTTTGTGAAACCTATTTTGGCTCAATTAAACTCGATTGAATTTGTGAGTTGAAAATTACCATCGCACAATGGGACGGTCTTACATAAGTTTTGTATGCTGAATAAATTAAACTCCACTCAATTACAATTCTAACAATTGAAATCAAGCTCAGAACACCCATTGCCAGATGTGACAGATACAACATTTATGGTATATGTTTCATATTTGAGCTTTATTATCTGTTGGAGGGGCCAGCCACCCATCTTAAGGAAGAATCAATTTGAAGACAACTTTACTTATTATATACCCATCCTGAGGCCCTATACAGGAGTACTCTTTTCTTGAGTTGATCAAATAAATAATCCATCTGTATGTATGCTATGTATTTATTAATATTTGGACATCATGATTTTGTTGGAAATGTAAGGGTCGTTGTGGGCTGGTTCTAAGCAGCAACCCATGTTGATAAAAGCTGTGGAAAACAACCTTTACTTTCTTTTTAGCTTTTAATGTTTCTAATCTCTTCTCAGTCAGGTAGCAGCAGATCACTGCCTTGTTTAGACAAAAGCATTTTCTTACAGGACATGTTCTCATTCTTTATGATTTGGCATCGACTGTTATTGTGGACCATATTTCGAGTCAACTATACACGGAGCCTCACTACTGGCTTCATCTATGCTTCTCTTCAACATTGTTGTAAAAGTCCCTGTGGGCCCCTTCATCTAGCTATGATGTGCTGCTTGTCTAGTGCATAGGGTTTCTTACAATATTAGTCTTCAACCAAAGTTGTTCTCAATCAATTAAACTTCTCTCCATCAATTTAACTGTTCTTAGGAGTTCCATTTAGATACACCAGACTATTATAATAAGGATATTTAGGGTAAGGAATGACTAAATTTTGTATTGATGAGATTTGATCACCATTTATAACTTTGACCCACCCCTCAAGTATCCATGGGAAACCTCTTGAGAATGGAACAAACATGTATTATAAGACCAGAACTCTTTTTACAAAATTAAATACAAAGGAAGAGAAGGAAAATATAGATGCCATGCATTCCTTTGTCATCTAACTATCTGTCTTAAAATAAGAGTTACGCTTTAAGAATATTTTTTGTTTTAAAATAAGAGTTATATTTTAAAAGTTAATATTTAATTTTGTTAGTAAAATTTTTTTACGAATAAGTTAGATTTGACTATAAAAAGTCAAATAAGTAATGAAGTTGTAAAAATGCTAATTCATGATTTTTAAAAAATTGTACTTGTATAAAAAAATTGTACTTTGGAAAAATAACTCTTATTTTGATACGTGAGGAATATTATATTTATGCATGCTGTATATTATTATTATTACTATTATACATTTGATGTGGATTAATAATTACAATGAGAAATTAAAACTAAATTAATTTTGGAGCATTACTTGATGGATTTCAAATGAATAAATATGTATATTTTATAGGATAGCTTACCTGCAAACCATACACTTACATATATAATTACACACACACACACACACACACACATATATATATATATATATATATATATATATATATATATATATATATATATATATGTATCCACTCATTTCACATTCTAAATTTGGTACTTTAAGCCTAGGCATGCTACATTGAGGGTAAGGTAAGTAAATATTTTTGGATCAATAGGTTTTCAGTAAAGGTGAATAATATGTGGTAACAAAACTATATATATATAAGAGTTTTGCATTCAACTGCCTTATTTAGTGTAGATTGCATCTTTGTTGCAAATTATTGTTTGATGGTGTACTTCATGTGCGATTTCGATTCAATTGAATCATTAAGAAAAATTATCCTCAATCAGCGAAATAAAAAAATTGATCGTTCTAACTCGGACACAAAAGAAGGCTATAGCCCATAATTTGTGGACGAAAAAAGGTAGTAAGTAGGAGCAAAAGATGATGTTTTATCCCGTGATAACCAGATGATGGGTACTTGAGAGAGAGAGAGAGAGAGAGAGAGAGATATCTACCTAAAATATTGCCAACTCTTGGCATGTGAATGTTCAGTTCTTGATTATAGAACAAACAGAAAGTCCCATCTAACTTACCTTCATTTCATGTCTATCACCAACGAAGCTTAATTCGAAAATTAAATTATATTTCTCAAAATTAAAATTTATTCGTTACATAATATTTTAAACTAGACTAGAAACACAACAAATATATAAATATATACACATAATATGATATATGTTTAGTTTAAACTAAATGTAATTGAATATTAAACAAATTGACACTTTATTTGATAGAATTCAATCAAATTAAGTTGAATAATAGTGTGATCAGCTCCATTCAATTAATTTATAGTCTTATTCACAACATTTGCAAAGAAAAAAAAATACATTTTATGAAATGTGTATATAATCCGATATTGAATTATTTCTTATTTAAAGAAAAATAAAACTATCATTTCCGATCTAAATTTGTACTAGTCAAAGAAACAACTACAAATATATCAAAATATTCATAATTGGTTAAACAACATTCCAAGAACTTGAGTAGGTATGCCCATCTTTTTCTGGGTCTTTGCGAATCACTCATGAAAAAACTTAAAAGAACAATATTAAAAAATTAAAAAAAGTACTCCGATCAAAAAGTTATATATATATAAGATAATTTCAAGAAGTGTATTTTTGATAGACGGAGCCTTAATCTATCTACTTTTTCTATTTTGTTTTCAATTTTTTTATTTTCTTATTTTTCCTTAAAGTCGTCTTATTATTATTTTTGTGAGAATTGTCTGCTTAAAAATATTTTTTATTGGGTTACTCTATGAACAGACAAACTATGCGACAAATCTTGTAGTAATACTGTTGATCACACTACTACTTGCTAATATGATGGTAACCCAATCAAATCATCATCGACATATGTTAATATAATTATTAAAGTTGTTAATACAACGGAGCAGGTATGAGACACTTATAGAGAATGATTAAAATTGAAACCGTCAGTTCATATTATTGAGTTTGTGCTTTTTCAATATCAAAAATCAAATATAATCCAACCATCAAACTACGTAAGAAGAGACTTTATGAGATTGGATGAATTCCAAAAGTGTAGAACGAGGAAAAATAGACAAAGTGGGGGAGTGAAATGTGGGGCAATCTTAATCCAAATGGTACTTCTTGGTCAAGGAAAAGACAAAGTGAGAAAAATCGAAGCTTCATAATTGGTTCCAACATTCTTTTATTGTTTGGGTCAAAAATTAAACATTTGAAGAAAGGTGACATTTGTGAGAGATTTTCCAGGAAACCCTACCTTGGAAGTTCGTATTTTTAGTTGTGTATCTTAAGCGTGTTTTGACCCATTTTGTTAGGTTTGTGACCAATCTTTCTTTTTTAGGAAGTATTTTGATTTTATTGTTTATACTTTAATGATATATTTTCATATGTTTATTAATATTATGATTCAATATTTTAAGCAGTAATTGTATTCTTATTATGATTTTATGTCTTAATTATTAATATAAGTTAGTATTGTCGTTGTGTGATGCATGTTTAAAAAAATAAAATATAATATTTTTATAATATAATTTTAAGTATTTAAAAATATATGAATTAGTTTTTCTTTTATTGAAAAAATTGTAAAATTATGATTTATACAAAAAAAAAAAAATTGTATTCCCTTCATTTCATAATAAGCGTATTAGTTTTGTGATAAATTGATTACACTTAAAAAAAGAATAAAAAAAAATAACTAATCAAAATGTGACCTATCATATTTTTAAAAAAATATTCGTTTTTAGAAACTAAAAATAGACGATAAATTACTATTTAAAAAAAATCATGAAACTTCTCACAACAAGTGTGTATATATATTGGGGTGTGTTATGTAAATTTATGTAAGTAAAATAAAGCATACTTATCTTTATTGTGAGCTTCTCGTTCTCTTTCAAATCTTCAAATATTTCCCATTTCCCTTAACCAATTCAGATATTGTGTCTCTCTTTTATAATTCTATTTTTGATCCTATTATTATTCTTTTCAGGTTTTTTTTTTTGGGAAAATTTCAAATAATAATCAAATAAATATAAAAAAAGATCGACAAAAAATAAATTATAATAAGAATACTACACACCCGAATTTTTTTTTACCGTATATAAAGTAATTGGACAAAATTTTAATAAATAAGGAGGCGAACATTGAAAAAGCAAGATGACGAGCTCTTATATTTTACCATTCTAGTAGTAGTCATCACTAATTACAATCCTTTTTTTAATATTTTGCAACTATTGTTGTTGTCACTAATAACATATTATAATAGATTGATATAGATATATATATATATATATAGTATATTATTTTTAACTAATTGAGAATACATTGAATTTGTATAATTATATAAATATATTTAGGTTTAGTTTACTATATATCACAATCAATATATGTAGATAATTTTGTATGGACTTTATCACTTTGGGTCAAGTCTTTGACCCATATAGACAGTTTTACGTCGTCCCAACTTTTGCATATTTATTTATTTTGTTATCACTCATTTTCTTTTTTTTCTTCTTCATTTCATCTCAATTTTCAGACTATAATTATTATTATTATTTCTTAACAAATCCATTTTTTTCTTTTCAAATAAAAATAAAATAAAATGTAGAGCATTCAAATTGATCAATGTTTCTTATGAATTTTAAGAACGGAACTTCTCACCTTTTTGTTCGTCCAGACTAATTCTTGTGCGGTGTTTTTTTTGTTTTTAATTTTATCGTCACATAATGAATATAAAAAAATATTATTGAATTAAAATGAACAATGAAGGACGGATAAAAAGAAAGAGAAAAAAATAAAACTAAAGTTCGACATAAATTATGCATAAAAGTAATTATGAATTTATAAATAAAAAATATATTTAAATAATATTACTTATTTAATAAAAAAAAATATTACTCTTACAACAGCAAGAAAAGTTGTATCGTCAAGAAGACAAAGGCCGGTCCAAGGCTGCTACAGCTGCAGCTGCTAATTTATGGTAATATAGCCATCTTTCCATAGTCAACATTTCTTATTTTTGCCTGTGTTTCACAAGTTTGAACCCACCCTGCCACGTCTTGCCTGGGCCCCATCAACATCAAATTAACACTACCACATCTTAATTTTTCTTTTTTCTTTTTTAAAAAGAGAAATATATAATAATATAAAAATAATGTTTAGATAGAACATATTCCATCAAATTCACTAAATTTTAATTTTCTATGAATCAAACCTAACTATATATAAAAAAATATTCATATAATTTGTACACGGTAAAAGAACATTACAATTTATTTTTTATTTTTATAAATTTATAAGAAATAATCCATATTTTAAATTCAAAATTTAAAATTCAAAATTCAAGATTCAAGAGACTAACAAACTAAACTGTTGTTAAATTAATATTATTCATAATGTAGTTTAAATTATATTGATTATTACGAAATTAATACTCTCTATCTTATTAAATAATAGAATTATATCGAAGTTGCCATTGGTAATTATTATTATTATTTGGTTTTTTTTTTTTTTTTGCAGTAGGAAATAGATTAAATTAATTATAGGAAGGTGAAGTTTCACTAAATAGGAATTTAATTTAAATAAAATAAAGGAAATACAGTAATTCTTTCCATTTACGAGGACGTCGAGGAGTGAGGAGTAGTGTATATAGATAGTATCCATAGATGTATATCTACACGGCTACACCTCTTCATCTTCTCTCTCTGTACTTTAGAGTTCTTCCTCTTTTCTCTCTCTACAGATGAGGGGGTACTCCCAAGGAATCAAAGTGCCTCTTAGATGACGACAACACCCTATTCAGCCGTCATCGCCACCATCTTATTATTTCTCGCTGCCGTGTGCCCTCCTCCGCCATCCGCCCATGCACTGGGCGGCTCCGCCGCCACCATAGCTGTAGTCTACGGCTCCGCCATCACTGTGTGCTCCGTAGTGGCGCAGCAGCCTGTCCAACAGATTCAATGCTGGAGGAATGGGCAGTTGCTGCCGCCCATCCTACCCACAACCTCCTTCGACGCCATCGCCGGCGGCCGTGACACCCTCTGCGGCGTTCGCTCCGGTGGCTTCAGTCTCCTCTGCTGGAACACAACTTTCGACCCGAAGAGAATTTACAACGACATTTCAGCGCCGTTAATCTCTCTCGCAATTGGCGGCACCCAAATTTGTGCGTTGAGAAACGGAAGTTCAACAATCGATAATGCCGTTTGCTGGAGAGAAAACAACGTTTCTTCAGCTCAAATTCCAACTGGGAATTCTTGGTTTCGCGAAATTTCATCTGGGTTGGGATTTTCTTGCGGAGTTCTCGAACACAATAACGTTCTGTGCTGGGGAGATGAAGATATTTCTCTTTCGATACAATCAGAGTTTTCGAATTCTACGATGATGAACATTCAGGTCGGTGGAAAATTTGCTTGCGGGATGAATACTACAGGATTCATAGTATGCAAAGGCAACAACGACAACGGACAACTGAATATACCCACAAATATGGCATATGAATACAAAGGCTTGTCCCTTGGGGCCAATCACTCCTGTGCAATCAGAAGATCAAACAACACAGTAATTTGTTGGGGTGGAAACGGAGAGTTTTCCAGTAATATTACTGATAATATTTCATTTGAATCCATTACTGCAGGTCTAGATTTCACCTGTGGATTGATAACAAACAATTTTTCGATAATGTGTTGGGGTCCCGGTTGGCCTAATCAGTACTATTCTTCTGGGATTGAGCTCCCTCTGCAGAGGACTCTTCCAGGGCCGTGCGTTGATACAGTCTGTGAGTGTAATGTATATCCTCAATCTCAAACACTTTGTTCTGGAAATGGTCATATTTGCAGGCCGTGTGATTTTCCAATTTCGATTCCACCGCCATTAATTGTTAAACCTTCCCCTTCTAGGAAGCTTACAAGGGGTTTATTAGCTTTCTTGATCGTTGGATCGGTTGGTGGATTGGCTGGGCTTTGTAGCATAATTTATTGGTTGTGGACTGGTGTTTGTTTTGGGAAGAAGAAAATTCATAACTCTGTGCAGCCCACCATTACTGTTTCTAATGTTGCTCCACAGTCTAGTAGTAGTCCTCTTTCACGATCATCCACTCTTCGGCGCCAAGGGTCAAGGTTGATGAGACGCCAGAGGAGTGGAACATCGTCTAAACACGCAGACAGGGCTGAGGAGTTCTTGTTCTCCGACCTTGTCATGGCCACTAATGACTTCGCATTGGAAAACAAGATTGGAGGGGGGAGTTTTGGAGTTGTGTATAAAGGGAAATTGCCTGATGGTCGTGAAGTTGCTATTAAAAGAAGTGAGATCAGTACCAAGACGAAGAAATTCCAAGAAAAGGAGAGTGCATTTGAATCAGAATTGTCGTTCTTATCCCGCCTCCATCACAAGCATTTGGTTAGGCTAGTTGGATACTGTGAGGAGAGGGATGAGAGGCTGTTGGTTTACGAGTACATGAAGAATGGAGCTTTGTATGATCATTTACACAGCAAGAACAATATGGAAAAGAGTAGTAGTGTTGTGAATTCCTGGAAAATGAGGATCAAGATTTCGTTGGATGCAGCTCGTGGGATCGAGTATCTACACAACTATGCAGTGCCTCCTATAATTCACCGCGATATCAAATCATCAAACATACTTCTGGACGCAAATTGGACCGCTCGGGTGTCTGATTTCGGGCTATCACTAATGGGGCCAGAGGATGATCGCGATTACAGACCAGCTAAGGCAGCTGGGACAGTTGGATACATCGATCCTGAGTATTATGGGCTCAATGTGCTGACAGCAAAGAGTGATGTATATGGGCTTGGGGTGGTGTTGTTAGAGCTTTTGACAGGGAAGAGGGCTATATTCAAGAGTGGTGAGAATGGTGGAGAGCCAATCAGTGTAGTTGATTATGCTGTGCCGGCGATCATGGCCGGAGACCTGGCCAACATTTTGGACCCGCGGGTTGGCCCCCCTGAGACGAAGGAGGCGGATGCTGTGGAATTGGTGGCGTATACAGCAATGCATTGTGTGCATTTGGAAGGGAAAGATAGGCCTACCATGAGTGACATTGTTGCTAATTTGGAGAGAGCCTTGGCTATATGTGATGACAGCCATGGAAGCATTTCAAGTGGTCCAATCTCCATGTCAGATTAGAGTCACACAGTGATTTTTTTTTTTTTTTTTTTTTTTTGTTGGGAATATAAATATGTGGGTATTTATTTTTGCAGTGTAAAGGTTAACATGAGGTGCAAGGTAGGAGCTGGTAGAACACTGACAGCCACCACTTATTTTTATTTTTTCGACATGATTTGTTATTATTTCAATCAAAATTGTTCATTTCTGCTGGGAATTACTTCTTGTTTGAATGTAATGATTCCTCAACATGTGAGCTCAATTTGTTTATATCTTGCCAGCACATTTCGAGAACAAAATATATCACATCTACTAGGGGCCGAGAGGAGGGCACTGTTACTCTTCAAATTAACCGTTGATTCAATTTCAATTTCGTTCAAATTTCAGTTTGGTCTGGTCGAGTCGAGTCGACTTCAGTTGATGAAATTGTAGTGTTATAGCTAAATGACATGACTCGATTGAGCGAAGAAGGCTCATTAAGATGAAATTGACTTTTAATCTGTGAAATAAAGAAAGCAATTAAAGGCAGTTAACCCTCATGATGTTAGACATACGTCCAGCCTTACCTATATCTACTACTACCCCCAACCCCCACTGGAGGTGGGTCCCCCTCCCCCTCTACTCCACGCCTTTTTTTTTAAGCACCGCACTGTAACAAGTCTCAATTTTTACTACGGTAATTAAATATAATTACTCCAATTTATTTTTATCTAAATTCAGTCTGTAAGATCCAAAACTTGAAATAATTAAAATAACACATATTATGGGCTTATACTTATATCATAATATATATAATGTATTAATTTTATTACTAATAAAATATTATATAGTGTTTTGTTTGATTTGTTTCCTTGTTAATTATTTGGTAACTCAAGTTGATTTCTTCGATCAAAAAGGTTGTCAACTGAATTGTAACTAGAATTGAAACGGTCGAAAAAGAAATATGAGTTAATCCAGTTCAGGAAACGCACGAAAGCTTTCCAACCATGAAATCATGTCGGAAATGTCACTGCATTCGCCTAATTCTAGGCAATTTAATCGGAGAGAATGTCGGATGCGGCAAAGTTCACCCGTACAACTTGATTGTTTCAGCAACTTGAAGGTCAAGAAAGAAGAGTCGAAGACATCACCAACTTATCATACCATAAAAATCCCAAAGGATTATCTATCCTTATTGGATGAAAACTTTAAGATTCTTACCATCTATCAAAAATCTTGAAGTTTTGATGCAAAATTGGACAACAATCTAAAAGAATTTAACCATTCAAGCAAGATGTTGGAAGAGCCCTAAATATTAGGCATTGCATGGAAGGAAGACATATCATGGGACATTTTTTAATACATTAGAATTCTAAGGTGCAAACATGACTTGTCCTCCAAATTAAGAATTCGAAGCTGTACACATCTAAGTGTTCATTATGCTCTGTCATTACAGATCTGAAACACTCCAAGTGTTTTTATTTATTTTACATTCAATTTGTAATTACTTTTTCTTTTCTTTTTTTGGATGAAGAAATAAATAATAATAAAAATGACCATAAATATAAAATTTAATGTTGATGATTCATAATTGACAATTAACGCCTGAAATTATAGATGCAATAAGAAAAATTAGGTATGATCCGATTAGATTTATTAAAAAAAAAAATTACAGTCGAAGCATATTTTAATAAAATATCACAGCATATAAATATTATTTGTAATTTTATAGATTATTAATTATATTCTTATTAAGCCATGTAGTTAAATAAAGACAACTTAAATTTTTTATTATTTATTATTTTATTAAAATATTAATTTAGTATATATGCCTCAAATCGAAACTACAAAAATTATTTTATTGAGTAATTTAGAGGAATTCGACTGTAAATATACATTATAGTAATTATAACAAAATTTACAAACATATCCCAATGGTTTAATAATTGCCAATTACATCGTAAAACATTGAAATACATTTGTAAATTTTGGCTAATTATAACATGCTTTTATCTTTTCAGTTCTACAAAAATATGTATGCTACAGATTGCAAATTGACAAAAATTTGAATCCCACCACACAAATTACATGGTTTGCACCAATACATGTAATTGCTCCAAGTATGTAAAACTTAGAAAAGAACACAAAATTATAAACTCACTCACAAAATTCTCCTGGAGCTTCAAGGACTGCAATTTATAAAAACAAAAATGTGCCCAACCAAATGCACGATTGAAAACTGTAAAAATTCCATTGAACTTGCATAAATCTCAGACAGAAACTTGAGTTCACTAGATTCTTGAGTATCTTCTTCTTTGTTGTGCTTCAATTTCGTTCATCCAGTCCGATAGCCACAGGAGACCTTTATAACCAAAGTATGAAGATGCTACTATAATAACAGCAACCGTAAGAAACAGAAGGATCCGTTTAGCCACAGCAGCTATCTTCTGCAATTGAATCAATTCAGTTCAATTCGTAAGTATAAAATATTCTGAAGAGACGAGTGTCTACATCATGTATTTGTGTAAAGAATATATTCGAACCTGGAGAATGGATGTATTCTGCTCTTCCTGTATCCTTTGTCTTCGTCTTTTACGTTTTGACAAGTTATTGGGTTTATCAGACTCCTTCTCCTTTCAAAGAAATAATAAATCAGATCAGTGTGAGATTAAATACAAGCCGAATGCTGACATTTTCGTAATGAAATTTTGTAGCTAGATTAAGAACTGCTTTCTTTCATAGTTGCACCTGTTGAACAATACAAACCTCAAGGGGGAGTTGTAATACCACAAGAAGGAATATGTAATTTCAGAATAGGGTAAATTGCACCACGCCTTCCTATGATTTCATAATTCTACACAAGGTCCTCAGGTGGTTTCAATAATTCAGTACATGTTTTTCTTTTCGAGCGAAAAAGTTAATGCCGACATGGGTGGTTTTTGTAGTTCCCCTAATAATATTTAGAATCTTATTATCTAGGAGAGAGACATTGTGCTCCTATTAACATCTATGTTCTAATTTATGATGTTGATGTTGCCCACTTGTAGCTAAAATACGATGCATTACCTCACGAGGCTTTGCTTGACGTAAATGCAACTCTGAATCAGGGACCTTTACTTTGCTCTTGCAGACAAAATCACAAGGAATAAGTCCAAGTCCGTATTGATTCTTAGGTACACCTTTGGGATCAGAGCCAGAACTACAATATGCTGCTTGTACATCATGACACACCCACTCCTTCTTGATGGTTTGGCATCCACACCGAACAGTTACCTTGCAAATGGATACCAAATGATTATTAAAAAAAAAAAAAAAAAAAAGGAGCTGTGTCTCTTTTTCTTTTGCTCGCTTAACATAGTAATTTAATGAGGGGTGGCATCCCAATCCATCTAGAGAAAATAAAAGAGAGAGAGTTAACACAATCACTAAATCTCAGGAGTCCTAAGACTGACAAAAGTACCCCTAAGGTCAGGTTTCTTGCTTAGTCTATTTTAGTAAATCACATGCATTATGCAGCATGATCTCTGAATGGTTCTTCTTTCATATAGTTTCAAATACTCCTTCAGCGATGTGCGCGCCAATCCAAACTTCTCCCCCAAAAGCAATAAATTCATACTTCAGAAAGCAGACTGTTTTATCACACTCCAACTTGTTAAATACCATATTTGGTTGAACTCCAAATTCCCATTTTAAGTTTATTGAAGTGTTTCAAGCTTCTACTTGTACAGTGAAAACTAACACTCATCACCTTCTTCTATATGAGAAAAATGAGAATGATACCATAAAATCATAGAACATTGTGATACCTTTTTAGAGCACTTCTTGGGTGATGGGCAGGGACCAGGATGGCATGTCTCTGGGCATAAATGTGTACAGTTCGGCAACTTCCTGAAAATCCAAAATTATTGTCAAGGATGTGTTTCCATTAACTTCAAGGCAGCATCTGTGACTTACAGGAACCAATTAAGAAATAAAAATAACTTGTATAAGCAGAAAGAAAGAAAAAAGATACCAAAACTCAAAAGATCTTCTAGCTCAGAAACTAGAAACAGAGAACTCACACATTCAAATGTATAATCATACTGCTGGGATGTTATAACACATAACATTACCTTCTCCGATCCGAATGATTAACATAATATACTGTCCAGTGCTTAAAAAGACGCACCTAGGCGAGCTCGCCAATATTTCGGCTCACGGCGCCTTAGGGGTGTGAGGCGAGGCGCCGCCTAGGCGCTCGCCTCACCCCATCTGTTTTTTTTCTTTTTTTTTTTTTTTTTTTTTTTTTTAAATTAAATATATTTATGTCATGTATCCCTAACCCTAACCCACCAAACAGCAGCGTCCAGTCCAGCCCTATCCCCCAACCCCAGCGGCCTTTTGCTGCACCCTTTCTTCCTAATTCCCCTTTGCTGCACCCTCCCACCGGCAACCCCCTCCCGCCGGCGACCCTCCACTTGCTTTGAATGAAATTGATGAAAGTAATGAATGGCTAGTTGGAGTCCCGCAAGAAGAATTAGTGTTTGAGGAAGATAGGTTAAGATGGGGATGATGTTGCAGCAGCTGCAGGAGTTGAGGAACCTACTAGGACCACTAGAACATATACTAGAAGGGCAACAATTTCAAAGACTTCTAAAACATCATCATCTAGATCTAGTTCTTTTGGACTTGTAGATGAGGAAGAAGAATGGAAAGATATGGGAGGGGATTCATATGAGGCAGAAGAAGAAGATGTTGATCGATACAAATCCGATGATAATCCAAAATTTGACATGAACTATAATGATGATGATTAGTGCCTTGCCTTAGTGATTATGCTTAATTATTATGTCTTGAACTTCTATATTTAATGTTTTGGATCATGTTTTGATGAATGTATTATGTTTTTTATTATGGTTAAATGTGTTTATATATATCGACATGTATGTTTTTAGTTTGGGCGCCTTGCTTGAGTGAGGCGAGCGCTTCGCCTCACGCCTCACGCCTCACGCCTCACGCCTCGCGCCTAGGCAGTCAAAGGGGTTTGCCGCCTCGGGGCGCCTTACGCCTTTTCAAGCACTGATACTGCCCACAAGGAGAAAGGGCCACAACAAGAAGGATTCATTGCACAAGCTAGGATTCCGGTTTTTATTTCCTTTTTGTTCCTATAATACTGTTTCCCTAAATTTGGAAAGATGGGGTAAGACACTTATACTAGTTGCTAGCGTGGAAGATGGGCATGGTGGAAGCAGAAACTCAGGTGACATACAACTCAAAAATAAGTTCCCATAAAGCAACATATGAGTAGCCATTAAATCATATGAAGATACAGCAATGTAGAGCACATGACATTACCTATGGCAAGGCCCTTTACATGAACGAACAGCCATTTGCTCTCTCTCTGACAAGCAGTTGTAGTATTTACACTCAAAAACATGTACCATGGTCCCGCAATGACATGAACGCTTAATCAATGACTTGCAAGGGGGACATTCTCCAGGATGACATGGCAAAGGACAAGGATGTGGACATTCAGGATCTTTTTCCTGAAAGAAGAGAATCCAATAAAGACAGCACCCAATTCCACCAATTTGAAGTTTGTCATAAAGTAGATATAATATATATTTAAAGCACTTTATGAGACAGATTCCAAGAAGAATAATGACCAAGGAATTTGTTATATCCCAAATATGAAAAATAATGGGAAAGCTAATAAAGCTTAGAACTCAAAAGGATGACAATTTACCTTTTCACAAGGGAGATGGCACTCTTCACAAGACTCGCATATCCTGTATCCATCTGGTTTTGAAGAGAAACTTTTTAAGGGATGGCATACATAAGTGCAATAATGATTGCCACAGGAGAGAGGATTTCCACACAAATTATCACAAGAAAATTCTTTGCTATTTGAGCACACCATCTGAATGAGGCAGCAGAAAAGAAACAGTGAGTTAATATCTAGATAGCGCAACTGGCAACTGCAGATAAAGCTTGTAGCAAATGAAGATTGTATGACTAATTCGCAACCCTCTAAAGGCATAACAAAAAAATTACAACAGATAAAAGAATATGCTTATTTACTGAGTAAAAAACCAACCATCCTCTCTGTTCCCATGTGGTTTCCAAAGCACGACCTCAGCACAAGTTCTGGACAAGGAGGACATTGGGAACCAGGAGTCACTTCACTCAGAAAATTTGACTTCTTCTTTTTGGGTTTCAAAGTAAATTCAGGAAGAGGAGGTGGTTTAGGTCCATGGCACCTATACATAACATGTAAACAATAGAGTTGAAGAGGCAATACACAGGGGAAGAAACTACTACTGTAACATAACTATTTAAGTCAAACCTCAATTTGCATTCATGGCCACATGAGTATTCTTCACCACAAACAAGGCGACATGGGGGACAAGCACCATAATGGCATCGGTGTGGCTGGAGAAAAGAAACCATGAATTATAATCAGAAACAATTTCTGAACAAAAATTGAATAGTTAACTGATAAATATAGCAATGATTAAATTTACAATTACAGTCGAATCAAATTTCAAAAAGTCTTGTTTGATAGCTCGAAAGTCTTGTGTATAC
Organism: Caryopteris x clandonensis; assembly: GCA_028749325.2. Taxonomy (NCBI): domain Eukaryota; kingdom Viridiplantae; phylum Streptophyta; class Magnoliopsida; order Lamiales; family Lamiaceae; genus Caryopteris; species Caryopteris x clandonensis. The sequence continues at coordinate 1,042,380 of JAPYKT020000027.1, read as the reverse complement.
TATGACAAACTAGCCATACAACCTTGCAATTTGGTGCATGTTTGCATAGAGGAGCTATAGGACATAGTTTCCGGCACTTGGGAGGTTTTTGTTCAGTTTCTGTGCCACAAGGAACCTAATCACAAATAGAAAGAGTGAGCAGAACATTTGAATGGAGATCTAAAATATCATATCAACATCAGCACATCATTGGAGAACTCTCTTTCCAAACCACAATGCTTCCCACTAAAGAACAAACAGCATGACCATTGGCCCATATGATCAGCTCTGAGTTTTGCCTGCTCATGGTAGATAATAGGTCTAGAGCACAATGGATCTAACAGAAGTATCCAACATATGCGTCAATACAGTGAATGAATTCTCATTGCAACTAAAGAGGTGAGATTTTCAATATAATTTCTCAATGTGTAAATTTTGCAAAGGCTCACCAGTAACTCTTCAACAGAAGGAACGGGCAGCTGGTTATATTTGAAAATATAATATAACTTGCAAATCACATGATAGAATCAGTTCAGTTCATGAGATAAAAATATCTCATGTTTTTTTCATAGACATATTGATTAATAGTATAGGATAGTGTTAACAGTATAGTGGATAAAAAATGCTATACAAAGTTCAATACAAGTAAAGATGAAATTCAAACATCAATCAATGCGCATCCACAATGAAATACATTGATACTAACCTCGAAATGAGTCTCGCCGCATGAACATGAAATCCGTACCATCAATGGGCAAGGAGCACAAGCACCTCTACAAGGAAAACGAAGCATTCAGCTTACACTCTTGACCTGAATCTCGCCTATGATTGTCTTTTTTTTTTTTTTTTTTTTTTTTAATAGGGAACAAAAAGCCTCATCTATGACTGTCATGCATGAAAGGAATCATCTAACATTTTAACTTCACCATTGAGAAGCCATAATGTTGGTATTTGAAGAGATTATTGGTAATAAATTATTTATATAATATTAAAATTCTCTGAACTTGGTATTAGCATTTCTTTGGCTTGTCTTTGTTTTTTCAGTTGATTCAGTGTGTTGGTACCCCAAAATGCCACTTCTAAGCAATGAAAAGTGAATACATAAACTACAAAGGTGCCTTTCAATTCTTAGAGAACAAAGATAACCAAAATTATAAAATTGGCACAAGCCATGTATGCACATCTTCAGAGTTCTGGTTGATTTAGAGAAGAGGTCACTCCAAGAGTAGCAATTCAAAATCATTTATGTGTAATTGGCAATAGTAATTCTCTGATATGGCAAATCATATCAATATTAACTGTACAAACACCAAATTCTTCCATTCAGAGAACACTACTATATGAGTCAAGATGGTTAACACTTATACAATTAGATATTCATAATCAGAAACTAGATACCTCTCCTATTTCATCATAACATCAAATGTCAGAGAGTGGCTACATTATGAAAGAAGTCCCCCCCACTAGAGAAAATGTGAATCGAAGTTTAATTATGTAAGATGACAAGATGTAATACAAGACTGCAGCAGAAGAGATTAATGTGACCATTTACTTAATGGCATCTATTTATGTGCATGTGTGCGTTTGTAGGAGGGAGGGAGAGAGCATGTGTGTGCGGCTTTCCAACTTCCACCTAAGTGTATGATTTGTCTATGCATCCAACAACTTCTCAACATTTAAATGATTCACCCAGGAACCTCTCATCCGAACATTGAATGACAAAAAATGACAATAGAAACTACCTGTGACATGGAGCTGGGCACTTGTGATTCCGACATCGAAGCTTCCTGTCACATATCTATAATAATATAATGGGAAGTGAGCATAATCTCCAATGATTCCCTGAGCTTTATTATGATAGAAAAAACCAACCTCTGAGCAAGGTGGGCAATCCCTATCACAGCAACGGCGTTTACAAGCATGGCGTCCACAATCTCTTAATTTCTGGCACTTCCTCTCACATGTCAACTCTTGGTAGCAAGGGATCTATTCTAAATCCAATCATCCATTACAAACATCACAAATAATAGATGCTAAAAGAAAACATAATATCATATGACATTTCCAAAATAACCAACGAATGCAAATCTTTACCTGTTTCTTCAAGCTCCCACACCTACAAGACTTTGTCACAATCATCCTGCAACTTTCAATGCAAGGCCCACGATGGCACCTCTCGTGACACCTATGAAACCCACAACTCAAGAGCTTATCGCACGTCGCCCCACATAGTGGCACAGAAACGTCACACGCCATCCCTTCATATACTCTCTTTCCACAAGGACAGGTCCTCTTCCCCTGAAGCGGGCAATCCCCACACTCACCCTTATGACATCCCCTCTCACAAACATGCCTACAGCAGCTCAAATTCTTATTGCAGGGACTATCGCATCGAAAGTCTTTCTCACAACACTCGGTCACCATCTCTGTCTTCCCACATTGACACCTATAAGTCCCCTTCTTACTACACGGCAGGCATGATCCATCATGGCAAAGCTCGCCGCACCTATGAGCTCCACACTCCAACAATTTACCACACGCACCATTACAAGAGAAATTCTTGAATCCACATCGCCTGACATCCTCTAATTTCCCACAGAAACACCTGTTCCGCACCAATTTCGGGCAGGCGGGGCAGGGGCCTGGGTGGCATAACAGCAAACAGAAATGGCCACATTCATATTTCAATGATCGGCCGCATATTTCCCCGCAAGAATGGGGTAAAACCCACGGATCACGGGGCGGGTCTTGAACTTTGCCGCAAAAGCAGTAATAATACTTGGGGGTTTGGGATTTAAGGTACTCAACACGGCACTTGGGGCAGGGCCACACAAGTGAATTCTCATCGGGAACTACAGCGGCGCGCTGGGAGGCCCGTGAGGCGGCAAGAGTGGTGGATTGGTGGGCCCAGGACTGGATGCAGTGAAGGTGGAAGATGGCAAAGCAACGGGAGGAGCAGGACCAAGTTGGGTCAGTGGGTTTGATACGTTCGAGGCAAATGAGGCAAGAGAGTGCACCGGAGCGTGAAGATGTGAGGAACGATTGGATCTTGATGAGATCTTGATGATCATTATGGGCAGAACTGGAGTGGGAGAGGTAGGATTGGAAAATAGAGGAGGAGAGATCAGAGTGGCGGTGGTGCGAGGATGAGGAATTGGAGGGGGAGGAGTCGTCGGAATCAGAGTCGGAGAGCGGCGGAGAGGGGTGTGTGGGCTGGGTGGCGGAGGAGCGCATTTTGGTTGGCTAGTGTTAGAATTTGGGGTTAACGCCTTAACGGGTTCTTTAGCCGGTACCAGTATGATGAGAGAAAATTAAGTACGGTCCGTAGCGGAAAGGATAATTTTTATCTATAACTTACACCAATTAAGTAGGAAAACATCATTAACTCTAAATTTTGAAAAATTAATCAACAAAGAGACAAAATAAGCACTTGAAATTAAATATTTTTGAATATATAATTTACTTGTATAATAATAATATTTTATATAAATTAAGTGCTTACAACATTAGAATGATAATCAATAAAATGCACATTGTTTCATCAAAAGCTCGAACAACATGCAAGTTGTTTAACTTAGATAATCGAACAACATGCATTTTATTTGACTGCTAGCGTCAAATGCTATCCGTTTTATACGACTTTTTTGATTAAATATTATACACTCTATTCAAACGACTAGTGTCAAACCACATCTTTATCCATTTCGCAATTTTACATTTTTCAATCTTAAATTGATTCTAAATTGACATCCATCTCTCAATATTTATGAGCATATACTAAATCTTAAATATATAATTCTATAACACATTAAACCAAATTAAAAATAAAATAGGCACTTTTCTTCTTCCTCATCGTCTTTTTCTTTTTTCTTCCTCTTCCTCTACTTCTCACGTTTTTTCTTTTTGCTACTTTTTTTAGTATGTGGGATGAATTAAAAAATTTAGAGCTATTTATTGTTGTTAGTTTTAGAGTGTATTTAGTAATTGATGCATTAAGAAAAAAAAAAAGGCTACGAATAGTCACCACCTTGATTTAAATCCTTAACTTTAATTGTTGATTTCTTGTGTGCTAAATATATAAATATTCTTACATGTAAATGTATTCGTCCAACTCAAAAACTTTTGAAATGTTGCAAATTTAGCCTAAGGCACGCTCCCAAATAGTTGCATCTACACGCAGAAGTATAATATTTTGGGTAAAAGTAAAATTTTTAATATTTTAAAAATATTACTTTTGTTTGACTAATTACAACAATTAATTAAAATTATAATATTTTTCAGCAAAAATTATGTTTTTTTTTTTACAATCTAAAAGATATTTCATTTTGCCCAAAAATTATTTTTTTCTTAATAAAATATCAGATCCAGAACAAGTGTGCCCATCAGTTATTGAATCCCTATATTTTCAAATGGATTTGATCGGATCATCAAAGATCCGTGCATTTTTATCATTTTTTGTTATGGTCTAACCTGTTACATATGGAAAAATTCAAGCATTTGATGCATATATCTTTTGTGCGTATAATTCAATTTATTATATGTTGGTAGGTTCAAACCAAAATATGTTTCTGATATGTGATATGGAATTGATTAGCCTATTCCGGCGTTTTTTTCTTGGGCAACACAAACTGATTTTATTTGTATTGATTGTATTTTATCTTTAAAGATATTATTTGCAAATGTTTCAACATTATTTTGCAACAATGTATTCTTGTCCATTAATCTAGGAACTACTCATCCTCCAAGAACCATCACCACAATACAAGAAACAAAGTACGCATCAAATTCGTATTTAACATTCATCGCGGAAAAAAGATCGATAAATTTCAACAGCGCCATTACGCGCACACACCTGCATCTCGAAGAACAGAGGAGGGAAGATTATTTAAACACATTCACACTCAAAGTTCTGTACATGGATAAAAGTATCCGATGAATGGCAGACAACTCCACAGGATGTTACATGATGCTTTGACGTATAATATATACATAAGAGCTCTTCCCAGACCATACAAAACTCAAATCACATGAGAAGAGCTTCACATAGTTGTACTATCCACAAGATATCAAATGATGCTTTAATATAAACACCTCCGCGTAGATCAGACAAACTCAAATTGCATAAGAAGCTTCACAGAGTTGTACTTTGCCCCCTTTCGAGTATGCAGAGGAACTGCTCGGATACCTTTTCTCAGTTCTGGCACAGGAAGGCATGTTTGGCCCGCAAAGTCATCCTTTTCGGACATATCATACTCATGAACTTCAATTCGAAGTAGGGCCAATTCAGGGACTGTTAGTGGGAACTCAAAAACCTCATTCCATGTTGGTATCCAGTTATCTTCAAGCGTCTTTGTTTTCTTCATAACAGTATCAGCTGGCACTCCGGCAATTCCCACCTTAAGTTACAAAAATTGTTGCCACTTAGTAATCAATGATAAATTCATATATCTATGTTGCAAATGTAGGCTAACTCGAAAGGGAAAATGAGTGAACCTTAAGACAACTTTCATAATATAGTACTAAATTTATGTCAGTTTCTTCTCCATACCAGGTTATAAATTCACTACACGCTGATATAGACTAGAGGAGAAGCTCATACAAGATTGGCGAAAAATGTGAGGTTACATTTGGATTGAAGGGTTTGATGATGGATTGAGTGGTTTGACGAATGGATTTGAAATCTCACTTCCATTTTGACCTACTTTTTGAGTACTTTAGGGTGGATTTGGAATCTGTACATTTCAAATCCTTGCTTTCAAATCCATCAATCCAAATGCAACCCACAAGAAATTAAGCCGCAGTCATATGAAAATGACTGATTTAATTCATGAATGGAATTGTAATAGATCAAGACAACTAAAAAGTCAAATTGGATGCAAGAAACCAAGAACCATCAGGAGATCAAAATACTGCAGATGATAGCCACTTACCCTAGCATAGAAATCTGGAGGAGAATAAGAATCAAAGTGTGTGTGATGAAAGTCATAATACCATCCTTCGCCCGTATATACAGTCACCTGTTTATGCATGTGTCAAATGACCAAAGCTTAATCAATACAGTTAATTATAAGTTAAGAAACCAAGAGAATCCAGAAGATAGCCAAAAGGTCAACTTTCAGTCCTACCCTCAAAGTGGTTTTTACAGGTAATGATGCTTTAGGATCGAAAACCTCGCCGAATGCATCCGCTCTCAACAAAATATCTGGCTTCTTAACATATCCACAACCACCATTTGCCCTGAACATGCCATGCATCAACCAAAGTGATCTTCCATAACCCTGCAAGACATAATAACATGTTGTTGTCTCTCTCTTTGGCGAACCTTGGAGATAATCAAGGAGAAAAGGTTGCTACAGGAAATTAAGCCATTAATGTTGTGTCATTTCTTTGTGATCTCTCCCAAATACAAGTGCAATCAAGACATCCATATGACTAATTCTAAAAATGTGTTGAAGCCTCTGACTGGGAATTGACCTTTGGCATTTTTTTGCCCTAGATTTACTAGTGCATTTTAATTATTAAGCTATGATAGTAAAACATGTCTAAGTCTCCCTTATTCTGTTTCCATTGGACTTATCAGCACAGCATTGCTACAAAATGTCTCAAAACTTAGGTTGCTAAAGCTGATAGTTTTTAATTGTATATTTTTTATGGTCTACGTCAAAAACAAAAAGTACGAGAAATTAAGCAATGAAAAGCTTGTATGAGTCAGAACTGTGTCCTAATAGTCAATAGCTAACCTGCATGTTGAATGCAACCATTTGAGCTCCATGTGACCATCCAATTAGGGGATTGTAATTGGATGAATCGAAGCGTATACCTTTAGGGTATACTCTAAGCAGGTTCCTCTGTGTAAACCTGAAAGAAAAGAAATATGGAAAATCAGATTTAAATTAAAATAGAAAAAGCCTAAGACAGTCAACACTCAAATATGTTATATCCATACATCACTGAAGCACCACCTAGCTACTTCATGACAGATTAGGTAAGAATTTATTTTGATGGGAGTGACATCCACATCGGAAATTGCTGAAATCAAATTCTTGTGTTTGGTATTAATTCTAAGTCCCAATAAAGCAAAATGGATTCCTCTAAACTAATAATTTTGCTCCAAAAATTGAGATATAGCAATCATAATGCAATACTAAATGTGGGTTCTGTGATCAGTGTTTTTATACAAATACTACAGAGATACATGGTGCATTTCTAATTATTAGATTATTATAATTTCAGTCATGGCTTTTTAGTTTATTAAATGTAAACATAGTTATAAGATGAACTAGTTTCTTATTACAGTTTGTTATAACTACCAATAAATGTTGATAACATACATCATAATTTGCTAAATAACAGTTGACATTACTATTATAAAGTGACAATGGTGGAAATATTCACAAAGACACAATAATATAAATAAAGGTTAATAAGTAATATCCAATATTGATAATAAATTTAAGCGTCCTGCATTGCATACTTAACTTAAAAACCATATAGTATCATGGCTGTGCTCTTTGGATATATTATAAATTAGTTGATGGCTGTAGTTTCTTATTCTACCTTCGGTACAACTTCAGATTTAATTTACTCCATGGTTTCATAAGTGACACTGGAAGCTAAAAAAATTTTGCGACTGTATTGCTAACAGAAATTCTTCATGTGTGGAATAGTAGAGAAATCATACTCGATACTAACTACATAACGTATAGATTCACCTGACAATATCTTTTCCGTAATGATCAATGGCCTTTTCAAGCTCTTGCTCACTCAAGCTAAGACGTCTCACTTTATCAGGATCAACCTTCAGCCAGTCCTTCATTCCACCTTTCCCCTTTCCAGCATGAATGGCAATCAAGCGCTTATATTCTGGTGCTTCATTTTGCTGTGTCTTGGGATCATCTTCATCATCTTCATCGTCCACATCTAAATCATCATCCTAAAAAGAAAAATTGTGGGCAATAAAGAAGTATAGAACATGAAGCACGCTCGGTTTAAGAAGGAAATAGTTTACATATGCACCTTATTGTCATCTATTTTGGATTTGAAATTATTTATTTCACTTCCCCAAGCTTCTTCCTCAGCTGAATCCTTTCCCTTGGTTGATTCACTCTCTTTTACTTTAACATCCTTGGCCTGTAAGTACTCTTTGGGTGGTTTGGTTGATATGATAATCCGTTTCTTAAGAGATTCTGGAGAGGGAAACTCTTTCAAGCATTCTGAACCGGGGGAAAACAGGATTTCTCCAAAAGTTTGACTAATCATCTAGATTCAATCATGGAAGAAAAAATGATTACTCAAGCAGTTAAATTGCTTAATTCCCCCCCCCCCCCCCCCCAAATCTCCATACACATACCTCAGCAACTTTAGCCTGAAGATCTGGAGTGAGATGATCTTCCAGTGTTATTACAACAGGATATTCAGATGCAACAAACGCATTTTCCTTAATTGATTTCAAACATTTTAAGAGTTCAACAGGAGTTGTCAGCGTCCTGCACAAACAAATAGAATGAAAGGAATTAGAAACCTTCAAAACGGTAATAAAAAAAAAATGGTTCAGATAAGCAGACAAATGTGCCAGAATGGTGCACTGTATTGGCGTTAAGCATGTTAGAAAGTATTCACCAATAAAGCTTAGAATGAACAGGAGATTTTGTTCATCCTTGTTACTATTCCCAAATTTTTCTGACATGATAGAACAAAATTAATGGACATACTTGCAATAATATTTTGGTCTGGAGAAAGAGGGAAGACAGAAAAAGTGTTAGGTATTCAAAGTATTTTGTCAAGTCTGTCATAATTAAGTTATGAATTTTAACCCATTTGGACAATCCAATAAAAGATTACAAGCATTTAAAATAACAAGAAATTATATTTTTTTCTTTTCCCTCTTCATGACACCAAAGCTTATGTATCACATCTTAATTCTCTTCAATTTGAGAATTGACATGATAATTCAAATAAAGCTGAACATTATTTCAAGCATATAGATGACCATTTCATACAGTATCCATGAACCAGTCATTTTATATATTGATGGCATATGAAAGTTCATGTAATACGTTATCTTCAAGCTTGAATATGATGGGTGAAGCTAATTCAATCCGTCATTCATAGAAAATTGCCAAGGTTGGAAGAAAATATTACATGTCCATCGCTATCAGGCTGGTATTAGCAACTTTTGCCAAAACTCTATTTCCAGCTTAAATCACCAGCCTGAAGTCAATGACATCCTACGATTGTAATGTAATATTTTTCTTGGTGTCACTAGTCGGTAAAGCTTTTCTATCTTTCATAATACCGCATACTCGGTCACCGTTTATTCAACGCAACATCTTAAGAAGTAAGAGAAGCTCAAATAGGTATTCAACCTTACAGTCCATTAACTTCAAAACATAAATTATAGGATCAGTTAGGAAAACATCACCTTTAGGTCTTACGGGTATTCAACCTTAATGTGCAATTAATGGCATACCTTCCATGAAGAACATTGACATTATCGTTTGTGGAATTCGGCCATATATCCAATTCAATAACTCTTACGCCTCTATGTAATGCATTTATGATGGGAACATCACTACAGTCGCTGCTCAGTTGATTCCCCGTCAGATACGAGTTATGGCCCGTAAATATATAATAATGAGACAGAGGAGCATTCATGTCATGGTGCACCTGAAAAATATGATTATTAAAAAAAATATCGCATCCTTTTATTAATAGTACAGGCTTCAGACACGATAAGTCAGCTTCAAGGTACAAACTTTTGCGATAAGCACCAGCAAAGGAGTAAAAATTTATCATTAAGTAAATACCATTCAAAAGATAGTTACCAAATAAAGCTCAGAACCAATATTTACTCAATCAATGGAAAAACAGTCAACTCACATTGTGGTAATTCGATAACTAATATGGCATTACATATAAGCGTGTGTATGATCTTAAATGCTATGATTTCCCTGTAAGGGAGAAAACATTAAATTGAAATTGCCTTGCAACTCTGTGAGCTTAAACTTTTTACAGCAGATAAAAAAAGATTTGAGACTCTCATTGATGAAATTATAGATGCACTTAGGAAGACATTGCCAAGAGAGAGGTGTCATATTCCTCCGGAAACTAGGAGTGGAGTACCAACTAATGTTTTTCCTTGATTTATTACATAGTGAAATATGTTATACGCATAAAGACAAAGAAAAGAATAACAAAAAGCCTTCTACTGTCAGGGCAAAGTCGGTAGCTTTTGAAACATTCTACTTTAAACAATGTCATAAACTCCTAACGATATGCAACGATATGTAGTACCTAGGTACTTCAGTAATAAATTTACATTTTGTGGTGAGAAAACAACTGAAATTCTTGGATGCAGGCATTCTATCAATAACAACTGAAACTCTTGGATGCAGGCATTATATCGATAACAACAGAAATTCTTGGATGCAGGCTTTCTATCAATAATATTTGCTAAGACTAGCAGGGTACTCTCCCGCAAACTCAGCTAGTAAATCAAATTTCCAAATGCCTCCATTCTTTCTTTTTTAACTTGAAACAAAATAAGGCTAATGTCGGTGTGATCACACTTCAAATTGCCTCAATAACAAATTCAATCAAAAAGAAATCAAAAGTCAACCATTCCACACAATCAAACAAGTCTCAGAAAAGTTGAAGAAATTACCCCGAGTTTGGGATCAAGAGGCGGATTAGCATCCCCAAACAAATACTTAAAGAAACCCTCGAGATTGAACCCCCGGCGATGAAATATATTAAGGTGTCATAAACTCCTAACGATATGCAACGATATGTAGTACCTAGGTACTTCAGTAATAAATTTACATTTTGTGGTGAGAAAACAACTGAAATTCTTGGATGCAGGCATTCTATCAATAACAACTGAAACTCTTGGATGCAGGCATTATATCGATAACAACAGAAATTCTTGGATGCAGGCTTTCTATCAATAATATTTGCTAAGACTAGCAGGGTACTCTCCCGCAAACTCAGCTAGTAAATCAAATTTCCAAATGCCTCCATTCTTTCTTTTTTAACTTGAAACAAAATAAGGCTAATGTCGGTGTGATCACACTTCAAATTGCCTCAATAACAAATTCAATCAAAAAGAAATCAAAAGTCAACCATTCCACACAATCAAACAAGTCTCAGAAAAGTTGAAGAAATTACCCCGAGTTTGGGATCAAGAGGCGGATTAGCATCCCCAAACAAATACTTAAAGAAACCCTCGAGATTGAACCCCCGGCGATGAAATATATTAAGGTGCGTGAGGCTATCAATAATAGCCTGCGCTTCCTCCGTCGTGGCACTCTTCTGTCCCTGCACCTCCACGAGGAACTGCCGCAGCTTATCGGCGTTCATCACACCGTGCTCCGAGTAGCGATGGAAGGCCTCCTTAATTTCCGCGGGCGCCTCCGATGCGGCGAGGCGGAACCGCCGCCGGAAGCAGAAGCACACTCGGTAGGTCTGCTTCGACATTCTGAAGGAGATTGAAGAGAAAGGGGGGAGGATCGAGGACGAACAAAAACTGGCCAGTTAAAAAGGAACGGATTGATGCATTGATTGTAGGTCGTGTTAAGGAATCAAAGGATTCGGTTCCGGAAGAAAGGATTATGCTGGCATGGGCCCCCCGGATTTGTTTCGTTGGACAGCTCACCGCGGATTGGCCACGGTTATGTAACCAACGACATTAATGTCCGTATTCTGGAGTTATCCTTACAGAACAACCCCACGTGTGCGTGCGTGTCTTATCATATTTCATTTTCTCATATTTATTTCCATATATCGGGAACGATTTTCTTTCTGACTTTTGGCTTTGTCTTAGCTTTCGAATAAAATAATGACAACTTGTGTTTTTAGAAGAAAATAAGAATGTGTTGAAGTCCATATGTGGGAGGGAGTGTCCGAAGTCCATCATCCTCCACAAATCCCATAACTTTTTTAATTAACATTTTTTAATTATTAACCAACTAACCCATCATTATTTACATCATTTTTTATTATATAATAATATAAATTCACATCAATTAGCCTATTGATTTAACATTTCTAATACACATATATTCAACTTTATTTCAATAAAATCATTATTTTATACTATTTATTTGATTATTTTAAATAAGTCAATTAAATATATTCCAAACACCTATATCACAAAATACGTCTTAGCACTTGAAATTGGTAACGATATCTCCCAATCCCCTTAATATCGTGTTTAGATATAATTAATTTATTAGACTTATAAGTGGCTAATCTCATATGAACAAGAATTACCAAATTTTTTTTTTTAAAAAATATGATAATTATATGTAGTTGGTTGTAAGTTAAAAATATAGAGTTGAAATATGTTTCTAGTTAATTGTGATTTAATTAAGTAATTATAACTGCGATTTTTGCTGTCTTTGTAATAAACAAGACAAACAAAATAAATAAATATTAAAAAAAACGTGACTACTGCAGGCAGTTGGTTTTTATGGCAATCCTAATTCCTAAGCAAAAAAAAACAGACCACCTGTATGCAAAACTCCATCTGACCAGAAAAACAAAGGAAAAAGAAAAGGTTGGGCAATCACAACAAACTCTTCCTCTCATGATCATGGGATCAAATAAATTCAAATCTAATAAGAAGCTTTATAGACTTGTACTTCACTCCCTCTCGGCTGAACAGTGGCACGGCTCGAATACCTCGTTTAAGCTCCCATACAGGGAGGCATGTTTGGCCTGCAAAATCAGTATTACCTGATGCATCATACTCGCGGACCTCAATTTGAAGCAGAGCCAGTTCTGGAACTGTAAGCGGGAATTCAAACAACTCATCCCATGTTGGGATCCAAATGTCGCCCGTTGCTTTCGTTTTCATCTTCATGGTATCAGCAGGCACTCCAGCAATGCCTATCTGTGCACAGATGATGTTAGCACAATGCCCTTTGTGTATAAGTACTGATTATGGTTATTGATCTTATGCATAATTTTGAAAAATAAGCATTTTTTAGAACTATAGATTGCTTGATTATGAGGACTTACCTTCACAACAAAATCTGGTGGAGAGTAAGAATCAAAGTGTGTATGGGTGAAATCGTGGTCCCATCCTTCACCCATATATACTGTCACCTGTTCGGAAAAGGGGCTTCAATCAGATTAAAAGAATTAGGGAGGAAAATGAGTACTCCATAATAGCCTCTTGAATTTTCAGCTCACTCTCAAAGTAGTTTGGACAGGTAAATCAGCTCGGGGATCGAAGATCTCACTATCGGAACCAGCCTTCAACAAAAAGTCTGGCTTTTTAACATATCCACAACCACCATTGGCCCTGAACATCCCATGCATCAACCAAAGTGATTTGCCGTAACCCTGTGAAAATATCTCATTCATATAAACTAATCGAAGAAAATATTTTCGCTGTCAATTTTGATGTGTTCATACTTCATAGGTGAGCAAATCATAAATTTGAGCAAACTGTTAGACATCATATGAATTTCGCTTGTGGTACCTTTTTCCTTCACATGACATCCTATAAGGCTGCCAAAACAACCGTAGCACATACAAAAAGCAGTTTTAATTCTACTATGGCTGAAGTTAATAAAGTCTTTAGTAACATTTGAGAAAAACATAGAACCTTTATTATAAAAAAATTATTAATCAGCGACAACAAGACATATGATATGAAGCAGGACACCAATGTCGTATATTATGGATATTGCTAAGCATTTCTATTTCATACAAGTACAGAAATACACTAGCATGAATTGGATAGTGAAAGACTACTTTCTGTCAACAAATAGATTCATGTGGAGAACAATTTTTTACAACTCTTTAGAATATCAACCTAATTCATTCTAAATGAATTATGCTTCTTTTAACAAGTTAGCTATTGCTTACGTAACTGTTTGAATAAAAAAAATAGAATAGAACTGGAGAGGCTAACTTGGCTGAACCATGACCAGATTCAGGATGTGCATATCCATAAACATAAACATCCAAACATAGAAACATTCTGTCAACAAACCTGCATGTTTAATGCGACCATCTGAGCTCCATGGATCCATGCACTTACGGGATTATAGTTGGAGGAGTCCAATCGTATGCCTTTGGGGTATACTCTCAATAGGTTCTGCTGTGTGAACCTAGAAAAGAGTCGCATGTCGATATCATTGCTAAAATTTGTTGAATATATCCTATATGAGACAAACCATTGGCATAGAAGTAATAGCACACAATAAGCATAAATCTGTGAATATCATTGCTAAAATGGGTTGAAGATGTCATCAATATGACCAACTATTGGTATAATGGCAATAGCACGTAGAAAGCTGCTTAGACATTTACTAATAGTTGCACACCACTCGGTAATACAATGTGTGGCAAGATGTGCTGCATCTTATATTCTTATTCATTTTATGATTGAACAAGCAATGAAAAGGAGGAGAAAGTTTTTTTTATGTTTCTCATGTGTGTGCTTTCTTGGAGGAAATATAAGTTGTACCACTCATGATTAATCTCAAGCAACATCTTTCCCCAATGACTTGTCTAACAGAAGTTTCCTGAAACAACTATTGACCAATGGATAATTTTAATCCACCTAAAAACATTTATACAACAATAAGGAAACTTGCATTATAAGTTATATGACTAAATTGTTTTCTTCATGAGAGATAAACCAAGTTCCAAGTTTTCTGTCTCTTTAAACAACGTGACTGACAAAATATCGAGTTTGTTGCTCTACCAACCAAAAACTCGCAATGGTGCTGTAGTTATTTCACAACTAAGAGGGTTCTTGGAAATTTAAAGGGGAATCAGACTGCAGCGGGTATCATGATGGTGAGGTATGAGTGGCATTCCTCCCATGTAAGAGGGGAATGGCTCATTACCTAAAGCTTCAGCTTTCTTTCCTATCCACAAATCACCCACTTTACATTCCATTCCCATTCCCTGTTCTCCAAACCACCTACCAAGATCCCCTAGTTGGATTTATTTTACAAAACACGTATTCATCAATTTTGTAAACTAAAAAAAAAAAAAAAAAAGATAGTTTTTGTTTTTCTTTCCTCTTAAATTAATATACGGACAATACCGTATAAAATATGAAATATATAATCTTGGCATATGTAGCTGACATATTTGTTTGAGCAAAAGGTTACTATCCCATAACTTCTAAATTTCAAACAAATAAAATATTATGAAATTGCTTCCTAAATTGCATTTCAGATGAGAAACTAGCTTTAAGTTTTTCATTCTTCCGTTTTCTTTCAATATACAGGACAAGGAGAACGGGTCATAGACATTATTTTATAATTTATTTCAATGCCAAATTAAACCCATCTGAGTCGATTTCATCAAACTGGTAGAGTGAGATAGATAATTACTAGCTTAGAGAACATCTATTGCATTATTAAAAACATTCTTTAGGAAGGACATTTCAATCAAACTCGTGATCTGCTGATTATAGTATCAGTTACTGATTGTACTATTATTTGAACTCTCAAAACAATATGAACAACCTACATCAATGCATCTTTTATCTCTTTATCTTATATGTACTTTGGTTTCTACAGAAGTTGGGCAGTTGATGATACTTAAGAGATCATATTATCACAAAGCAAACAAAACGAGCAGCTGTGCAGACAACAGACAATCAATGTAGGGTAAATTTTTACCTAACAACGTCTTTTCCATATTCAGAGATTTTCTTGCTCACTTAAGCTAAGACGTCTCAGTTTAGTAGGATCAAGCTTCAGCCAAGCCTGCATTCCTCCCTTCTCCTTTCCAGCAGTAATAGCTATTAACTCCCTATATTCTGGTGGCGCTTTCTTCTGCAGATTTGGATCGACTTCGTCATCCTCATCACTGCTCATCCCCTCTCCATCCATATCGTCACCCTAGAAGAAATTTCAGTCACTTAAAATAGAGGATAAAAAGGGAAGTTTTGTTATTGAGAATAACTACCTAACAGTCCACCTTATTATGACCATTTTTTGGTTTATCTGCAACTTCTCTCCTTTGAGCTTCATCCTCAGATGAACTCCTCCCCGTCTCTGTGTTACTTTCTTTTACTTCAACCTTTTTGGTCTCTAAGTATTCCTTGGGTGGTTTAGTTGATATAATGATCCGTCGCTTAAGTGATTCTGGAGAAGGAAATTCTTTAAGTAGTCTTGAACCAGGGGTAAACAACATTTCTCCAAACGTTTGAGTGATCATCTAGTTCAGTTAGAGAATTCGTAACTTTATTAAGTCAGAATTGTGTATTCAAATAATCCCACAGACTATGTAGATATACCCAAGTACCTCAGCCACGAGAGCTTGAAGATCAGCAGTAAGATGATCATCGAGTGTCATTACAACAGGATATTCAGACGCAGAAAAAGCATGCTCCTTAATTGACCTCAAACATTTGATGAGCTTGACAGGAGTAGTCAATGTCCTGTATAAAAGATCCATCTTTAACAGGCAAAGAATGGAAAGGGCTCATCTTAGTGGAATAAGAAATGAACTGTCTGATACAGAATTCACAAACAAGAAAGGTACAGACGATGTCTTGAACAGAATCATGATCGATCTGTCATCTATTTGAGTGTCGCCAATAGTAGCTTGAGCTTAATGAGCATTCAATTTACAGTTCATCTACACATGGATCTATTTACCAAATAATGTAATAAAGGGCACGGGCATTTGATATGATTCGTGCATTAGGTTATACCTCCCATGCAGAACATGCACATCATCTTTCGTAGAATTTGGCCATAAATCCAACTCAATTCCTCTAACACCTCCCTGGAGTGCGCTTATGATTGGGATATCACTGCTGTCACTACTTAGTTGATTCCCAGTTAGATAGGTATTATGGCTAGTATATATAAAGTAATGTGACAGTGGAGCAGTCATATCATCATGAATCTGAAACAGAAAAATATGCAAATAAATATTATGAAGGAAAAGAAGAATGAAATCTAGGCTGTTCTCAGCATAATTCCACATTGTTAAAGGGGCTAAGAAAGTTATAAGAACAGATACACAATGAAAAGTAACTATACTGCTTCTTCCCAGTCGGTTTGTTAGAGAAATTACTGATAAAATAAAACTTAGTACAGTCGACTAAGTCATCTTATATAAAAATTCAAACATGTGGAATACAATGTGACTGAAAATCAACCAAAATTGCATGATAATCGATCAAAAATGATTTTCAACGAAGACACCAAAACAAGGTTTAACAAAAAACATTTGCTAAAATTTAAAACTCCGTTCAAGCTCGACTCAAGCTCAATAAGTAAAAAATGAAAAAAATATGTAAAATATCAAATTACTTGATTTCAACTCGTGTTTTACTCGATGAAAGCTGATTCATAATCAACTTGATTGAAAATCAAACGAGCTAAATACAATGTTTGAAGACAAATAGCTATTCAAACAAGGTTTGACAATAATTTATTTTCTCAAGTCGGTCATTTAAAGCCCTAAAAACAAGTGGAGATTGCTGCACAACACTTAAGAACAGAAGGCTAGTTCGTCTAACAAAACGAGAAAAAATTACCCCGAGTTTAGGATCGAGAGGCGGATTAACATCCCCAAGCAGGTACTTGAAGAAAGTCTCGAGATTGAGTCCCTTTCGCTGAAATATGTGTAGATGCTTCAGTCCATCCATGATACCCTGGGCGTCCTCCACTGTAGCATTCTGCTCTCCCTGAATTTCCACCAGCAACCGCCGCAGCATATCCGTGTTCATCACACCGAGTACTCCTCGAATATCTTCGTGATGAAGGGTGACGCCACCGCCGCGGCAAGGCGGAACTGCCTCCTGAAGCAAAAGCACACACCGTACGCTTGCTTGGACATGGAATTGACCAAGATCGACGCCCAGTGCCGTCGTTTTCCCTTACATATGGCACGTAAGTTGACATGAATTTTATAAATTCTGGGTTGGAAAGGACAGCCAAAATGTGATGAGGAAGATTCTGAAGTGTGAACCCCATGTTCGACAGATGTGTCCAGTTTAAAGAAGTTGAATGATGGCGCACTTTTAACGTGGAAAGAAATGTTGATGGATACGATTTACGCGGGATGGGTATCTTTGAAATTACTTTTCTTTTTTTTTTTTTTCTTTTTTTAATTTAATAAAAGCATCACATTCCAAAACTATAAATTCTCATAATACGACTCTTTTGTTATTCGTTGATTTAATTATCTAATTATATATAATTTGAAAATAATTATTTTTTTTACTTTAACTAATACCACAACACATTTACTTTTAAAACCATACTATATTTTTTAAACAAAAATCTTTTTTTTTTTTTGAAATTGAGTAGAGTAATATTTAATTTTAAGTATAACTTAATATATTAATACTCGATAAAATAATAATTTTAATGAAATTATACTTTTGTCCGGTTTTAACTTGAAACCAACATGCTAAATAATGATGTACCATTATTATAATATAATAAAATATAAAAAACGTATAGGCCCTATTGAATATATAAATTAATAGTCTTACTCTAATCATCCCAACATCACATGGTAGAATCTTTTTGTTGTTTTGTTGTTTTTTTAACGACAAATGCAGCAACTATCGTACAAAAGAATTGGACATACATACAAACCTTGTCAGAACCCAAAAATGGATCTCAGCCGAGCAAACCACTTATACATGTCCAAAGAGAAAACAAGACAATGAGAAATACATTTCATTCAAACCTAAACCTCATAAGAAGCCTCACAGATTTAAGTTTATTTCCCTTCTTGTCATAAAGCGGAACTGCGCGAATTCCAGTTTTCAACTCAGATACCGGTATGCATGTCTGCCCTCCAAAATCATCCTTGTCCGATCTATCATATTCACGCACTTCTATCCGTAGTAAAGCTAGCTCTGGAACTCTTAATGGGAACGTAAACTCTTGATCCCAGTAAGGAGCCCAATCGTCTTCTATTATCCTCGTTTTTCTCTTGGCCTCATCTGGTGGCACGCCTATTATATATACCTGCACCCTCCGAATTATAGGATCACGTTAAAAACAGCTGGCAATGTGCTAATTTAACTAGTATAAGAGGGATTATTGGCGTGGGCATGCACTTTTACGTATTTGGGATCGTTACATTGTTATAGGAGGCTGATTCACTGTCAGATTGTCCAAATGTGATGCTTAATGAAGGGAAAATAAACTTAAATTAGTAGCTAATTAGTTTATTATCACTTAAATGGTCTTGGTTAATTGTGTTAATGGACATATTTTAGTCCTAACAAAAAACAAGATGAGCAAAATTTGACTTAAACTCGTAGAGTTCCTACCCATCGATTAAGCAAATATTAGCCTACCATCTTACCTTTGTATAGAAGTCGGGTGGTGAATACGTATCAAAATGCGTATGGCTGAAATCCAAACGCCAGCCATCTCCCATATACACGATTACCTGTCAAATAAAAAGGAATTTAAGAAACTCTATTATGCTAGTGATGAACTATACCATCCAGGTTTTTATGTCACCTTTAATGTTATCCTCACAGGCAGCGGTAATTTGGGATCAAAGACCTCGCCATTTGCACCTTTGTTCATAAGCAACTTGGGTTTTTTAAAATAGCCACAGCCTCCATTCGCTCTGAATACTCCATGCATCATCCAGAGAGATTTTCCGTATCCCTATTAGATCAATATAAACTATTAAGTTTTAACAAAATTAATTAAGAATGTAATGTCGTAACCCTTTATATGGTTGAAACCAGCTAGAGATGAGACTCAATTGATAGTTTTTATCTTCAAAGAGGACAAGAACTTTTATTGACGATGAGGAGTTTTATTTTATTTATTTGTTTATATTAGAAGTAGACATGGCACGGTTCTGGTTCGGAAATGGAACTGGCCGTTCTAACCAGCGGTCAACGGTTCGGTATAACTGTTGACCCGGTTCAAAACCAGAACCTAGACAGTTTGGTTCCGGTTCCGGGATACGATTCCAAACCGGTGGTTCTAACTGTGAAATTTGTGTTAAAAAAAAAAAAAAAAAAAACAGAACCGGCTATAAGCCGATTCGGTTTCGGTTCTGCCCCTCACGGTTCCAGGAACCAGTGGTTCCGTGTCCATGTCCATTAGAAGGATAAACAGTGAGCATTTTCTGAGGTTAGCAATTTACCGATGCAGTTAAATACGAGTTGGAAACTTCAATTGAAGAGTTAAGCATTGGATGTGGAAAAGTAGAACTGAAAGCCTAAGCTGAATATTTAATCAGTGGATATGTTCTGAGCTATTCCCTACACATTCCATAGGATCTGCACTACCTTATACTTTTATGTTAACAAAGGCAAATTTTAATATAACAACCTAAATTTTACAACATAGTATTTGACTATGCAAAAATGAAGGAAAAAGTTAAAAATGATAGCTAGATTGAATAAACAATTAGACGCTCATAAAGGGTAAAGATCATGCAGCAAACCTGCATATTGAAGGCAACCATCTGGGCTCCATGCATCCATCCAGTAATCGGTTTAAAATTTGATGAAGTTACTCGTGTTCCCTTAGGGAACACCCTCAGAATGTTCTTTTGGGTAAAACTAAAAAAAGTAAAAATGGAAAATTAAGAGAATTGGAAGGGAGGCGTTGGCTAATCATGAAAGGGAGTTGGTCTGTGAAAGCTACACTCGAGGTAATTTGTAAGAATACAATGAATCTAGAATAGAACAATGATACCTCACAACATCAGTAGCATATAATGATGCAGCTTTTTCAAGTTCTTGTTCACTCAAACTAAGTCGAATAGCTCTATCAACAACGATTCTTAGTACATGCCTCAAGCCCTTGTTTTTGGCATTCCCAGCATGAATGGCAATGAGACGTTTATATTCTGGCGCAGCCAAATTGCCTGACTTTTGAATAAATTTGTCACTATCTTCATCATCGCTATCACTCTGGTATTCAAAACCAAAACAAATAGAGTAGCTTAGAGATGTGAAACAGGTTGCAGATAGTTACTGGGCAGCGCATGATCAGCCTAACATGAGGAAATTGGGAAAGTTGCAAATTGCAATGCGCATAACTTTTTGCATTCAGAATCCTTTAATACATTTTAGGACCTTATTTTGAGTTCTTTAACAGTCCACGAATGATCAGTAATTTTTTTTTCCAAATTCTGCAGAATTTTGTGTTTTGAAAAGACCATTTTCTTTCGAACTTATCTATTATGTGTGTTTAAGAACACTAACTTTCAAATCATAAAAATACTTCATTTCTCCTTTTACCTTGTCATCGCCATCGGCTTCCTCATCAGATGAATATTTATCCTTTGGAGAAGAGGTTTCTCCATCCTTGCTATTGTTCGATCCGAGGTACTCTTTTGGTGGTTTGGTAGAGAGTATAATTTTATGCTTCAAGGCTTCAGGTGCAGGAAATTCCTCCAAATGTCCTGACTCAGGGCAATACAGCATTTCTCCAAAAATTTGTATAGCCATCTAGGAAAATAAATAAATAAATAATGTTCTGCCCAATAAATAAAAGATGAGACTATATATTACTAGATTGAAAAATATCAGAAATAGAGTAGATAAATGTTACCTCTGCCACTTTAGCCTGAAGATCTGATGTAAGGTGATCCTCTAAAGTAATTATAACAGGGTATGGCGATTTAACGAAAGCATGTTCTTTAATAGACTTCAAGCATTTGATGAGAGGTACTGGCGTTGTTAGTGTCCTGCAAAGGTTTCTCACTTCAAACTTCAAATTTCTCAGATATCAAAATTTAGAAACCAAGTTTCATCTTGTTGGCAGTCTGTTTTGAATCTTGAACTCACTTTCTATGGTAATATAAAAGTAGAAGGATGTTAAAAGAGGCTTACCCTACCTTCCATGAAGTACATGCACATTATCCTTTCCAGAATTAGGCCATAAATCAAGCTCTATACCCCTTACGCCATTTTCCAGAGCTCTTATGATTGGGATTTCACTACAGTCACTGCTCAATTGGTTTCCAGTTAAGTAGGAGTTGTGACCTGTATATATGAAATAATGATGCAACGGAGCTGTCATGTCTTGGTGTACCTGGAATTAATGAAACTGTCATGGTAAATATGAATTGTTCCATCTTAAGCGGCTTATATAATATCTCAACAAACTTTGTTTCCACTTGCCATTAGTAAAATTTTGCATGTAATATTGAAAGGGGCGAGGAGATTAAGCAGTTCAGGTGAAACATGAACTGCAGAAAATCATGTCTTTATTCTAGGGGAAATTATCACAGCATTCATTAATGGCATCCCTGTATCTCACTTGGAGTCACAATCGGATGAACAAACAAATTATGACTTATTCTTATCGATCATCACTAACATTGTCATGTCCTAAGTGTCTTAGCTATTCAAGAAGTCATTGCATTCCTTGTCCTGCTTCATAGTGCATGTTAACAATAGATCCCCATGGCCCCCAGAATTCCCTCAAAATTGGTGCAAAAAATCGATCTGCTATTTAAAATATTCTCATATTGATGAGCCCTGGACAATATATACCGATAAAACATTCTAGGAGATGACATTTAAAGCACTTCAGGACATAACGTACGAGCAATTTTCTGGCCCTTGATCACACTAATTAAATCAGACTAGATATCCCTCTTCTCTAATTTGTGTTCTCAGGACAATAAAATCAAACACCTACCATGTCTTAATTCAAACACACATTGTCTGAACACAAAATTGATTTAAAAGAGATGGGGGAAATGGAGGAATGAAGAAAGAGACCAGAGGATTAATGGGGCCATTGAGATCATCATGAAATAGGAAATAGAAGAAGTCCTCAAGGTTGAAGTGGTGGCGCTTCTCGGAGTGGTGGCGGTGGTGGAACACCTGTTGCATGACGGCCTCAACGTCGACGGCGGTGCAGTCCTCCTCCTTCTGGTGCTGCCGTATAAAATTGAGAAGCTGATCCGGCGTCATGTGGGACGACCCGTCGGCATACCGCCAGAACGCCTCCTTGACGTCCGGAGGCGGCTCCGACTCGCTGATCTTGAACTTCCGGTTAAAGCATCCAAACATCTTGTAATAATTGTAACTCCCCATTACGCCAAAATTTGATACGGTACGAAATGTTCTCACCCTCCCTCTCTCTTAACCTCTCTTCCTCTCCCTTATCGTTGACCATAACATGAAAGCTCTTTCTACATACTTTATGCATTTGAACGGATCTTTCCTTGAAGCATTCTTAATCACGTTCATGCAACCATGTTTTTGTCGGGCGAAAATCGACAAAACATAAAATCAAAAGTACAAAAAGATTAGAGAAAATTTGGTGGCGATGAGGGAGAGGAAAGTTGTGGGATCGGATGAGGGAGGGTGGAAAAAGCTACAATTAAGGAAAATGTGAGGTTGAATTGTCGTTAATTAATTATTATACATGAATTTGGTTTGGGTGCGAATGCGCATTTCTTCTATGTTGCTATTGCTATTCTATTTCTTTCAGGATATTTCCCCCATTTGACATCTGTACATCTTCCCGCCATTTTTTCTTATTCTGACCATATTAATCCCCACACACACACTCACACTCACACGCACACACACACACACACGTATGTATATATATATATATATGTTTGTATATTATACATATAAATATAGATGTATGTTAGTTATTTAGGGCTGAAGCAATGGAGTAACTTTGATGTTATATTTGAAATTAATTATACTTAACTCGACAAAATTTTTAAATAAATTTAAATATATTTTTATATTTGATAAAATTTGAATCAAATATTAAAAAAATGAGTAATATGTAAAAAAAATTAAATAATAATATATTAATTTATCTCAATTCATTTAGCCCTAATATTATAATTATCGTCACTAATCACGTATACGTGTAATGTTTAGTTAAGTACAAAGTTTTAAGATCTTGGAACTGTCTAACCAACCGATGGGGATGAAACTGTTACTGAACTTTCTTTTTTTTCTTTCTTTTTATTTTATTCTAATTTATTTATTATTTTGTAAATTGAGGATTTAGACTAAAAATATATATAATTTCATAAAAGATATATATATATATATATATATATATATATATATATATATATTTAACACGTACAAGTATGTCACGTTGAGTGGGATTCAATCCTACGGTGAATAGTATATTGTAACTGTTTAATGTTTCCCATGTGTACTACATTTAAACTTCAATAAAGAAATATTCGGTAATATAATAACTTTATTTATATAAATATATATATATATATATATATTTTTTTTGTCTCTAGCCAATGGAATGCATTAAGTAATAAAAATATTTAAATTATTAAGGGCCCCATAAAAATATAGTTTAATAATTATTGAATTTCATATAATATATTTTTACACCAAAATCTCTCAACCAAATAATGATTCCCATACAAAAGGTTATTTCTTCAGAAAATGCATCTTATGTCATGAACTTTGTAATGCATTAAATCTCACACAAAAATTAAGTTTTCTATATCTTTTAATTTTTCTTACCACGTACGATGCATACATTTTACAATAAAAAAATATTTATAAACTAATAAATATTAATTTATCGACAAATGAATTTCTTCACTTATTAACATTGATGCAAAATTGTTTCTGGCAATCGCCGCATTTATGCGCTAAGCAATGTCTGATTGTTCCGATATTTTAAAACTTAGGCATTTTTTGCGACTACACATGTTAGCCGGGCACCTAAACGGTCCAAATATATATTTTTTATTTTTTTATAAAAAAATATCTTAAAATTTAATGTTAAAATTATGTATTAATGATATAATATTTTAAAACTATTAAAGATATTATATAAGAAAAATATATGCTAAAAAATTTAAAAATAAACTAAAAAAATTAAAATCTAGACGGCCCCAAAAACCTTGACTACCGACTTTCAATTTTTGCAACCTTGCTTATTGATAAATAAACAAATCTCAGTGAATAAATATTATTTCCGCGAAAAGTTTAGATGATATTTGGGGCATGTTGTCAAAGAATGAGAACAAATAATTGAAATTCCTGCTTTGCTGGTAGGCGTAGTGCCCCAGAGGACAAGACAATAAAAGCCCGCCTCAACCTTGATATCGCAGCCATGGCATTGTTGACACTATCTCCATTAACAGGTGGAAATTTGTCCCCACTGTACTTTGTCATAAATTGCAATCTCAAGAATCGATAATATTCTTCGAATCTAAATTGTAGTCTTGAGGCCAGAATTGTTTGGGGCACCATTAAAATAGAAAAACGAGTAAGCTAGTGGTACTTGCTTTCAAGTTTATAAAAAAATCAATTTGAGTTTTTTTTTTTTTTTTTTTTTTCCTTTGAAGGGAAACTTGAGTTCGAATTGATTAAACATGATCTATAAGATTAATCATATTTCTTGTTAGAGAATGTATAATATTTAAGCTTAGAAAATGTTCTAAAAGAACATACATTCATAAATCACGAGGGTAGAAAAGAGGAACCACAACATTAGGTCCATAACAAGACCATTTCCTATGATACCAAACATAATCAAAGGAGTATTGGTAGTCAAATACTCTTTAAGTCAAGTAGTTGAATAGTTTGCTAAAAAGTTAACGAGGGCACACCAAACTTCCGTACCTTCATGCCCAAGCCTCGATAATCTATTGTCATCGTCTAACAAAATAATGGTGTCGGTTCGGGTTCGATCACAGAACAATTTTTTTTAATTAAAAAAATAATTAAAAAATCCTTCCATGATTAGAATAATCCACAGAATTCAATTAAGACCGGGCCTCAGCAATTTCCCATCAATCAATGTATGAGACTCTGATTAGATTGTATTATTTCTCCAGACCCAGGCTAATCATTCCAAGCAAACAGGGGAACCTGCATACCGCATATTCCAATTTGTCCCTGTGATCAAAAGCATCCACAAATGCTGAGATTAACCAGTCTTAAAACAAACAAATCTTCATAAACATTTACTGTTCGGGCCCAAGTGTAACACTGCATTATCAACTCACCTTTGTCAGCTGGCCCGGTTGGCAAGAGATACAGTTCAATTATATGTGTATTCAGTCGACTCTCCAAACTAGTGGCGGATCACAGGTTAGTTTTTCTGGTGAAATAAACGGGTCTGATAAGCATCTCTACCACCAAAAGTAAGGACGATGATAAACAGCTTAAAAACAACAAGAGCATGCTGCAACCAACATCCATTGAACAGTAACCAGTAAAAGGAAACTGCTGAATCAATATCATAGGAGCATCCCAAAATCCCAGTGTTGTTGCGGCCAAAGAAAATGGTACCACCAGCAATTGCAAGAACAACAGATTGTGTGCATTGTCTTCAAGCTTCCACCGTCGCACGATAATTATCAAAGTAAGCGCAACTTGTGATGTAGTCTTGTAAATGGTAAAGAAAAGATCCTTCACATGGCACCATGATTGCACCTAATCCTACAACTTATTAGAGGGACCTCGACCCTGATAATTTACATGTGATAAACACCAACCTAAAGAATTCAAGATATAAATATAACAGCACGACTCCAGATGCTGCAACAAACTCAAAGTTTACCCCAACCTCCCGGAGTGTAGAGAGATCCAAAGTTCCCCCGCTGGAAAGACCAGCTGAGCATTTAAGATCATGACCTTGTTTTGCCAGTTTGATATATGAAAAATACATGGTTATTGCCTAATTCTAGCCTCGGATATCAGTTCCATAAAATTCTAGTGGTCCATGCCAATAATTTATATTTCCACGAAGCTCAAACAGAACACACATCTTGATGTTCCCTCAAGACTTTAGCAAGGAATCACAGTTTGAAATAGACAGTACCCCATCCAGATATGAAATCAGTAGCAGCAACTCAAAACCTCCTCCTTTTACCTCTAGTATCTGTGAACCCTACATCATGCCAGACTCTTTCAATAGGCCTGTAATTCCCATCCTGCTGCTCTTCAACATCGGGATGCAATCATAGGTTGATGTTTTATTCGCCCATCAAACTCCCTCTTGCACATATTATTCCTTTCAACAAACTCAGCTTCCACATCTGGACAGAATCTGTATGGCCTGGAGCCATCATTCATATGAAACAGGAAATTGTCATTGTCATTGCTAAAATTTTGATGAAAGGAACGTGGAGGGCCGCATCTCTCAACGAACTTTCGTCTCTCATCACCACGAAGCTCAGGAAACTTATTCGATGGCAACAGCCCATTCGTGTATTCATCTCCATTTTCGATTTCTCGAAAATCTAATTCATTGGCTCTCCTAGTATTTCTGGGGAAAACTCGCCCAGGTGAGCTTCTCCTTTTAGAATCAGAAGATCTAGGATGAACATGCTCCCGTCCAGAATCAATGTCCCTCATGTCATTAGTATGCCTTGAAACAACGGGAGGAGATCCACGCGTTCTAGGAACCATCTCATCATGAAAACAAGAACGGTCAGGAGATCTCATTCTACCTGTCCTAAACAACGCAGGAGATCTATGCTGAGTGAATTCCGGAAGTCCATTGGGTGATCTCCTCCAAGGAGAAGACCACAGACCAGATGATCGTGTTCGAGATCTAGCAGGAGATTTTGAACGAATTCGAGGATAACCCTTTCTTTGCATGTTAGTGAAATTCCTGTTCCCTCGCACAAGCTGACCATCGAGTTCATCATACATAGCTAATGGATGATCATAATCAGGATGAACAACATTATCAGATAACTGCAAAAACTTATCATCATGCCGAAGGCCAATCACGTCAGAACCAGCCTCGTCGGAGCATCTTCTTGGACTCATATTCCTTGGAATTCTATGACGCATTTGCATGCCCCTTGTCAAAGGACCATCTCTATCTCCAGAAGAGCGTTTACTGAAAGATGTACGACAGGCTGACAGAAATTTATCATTCATCGGCCTCCTTTTATTACTAGCAAAGGCATTAACATCTTGTCGAACACCATAGCCATTGCATTCAAGGTCAACATCAGAAATGGATGACGCCTGTTTCCGTCTGATGACCCGGTCATTATTCAGCCCATAAGAATTTTCAAATGCGAAGTCAAGATCAAAGTTCCATTCTCTACGTAAGGAGCCAAAGCGGCCAGACATCCTCCTCTTTCCACACATAAAATTTGGCCTAGATTTCCTGAATGACTGATCATGGGTCCTATCATTCACAAATTTATCTGAACCACCAGTATAGAATTCATCTCTGTAAGACAAGACAACGGAAAGCGTAATATAAATAAGATTCTTGAAAATAAACGCAACATAGCATACAGATAAAAAAAAGATCAATAAATTTTCACCTAGTTCCCCGTTGTTGCATCTCTCCATCAAGATCAGAATACCTTTCTTTCCCACTTTGTGTGGTCAGTAACCTATTTGTAATAGATTTTGTTTTAAAAGGACTAGTCACAACTGCACAAGATAAATTTATGATGCGGCTTCTTTAGCCCACATTATTGGAGCCTTTAACACCACCAGGACGTTCAGAAGATGCTTCAATATTCGACAAAGTCAAATCATCCTCTCCAGAACAGTTTTCTTCAACAACCTTCTCAATAGCCTCACCACCTTGTTAAATGCCAATTCCATTGCTTTCATCAGTTGGTACATCAGTGAGGACTTATTTTCTAAGACTGTCTTGAACATCAGCGTGGACTTCTTTTCCAGAACTGTCTTCAACATCTTTACACGATAAATCAAGTTGTTTATCTGGAGTGACATTGATTGATTTCTTTACGAGAACTAGAACTCCTAACCCGCCATCAGAATTTTTTTGCGAAGAGTTATCTTCACAGTTGAGCTCAAGACAAATACCAACACAATCATTATTAGGGTTGCTACTAGTCTCTTCTTGATTCTTCCCTACATCATCTTTTCCCTCAACATCAGACATGTAAACATTTTTGTAGGCAAAAGGAACAAAAGGCTGGAAATCTTGAGAATCAGACCCTACAAGTTCTGATTTATCCATCTTCATTCCATCAACAATAGGATCTTCACCAGCTGAGTGTTGCATAGGCTCGCGAACCTCACCATCTTCATATTCTTCATCCCCACCACATAAAGTATCAATAGGACAATTTTGTTGTAATTCAAAGTCAGACCCAAAAGAATCTTCGCCAAGCATTCCAGGGGATATGGTTTTGTTTTCCTCATCATTTGCAGCTTCCTCACTATTTTGGGATAATTTATGCATATGCTCATGAACTCTAGCCAGCTCACGCTTATCCAAATCTACAACACTCAAAGTCCCCACCTTGCATGGCCTTAAGTGTTCATTATCCTGGGTGACTGATTTAGAAACCATAGCAGCAATAGGCACAGAAGGTCCATCACTTTGGCATAAATCCTTACAATGAAAGAATTGTTCAGATTGATTTGACAAATATCCACAGGTAGTTAGCTCTGGGCAAGTTGGCAACCTTGAAAAACATGGATTCCGATACATCAGAGGCATTGCCAGAGCTGAAGAAGAAGCAGAGCTCTCTTGATGCTGCATTACCTTTCCAACAGATTGTTGTACAGCAGCATCTTCAACCTCAGGCGCTTTCTGATTACATTCCTGTACCACTTCAAACTTTATTGACCTGCAGTTAGCTAATTTTTCTGGACTAACAGATGATTGCACTACAATTTCCATACGACTGCTGCTTGAACTACCTACACTACAATGACGTTTTGAATCATCTTCAACAGGTTCTGATTTCACAGTCCTACTCACATTCATAATAGATAGCTGTACCTGTTTCATATTTAAATTTGGACTGACACTGGCAGAGCCTAAGTTATTTGATAAAGAAGAGCGCTCCTTTTCGGTATCTATAGGTATAGCAAGCCTAAGACTAAGGGAATCATCAGTCTTGTATTGCTGGCTAGGTTGCATTGATACATTAGATAAACTCGATGCATGACCATCGACAATACGTTTTCCTTTATTCAAAAAGAGACCACCGGTACCTGCTGTCATCAATGAAGATTTATGGTCCGAACTAAAATTAGTCTTGCTTAACCCACCAATATCAAAATGCCAATGAGCAAATGCATCGCTACTCATAGAACCCTCCCACACATCCATGGTTGTGTTCAAATCCCAATTCGATCGATCAGAAATTACTCCACTTCTATCCTTGCCCATGGTAATACCATTCTTGTCATGCATAACAAGCTTTTTGTCGTGTAATCCAAAACTCAACAAAGAAGAATCCAATATGTCAGACTTGTGGACAACCGCTTCACTATTATTATGTTTCGAAGCTCGAACAAGTGGTTCTTTTGTTCCTAGTGACAATTCAACGTTCATTTTGGCAGAAGAAGGTTCAAGTCTATGGGTTCCTTCAGTTTGTCCAACAACAAATTCCTGCTTTACTTCTGGGGAAGCAGACTTTTCTTGAATCGCGGAATATTCTCTTCTTGATAGGAATAGAACTGGAAACTGGAAATTAACAGATTGCTATTGTTGTACCTGCTCCAACCCGCAAACTCCCCACGCTGGAGATAACAGTGGACTCAGTTAACAAAATACTCAGACTTTGAAATAATAAGCACCATCAACAATCTAATGACAGATGAAGAACCTCTGAATTTCCGGGAATTGGCATTGAGTCCTAAATATAAAACCTTTGCAGACAATAGCCAACCAACAAGAAAAAAGTTCAAGAACACTAAGATAGTGCCTAAATATTAGTGTGCATAAAACCTGAAGCGAACGCTAATTATTACTCTAAAATTGTCAAAACGCACTCCAACATACCTGTTCAAAATATCTAAATCCAGCCAATATATACGATTAATAGTATCTTAGGTTCATGCTAACAAACTTTCCAAATATAAAACTGGACGGTGTAGGGCAAGAAAAAACGACCGACGTAAGAATCGGCATAAGAAACACCATCGCCAACTATTGCCTAGTTTTCCAATAAAAGAACAGTAATTGGAAAAAAAAAATTTTAAAAACCTCTCAGAAAGGCAAAATATCCAGTATTTTCCTTTTTTTTATAAATAATAATATTTGGTTAATCCAGAAAACAAAATTTTCCGGTGAAAGAATCAAATCAAAACGAAGACAAAAAAAAAATATTTAAAATAAATAAATATTTGCAGATCAGGCATCAAATTAAGCGGCGGTCGTCGCTTGCTTTTAAGCAAAACAACACAGTTCAAGATAATAATAAAAATAATATTAAAAGAAATCAAATGCACCGGGTTAAGAAATTACCTATCTAAATCTGAACAGAAACAGAGATGCAAGGGAAAAGATAGAGAGAAGAGAGGCAAAGAATCCAAGAAGGGTTCGTGGTGTTAAAGGGAGAAAACACGAGGGGGGAAACGATGAAGAAAACACGAGGGCGATAAATAAATTCACTCAAAATATTTTAAAAATAAAAAAGAATGCCAACTCTAGACCTGTACAACTAACGGACGTTAGTTTTTATTAAAGATACTAATTATATTTTAAAATTATTAAAAATAATTTATTTTTATATTAATACATATATATATCAAGAGTACTATCATATTACGTGAGTCAACTTCATTTAAGGTTGAGTAGAAAAATTTAAAAACTTCATTTTCCATCTTTTCTTTTTCTTAAATTCAATTAACATTGACGACAACTTAGGAAAATATTTGTTGTTGGTGCAAATATTTATATTTACAAAATATTCACTATAAAGATAATTAAATACGGGAATTATCTCGACAAATTAAAAAGACAAAACATGTTGAACAATTTATTCTAAATAATTGCATTGCCCTTTCTTAATTAAAATGTTTATAGCTCTTCTTTTTCTTGTATTTATTATTTAGTATTATTAGGGCCATGTTATAACTTATAAAGAAGAATAAAATCTAATGTAGCAAAATGTGAGAATATGAACTCTACTTTTAAATATATAAATGCAACTTTTTTAATATATCTATCCAAATGTCTACATCCCAAAATAAAAATATACCCACATAATTGTATTTTAAAAAGAATACTTTAGAATATATTTTATGTGAAACTTTATTACTATTACACTTTAAAATATTTCTAAACTAATATAAAGAAATTTATTTGTTATTGAACTATTTACGTTAGGTTTTAAGATAAAAATACAAAAAATATTATTTTTTTAATTCAATAAATTAGTTTATGTATACAAAAATTAATGTGTATAAAATAAGATTGCTTATTTATTTTTTATCTTGATTTTATTGGTTGGAAATTTCGTATGCATGGTTTAGAGTATTTATAGAGGGTTAATTTAATTTATTATATATTATAAATATTATTATTTAGATAATCTCATATTATTTCACAATTATATATATTTTTTTGTGGGTTGGAGCACTTGTATTAGATTTGAGTATTTATATAAACAATATAAAATTGTATAGGATTGAATTACATATATAAAAAAATCTAAACATTTAATAAATTAGATTATGAAAAAATTAATATTTTTTTCTAAAAGATAAGATTATTTATTTTATTTTATTAGTTCATAATCTTAATATTTTTAACTTCAATAAATTTATTTGTAATTGGGTTGTAATATTTGGAACTCTTTTTTTTTTACTTAATATTTATTATCATTAGGACACATGACAGCTTATAAAGAGTACAAAAATATAATGTATCAAATCTTGAAAGTATGAACTCTACTTTTGTTTTTTAGATTATCTCATATTTTTTGAAATATCAAAGTTATTTTTTTATTTATTTCACAATTATATTATTATTTTGTGGGTTGGAGCACTTGTATTAGATTTGAGTATTTATATAAACAATATAATTTTGTAATTGATTGAATTACATATATATTAAAATCTAAACTTTTAATATCTTAGATTATGAAAAAATTAATATTTTTTTCAAAAAGATAAGATTATTTATTTTATTTAATTATTTCAAATCTGAATATTTTTAACCTCAATGAATTTATTTTTAATTGGATTGTAACATTTGTAACTATTTTTTTGTACTTATTATTTATTATCATTAGGACACATGACACCTTATAAAGAGTGCAAAATATGATGTATCAAATCTTGAAAGTATGATGTCTACTTTTTAATATATGGATTAGTTATAAAGATATGCATGCATTATTGTTTTAGTAGGTCATAATTGGCCATCACCTTAATTATTATTGGTTAAATTAAACTATGAATTTATCTATATCTATACATATATATATATATAATTACAAAAGTACCGTCATAAATAGAAAATATCAAATATATACCATATCTATGTATATATATTATGATATCTATTTTTTATGTAAATCTATCAATATCTATTTATACATATTTAAAAAATATATATCTAATTAATTCTCTTTTCAGTATCTTTAATTTGCCCATATTGCACATATATATACAAGCATAGATACACTAAATTTAATCATTAACTATAAAATATTTTTTCTTAAGTTAATTGTGATTATATATATATAAAGAGAAGTATGGTCTTAAATAAAAAAAAATCAAATTTTCTTCCTAAATTACTTGTAATTATGATATTTTTTTATACAAATCTATATCAATATTTATATATATATATATATATAAGATATGATAAAATAATTTGATTAATAGAGCCACGATTTAATGGTAACTAAAAATACAATAAAAATTCATAATATTATTATTAATTTTAATTTTAATTATTTTATTATGAAAGTATATCAAACAAAAAAATATTCTATAGAGATAAATTGCAGTTCAATTTAAATCTTATAATTCCATAAATTTTGTGATATTGATAACCAATATATCTAATAAATTCGATTACAATAAATCCATTTAATATAAAATAAAAATAATTAATATTTATATAATACAGTAGATTAATGTAGATAATTTTATTTTCATCAAATTTAACGTTAAAAAGAACAAATTTTTAATATTTAATTTTTTAACCACAAAAATTAAGATTATTTTTTGATAGAAAAAATGTCATAGAAAGAATGAAAATGTTGGATGTTGCAGTTATTCGGGAATAGATTTAACATATATATATATATATATATATATATATTTATATATATAAAGAGATGCCCAATAAAATTTTAGAAGCTAACAAATTTTTCCGCTTAAAGTAGCTTTCTAAATTTGAATACATCTATTTTTAACCATATATAATATCTTTTTAATTGCTGAATAATAATAATAGTAATAATAATAATAATAATAATAATAATAATAATAATAATAATAATAATAATAGTAGAAGTAGTAGTATTAAATAGTTACTCCACGGTGTGATTTTGAGATTATGACGCTAATAACATAAATTTTGGGATTATATAGCTGATTACCATAAATTTCAGGCTTATGAAACTAATTAACATTAATTCTATAATATATCAAAGGGCATTTCTATTAATACCACATTTTTTACTCTTCACCCCACAAAAAATATTTAGACAAAATAGATATAAATAAGATTACAATAATATCCCTAACCCTAATTTATTGTTCACTTTTTTATTTTTGCAGACCAACCTCTTCTCCTTCTCTCATTCTTCTTTGAGCGCTGACCAACCTTCAGATCCAACCCATCTCTGTTAAAAAACCAGAGCCTCCACGCGAGCAAACCACCACATGTTGTTGAAGCCTCACATAAATTGAACATTCAAAAATTAATTACAGTTTTTCAACGTTCGGTGCCAAGAGACTGAACACACAAGAATATGTTCAGTTGGCGAAAACCAAACGCCTCACAAAATGTTCAGCGCCCGCAAAACAAACATTGTGCTTTTCATCGGCCACTGGATCTAGCCGAACACATTAAATTGCTTTGTCTTTCGTCTGAGATTTGTTTTCCTCCTCCTTTCTTTCATTGTTCTTCCTTCTGCTTCTGATATTCAATAGTGAGAGGGATATAGATGAAAGAGTTATAGCTGTATTTATTAACATTTTTTTCAACAATTTTCTTTCTGCAATTGTTCCTTGAAGGAGAAGACAGAACATCTCCTTTCAACATTTTTCCTGCATTTCTTCTAGCAATTCTTCTTCGGGGAAGGAGACCAAAGCTCTGTGTCCTTCAATATTTTTCATCATTTTTTTTTAATAAATAAGGGTATAAATGTAAAAATAGGTGGGTGTGTAAAGTAAAAATATTGTATTTTTTAATTAAAATGTAGTGTAGAAAGTAAAATTTGTGGTGTTATTAGAAACACCCTATATCAAAAGCTGATGTTTCAATTATTATGACTTTTTTAATTTCCTCCAAAACTAAGATATTATAGTAATATATATAAATAAAATAAAAAATAAAATTTGTTCTCTTATCTTCTACTGAGAAAAAAAAAATCACTCAAGTTTTAACATTGGTTACAACAAGATGATAAGAAAAAAATTAAATAGATTAGCACAAATTTTGATAAATCTATATTTCGTCTTTACCTTCATCATTTTCTCTAAACTTAAAATTTATTATTTCTAAATATATATATATAATAATTTTTGTTATCTACTATAATATTGTAAATAGAATTTCTTTGACCTGACTGTATCTTTAATTTATTTCTTGTATTTTTTTTAATTCTACATAACCTATTTTTAATAAAAAATATTTTTAAAATAATACATAGATGTATGCTAAAATTAAGGAGATACTATGCTTCGTCAACACTTAATAAATAACACATCATCAATTATGTTGTGGATTAATAACAAAATTAAATTCTAGATTAGTGTTATATATTTTCTATCAAATGTGAGAACTTACTGGACAAGAATTTGAGAATATTTTGCTACCTAAATATTCTTACTAGGATTGGAAGATCCATAATTACTCTCCAATTAATATTTTAATTAGCTTGAAATTTAAAATTATTTAGTTTTAATATTAAGCAGAATATGCGAGAATCTTGAATTATTGACAAAATCTTTCTTGAACATATATGATATAGGGCAAAAAAAATTCCCATCCAAAAATGTCATTTTTTTTACTTTAACATATAAACTAATTTTTTTTGTGATTTCCATATAAATTTTTCTAAATTTTGTCAGTTATCATCTTAGTAATATAACTAATGAATATTTCATTTTAATTGCATATTATGATTGACATATCATTTTATAAAGATAAAAATGATCTTTTATATTTTCATAAGTTTAAAATACATTTCTCGATCCACTGCTTCAATCGAAGCTTTTCAAAAATTTATTATTTCTCTTCACAACACAGTTACTTCAATAAAAAAATAAAATTATTTTTTATATAAGTCATTGAATTGGAAAACTTATCGAAAAAGTTACCCAAAAATTTTAATCGGTTGACGAATCCAACATAATTGTATGGTCCTTGAATAACTAGACCATAATTATAATTTTTTCTTGAAATATATTTCTAACTATAATTTTTTTACTATTTGAATTTTGAGATGGTCAACAAATAGCGATATCTATTTGTTAAAATAATTTTGAGTTAGTTTTTATATATTAAAAATCATATATTTTGTTGAACTGTTTTATTTTCAAACACGAAAAAATATAATTTATTTTTAACACAAAAAGGATGATTAATTATAGTAAATAATATTATTAATATTTATTTGTCGATCTTATCATGGAGTGAAAGACAATTTAATTTATAAAACTCACTTTAAACATTTAATGGAATTAACAATGAGTACTTTCTTGATAATTTAGATGGTAACTCACAAAATTTAGAATAGTTTATATGGTAATCACAAAAAAAAAAAAAAATAGTCCATATGGTAAACTCAAAAAATGACAATAGTTTAGATTGGAAATTTTTTTTTACCCTATGATATATGCAAATCTTTAAACTATCCTACATTTATGTCACAAATCTGGCTATAAATAAAATAGATTTATAATATAAATTTCAACAAAACAATCAATAAAAAATAAATTATTGTGCATTATATGAGTGAACTAATAAGTTCTTCTATGCGATGTACGGAAATATTAATTTCTTTATAAATTATTCATATAATTTTATAGTACAATATAATTAAATTTAAAATTACATAACATTTAAATTTTTAAAAAATATATAACTATGTTCAATAGTTTGTATATGTAGCATAATTATAATAAGACATATAAATATTAAATATAAATCATATAACTATATAATGGGTAAAATAGAATAAATCCAATTTTGAGATTAAGGAAATAATTATATATAATTCACCTGAAAGTAATAGATCAATGCATCGATAAAAAAAAATTATGAATATAAGTAAAATTATATTAAATTTATAATATTTTAAGGTTGCATGAGCAAAGTTATACAGTAGTAACCATGTTTAGATCGGAAAATATGACAATTACGATAAATAGCTCATACTTCTCTTTATATATATATATATATATATATATATATATATATATATATATATATTAACAAATTATTATATTATATTACTTTTAGAAGAAATTAAAAAAAATTCGTAATAATTGAGGCATCACTTTTTGATATATTGTAGAATTAATGTTAATTCATAATCCCAAAATTTATGTTAATTAACTTCATAATTAGAAAACCACTTCCAAACTTTTAGTGTGAGATTAACTTTCTTAATTTACGGATGAATTAGTTATTTAATAATAATAATAATATTGTTCAATAATTAAAAAGATATTATATATCGTTTAAATAGATAAAAAAACATATCCAAATTTAGAAAGATATTTAGATGGTATTTCTCTTTATATATATATATATATATATATATATATTTATAGATTGATACAGGTCTTTTATATATTATATATTATATATATTGTATGCTAGATTTACTATAAAACAAATCATGAAATTTTCTAAGAAATCTGAACAACAAATATTATTCTAGCAAATCACAGTGTTTTCTAAAAAATCTTAACAAAAATTATCATTCTCAATATTATAATAAATACAAAAATTAATAAAATAAAAAATTTATGTTACTATAAATAGATGAAATTATGCTATTATGTATATATTAATGTAAAAAAGTACAACTAAATATATGTAATTTTTTATGAGATTCATAATACAATACAGTAGCAAAAAATTAGAGAATGTGTAATAAAATCAAATAATTTATATTTAACTTTTTTAATGTATTTAAATTTCCTCAAGTTTTAATTAATTGAAAATCAAATAAAATTACACAAATTTAACTTGACTTGACTTGACTTTTATATATAGTTTATATAAAAATAGCCATGCATTTTTTAGACCCTCTCATTTTTTTATATATAGTTTGTAGATATTTTTTAGAAAATATCTACAAAAAATAATATATGAGAAAAAACTAGTTAAATAAAAATTAAATTTAGATTAAACGAAATGCAAAAATAAAAAATAGGATACTTTAAAATATTTTGTATCGTGTGAAATGATTTTAAAATGAAATTTATTGAAGAAAATAAATTAGAATCCAACTTATTCAAGAAATAAAATTCAAATGCATTATCAAATTGTGTATTAAAAAAAGAAAAAGGAAAAGGAGAATTTCAAAAATAAAATCAGGCAGGGTAATTGATTTTACCATCATACCCTCCTTATAATCCTTAAATTTGATGAAATCGACGAGAATTATTTAGCCCTACTTTCTTTCAATTTGAAGCACCACGATTCATTTAAGAGTGGGGTGGTGGTACGACACTAGCAAAATCAACAGAAGGTTGACCTGTACAAACTTGACCCGACCCTAGATCCAAAACTGTGGTTTCTGCTTATTTTTGAGATTAAAATAATGTCACATGAATAAATTATTGGATATAGATTAATTAATTAATTAATTAATTAAAGCATCCATTGACTGATACTTAAAAAGGTATGACCATTTCCAAAGATATTAAACATAATCAACGGAAATTTGGCGGACAAAAACTCGGTCAAATTTAATTAGGCCACATCAAAATTCCTTCCCTTCGCACCCAACTTCAGTAGACCACCGAACGGATTGACTGACAGTCAGAGAATGCCGACATCATCTCATCAAATAACAGTCTCGGTCGGAGAACGCTCAAATTGTTAAGAAAAAAAAAAAAACTTTATTTGAATGATCCACCAATTCAAAATAAGACTGGGCCTCAGCCTTCCCCAACAATCAAAGATTGAGACTCTTTATTAGATTGTGTATTATTTCTACAAACCCAAGCTAATCATTCGACGTAAACTGAGCATTACGCACATTACGCACATATTCCAGTTTTGATCATACTTGTCCTTAATTTCCCTTTGGAGCAAAACATGATCAAAGGCATCCTAAATGCCGCCATTAACAAGTTACTTTAGGAGCCCGAGTGGAATACTGCATTATTAACTCACCTTTGTCAGCTGATTGAGTTGGCAAGAGATACAGTTGGATTATGTCTTTTCAATCGACTCCAGAAACTAATGGCAGATCACCGGCTAGTTTTTCTGGTGCAATTACGGGTCCTTAAAAATGTCTCCGTAACCAAAAGCATATAAAGGAGAATGAAGAACAGCTATAAAAATAACAAGGGCATGCAGCGGACCACCATCCATTGAACACCACCCGGTAAAAGAAAAGACTGAATCAATATTATAGAAGCATCCCACAATCCCAGTGCTGTACCTGCCAAATAAAATAATAGCACATTTCTGGCAATTGCAAGAAAGTATATAGAGGATTATCAAACTTAGCGCAACTAGTGATGCAGTCTTTTAAATGGTAAAGAAAAGCTCCATCCACTGGGCACGATGATTGCACCTAATCCTACAACTAACAAGAGGCGTCAGATCCAGATAATTTACAAGTGATACAGGCACCAACACAAATAACTCATGATATAAATTTAGCAACTCGATTCCAGATGCTGCAAACTAAAAGTTTACACCCAGCCCCCCAGAGTGTAGGGAGAGCCAAACGAGCATTTATGATCATGTGCGTGTTTTGCCTATTTCATGGTTATTGCCGTAATTCTAGCCTCTGATATCAGTCCAATAAATTCTAGGGAGCCCATGCCTATAATTTAGATTCCCATGAAGCTCAACCAGAACACACGTCTAGATAATCCCTCAAAACTTTAGCAAGAAATTGCTGTTTGAACCACACAGAACCCCATCAAGATGTGAAATGAGTAGCAGCAACTCAAAACCTCCTTTTACCTCTAGTATTTGTGAACCCATCATGCCAGACCCGTTCAACAGGCCTGTAATTCCCATCATGCTGCTCTTCAATATCCCTAATTCTCCGGGATGCAATCATGGGTTGATGTTTTATTCGCCCATCAAATTCCCTCTCTCGGGTATTATTCCTCTCAACAAATTCAACATCCGCATCTGGACAGACTCTGTATGGCCTGGGGCCATCATCCATATGAAACCGAAAATTGTCAATGTCATTGCAAAATTTTTGTCGAAATGAACGTGGAGGACCACGTCTCTCAATGAATTCTCTTCTCTCATCAATGCTCCCATCACCACAAAGCTCGGAAAACTTATTGGACGGCAACGAACCATTCATGTATTCATCTCCATCTTCCATCTCTCGAGAATCTAATGCATCGGCTCTTCTAGTATTTCTGGGGAAAACTCGTCCAGGTGAGCTTCTCCTATTAGAACCAGAAGATCTAGGATGAACATCCTCCCTTCCAGAATCAATGTCCCTCGTGCCATTAGTATTTCGTGCAACAAGGGAAGGAGATCCACGCCTTCTACTTACCATTTCAACACGAAAACAAGAACGGTCGGGGGATCTCATCCTCCCCATCCTAAACAAG
This sequence comes from Caryopteris x clandonensis, assembly GCA_028749325.2. Lineage (NCBI taxonomy): Eukaryota > Viridiplantae > Streptophyta > Magnoliopsida > Lamiales > Lamiaceae > Caryopteris > Caryopteris x clandonensis. The sequence continues at coordinate 1,001,753 of JAPYKT020000027.1, read as the reverse complement.
GCTGGAGACTTATGCTGAGTGAATTCCGGAAGTCCACTGGGTGATCTCCTCCGAGGAGATGACCACGGACGAGGAGATCGTGTTCGAGATCTAGGAGGAGATTTTGAACGAATTTGCAGATAACCCTTTCTTTGCATGTTAGTGAAATTCCTGTTCCCTCGCACAAGCTGACCATCGAGTTCGTCATACATAGCTTGTGGACGATCATAATCAGGATCAACAACATTATCAGATAAACGCATGAACTTTTCATCATGCCGAAGACCCATCATATCAGGACCAACCTTGTTAGAGCATCTTCTTGGACTCATATTCCTTGGAAATCTATGAAGCATCTGCATGCCCCTTGTCAAAGGACCATCTCTATCTCCAGAAGAGAGTCTCCTGAAAGATCTTCGACGTGCTGATGGAAATTCATCATTCATCTCCCTCCTATAACCAGCAAAGCGATTACCATCTTGTCGAACGCCATAGCCATTGCATTCAAGGTCAACATCAGAAGCGGAAGAAGCCTGTTTGCGTCTGATGACCCGATAATCAGTCGGCCCATAAGAATTTTCAGATGCGAAGTCATGATCAGAGTTCCATTCTCCGCGAAAAGAGCCAAAGCGGCCAGACATCCTCCCCTTTCCATGCATGAAATTTGGTCTTGAATTCTTGAATGACTGTTCATGGGCCCTATCTTTCACAAATTTATTTGAACCACCACTATAGAATTCATCTCTGTAAGACAAGACAGAGGAAAGAGTAATATATATTACATTCTTCAAAATAAACGCAACACAGCATCATACAGAAAAATAAAAGATAGATAATATTCACCTATTTCCCCGTTGTTGCATATCTCCATCAAGATCAGAATCTCTTTCTTTCCCAGTTCGTGTGGTCAGTAACCTAGGTGGAATATATTTTGTTTTACAAGGACTTGTCACAACAGCACTAGACAAATTTATAATGCGGCTCTTGTTGCCCACATTGTTGGAGCCTTTAACAGCATCATGCCCTTCTGAAGATGCTTCAAGCTTCGACAAAGTCAAATCATCCTCTCCGGAACAGTTTTCTTTAACAACCTTCTCAATAGCCTCATCACCTTGTTCAATGTCAATTCCATTGTTTCCATCGATCGATACATCAGTGAGGACTTCTTTTCTAGGACTGTCTTCAACATCAGTGTGGACTTCTTTTCCAGAACTGTCTTCAACATCTTCTCCCCATACATCAAGTTGTTTATCTGGAGTGACACTGATTGATTTCTTCTCAAGAATTAGAACTCCTAGAACTCCATCAGAATTTTCTTGCAAAGAGTTATCTTCACAGTTAAGCTCATGACAAATACCAACACAATCATTACTAGTCTCTTCTTGATTCTTCTCTACAGCATATTTTCCCTTAAAATCAGACATATTCATGCCTTTGTCGGCCAAAGGAAGAAAAGGCTGGAAATCTTGAGAAACAGACCCTAAAAGTTCTAATTTTTTAGTCTTCTTTCCCTCAGAAATAGGATCTTCACCAGCTGAGAGTTGCATAGGCTCTCGAATCTCACCATCTTCATATTCTTCATCCTCCTTACCACATAAAGTATCAACAGCAGAATTTTGTTGAGATTCAAACTCAGACCCAAAAGCATCTTCCCCAAACATTCCAGGGAATATGGTTATCTTTTCCTCATCATTAGCAGCACCCTCACTGTTTTGGGATAATTCATGCATATGTTCACCAACTCGAGCAAGCTCACGCTTATCCGAATCTACAACACTCGAACTCTCTACCTTGCATGGCCTTAATTGTTCAGTATCATGGCAAACAGGTTTAGTAAACATGGCATCAATAGGCTCATCAGGTCCATCACTTCGTTGTAAATCCTTACTATGGAAGGATTGTTCAGATTGATTTGACAAATCCCCACAAGTAGTTAGCTCTGAACAAGTGGGCAATCTTAAAGGACATGGATTCCAATGAATCAGAGGTGCTGCCAGAGAAGAAGATGCACAACTCTCCTGATGCTGCATTACCTTTCCAACAGATTGTTGTGCGGCAGCATCTTCAGCCTCAGAGGCTTCCCGATTATGCTCCTGAACCAGTTCAGACTTTATTGACCTGCAGTCAACTAATTTTTCCAGACTGATAGACGATTGCAATACAGTTTCCAGGCTGTGCTTATTGGCAGTTTCTCTTTTCACAGAACTACACTTCAATAATTGCATAATATTGCTGTTTGAACTACCTACACTACAATCACGTTTTGAATCGTCTTCAACAGGTTCTGATTTCACAGTCCTACTCAAATTCACAATGGATAGCTGTACCCCGATACTGGCAGAGACTAAGTTATCTGATAAAGAAGACCGCTCCCTTCCAGCATCTATAGGCAAAGAAAGCCTAAGACCGAGGGAATCATTAGTCTTCTGTTGGCTAGGTTGTATAGATACATTAGAAAAACTGGATGCATGAACATCAACTATATGTTTTTCTTTATTCGAAAAGAGACCAACTGTACCTGCTTTAGCCAACAAAGATTTATGGTCCGGACAGCTATTAGACTTGCTTAACCCACCAATATCAAAAAGCCTATGAGCAAATGCATCAGTGCTCATAGAACCCTCCCACACATCCATGGTTGTGTTCAAATCCCAATTCGATCGATTAGAACTTACTCCGTTGCTATCATTAGCCATGGTAATACCATTCTTGTCATGCAGAAAAGGCTTTTTGTCATGTAATGCCAGACTCGACAAAGAAGAATCTGATTTGTCAGACATGCGGACAACAGCTTCACTATTATTATGTTTCGAAGCTGGAACAAGTGGTTCTTTTGGTCCTAATGACAATTCAACATTCATTTTGGCAGACGAAGGTTCATGTATATGCGCACCTTCAGTTTGTTCAATAACAAATTCCTTCTTCAAATTCACTGTTTCAGCAGCAATAGAGCTATCAGGAACTTGAGGCTCTGAAGATTTTTCACCCTGCAAGATATGCTTTTTACTCCCCAAATCATCCAAAGGACCTGAACTAATACTGGGTTTTGCCTCCAGAGCCTTGGGTGCAAAAGTATCCACATTAACCTGTCCCAATTGTATGTTTGTAGGAGTAACTTCTTTCTTAACAGCAATGAGAGAAGTCCCGCTTACATCAGGATTAACTGGAGAAGATGCATTTCTTGCATCACTCAAGGATTGACTTTCATCTGTGATGCTATGTTCTTGTTTGTTCTTCGCATCTTGGCCCTCGGAAATAGGTGGCTTTCCTTCTCGGGATGCAGACTTTTCTTGGATCATCGGAAATCTTCGCTTCTTGATAGGAATAGCACTGGAAAAATTAAAAGATTGCTGTTGTTGTACCTGCTGCAGCCCGGAAACTACCCCAGGCTGGAGATAACAGTGAATTCAGTTAACAAAATACTCAGATCCTGAAATAATAAGCACCATCAAGAGTCTAAAGACAGATGAAAGAACCTCTGAATTTCCGAGAATTGGCATTGAGTCCTAAGTATAAGAGATCCCTGCATACAATAGCCAATCAACAAGGAAAAAAAGTTCAGACCACTAAGACAGTGCCTAAAATTTTAGTGTGCATTGCTAATTATAACTCTAAAATTTTCAAATCGCATTCATGCTAACAAACTTTCCAAATATAAAAACATGACGGTGAAGGGGAAGAAAAACGACCGACATAAGAATATGCATAAGAAACATCCCCCCCCCCCCCCCTCCAAAAAAAAAATTAAAAAAACAAAATCCAAAACTGCAATTAGAATCGGCATAAGAAACACCATTGCCTAGTTTTCCAATAAAAGAATACTAATTGAAAAAAATAAACAAAAATAATAATTACTCTTAATAAAAAAAACAAAAATCCAGTATTTTCATTTAAGAAAATAATAATAATATTTGGTTAATCCAAAAACAACGGTGAAGCCAAAAAAATTTTTAAAAAAAATAATATTAGCAGATCCGGCATCAAAATAAGCGGCGGTCGTCGCTTGATTTGAAGCAAAACAAGACAGTGCCAGATAATAATAAAAGAAATCCGATGGACCGGCTTAAGAAATTACCTATCTAAATCTGAACAGAAACAGAGATACAAGGGAATATATAGAGAGAAGAGAGAGAGGAAGAGAATTCCCGAGAAGGGTTCGTGGTTTCAAAGGGAGAAAACATGAGGGGGCAAAAGATGAAGAAGACGAGGAAGAGGAGTGAAGATTGTTTCCACAGAAATCTATATCTATATATATAATTACACCTTTGTATCTATGATGTATATTTTTGCATATATATATATATTATTATGTCTATTTTTCTATATAAATTTATATTAATATTTATCTATATGTATTTAATTAATAAAATTATGATACTTATTTATTTTTAAATTATTATTTATCAAAATATATTAATTTTAATTTACTTTTTATTAAAAAATTTAAAAAATAATTGGTTGAAATATATTAATTTTAATTTATTTTTTATTTTTTATTAAAAATTTTAAAAAGCTTATAATTTTTACTTCACCTTTAATTTTCATTAAGAAAAAAATATATTTAATTAATTCTCTTTTCATTATCTTTAATTTGACATTCATATTACATATATATACATACATATATATACTAAATTTAATCATTAAATGTAAAATATTTTTTCTTAAGTTAATTGTGATATATATATATATATGTATATATATAAAAAGAGAAGTATAGTCTTTAATAAAAAAAATCAATTTTTCTTTCTAAGTTAATAAAAAAATTATAATATTATATTAATATTAATTTTAATTATTTTATTATGAGAGTATATCAAAACAAACTTCTAAATATTCCATTAGATAGTTCAATTTAAATTCTATAATTTCACAAATTTTGGGATATAGATAACCAATATATCTAATAAGTTTGATTACAGTAAATCGATTGATACTAAAAAAAAATTAATATTTACATAATACAATAAGATTAATGTGCATAATTTTATTGACGGGATCTTAAGCTGACTACACATATCTTTAATCTTTTTTTTTTCTCCATAACCTATTTATAAGAAAAATTATTTTTAAAATAATACATAGATGTATCCTAAATTTAAGGTGATATTCTGATTAATCAACATTTAATAAATAACAAGTAACCAATTATGTGGTGCAATATCATATTGATAGAAAATATAACACTAATCCAAAATTTGATTTCGTTATTAATTCTAAAAAAACTCCAAAATCTTTCAATTTAACATTATTAAATAAAATAGATTAATTAGGGTAAAAAAAGTAAATTATGAGAATCATATTATATTAGAATATGACAGTATAAAACTTTTAGTGTTGATCAATAATATAAAAGTTGTGATACCCCAAGCCTCTCACTACTCACTGATCAATATAATTCATGCATTGCATTTATTTTATAATTTTATTTGCTATTTAAATTGCATTTTATTAGTATCGTAGCTCGTATTTAATTATGTTTGGAATATTGCCATTGAATTTTGTAGGGTTTATATTATAGGTGGGAACCCTTTAGGCTGAAAGAGTTAACGTGTCAAGTTCTAATAAAATATAATCACACGTGGCGAGATAATAATAATAATAATAATAATAATAATAATAATAATAAATACATTTGCTGGTGGTGTGTGTATATATATATATATATATATATATATATGATTAGTGTAGGTAATAATTATAATAAAATAATACTAATCCTAATTAGTGGTATATTTATATATATATATAATTAATGGGTGTGTGTGCGTGTGTTATTATATATTTAATGAAGTGTGTGTGTGTGTGTTGTGTGTGTGTGTATATATATATATATATAATTAAGTAAGGCGGCAGGCTCATTATATATAAGTGAAGGAAGAATAAAAAAATAAGAAAAAAAAAAAAAAAAAAAGGGGAAAGGGGAGACTTTCATTTCGGGAAGAAGCCCAGCAAAAGAAAAAAAAAAAAAAAAAAAAACAGAGAGAAGAAGGGGAGACTTCAGCGAGAGAGAGAGAGAGGAAAGCAAGCCTTCGGTTCCGAGAAAATTTCTAGCTTAACCATACGTATAGCAGTATATATTATCGGGAAAGAGGTAAGTAGATATCCATTTGCACCTACAATGCATAGACCTAGTAGTTGTTTGTGTTCTTTATTGAATATTTGTGACTTGTACCTCTTTATATTGATGGATATGAATTACATGAGGTGAATGATTGATTCGATGTTGTCTAAATATAATATTCACGAGCACGGACATGTGCATTGCAGAAGTTGTACATAGTCTGTTTTGGCATGATTGATTGATTTGGTATTGTATAAACATAACATTCACGAGCTTTGGCATGTGTACGCATGGGTCGTATATTGCCTGCTTTGCATTCATTGTCTGGTGAAAAGAAATGAAAAATGTAATGTTGACCACTACTAGTGTACCGAGGCTGGTGGCATGTGAGACATGGATAGGCTTGATTTGTCAAGCCGGTGGCATGTGAGACATGGATAGGCTTTATGATATATTGAGTCGGTGGCATGTGAGACATGGATAGGCTCGATTTGTCGGGCCAGTGGCATGTGAGATACGGTTAGACTATATGATTATGATTATTTATTGTGCTACCTCTTTCCGGTGCACAGTAGGTGGGTCACAGGCCCTATAAAGATAAAATATTCCAAAACAGTGGTTAGGATTTCAGTAGAATGCATATCGATATCACATCTCATTCAAAGTTTCTGCAAGCATTTTAATTATCGTAAATGCATGATTTCTGCTTACTGGGCTGTAGCTCACCTAGTTTGTGCATTGTAGGTGAGCATGTTGATGATGTGTAAACTTACGGCTTACCGGGCATGTTGTTCGTGCTTCAACAAGCTTTTGGGATCGATGTACATGGATGACTACCTTTGGGGCTAAACCATGGGCGTACTATGCTTTTGGCCATCTATTTTGTTATTTAGTTTGAGTTTGTATAATGTTAATCGATTTTTGGGCGTGTATATATTTGTGCGGTTGGGATGGATACGTTTGTATCTATTGTGGATGTTTCTTGAATGTGAAAGAGCTGTGGTTTCGGGGATAAATTATACATATCGTAAATATGTTACAGGTTAATGAAAAAATGTACAGGTTTAAACAGGTTAGAAGTAACTTTTGTTTTGTGGGTTTTATAAGGGTGGGGGTGTCACAAAAGTACGTCTTTAACATTCTTTTTTACCATTAAATATTTATTTGACTAATATTTATATATAGAATTTATGTGGTTTCATCTTATGAGGTTAGTTTTTTATAATTTTCTGCATTATATATGTGTATATACACATACATATGTATAGTTTATGACTTATAACAATGTTTTTTTTAATAATTCATTATAAATCACTATAAATAATTATAATATATTTAAGTTAGATATAAGTCCTATTGTAACACCTGATTTTTTTATAAGTTAAACAAAATCTATTATTGGATGTGTCATTATTTAATATGTCAAAGCAAAATATGTCTTTAAAACAAAATTTTATTTTTTCAACAAATTTGGAATTTAATAATTTCTTTTTTTAGATTTAAATTTCTCAATTTAACTCATAAAGAAATATTTGAATTGGTATCAAGAGTCTCTGTTTGTTTAATACCTTAATTTTAAATTTAAAAATTTAAAAATCTCTAAATTAATAAACCATAAAAATTAAATAAATAACCAATAAAAATTAAATAACCGCACGAGATAAATTATTAGTAAATGAATAAATAACGATGTGATGAGTGGGATTGAAGGTAAGCATATTTAATCAAATTTATGTACCGATATTATTTGGTACTATTAATAACTATAGTTTCTTCATACTTACAGTTTGTAAGATATATATATATATATATATAATTAAATATAAAAAGTTAAATAAAATCTTTAGAAAAAAATTCAGAAAATAATAAATTATAAATTATCTAATATATTTTTTCCACATACAAATTATATAATCATTTATGTATGTGTCTCAAATCTAATATAATTATTATATAATTATTTTTGTATGTGTCTCAAATTCTAAAATTAAGTAAATTTTATCATTTTAAGTGATTTTGTTATTATATTAATATAGATATGTAGTTCGAAATCTAGATCATAAAGATGAATGAACCCAATTCGGTTAATTATTTGGATATAAATTGGGTTTTGTTGATATGTCTTGAATCACACACTTCGCAAAGCTGTCACGGGGGTCTCGCTGCCCGGTTAGCGAGTCGGGGGGTCAAGGGGGGCGACGTCCCCCTTGCCTGGGGGTCCGGGGGGGCGGAGACGCCCCCAGCCCGACGGTATGCAGTATTGGGCCTTAAGCCCAATTTCGGTGTTTTATCTCAGTACTATATATATGGTCTTTGAGATCTGTAATCTGTAACATATACCGCATAATAAAATTCGTTCTCCTCTCTGCCCGTGGACGTAGCCAATTTATTGGTGAACCACGTAAATCTTGTGTTTTCTTTACATTTCTTGTTTCTTGTTTATGCTCTATAATCCTATTATGTCACAACAGGTTTAATAAATTAAAATATATCTTAAATATTATTTTTTATTATTAAGTGTCATATGTTTAACTATAATTGTTTTCTAAAGTGTTCTTTAATTATCAATTTAAATAATTTTATTTGAATGTCGATTTAATACTCTTTATTTTTAAGTTTTTTTATAGCTCCGTAAAGCTCAACTAACCCCAAGGCAACTTCATAGTATCGATCATAATTAGTGGTAATTATTAATAATTATTGTAGTCTATTATTAAAATATTTAAGACTGTAGTATTAATTTTATCATTCTAAATTTTTTATTATATATTGATTAGATTCTAGCAGTTGTGTGATCATGTATAGCTTCTTTACATTTGTATAATTATTGATTATTTTGAAACATATATTTTTAATTTAGTAAAAAAAAATATTTTATTGTCATGTTAGATTTATTATTCTAAGTCAATATATTTATTTTATGGTGTATTGTAAGCAACAGGTTGTTGAACAATGAAAATGTACAAAAATATAAATAAACAATGAAAGATAAAAATAAAAGTACAGGAGATAAATTCATATCTATCGGAATATATTCAAATACTATTCATGATATATTTATATTTATTGCTATAAATTGAAAATTGTGGATTTTAATCGTATTTTTTAGCTATATTAAAAAGGTTGTTTCTAAAATTACCACTAAATTTGCTTTGTACACCACATTAATTTTACTAATAAAATTAGATATAATGTAAATGAAATAAATATTCTTATTTAAAATTAAAAACATACACAAATTTTAGTTTTTAATAGAAAATTAGAGCTTTGGTGGGTGGATGAAATAAATATTTATTATTTATTAAAAATTTAAATTTATGTATATTTTTAATTTTTAAATAAAGATATTTATATTATTTACATTATATATAATTTTATCAGTAAAATTAATGTGGTATACAAAGTAAATTTAGTTGTGGCTCCAAAAATACTCTATTAAAAAATATGAGATAAATAAAAAAATTAAAAAAATAAAAGAGAAAGGAAAAAGACGAAGAGTTGTTGCCATGATAGTAAGTGGTTTCGAGGTGGCTACCGTATTCTCAATTTTGAAGACATTTTTATTTAGTTGTTAGTTTAATTTCCAATAAAATTTGTCAAAAACTGGTGTTTTTAACTCTTTTACCCTGTTTTTCCGTTAAACACTCAAATTATATTGATTGAAGTTAGAAAGGTAATAACTTCAAAGGTAATAGCATCATTATTTTTATTCAAGAAGGAAGTATATATTGAATTATTGAACCACGTAATATTTTATATAATTTTAAAATTACGAGGGAACCTAACGGACTACGAAGGTCAGGACTCACCGCTTTCCGGCTCATAATGGCTCAACTAGTACCATGAAACCATAATGGAGTAGTGCATTTTACAGGTTTTCAAAAGACGCATGAAATTTAAAAATTATTAATGTCTTGTTATGAACTATAATTTTTCTTATTAATGTCTTGTTTCTTATTAATCATACACACTTATTTAAACATATTATTTTTCACTGATCAATTCACTTTTTGATGGTGCAATATATATATATAATAATAATAAAAGAGCGGCATAGCTTATCATTTCACAACACATTTCATTATCATTGTCATCTTAATCCTTTTTTTTTTCTTTGTTTTCTTTTTTATAGTTTGGACAAGATCATTGTAATATTTTAATAAATTGACTTATTCCAGCCGACATTCTTTGTTGTGACCGTATTAATTCACACATATACAAACTTGTACCTACTTTCCTTTCGTAGCCAAACATGATCAAGAGCATCCGAAATGCTGCCATTAACCGGTCTTAAACACACAAACCTCAAACATTTACTTTTGGAGCCCAAGTGTAGTACTGTATTATTAACTCACCTTTAGCAGCAGATCAAGTTGGCAAGAGATCCCAGTTGGATGATACACTCCAGAAACTAGTGGCCGGTCAACAGCTAGTTTTTCTGGTGAAAAAACGGGTCCTTATAAGCGTCTCTACCACCAAAAGCATTAAAGGACGATGAAGAACATCTAAAAAATAACAAGAGCACGCAGCAAACCACCATCCATTGAACAGTACCCGGTAAGTGAAAAGGACTGAATCAATATTATAGGAGCATCCCACAATCCCAGTGTTGCTGCTGCCAAATAAAATAGCACATTTCTGGCAATTGCAAGAACAATATATAGAGGATAATCAAACTTGGCGCAGCTTGTGATGTAGTCATTTAAATGGCAAAGTAAAGCTCCATCCACTGGGCGTCATGATTGCACCCAATCCTATAACTTATTAGAGGCCTCGACCCTGATAATTTACATGTGATACAGACACCAACAAAAAGAACTCAAGATATAAAATTAGCAACACAACTCCAGATGCTTCAACAAACTCAAAAGTTTACTCCCAACCTCCTGGAGTGTAGAGTGAGCCAAAGTTCCCGTTGGAAAGAGGAGCTGATCATTTATGATCATGAGCTTGTTTTGCTAGTCTCATGGTGTTATTGCCGTAACTCTAGCCTCTGATATCGGTCCCATAAAATCTTGGGAGCCCATGCCAATAATTTGGATTTCACGAAGCACAACCAGAACACACATCTGGATGTTCCCTCAAGACATTAGAAATAAAAATGCTGTTTGAACAACTCAGAACTCCATCCAGATATGAAACGAGTAGCAGCAACTCAAAACCTCCTTCGTTTACCTCTAGTATCTGTGAACCCATCATCATGCCAGACCCGTTCAACGGGCCTGTAATTCCCATCCTGCTGCTCTTCCATATCCCTAATTCTCCGGGATGCAATCATAGGTTGATGTTTCATTCGCCCGTCAAATTCTCTCTCCCGTGTATTATTTCTTTCAACAAACTCAGCTTCCGCATCCGGACAGAATCTGTAAGGCCTGGGGCCATCATTCATAGGGAAACGGAAATTGTCAGTGTCATTGCTAAAATTTTGTCGAAATGAGCGTGGAGGGCCACGTCTCTCAATATACTTTCTTCTCTCATCAATGCTCCCGTCACCACGAAGCGCAGGAAACTTATTGGATGGCAGCGGCCCATTCATGTAATCATCTCCATCTTCCATCTCTCGAGAATCTAATGCATCGCCTCTCCTAGAATTTCTTGGGAAAACTCGTCCAGGTGAACTTCTCCTATTAGCATCAGAAGATCTAGGATGAACAAGCTCCCTTCCAGAATCAACGTCCCTCATGTCATTAGTATGTCTCGCAACAAAAGGAGGAGATCCACGCCTTCTAGGAACCATTTCGTCACGAAAACAAGAACGGTCAGGAGATCTCATCCTCCCAGTCCTAAACAAGGCTGGAGATCTATGCTGTGTGAATTCTGGAAGTCCATTGGGTGATCTCCGCCGAGGAGATGACCACGGACCAGGTGACCGTGTTCGAGATCTAGCAGGAGATTTCGAACGAATTCGAGGATAACCCTTTCTTTGCATGTTAGTGAAATTTCTGTTCCCTCGCACAAGCTGACCATTGAGTTCGTCATACATAGCTTGTGAACGATCATAATCAGGATCGACAACATTATCAGATAACCGCATGAACTTATCATCTTGCCGAAGGCCCATTACATCAGAACCAGCCTCGTTCGAGCATCTTCTTGGACTCATATTCCTTGGAAATCTATGAAGCATCTGCATGCCCCTTGTCATAGGACCATCTCTATCTCCAGAAGAGAGTCTCCTGAAAGATGTTCGACGTGTCGATGGAAATTCATCATTCATTGTCCTCCTTCTATTATCAGCAAAGGCATTACCATCTTGTCGAACACCATAGCCATTGCATTCAAGGTCAACATCAGAAACGGAAGAAGCCTGTTTGCGTCTGATGACCCGATAATCATTCGGCCCATAAGAATTTTCAGATGCGAAGTCATGATCAGAGTTCCATTCTCCACGTAAGGAGCCAAAGCGGCCAGACATCCTCCCCTTTCCACGCATGAAATTTGGTCTTGAATTCCTGAATGACTGATCATGGGCCTTATCTTTCACAAATTTATTTGAACCACCAGCATAGAATTCATCTCTGTAAGAGAAGACAGAGGAAAGAGTAATATAGATAACATTCTTGAAAATAAACACAACACAGCATCATACAGATAAATTAAATATCGATAAATATTCACCTAACTCCCCGTTGTTGCATCTCTCCATCAAGATCAGAATGTCTTTCTTTCCCACTTCGTGTCGTCAGTAACCTATTTGGAATAGATTTTGTTTTACAAGGACTAGTCACAATATCACGAGATAAATTTATAATGCGGCTCTTATTGCCCACATTGTTGGAGCCTTTAACAGCATCATGACCTTCTGAAGATGCTTCAACCTTCGACAATGTCAAATCATCCTTTCCAGAACAGTTTTCTTTAACAACCTTCTCAATAGCCTCATCCACTAGTTCAATGCCAACTCCATTGCTTCCATTGATTGGTACATCAGTGAGGACTTCTTTTCTAGGACTATCTTGAACATCACGATGGACTTCCTTTCCAAGACTGTCTTCAACATCTTTCCCCGATAAATCAAGTTGTTTATCTGAAGCGACACTGATTGATTTTTTCTCAAGATCTAGAACTCCTAATCCTCCATCAGAATTTTTTTGCGAGGAATTATCTTCTAAGTTAAGCTCATGACAAATACCAACACAATCATTATTACGGTTGATACTAGTGTCTTCTTGATTCTTCCCTACTCCACCTTTTCCCTCAAAATCAGATGTTCTAATGTTCTTGTCGGGCAAAGGAACAAGAGGTTGGACATCTCGAGAATCATACCCTACAAGTTCTAATTTTTCAGTCTTCCTTCCCGCAACAATAGGATCTTCAGCAGCTGAGCGTTGCATAGGCTCTCGAACCTCACCATCTTCATATTCTTCATATTCTTCATCCTCCTTACCACATAAAGTATCAACAGCACAATTTTCTTGAGATTCAAACTCAGACCCAAAAGCATCTTCCCCAAGCATTCCAGGGGATGTGGTTATCTTTACCTCGTCGTTTGCAGCTACCTCACTGTTTTGGGATAGTTCATGCATAAGCTCGTCAACTCGAGCCAGCTCACACTTATCAGAATCTACAACAAAACTCCCTACCTTGCATGGCCTTAATTGTTCATGATCCTGACACAGATGTTTAGAAACCACAGCAGCAACAGGCTCATCAGGTCCATCACTTTGGCGTAAATCCTTACTATGAAAGGATTGTTCAGATTGATTTGACAAATCTCCACAAGTAGTTAGCTCAGAACAAGTTGGCAACCTTGAAGGACATGGATTCCGCTGTATCAGAGGCACTTCCAGAGCAGAAGAAGATGCGCAGCTCTCTTGATGCTGCATTATCTTTCCAACAGATTGTTGTACAGCAGCATCTTCAGCCTCAGAGGCTTCCTGAATACGCTCCTGAACCATTTCAGACTTTATTGACCTGCAGTCAACAAATTTTTCCAGACTAATAGACGATTGCAATACAGTTTCCACGCTGTGGTTATTGGCAGTTTCTCTTTTCACAGAACTGCACTTCAATAATTCCATACTACTGCTGCTCGAACTACCAACACTACAATCATGTTTTGAATCGTCTTCAACAGGTTCTGATTTCACAGTCCTACTCACATTGGGTAATTGTACCTGTTTCAAATTTAAATTTGGACAGGTACTGGCCGAGACTAAGTTATCTGATAAAGAAGAGTGCTCCTTTCCAGTATCTATAGGCATAGCAAGCCTAAGACCAAGGGAATCATTAGTCTTGTACTTCTGGCTAGGTTGTATAGATACATTAGAAAAACTGGATGCATGAACATCGACAATGCGTTTTCCTTTATTTGGAAAGAGACCAACTGTACCTGCTGTCGTCAACGAAGATTTATGGTCCGGACAGCTATTACTCTTGCTTAATCCACCAACATCAAAAAGCCTATGAGCAAATGCATCGCTACTCATAGAACCCTCCCACACATCCATGGTTGTGTTCAAATCCCAATTCGATCGATTAGAACTTACTCCATTGCTATCATTGCACATGGTAATACCATTCTTATCATGCAGAACAAGCTTTTTGTCATGTAATGCCAGACTCAACAAAGAAGAATCCGATTTCTCAGACTTGCGGACAACAGCTTCAATATTATTCTGTTTCGAAGCTGGAACAAGTGGTTCTTTTGGTCCTAATGACAATTCAACATTCATTTTGGCAGAAGGTTCAAGTCTATGGGTACCTTCAGTTTGTTCGATATCAAATTCCTGCTTCAAATTCGCTGTTTGAGCAGCAATTGAGCTATCAGGAACTCTAGGCTCTGAAGATTTTTCACCCTGCAAGATATCCTTTTTATTCCCCAAATCATCCAAAGGACCTAAACTAATACTGGGTTTTGGCTCCAGAGCCTTGGGTGCAAAAGTATCCACATTAACCTGTCCCAATTGTATGTTTGTAGGAGTAACTTCTTTCTTAACAGCAATGAAAGAGGTCCTGCTCACATCAGGATTAACTGGAGAAGATGTATTTCTTGCATCACTCAAGGATTGACCTTCATCTGAGATTTTATGTTCTTGTTGGTTCTCGGCATCTTGGCCCTCGGAAATAGGCGGATTTTCAACTGGCGAAGCAGACTTTTCTTGAATCATCGGAAATCTTCTCTTCTTGATAGGAATAGCACTGGTAAAATTATTAGATTTCTGTTGGATCATCGGAGATCTTCTCTTCTTGATCGGAATAGCACTGGAAATATTAATAGATTGCTGTTCTTGAACCTGCTGCTGCCCGGAAAACGACCCAGGCTGGAGATAACAGTGAATTCAGTTAACAAAATACTCAGATCTTGAAATAATAAGCACCATCAATAGTCTAAAGACAGATGAAGAACCTCTGAAACTCCGGGAATTGGCATGAATCCTAAGTATAATACCCCTGCATACAAGCCAATCAACAAGAAAAACGTTCAGAACACTAAGAGAGTGCTTAAAATTTTAGTGTGCATTAAAACCTAAAGCGAACGCTAGTTATTACTCTTAAAATTGTCAAAACGCACTCCAAAGTACCGTTGCAAAATATCTAAATCTAGCCAATAAATACGATTAATAAATATTTTAGGTTCATGCGAACAAACTTTCCAAATATAAAACATGACGGTATAGGGGAGAAAAACGACCAACATAAGAATCGGCATAGGAAACACCCCCCCAAAAAAATAATAAAAATCCAAGACTTCAATTAGAATCGGCATAAGAAACACCATGGCCAACTATTGCCTAGTTTTTCAATTAAAGAACACTATCTGAAAGAAAATTACTCTTCTCAGAAGGGCAAAATATCCAGTATTTTTATTTAAATCAGAAAACGAAATTTTCCGGTGAAAGAAACAAATCATGAAGAAGCCACAAACATAATAATAATAATAATGACAATAAAATTTTACAGATCGGGCACCAAACAGTGCCAGAAAATAATAATAATAATAATAAAAGAAATCCGATGGACCGGCTTAAGATGTTACCTATCTAAATCTGAACAGAAACAGAGATGCAAGGGAAAAGAGTGAGAAGAGAGATAAAGAAAGAGAATTCCCGAGAAGGGTTCGTGGTGTGAAAGGAAGAAAACATGAGGGGGTACAGATGAAGAAGACGATGAGGAGGACTGAAGGTGGTTTCCAAGTGGTTACCATAGAAATAAATAAATAAGGATGAAACGGGTCGGGTATGTTATTTTATTAAATTTGGGTATACTTTGGATAATTTGTAGGGTCAATAAATTACTCAAAATAAAAAATTATACATAATATATAATAAAAATCACATATATATATGATATAAATATTTATATGTTATATAATAATTTGTTATGTTATGTAATCTACATCAAGATGTATAATAATACAAGTATTTATTTTTCTATGCAAATTTATATTAATATTTGTATATATTTTATGATACCTATTATTATATGCAAATCTATATCAACATTTATTTTACATATATATTTGATCGATAAAACTACGGTATTTATTATTTTTCAAGTTATTATCTATAAAAATATGTTTATTTGATTATCTTTTTTTTTTTCACTAAAAATTTCAAAAGCTTATGACTTTTTTATTTCAACTTCAATTTTTTAAATAAATATATCTAAAAGTAATATACACACATAAATACATTAAAATTTAATTATTAAATATAAAAAATTCTTAAGTTAAGTGTGATATATATAAATAAATAATCAATTTTTTGTTTTCTAAATTATTTAACTATGATATCTATTTTTTATACAAGTATATATCAATATATATATATATATCTATATATAAGATATGATAAAATAATTTGATTGATAGAGTCACGATTTAATTGTTACTAAAAATTGCAATAAAAAAATTATATTATTATTTATATTTAGTTTAGGTTAGTTATTTTATTATAAGAGTATATCATAACAAATTTATATTCTATAAATATAAATTGTAAATCAATTTAGATCCTACAATTCTGTCAATTTTGGGATATAAATAACCAATATATTTCTATATATACATTAGATTACAATCCATTTGATCTAAAAATAAAAATAATTAATAGTTACATAACATAGTAAAATAATTTTATTTCATCAAATTTAATGTTAAAAAAAAAAAGAACAAAAATTTAATATTTTACTTTTGAAAATTTAAACAACCATCTGACAGCAAAATTGTCACAAAAGAAAAAAATATTATATATTGTAGTTCATCTGGAATATATTTAACATATATATATAGAAGTACAAGCTAATATGTCATTCTATAAATATTTGTTTTATTTTAATTTTTTTATAAATCAAATCACGCATATCACGGGACGCATCATTAGTTAAATATCAAAGTAAAGTATGTTTTTAAAATATAATTTTATTTTTTCAACAAATTTAGTACTTCATATTTTTTTATTAAAATATAATTTCTCAACTTAAACCACAAAGAAATATTTAGATTGGTTCAAGTTGAGACTCTTAATCCCGTTTGTTTAATATCTTCTAATTTTAAACTTATAAACTCAAAATTAATAAAATCATAAATAATTAAATAAATAATTAATACAAAAGTAATAACCGTACAACACACAGGAGAAATTACTAGTATATTATATACACAAAATATTATATAAATTAATTATTTGATATACAACAAATATAACAATATCTATTTTTTGTACTTAGATTATTGGGTGAGTGTATATATTTTATAGCATATTCTACTGAATTGCTAAAATATTGATCCTTAAAACTTCTATGTATAGAATATATTGTACAATTCAATTTACAGTATTACTAATTTATAAAAAAAATTACTACTGATTTATTGCTTTAAATAAATAAATATTATTTTTTAAATAAATAAATAATATTATAAATTAAATACACGATACATATAATATACGAGAGACTCGCTCGATGTTGTGCTGGTAAATACCCTCCTTAATCATCGGCTTGCATGTTGGGTAATCCGACCCAAATAAGATTAAAATCCTTATAAATAAATGGTGATGTGACAATTGATAAGTGGGGACCGGGTTGATGGTGAGTGGTTTCCAAGTGGCTGCCGTTCAACACATATTTATTTATTTAGTTTAATTTCTAATTAAATTTGTCAGATTACAGACAAATTTTCAATTGCGTGACAAGTGTATTTAGTCAACATTTGTTTCCACACATACAAACATCATTAGACGTGTTTTGATGAGATTATTCCAAATCCACCACATATCTAGCCATATGACACCTCTAAATCGTAATTTGAGAAAGAAAGTTAAGGTTTATTGCATTTTTCACACTCGTGTGAGGTGATTAAGGTAGCAAATTTTAAAATATATGAACGGACAATATCGTCAAATAATCAATTGCAACATGACCTTTAAAATAACTTGTCTGTATTTCATTATGAACTAAGAACTTTTTTCTACAATAAAAACGATGACATCTTTTAACATAATGACAACGCTACAAGCATTGATGAAACCATATTCTTCACCTATTTTACAATTAGTCATTGCCGCCATCATGAATTGAGAGCGAAGAGCACCGTAATCATTTGACTTATAATAGGTCCGGCCATGATTCTATTAGGTCCATCTCCAACTGATGCTGTTGATTTACACAACTTAAGGCGAATGTCTCTCATTCTATTAATTTTCAAACAAGTTCTTTAAGGATTTTCAGTAATTCCTTTGTCGATAATTTCATGCTAACCTCATATTCCAAACAATATTTACCATCAATTATATACACCACAAATATTTTTCAAATTTGTAATATATTATATGTTGATGTATCACATAAAAATATAATACTCCATCTCTCTCAAAAAATTATATTTTACAATGGAGGGAATAATTTATCTTGATCAAGAGAATATGATCTTTACACATTAATAATATATAATGAATATGTATTATAATATACAATTATGGCACAATAGGGAAGGGGCCTTTCCTTTTATAGATTTAGCTTGGCTTGACTTATTCCCCAAAAATTTATTGTGGACTTAACTATTGTTGACTATAAAGTTGTATGTATATATATGTGTGTGTATATATATATATATATAAATTATTTTGGTATGTCACAGATGACACGTTAGCTGACTATATTATAGAGCCTCATGCTGACCCGTTCACATCGCTCGACCATCAAGCACCACCCATTTCTAAGGATTAATTTTTATTTTTTCTTACACATGTTAATAAATAAATTAAGTGTCTATTCCACCCTTAATTAATGAAGATGAAATATTAATGATTAGTGGTAAAAAGACATATTATGTGTACATTTACCAAAAAAGTTAAGAATAAATTAGAAAAATAATATTAATTCCCACTTTAAAAGTTATAAAACATCACTTATTGTGTAAAAAATTAAAATTACTAAAATGACAATTATTGTGTATAGGAGGGGTATATAATTTTTCATTTTACATTGGAGAAACAGGTTTCTGCCGATTGTTTTGACTTTTTATTAACAGAACTACGTATTAGCACAAATTTCTTGAAAAACTATTCAATTGCAAATATTAAATGTATGGGCTTATGTCTATTTCATATTTTTATATGAATTTGTTCTCAACTCAAATAACTATTTAGTTTTCTATTACACACACACAAATATAATATTTATAAAAATATTAAAATTAAATGAGAAATAATGAATTTTTATTTTACTTAAAAGGGGATGAATTTGAGGACAAAAACGAAAGAAGATCATAAATATTGTATCTATATAACTTCAGTAATATTATACTCGAGGAATCTCCACCCCTCTATCATTCAAGATTCTCAATAAATAAATAAATAAAATAAATACGTCATCCTTATACTTTAGAAGTGATTAATAGCATCGTGCCCCTTTCAAGAAAAAAATTGCAAAAAAGATGTTGTGTTGTGTGAACAAAGTGGTGCATAGATGCTAGATCTAACCCCACACGCCCAAATAATTGCATCTTCTTTTCTCACCAAAAAAACTTTCATCTAAAGCATCTCCACACCCCCACCATTCAACATGATCAATAAGGGCATGGGAATGATACTATTCAGCATTGGTAATATGTTTGGAAACATTTATTTCCCGTGGGAATTTGTCTTGATGTTCGATATGAGAATTTTTTTGATAGGAGTGGAGACGAGAATGAATCTTTTCTTACTGACGGAAATAAAGAGAACATATTCTTCACTTTGTTTTCTGCGTGAATTTAAGAATATTTATGTATATATATGTTTTTTACTTATTTATTAAAAATATATATTTTATACATTAAATTTTGATTAGCTTTGGATTTAATATTTTACTTGACTAAGAATTTTAAGTTTATTAATTATTTTAAATTAATTTATTATGACTCAACTTTAATGGTGGAGTATAATGAGGGGTTTGACTCATTCCATAGCCTTTCCCCACAACTAAGAAATATATGTGATTCTCATACCTTTCTTCCACATCCATCAACCAACCACCCTCCAAGTCTTCATCTATTAATAAAATAATCCTTTTCTACTCTTTTATTTATTTATTATTATTATTTATTATTATTATTATTTTACTTCCTAAATACTTGTCAACATCACGCCTTATTCATGAGTCGTTTATATGAAAAGCATACAAGATATTCTGTTGTTTTGTTGTATTTCCTGTTTCCACACAAGCTTTATTATAAATTATTGGGTAAATTTTTCTTATCTTTATCGATTTTTACATAGTTTTCTTTTTTAAAAAAATGGGAAAAGAAAAATTGTATGTCAATTTGAGTTAAATTTTGTGTAATGTGTATCTATAATATATGATTTAATTTTGTTTTCTTTCGAAAACATTGAATAAATTTGATGAAATCCACATGAATAATTGAGCCCTAATTTCTTTCCATTTGAAGAACCCTGATTCATTTTTATTTTTTATTTTTCTAAATTATAATCCATGCTAAAAGATTTAAAAAATAATAATAAAGAAAGCCCTTAAAATCAGATTTTTGCAAAAACAAGGTGGCATGAAATCCAAATTGGATATTGCAAACAGATAAATATATGAACTATGGGGTGCAATCGGACAAAAAAAGAAAAAGAAACTGTATATATCTAAGAAGAAAATGAATTATGGTTTCGACTAAGACTTCCGGCCAAGATTATCATGCGCTTGGTCACTGGCTTGACAGTCTTTTCCAAAAGTCTTTTAACACTTTAAACACTTCTGTAACATATAAAATAACAAATTTCTAGGAAAATATTAAGTAAATATAGTCACGCAATAGGTTTATGACCAAATAACCACATGACATATCTGGTCCAATACAACTTGAGAGCAATTTGGTAAGTTTTCCAGACGACCTAAGAACAAGAAACACACAAGAAATGCCTTCAAATTTTGAAATGGCTTTTGTCCTAAAACCAGCAATAGAATATATATATATGGTGTGTGTGTCTGTATATATATGTATCAAATTCAAAGCCTACTTCCATCTTCTTGTTCGAAGCATTCTCAAACGCTCCAATAATAACTAGAGCATGATTAGTAAATACTGAGAAACTTAAATGCTCACTTAGTCCCATTGAATTTCTCTGTGGAAAGTCCATTCCGAGGGGTTTATGGTCGTTTTTCCATCAGACGCAACTAGATCATAAGGTGAGTCTTCGGAAAATTCAGATGGCATTGATTTCCAATGTAGACTAGGTTCCCACTCAGCTTCCTTGAGCACCTTCAGTATTTCCTCCACAACTATCTTACTGCCCTCGGCAGACAAGTGAACCCCATCCCTGTGAAGAAATTATTAAATGCACGTAAAAAATTTACAGAAGAAGTTGGGCTCAATTTAACAACTTATCCAATCTACATCTTCATAAAAGAAGAGATATTCCAGACTAGAGTGAATTAATGAGAGGCGAATTAGTAAAAGACGAGACATATAATGTCATGTACTCACGTGAAGCAAGCGTTTAACCAATCTTCTCGTTTCTGGAATGCAGTCCAGAGATCGACTACCTTCACACCCATCTCCAGGCATAGCTCTATACAAGCTTCTGAATACATTCGGCATAGCTCATTTGTACGAACTAGCTCACTGAAATACGAACTGGCATGGGGGAAAAACACCAAAAGAAGCAGATAAAACCGAAGGTATAGTATCTCAATTTTATTTATTAAATAAATATGAGCAAATATTGACTGTGGAACAACGGTAGTACCTTGTGTTCTCACGAACTTTGACTTCATTGACAGGAGGACAGCTGAGAAATATTAAACGAGTTTTGTCTGAAAGGTTCTGAACCAAAATGTAGTGTTAGAAAGTACGTGAAAGGTTATGGAATTGAGTGGATCAAAAACAAAAATGCATTCTTTTTTAAATAAGTCTGCAACTTTTTGCATTAACCAGAACACTTGAAAAGCAGAGATCTATTATAGCAACCAATAGAACAATTTGAGAATTTCTAACAGTGCCTGGACTTTTGAATAGCTTCAACATGAATATAAGAAAACATCAGTGCAAATTAATTATGCTATACTACTTACATTTCATGTAATCACTAAAACCATAAATGGAGCGTCATTTCTCCTTACCATTTTATATCAGTTCAAAGAAACCATTTCTTCCTGGCCATTTACAATTTGAGAAGTTACCTTGAGATGGGTTGCGATTTTTTTCATGTTCTCGATATATTCTGGAAGAGGCACATGAGGACCTAGCCCAGATGAGTGAGCCCCCATGGAATCATTGCCACCAAAATACACGATCACTAAAGCAGGCTGATTTTCAGCATCCTGCAAATTGCGTAATCATCAGGCTAGGATTAACGAAGAGAGAAATGTCATTAAAATATCTTATTTCATCTCTTCATACAACGACTAAATGAATTAGTCTTCCACCTTCCAACGTCATGTCTTCAAAGGATACCACCATAATAACAAGTTATCATACATGTTTCTAGTAAAGATTCTTGTGATCTGTGCAGTATATATGGATCTTCCTTTTGCGCATAAATTAAATTTAAGGGCAGAACATGTTATTGCACCAAGTTGAGTTATCAGTAGTTTCAAAGTTACATTTATTGTTATCACGAAATGATACAAAATAATGTAAGGTGATGTGAATCCTATATATCTTGCAAGACATTTATACTACTGCATACGACAAGTACTTGGAAGGAGCTTGTACTAGTTGCAAACCATGCTGTACCTTAGGAAAAACTTGATCAAGGATTTGGACCGCTCGTCTAGAGTTCCAACCATAATAACCTCTTGTAATTATATCAGCCTATAAAAGAAGAGTGTCAAAGCCAATTATGTTAATATAGACAATGAAATAACAAATACAGTGAAAATCAGATTGATGAAGAAGACAATTTTTCCCAAATAAATACTGTTATCTACATTCGGCATTTAACTATTAGCAAACTGCATACGTGCCTCCATAGTGGACATGTTACTGAATTAGTATAGTATAGCATCTCTTTCCACGTACAATAGTTCATAACAAAAAAACTAAATGAAGCCAAAAAGGAACCAACATGTATCAGAAAAGGAGAAACATCAATGAGCTAAGAACAGGAACAAACAAGGTTACACTGAGGCTGAACTTCCTTTCTTCCCAATACGTCTATTTGTTCTAGTTAAGAAATTCCATGTTGGTTCCATTGGAAAACCAAATCAATGTAAATAAATGTAAAACAACTAAGAAGTCAAAGCTATCAAAACAATTGACGATTAAAATAGCGATTATAACTAGAATGGCTCTAAGTTTTACAGTTGGCTAAACAGGAAGGACCACAGTACCACAATGTAAATCTAAAATTTGATAATTTCTTTCACAAATAGTCATCGGTCGGATACCTGCCTAATAAACTTTTGGAAACTGCTTCCATTTCAAGCACCATGGATGAAACGTATGGCACAAGACTCAAAATCACTGCATAACTAAGATGATTTCGACAATGACACATCATCCGAATGAGTGGCTGGATAGTATGAATATGCAACTAAAGCGGAATAACTATTTTACTTCTGTTGCAGCCCAAAAAAACAGGCAAATTGACAAGAATAGTCATCTCCTGTTCCAAAAGCCCCTCTAATTGAAGAAAATTTTACCTATGATTGTGAGAGAGAACTTCAAACTTGATGCATTTCAAACACCAATAAAGGAAAACAATTATCAGAAAGTATAACAACCCAAGTGCCAGAATGCAGAACCGACAATTATGAAAGCACATAGAAGGGAAATTCAAATTCACATACAATGAGCTTGGCAACAAATTCAGCATAGATTATGTCGAGATAATAGTTCCGATAAAACATCAATGTTAAAAATTTGATCTGGGCAACTGTAGCTTTACTGCGGTCGAACCCATTTAGAACAAACATGCCCTTTGATTTGTTTCCATTCTGGGAAACGAAAAAAAGTAAAAGAAACAGAAACAGGGCAAATAAGCATACTTTACGGGCGTAGATGTCGGAGAGGATAGCTCCCCAACCGCCATTGCTGAAACTCAGCTGAACTATTGATGATCCAAACAACACGAACAATGGCCTCTGCGGTCCCACCATCTCTCTCTCTATCTCGAAAATTTTCTGTTCTGATTAGCTCGTCGACGGATGTAAAGATTATTACTTTGGTAGTTGGGAATTGATTAACGTGAATGCAGGCAGTCAATTATATAATTTATTTCATTGTACCTGTAGTAAGGAAAAGTGGGTGAAGAGGAGCAAGGAGACTTTACTCTGTATGAGAGAGAGAGAGCGAGAGAGGGGGGTTGGGTGGTGCCATGGCAGCATGGATTTAATGAGGGAGTTGGAGTTTCTAACGTTCCTATTGTGCTGCTCACCTGCTCCCTAAGTGCTAACTGCCTCTCCTAAAATCTGTCCCTATGCTCCTTCGGCCAACAAGAAAAACTTCTTGAATTTTTTTTAAATTTTTTACTAATTTAATTTATTCAATCACATATCACTTATTTATAAATTTCTTTAAAAAAATATTTACTAAAAAACAAAAAATTAATTATTCAAACTTTACTTTTTCTAAAACAAAAAAACATTTTGAAATAAAACTTTTTTCTCAAAACCAAGATAATATTTTTTTGTCAATATATTGCATTGTCAATTCTAATATTCTACAATTTCATGAATTTATAGAATTTAACTTATTCAAATATATATAACTTATTTTAGAAATAAAAGTTTTTATTTTTTATTTTGACTAATAGTAAAACAAAAGAAAACTCGAAGACTAAAAAATAATTTGAAACATGATTATTTTGGAAAACGAATGGAGTATTAATTTATTGGATCTAAATTTATATGATTTTATTTTTTGTTTTTTCTTTCAAAAAACATATTAATTATAGATTATCCATACCTATATACATAGAATTATTCAATGTTTAATTAATGAGGAACTTTAATTAATAATAATATATCAAGCAAAGTGCTTGTAGGTATAATAGATTTTTGTACATAATTTTGTGATGCTTAAATTTAAAAAGTTCCCACAACTTTTAAAATCACTAGAAATATGGGATCACACATTTATTATGTTGTTATCCTCATTTTATTATTGTACTAAAAAATTAAATTTCTATTGTGCCTATCCCCATAGATCTCATTTATATTTGTTGGATTTTGATTGGTTTTTGTGTCCATTTATCAAGGACTGACGAGTGTTTGTACATATTTTTGTTTATAAAATATGTATTTATCAATGAAAGAAAATAATGTATTTTAGTTAGCAATCCTCAATATTGTTTCTAACAAAACTAGGAGTGCTCGACTGCTAAGGCGTCTGCCCATTTCTTACGTTTGATAGCTCTCTCAAAGGCGCCCTTGTTTAGTACTTTTGTTCATCAAGATCGGAACTTGATAGTTAGTTAACTGGAGTTGAAATTTTAAGATTTTTAATTTTTTTATGTAACCTAAAAAATAACATTGAAAACTCAACGATATGCAATATTTAAAATTTTATATTATTACTTTTGAGAAAATATTGATATTATAATTAAAATAAAATGATATATATTTTTAGACACAACGAGAATGATGACCCCTACAACATTTGAGTGTTGTTAGGAGCATATTAGTGACCTTCGGGGACATTGAAAAATCTGGCTGAATTTAGGTTAGGAAACATTAGGGAACTTACAAATTTCTAAAATTTATAAAGATATGTTTGTTATGGTCGAGAGGTTTTATAATAATTTTGTTTGTGAAAAATTTTAAACTGTATAATATTAAATAAATATTTATACAGTGAAATTTTATGTTTGTTTTATGATTAAATATGTTAGAATTTGTAAAAAGTACAATTATGATACTAAAAAAATTACGAAAATGTGTTAAAAGTTGTTTTGTAATGATAAGATTGTAGGGGTGAGGATAAGATTTACCCGACCTAAAAAACAAGTTTAAACACGAGCAAAAGATTGGATCAACACATTCCTGATCCAAACGTGTCATGACACTGCAAACACATTCTTAGGGATAATATTGTATTTTGACATATTTATCACACAATTCTAATCGCTTACCAAATAACCAAAGTTAGTTATCTAGTGAAAGAGTATACTTTTTAAATAGGTCGATCTAACTTGAATTAGCGCATACACACTTATATTATTTTTAGGAACAAGTTCTTAGCAAATTTGACGTACACTACTAGAAAATTGTATTATTTGATAAAAAATTATACTTTTTTTTGTAAAAATTGATATTTTTTAATAATCTAAAATTGTATTACTATTCCACTGTAAAAATATTAAATTTTTCTAAATTTATAAGAAGGTGTAGTTATAACTTTAAACATTCACATTGAAAAGAAAATAATATCATGATATAAGAAAATAAAATTCTTAAAACTGAAAAATAAAATACTTTGAAAAGCTGAAAAATAAAATACTTTGAAAAGTTGAAAAATATTGTTGTGGTTACGCAAGTGCACGTAGTCACACAAATAATATAATAATGAGTTTATCGTCTTCATAGGGATTGAGTTTAAAATAAATGGCAAATATCAATTACTAGCAATTTTAACTAAGGAAATGAATAATAATTTTGGTGGATGGTTTGGTTCTACGTCTACAATTCAAGCAAAGAATTAAAGAAAATATTTCCAACAATTTGTTGTTCAATTTACAACCAACAACAAGAAGAAATTTCACAAGATGGAGATATAGACTTGAATTACTAATTTTCTTTTGAATTGGATTTTATTGATCAATGTTAAACGACATTATTTTTTAGTGAAATGCTTCAAAGTTAACACCAATTCTCTCTTGGCATATAGAATTTTTTCAAATGCTATGTTATACATTCTTTTTTCTAATTGAACATATTCCTATGCCTAATAGAAATTGAAACATCGATATAAGTATCAATTCGTATAGTTATCCAAGGCGAACAATATATTCATATACCATTCACAACTACAACCTATAACCGGCTATAAACTTGCATCATTTAAGCAATTTTCACAAGATCTAACATTTTCAGTATTAAATCTAGCTTATCAATTCATCATTGCTGGCCAAATAATAACAAATATTAACCATATGCACACTTGAATGAACAATAGCACAAATTAGTCAACAATGCATAAAAGTCTCAATTAATTTACACAGTCAGCAGTCTGAGTTCGAATTTCCTGGGTCAAAAAATTTACTTCTAATGTTGCTGCAGCATTGACCGGGGTTATCTTCGGTTTTTAAAGTTCAACTCCTTTTTTTACATATGATTAAGAAAAAATAACACATTTAATTTATGCAAACTACAAAACAAAATAACGATCTAATTCTACTATATTATACTAAAATTCGCTAAATTCATCACTATTTCCTACATGATTTTAAATTTAAAGGTACGAAAATAACTCTATTACATAGAGTTATCAAATATGAAAAAACAGAAGAAAAAAAACGAAATAAACTGAAAACCCTTTAATATTTAAAAAATAATAATAATACCCCAGAAAAAATGTGAAAAATGTAAATAAAATAATTAAAAGCAAAATAAATTTATCTCCACTAAAATAAATTAGTGAAACGGCTAAATACAAAGTATTGCCAAAAAGAAAATGGTGTCCTTACTGATTTTTTTTATTTAGTTTATTATTATTGTTGTTGTTGTGAAATCACGTTCCTACTAATTCTTCATCTGTTTAAGCAAATTAAGAATCCTGAAAGAAAAATTATAAAGTATTCTTGTAAGAAATTTTGAGTTAAAATAATGGTACTAGCGATGGGGTCCATTTGGGCCCTGAAAGAGCCAGGTTAAGTGGGCCTCCGGTTAGTGTTTCATTTGCATTTTCTTTTTTTCATTCTTCAGAAAGAAAATTGTTGATTTCTAATATATAAGAATTATTATTTTAATTCTCTCAAATGTTAATTATTTTTAGAAATAAAATAACTGGCCCTTAGAAAATATTTAAATATCTCATAACTTTTTCAACAAAATTCCCAAATTATATCTTGTGTGGAAATAAAAACTGCACACACCAAATTTCCATGATGGGCCATTTGAGAGCGAGGCCCAAATCTCAACCCAATTATAGAATTATATTTTTCTTGACCCGAAGAAAGATAGGCCCTGGATGCTGCTATAGTTATGTATTATAAAATTATAATATTTAAATGAAGGTATACCTTTCGATCATAATTTTTTTAATTATACAACTTTTTATTTAACTTATTCAATCATTATTTGTAAAATTAATTATCTCAATTTTACAATAATTAATAAAATAAGGTAATAACTTTTTAGGACAAAATTTTATTTTTTTAAAAATATTTTATAATAAAGGAAGTACAAATTAACGTATCGTGTAGAAGTAAAGTGGCATGAAATAGGAAAAAAATGTATGGGTTTGAGAGCTTAAGAGGGAAAGTGGGATCGTATATATAGACGAGTGCTACCCTATATACCTACGGTGAACATCTGCGCATGTGTTAGTTAAATCATATGCTATATCGCAACTACAAATGCTTGCGATATATTCATTGTAAGTGTGATATTTTAATTTCTCAATATAATATACTTATATATATACATATAATTTTGTCTTGAAAATTGAAGTTCAATTTTTGTATTTAAGATAATTAGTCTAATGGAAAAAAAAATCGAAGCCCAACTCTGGCCCACTGTCCGAAGCCCGCAAGCCTGCCTACCTCCTTCAACCCCATTTGCTTTGGAAAATGGCCCAATAAGGATTTGGGCCTTAATATCTGTGAGCGATAAATTTAATAAGCTGATCTTATTCTTAGCCTCAATCTTAGTGTACAAGTTTTATTTTGGTCAAAGGGAACTTCTAGATATAAGTTTTTATATTATTGCTATTGAAAATATGATTGAGACACCAAAATTGATGAGATCACACTCTAAGATATTATTAAAGAAGCATTTTATTTAAGGAAAATCACAGTACAAAAATATCAAAGGTATGTGCTTCAATTTATTTAAAACATCTTACAAGCTTAGTGTAATTAAAAAAAAAATCTTATATATTAAAAAAATGATTGAATTTATTATGCATCGGGTGTACCAAACACGCAATCCGCAATAATACTTGTATAATTAAAAAATATTATTTAAATCAAACTACACGATGCACCTCATGCATATAAATTTTTGTGTTGAAAAATTAAGATGGTTGAGTGTATGAATAAAATAAGATTAGTGTATATTCTAAGTTTCTATTAATGACACTTTTGTAATTAAACTTATGATAATACCGAAAAATATTTATAAATTACCTTGTAAGTTATTTTAAATAGTTTATAAGCTCAATTATCAGTTACGAATTATCCTTTATTTTTTTTCGAGTAGGGGATCAAATAAATTTGATATTAAATTTCCGGTATATATTTTTCTTATAAATATTTTAGTTATAGATATATAACTCTTTTTTATGTGGTTTTTTTTAAAATTTTTAATTTCTATGCAATTCGTGGGAGACATTGGAGATGTTCTGTATATAATAATTCAAGAATCAAAACCACATAAATATTACAAATAGTCATTTTAGTACGCAAAAATATCTGTAAAATAGTTACTCATATGATATGATTTAAAATATTACTTGTTTAATTATAAAGTATTACTTGTTTAACTATAAAATATCACTTATTACTTGAAATGTATTACTTGTGATTAGTTACATTAAAAAATAGTAGTACTTTATAGTTAAACAAGTAATACTTTAAATTGTGTCACACGTGCAACCGTTTTACGGGAAACTCTCTCATTTTTTTATGATACATGTACATATTAAAGTTCATCCGCTCATAAATAGCTTAAGTGGTGAAAGCGATCACGATTTAAAATCTTGCTTCGAATTATCCTAAACCGAGAACTTGTTTACCTTTTTAGATTGAAAAGAGTTATAAAAAAATTTAAATAAAATTTTTTAGACTATTGAAGTCGAAATACATATCATAATCTGATCTCAAAGATATTACATCAGGTAAAATATAATTTTTTCTTTTTCTTTCTCTTATGTAAAGGATTGAAGTGGAGTTCGAACCTCAGAGCTGTGGCATCATTATCATAGGAAAAGGAGTGTGAATTGGGAGACAGAGACAGAAGGGGTGTGTGATTGATAAAGAGACAAGATAGAGAGGACGATGACGCCAATATGTTCTAGAATTTTAAGAAATCGTGTCCAAAGTAGGGCCTACATGTTTTCGTCTTCTCCTCATCTTCGTGTATGAACCGTGTACGTGGATTTTTTAACGATTGACGCTTCATTAAGAAGGAAATAATCATTTTTTCCAAAAAAAAAAAAGAAAAAAAGGAAATAATTATCTCTAATTTTTCTTTTATATAATCTTTAATTTTTCTTGATATTTATCAAATATATTATCTACTTTTCTCAATATAACCAAAAAAGAAAAAACCTACTTTAATTTTTCCAACTAAGCACAATACATAAATTACAAAATGTGTTATTGTGTGAATTACAAGAATTAATTAATATTAAAAAAGTATTTATATATTATTTTATTTTATTTTTATTTTATAAAATACCTTATTTATGAAAAATAAATATATTGCACAGGACAAATGAACTATAGAAGAAAATGATCCAACACTAGAGCGATGGGTACAATTAATAATATTATTCTATTATTAGGTTTGTTACATTTTTTAATACAATTTTTGATGATTGATGAAAAAAATAGGATTATTTTTACGATTGGGATCAAATTAACCTCATAAATCTATTCCAATCTCGAATGATTGTCTCTACGATAGATTAATCAATATTTTATCAGATTGTACTTTAATGTTTATTAAATATTTGCTTTTTTAACTAATTTATCCTTAGTTCAAATGAGTATTCTTGTTCAAATAAATTTTACATTTTTTTAAAAATAAAATAAAATAATCTAAATTCAAATTTTCTAAATAATATTCCATCTAAATTCACCTAATTTAATTTGCAAGCAGAATTTCTTTTTTTACATTTATAATCAATATCAAATCAGATTCCCTGTGTCATATTTGCAACATAAATTTTCGTTTTCTATTTATATATTGTGTAGACCATCTCTAGCAGTGTTCTTTACTCTAATTCAAATTATGCACTATTTTAGCGTAAAATTTACACACTCTCTCCAACAGTTTGCACTACTTTATCCTCTAAAAAATATATTACACAATAATCTTTATTTTTTTTATTTTTAATATTTTTTATTACTAAATATTTATTAAAAACATTATGTATGTAATTTTATTTAACATTAAAATTTGAGATAATATTTATTTTACTTATATTCTTAAACTATTAGATTCAAAAAACATATATATAAAATTGAATGTCGGGTAATATTATGCAATTCTATTTAAATTTGTATATAATATTTAAAATCTCATATACTTATTTAAATTATATTTTTATTATTATTTAAATTACTGATCATATGGTATTTAAAAACTTGATTTAATTTTAATTTGGATAATTGAGATAAAAAATTACAATATTAAATATTAAAAAGAGATATAATCATATAAAAAAAGAAAAAAAGTAGGGCAATAAAAATTTGCGGTAAAAGTGGTGCAAAAATTTTAAAAATTTCAAACAGATACAAAGAACGAAATATCGCTGGATGGTAAAAACTGGCAGCCAAATATCAAAGTAGTTTCTCATGGAAGAAACTCTAAAATGATGACATTTTATGCATGTGGTAACCGTTATATCCAACGAAACAAGTAGTTATGGACGTGGAAGATTTGTACTAGGAGGCAAATCGTCAGCTTAGCACTAACTACCACCGAAAGGCATGGCCGCTGGCCCCTGCAAATGAACGAAAACGATTTGATTGATGCTTATTTGCTGGGTAATAACTGAAAAGATATCTTTGTCTCACTATATTTATCAATAAATAAATAAAATAAAAGGGGAGAGAGTCGGGTTTTTGAATTGTTTATTTTTATTTCTTATTTCATCTTCTATCATAAAATTTAAATATTTAATTAGTACATAATATATATTAATTAGTAATATAATTATATATACATACCGTATGATGATTATTTTTAAATAAATAATTAAACAAAAAATAAAATAGAAGATCCGGACCAGAAAGACTTGAAAAGTTAGGATATAAAAGTTTTGGATATTTGTCTGGCAAATATAAGTAATTTCACATTGCTTTGATAGTATGGGAATCGGATACAGATCAACGGTGGTCCACCTATGCAAATACATTGAGATATGGAGTTTATTATGGGTGCCTTTTTGCTTTCGTCTTCTTTCCTCTTTATGATATTTGATTTCATACTGATTTGGGTATTCAACTTGTTAGATCAGAATATGTGCGCGTGTGTATGTGTTAAACACTAGTTCGAACTGTAAATGAACATGCGGAAGCTTAAAATAAGATTTGATTTTAAGCGAGGAAGAAATTCCTTCTTCCTCTCAAGTAATTTTATAAGAAGACATATTTGTTCCCACAAATGTTACAGTAGAACTTACACGTATTTGGCTCCCCCTAAATACTTGTCTACCCGTGTAACTAATTCTTCTAAAACACTTACTTGACCATCTAGTCCCCTAGATGGATTTGAACACAAACTCCCGTCTGTATTGAGTTGAGATCTCCCGAAATCAACGTGTGGTGAAGTTCCAAAGTAATCCAAACTCTGCGAGGTTCGCCTTCGGTTCGCCCTTGAGTTCTTCCCAGTCTGTTGTATTCTTACGAATATAACATCACACTCATCAGCCTCTCTATGTCTCTCTGCCCATATGAATGGTAATTGAATATCTCGGAGAGCTACAGTCTATACAGCTTGAGGTTGTATTTATAGTCTCTCATGTTCTCCACGAAAGTATGCAGAAAAGAAGGATGTTCACATATAGCAGAAGCATCATTCATCATGTTCAGATAGTCAATAAAAACAACTAAACTAAGGATATTGTTGTTAGCATCCTAGCTACTGGAGATTGTAGTATCAATATTACAGACCCTTAGAAATTTGTTCAAATTGTTCAATAAAAACATCCCAAATTCAAACAGAATCACTCCCAGATTCCTATTCTTCTTCTTCCTCAGTATCATCCACTTCAGTTTCCTCGGCCACCCTTTTTCTTTTTGTTGCCTTGCCTGACACCTTCCTCTTTCCTTTATCCGTGGCAGATGGTCTCTTCTCCCCCTTTTTCGAGCAGCCTGCCAAAGGAGTGATATCTCTGTGTGGTGCGCCCTGAGAGGGAACATCCAGAGATTTCAAGACATTAGTAAAATAAAGCTTCTGGGCAGCTACCTCAGCAGCTAGAGTATCAAGAATCTCTAGTTGCTGATGTAAAAAGAGTGGGAGATTGGCCGCGACTTCCGAGGGAGGAAGTGTGGGTGCAATGGTGCGTGGCCTATAGGCAACATTGGCCTCTCTGGAGGCCATGTTCAGCGGAGGGGCGGCTTTCTGAAGGACATCAGTGGACTGAGCCTGGATGCCCTGATGCGATAAGAGGCCCCAAATGAGGGTAGGGAATGGAAGCTTCTTGCGAGAGTCGGGCTTCTCGGAAAAACTCATGATGGCCTCAAAAGCTATCCTCCCAAAGTCAATCGGTACGGCCTTCAGGACCTTAAAGATGACCTGGCACTGGGCTGATGTTAGGTGAGACTTGTTGGACGTGGGTGACCAATTTTGCCTCCCTATTTTATGAAGCCAGTTAGCCTCCTGTGTCAGTATCGAGGGAGAAATCCCAGGCTTAGTCCAACGGGTGAGCTTCCCTTCGCTGAGGAAGTCAACCACCTCTCCAAGGTCGACTTCAACCTCCTCTTCCTCATCCAGGCCAGTCAGTTCCAAATAATCATTAATGGCATCAGGACTGAAATTAACAATTTTATTTCGAACAAAAACTCTCCCGAACCGAGGGGATTCGGGATCCTGAATGCCAGAGACCAAATTAGGATAAAATTCATGAACAATGGAACTATAAAACCTACCCAAATTCGTCATAGTAACTTCTAACCCAGACTTTTTGATAAAATCCATAACCGATGTTTTTGCAAAACGCTTGAGATCAAGGTTACGCTCAGGCCAGAAGTCCATACCAGAAAACAGTTTGTAGCGGTCGGAAGCTGCCTTTGTGTAGAACGATTTGGAGAAGGCTTTTCCTCTGACCAACACATCATTTTCGTTGCGAAGGCGCCTTGGAGATGACCCAGTAAAAGCAGCAGTAGAAGGCTTTTTGTGGCAGTGCGAACAGCGAGGCGGAGATCTTGCCACTTCGTCCTCGGATGAGGACTCATTAATGAGATGTTGCCGTGGTGTAGGAATCGGGGTTTTGCCTGTAGGTTTTGCTTTGCGAGGAACCTTGGACCTTGGAGGTGGATGTGAGGTCGTCTTGAAAGGCAGATCTTGAGGAGGAAGTGGAGATTCCTCCATGGACGAAGGATCTCCTTCTTGAGGGACTGCAGTAGCAGGGGGCGGAGTAGTCGCACTGGGCTGTGGAACATCAGTCGGAGTGGTTTCGGTCTGAGGAGCATCGGGACACGGCGGAGACGAAGGTCCGGGAGGAGGCATGTCCTTGCCTTGGTCGGCTGATGGCGGTTCATCAGAATCAGGCGGAGGGATAGTTTCTAATGGTTCTGGGTTCAAGAATGGAACCAAGATCCAGCTTGGTCGTCTGCCGCTGGGTGAATCTCTGTGGTCAGCCATTAAACCTCTGCAAATAGATGTTTGAAGAAGAAACACAAGAACACAGGCGTGAAAGTGAACTATGAAAGAGATTAACCCTAGTTAATCATATCCTGACAATGATGTAAAATGAGGAAGGCTGACGCCTCAATTACTGTCTATGTCACGAGTTTTTATATGGCTGCTTAAACCCTTTTCGGCGCCCACTCATTACAGTTATATAGTCATTAAAGAACACGATCACACATCCAGACGGTTGAAAAAAGGAAAACCACGTCCCCATTTTGACACGTGTTCCTAAAATAAGTCACGACTGGATAATCATTCAGGCCCATTTTGCATAAAATAATCCATATAATCCCAGGAGAAAAAATAAGAGAGACTGATTGATTTTTTTTTTATTTATTTATTGGAGGAATGAAATCATAGATCACCATATTAAACACAAGTCTCAGTCAGGCAACAATGTTTGAAAATGCACTAAGAAAAATCCGCAAGTCTTCTCTTCCAGTATATGTTCACCCCATTTTGATTGCTAAATGAGTTGTATGAATTTTCCTTATTGCTCCTTCTGCCGAATCCTTGTGTAGTAGCTCGCAAACCACATAATAAAGTACCATACTGGAAAAACCTTGTGTGACGAGCTCAGAACCTTGTAACCCCTATATTTGGTGCAACTTAGAGGTGAACATTATTAAGGAAGCTTTCACAGACCTGTTATTTTCTGTGCTTGATGCTCTATCACATTGGTGACAGCATTCCACAGCATCATTTCAAGGTCGTAGCTCTTTTCCTTATACTGGGAGAAGAAATAATGGATTCAAAGTTCAAGACAAACAAAATTTTGAACCTGTGCGAGACTTATAGTTTTCCTAGGCAATCCGAGACTTCTACCTCCCCTTTATTTTTTTTATTTTTTATTTTTTTGTGATACAGCATTTACATAGCACAGCAAATCCCTAGAGATTTTCTCAGGGATATGAATTTTTGCGCATCTAGGGTCTTTGTGAAAATATCAGCCAGTTGACTTATGGTAGGAACATGTTCAAGGGTAATGACTCCATCTTCAACTAACTCTTGGATGTAATGGTGCCTAATGTCTATATGTTTAGTTCTAGAGTGTTGCACAAGGTTTTTAGACATATTAATAGTACTCATATTGTCACAAAACAGAGTCATGGAAGTCAAGTTCATACCATAGTCGCACAACATGTGCATCATCCATACCAGTTGAGAGCATGAGCTCCCTGCAGCTATGTATTCAGCTTCTGCAGTTGATAGTGAAATGCTGTTTTGCTTTTTGCTTAGCCAGGATACAAGATTGTTTCCAATAAAGAAGCATCCTCCTAAAGTACTCTTTCTATCATCCACGTCGCCGGCCCAATCGACATCACAATAGCCTGCAATGAAAGGTTTAGTCTCAAAGGAATATTTCAAGCCATAGTTAGTGATACCTGCCACATATCTTATGATTCTTTTCACGGCCTTGAGGTGAGACTCCTTAGCGTTTGATTGGTATCTAGCGTATAGTCCCACACTAAAGCTTATGTCAGGTCGACTAGCAGTGAGGTACAGGAGACTTCCTATCATGCTTCTGTAGAGTGTTGGATCAACACATGTTCCACTTTCGTCCTTGGATAATTTGGTATTTGTCCCCATGGGTGTATGAGCTACTTTGCACCCTTCAAGTCCAAATTTCTTTACCAGGTTCTTGGCATACTTTTCTTGATGTATCATGATTCCATTTTTGCATTGTTTGACCTGTACACCAAGAAAGTAGGAAAGTTCACCAACCATGCTCATTTCAAATTCACGAGATATTACCTGGACGAAGTCATTCACTTTTTGTTTGGATGTGGATCCAAGCACAATGTCATCTACATAGATTTGTGCAATAGTGATATCCTTGTTCGACCACTGGATGAACAGAGTCTGATCGACTCCTCCTCATTTGTAACCTTGACTGATCAGAAACTTTGTCAGTCTTTCATACCATGCTCTAGGAGCTTGCTTCAACCCATAAAGAGCCTTCTTCAGTTTGTAGACATGGTTCGGAAAGTGTGGATCTTCAAACCCCTTTGGTTGTTCAACATACGCTTCATCTTTCAAGAAACCATTCAAGAATGCACTTTTTACATCCATTTGATAAAGAGTAAATTTCTTAAGACATGCAAATGAGAGAAGGATTCTTACTGACTCCAGTCGTGCAACTGGAGCGAACGTTTCCTCAAAGTCAATTCCTTCTACCTGTGTGTATCCTTGGGCCACGAGTCTTGCTTTGTTTTGAGTGATGTTACCTTGTTCATCAATTTTGTTCTTGAAGATCCATTTTGTTCCGATGATGTTCGCACTGTCAGGTCTTGGTACAAGTGTCCAGACATCATTTCTGGCAAACTGTTCCAATTCCTCCTGCATTGCCAGTATCCAGTTATCATCCTTGAGCGCTTCTTTGATATTTTTGGGTTCAATCACAGAGGTGTAGCAAGCGTGGTGAACCAATCCTTCCATTTTCTGATAGTCAAGTTTTGGTTTGCATCGTGTTTTTATCCTTTCATTTAGTTCTCCAATGATGAGTTCCTTGGGATGTTCTTTCTGAATCTTTGTTGAGGGTTCACCTTTATCACTGTTTTCATTCGTTGGTTCTTGGTCAGTTTCTGTGATGTTCTCACTATTCTGGTTTCCCATTGGTCGACCTGCTGATGAACCTGCTTCTTCCAAGTAAACTTCCTGTCTTATCAAGGAATCATCAAATACAATGTTAGTGCTTTCAATGAGTGTTTGAGTTCTGAGATTATAGACACGATAGGCTCTGCTATTGGTCGAATATCCTAGGAACATACCAACATCACTTTTAGCATCAAATTTATCTAACTGTAGTCTATCATTGTATACATAACATTTACAACCAATTATATGGAGGTGACTTAAATTAAGAGTTTTTCCTTTCCAGATTTGATAAGATGTCATTTCTAATCCTTTTTGAAGATATACTCTATTTGTAACATAGCATGCTGTATTTATGGCTTCAGCCCACCATTTTTGGGCTACTTCCTTGCCTATCATCATAGCTCTAGTCATTTCTTGCAATGTGCGATTTTTCCTTTCTACTACTCCATTTTGTTGAGGTATTTTTGGTGCAGAGAATTCATGAGCAATACCTCGAGAGGCACAAAATTCAGTGAATACAGTATTTTCAAATTCTCTACCATGGTCACTTCGTATTCGAACAACAGAATCCTGTTTTTCATTTTCTATCAGACGTATTAATTTTTCAAATTCATCAAAGGTGTCTGATTTATCACGAAGGAATCTTACCCATGTATATCTAGAGAAATCATCAACACAAACAAAAATATATCTCTTACCTCCCGCACTTTCAGTTTGAACAGGACCCATCAAGTCCATATGTAGCAAGGACATGATTTGTTTAGTGCAAACGTCTTGTGTTACCTTGTGTGAGCTTTTTACCTATTTACCGAGTTGGCATGGTCCACATATACCTTGATCTTTGCTTGAGAGTTTAGGCAGTCCTCGTACACATTGTGATTTAGACAAGGCAATGAGATGTTTGTATCCTATGTGTCCCAACTTTTGATGCCATATTTCTGTTGCTCCCGAGCTAGCATTGTAGCATCCATGACTCCTGTCAAGAAGATAACAGTTATTAGTGGACCGAGTTTCGGTAAGCGTGCATTCATTATTCTTGTTTAACACCAAGCATTTGTCATGAGTGAAGTTTACTTCGAGTCCTTGGTCACAAATTTGGCTAATGTTCAACAGATTTGCCTTAAGATTTTCAACAAGATACACATTAGACAATTTAGGCATGCCATTAATATTGAGAGTCCCTTTCCCAATGACTCGCTCACTCTTACCATCTCTAAAGGTTACTGACTCTCCTTTTATTGGGGTGACATCAGATAAGTATGTTGCATTACCTGTCATGTGTCGTGAGCATCCACTGTCAAAGAACCATGTTCCAGTATTGTTCGCCCCGAGTGAGACTACTGATGAAGTAAGACACATGTTTTTCTTGACAACCCAAACCTTTTTCACATTTGTTTATTGTTTTTGAAATTTCTTACTTTCGAAGAGTCTAGAGACCTATGATTTTTTACAGGAACACTATAAAAATTCCAAGTTGAAATATTACCTGATTGTCGGTCATGTTTTATTCTCTAGCATCTTGGTCGGATGTGTCCAGGTGCATCACAGTAATGGCAGATAGGAATAAATTTTCTCATACCTTTTGTGTTTTGTTTCTCAGGTTATCTTGTAGTGTTCTGTCCTTCATGGTCGAACGTAGGAACTGTAGCTAGTACAAAGACTGTTGATCCCGATGTTCTTTCTTCAATATATCTTATTCCTGTTTTATTGTTTTGTGGTCTTCCATATGCCAGGATTTCATCAATTTTAGCTTTTCCTTTGTTCAGTCCTTGTATGGTTCGCACTGCTTTGTCCAGCTCGGCTCGTGACTCTGCTAACTCATGATCCTTATCCTACAATTTTGAGGAGTAATCTGTTAGTTCATTTGTAAGGGAAGAATTTACCTGGTGATTGCTTGTTGTAGTTGTTCGGGCTGTTTCAGAGTTTGCTTTGAGTGTCTCAATTTCCGTCTCGTAAAGCTGGACCTGATGTTCGAGATTCCTCACATTATTTTGGGACATAATCAAGTCATCTCTTAGTCTGTCATTTATTTCCCTAGTGATGTGCAGTTCATGTTTCACTTGACTGAGTTCCTGATTTTCCATGCTTAGTGCGTCTTTACTTTTGTATCCCCTTGCTTGATTCTCCAATATGGTACATCTGGCAGATATGTCTAGAAACAATTTCTCTAGATCTTCCAGAGTTGGATCGTCAAAATTGGGTTCCTCATTGTATTCTAGTTCCTCCTTATTTCGAACAGCAAATGTGAGACATCCCAGGTCCTTGGGGTATTCTGTCCCTTGTTCGTCAGCTTCTTCTTCTCCTTCAGATTCAGATTCACTCCTGGTGGCTTTTGGTGCTTTGTTCTTTCTTAGAAAATTTGGACATTCTGCCTGATAGTGTCCGTATCCACTACACTCTCTGCATTTTGAGTCCTTTCGATTTACCTGCCTAGTGTTAAAAAATTTGTTTCCACCTTTTCTGATGTTCTCTTCAGTGTTCGGACCTTTGTTGAACTGCTGCCCCTGATTGTACTTTTTCACAAGCTTGCTGTAATTTTTTGTGAGAAGTGCCATTTTGTCAGCAACTGATGTCATATCATCCTCAAATTGTTCAGTTGTTGTCTCTGTCTTTAGGGCTGTCCCTTTGCTTTTTGGTGTGTCCATGCCATTGTTCAACTCAAGTCATCCAATGTTATCGGTGTGATTCTCATGAATGATTCCAGAACTGTGATTTTTTCTCTGAATCTAGGAGCTAATGTTCTCATGATTTTCATGATTTGGACATCTTCCTTAATAGCATCACCGAGGGTGTAACATTGATTTACAATGTCACTGAACCTAGCGTAGTACATCTCAATGTTTTCATCTTCATTCATTTGTATTCCATCAAATAATGTGGCCAATCTTTGCAATTTTGACTTCCTTACGAACTCATTTCCTTCAAATTGTTTTTGTAGAGCATCCCAAACATCTTTGGCGGTTTGACAGTGTATAATCAACTTGTGTCTTATGACATCGACCGAAGCAAGAATAGCATACAATGCTGTGTAGTTTGCCTCTTTGGCACACCTTTCGTCCTCCGTCCATAGTGTTCTTGGTTTGTCTACGACTTTAGTTATATCCGTTCCATCCTGCATCTTAGGCCACGTCCACTTTGTTTGGATTGCTTCTCCACATCGTTTGGATCTTAGATAGATGAACATCATTGATTTCCAGAACGGATAGTTTTGTCCATCAAGCGAAGGTGGGCGTAGCGTGGTCCCCTCTGTACCCATGTGTCTGTCCCTGGATCTACCTGTTTAAGAAAAAAAACTGGAACCTGCTCTGGTGCCAATTGTTAGATCAGAATATGTGCGCGTGTGTATGTGTTCAACAGTAGTTCGAGCTGTAAATGAACATGCGAAAGCTTAAAATAAGATTTGATTTTAAGCGAGGAAGAAATCCCTTCTTCCTCTCAAGTAATTTTATTAGAAGACATATTTGTTCCCACAAATGTTACATTAGAACTTACACGTATTTGGCTCCCCCTAAATACTTGTCTACCCGTGTAACTAATTCTTCTAAAACACTTACTTGACCATCTAGTCCCCTAGATGGATTTGAATACAAACTCCCGTTTGTATTTAGTTGAGATCTCCCGAAATCAACGTGTGGTGAAGTTCCAAAGTAATCCAGACTCTGCGAGGTTCGCCTTTGGTTCGCCCTTGAGTTCTTCCCAGTCTGTTGTATTTTACGAATATAACAGCACACTCATCGGCCTCTCTATGTCTCTCTTCCCATATGAATGGTAATTGAATATCTCGGAGAGCTACAGTCTCTACAGCTTGAGGTTGTATTTATAGTCTCTCATGTCCTCCACGAGATCTGCCGGTATCTTCTCACATCTTGGTGGTGATAGCATATCTTTGTATATATGGCCTGGATATGCATATCTTATATCTTCATTATATCTTTCAAAGATTTGTTTCCAGATTTACTCTTGATTCTCCTTATTTTTAGCCATGCCTTTCTTTCCTTTTCTCTTCTCATTCATCATTGACTTTCTTCCAAGAATATCTCCACAATATCTTTTAAATTTGCAATCAATAATAAATCAATTAGAATTTTCAAATAGTATTGACAATAATTACCTTATCACAACCCATTAATTACTTATGTAATTTATTAAATTATTTTTTATCGAATATAAGAATTCAGGTAGACTGGCTATTTTGAATACTTTTAATTTCTATATATTGTGCTCATTGAAAATTGAGAATGGTAAAAAATGTGAATGGCAGTAAATTTGATTTGAGACATACCTTCACAATTTTACAACACACGTATAACATCATACTTTTTTAGCAAAAAATAATCTTGTCGTCACAAACTTATTTGTTTTCACACCGAAAAGCTCTTAACAAAATATAAGTTATAAAACAAAGAGTTTAAATAAAA
Source organism: Caryopteris x clandonensis (assembly GCA_028749325.2). Classification (NCBI taxonomy): domain Eukaryota; kingdom Viridiplantae; phylum Streptophyta; class Magnoliopsida; order Lamiales; family Lamiaceae; genus Caryopteris; species Caryopteris x clandonensis. The sequence goes on along the minus strand of JAPYKT020000027.1, from coordinate 959,522 downwards.
AGTAATGTTATTTTAAATTGTTAGTGTTACTTTTTAAGATAAAGTTCAATATAGTGTCAATATGCTCTCTAACAAAAATTGGCGATATTTCCAACATCTCACGAGAAATTGGTGAATTTTTATGAGAAAGTATAAAATTCTATAAAATATCTTTTTTTCAATATATCACGTAGACTATGTATATATTGTGAGATATTTCGTATTTATCGTGAGAATTAATTTTTTGATGCTCAATCACCCAATTCTCTTCTTTCGTTCAAGTTGAATGATTCTCACTTCTCACTATGTTCTCTTGTGCAATAATCTTTTTTTAGAACAACTTTCGAATATATATTATGAAAATCTGAAGTCGAATAATTTTTGTATACAATTTTTGTTATATGTATGTAATGAATGTGCTGCATCGAATTTTTTTTATAATGAATAGATCCAATTGCAACTTTGGATATGGAATTCAGAGGGATCAAATAGAAAACGATACTATGGATAATTGAACTTTAACATAATTTAAGATCAATCAATATTTCTAAATTTGAAAGAATTAAAAGATTGATTTGATATTCTTATCTTGATTTATCGAATCGCATGAATTGAGATTGTCAGGCATATAGATACAAATGGTCCAACATGAATCGGGATTGTCATGCGTATAGATACAAATTGTCCAGTCAGAGTAAATAATATCATGGAGCATTTGGAACATTTTTTTCGTTTTTGAGCAAAACAGCCACTTTCAAAGAACAGAGGACATTTTTAGAGATTGAAATCTAAGCCTATAATAGCCCTTTTTTTTTTAAATAGAAAAACAAGACTCATACTTTTTGTTTTATTGTATAATAATATAATAAAAAATAAAATGATATAATAAAAAAAAAGTAAATTACATACTTGTAATTTTGGCCAGGTCAAAAACATTTAAAAATTATTCATTATACGGCCAATCATATATGTAGTATACCAAGAAAAATTTGACCCTTCTTAATAAATGCCAGAGTCAAAATTAAGGACTCATAATTTTGACTTCAAAATATCACCAACAAAACGTGGATTTCTCGAACCTTCCATCGGAGACGACATTTTGTTTCCATGTGACATTTAGATTGATGTAATGGCAACAGCAATGACACAAACATGTTTATCTAAATTATGATTTTATTTATTTGTCTATTTTCATTTTCTTAATTGAGTCCTTATATTTTTATTTATTTTATTTACATTGAACTCTATTTATGTTCTTACAAATAGTGAGGACTTGCAAATTATTTAAATTAAATTTTATTTTATTATTTGCGTGATAGATTTTGATTTTATTTATTTGTGTGATAAATTTTGATTTTATTTGCATTGGATTGGGTTTTGCAGTTTTAATTGTACTAAATTGGGAATTTTCTCATTTGTTATGATGAAATAATTGAATTTCTATAAGTCAGTTGACCCATATTAAAAAATTCTATAAGTCAGTTGACCCATATTAAAAAATTAAAAGAATCAGATTAGTTTATATGTATAATGAGTTACTTCTTTTATTATTAATTAATTTTTAAATGAAAATTCATTAGAGTGTTATAAGTATCTCATTCACATATTGGGTACAATAATTTTTATATGAGTAAATCTTTTGTACATCAGGTGTACTGTATATCTGACCCACCTTAACTTAGTATGTGGGCTACCTACGTATCTCTATGGAGAATTAGTTGCCGTAGTCCATTTCTTTCTTTCACTTCCCATCTTTGATGATATGGGGTATTTATTGAATTTGTTCTTGGACGATGATAGATCGGAGGTGAGAATGTGAATCAGACAACATATGTTTGACAAATTTATAATATTATTTGTTTAACTAAGAAGTATTATTTATTTACTTAAAATATATTACTACTTTTAAAGATGTCAAATTAGTAACAATACTTTTAAATTAAAAATATAATATATTTTAGTTAAATAAATAATATTGTAAATTAAATTGCACGATGCACATAATAAGTCTCATATTTTCGGTACATTTATTAATACAATAAATAGTAAGAGATTGTATCAAATGAGCAGATCAATTTTTACATATTTAATGTCATTTTATTACAGTTTTCCGGTTTATTTAACAACAAAATAATAAAATGTAACAACTTCTTCTCATTATCTAAAGTAAAAGACGAAAATATTGTATACAAATACTTAAATACCCGTTTTCTAAAAGCGTGTGTGTTTACGTAGTTGGTGACACCATCATTTTTGTTTTGTAATTATCCAACTTCTAGTGAAAGATATTCATTGATTATTCTTTGTATAAATCATTATTAAATAAAATCTTCAAACAAATTAAGGAACCAATCTAGAAAAGAAATTCAAAATCGATAATAAATGAAAATTCAAATTAACGTATATATATACACGCACAATATGTTTATTTGAGTATATAATTATTTTTATCATACAATATAGGAAGTCAACATTCAAACTAAATATGAAATTTTACTTCTTTAATTTGGAAATTTGATAAAATCCTACACATTGAAGCGTACTCGATAGTCGAAGGTGAGATTAGTTACATCCCACCGAAGTTTTATCGTAAAATCAATTGGTGATGGAGGAGTAGCCCACTAAATATATAAGACAACATTTCTTCTCTTATTTTTATGACTTCAAACAATTCACATGTAAAATCAGCGTATACTAAATAAGGATAAACCCTAAATAACAAACTTAACAAAAAAAAAAAAAAAAACTACAAATACAAAAATTCTTAAAAATTATATATAATGTAACTATTTTCTCAAACAACTTCCTTACTTAATATAATAACATAATTATTTACAATGATAAAATTTTGCCATTTTTTCTTAAATCGTGAATGAAATTTGGAATTTTTTACAATTTTAATATAACATATATTTCAAATATTGTACTAAAATATTAGATCTATAACATGTAATTGTATTTTTGTTGATTATTTATATCGGTTTCAATTCCATATAAAAAATAATTTAACAAATTGTTATATATAAAAATTTAACGATTAACTTTTTTATTTTTAAATAAATAAAATTATTGTATTTATTCTATTTTTTAGAAGTTATTTTTTATAAATAATTATATTACTAATCAGTCTAATATATATATATATATAATAACATCATAATTATTAATAAAAATATTGTTTTCATTCGACAACGCGCATCAGATGACTAGAATTGACCATGAAAATACCAGTTGGCAACTTGGTACCCCTCTAGAAGTTAGAGAGAGAGAGAGAGAGAGAGAGAGAGAGAGAGAGAGAGAGAGAGAGAGAGAGAGAGAGAGAGAGAGAGAGAGAGAGAGAGAGAGAGAGAGAGAGACTTTTCCGTTGAACTGCGGGAAGCTTCAGCTAAATGGGTGGAGAAATAACCTCCAAAAAACCGGCCTATATTTGTAGCCTTACTCTTTCAGGGGTACAATGGGAAGAATATTTTTAAGCATCTGATTGATTGCAAAGACCAGAATCTTAAGGACAATTAACCTACACAGAACCTGGTCGTAGTTCCAGATTTCAGTTAGTTAAAACGCAATTAAACACATTAATTAATTATTAAAAAAAAAGATTGGGTAGGACAAAATGGAGCATGTGCCCACATGGTTGCCCCGGGTCGGTTCCACCATACCCGCTTGGATAATCAGAACCTACCTTTAACATGTTGGTCTAATCAAATCCACGTGGCATAGTCAACAATTTTATTTTACTATGTAAGAATAATTATGGGGTCCTGATTAAAAAAAAAAAATCATAGGTTCCTGAATCAGGTGGTTCTGCACAATTTAATTACTTGATGCTAATACATTAAATTAGTATATTATAATACGATATTGGATATATGACGGTATCTTTTAAATATAAACTATTTGATCTACATTTTCAAATTTCATTTGACTCAAAGTATTTTATTTATATACGTAGATAGCATGAAAAACACATGTTCTAAATAAATAACATTATGATCGTCGCGGATGTAAAAGAATAAAATAAATTTGATTTAATTAGTAATTTAAATTTGAATAACTTTTAGATACGAATCAATTTTTATATCTGTGAAAATTTAAATTTAAATACAAATATACATATATTTGTATTTTATTCAAATATTTGATTTGATTTATATGTTTAAATAAAAAATTATATATATACATATATGTAAACCTTCGAAACCCTTCACACTAGACATTCCACCAACCTAAGTTGCTATCTCATATAGAAATTGGAGCTAAATTGGGGCTGGTTTGATAAAGTTCAATGATAAAGTCCATTATAATAATAGGATAATTTATAAATAATATATTTTTTTATAGATTTTAAAATTTTTAATTAGAAAATTAAATTGTCAATATTTTAGTAAAAAAACACATGCATGTAAACAATATATATGTTGTACACACGTGCGTTGAGTTATGTAGAGGCACTGAAAATTTACAATTTGGTAGTTTTTCTTAATTTTCTAAAATGATTTTCTTTTCATTTTCAAAATGTGGGTTTTTTTGTTTATAATTTATTTTGTATTTATAATATATTCAATTAATTATCTTTCACGATTAAATTTAAAATTTGTATTGCATTTATTAAAATGATAAACTAGAATTGATATCTTCAATTGCATTGATTACTTCAGTTCAATTTAAATATTTTTATTGGACTATTTATTTGGGTTTGACATGCTTAAGAAAAATTTAAATAAATAAATATTTTTACAATAAAATATTAAATATTCAAAAGTTTTTATTACTATTTTTTAAAAATAAAACAATTACATTAATCTCATTTTCTTATAAATAAATATATTATAAATTGTGCCATGAAAAATCTAATTATTTAAGTAGCACTCAGGTGACGTAGAGTTGATTGGTTAAGACAGAAAAAACATGTCCAATGTTGTTCTTCCCAAATTTCTTGACGGCATTCTCCTTACAAAGTTAGGATGAGACAAAGTGGGCGGAAACATAATTTGATTTGCTAAAAGATTGTTTAAAAGGAAAGACATCCAAATAAAAATTAAAAAATAAAATAAAACCCACTTTTCATATTCTATTTGTAATTTTATCTGAAATGAATTCCTTCAAAAATATTACGTTTCTCTAATAAATAAAAAATTATTAATTTAACATCTACAACCCAATTATACACACTAATTTAATATATACAGTTTTCATTATATTCTACTATATTTCAATAAAAATATAAATATTTTTCAGTTTCATTCAATATATCACAAAAATCAATATCGTAGCACGAACATTTATGAAGATTATAAGAGAACATACAATTTAAAACACGATGTTGATTTTTGTTTTACAATATTATTTGGAGAAGCTTGAAAAAGACTACAATTAATTTTCATCGTTAAACAAAATAAAATCAATTTTTGGCTCGTAACAAATTCTCATCTTATTTCATCAATTATTTAATATTATATAGGAACATTGTTGTATAAAATATAAAAAAATAATATGAAATATAATTGGCAACTGCAGATGTTAGTTGATTTCAACGCCTTTAATACAAATTTAAGATTTCTTAATAGGTCTAATATTGAGAATATTAGTAGTAAAATTCGGGTGGCAGCATAATTGTTGATCTTATTTAATATATTTAATTATTTATTTATATTTTGGGTCCCGCCGTGGAAAAATAAAAGGCATCGCCGTAACATTGTTGCTGACGGCCCAGAAGTTTTTAGGTATTGCAGTTAAAGGAGTTTTCACATTATTTATAAACAGAACAGAATCCTAGAGAGAGAGAGCCTCCCCTATTTGACCATCACCTTTCGCGTGTACAATTCCAACTTCAACATCATTTTGCATCCGCCCACACCCAATTCACGTTATTTCAGTCAAATCTTCCGACGATTTTCCCCTCCATTTCCATTCCCTCTCTTTCCACTCACCTTCTCTCTCTCTCTCCGCCCCCTTTTATTTTTTTCTTCTTCTATCTCCATCTGCTTCACACACACACACACACACACACACACACTCGAAGAACGACCTCACCGGAGATGGGATTCTCTAAGGAAGACAAAACGCTGAAGAAAGTGGTATTCGTAATTCCAAGATGGATCAAAACCCTGTTTTTCGTAATCACTATGTTGATATCTCTGCTCTTATTCTCAGCCCCCATTCTTCTAGTCATCGCCGACGCCCTCCTCCCCTCCGCCTTCCTCTCCGCGGCCCTATCGCCGGCGTCCCTCACTCCACAGACTCTTTCTTCCCATCTCAACAACTACGACTTCCGCTACTCTCTCATCGACATCCCTCTCGTCTCCATAATCCGCTCCGCCATCATATTATGTAAGTGGTATATATCAGGTCGAGCTAATCCAGAGGCCCAATTCTTAGAATTTTCTGTTTTTGATGTGAAATCAGTAAAAAAAGGAATTAATCATTTTAAAACAAAAAATTGGATTACAGGTGTTTATAGTTTCTGCGACGGGCCTCGGTTGTCTAGGGGGCCGTACCTGGGGATCGCCACCGTGTGCTCGGCGGCGTCGCTGGTGTTTGTGTCGTTGAAGGCGTCGTATGTTTTCATGATAAACAGCTACTCGAAAAGCGGATATGAGAGAGCTATGGAGGCGGCGATGTTCATTTCATCGCTTGTATTGGCAATTGGGCACGTAGTGGTGGCGTACAGGACCAGCTGCCGAGAGAGGAGAAAGCTTCTGGTTTACAAAATTGATATTGAAGCTGTAAGTCAAACCTCTTTTCGCATCTCACCCACCTAAGCAATGCTTTTCCCACTAGGGGCTTTTTGGTCATTTCCCTCCTCAAATTTTGAACACATTTTTTTGGAAACTGTTAATTGGAGTCCAATTAACTTTGTGGTTTGTGGGTTTACAAATATATAATTATTATGTGACAATATATACTTATAATAAAATGAGTGGTGTCTAGAGAAAGATTGTTTTTTTATAAAAATTCAAAGTTAGTACATTTGAAAAAAATTAACACTATCAAATGCTCCACGTATTTGAAAGCCAAAAGCCTTAGAAAGTTCCTATGATCACTCCCTTAACATTGTTTTGTATCGACTTGTGTTCGTGAATTGTTGATACTATAGTTATTGTTTCACTTAATATAGTATTGAAAAAACTGCGAACGATAGTATGATACACAACACTATATATGATGTTACAAAATATGTTCTGAACGAACGGACATTACGCATTCAAATGAAATAAAATACGAAATTAATAATACAATAAAATCTGGAAATGGCTCCGAATTTCAGACCCTTGGGCGTAAAAGGAACAAAAAAAGGAAGTATTCCAAGAAGCATTAGTTGGAGGAACCTTACAGTTGGTGAGATAGAAATTTGAGTATGCCATAAGAGAACAAATCTAATTGTCACACGGAATCTAAAAAAGGGAAAACTGAATGCAAGAAGACAATTCTTTTGTTTTTTTGTCATGTGACCCTCTTCCTCTATTTGTCTTTTGGTGATTTGGATGATGAAATAACTTGCCCTTTATTAGCCATTGTTCTCACTTTCTATCTGTGCTCTGTCAGTGCTCTGTTCTTTTACCACCTTAGAAGTTTAACTTTGTATTTCTGTAAAGGCTATGGATGGGGCCCTAAGTTTTTTCATAGAAATTTCATTTGAATAAGTAAAGACTTAAAGATCTATACAATTGCAGTTTTTAGATGGATTCTTTGGGGGGTGGGGGTGGGGGGTGGATGATGATGATGATGGTGATGAAGAACCAGATAGGGTACGCCCTAGAACCATTCATGTACAAAACCATTTTTCTACGTTTAATATTTACATTATATGAATAGTTCAAAGCTCGAATATCACTGAACTATATAAACCTTGTCAAATGCAAGGATTTATTGTTTCTTTATCTACAAATTGATTTCTGATTCCACCAACTATTACCTAAGCAAGAAGTAGATTTTATTATTATTTTTAATAATATTATGACTAATGAATGCAGGTTTCAGCATGCAAGAAAGGATTTCCTAGATATCACAAAATACTCCAAGAAGCAAGAACAAAGTGAAACAAACAAAATTATTTATTCGTTTCGACCGAATCCAGTTTCCCCACTTGTCAGGTTTCAGGTAAATACCAGCAAGAATCTTTAATAATCAAATACACAATCTGTATTTTTGTGAACTTATTTAATTCACTTCCCATGTGCTGCCTTCAGAATTTGTAGCTTAGCTCACTCTGACCTTTTCAATTTGCCTGCTCTATACAGGTTCATCCAAAGGAGATCTGTAACCTGATTGATGAAGAACTTAATAGAGTTATACGGAAGCTGTAGATTAGGAGTCGATACGACATTTTTTGTGTGGTGTATATGTACGAATACGCGTATACGAATGTGTATAGGGTGTGAGTCAACAGAGTGAGTGCCCTGGATATGTATATACATAGAACTATATATGTTGATGTCCAAGAACTGCTGCAGGTGTTCTCATGTAATTTTCTGTGGGATTATGCTACCGCAGGGTTCTTAATGCAAGAATATTTTGAAATCTACTTCTTTGGTTTAATAAAAACTAGAACAAAGTGCTCCTTCATTCAACTTAAACCCTTCCTCCTCCTACCCCTGAATACTTGGATTATTGTTGCAAATATTAATATAAAGAATCTAGTGAAACTCAATTGATTGAATCCAAATATTAATATAAAGAATTGAGTGAAACTCAATTGATTGAATCCATTATAATCTGGGATGATGGTTTTGCATCGCTCATCCAAGATTTGTACTAAAAAAACTTTCTCATAATATAGGACTATACAACATTGTTTTTTTTTTGTTTTTTTGTTTTGAGTACTTAGTGCTGATTATTTGTTCTCCTTTTCACTGCCTTCAATTTGTATATTTGATCATTGTGAGTGTACTAAGCATAAGATGAAATATAAAAGTAAAATAAAGAATCTAAAAAATAATTGAATTTGGTGATGACATTCTATTGTAAAATGAATTTCAAATTGCAAGTGTGTATTTCATATTTAGATCAATTTTGTAAATTCTAAAATAAATAAGTTGTGTGTGTTAAATCACACACATGATATTTTATCAAATTCTATTGAATAGACGTAAAATTTGGCTTCATCTTGTGAAGGTGAGATAGAAAATTCAAATTTTGTATCGGAGCTAATACTACAACTAATAAATTAAAAAAACAACCGCATTTTATGCGCCCATCTTCTGTTAATTTAAGGCTACATTCGGATTCAAGAATTCAAATCCAACCCAAACTAGAGAGGACTGGTTTCGTTTTAGCTGTCTTGATTTTGTAAAGATCATGAACAAGAAAATTCTTACACCCTATATAAAAATAGGTAGCTACACGAAATATTCTGGCACAAAACATTTAATAAATAAGAAGATGCATGCCCCATACTTTGGTAAGAGCATCAATTCTTCACATGGGCACACCAAAAATATATGCATGTGTTGACACAGTGATGGGTAAGATACCTTTGTAAAGAAAAGAATGTATGGCCCCAACAAGCGTAGAGGGCAGGGCAGTTAGCAAATGCCAACCAGCAGCCAACACAAATATTGTACCCACCTCCAACTCATAGCTCACCCAGAACCCCCCCCCCCCCCCCCCCCCCACCCCCCCAAATTTCTTCATATTATTACAAGTTTTACAGATCATAAACCCATAAACAATAATGGAAGAGATGTATAAAGTAACAGGTTTAGTTTAATCAAAAGTTGTTTTGTGTGCTTGGAAAGCACAACAGTGGCAATGACAAATCACAATTCACAATTGTGATATGGTTTGTGTAGGATGAGCATCAAAAGATTTAATACCATGAATAAATAATACGAACTTGTAATGAGCATAATCCACATATGCCTACGGATTGGTTAACTGATCGAATGAAAGCAAAATCCAAATATTAGTTTAGCATTGGGGCTGAACCGAAAATTCGGTTATAATTGAAAATCAAACTGAAAATTTTGGTTCGGTCGTAAAGTTCTATAGGATTTAGTTTTTGGTTGTAAGACCCGATTAACTAATATTAAAATAATTAATTATATAATTTAAAAAGTATAATATTTTAACTTTTATTATAAAATTATTTAATAATTTTTATATTATAGATCAAATCCATATATGAATTCAATTTATTATATATTCAAATCCAACTCATATATAAAAATAAAAATAATAATTCAACCAATAAATATATATTTCATATTTCAGATGTAATAGTTTATTTTAATATATGAAATATTGGTATCAAATTAAAAATCATAAAAATAATATTGATTGAATACATGTCAAAACGAATTTAAAATATAAATATTTGAATACTATACTTTTAGTGAAGAAAAAAAAAAAAGGTTAATTAACTCCTCTCTTCCATCTGGCCCTTTCCCTTTTTTTTTTTAACGTATAAATTATTTATTATTTTTAATGGAACATGTGTCTTTTTAGTATAATTGTAGGATTTTTTCATTTATATTAAATATAAAATATAGAATTGTTCCGTCTTTTTATTTATTTTTTGCAATATTACTTTATTAGAAATTAGTTTTAATTTATTTTTACGTAGCACAATAACATTTAAAAATTCGTTAACACAAAAACATAAAAGTCAAAAGACTAACAAGACTTTGTCAATAACTGAACTTAAAAGATATAGGCAAAATAGTTCGATTTAATTTTCAATTTTCTATTTAAGTTAACCAAAATTTGGTTCGATACAATTAATTTTATTCGAACTCTAATTCAAACAGAAATATCGCTAGATAGATACCTTTTTCGAGGAGCTAAAAATCAACAATAATTATCATATTTAAGTTAAAAATATATACAATCGAGGGTGGGATAGGGGGAAGGGACTGAGTCCCTTTATTGACAAAGTGAAGAATCGTCCCCAAACTCTACAACATCCATCATATATTATGACGACATTTCATTTCTACTACAACATAATCATATATAATATGAATAAAATCTATAAATACTTATTTCATATACCGAGATGTTAACATAAAATAAAACACTTTTACAACAGAGCAATCAAATCGAATTATTAGATTAGCAAACATTTTTTAGATACATCACGAGATGGACCAAACATGTCGATATTTGATAGATTTTTTTTTTAATATCAATATATATGTAACATAAATTTTAACATGGATTTGGACAGAAAACCCAGATTGATGCAAGAATTAGACCCACTTTTTTCATTACACTTCAATGTAATATGATGAGAGCTGACAACAAATGTATGGTCCAGTACACCAGATCAAGATAAGGGCTAAACCTAATTAGCACCATCTGGCTGAATCAAAGACAGCCAACTACTGTGGGATCCACAACTAATCAGTTTTTAAATCCTCTTAATTTGCTGTCTTAATGAGATTATAATCTTTTAATCAAGATGGTAAGTTAGATATTAATGATGGCTTCCGTCAAGTGCTGTCGTTAAGTGAGAGCCGGAAAATGATGAAGTGGGACAAGAGTTGATAATGTTTGTGCACTTGGAGTCGCCTCACAACTTGTTTGACTTTATTCATGACCCTTTTATTTCATTTTGTATTATATTTTATAATATTTTTAATACATGATATTTATTAATTAATAATATTATTCTATATACATGATGTGTATTAATAAGTTTCAAAACAAAAAAATTATGATAAATAACTTCACGTGCATTTAATCGTTTTTTATAGATAGTATTTGCATTCCGTCTAGAGAGTATTATTTTTTCCGGACATGTTCCAAAATATTTTTCCTTGCTTTAATAATCCTTTTTTAATACATAATTATGATTAAAAAAATAGTATTTCTTGCTCTCCCTTTCGAATAAAGATTTTTTATGAGAAAAAAGGTAGTGTAAGAACAAAATAAGACAAATGTTAGAATGTGATTTTTCAGCGAAAGTGGTCCTGAAAATTGTTAGTGTGCTATATTTGGGCCGAGTTATTACTGATAGCCCAAACAAGTAATCTATGGCCCAAGTTATACTAAAATAAAGTCCAATGGGTATATTGGAGATGGCCCATCACATTCCAGCCAGAGTCGTTAAATAAGCCCATGAGGTTTGAGCCCTTCTAGGTCTACATCGGCCGGCCTGCTCCGCAGTTCTAATAGGCCCAGATTTACACAGAACATTAGCTTGAGTATTTTATGGGCTTAGGCCCAAATATCATTGGGTCAAAATCAATAAAAAATAGCCCAATAAATAAATAAAGTCACAAAAAAATGAGCAGGAAGGCTTTAAGGGGGATTCTTGACATCCCTCCAAAAACTAAAATATAAATGTAATGTTCCTAGCAGGAAACACATCTAATTAGCAACAATTTACATTTTATAAATAAGCTGTAGTCAAGGTTTATTGGATTTAATCACTGCAATTTTCAAGGTATTGGCTAGAAATTAATTAAGCTGCTTCCTACATTCTCATCATCTGCATACATTTTACACAGCCTCGCCTCGATTTAGCCTTCGAACGTTGATCGGGTACCTCTTTTGAGTTCGCGTCGTTGGAAAGAAAACTACCTTATCTTGTTCCGCTGGCTCCCAACTGCAGTTTAAACAGTGTTTCATTTTGTAATTCTGGATATAGAGACTATATGAATAGCATAAATACCAGAACTTCAAGCCATACCTGAATTGAGTGACTAAGCGATGAAGGAAAACCGAAAGCTCTACCCTAGCAAGCTCTGCACCAGGGCAACGCCTAGGCCCTCCGCCAAACGGGTTAAACACATGTACTGAGTTTGGTACCGAACTATTCTGTAGGTCAACCACAAATTCGAACACATAACTACAAGAATCCAATTACAAATACGAAAAAAAATAATTGTACCAGATGCTAGAACGGAACATTGGCACGTGTGACTATCGCATTGTTCAAGTTCAGTACTAAGCTAAATAAACATGTACCTGCCACCTCCACGGATTAAAAACACGAGCATCTTTGAAGTGGTGGTGATCCATGTGCACTGCTCGAAAAGAAGCAAAGACCTTCCATCCCTTTGGAATTGTATAACCTTTGAACATGAAATATAAATCGAACTTAGAATAGTGAAACTTCTAACATTGGAAGTGCCCGTAATTGGAAACTTTTTTCATTACCTTTGATTGTAACATCGGCCATTGCTCGTCTAAATACACCACTTATTATGTTGGCTACTCGCAAAGTTTCATTTACCACCTAGAAAATGGATAAAGTGGCACGTAATTATTTCCCGAGCGCAAACATTATTTTGTAAATGAATTAGAGGAAAATGTTGGAAGTGAAATGTACTTACACACTGAGTGAAAGTCATGGATTTGTAGTCTTCCCACTCAAGAGCTTCATTTTCACCTTTTCTTGCTCTAATTTCCTCATGCTCTTCCTGTGTAAGAGAAAAGAGAGAAATTCTTACACCGAATTTCATTTAAAAAAATAAGATAAATAAAAAAAATGAAAATAAAAGTATTTTTTGTCCACAAAAGTATGCCTACAACTGTAAATTCTGACAAGACAGAGACATAGGCGTGCAGTACGTTTTGGCATCATAGTGCTGGCGACCATTATTAAGGTTGTTTGTCTGAATAATGCCATTCCCTTTCTCTTTCTTCTTCTTTGCTTTGACTATACTCTGCATATTTCTTCTGCTACCCTTTTTGACCGTCCCACTATTATTTAATCTTCTGCTGCCTTCAACTCTCTCTCTCTCTCTCTCTCTCTTTCTCTCTCATGCTTATAATGCATCTTTGTGGAAATTAACAACACTTACCTAACAATATACTTTCTAAGATCAGCCGATCCTGTTTGTTCTTGTGGGCACTGCCTTCATCCATCATAAATTTAACATATATTCATCTTTTCATTTTTTTAATTAAAAAAAGAAGTTAAAGAGTCAATATATGTCAAATTTCTGATGGATGAAGACAGCGCCCATAAAGTTAGGATCGACTAAACCCTCTGCCTTTTATTTCATATTCTGAAGTTTGGACAAAAAATTAACATCTAGGCATGCAAATATTACATCCATAATTAACGATTAATTATGGTTAGGGACACCTGTTGGAATAGAGATAAGGACAATCTTGACAAAGTAAGGGTATGTTTAACTAAAAAGACAAATAATTAGCAATAGTCCAATCACTTCAAAATGTCTAATAAATAATTATATATACATAAATTTAATAAGAAATCATTTTAGGAGGAGAAGAGTACAAAAAAAAAAAAAAAAAAATCCAAAGAGATGTTAGGCAATCAAGCATGGGGCATTTTGGTTATGAGTTCAGTTGATGTATGACTTAACAGGTGCACGTGTGAACATGAAAGTTGGAGACTTCAATCGGTGAACCATCCTTTTCACGAAATTGACATTTCTCTCCTCAAAACCCTTAATTTACTATTTTTATTACAATTTTTTTTAATTTCAGATAATATTCCAATTTTATTCAACAAGTCAGACTTATTTTTATTTACACTTAACACGGATATTCAGTCTTTATGTCCAATCTTCTATATATTTACTTTATGTAACCATACAATACAAAAGTAAGTATTTTTCACCACGATCACGTGTTAATGTATCCACTGCTAATGTGCTAAAGATACACCCACAAATTTGAAGTAAAACACATAATTTTTTAGTATAGAATTTTAACTCGTTTATGATAATATTATCGAGTATGCATTAACGATAGGCAGGTGATTAATATAAGATGATTTATTTATTTATTTATGGAAGAAATGTTACGGGCAGGACAAGATGGAATTATTTGGGTGTGATGGAGCATCTAAGTCCACTCGTGTGGTTGTCTGCAAATTTTTTCTCGTTTGTCGGTTTGTCCTTTATTTCGCTAATTTACATATTTCGTATTTAAATTTATTACAAATTAATATGCGACAAAAAGGGAAATTCTTACCATTAAAGTCTTGTCCCATCCCAAGGTCGGAGATCTCAACATTTCAAAATTTTCCTTACTAAATTACTAATGCATTAGTCTTCTACAATTTTAAATATCAAAGTTATAACTAATTAAGTAAAAAAAAAAAAAAAAAAGTATGCTATACTATAAAATACAATCTAAAATTTGTATTTGGTTGATTATACGGGTCCCACCCCGTAAGACATTGAAATTTTCTAAGTTCTCGGTTTTTAGTTTAAAAATCGAACCATTTATAAATATTATTATTTGGTAAGATGATATTATGTGGGTAGAAAAATAATTATTAGTGATTATTTTTAAGGATAATCTTGTATTTATCATACATAATTATAATAAAAGTTTATTTAAATTCTGAATTATAGAGGATGGATTAGTAAAGAGGGGGTGGAATGAAAATAATTAATAGTTTTGTTGTCCCTAGAATTTGTTTGGATGAGATTTTAGATAAGGAGGTGATCCATTTAAGAGAGATGGTCACCATACTGGGGGGTTCTGGCCCCACAATCTTCTTTATATACAACTATTCATTTATGTAGATTTTTATTTATTTTATTTTTTTAAAATAAGTGTATTAAGCTAAAATAAAATAAAATGAAATACAATTATATATAGTAAAGATGTAATTTAATAAAAGCGGTGCTGTGTTGTTGGAATTGGATATGAAATCGTATTTAAAATGTTTATAAAATAATATTTTGGAACTTGTTGGGACTGGACGGTAAATTAAATTTATATGGATATATGATTAATTTATTATAAAATTAGAATATCACAATTTCAAAGATATAAGGCAATAAATCTTAAAATATTTTAATTTTGATGGATTTTAAACTTTGTAATATATTTATTATTTTTTTTTTTGTAATTTTCCTGTCAAATATACGATTAATTTGACATCATAATCCCTAAAGATATAAATATAAATATATATATATATATATATATAATCTTAATGTTATAATTCAAAATCTCCTAATCCACTTAGATCCGGTCTTTTTAGTTTTTAGGCAAAAAACTAAAAACAAATAAAATTATTCGACCCGTTTAAACCCGAAAGAAACAGGACCCAATATTTTTGTAAGCAATAATGTAAGAGAAATAAGAGAGTAAGAAAGAGTGACCTTGAGTTGAGCCAAGGCGAGAGGAGCCTCCGTAAGGTACTTAACGGCGAGAGTCATAGTGGTGGAGGTGGTCTCATACCCAGCCACCAGCAAAGCCAGCATAAAATCCACTATCTCATCATCGGAAAAGCCTCCTCCGCCGCCCTCCACATCCAGCAGCGCCGCCAGCATGTCGTTCTTTCTCTCACCCGTCTCACTCTCTCTCCTCCTCTCCCTCACCACGAAACCCAACGCCTCCGCCACCTTTCTCCGAGCCTTCATACCAATCGCAATTAATTAGAAATTACCAAAAATAGAAAAAAGATTAAAAAAAGAAAAAAACCCATACTTCTTTTTTTAATTAAAAAAAAAAGAAAGAAAGAAATAAAATAATGGTGTGTACTTGGATAGCCCTTCTATATGTGGTGCAGAAAATGGGCAGAGGGATGGAAAAAAAGCCTTCAATAACTAGCATGTACTCTTTCATGAGATTCTCAGTCCATTCACACGGATCAAAGCTCATTAGCTGCTTCACTGTTAACTGAAAACTGATCTGCACATTCAAGAAAAGAAAAACAAACATTTATTTTTTTAATTTTCATCTTAGAACATTCAAAGAATATATAATTAATAATAATAAATAAATAAAAGAACGAAATTAGTGAATCCCATCTCAGAAGAAAAGCAACGAATTGCTTTAATTTGGAACACTTTTCTTTTGGGGGTATAGAACCGTCCTGGGCATATCCATACAATGATGAGAGAACAAAAGATAATGGGTTAAAAGGCAAAGAGAATAAATGGATCATACTACATGCACATGTGTGTGGGTTCTTTATGCTTCTAAAGCTCAATCAACAATCATAACACAGACAAAGAAACACACACACACCCTCGCTGGTGTGTGTGTGTTTTTTGCTAACTTGAACTGGGGAAGATGTGCCACCGTCAGTGTGGAAATCCGAGTCATTCAGTTCAGTTCTTTCTTTTCTTTTTTTTATTTATAAAAAAAAAAAAAAAATTGTTGCGAAGTGCTCCTAACATGAAATCATCACGCATGCACTCAAAACCTTCCCACTCCATGAAACTCGATTGCGTGCTAAACTGCGCCTAGATTTTTATATTCACGCCCTAACGTGCGCCCCATTTGGACCACGATTTTGTAAGTGGTAGTAATAATCTAGTACGAAGGAACCTGAACTAATTTTTATTTTTCAATAAAAATATATTCGAGATTTAGAGAGAGAAGGTTTCACTTTTTTGTATTCGTTTCGGGAAGAACATATTATTTCTCTCCTTTTTTTCTTTTTTTTTTTCTTTTTTAATTTTACCTTCTTGGCCTCCTCCATGAGGAGAACCCGGCCGGTCCAGGCGTCCATGTTGAGCCGGACCAGCCGGTCTATGTCCAGCAACAGGTGATCTCTGATGATGGCGGAGTTAGCGAAACTCATGGTGAGTGAATGCATCCTCCTGTGCAAGTTCCCCCTCATCAGCAGAAGCGAATGCCGCCCGAGAAGATTGGATATCGAACCGGGGTAACTCGACTCGAAGAGGCGGCCCTCGTTCTGCAGGATGAACCGGTTGGTGTCGGGGTCGGTGGAGAAGACGGTGGGCTCGCCGAACACATGGGTGGTGAATACGGTGCCGTATTTGGAGACCCTGTCGTCGATGAAGGGCTCCGGGTTCTCCGTCTTGTAGGCGGAGATGAGCTGGAGGGTCTCCCCTATGAAGGGTATGCCGAGGTTCCCGGGCGGCAGGCGGCGCCTCCGCCGCGCGGTGGCGCGTGCGAGGACGAGGATGAACAGAGCGAGTGCAAAGGAGAGGAGGAGAGTGTAGAGAAACATGGCTGATGTTGCGGGCAATTACAAAGTAATTGGGCTGGTCTGTTGTGTGATGATGTAGAAGAAAAAGAAGAAGAAGCGGGGGTGGGGGCGGGGGTGCATTAATGGGAGCACACGGGTGGGTATCTATCTGTGAAAGGAAAATTCTGTGTAGAAACAGAAGGGAAAGGGAAGTAGGGAACAAGGGTTGGGATGCGAACGAAATTAATGTCGGGATTTAATTTATTTTTTTAATCCCTCTGACATTTTTTATTGTTTTTTACTTTTTTACTGTTATTGCTTTTATTTAATTATCTGACTGCTGAGATTTTTTAATTAATATTTTCTGAAGTCGTAGTATTTTCTAATTATAAGTTATATGAATGCATTGATTTCGGGTTTATCCGTCTCGATATTTTTGGAAATAATAATTTAATACTTTTCGTATTATTTCATTATCTCATGTTAACATTATTTACAACTATGTATAATACATTAATGTAAAATAAAAAATGTAAATTGGGAAGATACACAAGTCGTCTTCTATTCGGAACTAATTATGAATCTTCGACAAAACACAAGAATCTCCCTGTTCAGTTTGTATCAATTCAGAATCTTGCAAAAACCAAAAAACTTTACACAAAAACTTTTACTTTTTTATTTTAATTTTGAGAGTGGAGTATTCCAGAAACTGGAATCAGAACTCAAAATTGACTTGAATACCTCAATAATACCAACAAATATATATTCCACAAAATTTTGAGTCGCATCATCACTACTTTCTTCTCAGGCTTCAATTTGTGATGTTATTTTTGCCTGCCAACAAAATGTACAATTTGGCTGACTAATTAAATAAATAATTTAATTTGGCTAAGTGTGTTTAAAGACAAATATGATTTATTAATTTTGATCAACTTTTCACATATTACAATAAATATGAAAATTATATTATTCAAAATTTTCAGATAATGAAAGCATAGGACAGTTTTAATTAAATATAAAATTAATTTTTTGTCTAAAACTATGCAACGAAGTTGCAATCATGAAGCACCAAATGTATGCATAAACTACATTTATTAAAGAGGTAGGTAAGTGCGTAATAATAGTATGATAGACTTAAAATATTATATGTTTATGTGAGCACTCAAAATTATATATAATCATTATGTTGTACTTTATTTTTGCTATTTTTTGTCATTTTTGTCTTGAAATTTTTTTTTTAAATTTTAAAATTATCGTAAGATATAGTGACTAGGATGCATTGAATATGCATAGTTAATTCAGTAAATAAAATATCTTTTTGAAGTAGGGTGTTATGACTTGTAGATTAATAAAGTTCTACAACAATTAAATATATAAAAAATTATAACATATAAACACAAATATATGACGATTGTGAAACGTATTGAATTTCAAAAAATAGTAATAGAGCATAGTTGGCCTTTGACTAAAAGCTTCTAAATTTTGTAAGCAAATAGTTGCAAGTTAAGAGCACGGGGCGATTAAATTAAAGGGATTTTCGTGTGGTTGCAAAGGGATCATGAGCAATACGCAATACATTAGACTTGTACATGTAGTAAAAGAAAGCTTCACATAAGTCATTTGGATTTGGTACGATTGGGTGAAAATTTCTTTGTGTGGCTATAAGCGAATCTAAATCGTACAAAGCATACTGTATAAGACTTAGGTATACTATAAAGAGGGATTTAGTGTAATTTATTGTGCAAATAATATAAACGTAAGTTATAATCATTACAAGTGAATACTACTTAGATTGTTGAGAAAGAGACTTTTGTTAACCTTTGTTTGAGATGGTATTGTGAAGGCTTTGATCTCAACCATAGTCGCACATTTGCTAAACATGAAAAACAATCTTGAACATATAAGTGTAAATATATTTCTTTACTGTTACGAGGTATTTAATACACACACATATATATATATATATATTTATATATATATATATATACATATATTGATTTAACACAAAGTTTCAACAAAACCAAGGCGGAGAATGTTGTTCAAGGCAATAATCTATATATGTTCTTGTTTTAAGGGGGAGATTTTTATTTTTTATTCCAAATGATATTTAAAATTTAGAAAAAAAAACCTATAAAAAATAAATAAAATATAGTTTTGAATCAATGGACTTATGGGGATGAGAGGGTGACTTGAGTTTGTAAAATACATCTCATCCCAATATTGTAGTCTCCTACTCACTTCATTCTAACATAAGTTATGTTAAAGATAAATAAATAAATCTTCTAAAATTATCCATATTTTAAATAAGTCTTTGAAATGACAAAAAAAATATATTAACAACACAGACAAAAGACATTACTTTTAGAATAGACAATACAATAATAACAAAATGTATTCTAAAATTTATAAACTATTTAGAGAATGTTGCAAAAATTTCCAAACTAATAAAATAATTAAAAATGTTCATAAACTATTCACAATTAATTAAGACGAGACCTACTTCACTACTAAAATGACTTTGTCACTTTTAAACTGCTACGTGATTTTGATTATACATTTATAAGTAAATATTACAAATTTGATAATATCATTATAAATCTGAGGAATGTTCAAAAGAAATCCTTAACAGTCTGAAATTTGTGTAATGTATAAAAAGATACTAGGCCCTTTGTTCTTCCATAACAGCCATACATATTCATATACTAATGAAAGGAGAATCTGGTGTTGATTCGTACATGAGTACTGAGTTGGTGTGTGGAATGAATTGTGGGGGACATTATGTTACTAATTAATTACTATTAAATTAAGTTTGATAAATGTAATTATAGAAGCAGCAGCAGCTCCACAAATGTGTGTGTGTGTGACTACAAAATGGATTTTTAGCAGATATAATATGATTACTGTTAATTAATTAAGGTATCACTTGATTTGGGCCCACTTCTAATTCTCGGATTTCGACAAATCATCACTTTCCAGTTGGAACATCTTTTTCTTCTTTCGGACAATGCTTTATCGGACACTTAACTATTAATTATCACTAATCCAGATCGCCCCATTGTTGCCAGCCTTGTACAAGTTGGAATTTCATCTTTTATTATTTATATTTCAGAATTTTTATTTATTTTTTTATAAAAAGATTATGCATATATCAAATTTATTGTTATATACTAAAAATGTGGTTTTCAATTTAAAATATATATTAATCATGATGTATGGATCTTAATTCCATGAATTATAAATTTTGAAAAGTGTAATTGTTATATGAGAATTCGTGCGCGTATGTTGTGTTCTATATTGATTCGAACTATAATTGAATTATGCGGAAGCGAAATAATGGTTACAACAATTTCGAGGAAGAATCATTTCTTCCTCTCAAGTATATTTATTGGATAGAGTGTTTGTTCCCACGATTATATAGTTTGGACTTAGAAGGAAAAATCCCTTCTTCCTCTCAATTATTTTTATTAGATAGAGTGTTTGTTCCCACAATTATATAGTTTGGGCTTATACATCATTAGACTCCTTTTAATACTATCCAAACTTATACCACTCTCTTCTAACAATTTACTTGACCATTAGTCCCCTAAATGGATTTGGCTGCCGACTCCCGTACGGCAGAAATTTGAACTCTCTCAAGCCCACCAGGCTGTACTCTCCCCGAGCATAGTGTAAACCAACGAGTGGTTCACTGGCAGTTCGCCTTCGCTGAAACTATACTATAATAAACTCTCAATTAAAATCGTCCATCTCAAATAGGACGTTTCTTTCTCTGCATATGATAATAAATGTAATGTAACAGAGATACCCTGCAGTTTTCACAAATGACTCTTATTTATAGAGCAAAGGTTCAAGATCTTCGTGATCATCATTCCTTAATTTTCTCTCATATTCCTTGAATTTCTTCTTGGATCTCTCGAATTTCTCCTTGGATCTCTCGAATTTCTCCTTGGCTCTCCTTGAATTTCTTCTTTGTTTGTTATTTTGATCTTGCAAATCATTATATATTTTTCTTGTGAATTTTCAAGATCTTCATTCCTTATTTATTTCTTATTTGTTGATTTTTTTCTCTTTGAATATCTCCATAGTGGTTGGTTCTTGATTTGGTTATGTTGCATATCTCTCATAATCTTTTCTTTTGCAACCATAGTGGTTGGTTCTTGATTTGGTTAGGTTGCATATCTCTCATAATCTTTTCTTTTGCAACCTATATAGATTATCACACACATTTAAATTATGATTTTTCGATAGATGCCAACAACTTACTTTATCAAAAATCATGAGCTATGAACTACGAAAATATGAATCGTGAATGAAATATAGTATATAATAATTTTAAAATCTAAATCGTAGACCCAAAATCTTGAACTGTGAACCCACTATTCATAAATATTTATAAAATTATTTAAATTTTAAAAAAAACACTGAGTGGAAACAAAAAAAAAAGTTGAGATAGAAAAACCCATATATTTGTTTTTGGTGTAGCAATAACATTTTTTCAACCTATCCAATCCAAAATATAAAATTAAACAAATAAGAACATGAACTCTAACCAAAACCTTGCTCTAATAAATAAGAACCAATTTGATTACCACTTAAAAGAGGACTTTAGGAATCAGTTTGGTCACTATTTTAATCCATATTCATATAATTTACCTCACATTTTAGGTTATAAATTCACTATATTGTACTTTTATAATCCTCATAATTTTAAATTGATTCTCTCCTATTATATAAAAAATTTAATGAACGGATAAATTATGGACGTGACAAATTCAAAATTTCCATTAAAGCATTATTAATACAAGTTCAAATCAAAATAACAACTTTCTTAAAAAAAATCGAATAAGACATAATACTACAGCATAGAGATCTTATTCAATTAGATTACTCAACTGGAAAGAAACTGGAAAGAAATTCACAGATAGAGGGATGAATTATTTGGTGGAAAAATTTGGAAATTTGACCAAAACAGTAAAAAAAAAAATATCTGACCATTAATCTATATTGTTATGACAAGTGTCTACGAAGATATATTTCTTACTTTTTTTCTTAATATTTTGGACAAAATTAATATTTTCTAAAGACTATAAAAAGTATTATTTAATCGTTAAAAAATATTATTTCTTATTTAACTAATTATAAAAATATGATATGTTTTAGAAAAATAAAAATGGTTTAGAAAAAAATTAAATATTTAAAAAATGTTGGCACAGAAAAATTGTGAGCACAAAAACTGTGACATGATATGACAATGGTATGGCAAAGTTGCTGTTAACTAAAACCATCGTACAGATGTTGAGGCTTATCCAAGTGCATCGCGTAATTTACTATCTTGCCCTCACTCCTCGTAAAAAACCAAAATACTCCTTCAAACGGGTCCATCTCTGTGGATCTTGATCCGAATTCAATTGAGCCAACCTGGATTCTCCCATTCTCGGATTTTAGCTTCTGTAACGACCATATCAGTTGGATTCTATATCACTATTCACTAATGCAATTTAATACCCCCTCCTAAATATCATTTTATATATTTTAATACATAATAAAAATAAATAAAATGCCTAGTATATCTTTAATTAAGAAATAAAATATTAATAGTTAGCAATAAAAAAATATATTATATGTACATTTATAAAAAATTAAGAATAAATTAAAAAAATAACATTAATATTCATCTTGAAAATATTAAAATATTATTTATTGTGAAATTTTTTTTTAACTTTTAAATCGTCATTTATTTTAAATAGGATGAAGTATAAGGAAATATATAAAATTTAATAGGTGGAAAATTAGTTTCATATAATAATGATGTTGGAAATATGAGATGAGATGCAATTCGTACAAAAAAAAATCTCATATATTAAATTATTTTAATTAAAAATGATTAGCTTTGCCTATCATATAATCGACACAACACTAAGATGGGTAGATATCTAGAGACCAGTCTGAATTGTTGTCTTTGGCCCCATATATTATATAATCCTACATGCATTTAGCTTGTTGGGGCTAAAAAAATCATATTCTAACTCGAGATTATTTTTCAAAAGTAAGTTCGATTCTTTGAAAAAATTTCAAATTTTAACTATATGTTTATGTTTGAAAAAAATTAAAATATCGGCTTGAGCTCAAGCTTAATACCTAATATTCTTTAATATTAATGTAAAAATGTATTATTATTTGAACTCAACTTATGTTCGATTGGATTTAAGTTCGTCCAAACTTAATTAGCTTAGACTCAATGAAGCGCAAGCATGGTCACACTATAGTTTGTATAATTACATAAGTTGGATAAATTGTAATACGACCAGAAAAAATATTGTCTTTTCATGTAACTATAGATAGAACAAATTTATGATCAATTATAGTGGGACTACAATGTAAAAAAAATAACATAATAAAGTCCATATAAAATGTTTGTTTAATTGTGTTCTTAAAATTGAGGTAAAAAAGACTTCAACACATACATTTTATTACTACTAAAACCAACAATTATATTGTGAACATAATATCGAATGAGTTAGAAAATCATAATCTGTGAGGAAATCACCCTTTATATTAAATATATAAGAAGATGAAATGTTGTCTTTGTAGTCTTCTTACAATTTTTTTTTTCAGGTACTGATATGATATTAACTATAATTATTTTACTCTTCGGAGTCTTATGTCGGTAATTGAAAATATACCTATTTCATTTGAATATAATATTTTAGCATATTATAGTCGATTGCCTCTCTATTATACATCTGTCCGCCCCACTAAGAGCACATTATGATGGTAGAGAAATATTTTTCTCAAATTAAAATATACGCACATGATAGATAAGTGAATATTTTCCTCAAATCACGATATGATTGATTAATTAATGGAGAAATACAAAAGAAAATTAGTATATTAAGGAAAAAATAGGATGAATTAGTTAATGATATTGTTAATGGAATTAAATAAAGGGGTTGTGCGTAGGGGTATGTGGAAGTAATTTGCATACGGACCACAAGATCTATAACATATCCTACACATATTTATGACATGGGGACCAATTCTTCTTCAACATCTCACACCCCAACTTGCCAACCTATTTATTTTGTCCATCCCTTATATGAATTTGTAGAAAAAATAATTAATCATTTTTAGAAATTCATAAATACATTTGTAACTAATCAATTAATTATGGTAATCATTTAATTAACTTTCTTGCAAGATTTCTTGGAATTTTGGATAGGGATAGTCTTGGATCCAAAACGTCAAATAAAAAAGGATCCAAGAAAGTATCTTATATCATATTTTAAATATATATATATATATATATACATACACACGTATGTATGCATGTATGTTTGTGCTCTAAATCATTACTAAACTTTAGGTTCAATAGAAATATTTTGAATCGTAAGATGTTTGTGTGCCCTACAAATGGGGTATGATAGAGTCTGTGTTATTTGTTGGACCTTCTATGTGGATCTTTTATACGATGTTCAATTTATAATAGTGAACTTATATTCACTAATATATGAAGTATTTTATTAGTAAAGACATGTAAAAAGATAAAGTTTTGTATGGAAAGATTATATCCTCTCCATTGTAAATATAAGTTTTATTTCTATATAAATTGATTAATTGTATTAAAAATAAATTATTTAATAGTTTATTTTAAAAAACTATTAGTTTATATTTATTCACATTCAAATTCAATACAAATACTTCAATACATAATAAATATTTCAACTAGAAAGTAATTATATTTTTATCGAATCTAATACCCTACTTTAATATATGCGATATGAGGTGTAAAATTAAAAATTATAAAGATGATAACTTTAATATATTATAGGTCAAAATATGAATTACAAATTATTAAGTTATTTGTATTTCAGTAAATTGAAAAAAGTATATATTTTATCACAAAAAATATATATATCTTATACATACATGTTATCACATATATATATATATATGTGTGTGTGTGTGTGTGTAGTCTTTGTATATATTGAATTTTAGCAGAAGATTTATTATTTTTGGAGAAGATCTGAATTGATTTAAATCAATAATTGATTTAGATAAAGGGGTCCTATATTATATGGCAGCTTATCAATAATTGAAGCATATCTATAGAGTGGGCAAAAATGACAAATTATGGCACTATTTAAAAAAAATTTGCCAAAATATAGTAAAAAAAAAAAAAATTAATCTAAGCAAAGTCGCCCCTGCGAGGGGCGACTTTCAATTTAATTTTTTTATTTAATTGCTGGAGCCTTCACTCGGTCGGGCGCCTTACTCGGCCGGCCGAGTGGTGATTCTTACTCGGCCGAGACACTCGGCCCCCGTATTACTCGGCCGACCGAGTACTGCCATCCACTCGGTCACGGCACTCGGTCGAGCACTTCACTCGGCTGGCCGAGTGCGAACGCGGATTTTGATTTTTAACATCCACTTCAATTTTTCTCATTTTTGTATTCTTCTCGTTTTCTCGTTCGTCCTCTTGTTTTTGTACATTTTCTTATTTTTATTTTCTCGTGTTATAGTTAAATTAGATAATTTATTTAGTTTGGTAAAAATTCGATGAAATTGTTAAGTGAGATTGTTATAACATCTTGAAATGTATTGATTAATTGAATTTCCAACAAATAACTATAATTTTGTTTTATAAGTAAAAATTATGTTTAATAAAGAAATAATGAATAAACAACAAAAAACAAATAACATGAATAAACAATAGTTCTCAAAATCATGAATGAATAACAAAAAACAACAAAGTCAAGAGTTTGAAATCAAAGCAATACATTCTAAAAAATTAGTCGGCGCCGGCTCACTGAGGGGGTCGGTAAGGTGTGTTCGATGGGCCGAAGGGTTGATACGGTGGATATTCCCTTTCCTAAAAATGGCCTTGTTGCACATGCCACTCGTATTGTTGCCTTTGCATGTCAAGTAAAATTTGAGAGTTGTAAGCTTCACGATGGATACTCTTTCATGTCGGCAACATCCCCTTCTATGTTGGCAAGACGTGCATCCAAGGCGGTTCTCCAATCCGACCAATCATTCCACCCCCTTGATACTGGGGTGGATACTGTGGATGCTGTGAAGGTCCGGCCTGATCGTCCGAGGGCATTTGTGCTTCACCCATCATTTCATCGGCCTGTGCATGATCCACATCAAGTTCCATTGGCTCTGATCGGGCATCCGTAGTCCTTCTCCTCCTCTTCCTTCGTTCCTCCTCATTCCTCAATTCATTCTCGCTCTCTTCAATAGCTTCCGTATGAGCTGAGCCATTCAGTAGAAGATTATGGCCCTTCCCTCCAGCAATATTAGTCAGGCGAGAGTTGGGCAGTGCAAACCTCTTCTTGTCTGATAAAATCAGATACAATCATCTGGTGCCGGGATGTAATTGGCACATCTTCATGTTGCACAGCATTTTCAGGTTTATACTTGTCTCGCCTGGTGTCTCTTCCATCCCTTCCAAGTTCACCCCGAAGTGGCGAGCAATTGGAGTGATCAAACCTCCAATGTGGATAGCAACTTGTTTTTTGGATCGAACGAATTGCCTTAACAACATTGGTGCCACATTGAATTTCTTCCCTTTCACCAAGCACCACAGCACAAACAACTCATCCACACTGACCGCTCCAGGCTCAGGTTTTGCTAAAACTGTATTGGCGATGAACCTCTGAAAATATCGAAGGACCGGGCTTCGAATACTAGATGCTTTCGACCGACTAACTTGGTACTCCGATGGGTGAGCTCGATCAGACTCTGTAATGTCCTTCCAAAAAGTCATTGCATTGAACTCCGAAAAATTGACCCTCTCATTGGGCAGATTTGAGTACCTCTTCTTGGGAAATCCAAAAATCCCATTGAGCTCTTCGGCCGAAAGATAGTGAGACTCGTTCCCCACATGAAATATCACGGATTCGGGCACCGTGTCATTGTATCCAACCTGAAGCTGGGAGAAGAATTCAAGAACGAGAGGCTCATACGTCTTCTCGTGCATGCCAAAGAACTTAGTCCACCCGATAGCCTTGCACATTTTTTTTAAATCTTCGTAGATGCCCATTTCTTGCATGCACTCAACATCGGCCCATCGAGTGGCTCGCCTTCTTTTCTGTTGTACCTCAAACCACCTATGACTTTCTGTCTCCCAATTAGCAAAGTTTATGCCGTAGGCATCCGGCATCCGGCATGGTCACTAATATTTTATCGACTGATAAAATGTAGCCTACACAATGGCACAGATTGGGAGCCGTCGTGCACCTTTTAACACGCCATTCATGCACTCTGACAGATTTGTTGTCAAAATTCCATTTCTCCATCCTCCGTCATGGGCAAGAGTCCATTGTTCCTTTTCAATTTTCCATAGGTAGTCATATACCCGGGATCTGTTTGAACCATCCCAGTTAGCAGTGCAGCGATCATATTTTTGCACAAGTTTTGATGGTCAACAGACACCGCGTTCATTAGACACGTATGAGGGCCTCCATACTTAGTGATTTCCCACATATCAATCCTTTTTTTATAACCTGCACGCAACCACCAGTTGCAACGTGTAGTCTCACTATTATTTTTGCATTTGATTTTCCATATAAGAGGTGTGCTTTCATCTACTCGATATTCACGCCTCGCTATACGTATTGCAAAATCTTTAACTGCAGACTGCAAACTCTTCTTATTTTTGAATACCATGCCTTTTTTTAGCACTCCTTCAGTAGGATCATAGTATCTAAAATTTTTTGGAAGATCAAAGGAGTCCGCAAGCATTTCATGTGATGATGCATTGAAGAACGGGATATTCGGATGCATGGAGTATTTCTGAGCACTTGATGGAAATGATGGTTGTTGATTGGATGGTGATCTCTCTTGATTTGGGGAATACATAGTTTGAATATCACCAATATCCACCCCATCTTCATCTGATTCACTAGACAACTCGTCTTCATCGGGTTCAGAGTCTTCTAGTTCATTCACACCAAAAGTGTCAATCAATGGATCATCTGTTTGATCCTCGGTCTGAGCATTTTCTCTTTCACTTGGAATACCCTCATTATTAGACCTTGAGGTTCCAACTGTATGCTCTTGCCTAACGAGTGCCGGATTATTAATGTCATCCCCTCTTAAATAAGAAGCATATTGAAAATACTCATTGCTGGGCATAATATCTGGAAGAGCATTATCTTGCAGTTTCTCTGGATCAATATGAAATTCTACATATTGATTATCTGCATCCAGTGCAAAGAAAAACCATAGATTATCATCGTTGTTGATTGGTATACGATGATATCTGTTGCTTGCATGTAGTGAAGCGGATATGTTCAATTTGTATTCATTGCTATCAATCCTTGTCAATTGAAAGAATTTTGATACCAAACTGGAATATCCAATGTCGCGAGGTACCCTTGTTGCACAAACAGGTGGAACATCGCTACAATCCCCAATATAAACAACAATACCGACGTTGTTTGAAGACCCCATATCTTAAATAATAAAGATGTATTAATGATCTTAAAATAGGGAATTAACTACTTTTTTGCAAAGTTTAATAAAACTAATTTAAACTAATACATTAAAAAATTCAAACCTGAAATTGAAATGAATCAATATGTCAACGCAACGGCAACAATTTGAGGGTTGCGATAAATGCACAACAACAGCAACAATTTCAACAGTCCCTACATCAAATAATGTATAACAGAAAAATATTAACGACAAATTTATAACAATATATATAGCAACACCCATACACCGACCGACATACACATATCCAAAACACGGCACACAACCATACACACGCACCCATCACACACAAAAATGCAAGCCACACACAACACACAAACACACACAGCAACACACACACAAGCATACACCACAACATACATCACACACACCACAACACACATTTCATACCCACATTTCATACCCACATTCCATACATACATTCAATACATACATTTCATACATACACCACACCAACAACATACAATACAAGCAATGGAGAAAAAACCACTATCTACACACACACAACACAACACACAACACAAAGCAACACACACACACCATACACACACCAAAATACCACAAAAAAATCACACACACACCCACACAACAGTACACACACACACCACCCAAACACATAAAAATTAAGATAAAAATTACCTTTGATAAATGGAGAAAACCGAAACGTGAATATTGAAGAAAAATTGAAAGGAAATTGAAGGATAATTGAAAGGAGATGTGAAGAATAAGTGAAGAAGAAGTGAAGAAAGTGATGAGGAAGAGAGAAATGTGTGGTGTTGGTGGGTGGTAATAGATATGATAGAGAGAGAAAAATTGAAGTGGATGTTAAAAATCAAAATCCGCGTTCGCACTCGGCCAGCCGAGTGAAGTGCTCGACCGAGTGCCGTGACCGAGTGGATGGCAGTACTCGGTCGGCCGAGTAATACGGGGGCCGAGTGTCTCGGCCGAGTAAGAATCACCACTCGGCCGGCCGAGTAAGGCGCCCGACCGAGTGAAGGCTCCAGCAATTAAAAAAAAAAAAAGTGAAAGTCGCCCCTGCGAGGGGCGACATTAAAAAAAAATATTTAAATTGAAAGTCGCCCCTCGCAGGGGCGACTTTGCTTAGATTTAAAATTTTTTTTTTTTACTATATTTTGGCAAATTTTTTTGAATAGTGCCATAATTTGTCATTTTTGCCTATAGAGTGCCCAATCAAATATCTGTTATCAGAACTTAAATTTAATATTTTAGAGTAAAGCTCTGCAATATTAGATAACAAAAGATGATATATATATATATTGTAACAACTAATATATATATATATATATATATATATATATATATATATATTGTAACAACTAATATATTTTAATATTTATTCTTCTCATGATCATAGACCTACAAAGTCTCATACTTTAAATGTTTTTTAAATTAAAAAAATACATAAAACCTAATTTTTTATAAACATTATCCTTCTCTATATAAAAGGAAGGAGTATGAAAAATAATTTTTGGCACGTGTCACTTTAGTAACAATTCTCAATATTGTTCTGCAATATGGTGCATTGGAGATTTTTTTTTTATTTCAATTTTTTTTCATTTTACCTACCACTTTCTCTTTCTTTAATTTTAATTTTTTACTAAAATTAAAAAATTCAAAAAAAATTCGTTATAAATCTGTTTTTAAAATATGATATATCAAATTGTTCTTCTTTTTTGTGATTTTTAATTTGATATAATATTTTGAAATAAATAATTATATTTAAAATAATGGAATATAATATATATATATATACGTATACATAGTTATGATAAGAAAATTTAAATGAGGGGGAAAGATAATAAAAATTGAATGAAGTTGCAGAATAGAAATTTATATTTTAGTATATTAATTTAATTTATTTATTGTAAAATATTTTTTTATCTGTCGAAAAAACGATTTGAATCGTGGATCAATGACTCGATTTAACCATTGACTCGGTATTAAATCAAAATCAAAAACGAGAAATTGGTTAATTCGTTTTCAGTTTTAAGATATTCAGTTCCACCAAAACAATAAAATTACATAATATTTATATAAATATAATTGACATAAATAGTTATTATGTACCTTTTTTAAAATAATAATGATATAATTTTATTATATATTATGTTTTGTACTTTGCACGGACGGCTACCTAATTCTATTAAAAAACAAAATTGATCATATAATTTAATCATTAATACTTTGTGTTGAATTCTATTACTTATGTTTAGGTTATACGTCGTTTAAGCTTTTTCCATCTAGATTAAAAGAATTATTTAATATATATAATTATGTGTATAACACATTTATGGTCTACATTACCCTTTTATAGAATCTAAAAATATTTATACAAATTAATTATTTTTCACTATTAAATTATTCAGTGGGATTTATCATAAAATTATAAAAAAAAATACAACAAGAAGCTATTTTGACATTTGGTATCAGTTTTCACCCTCCAGCAGTGCCCCATTCTCTGCACCAATTTGAAGTTTTTAAAATTTTTGCACTACTTTTAGCGCAGATTTTTTATTGCGCTACTTTTTTTCCTTTTTTTTATGATTATATATTTTATTAAGATTTAATATTGTAATATTTTTATCTCAATTATCCAAAGTGAAATTAAATCAAGTTTTGTAAAATCATATGAAGATTTTAATAAATATGAGATTTTAAATATCATATACAAATTGAAATAGAATTGCATAACATTACCCGACATTCAATTTTACATATTTTTTTTTAATATGATTGTTTAAGAATATAAGTAAAATAAATATTATCTCAAAATTTAATGTTAAATAAAATTATATATATAATGTTTTTAACAAATATTTAGTAATAAAAATAAATATTAAAAATAAAGAAAATAAAGATTATTGTGTAATATTAATTTTTAATGGAGAAAGTAGTGCAAACTATTGGAGAGAGTATGTAAATTTTACGATAAAGTGGAGCATAATTTGCACTAGAATAATGAATACAGTTGGAGATGGTCTAAATCGATACATACAACATCTATAATGACGGTGATAGTTGTTAAAATTGTTACCATCACATTTGAAAGTTACCGCTAAAGATTATGCATGACTACTTATAATTGTTCTATTTTAGAATTTTAATTTATCCCATAATGTAAGTATTTAAGAAAGAAAGGCACTATATATAATTTCACATAGATTATATCACTCTTTTTAATTTATATAATTATTTATGAATGAAAATATAGATCAATCCGTGAAGATTTATTACGATTTCAGATATTTGAGATAGTTTCAACCCGATCCATTGTAGTAGAGAAGCACGGAAAAAAATATAGGTGTTTTAAGTACCCGATCCATCTGACCCGATCCAATACCATGTAGTAGTATTGAGAATCCAAATAGTATTGGGAATGGGAAGGATAGACACACGTGTGGAAGAAGATGGGGGAGGAAAAGTAGGGTTTATCTTTCCCATTTGATTAAGATGTTTTACTTACTATGTGCCACTTCCCAATGCATTATGAATACGGGCCTCTCTGCCCAACTGCACGTGTGCATATCCCACTCCCATTTCTCTCTCCCTCTCCTATCAATTTTTATTTTTATTTTTATTTTTGTACAAATACGTTAATTAAATTGTATGGTTTGTTTATTATTTTGGAGGTTCTTATTTATATTTATTTTTCACAGCAACTCTTTCAAAAAAATATAATTTTCATAAAAAATAAAATTGCAGACAGAACACATTTTAATATAGAAGATATGATCTCTCTTAGAACACAAAAAAGTAGTGATGTTAAAAGTGTTAATGGTCCGATAGGCTGATTCGTTTAGCTTGAAAAATAGTAGGATTGTAACTTAATTTTATTAGTCCGTATAGCTTGAGGCTTAAGTAGTCTGAAGCCCGAACTTTTTTTTTCTTTTGAATCTTTTCTAATATTAAAATGATGACATACGACATTTTGAATTAATTTTCATGAAACATAGTTGTTTTTTAATAGAAGAAATTATAATTTATATTTAATTACTTGAAGATTTTAAATATCAAAATTTATAATTTATATGAAACATGATTTTAAATAGAATAACATCGATGCACTTAAATTTAGAATTAAAAACATCAATTACCATATATTGCTTGAATATTTGAACATTTAATTTTTTATATTGATATAAATGTATATAGTTTTTAATGTTATCAAAAATTGTATTTTAAATATAATATTATATTCATTTAATTAAAATTTTAAAAAGTAATTTGACTATTTTGGCTCATAACCAGATAGTGGTCAATTAATCCAAAAATTGATATAGTAAGATTTAGATTCACCATATTACGAGTATGTTTAAAACGACTTAATTAACCCAAAATTCGATCATCTCAAAATCTATTAAGAGAGGCCCGTTTAACATCCTACATAAAAGGACTTAATTGCCCATCAATAAATTAATTCAAAATGTTGTTAAGCTTCTAATTAATTTCTATTATTATTTTTGTTTATATTAAAGTTATAAAATTTCAAAATGAAGAAAATAAATTAGATAAATAAAGTTCTTAAAACCAAATGAATCAAAGTACTAAATATTTTTTAAGTGTTTAACGTAATTTTTAGTTCTTTTTTACCGCCTCTTATCATTCAGTGCTAACTCGTCTTCATAATTTAATGAAATTATTAATTTGTACAATGTTTCGTTGTTCTAATTCTTTTCACTTTTGAGTATGTATGACTTTAGTATTCAGTATGATACATTTCATAAATAAAATAATAATGAGCATCTAGCATAACAAAAAAATTACCTTGATTCTACATTTTTTGCCCTTTTAGCTATTAAGTAGACATGACATGTCACATTAAATTCAACTCTAATCTGATTTTAAAATTTAAAATAAAAAAAAATTGATCGGTTCGATTTTTATTTTAAAAGAGTCCTTTATGGAAACTGATGATTTCATATTGTCAGTTTCTGTTCTAACCGTCAGGTTCAATTTTCGTTTTTAACTTTTTAAACCAGAAAAAACAAGTAGATGGGGAGCTGAAATCAAATTCGGAGAATCTGTAACTCCAGAATTAGAACTGAAATTGCTAAGTGTCAATTCAACTCTGATTACACCCTTCACAATTTTAAAAATTAACAAATTCAAAATCAGAAGAATCATGCGAACGTCTTTAATTAATATTAAAGACGTATTTAGATTAGTTTCCAGAAAAATGAAGTTGCGTGGGACAAAGAAACAGACATAATGAAAATGCAGCCAAAAAGTGGGTTGAATGGACACTACAAAGAAGACCAGTGTTGGAAATTTATGGACACTTAATCATATTTTCTTCCATTCTTAATTGATCATAATCACATCTTAATATCATGATTAAGGGGACAAAAAAGCTAATTTCTGTGTTTACTTTTTTCGAAAATGGTTGGTTAAAATTTTGTTTCTTTTCCCGTTTGCGTTCATGATGATGCACTTGTTCTGCTTTCCCATTTCGTCTTACCATATGTCTTAAATCAACTTAGTTGGGTTCATTTGTTTATGGTTAATGGGCCCTAGGGTAAATTTATCCTTTAAAATTTTAAATTATATAATGAACGCAAAAATTCTTATAAAATGGTTGCACATGTGATACGATGTAAGATATTATTTGTTTAACTATAAAGTATTATTTGTTTAACAATAAAATATCGCTATTTTTTCAAGTGTTTTACTACTGATTAGTTATCTTAAAAAATAGCGATACTTTATAGTTATATAAGTAATATCTTAAATCGTTTCACAGGAAACCCACTGTATAATGAATTATGTAAATATTATTCTTGTTTTGAATAAAATATAATTTATAACATATATGTTAACTTATAATGAATAGTGATAAAAGAAAATGTTAATGTTATTTTGTAAGAAATGAATTATTTGATAAGATTAGTCACACCCCTGGTGATATTTCATTCTAAAATCAATTGATGATAGGAGATTTCATATAAGCTAGCATTCATCCTCTCATCTTTTCGAATGTGAAATCAATATGTATTTCATTAGTGCGTGCAAAATTGAATCGAACTCAAAAAATAAATTGAACTAAATAATTTTATTCGATTTTTCATATTAAATTATTCAAGTATGGTCAATTTAGTTCTGGCCCTAAAAAATGCACAATTTCAGTCTTTGGGTTTTCTCGATTTGGTTTGGTTTTCAATCGAACAGATCAAATCTACATCTAAATATTAGATAAGTATTAAAATTTGTAAGATAGTTGAGTGAAAGAACAAGATAAAAAATAATAGGTGTCAGCTTTTTGAGAAAAATATACTATTAGCCTGGATTGCTAACTCAAAAGTAAATTTTAACGCAAATATAAAATTGAATTGATATAACCCTGATCAGATCAATCCATAAACAAAATATTCTTAGTGATGATAATTTCATGTGATCGACAAATTAATTAGGAGTTTATGATCAATTAATCTTATTTTTCTTCAACAATACATAATTATAATAATATTGATTAGTTAATGAAGAATTAACAACCACTTTCCGAGCTGCATAAACTGCTGGACGCCTAATTTTTATTTTATTTTCAATTTATTTTAATGTTATTCTACATCCAATATTTGCAATTCCTAATTTTTTAATGCACAAGATCATATCACAGAAGAAATTATTATATACAGGACTTTTGAAATAGCATCATCAAATAAGTATTTCATTAGCTTGACATTTTGAACTCAAATTTAAAAAAAAAAAAAAAAAAAAAGGAACAACAGCCTATCCCACTAAGTTGCAAACATGGGCACATTTCTCCTGGAATTGATCTTAATTTTAAAATAGTCGGTTTTCAATATCGTGAAGGGAGGAATTGAAATCAAACGGACATATAGATGATTTTGGTTCCAGTTCTTTGATTTTGATTCTCCATTCTCAATTTATGTAAAAAAAATTTCAACTTAAGAACTTCTAAATAAATAAATAAATAAAATAAGATCCTGACCCAACAGTTCAAAATTAAAATTCACGATTTGTTAGTATTCAAAACTGGCTATTTGTGGCCATATCAAATTATAGTAGCCTGATCTTTCTATTTGAACATGGACACGTATTTAGTTACGCTAAATGAACATTAATCAAGATCAATTATTTAATTATTATTATTATTTATATTTTTATTACATTTGCTATCTTCTTGAATTCATCAAATGAAATCACCGACTTCAAATGGTGAGCCCATATTTATAAATGCCTGTTTGACAAAGTCCACAAAGTTTGGGCTCAGATTGTTACTGGGCTAGTTTAGAGCCCATCTACTGTGTTTTTTTAAATATATATGCTATTTTCATTCAGTCTATTTTTTGAGTAAAGATGAAATGTTTATTGAATAATTATTTTTAGTGACTACATACGTTTTGAGATAAAATAAACTTACTATTATATAATTTTTATGCGAAATTCTACAATATTTTAAAAAAATTTGAAATACATTTGAGATACTAAAAAGATGTCAATTATCAATAAATTTGAAAATGAATTTTGAAAGCTAGTTTTAAAAAAATAAAAAATTGAAAATAGAATTGAATTGCATATCAAAAGTATAAAAGATTATATTAATAAATAAAATCTTATATACATAAATATGTTAAGTGCTAATCCCAAT
The DNA here is from genome assembly GCA_028749325.2 of Caryopteris x clandonensis. Lineage (NCBI taxonomy): Eukaryota > Viridiplantae > Streptophyta > Magnoliopsida > Lamiales > Lamiaceae > Caryopteris > Caryopteris x clandonensis. Next base: position 922,593 of record JAPYKT020000027.1, on the reverse strand, counting down.
TTTGTTGATCTAGTTTGGCTCTTTGTGTTCTAGTCTGGAATAATATTGTGTCTGAAATTCATATGTTTTGATGCAGTTTTCTGGGCAATATCTAAGATTGCTGTGAAAGTAAAAAATTTGAGGTTTTATTCTATTTGGGCCAAAATTCATTTGTTGATTAATTCGAAGCTTCTTGATCTTGATAAATTATAAGATTAGTAATGAAATCGATTAGTTGAGATAGATCAGAATTTGTGCGCGTGTGTAATTGTTCAACAGTAGTTCGAACTGTAAATGAACTTGCGGAAGCTTAAAATAAACTTTGATTTTAAACGAAGAAGAAATCCCTTCTTCCTCTCAAGTAATCTTATTAGAAGACATATTTGTTCCCACAAATGTTACAGTAGAACTTACACGTATTTGGCTCCCCCACCTAAATACTAGTATACTCGTGTAACTTAATCTTCTAAATACTTACTTGACCATCTAGTCCCCTAGATGGATTTGAATACAAACTCCCATTTGTACAGTGTTGAAATATCCCAACGTGTAGTTAATTTCCAGTGTAATTCAAACTCTGCGATGTTCGCTATCGGTTCGCCCTTGAGTTCTTATCAATCTGTTGTATTCTCCCGAATATAACAGCTCCTCCACCAGCCTCTCTATTTTTCTCTGTCCATATGATGGTAATTGAATATCTCGGAGAGTTACTTCATCTATGGCTTGAGGTTGTATTTATAGTCACGCCTTGTCCTTCAAGAAATCTGTCGGTATCTTCTTCCTTCTTGGTTGTGATATGCATATCTTTGCATAGGTGGTATGGATATGCATATCTTATATCTTTATCATATCTTTCAAAGATATGTTCCCAGATTTCCTCTTGATTCTCCTTATTTTTAGTCATGACTTTCCTTTCGTTTCTCTACTCGTTCAACCGTGATCTTCTTCCAAGAATATCTCCACAATATCTTTTAAATCTGCAACCAAGAATATCTTAATTAGAATTTTTGAATAATTTGACAATAATATTTACCTTATCAATCTCCCCCTTTGGCATGTTGTTCGAAAATTCCAGGACCATCTTCAAGCTGCTACCTGCAAAAAGAAATATGCAAGAAGACTATGTACTAAGAGAAAGATGTTCACATGTAGTAGCAAACTATCATCCATCACGTTCAGTCAACAAAAAGAGCTAAACTACAAATATTGTTGTTAGGAACCTAACTACTAAAAAGTGTATTATCATATTACAGACCCTTAAAAAATTGTTCAAATTGTCTTAAAAAAAATCCCAGTTTTAATCAGAACTGGTGCCACTTTCCCATTCTCCTTCGTCCTCGGTATCGTCCACCTCAGTCTCCTCAGTCGCCCGCCTTCTTTTTGTTGCCCTGCTTGTTACCTTCTTCTTCCCTTTATCCACAGCAGATGGTCGTTTCTTCTCCTCTATTTTTGAGCTGCCTGCCAAAGGAGTGGAATCCCTGTATGGTGCGCCCTGAGAGGGAACATCTAGAGATTTCAGAACGTTAGTAAGATAGAGCTTTTGAGCAGCTACCTCAGCAGCTAGAGTATCAAGGATCTCTAGTTGCTGCTGTAGAAATAGAGGGAGATTGGCTGCGACTTCGGAGGGAGGAAGAGTTGGTGAAATGGTGCGTGGCCTGTAGGCAACATTTGCCTCACGCGAGGCCATGTTCAGCGGTGGGGTGGCTTTATGAAGAACATCAGTGGACTGAGCCTGGATGCCCTGATGCGATAGGAGGCCCCAAATGAGTGTAGGAAAGGGAAGTTTTTTGCGAGAATCTGGCTTCTGGACAAAACTCATGATGGCCTCGAATGTAATTCTTCCAAAGTCGATTGGAATGGTCTTCATGACTTTGAAGATGAACTGACACTAGGCCGATGTCAGGTGAGACTTGTTGGACGTAGGCGTCCTATTTTGTCTCCCTATCTTGTGAAGCCAGTTGGCCTCATATGTCAGTATGGAGGGAGAAATCCCAGGCTTAGTCCAGCTGGTGAGCTTCCCGTCGCTCAGGAAGTCGACCACCTCCCCGAGGTCGACTTCCACATCCTCCTCTTCATCCAGGCCAGTCAACGCCAAGTAATCGTTTATGGCATCAACACTGAAATTAACAATCTTATTGCGGACAAAAACTTTCCCAAATCGAGGTGATTCGGGATCCTGAACGCCAGTGACCAAGTTAGCATAAAATTCATGAACAATGGAACCATAAAATCTACCCAAATTTGTCACAGTAACCTCCAGACAAGATTTTTTGATAAACTCCATAACAGATGTTTTAGCAAAATGCTTAAGATTAAGATTACGTTCGGGCCAAAAATCTATACCGGAAAACAACTAGCACCGGTCGGATGCTGCCTTCGTGTAGAACGACTTGGAGAAGGCCTTACCTCGAACCAGCGTATCATTTTCATTGTGAAGGCGCCCTGGGAAGGACCCAGTAAAGGCGGCAAGAGAAGGGCCTTTGCACCGATGGGAACGGCGGGGCGGAGATCTCGCCACTTCTTCCTCGGAAGAGGACTCATCAACGAGATGACGTTGCCGGGGAGTATGGATGGTGGTCTTTGCTGTAGATTTTACTTTATGGTGGGCCTTGGTCTTTGAGGACGGACATGAGGTTGTCTTGGGAGGAAGATCTTGAGGGAAAACTGGAGATTCCTCCATAGGGGAAGGTTTCCCTTCTTGTGGAACTGAAGTAGAAGGAGGCGGAGTAGTTGCACCAGGCTGCGGAACATGTTTCGGTCAGCAGGGCGTCGGTGCACGAAGGAGAACGGAGGACCGGAAGGGTGCGGGTCCTTATCCTGGTCGGCCGAAGGCTACTCATCATATTCTGGCGGAGGGATTGTTTCTAATGGTTCAGGGTCCAAGAACGGAACCAAGATCCTACTCGGCCGTCGTCTGTTGGGTGAATCTCCTTGGTCTGCCATGAGAAAACTATAGGGAGATGTTGGAGAAATAACATAAAGATAAAACGTGAAAGAGAACTTGAAAGAGGTCAGGCACGGTCAATCATAAACTGACAATGATATGAAGTGAGGGCGGTTGACGCCTCGATTCCTGTCAATGTTGTGAGATTTTATGTGGGCCAATTAAACCCTTTTTCGGCTCCCACTCATGACAGTTCATAAAGGCATTGAAACACGATCACACGTCCTGGAAGTTGAAGAAGGGAAGACCACGTTCCCATTGACACGTGTTCCGAAACCAAGCCACGATCGGATAATCATCCAGGCCTTTTTTGCATAAACAATTCATATAATCTAGGAGAAAAAATTAGAGAGGCTCCAATTTTATTTTTTTTTGAGGGATGAAATCACAGATCACCATTCAAACATGAGTCTCAGTCAGGCAATTAGGTTTGAAAATACACTAAGAAAAATCAGCAAGTCCTCTCTTCCAGTATTGTTCACCCCCTTTTGATTGCTAAGTGAGTTATACGATTTTTCCTTATTGCTCCTTCTGCCGAATTCTTGTGTAGTAGCTCGCAAACCACACAATAAAGTACCACACTGAAAAAACCCAGTGACGAGCTCAGAACCTTGTAACCCCTATATTTGGTGCAACTTAGAGGTGAACATTATTAAGGAAGCTTTCACGGACCTATCATTTTCTGTGCTTGGTGCTCTATCACATTGGTAACAGCATTCCATAGCATCATTTCAAGGTCGTAGCTCTTTTCCTTATACTAGGAGAGGAAATAATGGATTCAAAGTTCACGACAAACAAAATTTTAAACCTGTATGAGACTTTTGTTTTTCTAGGCAATTCGATACTTCCATCCTCCCCCTTTTTTTTATTGGTACAGCATTTACATAATACAATAGATCCCTAAAGATTTTCTCAGGGATATGAATTTTTGCGCATCTAAGGCCTTAGTGAAAATATCAGCTAGTTGACTTATGGTAGGAACATGTTCAAGGGTAATGACTCCATGTTCAACCAACTCTCAGATGTAATGGTGTCTAATGCCTATATGTTTAGTTCTGGAGAGTTGCACAGGATTTTTAGATATATTAATTGCATTCAGATTGTCACAGAATAGAGTCATAGAAATCAAGTTCATACCATAGTCGCACAACATGTGAATCATCCATACCAGTTGAGAGCATGAGCTCCCTGCAGCTATGTATTCAGCTTCTGCTGTCGATAGTGAAATGTTGTTTTGCTTTTTGCTTAGCTAGTATACAAGATTGTTTCAATAAAGAAGCATCCTCCTGAAGTGCTCTTTCAATCATCCACATCGTCGGCCCAGTCGGGATCGCAGTATCCTGCAAGGAAAGGTTCAATATCAAAGGAGTATTTTAAGCCGTTGTTAGTGGTACCTGCCACATATCGTATGATTCTTTTCACGGCCTTAAGATGAGACTCCTTAGCATTTGATTGATATCTAGCGCATAGTCCAACACTAAAACTTATGTTAGGTCGACTAGCAGTGAGGTACAGGAGACTTCCAATCATGCTTCTATAGAGAGTTGGGTCAACACTTATTCCACCTTCATCCTTGGATAATTTGATATTTGTCCTCATGGGTGTGTGCGCTACTTTGCACCCTTCAAGTCCAAATTTCTTTACCAGGTTCTTGGCATACTTTTCTTGATGTATCGTAATTCCACTTTTGCTTTGTTTGACCTGTAGACCAAGAAAGTAGGAAAGTTCACCAACCATACTCATTTCAAATTCTCGAGACATTACCTGGACGAAGTCATTCACTTTTTGTTTGGATATGGATCCAAACACAATGTCATCTACATAGATTTGTGCAATAATGATATCATTGTTCGACCATTGGATGAACAGGGTCTGTTCTACTCCTCCCCATTTGTATCCTTGAGCAACCAGAAACTTTGTTAGTCTTTCATACCATGCTCTTGGAGCTTGCTTCAACCCATACAGGATTTTCCTCAGTTTGTAGACATGATTTGGAAAGTGTGGGTCTTCAAACCCTTTTGGTTGTTCAACATACCCTTCATCTTTCAAGAACCTGTTCAAGAATGCACTTTTTACATCCATTTGATAAAGAATGAATTTCTTAAGGCATGCAAAAGAGAGAAGAATTCTTACTGACTCCAGTCGTGCAACTGGAGCGAAAGTTTCTTCAAAGTCAATTCCTTCTACCTGTGTGTATCCTTGAGCCACGAATCATGCTTTGTTCCAGGTGATGTTACCTTGTTCATCAGTTTTGTTCTTGAAGATTCATTTGGTTCCGATGATGTTCGCACTGTCAGGTCTTGGTACAAGGGTCCAAACATTATTTCTAGCAAACTGCTCCAATTCCTCCTGCATTGCTAGTATCCAGTTGTCGTCCTTGAGTGCCTCTTTGACATTTTTGGGTTCGATCACAGAGGTGTAGCAAGCATGGTGAACCAGTCCCTCCATTTTCCGATAGTCTGGCTTTGGTTTGCATCTTGTCTTTATCCCTTCATTAAGTTCTCCAATGATGAGTTCCTTGGGATGTTCTTTCTGAATCTTTGTTGAGGGTTCGGTTCTACCGCTGTTTTCATTTGATGGTTCTTGGTCAGTTTCTGTGATGTCCTCACCATTCTGGTTTCCCATTGGTCGTCCAGCTGAAGAGCCAGTTTCTTCCAAGTAGACTTCCTGTCTTACCAAAGAATCATCAAATACAATGTTAGTGCTTTCAATGAGTGTTTGAGTTCTACTGTTGGTTGAATATCCTAGGAACATACCAACATCACTTTTGGCATCAAATTTACCTAACTGTTGTCTATCATTGTATACATAAAACTTACAGCCAAACACATGGAAGCGATATAAATTAGGAGTTTTTCCTTTCCAGATTTGATAAGAGGTTATTCTCATTCATTTTCTAAGGTATACCCTATTCGTAACATAGCATGCTGTATTTATGGCTTCAACCCACCATTTTAGGGCTACATCATTGCCTATCATCATAGCTCTAGCCATTTCTTGTAATGTGCGGTTTTTTCTTTCTACTACTCCATTTTGTTGAGGTGTTTTAGGTGCAGAGAATTCATGAGCACTACCTCGAGAGGCATAAAATTCAGTGAATGCAGTATTTTCAAATTCTCTACCATGGTCACTTCGTACTCGAACAACAGAATTCTATTTTTCATTTTCTATCAGTCGTATTAATTTTTCAAATTCATCAAAAGTATCTGATTTATCACGAAGAAATCTTACCCAGGTATATCTTGAGAAATCATCAACACAAACAAAAATATATCTCTTACCTCCAGCACTCTCAGTTTGAACAGGACCCATCAAGTCCATATGTAGCAAGGCCATGATCTGTTTTGTACAAATGTCTTATGTTACCTTGTGTGAGCTTTTTACCTGTTTACCAAGTTGGCATGATCCACATATACCTTGATCTTTGTTTGGGGGTTTAGGCTGTCCTCGTACACATTGTGATTTTGACAAGGTACTAAGGTGTTTGTATCCTATATGTCCCAACTTTTGATGCCATATTTTTTTTGCTCCCGAGCTGACATTTTAGCATTCATGACTCCTATCAAGAAGATAACAATTGTTAGTGGATCGTGCTCCGATAAGTATGCATTCATTATTTTTGTTTACCACTAATCATTTGTCATGATTGAAATTTACTTGAAGCCCTTGATCACAGTTTTTGCTAATGCTCAATAGATTTGCCTTAAGACTTTCAACAAGAAACACATTAGAAAATTTTGGCAAGCCATTTATGTTGAGAGTCCCCTGTCTAATGACACGCTCACTCTTACCATCTCCAAAGGTTACTGACTCTCCTTTTATTGGGGTGATATCTGATAAGTATGTTGCATTACCTGTCATATGTCGTGAGCATCCACTGTCAAAGAACCACGTTCCAGAATTGTTCGCCCCGAGTGAGACTACTGACGAGGTTAGACACATGTTTTTCTTGACAACCCAAATCTTTTTCACATTTGGTATTCTGTTTTTAAATTTTCTTACTTTCGAGGAGTCCAGTGACCTATAATTTTTTACAGGAACACCATATATATTCCAAGTTGAAATATTATCTGATTGTAGGTCATGTTTCATTCTATAGCATCTTGGTTGGATGTGCCCAGGAGCATCACAGTAATGGCAGATAGGAATAAATTTTCTCATACATTTTGTGTCTTGTTTCCTAGGTTGTCTTGTAGTATTCTATCCTTCATGGTCGAATGTAGGGATTGTCGCTGGTACAAAGACTGTTGATCCCGATGTTCTTTCTTCAATATATCCTATTCCTGTTTTATTGTTTTGTGGCCTTCCATACGCCAGGATTTCATCAAATTTGGCTTTTTCTTTGTTCAGTCCTTGTATGGTTCGCACTGCTTTGTTCAGCTCAGCTCGTAATTCTGTTAACTCATGATCCTTCGTTCATTGGTAAGTGAGGAGTTTACCTGGTGATTGCTTGTTGGAGTTGTCCGTGTTGTTTCTGAGTTGGCTTTGAGTGACTCAATCTCCATCTCGTAAAGTTGGGCCTGATGTTCGAGATTCCTCATATTCTTTTGTGACATAGTCAGTTCATCTCTCAATCTTTTATTTATTTCCTTTGTGATATACAGTTCATGTTTCACTAGACTGAGGTCCTGATTCTCCGTGCTTAGTGCACCTTTACTTTTGTATTCCTTTACTTGATTCTCCAACCTTCGAATAGTATCTGTAGCTGCGGTACATCTGGCAGATACGTCTAGATACAATCTCTCAAGATCTTCCAGAGTTGGATCGTCAAAATCAGGTTCCTCAGCGTACTCTAATTCCTCATCAGTTCGAACAACATATGTGAGACATGCCAGGTCCTTTGATGACGTATAGACGACAAAGTTACTGGGATATTCTGTCTCTTATTCGTCAGTTTCTTCTTCTCCTTCAGATTCAGATTCACTCCAGGTGGCTTTTAGTGCTTTGTTCTTTCTTAAAAAATTTGGGCATTCTGCTTGATAGTGTCCGTATCCTCTACACTCTCTGCATTGTTCAAAGTCCTTTCGGTTTACCTGCCTAGTATTGGATGGTTTGTTTCCACCTTTTCTGATGTTCTCTCCAGAGTTCGGACTTTTGTTGAACTGCTGCCTCTGATTGTATTTTTTTACGGACTCGTTTCCTTCAAATTATTTTTGTAGAGCATCCCAAGCATCTTTGGCGGTTTGGCAGTGTATAATCAACTTGTGTCTCATGGCATCTACCGAAGCAAGAATAGCATACAATGCTATGTAATTTGCCTCTTCGGCACACTTTTCGTCCTCCGTCCACAGTGTCCTTGGTTTGTCTACAACCTTAGTTATGTCCGTTCCATCTTGCATCCTAGGCCATGTCCACTTTGTTTGGATTGCTTCTTCGCATCGATTGGATCTTAGATAGATAATCATCATTGATTTCCAGAACGGATAGTTTTGTCCATCAAGTGTGGGTGGGCGTAGTGAGGTCCCTTCATATGAACCCATGTGTCTGTCCCTGGATCTACCTGTTAAAAAAAAAACTGGAACCTGCTCTGGTACCAATTAATAGATCAGAATCTGTGCGCGTGTGTAATTGTTCAATAGTAGTTTGATCTGTAAATGAACTTGCGGAAGCTTAAAATAAACTTTGATTTTAAACGAAGAAGAAATCCCTTCTTCCTCTCAAGTAATCTTATTAGAAGACATATTTGTTCCCACAAATGTTACAGTAGAACTTACACGTATTTGGCTCCCCCTAAATACTAGTCTACCCGTGTAACTTAATCTTTTAAACACTTACTTGACCATCTAGTCCCCTAGATGGATTTGAATACAAACTCCCGTTTGTACAATGTTGAAATCTCCCGAAATCAACGTGTTGTGAATTTTTAGTGTAATTCAGACTCTACGATGTTCGCTATCGGTTCGCCCTTGAGTTCTTATCAGTCTGTTGTATTCTCCCGAATATAACAGCTCCTTCACCAGCCTCTCTATTTTTCTCTGTCCATATGATGGTAATTGAATATCTCGGAAAGTTACTTCATCTATGGCTTGAGGTTGTATTTATAGTTACGCCTTGTCCTTCAAGAAATCTGCTTGTATCTTCTTCCTTCTTGGTTGTGATATGCATATCTTTGCATAGGTGGTCTGGATATGCATATCTTATATTTTTATCATATCTTTCAAAGATATGTTCCCAGATTTCCTCTTGATTCTCCTTATTTTTAGTCATGACTTTCCTTTCGTTTCTCTACTCGTTCAACCGTGATCTTCTTTCAAGAATATCTCCACAATATCTTTTAAATCTGCAACCAAGAATATCTTTATTAGAAATTTTGAATAATTTGACAATAATATTTACCTCATCAAGTTGTCTTTGGGTTGAGTTAAATGGATAAACTAGTTGCTATAATATATATTCTAATACTTTCTTCGTCTAACAAAAAAAATTATATGATTCATGATGAGTTGCGACAAAATTTCATAATGGTTGTTAATTTATGTCGTTTTAAAATTTGAAATTTACGTTTTTTATTTAGTTTTTAATTAAAAGTTCTTTTAATTCGTAACTTGCCGCTACAACATATAAAAATAGGGTGTTAATGTTGGCATGTCAGGCTCTCATGGCTTGTTCTTGTGGTACTCGACAACCTATTTGAAATATGTTATAAAAATATGTCTACTATGTTAAAATTTAGTGAAATATTAACATAAAATCTAGAAAAGGTATCAATTAAATTTTAAATTTGTGGATTAAAATATGAAAATTTTAAGATTGTTAAAAGAATAGATTGAAATTATGAAAAATCATTAATATTAAATTACCAAATTAAATAAGAATTTGTTAATTAACAAATATTTAAATAAAACTAAAATTAAAATTCTGAATTGAAATTATTGAGAAAAAAACTACCAACTACAATATTAAAATTTGGTTTTCTTTAATTACAAAATTATATGTATAGTTTCAACATTTTTTTGAATATTTAAGTTTTAAAAAATAAAATTTAATTTGAGCAAAATACATTTTCAAAAATGAAAACGAACTACGATAATATTATATATTAATAAAATATTATTAAACATAAAGAGGAATGATCCATCATGGAATAGGATATCCAATAAACAAATCTATTTTTATTGAAAATCTTAGAGAATAAACAAGATTAAACTTTGTCTGCACTCTAAAGTCATGGATACTATACATATCTGCCTACAAAGTGCGATTATTCTTTTTTATAGATTTGTGTGTGTGTGTGTGTGTGTCTTTTTAGATATTGTGAAAATTTGAAAAGAATGTTACAAGAAAATTTGTTGGAAAAAAGACATGTTTAACGCATATGTTAAATTTTGGTAAAATTTTTAATTTTTGTCAAAATTATGTTAAAATTCGCAAAATTAAAATTATTATAAGACATAATTTAAATTTAAATTTGAATGGAATTAAACTGCAAATGTCCTAAGTTGTGAAACTAATTTTACAATTTGCTCCAGAAAATATCATCACCATATATTTATATGTATACTTATAAAGAAAATATGTTGTGAACATAGATACTTTTTCATTATTTACAGTACTACTAATATTTTTTTTATTGTTTGAAATATTATCGAGCTTCTTATATTTTGTTTGAAATTGGTTTGATTATTAATCGAGTCGACATTGAATGAGTTTTAATCGAGTCGAACTCGAGGAGTGTGATATTTTATACCTGTTTTAACAAATTTTTTCTTAACGAGCTCGAACTCGAGTCGAACTTTATATTTTATCAAACATAAAAGTATGTTCAAACTTGTTTGACACTATTATCAAACCGAGTTTAAACGAACTTTTACCAAAGAAGCTCGAATCAAGTATCAAATAACTTTGTTTGATTTTTAGCCTGTAATCAACTCATTTTGTCAAATATTTTTTTCAAAGTCATCTTCTCAATTTATTTATATATATTTATAACTTCATAAAATTGTAATGATAAAATGATAAAATTTCTAAAAGTCATTATTTATTTATTTCTTACTTTTACCCACATATGTTTATATTTTTTTAAATTTAATATTATTATAAAGATAGTCGAGTAACACTATTAAAGGCATAATTGTTGTTCAAATAAAATGAACAGCTTAATATACCTACCATGTTAAAATTTAGTGAAATATTAACATAAAATCTAAAAACGGTATCAAATAAATTTTAAATTTGTGGACTAAAATATGAAAATTTTAAGATTGTTAAAAGAATAGATTGAAATTATGAAAAATCATTAATATTAAATTACCAAATATTTAAATAAAACTAAAATTAAAATTCTGAATTGAAATTATTGAGAAAAAAATACCAACTACAATATTAAAATTTGGTTTTCTTTAATTACAAAATTATATATATAGTTTCAACATTTTGTTGAATATTTAAGTTTTAAAAAATAAATTTTAATTTGAGCAAAATACATTTTCAAAAATGAAAACGAACTACGATAATAGTATATATTAATAAAATATTATTAAACATAAAGAGGAATGATTCATCATGGAATAGGATATCCAATAAACAAATCTATTTTTATTGAAAATCTTAGAGAATAAACAGGATTAAACTTTATGTGCACTATAAAATCATGGATACTATACATATCTACCTACAAAGTGCAATATTCTTTTTTATAGATTTGTGTGTGTGTGTTTTTAGATTGTGTGAAATTTTTAAAAGAATGTTACAAAAAATTTGTTGGAAAAAAAGGGACGTGAGACGCATATGTCAAATTTTGATAAAATTTTTAATTTTTGTTAAAATAATGTTAAAATTCATAAAATTAAAATTATTATAAGACATAATTGAAATTTAAATTTGAATGGAATTAAAAGCGCAAATGTCCTACAATTGTGAAACTAATTTTACAATTTGCTCCAAAAAATATCATCACCATATATTTATATATATACTTATAAAGAAAATATGTTGTGGACACTATGTCTATATACCTTTTCATTATTTACGGTACTACTAATATTTTTTTTTTATTGTTTGAAATATTATCGAAATTCTAATATTTTGTTTGAGATTGGTTTGATTACTAATCGAGTCGAGCATGAATGAGTTTTAATCGAGTCGAGCTCGAGTAGTTTGATATTTTATACCTGTTTTAACGAATTTTACTTAACGAGCTCGAGTCGAGCTTTATATTTTATCAAACGTAAAAGTATGTTCAAGCTTGTTTGGCACTATTATCAAACCGAGTTCAAAACGAACTTTTAACAAACAAGCTCGAATTAAGTATCGAGTAGCTTTGTTTGATTTTTAGCCTACAATCAAAGCATTTGGTCAAATATTTTTTCAAAGTCATCTTCTCAATTTATTTATATATATTTATAACTTCATAAAATTGTAATGATAAAATGATAAAATTTCTAAACGCATTATTTATTTATTTCTTACTTTTACCCACATATGTTTATATTTTTTTAAATTTAATATTATTATAAAGATAGTCGAGTAACACTATTAAAGGCATAATATTATTTAAATAAATAGTAACAACTCCTAAACATAAAAGAAACACTTTTACAATGAAAATTAACAGTATTACTATGTGAACTTCTTTATGATTTTTATTGAAAAATATTATTATTTAATTATAAATATATGAATTTTAAAGTATAAATATAATATTTTTGTGTTGAAAGATATAAATGTACTTTAATATCAAATCTTAAGTTATTAAATAAATACATATAAATAATAGCTTATTAATCTAAGATATTGTAGAATCCAATATCCATCTTTTTATTTATTGTTGCCTTTTAGAGTGTATAAAGTGTAGGATTGAATGTATAATGCGATTTCACTGAACAATTAATTTCTGGATTATTTGATCGCTAATAGTGTTTTGTATTTCTTGTGAATTGAATTTAAAAATGATATCTTCTTCTTGGCGAATGAATTTGTAAAAAGTAAATCTTCTTTCTCAATGCTTTTCTACAACTATGGACGATATACAAACGTGGAGCAAGTAGATTCCCCATGAGTGGAGGCCCACCTGGGAAAATGTTCGGGCAATTTGACGGGAAAGCATATGCATATAATTAGGCAGCATATTCAATTGATTATAATTTTTTTTTCTAGAAGCGTGTGCGTGAGTACCATTAGTCATCTTGAAATTCAGATGAGATTATAGGGTTAGATTCATTTCACCGAGCCCATGTTCTTAAAAGGTTTTTCAACGAATAATTTGTCATTTATTTATTTTTTGCAGTTAATATATCTTGACTTCACTTTTAACAATTCCTGTTTCCTGATTTCCTTACCTTGAGAATACACAGGCAAGTGAATTGGGTTTTATGCGTCTTTTGATTCCTTGATCAGTAGTTTATTGGAGACCCTTTTCTGAATTGTTCTTTTTTATTACTGCAGAGAGTTGATTTGAGAAATGGGGAGGGTGTTTGCAGTGACTCTTGAAGGCAAGATCTACAGTTGCAAGCATTGTGGGACCCATCTTGCTCTCAGTGAAGACATCGTCTCCAAGGTTTATCATTTTTCTCCTTCCAATTCACTGATAGAACATCAATCTTCTATTTTTCTTTTTTTGTGAGTTGATGATCATTCTTGATATGTTGGGCACTATATTTTGTGGTTTCTAGTTATGGAAATCATCTGTATTTTTGGTGTGTCTTTGACTTGCCTTATTCAGGATCTTCTCCAACAATTGTAGTAATTGGGGGAGTTCTTTCCCCCTCTTTTAGTTTTTTCTCTTTTGGGAAATGGTTATATTAAGTGAAGATCCCCCATCACTTGCGAATTGGGGCTGTCATCTAATTATGCTGTATTGAATCATACCAGCTTAAAGCTCCATTCTTTTGTCATAGGTGAATACTTTTTTGTTCTATTCCATGGTTTAGTGAAAATGCCCTGCTCTAAATTGTGTCTTGGAGAAGTATCATTTGTCATTTCGCAATTAGATAGACTGCAGTGTGTAAATCCCATGTGTGTGGAAAGGTCTTGGCTTGGTCATTATCTCTTGCAGGACATCTGATATGGAATGAGAAGGAAGGTGTTTGTCATATTTCTACATTACGGTTATTTGTATACCTTAATGATTACAAGAATTTTGAGAGTTACTTTTTCAATTTAGGTTTCTTGTTTTAACGTTTTTTTCCCTATTAGTTGCTTCTGTAGATGGACTGATTATTGATATATCTTGTAGTTTCTAGTTAAGGATTGTAGTTCACAAAGATTGTTATTGAAGTCTAGAGTTCAAAATTATTTGTTACTTCTTTCATCATCTCTCTCAGTAAGAATCTGTAGACAAAAGACTAAGCCTACAGTCATTGCTGAGATCTTAAGAGTGTAGCAAAATGGGCTGAAACCAGGATTAACTCTTTGTTTGTGTAATCTTGTGTTTGTTTGGTCTAGTGTTAATGGCATAATCCACCCCGAGGTCGGAACAAACTTTTTTTTTTTTTTTTTCATATTGAGATTTTCTATTCCCTCGTCCATGAATGTTGAATTTGAAGCTGATGTTTAACAGCAGATCATTACTTGCTCATAGTGATTGTTAAATAAGCTTTTAGAGAGGAGCATTGGCATTTATCTCAATAATGTCTTCAACAAGCTCCTCACGTATAGGCAGGTCACTTTAAGCCACTAAATGCCTTGCACGTAGAAGTTTTTTAAATGGTTTTTTCAGACTCGAAAACAGGACCTTTCATTTGGCATAACTCTGATACCATGTTAAATATCACCTCATCAAAAAGCTAAATTTGTTAGTGAGTAGCATCATTTTAACATTCATCTCAACAATGTCTTCAACAATGATAAGCAACATCTTACTTATCACATTTTCCCACTGATACAAATTTATTTACCTTTATAATCAATATTGGACAGTTATTTAATTAAGAAAATTCTACATTTCCTGTGGGAAGTCCTTTACCAGAGATCAGATGAATAAGCAATAAAGTAAACAGTGCAAAGTACAATGGCTTCAATTTACCCTTAAATCCGATGAGAGTTTTTATAGTTCAACATCTTATGACTGGCATATTGAAAGTTTTTAGGCTTTGTTTCCATTTATCAATGTGACTATTTAGCTATTGCGCATATCTGGCTTCTCATTCACATGAGTATTGTTGGACTGATTTCTTTCTTATTTTGTGGTTTCACTTCAGTCTTTTCAATCCAGGCATGGGAAGGCTTATCTCTTCAGTAAGGTGTAAGTTTTTCTTGATCTTTGCCTGCTGATACTATAATCAGATTATGAAACGATTATTTAGGAGTTTCAAGGCATGCAGTGAAGTCACATGCGCTGTTTAAATTAGTAGGTAAGGACTTTCTATTTCTGAAAATAATAATTTTATTATGGCTGGAACTCTAAAGACAAACTGGGTAGCTTTGAGTTCATGTAAGGAACCCCCACCACAAGGAGTCCCCTTGTAGATCCATCTGTGCCCCCCCCCCCCCCCCACCATGCCCCATTAAACAATTGGTGGAAACCCCTTTTCTTATCATTAGCAAAGACTTGTTTCATGTGCTTATTTTGTCCATGTTTTCTATCTGGAAGGTTAATATACGGAAAATGATTTTGTTAAATAGGGTATAAAATGAGTAGGTATGTTCTACCTTACAACATTTGTCATATCTTCTTGGTCTCAATGGAGTCTTGGACGGAGGGTACCACGTCTTGGTCAGAAGTAGCCTTGGACTAACAAAATTTGCCACTTGTTTAAGAAATTCTTTGCTGTACAATTTAGAGAAGAAGGTGGTTAAGGTTCCTTGCTTCAGGTTGATAGCTTGACAGCAATGGAATACCTACACTGCAATCCTATTTCCTCTTCAGTAAAACATTTATTAATGCAACATGTTTTATCAATGGATATCTTAACCTGTGATATGATATCTAGTTTCCTGCCGAGTTTTGTGTTGCTCGGCGAGTGACATTGTTTCCTCTATGTTGTTAATATCAACGGTAACTTTGTGTATTTACCTTAAAATAAAGTGATTGTTCCCAATCGGTTGGTGCAAACTGCCAGGTTGAAATTGATCTTTCTAAATATATATCTTTTCACCACAAATAGTGTAGGAAGATAAAGGAAGCACTTGCATTTAACATCCTTTAGAGCCACTGTAAATAGAAAAGCAAAGAAATTGGAACTGTTCATTTTTCAAATGCAGAGTAAATTTAACTCTTGGGGAGAAGGAAGAGCGGCTGATGATGACTGGTGCTCACACGGTGGCTGATTTATTCTGTGTCCAGTGTGGCGAAATTGTTGGATGGAAATATGTACGATTTTTATGATGCCACACACACACACTAACTATATACACATTTGTATAAGCACTTAGTCACACCTAAGTGCTTATTTTGTGGTGATTATTTCCAGGAACTGGCACATGAAAAGAGTCAAAAGTACAAGGAAGGAAAATCTGTTCTTGAGCGGTCTGTCGGGCTCTAGTTTTTCATACTTTATAGCTGGGATGATCACAAAACTACCCAGCCTAATCATTTAAAAAAACTCAGAGAAGATTGTTCTCTTGCAGACCATACAAACTGAGGGGTTTGTTTGTAAGAAAACAAACTTAATTTAGCTTTTCTGTGATAAGGCTAAACGTCGAGAGTAGTTTTTGTAATCATCCCTTATAGTGGTTAGTTTACACGCCGTTTTGAGATGAGTTGTTTGTAATGAACAGGTACAAGATTTCTGGGCCGGATGGAAACAGTTATTGGGTGAGCCATGAAGCACATGTCGTTGGGGGCAGCGATACCGATGACATTTGATGGAAACCTTATAAGTATCTGCAAAATCATCTCACAATTGTACATAGTATTGACCTCCCCAACATTGTCCATCTTTGAACTCAAGATATTCCTTGTTTGGGATCTCTACAACCTTCTCCTTTTATCATGTTTCTATGCCCTCATTCTCCTTCTTCCCAAAAAATGAATATTTATGCTGTCATTGTACATATCACTTCATTGGTACATGATCAACTATTTGAACATTTTTTGAGTTGCTACGATAAATTTAGTGTTTTATATATCTCTCACACACACATGTGTGTATGTGTGTGTGTGTGTGTCAAATTAACTTGAAAAATTAGAATTAAAATATCCATCTTTCTAAAAGTTTTACTGTATCAATGCATTCATGGATATTTTCGTAAAATTAAAATATTGGTGAATCAAAATTTCATCCTTGAAAATATAACATGTAAGCCTTGTTTCGTAAGCAGCGGCCCGTTGGGCCAAGCCCAACACCAATCTCAGCCTATAATGCCATGGATCGCGGCCCAAATATATTTATGAGATTGGAGGATCTCAATTTTATAAGCTTTGTTAAATTTATTTCTTGTTTGATTTTATTAACATGTTATTTGAACAATTTTGTAATATCTCTAAGCATTTACTGACCAAGAACATGTAAAATTTATAGAATATTTAAATAAAATAATTAAATAATTTTATTATATAACAATTGAATTAATAAACATATTAACTCATTAGCAACAATTTTTAAATCAAATAAAAAAAGGATTTAAATATAAATATTCTACCATAAATAATTAAATATTTTTGTAATTTCGAATTAGATAATTATTACTTTCTTTCTTTGGTTCTTCGTATCAATTTTAATTATTAATTAAGTCTTGATAAATTTACCATGCAATACATATTAATTACTAGTTATCTATTTTGTAAATACAAAATAATACACATAAAAATTCTATCGATTAATGTTTCCATTTGTAATTGTAAATTTATTTATTTAATATAATGTCATATAATTTTTTTGAATTTTTAATTCAATAATAAAATTGATGTGCACGTGTACTAATGTATGTAGTGTGTGTATACAAGAAGAAAACTGCAAGTGACACCTCAAATTAGGAAAGCTAAAATCCAATCCATAGATATAAGCTTTAGATACACGAGATTTTGTATTTCATTACATATTTTTATCTATCGAATGTCCACCTTTATTAATAAACACAGTTATGGGTGTAGAATGATATTATTAATAAATACATAACATTATTAGTAAAGTTGTAATATAAATAAAACACAAAATAAAATAAATGATCTGAATCGATCTCCAAAAGCACAAATTATCGATAACATTGTTTAAATTGAAATCTTGAACAATAATAAAATTAAATACCAGATAAATTGGATTTAAGAAAAAAACAAAAAAAAAAAAAAGCCGCTCAAAGCTGTTGAGGATGCAGAATGCTTATTAATTACATTGATAAAACTTAGAAGTTTTTTCTTGAGAATTAAAATAACCAATCTCTTATTGATTAAGCCTTGATCTTGCCTTCATCTTATTTTACAATCCATCATACCCTTTTTATATTCTATACCATCAACCACTAACTTAGATTTGTTATAATTTATCTATTTGACTTATCGAGCTGATGAAAACAATTCAATTCATTAGTATGATATTGTTCGTTTTGAACTTTTCTTAATCCGTACTTTTTACTTTTAAACTCACTTGAAAATACCGCTTATCAATGAAAATACGTTGAATTTTAAACTGGGTATTTTAATTTCGTAAAAACTCCTGTGAAACGGTTGCACGTGTGACACGATTTAAGATATTACTTGTTTAATTATAAAGTATCACTATTTTTTTAATGTATTACTGCTGATTAGTTACCTTAAAAATAGTGATACTTTATAGTCAAACAAATAATACTTTATAATTATTCAAGTAATACCTTAAATTGTATCACACGTGCAACTGTTTTACAGATAAAAATGGCCAATCCTGTATTAGAAGGCCATTTTGTCCCTGTGTTAAGATAATAATTAATCTGAGTGTTTATGATATTGGGTGGGGTGTGCACGTATGTTAGGTAAGTGCCAGAGAAATAAAGTAACAAATCTGAGGGGAAATAAATAAAAGGGAACAAAACAAGAAGTAGGTGGTTTTGTTCAGAGTCACTGTCTGAGATAAGCAACAAGACATTCTTTACTGCAATAAATCAATTATTCATTTTTCTTAATTTAATCTTTATTTGATTCTGTACCCATTCATTATTAATTTAAGCTTTTATTAAACCCTCTTATATTTTAATTTTTCCTACAGTTGTTGCAGTTTGGACCAGTTTGGTCATGTTTGGTTGGCTTCTACTGCTACAGACCATTCTTTCTTTATTCCACACCCCCCTTATTTTCAATAGAGTTAATTATCAAAAAAATTACAATTCTCGATGTGTTTCAACGCGAGCATGCAATTCGTCTCTGCCATCATCCTATTTCGAGAGTGGACAATGCTTTCAAATCTTGATTTATTATAGTGATATCAA
This sequence comes from Caryopteris x clandonensis, assembly GCA_028749325.2. Taxonomy (NCBI): domain Eukaryota; kingdom Viridiplantae; phylum Streptophyta; class Magnoliopsida; order Lamiales; family Lamiaceae; genus Caryopteris; species Caryopteris x clandonensis. The sequence continues at coordinate 903,392 of JAPYKT020000027.1, read as the reverse complement.
TATATGATAAAATTGATGGTGGATTTATGACGAGCTCGTTGAAACACATCTAATAATAATGGAGAAAATGCAACTAGGCATTAAATTACATTAATGATGTTGTAATTGAAAGAAATTAAGTTGAAAGAAATTGAAAGAATGCTGCATAAATCCATAACTTTAAAAATTAAGTTTTAATTGAAAATTGGAAGTCACGTGACGTATCTACTTGATTACATTTAATTATTTATATTACTGGGTTTTGTTAATCCACAATAAATCCTCTATGTTTTGGAATTTATATCCGAAACTCCTTATTTAAAACAAACAAAAAAGTAATTATAACAAATTCCTTCATGTTTCACTAAACCAAATATACTCTCCCTTTAGCACTTAATTATTTTTTGAATATCTTCTATTCATTAGTGGCTACATGGAACCAAATATTAAATAAACTACTGTCGTTTTAATCTATTTTTCCTTTATTTTAATTATAATTCTTGATTTCTTAAAAATAATTTAAATTTACAAAAATAGACTAGTAAAATAATTTAAAACTTATACCAGCATCGACAAAGACTGAATATTCTTGTTGAACTTCGATTAAAATTCTATAGAAGAGTAAGGCAAATCATCAAGATAATTTGAACATAAAAAATGAATGTTTACACAGTTAAGTATATTTGGTATACAATACATCTTATATTTTTATCCATATGTTCATTATATATATATATATATATATATTATTCTATATATTGTGTATATCAAAATAATCACCAAATATTTATTTGTTTTGTTTTGTTTTTTTTCAATTTGTAGTACAAGGAATAAGTCGCTGTGAACACATTAATGGCTGTCGGAAATTGAAGTCGGCGTGAAACCAAACAAAGCCCACCTCTCTCTCTCTCTCTCTCATGCATCCTTGGTTCAAAATTCAAATGTTGGAATGCTGACTATTCATAAATATTTTTGGGTACAAATGTAGTAAATGTTAATAATATTCTTGTTAATAGAAGAACATCTTTCTATTGAAGGTACAAAATAATTGATTTTCCTTTCCCCTTGCTTCAGGAATAGTTATAAAGCATAATTTAAGGTTATCCAAATAAAAATTCGATAAATAGTTTATTTTTATGATATCTGATATAAAGTGATGCTTTATGATAGTTGATTTGTTTGGTATAAATTATTATTTGGTTGTAAAACACTGATCATCAATTACTAATTGATTTTTAGTAGTTCATGTTTTAAAGTTATGACGAACGTAATCAATTTATTGGCTAAATTTACGAGGTTTCCTACCATTTTTTGTCAAGACTTTTGAGTTAGGAATTTCAAGTATCATCTTTTTAACTCATGTTAGGTTGAGCGTTGGAATTTTTAAAAATCAAGACATAGTTTTTCATGTAATCTACTCGTCTTGCAGGATCATACAATCATACAAATTTAAAACAAAATTATACGACAATAATAATATCTAAAAATAGTTTACCAAATACAGAAACCTATGAAATACTTTTAATAAAAATGACGAAGCATACGCCCTATGACGGGCTTATCCGAAAAGGTGAATTGGACCTATTCCAATCAAGAACGTCCCATATAATTTCCCTTTGTGATGGACCACCAAATTTATCCTACACCTTAATCTTTTAATTTTAATTTTTAATAATATTAATATAGTAATTTAATTATTGATGATATAATACGGCAATATATGGTAATCTTTTAATTTTTAATTTTAATAATATAAATGTATTAATATATTATCATTTAGAAATATTTTATTTCACCAATAAAAAAACTGCTCCACCAGATGCACCCTTTCTCCTCAGCTGAAGAAATTTCATAATCATTACAGTGAGGGCAATATAAATTGATAAAACACTTAAAACTTCCCATTTAGTCCCCCGTTTTCCCTCGAAATTGCAGCCTGTGCCACTCTCTTCTCGATCTTCTTCAAATCGCCCCTCTCATTTTCTCTCACTGACCCACGGCTTGGTTGGAGAGGAAAAAAGAGAGCAAAATTTGAAGGCCTGGAAGTATGTTTGTGGAATATTCCGGTGATCTGAGATCTATTTCCGTTTAATGGGTGTTACTACTTCTACATTTCAGGGTTTGAGGTTTAGTCAGGAGTTTGTACGTTAGAGAGATCCGTGGTGTGAGTTTCACATTTCAGCTCTACTTTCTCTGTCTTCATTTAAAATACACGCACACATTTTTGTCTAAGAACACTTTGCGTGCGTTCTGTCTTCTCTCTCTAGATTTTAGCAATGTTTTCTTTTGATGGAAAATGCGGAAGTTTTGGTCCTTCAGGTGGATATTCGAAATGACGACTGATTTTCAGCTGGGTTTTTGTTGTAAATTACTGTAGGTTGTGCAGCTGGACTCTCGATCTGTGGTTGCAACGTCATCGTTTAGTTCCCGAAGATTTAAGCGTTTCTGGGTCTAAGGAGAAACTAGGGTTTTCGAGTTCGGGTGTAATGGAAGGTGGATTGTAGATTAGGGCTTGGTTAACCATTCTATTGTGCTTCTAATTTGCGTTTTGAGATGAATCGGAGTTTTAGGGCTCCGGAGAGGGGGCGAATGGGGAGTTTGAGATTTAAGGATAACAAAGATGAGGATTTGGCGTTGTTTCGGGAAATGCGGAAACGCGAGAAGGAACGGAATGACCTTCTTCTTCTTCAGAACTCCGACGAGTTTGATGCTCCACTTGGTATTTGAAAATTTTCGATTTTATTTTAGTTTACTCTGTTGAAAATATTTGTTTGTTGCCTCCGGTGGTTCTGTTGTGACTTGGTGAAGGTTAGGTGGTTCTTGATTAGTTTGTATTAATTGTTTGGTGAATCTATTTGGTAGATTTTCTTTTTGAATATTTTAACTTGTTGACGTTCTATGATGTGCTTTTTGATTTTAAAAGTATTGGACTATGTATTTTTGATTCGAAAATAGTACAGTGTAGATTCTTGTATTGATTAGATGCTTATTTGTTATTATTGCTTCTATTTTCTTCCAATATGATGATTATAGGTTTCTAGTTAAATAATCATTTCTTTTTAATATTTTTCTGTCCCTGTTTGCAGGGCAAAAAACTGGTAGTTCTCCAATATTTAATATAACTTCGGGCACCCCTGCTCCTGTCCGGAAGACTGGTGCTGACGAGTTTCTCAATTCTGACAATGATAAAAATGATTATGATTGGTAATTACAACTTACATCCTCTTTGTGACTGTCTTTTGAACTTCTTTTGATCGACTGCATCAATATTTCAACTTTTGGCATGTTGAGATGGACCAATTTCCTCCGTCATTATGTTATGTGGTCATTGGTCAAAGTTTGTAAATGATTGGGCTATACTTATCTGGAATTTATATTAGTATCCCCAAACAAGAAATCATAAGTTCTACGTCGTTTAATTTAATGTGTATTGTTTTGTCAGTTTTTTTCATGAAAGAATCATTTGGTAATTTCAGATATAAATGCATATGATTCTTGCTACTCATCGCCATAGTTATGATCTATGTTGAATGGAAATATGGAGTCATATGTGTGCCAGTACACGCCTGTATATTTGTCAGTTAATAATTAGTGGTTGAGGGTTTAGTTGAAGAATGTACATAATGAAAACCCAGAGTGCAGTCCAGCCTAACTCTCCATGTAAGTGTCACCTGAAGTGATCTCTGCAATGTTAGATGATCTTATTTTCATATTGGGTTTTCTCTTCTGCGGATAATTGTTGATTTAGAAACTGATCGCTATAAAGTTAGATAATGATTCTTTAGTTCTGCTTAACGGATGCTGTTTATCTTGAAAGGCTAGTGTGGCAATGGCTAACTATTAATCCAGTCATACTCAATAGATGATTCTCTACAGCCTGTCTGCTCATAGTGCAGATTTTTGGTAATCATTTGTTTTCCAATGTTTTACGTTCCTATTGTCACTTTTGTATATCACCATTGTTAAAATAGCAATTTCGAGATGCTAGACAAAAGGGAACTTGCCCTATCAAACACCAGTTCTAGGCGCACACGGTGCATGTAGCATTGTGTGGACAATTCTGGTTGCTAATAAAACATTATTTAATGGTTTCTGCTGGTGTGCTTATACTCCGTCATCAGAAAGAATACATTGTTCCTCAATACTTTGTGTTTGTCTGATGATTTTGCATCTTTTCGAAATAGTTACATATTTATTTAAATTAGATATCTAGCATGCAGTTCTCTCTATTTTCACTAAAGCTGTTCCTTCTCTATTTTATTTTTACTCACATATACTTTGGTATTTCTTCAGGCTTTTAACACCACCTGGTACCCCACTTTTTCCTTCACTTGAATTGGAATCACAAAAAACTGTTATGAGCCAGCTGGGAACTCCAAAAGCTCGCCCTACAACTCTGAAGTCTAGAGTATGTTAAGATGTATTTGGTTTTCTGTATTGTAGCTTCAGTTACAATAAATGATGTCACATTCTGCTGAAGCTAATGTGGAAAAAGTAAATTAACCTTACTTTCAACTGAAAAGCCTGCTGATTTCTTAGAGCGTAATTAAATTCAACCCGAGAACTATTGACCTGTCTCATAAGTTCTAAATAAACTGAAGAATAAAGTACATGCATTTTGATTATGTGGCCTACCTGTTGCCTGTTACTAATGTAGTCGAAGAGGTAGACAGGAGCTCCCATCATGAATCATTAGAGTTTGAAATGTAGGGAACTTTAAAGGGAAAGATGCCTTCTTTAGGAGTTTTTTGACGTTGATTTATTCCTAAAATTCACATCATGATAATGCATATGAATTTCATCATGTAGTGAATTCAGTTATTCTCCTTGATGGACATTCTACGACTTATGCAAAATCTGAAGGGTTCAGCTCTAGTTTCTGTTGCAGTTTATAGGTTATTGCATAGAAACTTAATACCGACTCAGATGATCGTATAGTATATTTTTTTATCAACATTTTAGAGTTCTGATTTGGTAATCTCTGCTGGACCAGTTCCAATGGACATAGAAATAGCATGACCCCAGTAGTTTGTTCTTGCATGTACTTCCAAATTGAAAATTTTCTGCAATTTTAGTTGTTATTATTTTTTAATTTAATTTTGTCTGCAAATTTTGTGGTTGAAGCTAGCTAATGCCCAGACGGAGCCTGCTGCAAGGAGCAATTTATCATCTAGACAGCAAACCTCCTCTGGATTGAATACTTCAACTGGAGGACTTCGCCGTCCATCTTCTTCTGGGGGTCCCGGATCAAGACCTGCCACACCAACTGGACGTCCAACTGTAAGCTCAACATCCAGACCCACCTTGAACTCATCATTAAACAAGCCTACATCATCTGCCCCAGTTAAATCTACCTCAAGCACATCTTCTAGAATAACATCAACCACAACATCAAAACCCTCAAGGTCGGCTACACCTACTTCACGTCCCACGTTGTCTTCATCAAAGCCCACAGTGCCTCCAAGATCTTCCACCCCAACTTCAAGGTCCACCGCCAGATCCTCAACCCCAACAAACAGACCTTCCTCTTTACCAGCATCAAGGTCTACGTCTAGAGCCTCGACTCCTACTCGTAGGCCAGCAGCAGTGTCTAGTGTAACCAATATTTCTTCTGCTCCAGTTAAGTCCCCAACTTCCTCTTTAGTTGCGGCTAGCAGGCCAGTTTCTACTGCCGTAAAAAATCCCGCTCCAACACGATCAAATTCTCCAACTGTTAGACCTAGACCATGGAAGCCTTCAGAGATGCCGGGGTTCTCCCTTGATGCTCCACCAAATTTGAGGACATCTATCTCTGATAGGCCACCGTCAGCCACCAGGGGTAGGCCTGGAGCACCAAGTTCTCGATCTTCATCTATCGAACCTGCTTCTAATGGAAGGATCAGGCGACAATCATGTTCTCCCGCAAGGGGGCGACCCCCTAATGGGATTATTCATAGCAGTGGAAGCTCTGTGCCTGTGCCTGCTGCAAGTCGGTTGCATGCTAAGGCAAATGACAATGTGAGCCCTGCTCTAGTTGGAACAAAGATGGTGGAAAGAGTAATAAACATGAGGAAATTGGCCCCACCTAAGCAAGACGATAAACATTCTCCTCATAGCAACTTATCAGTAAAGTCCTCGTCTCCGGACAGTGCAGGGTTTGGACGAACACTTTCGAAGAAATCTTTAGATATGGCCATAAGACACATGGTATGTTTCTAAACTCATTCTCTATATCTATTTTGATATAAGTTAATCTTATTTCCTACTATTTATCTTGCTGTATTTTCCATTTTGGAGTATAATATAATATTTAAGTCTTGACATGTGTAGGATATAAGACGGACTATACCAGGCAACCTAAGACCTCTTATGTCCAATATTCCTGCATCCTCTATGTATAGTGTGAGATCTGGGCCTAACAGAAGGACAGTAAGTGTCTCCGATTCTCCACTTGCAACGAGTAGTAATGCCAGTTCTGAAGTAAGTTTCAATAATGCCCTTTGCTTGGATGGCCCTGAAGTAGATGAGGATGTTAGCAGTGATAAGGGTATTCGATCTCCGGCCAGCTTACGTGGGAGGTGATGGTTGTTCACTCTTCTTTTTGTATTTTTATGTTCGACCCATCCACTTCTAAATGGAAAGCTGCTTTTGGCAGCAAGAGTAACAACTGAGATGTGACCCGTTTCCAGAAAAAGAAAAAAAAAAAAAAAAGGGTGGATATCTGTGTTATATGTTATTGTAAATTTCTATTATGCAATCATTAGCATGCAATTTGATGTCTTGTATTATCATTAACAACTGGTCTTATCCTGCACTGTGTTCCAGTTATGTATCACCTATTGTGGAATTTAGATGGATAACTTCTAATTTGCTTACGCTAATTCTAATGCTGAACTTGACCCTTCTTCTTGTGGCATGTCGATTACAAATTCCCTGTATTCTAATTTGAGCAGTAATTTACGCGTATTTACTTTTGCCTGTTCGTGTTACTATCCCAGGTATAACCAGTCATGTAGCACAAAAACTCTTCCTGATATTCTGAAAAAAATATCATGAAACTTTTGATTATCTGCCCTTAACGTAACCTGGAAGGCAAATATAGAAAATTTATCTTTTTTTGTTTCTACACAAAAGCTTAAGTAACCATTTTGCTCCATAATTAGGCAAACCAAAACTTTGCAAATTAAGTTAAACAGGCCTTTTTTGGTTGCTCTTTTATGATTTATATGCATCCTAAAAAAATCGTATTGAGCTCTTTAGCTACGTTCAATTATAACTTAACTAGGGTTATAGCATGGACTTTTGAACTGGAAAGGATTCTTATGTAACGTGACTTTAAATGAATCCAAGTTCTAAGAGTCGTGTTGTGAGATTGAAGCCTAGGACTTTCACATTCTAACCGCAAAACGCACAAAAAGAGGAGAGGGAGTGAGCGTTGTAATATCTCGATAAATGGGGCCAAAATGACGGTTTAGATCCTCATGTGGGGGGTTTCTGAGAGCGGAAAAGGCATACATGCATGATGGTCCCTGCGCAGTTGCATATACACTTGAGATGCATTTTGTGTTAATGATGTGCTGCTCAAAACACTCTTTATGAATTGGACCACATTATCTCCAACTTATTGCCTTGGATGTTTCCTAGTTTGTGGTTCTTCATCCAACGAAAGCGTTGTACGCTCATGGGAAGCACCTCTATACAGATTTCCTTGCTGGACAGGATTAGCAGTCATTTTTCTATCTCTGGACAGGACCACCAACAACCTACCATGTTTCTAGAGTTTCGTTTGGTACCTGTTCATAGCTTTTACAAGGACGGGCCCTCTTGCATATAAAGAACTGCAGAGAGGGCAAATCTGGGATAAAAGTACATTAAACATGACGGAAATGAAAGATGTGGGTAAAGGGTATCAAACCGCCCTTTGGAGGGGGGATATGACTCAAAAAGTAGGCAATCGGACCCATAGTAGCGAGTACACATTTCATTCCATTCCAATTCCTAACCCACCACGCACCTCCTAGACCAAACATGGGCTTGCACCATAAGAGTAAATGCATGCTACAGATCAAAATAAACAAGTCATTAGAAGATATATGATGTATATAAAGAAGTTTTAAAGAGCTAGACAAAGGGGCAAAATGCACTTCCAAAAGCTGAACTTTTTCATGTCATGTTCTATGACTACGCTTGTGTATTCTTATTGTGTTCTATCTTTTAAATCCTTCATCTGTTTCTATTAAATATTAGTCACTTTTCAGGGCTCAAAGTGAAAAAAAATGAGTTTAAGCACCCAATGAATTGCTCAAAACAGGCTTCATGTGAACTAAACTAGAAGTTCAGATGCTCCATAGACGTCGGACATCTAGGCTAATAGACTGGTCATAAGATAAATATGATTCAATCAGAACTACAACTTCCATCGAGCAACTACGTTCTTAACCATGTTCTCAGTCTTTTAAATAGCTTGTTTTATACATCTAATAGCTTGTTTATATATCTAACGGGCATAAAAAACCAACTTTAATCAAGCAACAGCAACAGTTTCTGTGGAGACAGCCACAGCAGCAGCAGCTGAAGTACTAGCTTCTGGTGCCTGGGGAGAAGGCTTAAGGTGGGGAGGGGTGTTATGCTTTAGCTTGAGGAGTATCTGTCTCATCCTGGTTAGATCGGTGGGTTTCCCCGGTTTAGGTCCTTGAACCACAACTACGGAGGGCTTTTTCTCCTGCTCCTTCTTGCCTTTTCTTCTCTCTATTGTAGGAACCTCTTTAGGGATTAGGTCTGCTATTGATTTCCAGTAATCCTGGTCAGCTTCAGCATGGAATTTCTCTAGGCTAGCAATAAGTACCTGATGAAACAAGAGAATTGCACAAGTGTTAAAAGAGAATTGCACAAATGCTAATCGCAATTTGATGGAAAAGCTTCCTCTAAGAAATTAGAGCTTGTCTCCTTCCTACTTATCAATTTCTAGTTAATGTTTACCATATTCATAAGAGGTGCTATAGTTTGGCAGTCAATATAAAATGCTTCACACCATTACTCTTAAACAACTGTTTTGGGATTCCACGTAATGTGCCGTTTCTTGAGACAATTTACTCACACATAAATCTCCATACCAGCCCTCGCAATTGTCATCTAAATACCGAAATGAAGCAGTAGGATGATAACAAACACACATAAAAATTGAAGGCCGTTAATTAGGCTCAAATTCATTTAAATGAAAGAAAGTCCATTAACATATATGAAAATAAAACAAGCTAATCAACATGATTATGCATTAACTACTTAAAGTGCAACAATTTTTACCTTCTCCTTCTCACGGTTACTCTCTCGGTTGGTTTCACAAGTGATTTCCCTCTTTCTGTGAAAATCAACTTTGTACTCTTCAGCTGCAACAAGGATTTGGCTCAACAAATCCTTTTCTTTCTTCTCTTTTTCCTCTATTCGCATAGCATTTTGTCTGTTCACCACATAAACATGTGAAATGTCAACTTAGAATGTGAAAATACATATTTTAGATGCACATATCTGCAATAAGTATTTACATACAAAACAAAGACACTCCTCGAGCTACATCACATGGTAGTTAAAACACAGAATTTTGTCTGTTCACCACATAAACATGTGAAATGTCAACTTAGAATGCGAAAAAACATATTTCAGATGCACATATCTGCAATAAGTATTTACATATAAAACAAAGATACTCCTCGAGCTACATCACATGGTAGTTAAAACACAGAAAAAACTAACCAGTGAAAGAAAACTAAATGTTTACAACTTTATGTACCCTCAACCCCAAAATTACTAATCATAACTGGGCATACTTAATAGCTCTTACGGATGTTGACATGTAATCTATTTACAAAATAAGTGATTAGGTTCGATGGATCATACACGCAAATGTCTAAACCTATTTAAGAATTGATCAAAAAAGCTTGTCAAAAATTACACTAGACATTGCCAAAAGAGAAAAGGAAAAATAGCCACACAGACATCAAACCCCTTAGATTGCGACACATGTCCACCATTATTTAATAAAAACTGTCATCTTATTTTTATTACCATGAGCCCTTTTATTTACAAGATGCACCATGTTTCTGTCCAGTGATTGTACTCACATTTGTTCTGCGCCCAAGCATTTTGATGGACAAATGGTCCTTTAGTGAATTTGGGCTGAAACTAGGAGCCAAAATGATGGAAATATTTGATTAGCTCAAATCAATAACATTAAAAAATGGGTAAGATAGGCCCTTGCAAACTCTTTGGTGCATGCAGGGGTATGTGTGTGTGAAATCTCATTTCTTAAAAATTTAAACCAAATGGTAATGACTGCAGTGCATAGGCCTCGATGAGCATGGGAACATTTAGTTATTTTACACATATTCTTTTACATGTGTTAATATAAAGAAGAAGATGGATGGCCGTTACTTACTCCACAAAGAAGATGGATGGCCGTTACTTACTCCACAACCCAGTTAGATAAATCGAATAAGAACATTCCACACATTTTTTACCACAAACTAAGATCCTAAAAATGTATTCATAGGTTCTTTCCAAATTAAAGAAGGTTCAGGGTTGATTAGCTATCTTTCTGTATCATCTCCCAAACCTAGTGGAGAATTACATGTTCTGTGAATGCAATTTCTCTTTTGCAACAAAGAAAACACACACAGCGGAGCGCGCGCACATTCAAAAAACGCCAGATGCTAGTCAATTGAACCCACAACCTAATTTTAACTCAATAAGAAACCCTAGTAAAGCTTAAGAATCTGCTCAAATGCTACAAACAAATCATAAATAAAAGTCTAAATTCAACTCGAAAAAGAACAAATACAAAGACAAAGAAACACAAGCAATGAGAAATCCACCGGAAGACAACTAAAAAATCATTCAAAACTAACAAAAGCGATAAGGACTAAACCTTCTCCATTCTCTGAGTGCATCACCCTCCTCAGGTTCCATTTCCGCGGGCGGCGGCAGAATTGGGCCGTTATAATTTGTTTCCGAAGAGAAGTACGCCGGGTCAGAAGGCAGTTCTCCGCCGGGGACGTAGATCGGTGGAGGAGAGTCGGTCACAGTGGAATCAAAGTTGGAAAACGACTCAGGAACGACATAACCGTCGTCGAGTGAGTGAGTCTCAGTGGCTGCCGGCGGATCAACACCAAAATCATCGAATGAGTCCGGGAAGGAAGCCGACATCGTACAGGCTTTGATTTTGCTGATATTTTCCAATGGCTGTGATCGTGAAGTAAAGAAATGATAATATGGTTGTTTACTAATTGAATAAATGAAATAAGAAATGGAAAGCAGAAGCCCGAGCCCAAATTAATTTGGGCCTCTCAAATAATAATAGACATCCATTTCTGTTCTTAGTTGGCCAACTGTGGACTGAAAATAGTGGGCTCAACTGTCGATTGAACATAAAGCCCAACCCACGATAGAACAAATTATATTAGAGACGGGAATCAAGCCAACCAATTCGATATTCATTTGTTAAAAATTTATTTGAATTTTATTTGAAAAAATATCAAATAAATTTAAATACACATTTACGTTTAATAAAATCTAAAGTTCGACTCGATCTTGTTAAATAAAATTTGTTAAAACAAATCTAAAATATCAAATTACTCAAACTTAACTCGATTAAAGTTCGATTCGATTAATAATCAAACCAATCTTAAATAAAATATTAGAATTTCGAAAATATTTCAAATAATCTTAAAAAATAGTACGTTCAACTCGACTCATTTATACACCAACATAGTATTAGGGAATGCGAATCATGGTATGTCGGGTCGGGGTGTCTTCACATGATTTAGCATTATTAATTTTATTTTTGTTTTATATAAAATTAAGGAATAAGAATATATGTTTATGGAGCTAGACGCGGGTACGGTTCCGGTTCCAAACCGGAACCGCCGGTTCGAACCTGCGGTCAACGGTCCGGTTCGAACCGTTGACCGGTTCCGGTTTGGAACCGAAACCGTATTACATACAGTTCGGTTCCGGTTCTCCTTTTTTTTGGAACCGGAACCGGCGGTTCCGGTTCCCGGTTCTGAGCTTTCAAAAATACAGATCAACGGCCCAGATCATGTGGCCGTTGGGAACCGGAACCGGGAACCGGCGGTTCCCACACAAATCTTTAAAAAAAAAAACAGAATCGGCGGAACCGGGAACCGGAATTGGAACCGGCGGTTCCGGAACCGGAACCGTGTATATGGCGGTTTGGTTTTGGTTCCACCCTCCCCGATTCCGAAAACCGACGGTTCCGGAACCAAAACCGAAACCGCCGAACCGTGCCCGTGTCTATATGGAGCAGATCTGATGTATAAATATTGGGTACATAATAGAAGAATAAATGAAGGTATTTAAATACGGCAGCTCCGACAACCACCAGACTCATTGATATGCAAAACGACATAATATGACTTATATGAATATGTGATCCTTTCCAGCCAAGCATTTTGGCTGTCGCTTAATAAAATTTTGAGAATACAAATAATTTCATTATTTATTTATAATATGGTTATTTTAATGATTAGTCACACTTTTTTCACAATTTATTTGATTTTTTTTATTTTTAGATCAAATAGTCTTATTATTTATTTATTAGTTAGTTACACATTTATTTCGTTGATAAGAAGATTTTGTATTCCTCAAAATAAATAATTAATTTTAATAACATTAATTGAGAAAATAAAATATTCATTTAAGATTTGTGCTATACACACTAAAGGTATGATTAATCTACACAACAAACTTATATATGACTACATGCAACGGGATGAGTTGATTTCAAAAATAACAAAAGCGTGCATAATTTATTCAATTTTGGAGTCAAAATTTACAACTTTGACGTTTGTTGTGCGCGCGCTTTGTTTTGATGGTGTATGTTTTTTATTTAATATTTATTTTTACTTAATATTTTCTACCGCCAAAAAAATTATTTTATAGATTGTAAATATTACTCTATATGAAAAATATTATTTAATATTAATTAATTATGTTTTGTAATTAGTCAAACAAATATAATACTTTTATAGTGATAAAAATTATTTTTATCTTAAAGTTAAATAATTAAAGTACTTTTTATTAAAAAAATGAGAGCAATTGACCATCAGCTACTTAATTTTTTTTTTAAATTTAACTAGTAATTTCTTTACTGTGATGGAAGATTATTTTTTTATTAATTATTTGTTTAATTTTGCATAACTTTATTAATTTAGAGAATTTTAAAATTTAAAATTTTATAAAAATATTAAACAAATAGAATTATAAAGTCTCAACTTGAGACTCTTGGTCCTATCCAAATAGATAGATATGGAAAAAGTAATCCCGTCGAATAGAGAAAGGAAGAAAAAAATCATGTACAAACTTACAAACATAATCAGTATTTACACCAAGTTGTTACGTAATTCATAAACAAATAATAAATACAAATACAAATAAATTCTTTATATATTATTTCCATCACCAACTTCAATTTTCACCAAGCGCATACCCACTTCCCAACAATTTTCTATTAGGAAGATTTTTTCCCCTCCATCTCATCCGATAAAAAAAAAAAAAAAAAAAAACATAACCACTAAAACACATCCAAAACCACCCATCACTAACATCAATATCAACACAATTCTAAACAATAAATTTGAAGTCCTTACTTCCATCATCCCCAAAATCAAATCTTACCAACATAGAGATAGAAGAAAAAAAAAAAGACATTGAACCTCCATAACACCATCGACGATTCTCTAGTGTCGTGTGAGTAGTCTTAGTGGCTCTTACGATCAATCCTTGAAAAAGTCCCTCACAAACCAAGCTCGATCAATTTTTATTCAATCATCATCATACCTCTTCATTGATCATCGAGAAGTTAATGACCACATTATTTTTGTGTTTCTTCTACTTTAAAATTTGATGTTTTCTGTAATTGTATGGAAATAACAATATTTATGTGAGTGGACGTGTTTTCAAGCATTTGTAACACAATTTGATCTACATAGAAGAAGAAAAATTAATTTTAAGAAACAAATAAAAAGAATGAAAGATAAGTATCATATATAAACAAATGAGGACACATTAGTATTCTTGAAAGATACTCATAAAAAAATGAAAAAAAAAATTAGTAATTCATGTACGTGTGTGAGGGAATGATTGCATTGCAAAAAAGACGAAAAATGATAATATTCTGATAATATTTAGCATAAAAGCAAATATACTTTTATTCTATTCTAAATCAAGCAAGTTACGTCAATAAATTAGAAATGGAGGGTGGGGATAAGCGCCGACTGGTATTCCACCGTATTTCATGAATAAAGCGCTTCGAAGCCCAGGAAAAAAGGGTGCGCTACTTTCTAAAGTAGAGTTGAGGTTTAGACTATCGTGTCTCCCCGTTGCAGGTTTCTGAGAGAAGCCTTCCCCTCCTTTCTCTCTTCTTTCTCGCACGCCCAGCCCAACTCAAATCCATTATATCTTAATTGACTAATTAATTATAAGCTTACCATGTATCTTTATCAATTAAATATTAAATATATATAGATAAATATTGATATTAATTTATATAAAAAAATAGATATCTTAAAATATATATAGATAAATATTAATATAAATTTGTATTGAAAAATAAATACAATAATAGTAAATTTGATACTTTGTATTGTTTGCTGGTATTATATATATATATATACACACACACACACTAGATTATATTGTAGCCAAATAAAATTTCCAACAAAGTCCTTTCTCCTTGGATCCCTCACACTCCATCTCTTTCACTGATCGATATCACCGAAAATAACTACCAATGGCGAGTCTATGGCGAGCCGTGATGGGCTCAACTGAAGCCAACCCCGACGACTACGACGGCGTCGAGTTCTGGGGCACACCTGAGCGCGCCGGCTGGCTCACTAAGCAAGGCGAGTACATCAAGACTTGGCGCCGCCGCTGGTTCGTCCTCAAGCAGGGAAAAATCTTCTGGTTCAAGGAATCAACCGTCACCCGTGCCTCTAAGCCCCGCGGCGTCATCCCAGTTGGTGATTGCCTCACCGTCAAGGGCGCCGAGGATGTCCTTAATCGCCAATTCGCCTTCGAATTGTCCACTCGGAATGATACGATGTATTTCATCGCCGATTCGGAGAAGGAGAAGGAGGACTGGATTAACTCGATTGGGAGATCCATTGTTCAGCACTCGAGGTCTGTTACTGATAACGAGATTCTCGATTACGATAGCAGAAAATAATTTGGTAAATGTTTAATTATTTAGGAGCTACAATTTCTGGGTTTTTATTTGATCTTTTGTGAATTTTTTAGTTCTTCTTGTATGTGAGATTATGTACATGGCTGATTGATGTATGAATCTATCCTTTTCCTTTATTCGTTTGGTTTTGGGGGTTCAGGGTTTTCACATTTATGTATATAATGTGGTTTGGATACGATAATTGTAGAATGCTGTGGACATGGGTAATTGGGTTTAACGAATGATGGCTTGCGAAATTGTTTGATTGGTTTTAAAGAAGTTGTGGGAATATTACAAATTCGTTACATTAGGAGCTGAGAAACGATGATCTAGATATAAGGTGGAACTGTAGTTCTTTCTTGTGGCGTTCAAGTTTTATGGTCAGTCCAGGTTCGGTTCTTATCTCTGAAGTTCAATATAAACTGCTGATTTGATTTGTTTACACTCACTGCAACTAGAACCTGTGATATTTGTCTTCGTTCATGTTTCTTCTTATATGGGAACAATATAAGGATAGATATCTTGATCAGTGTTTTCTACAGATCCCTTTCTCCTGCTGTGGGGGGTGGGGTGGTGGTGATGTGGTGGGGTGGGGTGGTGGTGGTGGTGGTGGTAAGGTCAAGATACGATTTATAGCAAATTGTGTACTGTCAAGACATGATTTAGCAAACTAGATATCACTTCTAGTTCAAATCGAGCAAAAATTCAGTTTTTGGGTAGCTTTAGACATTTGAAAATGAGATCGTAACTAAGAAAGGGTGTGTGCATTCAGTGTGTTCATAGTTCAAATATGGGGTTGCCTTCCGTTATTTTGTAGCATCTTTGGTGGATAAGTTGATGCATGAAAAAGTCCCTCATAGGTAAGTGAATTTCATGGGTAAAGTTATATAGGACTTATTGTAATGGTTCAATGTTTACTTGTAATGTGATGAATTCATGAGGCAACTTATTCTCCCAGAACTTGCAGAAGCAGAATCTGTTGAAATTTTGTGTCTCGCAATGATTCCATCCTTTCTTTTTTGTTCGGAAGAAATGGTTTTCTACTTCCTTAATTTGACTGTGCTGTATAGGACTTATTGTAATGGTTCAGTGTTTTCTTGTGATGTGGTCAATTCATGAGGCAACTTATTCTCCCAGAACTTGCAGAAGCAGAATCTGTTGAAATTTTGTCTCGCAATGACTCTGTCCTTTCTTTTTTGTTCAGAAGAAATGGTTTTCTACTTCCTTAATTTGACTGTGCTTTATATTCATAATAATTTTGTTATTTTCGTTTTGCTCATGCATTTAGATGTTTATATGATAGGCTCACTCAGGAGAATGAAGGAGAAAGAACGGAGAGCATGAGCTGGTAGATTTAGTTGCATTGAGTTTCATTTTTCATGTTGTGCCATGCTTGCTGGTTTTGGTAGATCAATTCAGTACTAAGTTTACATTCTTGTTCACTATCCCTTATTTACGTGTTTCGTGGCATGCTTATTGCGCTTATTGCACCGTGTCGTGTTGTGCCATTACTCCCTGTGATTCAGGTTTTAAATCATGTTGTGTTTGTATCGTATTATCATGTTGTCTTGAGGATTGTCATGTATTAGACAATTTTCCCTATGTAAGGTAGTATGAGTTGCAATGAGGCATCTTTTTAGTTTAGAATATTGGCCGCAGCAAGAACAAATTGCGTCTCAACCTTGAATTCTCTGTGTGTGTGTGTGTGTGTGTTTTATATTCAAGGGGGAGGAATGGACAATTTCTGTTGTCAGTTAGTGAAGCACATGTGATCCTCTGTCCTAACTGGTTGGATTTATGTGGATCGCTGTAAGAAGTCTCATGGTCAGGAAGAAAAGCCTTCACATAAGTGATTGACACTGATACATTCAGCATAAACAACTTGGCTAAAAGGAATAATTAACAGAAAAAAAAAAAAAAGGGAAAAAAACCCATGAAGTTGAGTTATACATCTCATGCTAAATTCATGTAGAGTTGAAAGGAAGTATGGTAAATTTAAGTATGAAGATTCAAGCCTGATAAACTAGTTGAGGCTCCACCGGTCTTTCATCAAACGAGAAGGCGATGGTGCTAGCAATGCATGCCACAAGATGGATTGGCCATTGGTGCCGGTGGAGATAAACGGCCCCCTTGTCGGAGTCTTCTGGCAGCCACCTGGCGTCTAGAAGAAAATGGGTTTTCAGGAGAATCACTCTCACCTAGATGCTTGAAATCCTGTTGCAGCTTGCTTGCCATGGCAAAGGAGATGCCATTGACGCTGTCCACCCCACAGTTATGCATGAAAATCAGTAAGATCACAAGACAGAAAATATGGATTCCTTTATTCATTGAGACACTAATTCCTAACCTATGTAGAGTTTGCTGGTGCTATGTATTTGTGTTAAGAGGAATGGGTAATGGGCGAAGTTATATAGAGCACACATGACATGGGGACATGAACAAACAACTGTTTATAAAGTGAGATTCATTTAATATAGCCGCAATAAAATGTGATTACTCTCAGTCTTCCTGTTTATAAAGTGGGATTCATTTAATATAGCCGCAATAAAATGTGATTACTCTCAGTCTTAAGTCGGTGTTTACACGCTACCGTCCATAAAATTACATTGCTAATCATATTTATTTTCATTTCACGCGTGCTTAAATAAGCTAGTTTATAGGCTATACTGTGGGCCTTTTTCTTCTTTTCTCTTGTATTAAAGTGGATTTTTTTAATGAAAAAATAATGGATTATGAATATGAAATTAATATAAAAATGTGTGTATAGTATTATATTATTATTTCACTTATTTTTAATATTTGCAATAAGTGGCTCCAAAAATAATTTGAACAAATTAAAATGAATTATGTAATATTAATATTAAAAAATTATTGTCATAAGGTAATTATTTATCTTGATAAATTATTTCTAATTAATTACTATTTATGTATTATATATGTGTTTTATAAACTTATATAAGTGTAGTTTCCTATATTAAATATGACATTACTTGACTTCATGATTATATTATATCATATAAATTAGTATACTTAATTTAAATATTTATAACAAGCGACTTCAAAATATAATTTTTAGTAAATCTATAATAAATTATAAAATCTAAACATCAAAAGATAATTTTCATAATTCAAATATTTATAATTATACATGATTTAAAACTAATTACTATTTTTATATTATATACTCTGTCCCTCTTAAAATGAAATAAAATATTTCAAAATAACTTGTCCCCAAATAAAAGCCTATTTTAAAATTCAATATCTCATTTTATTAGATAAAGTATAATTGAATTTATATTTATAAAAATATATAGATATAACATAAATAAACGAGCCCACTAAGGACTTTGGCTAGGCCTTGGCTCCAAGTTGGCCTGAGCTTACGCAACTCAGGACTGAGATGGTTGAATAATTTAGTCCTGACCTAATTAGCACACATAATATGACCCAATTAATTGAAATTGTTTATTGCTTGATCCTGAATCGACTCATAGCAGCCCTGAAGCTGGCCAATTCACTATAATTTCTTCTTCATATGTGATTTAATGGACTATTTGATTCTTAAAAAAAACATAAAAAAATAAAGATTAGTTTAATTTCGAACGATAGTTTTTAGTTGTGTGCGGCTATTAACACTCTCCAATCATCTCAATACACCGTTCATTTTAAATATACGGTTTTAAATTTATATATAATCTGGTTTTTGCTAAATTTATCCTAAATTTTAAATTAGTGTGTAACTAAATCGATTTTCATTGTTCATAACAAGCAGTATACGTTGAGCACAACAACTTAGCTTAAAGACGAAAAAAATGAAAACCATACATATTAAGACTCCAAATTAAAAACTTTGATCCTGGCGGAGGAGGCGGCGGGAGCAGTTTACTCCGCATGGTGGGGCGCCGTAACCCTGTCGTACATTGGCCTTTGGTGACGGTGGAGATGTAGATCCGCCACCTCTGAGCATTCTGGCCGGTCGGGAAGAGGAATTCTGGAAAGGGTCACTTCCATCTAAATATCTGAAATCATATTGCAGCTTCCTCGCTACAGCGAATGAGCTGTCCATGAAAGACAGTAAGAAAACCAGATAGAAAACGAGTACTGCTTTCCTCATTGTGGTTTTAGACGAACTGCTTTCTAACCTATGTTCAGCTCTACGTACATTTCTTTGTTAAGAGGTGTGGATCGACATATATATATATATATATATATATATAACCAAGAAATACAGCTGTAGTTCTTTGACTAAATTCTAGCACCCATTCATTCAGAAGAGTGCGGACGCGCCTAAGCTTGACTTATGCAGCCATACCTCCGTTGACTTTTCAGTGGGTGATGAAGGAGTTTGAATTCTTTTCATTGCTATTTGAACTTTCATTTTTATTATTTTTAATACAGGTTATATGTTTTAGTGATGAATAAAAGAGATGTGGGACTTTTATAATGTTGGATATATATTTTGAATAGTAAATTATATTCTAAAAATATTTTTAATTTAAAAAATATATATTTCAAAAATTAAGGTCTCAAGTTGTAAGAACATAAATTTGTCGAAAAATTTATGTTGATCATTGATGATGTATGATTTACATTTCACAAGATATAGATTATTTTCAATTGAAACATCAACCTCATTTTTAACATCAAATTATGGTACACTACCATTATTAGATATGGCTCAACGAGGCATCTCAAATACAATACATACTTTGTTATTTGCTGCTATATTAATTGTGAATTAAGTGTAGAACTTAAAATTTAGGGTGCGGCTATTCATATCCCCGAAATCTCTAAACATACTTAAAAGTCTAAATATACCTCATTAAAAATTAATAATTCTTTTTTTTACTAAATATACCCTATTTTTACCCCTTATACTCTTCTCACAAAAAATTAAAAAAAAAATCATCATCCCAACCTGATTGCCCAACCTTCGTATTCCCAAGACAATTTGAAAAATTAAAGTTAAAAAGCTCTCTGTTTTTTCAGAATTTTTTTTTAATTTTTTTTCTCTCTACAATTTCTCTATCTACCATAAATTTATATATCTCCTCTCTTCTCTACCGAGAAACCCAATAAAAGAAAAAAAAATCTTCTTTGTTGCTCAGATCGATAACAACAAGAAGGGAGGAAAAAAATTATTTCTTGAAAAATGGCACAAATTTCATAGACAACTTCGATGTATGTGAATGACTTAAATTTTAATGTGACGGACTTCATTGAATTGCTGATTAATATCATCAAGCGTGCCCATATACAACGAGCATATAAATATATGAGCCCTTATACAATTTTTTTTTAAATATCTTAAAAATCATTGGTAAAATTAGGTTACTATATACATAATAGTTTAATTAAACAAGCAAAAAGTTGTTATTGCCTAATGAAAAGCATGCACCAACAAGGGAACTGGATGCTAATGGCCTAGGGTTTCTCCACTTCTAATTTGAATTTTGCGAATTTCTTCCGGTATATTTGAGTATGTGTAGACATATATGATTATAATAATTTAATTAAATAAACAAAATATTGGCAGAATTTTCTTAGATATATAACCATAATCGAGGTTTTCTCCATTATAAATTGAATAGTGAAAGATAAATAATGTAAAGCTAGATCAAACAACCAATTAGTAAATTTACTTGTTATTGTGAAATTCATCGTCAAGATCCAAATTTTCCGAATAAATTCAAACAAATACGAATTTAAAATACTCAATTAAAAACCCATAATTTATTCAGCTCATAAAATCAAATGCATGTGATGGAGAATTAACACATATATCCACAGGAACAATAAGTTGTGTTTCCACCTCCTTGCGCACAAAAACTCCAGACGTAACTCTCTTTAAAGGCCCGAGTGCAAATTGCAACACACGAGTCACTTGATTTTGGATCACACGGCTTTTGGATATCTTTCTTGCATTCTGATGCACAAACCAAACCATCTGCAAAAAATACGGAATTCGAAATATTTCTACAAATACGACTCTTTCTTAAATGGATAAAATACATACGACTTTTGGATTTAAGTTTGATACCTGAAGCTAGAGCGACGAGAACAAGGACAACGGCGAACAAAAGCGAGTTGAGATTTCTTGCCATCGAGAATAAAATTTCTGAACTATTTGAAACTAATTGACAATATGGATATGAAGATAAATATCTGAGATTGAGATTTGCTTAAATAACAATATTGAGCACATGAATGAACTCACCACTGGGTAATTTCATCTCATTTCGTTACGTTATTTACTGGGATTGATATATAGCAACTAAATTTTGATTACATGATCTGATTATAGGAATATGGGTGCAATTGAAATCTGATGTTCTTAACAGCTCGATGGACCGTGTCTCAATCTCTTTCATTTAGTCATACCCAATTTATTTATTTATCATGTGATTTTAGTCATTTTTTAAATTTTATCAATTTATCTAGGATATTACAAAATAGTTATGATTTAACCAATTTTTATTTAATCTGACAAGAATTATCGAATTTCTAAGATGTGACTGCCAATTAGATTACATTTCATGAATCCAAATTAATTGAAAGAGAAAGTTAAAGAAAATATGTCATTTATATGGCAACAACATCGAAGTAAATCAGACAATTTTGTCTGTATTAAAAAATTAGCCAAAATTATAAATAATATTGACAAAATTTAAGAAATTGGATAAAATTACAAAAACTTGAAAAGATTTGATTATTCATCTCACCATAACTTTTTTAAGAAACAGATGGTAACCTGTTAATTATGTAAATAGAAGTGGCAAAGCCATCGTCCCAAAAGTGTTGAGGAAGGTTGGATCGTGAGAGAAAACACAGTCCCATTTCAACAATGAGTCTGTGTTTTCTCTCGACCAATCCATTATGTTAAGTACGGACCAGAGATTCTATGAATTATTTTATGTTCTTTAAAGAGTTTTTACAATAGTAATTAATTATCTATTACCTACATGAATACGTGCATTCAATATCAAGATAGATTAAAAGACGTTAATTTTAAGTGCTGCAAAATACTGAAATATAAAGATTTGCCTATAGCTAGTTTGGTACTTGATTCAGCCATGAACGTTGTCAAACAAACCTGCTCATGAAATGTAGCACATAGTCTCTCAATCACTTAGCTTCGTTAAATGATTTATGGGCATTTTGTAAAATATGTCCCATAATTTTTGAATGGTTACAAACTTTTGTCCTGTATATTTTTATAGGATGATTGCGTAAAAAAATCACGTTTTCTTTTATAAAATTTATATTTTAATCACGGATTTTTTAATGTTTGCAATGTTAATCACCACTTTTAAAAAAATTGTAATTCAAAGCATGCAATAAATCTTCAATACATTTAAGGTGATGTTGCATCAATGAAAGAGTTGATCTTTGCTGCAAATCATAAAATGTATATGTGTTTATATTTTTTATTTAATTAAATATTTGATAATTTACGAACAAATAAATATATCTCATATTTATAAAATAATTATAATTATATTTAAAATTAAAGTCTTTTAATCTAATACTGATATTTTTTTTTTTTTGACCGGGGAGAAGCTCCCAGTTTTCATTGAACAAAAGACAGAGGCAAAAGCCTTACATCTTCCCGAAGGAAGTGGTTACAACAGAGAGGGATATCCTCAATCCAAACCTGCCCATCAGATTTGTTTGAACAAAAGTGGGCCAAGTTGTGCGCAAGCTTATTAGCAGTCCGACTTATAGCCTTGAAACGGGTGAGACCCATACTATTAGCAAGAGTTCTAATAATCTGCACAACGGCCATAACATACGGTTCTCCCTCGAATTCTCCATTAATGGAACGGATAAGCATTTTCGAGTCTGATTCCGCTTGAAGGATCCGTAAGCCGCACGCTGCAGAGATGCTCAGCCATTGAAAAAGTGCACGAGCCTCAATGAGGGTCGAGGAATTGCCTGCAATTTATCGTTTTGCTCCCGCCGCCAGTACCTCGCCCTTGTTGTTCCTCACCACGAAGCCATAGGCTGCTGTACCATCCTTATACGCCGGCGCATCGGAATTAAGCTTGAAGGTCCCCACGGGGGTGGTTCCCAGAAGTTGATGCGGGTGTGATGATCAATCGTGTTTCGATTCTTCAACTCGGAGTCGTGAACCTCCTCCAACATTCGCCAAGCTCTGTGCACTATGGTGGCTGTATCCAGGGGCTTGTTTTCGAACAAGCAAGAGTTTCGGTTTTTCCAGAGTTGCCATAGCATACAAGCAAAGATCGTTCCACCTTCCGTCGGCAAGGTTTCGAGCATTTCCCCGATAAAAAGCTTCGCCGGCAGCCCCAATCTATTGTGGAAACGACCTGGACAGATGCCCCACGCATGAATCGCCACACGACAGTTAAAGAGGGTGTGGTTGATGGATTCATTATCTTCGCCACAAACTGAACAAATCAGGTTTACCGGCAGATTACGACGAAGCAAGTTGTCTTTTGTGGGGAGGTTCTTCATGCAGATTCTCCTTAGAAAATTGTTAAGTTTCGGTGGCCCCTTAACTCTCCAAATCAGCTTCCATGTTCTGTCTCTATTACTAGCTGATGGTAAGTGCATTCCAAGTGAAGAGAAGTGCCTAATAGCAAGATGGTACACGCTTTTAATTGTGAACTTACCGGATTTCGTCTCGGACCAGAAGCTCTTATCAGGAGAAGACGTAGAGCATAGAGGGATTTTTAGGATCTCATCCATGTCATTCTGGACGAAACATTCTCTCAGCCTATCAAGCCTATCAAGCCTCCATGACCCCTCCGCTTGGTTTATGAAATCTGCAACAGTAGAAAAGTCCTCATTTCTGTCCGGTTTGAAAGTCGCAACAAGCTGTTTTTCAACACCCACCCATGCGTCTTTGTAGCACTGGATATTCAAGCCCGAACCGACTCTCCAAGCAATTCCTTTCTCAACCAAAGTACGTGTAGACCAGATACTACGCCACAAGTAACTTGGTTGATACCCCAGCGTTACGAGGGAGATATCGCACCTAGGAAAGTACCGAGCTTTAAGAATTTGAGCTAGCAGGGTGTTTGGATTATGTAGCAGCCTCCAGTACTGCTTGGCTACCATAGCCATGTTGAAAAAGCGCATTTCCTTGAAACCCATGCCCCCGAACTCCTTCGACCGAGCTAACTTAGGCCAGCTTGACCAATGCACTTTCCGTTCTCCTTTTCTAGCTCCCCAGAAAAAATTCATAAAAGCCCTTTCAATTTCCTCGCAAAGAAATTGAGGAAATAGAAAGCAACTCATAGCATATGTCGGGATGGCTTGGATTACCGACTTGATAAGGATTTCTCTACCCGCCTTCGTCAAGCTTCGTTCCCTCCACCCTTTCAGTTTCCCAAGGACCCTCTCCACCACAACTTGGAAAACTTGTGATTTAGACCGCCCTATGAGAGTTGGCAAGCCTAAGTACTTCGTATACTGATCCACCGACCGGGCCCCGAGCTGTTGGCTCCGGATAATCTTGGTCTCAAACGGGATATTTCTGCTGGCAAAGAGTTCAGACTTCTCTAAGTTAACCTTTTGCCCCGAAGCCCTCTCGTATAACGCAATAATTCCCTTGACCGTGTCCACCTCTTCTTGGGTGGATCTGAAGAAGAGTAGACTATCATCCGCAAAGAAGAGGTGGGAAACCGAAGGTGCATCTCGGGCCACCCGGATACCTGTCAGCTGTCCCCGTTCTTCAGCTGTCCTAAGGAGGGCTAAGAATCCTTCCGCACAAATCATGAACAAATATGGTGACAATGGGTCTCCCTGGCGAAGCCCCCTTTGAGGGGTGAACCTAGATGTCGGTTGTTCATTCAAGAGAATTGAGTATGAAACTGTAGTAACGCATCTCATCATCAAGTGGATCCAATTCTCACTGAAGCCCTATTTCGAGCACATTGCTCGAAGAAAATTCCATTCCACTCTATTGTACGCTTTTGACATGTCGAGCTTGAGAGCCAGAAAACCTTTTCTTCCTTTTTTCCTCTTCTTCATGAAATGGAAGGCCTCAAAGGCAACCATAGCATTGTCCGTGATCAACCTGTTAGGAATGAAAGCACTTTGTGTGGACGAAATAACATTATCAAGAACACATTTCAAACGGTTAGTGATAACTTTAGTGATAACTCGAAAAATCACATTGCACAAACTGATTGGTCTAAAATCTTTAGCGCTCTCAGGGTGTTTCTTTTTAGGGATAAGGACTATATGTGTGTGATTAAGGGGGGAGGGGTCGGCTTCACAATTTAAGATGCTCAAACAAGTAGATAGGAAAGAAACAGCAGTAATGTTCCAGAATTTCTGAAAAAAGAAAGGTGGCATACCATCCGGTCCCGGAGATTTCGTAGGGTGCATCTGTTTGAGTGCCTTCTTAATCTCTTCGGGGGTGTACGGGCGTGTGAGAAACTCATTCATGTCACTCGTAACTCGAGGTGTCACCGCATCAAGAACGAGGTGCATGTCGCGACGACCATCCGTAGAGAAGAGCTCCTTAAAATAGTTCTTCAAAAAATCAGCCACTTCCTCCTCCTCCTCCACCCAAGTACAATCCTCCCTCCTAATTTTTTCAATATCATTTCTTCTTCTTCGACTAGAGGCTCTCTTGTGCAAAAAATTAGTGTTCGGTTGCCCTCCTTCAACCATAGAGCTCTCGATCGTTGATACCAATAAATCTCTTCATTTTTAAGAATTTCATCGAGAGCATCTTCGAGCTTCTTTCCTTCGGTGATTGTCTCCCGGGTTTGCGGACCTTGTTGGATTTTTTCAATTTGTTCTTTGATCTTGCATGTTTCTTTTTTCAAGTTGCCAAAGACTCTATCTTCCCAAATATCCATATCCATCATGCATGCAGCTATTTGAGTCCCGAAAGAGGTGTTAGGTCTAGGCGTCTCCCAGCTCTGTTTGATCATTTCCGAACAGTCCTTATGTTCGATCCACAGTTTCTCAAACCGAAGGACTCTCGAGAGTCGCTTTTTCTTCTTTTGTGCAGGAGTCTTCCGACCACAGACCACCACGATTAGTTATGTATGAATTCAGAGATATTCTATATAATTAATGAATAAAGTGTGCACTATATTTTTATTGTCTTTCACATGTAACTAAAATAATATGCAAAGTATAATATCTTACATATTCTTACCATCATTTCATATGTAAACATACATAATATAGAAAGCATAATTTTGTATATATAATATCATACTAATATTTCAACTATAATAACAATAATTTAAACTTTATTAAATAAAAACATAAAACTGCCGTATGCTTTGATACGATGTAAATCAAAACAAAACGGGATATAGAATGTATTCAGGTCAGGAAATCAACAATTAAAAGCACAGGAACAGTAAGTAGTGTTCCCAGCTCCTTGTGCACAAAAACTCCAGACATAGCTTTCTCGAAACACAATTGTGCAAATTCCAACACATGATGTTTCCTTTAATTTTATGTCGCATGGCTTGTTAATATCCCGTTTGCATTCCGTTCCACAAACCAAACAATCTGCAAAACAAAATAACGAAAAATTCCATCCGTTATATAAACCAAAAAAAAAAAAAAAAATTATTATTTCTGAAATAAAAGATCGATACCTTGGGCAAGAGCTACGAGGAGAAGGACAAAGAAGAGGGAGGTCAGATGTTTTGCCATGGAGAATGAATTTCTGCGCTGTTTGATACAAATCAACAATATTGCTATGAACATAAATCTCTGATTTTAAGATTAGCTTAAATAGCAATATTGCTACCAAAATATACGTTGCTTAATTATGGTAATTTAATTACCTTTATTGGGAGGTTAAATTCAATAATATGTGGAAGTTTTATATTAGCACGTTTTAAAATAAAAAGAACATTCCTAAATAATCTTTTTATTACCATGTACTTACATTTAAAATATTTTTTTACTGTTATATCTCATGACTTATGATTTTCGGTAATATAATCAATACTGCGCTTATGTGCAATTTTTTCATATCTGGCATTAATATTGTACTTTTTAAAATTGATTTGGCTTTAAAAATTAAATTAATAATAAAATTTAAAAAATTCAATGAATTTAAAAAAAATATTATATTAAAACTTCTGAAAATCAATAGTTTTAAAATTCAAAATAAATTCGAAAGTATAGAAAAGAATTCAGAAAATTACAAATAAATATAGAAAAGTACATATAAATTCAGGAATTAAAATTAAATTCTAAAAAACATAAATAAAGTTGAAAATTATAAAAATATACTAAAAATAAACTTGAATTTCTGAATATATATTTTAAGAATAAAAAAATTCAAAATTAAAGATATTTATATTTTAAATTTTGAAGTCTAAAAAATGTGAAAAATTAAAATAAATAACCAATTTTGAAAAATTATAATTCAGAAATTTAAAATAAAAAGAAAACAAGTTGATATTTCAGAAAATTCGTCATACTTTGGAAATTACATATAAATTCCTAAAATTACACATAAATTAAAAAAATCAAATAAAATTCTTGAAATTATAAATAAATTCTATAAATATAAAAATATTAGAAAAACTGGAAATAAATATATAAAAAAATAATAAAAAGTATTAACAAATTCGAAAAATTAGAAAATTATAAATACATTTAAAAGAACTATAAAATTGAAATATATATATATATATATATATATATATATATAAATTTCTGAATGTATGTGTAGTTTTCTGATTTTTTAAGTAACTTCCAAATTTATTTGTAATACTTTTTATTTATATTCAGTTTTTGTTATAAAACTTTAAGTTCCAAAACTTTAGAGTATCTGATTTTATAATATAATATTTTTTAAATATAACTTTTAAATTTTTTCAAGATAATCTTATAATTTATCAGAATTTGTTTGTATTATTTTAATTTGCACGAACTTTCTTAAATTTATTAATAATTTTCAGCATTGAATTTTTAATATATTTTTAATTATTGTAAATTCATGTTTTAAGTTTGTTAATTTCATAAGATAAATATAATTATCTTTTATTTGTAAATTTAATGCTCCTTATTTAATTATTTTTTGCATTAATTTATGTAATATTTTTAGAAATTTACTCATAGTTTTTAGGAGCTTTTTCTAATATTTTCAATTTATTTTTATTTCAAAATATTTTAAATTTTCAGAATTTATAATATAATATTTTTGTATTATTTAATTTTTTTATATTTAACTATATTGTTATGGTCAATTAAATCTAGAGATGTCAGTTTTACCTGTAAGGTAAGGTTACTCACGGTAAACGGGTAGGGTAGGACATAAACTTTGGGTAAGGGGTAGTGTATACCTGTGTCCACCAAACTATGTTAGGGTAAGCATAGGGTATGGGTTTAACAATTTACTCACGTACCTGATCTGTATACCCGACCCGTGTACCCAATACATATATATATATATATATATTTATCTTATACATAATAAAAGTAATAGTCATTATTTTTAAAATTTAGTTATTTAATTATTTTTATATCGTAAAAATCTTAATAAAAAAGAGTAAAAAATATATAATATAACATACAAACGAATAACCCATTTATCTGTGGGTATTCGTATACTCGTCGGATATATCTCATATTTCTAAAATAATTATAATTAAATTTAAAATTAAAGTCTTTTAATCTAATACTGATATTGACTTCAACATTCAAATAGCTAGATAAATTAGATAATTAGTTATGTATGAATTCATAGATATTCTATATAATTAATGAATAAAGTGTGCACTATATTTTTATTGTCTTTTCACATATAACTAAAATAATATGCAAAGTATAATATCTTATATATTCTTACCATCCTTTCACATGTAAACATATATAATATAGAAAGCATAATTTTGTATATATAATATCATACAAATATTTCAACTATAATAACAATAATTTAAACTTTATTAAATAAAAACATAAAACTGCCATATGCTTTGATACGAGGTAAATCAACACAAAACGGGATATAGAATGTATTCAGGTCAGGAAATCAACAATTATAAACACAAGAACAGTAAGTAGTGTTTCCAGCTCCTTGTACACAAAAACCCCAGACATAGCTTTCTCCAAACACAGTTGTGCAAATTCCATCACATGATGTTTCCTTTAATTTTATGTCGCATGGCTTGTTGATATCCCGTTTGCATTCCGTTCCACAAACCAAACAATCTGCAAAACAAAATAACGAAAAATTCCATCCGAATGTTAATTTTGGCTCGATTCGATATAAATTTTAGGCTAATAATAAATTTGTTTACCATAAATCAGAAGAATAATTATATAAACCAAAAAAAATATAATATTTCTGAAATAAAGATCGATACCTCGGGCAAGAGCTACGAGGAGAAGGACAAAGAAGAGGGAGGTCAGATGTTTTGCCATGGAGAATGAATTTCTGCGCTGTTTGATACAAATCAACAATATTGCTATGAACATAAATCTCTGATTTTAAGATTAGCTTAAATAGCAATATTGCTACCAAAATATACGCTACTTAAGATATTATGGTAATTTAATTACTTTTATTTGAGAGGTTAAATTCAATAATATGTGGAAGTTTTATATTAGCACGTTTTAAAATAAAAAGAACATTCCTAAATAATCTTTTTATTACCATGTACTTAGATTTAGAATATTTTTTACTATTATATCTCATGACTTATGATTTTCGGTAATATAATCAATAATGCGCTTATGTGCAATTTTTTCATGTCTGGCATTAATATTGTACTTTTTAAAATTGATTTGGCTTTAAAAATTAAATTAATAATAAAATTTTAAAAATTCAATGAATTTAAAACAATAATTAAATAATAAAAATTATTCCAAAAGTAAAAAAATATTATATTAAAACTTCTGAAAATCAATAATTTTAAAATTCAAAATAAATTCGAAAGTATAGAAAAGAATTCAGAAAATTACAAATAAATATAGAAAAGTACATATAAATTCAGGAATTAAAATTAAATTCTAAAAAACATAAATAAAGTTGAAAATTATAAAAATATACTAAAAATAAACTTGAATTTCTTAATATATATTTTAAGAATAAAAAAATTCAAAATTAAAGATATTTTATATTTTAAATTTTGAAGTCTAAAAAATGTGAAAAATTAAAATAAATAACCAATTTTGAAAATTATAATTCAGAAATTTAAAATAAAAAGAAAACAAGTAGATATTTCAGAAAATTCCTCTGACTTTGGAAATTACATATAAATTCCTAAAATTACACATAAATTAAAAAAATCAAATAAAATTCTTGAAATTATAAATAAATTCTAAAATTATAAAAATATTAGAAAAATTGGAAATAAATATATAAAAAAATAATAAAAAGTATTAACAAATTTGAAAAATTAGAAAATTATAAATACATTTAAAAGAACTATAAAATTGAATATATATATATATATATATAAATTTCTGAATGTATGTGTAATTTTCTGATTTTTTTAAGTAACTTCCAAATTTATTTGTAATACTTTTTATTTATATTCAGTTTTTGTTATAAAACTTTAAGCTCCAAAATTTTAGAGTATCTGATTTTATAATATAATATTTTTTAAATATAACTTTTAATTTTTTTTGAGATAATCTTATAATTTATCAGAATTTGTTTGTATTATTTTAAATTTTACGAACTTTCTTAAATTTATTAATAATTTTCAGCATTGAATTTTTAATTATTGTAAATTCATGTTTTAAGTTTGTTAATTTCATAAGATAAATATAATTATCTTTTATTTGTTAATTAAATGTTCCTTATTTAATTATTTTTTGTATTAATTTATGTAATTTTTTTAGTAATTTATTCATAGTTTTTAGGAGCTTTTTCTAATATTTTCAATTTATTTTTATTTCAAATATTTTAGATTTTCAGAATTTATAATATAATATTTTTGTATTATTTAATTTTTTTTTATATTTAACTATATTGTTATGGTCAATTAAATCTAGGGATGTCAGTTATACTTTGTAGGGTAAGGTTACTCACGGGTAAACGGGTAAGGGGTAGTGTATTATCTGTGTCCGCCAAACTATGTTAGGATAAGGATAGGATATGGGTTTAACAATTTACTCGCGTACCTGATCTGTATACCCGACCCGTATACCCAATATATATATATATATATATATATATATATATATATATATATATATATATCTTATACATAATAAAAGTAATAGTCATTATTTTTAAAATTTAGTTATTTAATTATTTTTATATCGTAAAAATCTTAATAAAAAAGAGTAAAAAATATATAATATAACATACAAACGAATAACTCATTTATGTGTGGGTATTCGTATAGTCATTGGATATTATCCGTACCCTACTCGAAATAAATAAACGGATATTAAGGTAGAACACGGGATGCGCCTCATTTATATCCCTAATTAAATCCACCTCATGATTACAGATAAATTTAATGTTTTTTTAGTGTGGGTAGACAAATATTTTGATGGGGGGAAACGAACAGAGTTAGTTTTATTGAGGTGAATCTATGAGAATCAGTAACAATAGTACACACATTCACAGTAAGAATCACCGCTTGGGATCCCAACTTTACAAGTGCTTTTGATATAATCTCTTGGGAAAATAATCGCCGATTTGCAGGTCTGCGCGCACGATTCAGTAACGCTTAGTATACACGGACCTTTAACCACTTTTTGGCAAACTCTTTTACACAGAAAACAATAATCAGTTCCCTCCCCATTAACCGCCGTACCTGCACAACGCAAGCTAATCAATATCTTGCCACAAAATGGAATAACAACTCCCTTTTTATTTATTATTATTATTTTTTTGCGACGAAGGGAGTACTGATTAGTGGTTTAATGGGTGAGAAAATCAAGTTTTTTAAAATTAAATATATATTTTTAAAACCTTAAGTAATAGGTAATTTAGTACTTACAATATTTTTAAATTATATGGAAAATCATATATAATTAACTAAAAATGCAGTTAATAAAAGCAAAAACTTAAAAAATAATTAAAATGTTTAAAATTATATATATATATATATATAAACTACTTATAATAAAACGTTCAAAAAATAAAAAGTTTAAGAATTAAATTTTTTTTTTAAACTTGATCTGCCCAACTAATTCAATTAAATTTAAAAACATTGAACAATAAATAAGAATTATTTAGTACCTGAGATGATAGATAGAAGAGCAAGGATTAAGAAGAAGGAACTCATAAGTTTTGCCATTGTTATAAGAGTATAAAGCAAGTTGTGGGTTACAAGCCCATCAAACCCCATTTATATATTAGTTGATTTAGTGTTATTTTTATTTTTATTATTATTTATTTTATTTTATTTATTGGTGAAGAGGTTGATTTGGGTAATGTATGATAAGAAAAACAAGGATTTCAAATATTAGATTAATTTATCACTTACCAATAGCAAATGATATTTTTCTTTCTGGCAACTTTTACTTTTGCAAGATTTTTAAAAGCTACCGTAATGTGGAAAAGTCTTTGTTATGTGACATAATTTATTGGATATATGGGATGTGATATATTATTTATAATCAAATGATTAATATTTTCTTGATTTTTAGTAATATGATACATAGCATATATGTGAGGGTATAAAGGTGGGAGCATTGTGTTTTCTTTTACAAGTTGATTTTTTCGGACAACAATTTTTTGAGTCGATAATTGTAATATCTCTTTGATTTTCGATCTCATTTGATTGAATCCCATGATGATTTTATGAAGATCGCGTGCATATTTCGATTGAGAGAATGAATAAGTTAATTTCAAATTAATTTATATATGAAAGAGAACCCCATTTATGTAATAGTTACCAGTATATATCGAGAAATCATTTTCAATTCAATCATATATAAGTAAGTAACAAAAAGTTGATATCAAGTTGCTAAAACCCATCATCTTTCTATTTAGAAAATGATAGGTGATTAGATCTATAATTTGTGATACGAGTGTTTCGGGCCGCCTAGTCATCAAGAATGGTCCTTCGTTGGTGAGCTTGTCAATTAGCAAGACTCTATTGCTTGATCGTGCCTTTGAACATGGTGAACTCTGGTTAGGACAAATGCTCAGGAGAATAAGAATGCACATTCGAGACTTGTTTTTGAGTCTTTTTTTTTCTTTTATTGGTGTATTCAATCAACTGATCGTTGCTCTAGATTATTTCTCTTCAACGAAACATGTGTTGAGGCTGTCACCGTGCAAACGTTGATAATTTTATATTAATATATATATATATATATATATATATATATATATATATATATATGTGTGTGTGTATTTAATTTCGCCAATTAAAAACTTTCTAATTTCTCCAATAAAGAACTTTTTAATTTTGCCACCACAATTGCATGTGAAAGTGCATCTTTGTGGCTTGATTTTGAATCTTATGAGCGGCAATTGATGATATGAACTATTGTCCCATATCTTTCCTACAATGTATGATCATTCTACATCGCAACAAAATATGAAAAAATAAAAAGGAGATATCTAATGCAGTTGATATTTTATGTAAACAAATACAAAATCTCAATAAAATTGAAAATTATTTAGAATCTACCTATTGTACTATTTATGTGACCAAATGTTTCTATTGTTCAATCACAAAATTCAATTGTTATAATTCATTCTACATTTAAAATACAAAATTTCTCAAAGTAATGTTTTTAAATTAGCAACAATTTGATAACAGAATAGTTAAAGTAGCTTTAATGTGGTTGTTTAGTTATTTATAAACGAAATAGTTAAAAAAATGTAATAAAATGAAATTCTTTTACGATGTATTCAGGTCATAAAATCAAATTGATACACGATGGAGAATTAACATTTGAAAGCACAGGAACAGTAAGTAGTGTTTCCAGCTCCTTGTGCACAAAAACTCCAAACATAGCTTTCTCGAAACACACTTGTGCAAATTCCAACACATGATGTTTCCTTTAATTTTATGTCGCATGGCTTGTTAATATCCCGTTTGCATTCCGTTCCACAAACCAAACAATCTGCAAACAAAATAACGAAAAATTCCATCCGAATGTTAATTTTTGCTCGATTTGATATAAATTTTTTGTTAATAATAAATTTGTTTACCAGAAATAAGAAGAATAATTATATAAACCAAAAAAAATACCTGGTGCAAGAGCTACGAGGAGAAGAACAAAGAAGAGCGAGGTCAGATGTTTTGCCATTATTTCTGGAGTGTTTGATACTAATTAACAATATTGCTATGAATATAAATCTCTGATGTTAAGATTTGCTTAAATAGTAATATTGCTACGAAAATATAGGTTACTTACATTTAATTACTTTTGTTGAAATTTATTGTTTTAAACTAAATGTTCATAACAAGATCTGCTTCAGGGATTACAATTAAAAATAAATGTATTTTATATATTAAAACAGGATCCACATATGACATTTCAATACTAGAAAATTACAATTTTTAAAAAATAAATTAATATATATATATATATATATATATATATATATATATATATTATAATATGAGATATCTAAAATTAAGTTCTTGGACAAAAGTAGAAGAAATTATTGAAAAATCAGCCAAATGTTAGGTAAGTTATGTATGAGAGTTTGAATTATTTATGGAAGTTTTCAAATTGACACATGCTTAAAATAATATGTAAACCCTAAATAATATTTCTTGACCACTAATTATTATTCTTTTAAAATAATGTTTAGTATAATTCAAAAATTGTATTAAAGTTATTTTATTTCTTTTTTTACTGATCATTTCCAGCAATTTGTATTACTCTAATGCAAATTCTGCACCACTTTATATAATTTTAGATTATACTGAAAAATATATCTTATAAAATATATTATTATAACAAATATAAATATTCAATTTTTTAAGAGATAAATTTAATACCTGATGCTCTTATTTTTAGCTTTAAGTATATCCATATTATAATATTTAAAATTATATTTTAGTATCTTATTTAAGTTTTAAACTTAAATAACATTATTTAGAAAACTAAATTCTAATTTACGTTATTAGAAAACAACTACGTTATACAAGAGTAATCTAAAATGTTGTCGGTCATTGTTTAATACTAGAAAAAAATAACAAATAAGAAGAAAAGTGCAGATTAGCATAATCTTATAAGATTTCAATCTAATTGAGCCTCAAATTATATGGACCATTTTAAATAGATTAATAAAATTAAGCTCTCAAATTTATAATTTTTTAGATTAAACGGACCAATATTTTATTATTGATATTTAATTCATTTTATTTGGAGAACTTCGTATGTAGAAACCGAAGCTTCCATAAGGATATGTGATAGGGAAAGATGTGAAATACAAATGTGTCCAGTTGGTTTCCTTAGCTTGAAATAAAAGAAATGCAGATGGAGATCAATGTTGGTGGTATGTATATATATTCGCTGTATGTATGTATATGCATATATATATATAAAAGGATGCCTTAATCTTTACTTTTCTGAAACATAAAGCGATCCATAGTTAATTAGATACATTTATCTTCGTGTAATCGGTTTTAAGAATTTTAATGACACACCAACTGAACTGAACTGAAGTAGCTCCGGTTGTTGCTGACAGCGAATTCTATGTGGAAGCATCTGTTTTTCTATCGGGTGATTTTAATGACATCACAAAAAATTACTTTGCATACCATATTAATATTTTGAATAAAAATAAACACTGTGTAAATAACATATATATTTTTATTTTAGATTAAAAAAACATATAAAAGGGCGTTTGGCCAAGGCGTGCCAAATATGTAGAGGGGCGTTCGGCCAGTGAACGCCGAACAAAAGCAAATAATATTACAACAAGATTCCATTTGTTATTATGATCAAAAGCAAAGCATAGCCAATTTTAATTTGGGGAATTGTGGCTCGACTAACATACACGGGCACAGTTTCTTGGTTCTGAAAAGGTTTGAAATTCAACGGCCAGGGAACGCCGAACGCGTAGAAGGCCATTCTACCAACCAGCGATGAACACTTTGCAGGACTTTCGACCAACCAACGTTGAACACTTCATAGGGCGCTAAACTTATATTTTCGTCGTTTTTTAACTTGGACTAAATAGAATGAAAATATTACTTGGAGGACTCAACATATTGTCACCTTCTGCATTCATTACTTGTTGTTGACAAAAAGAGGAGGAGAATGAGGTGTATGCGTAACAGTTGGTGATGGGTGGGGAGAGAAGGGAAGAGTATCCTAGTTGATAAAGTTAGGATTCGGGGGATTTTGAAATTTTATTTTTTAAGTTGGTAGAATAGGTATTTTGGAAAGTGGGTTTAGTAAAATTAAGTTTTTAAGTATATTTTATGTGATGTATATGATAAAAATAGTGTGCAAAGTAATTTTTGTGATGGTATTAGAAACACCATTTTCTATCCTACCAAATTGGATATTGTCAACTGTAATATTTATCTTTAAATATATATTTTTAAAAGCCAAAATAATTAAACCCTTAAAAATATGGCTTGCAAGTTAAGCGCTCACTATACTTAAATTTGAGTAGGATTGAAAAATAATTTAAATTGCACCAAAATAAATATAAATTGCTAAAACATTTGTTGAATTGGACTGAATTGATAAATAAGGAAATTATATTTTGGATATTCTTTAAGAAAAGAATTCTTCCATACCTTTTAACCTTGGTCGTGTTGAATATATTACCTTTAATTTTATAAAAAAATTAAAAAATTATTTATTATTTTAATTTTGTACAATTAATACTCGATTTAATTAAAATTTAATCATTTTCTTGGAATCATCAATATGCTACTCCTAAATTCAATTACCACATATGCAACTTAACTATCACGTCAATATGTTTTGACAATTTTTTTAATAATTCTAGCAAAATCATATATAAATTAGATAAATTAAAAACTTTAAAACCTATCATCGAAAAACCAAAAAAAAAAAAGTTGAGGTCATATATATATAACAAAAAATATGTTATATATCTTTTGAATAATATATATATATATATATATATATATAAGGATTAGTAAGAACTTGAAAATTTTATTTTATTTTTAGACTGATTTTATTTTATTTTTATAATTTTATTTTCTTTATATACATGTGCAACAACTATCTTTTTGATTTGATATGCAATCTAGAAAAAAAAAAAAGGATGGGGCACGCCTGCCCCACATAAGTTCAGCCTGGGTTGATGTTTTATGACCTAAAGCCTAGCAGAGAGCGGAGCGAAGTAGAAGTGTAAGTGCACGGGGCGAGTTTGGGTCTCGTACTACCCGCCTCACCCCGCCCCAATTGACATCTCTTAAGTAAAATAATGAAATGGTAAATTTTATTATTTTGGTTGAGACTTTTCCAACTACCTCTGCTGAATTTTCTTTTTTCAGATATAATTTTTAATCATTTCATCTGAGAACAAAATTTAACAATGCTCATCTTTTGATTCGTGCAGGAAGTTGGGCACTCTTTAAGAAAGAAATATGTGTCAGTTCTGCATGTAAGAAGATGGGCTTTTCCACTTTCATGGATTAGGTAATTTGTATTGAGTTTATATTTACCTCAAAATATTGTGTAACCATTATTTATCAAAAATAATTTTTAAAAAACAATAATACAGTATAATATAAACAACTATATTTCAAAATTTGAATAATACTCATATAAACTGTGACTTATTTATATTTTATAGTAACAATAATATAATATAATTATATATTATTATGAAATTGAACACTTTTGGGCATGTAACAGAAGGCCCACGGCACAAAAATAGTGATACAAGGTACTAATGAAGCCCATAGAGATGACTGATGACCAACTAAACAAACCTTGGACTTAACTCCTCTTTCTCTCTCTCTCTCTCTCTCCTCCTCTTTCTCTCTCTGTCCCTGTATTGGCGAAGAAGAAGAAATACAGAGAGAGGAGTAGTTAGAAGGCGATCAGAAGTGAGGACCTGAGACAGACAATCCTCCTGCCACCATTAATCTAATCTGTTTCTTTCAAGATAGCCCCATTTCACCAAATTACCTTCTCGAGAAATAAACTAAGTAACCAACAACTCTGATAACAGCAATTTTTTATATCTTTTATCTGCAACAAGAAAAGGAAAAAATTATGTTAGTCTCTTTCCCCCTTGCTTGTCCGATCATCTTCCTTTCTTACACAAGCCATAAATTCTCCACTTCTTCCACTCCTCATATCTCACCATTTGTGCTCTCGTTCTCATGCAGCTCTCTCTCCGCCGGAAATTCAGTCCGGGAATTTTCTCGGCCGCGTCGTTCTCCATGAAGAACGCCGGCGCCTCCTCCACCGCCCGCAAGGCTGGAAACCTGTCCGTATTTGCGGTGGTTATTTCCATCTTTATCTTCGGCTGTTTCATGTACAATGAGGACGTGAAATCCATTGCTGAATTCCCTTTTTCACGTCCAAAAGCACAAGAAATACAAGGGAATAACAATGTGTTTCGAGAAGAGGAAAGGAATCTTGATATTGTCGGCGATAAATCCACCACAGTTTCGTTGGTTGTGAATTCAAGAACCGTTGTTGAAACAGAGGTGGAGGACGGTAATTCTGCTACAACAACGACAACTACTACCACCACCAGTACTTCAGATGATGGTGATGATGATCAGAAACAAGAACTGGATTCTGTGATCTTGAAATCCAAACAAGACAGCTCGGACCAAGAGCGGAAGAAGATCGAAACACCAGTCGAGGAAAAGGAGGAGGAGGATGAGGAGGAGGAAGAAGAAGAGATTGAAATCCCACCTGAAGACTGTGATTTGTTTACAGGGCAATGGGTGTTTGATAACGTTACACACCCATTGTACAAAGAGGATGAATGCGAATTCTTGACAGCGCAGGTCACCTGTATGAGAAATGGCCGCAAAGATTCCTTGTATCAGAACTGGAGGTGGCAGCCCAGAGACTGCTCTTTGCCAAAGTAAGCATTGAGTATCATTTAATTTATTCAATAATCACAGTTTCGAACATATTCTTGACGATCAATTGATTACTATGTTTATTTGATCTGATTAAGGTTCAAACCCAAATTATTACTGGAGAAACTGAGAAACAAGAGGTTAATGTTTGTTGGGGACTCTTTGAATCGGAATCAGTGGGAATCCATGATTTGTTTCGTGCAATCCGCAGTTCCTCCAGGCAGAAAGAGCTTGAACAAGACAGGCTCTTTGTCTGTTTTCAAAATTGAGGTTAATTTCTACAATTTTCTCTTTACCTAATCACTTCAACTATTAATTATTGCCAGTTTAAGTTGAACTCTCCGCCTGAAATCATAATCATTTAGTGCGTCCAATATGGTAATGTTTGTCTGGGTCAAATTGCTAGTTTTTAATTGATGGGACCCAAAAAAAACCAGCTTTTTCACCAAAACAAATAACTCAAGCCGACTAAGATGTATTTTTCTTGACCCGAATGTCCTAATATAGGCTGGGTCAGGCCAAATGATGAGTTCTGGTCAATCCAGCTCGATATTATGCATAGCCGCCCCAGCCGAGCGATCCAAATTACACACAGTTGAAGTTTGTCCCATGTTCGCTCCACTTTTTGTAGTAATGATTAATTACATGTGGAAAGTGGGAGTCCCTGTTGCTTTAATTACAAGTAAAAAAATAATGACAATAATAATCCAATTCAGCCAACATTTCACCTAATTATAAGTGGCAGGTGAGAATGTGCAACCAGCCAAGGAATGTAGCATGATTGGTGGGTAATTTTGACATAATTAAGATTTGCATAAATTTTTCTAACTTTCTTGATTTGCATTCTAAATGGGGCAGGATTACAATGCTACGGTGGAGTTTTACTGGGCCCCATTCTTGGTAGAGTCAAACTCCGACGACCCGAATATGCATAGTATTTTGAACCGAATCATCATGCCCGAGTCAATCCAGAAGCATGGCAACAATTGGAAGAATGTGGATTACCTCATTTTCAACACATACATTTGGTGGATGAACACTTTTGCCATGAAAGTTCTGTAAGTGCATGATTTGATTCTTCTCGATTACTTGTTACTAAATCTACTTAGACCCACATGTATGTGTGTGTACGATGTTTGTCCATGCGTATTGATGAAGTTTGTAATGGAATAGGCGGGGCTCGTTCGACAAAGGCTCAACCGAGTACGATGAAGTTGCGAGGCCCGTAGCATATGGGAGAGTCTTGAGCACTTGGTCTAAGTGGGTCGACCAAAACGTGGATCCTAATCGCACCAAAGTTTTCTTCATGAGCATGTCTCCCCTTCATATCAAGTAATAATAATAACACATATTTCTTTATATTCCTTAACTTTTATCTATCTAATATATTATATAAGATTTCTATTTTTGAATTTTCTTATTTATAATAACTTTTAATTTTTTATTTTACCTTGTTCAATTTTTTTGAAATTTTAAAACTTTGTTGGAAGTTAATAGCATGACTTCTAATTTTACTTTTCACAAAAACAATCCAAGTCCAACCACCACTTCAGTAATTTTCACAAATATTTAAAATTTTCATAAAATTAGATATAAATTTAGCTGAATTAAAGAACGATATAGTTTTCCAAAAAGAATTACTAAAATTTTAGTTAACCTTCTTTTGAAATTTATAATTTGTTATCTTTCTTAAAATCATGTCTTTTGTTTGGACATTCATACCCAACAGATACTAATTATTGGCCTAATACACATGATTTTGTTTTAATAAATTCTTTAATCATTGTAAGCTAGTCAACTACTTCCAACCAACCCATATAATCTATTGTGCCTACTTTTTTTTTTTCTAACGAAAATTATATTAAAAAATATTATCAATACTTTCCATATTATATTTTTATATTTAAAAAAAAAAAAAAGAGTTGAGGCTATTTTAAATCGGCCACATAATTTCCTCATAATTACAAATATTGGGCAGGAGCTTGGATTGGGAGAACCCAGATGGCATCAAATGTGCTAAAGAGACAGCCCCAATACTGAACACATCCATGCCTCTGAACGTGGGCACGGATCTTAGGTTGTTCGTCGTTGCAGCCAATGTGACAAGCTCCATGAAAGTGCCTGTCCATTTTCTCAACATAACCAGGCTGTCGGAGTACAGGAAAGACGCACACACCTCGGTGCACACGATCCGGCAGGGCAAGATGCTGACGCCGGAGCAGCAAGCCGATCCGGCTACGTTTGCTGATTGCATCCACTGGTGCCTCCCGGGATTGCCTGATACGTGGAATGAATTTCTCTACACTCGTATCATATCAAGATTTTGACGAGATGAACACGCTCCATGTGCATAAATACTTGGGTGTGTGGAGCGTACTAACATTGTCGCCTTTGAAATTTTGTTTATAGTGATATTTTTTGAGTTTTGGTGGAGTTGGTGTATTTGAATTTGTTGGGGAAATTAAAAAAATGTGATTATTGGTGGGAGTCATCTGCACAATTGTTAACAACGTTAAAAGAACAATATTGAGGCCTCAAATGTAAAATGAAATTATTTCAAACAAAATAAAATCGAAGATAATATATTTTTTGTCATATTTAGTATTATTGATAACAATAATTGTATAGCAAAATGTATCATATTACACTATGTTCCTTACTGCAAATTTTTTTATATATGGGGTGTACTGTAAAATTTTATTTATAATATTATTTTTTAATTTAAAAATATTAAAAATAATTTATTATCTTAAAATAAATAATAATGATTGTTAAATAAATAAATAATATCCGTGCACCCATTACACAAAAAAATCACTATTTTTCAATTAAATTATAAATTATAATGATGACGTATGGGCCAGGTCCAAATTAGGAAAGAGAAGGCCTCTTAAGTATGGGCCAGGTCCAAATTAGTATAAGAGAAGGCCTCGTAAAGTGTCCCAATATAGTGTAGCCCATTTACATGTATTTGTATTTATTAAAAAAGAAAAGAAAAAATTAAAAAAAGGGCCTTTGTGGACATCATTTAGCATCATATATTGGTCCTAGTCGAATATTTAAATATGTTTTGTTATAACACGAGCTCAAAAACAACATTATTTTATTTTATATAAGGAAAAAAAGTGCAACTTTAAAACTATTTCTATT
Organism: Caryopteris x clandonensis; assembly: GCA_028749325.2. Taxonomy (NCBI): domain Eukaryota; kingdom Viridiplantae; phylum Streptophyta; class Magnoliopsida; order Lamiales; family Lamiaceae; genus Caryopteris; species Caryopteris x clandonensis. The sequence goes on along the minus strand of JAPYKT020000027.1, from coordinate 861,119 downwards.
ATAATTAAAATAATAAGACAAATATGCTAAAGCAACCACTTCAAACAATAAACGAATGGTCTTAATTAGATTCACCCCGAAATTGGGAATTTAGTTAGGATTTTTTTACTTGGGAATTGATGTATGCACCATGAGTAATATAGTAAAGATTGTGAAAACAGATAATCTATATTAATTTGATATATTATATGTCAAAAGCAAGATACAAACAAAAAAGTTATTTGTATTTTAATAAACCAGAAATATATTTATGAAACAAGAAAATAAAAAATCAACTACTGAAAAACCGACACATTATTTTTCAAAAATATTTCAATTTAAAAAAACAAGAAATTGACGTGAATTACTATTTTTAGATTAGTGTATATAATTTTGTCTTGACTTTCGTAAATATTCAAGCCAAGAATTATTTTTAAAAAGCAAAGTTCGAGAGTTTTTCAAACTATTAAAATTTAGTTGGATTAAAAGATTTAAGGATGAATTTGAATGGTGGTCTATATTCACTATTAAAATTATTTAGGGTTTAATCAGATTTTTTTTTGTTTAATAAATAAAACACAACTTTCATCACTTTTACATTTTAATCGCCATTTTTTAAATATTGAATGTTAATGCACACATTTCTTAATTTTGGCAACTTTGGCACCTGGTTAATATTAAAAAATACTTAAATTCTTTCAATTTTACTCAACTGACCTCTAAAATCTTAAATTTTTTTATTTTAATAGGTGAATTATTGTAAAAGATAAATTTATATTCAATTTTTTTAAAAGAAAAACATGAAATAGAGGGCATTTAACCTTTTATAACAACTTTTCAATTTTTTAATAATTTTACCTATAAAAAATAAATTAAACTAAGATGGTTGGGGAAACAATTGAGTAAAAATTGAAAAAACTATATAAATATTAAATAATATATATATTTTTTAAATGAAGGGGGGCCTGACCCACCAGGTACCAAAGGGTTTGTCTTTAGTAGTGTGTTGTGTTCAGGTTCTAATTATTATAGTTCAATTACAAATTTATAATTATGTTTGGAATTGTCAAAATTAATTAATTCATGTATTAAATTGTAATGTTTATAAGAAATATAATTAATTCTCAGAAAAAAGTCCCTCGTTAATGGCTTTAGTTCTTCAGAAAGAACACGCCACGAGAGTACGAGCAAGCAATGTTTCCCCTTTTCGCTGCTCACATCCCCCTCGGAGGATGTGGCCCTTTCTCAATAGGGCTAAAGCTCTGCCAGCCGCAGAGATGCAAGATATTTCGAGGTTCACAGTTGTAAGAGGTTCCAGATGAGGGCCCTTAACAAGGAACACCGTGGTTTTTTGCAATGGCATGGGGCATCAGAGGGCATGAAAATCGCATTTTTTGCAATTAATTCTTTTATTTTAAATTTTTTAATTTAAATGTAATCATAATTTTTATTTTTTATTTTTTAGGGGAATATAGTTTACACTTTTTTTTTAAAATTAAATCCATCTTTTACCATAACATACAACATTAAAATTTATATACTCCCACGATCTGTTTCCATACATATCATATATTGGAAGAAAATGGCAATCTGTGCTATTCACGCGATCAATCAATATGAAGGTAATATATTATGTTGCCTAAAAAATTAATATATTATGCAAATGGTAATTTTTTAATAATTAATCTACTACATTACTAATAGAGTCCTCGAATGTGCTAAATGACACAAAAGTTAAGCATTTTAATTTTATTAACCAATTAAAAATTACTATAATTACATGTCGTCTTAATTTTTATATTATTGTTTTTATAAATATAAAGTATTTTAATATTATATATGAAAATATTAATCAATATAATAGTGATCTTACTATATATGTGAAATATGATCCTTAAATTTTGGTATGTATTATTTTTTATTTTCTAGATTGAAGAATTAATAAATAATAAAAATACTATTAACTATTTTTGTTTGTGATTTAACTCAGTGTTATATTTAATTATAACTAAAAAATATATATTAGTATAATGAGAGAGATTATTGCTAGTGAGTTAATATATTTATTAATTCAATTATTATAATATTAAAAAAATTATTATTTTGTAACATCCCATGTATGTCCCGGGTTCTATAATAGTACAATATATATTTTCATTAATCATAGACAGTTAAACCAACGTAAGATTTTTCCTTGTTAATCTGGGAAACATTTCTTGGAATATTCAAAGAATCACTAAGTGTCTTTGAACATTTCATTTAAAATTCATAATCGACGCTATATACTCTCTTTGCAATTTTGAATAAATTTGTTTATCAATATGTTAATTAAAATATTCCTAAATTAACTTTATAATACTCAACTTTATAAATAGTTCTTCTTCTTTTTTTCTTTTTTTTTTTTTTTTAATTAAAAAAGCAACGATCTTGCCCAAAAAATTACGTTAATAATTATGTCTGGGCTGCGTTGCTTTGCTTATGTTTGTTTCGTTGTGGCTTTGGTTCAGAAAGCAGCATCAGATTCAGACTATGGAGCAGCCCTGACTAAATCTTTGTTGTATTATGAAGCTCAAAGATCTGGGAAGTTACCGTCGGACCAACGACTCCAATGGCGAGGAGATTCTGCTCTTACTGATGGAAACGAAGCAGAGGTAACAGATTTTTTTTTTTTTTTTTCTTATCTGATTAAAGTCGTGTATAATTTGTCATGAAGTAACTTCTTTAGGTTTCTTGCATGAGACTGTTTTATGGAATTTAATCTAAGTGTTACATATCATTAGGGCATGTAAGTTTAGTAACATCGTCGAGACTGGTATTTCAATGTGCTGCAAATGAACCAACTTTTTTATTTTTTTTCTCAATACATGACGTATGTATAGTATAATATTGCCGATACATCACAACTAAATATTAATATGGTTCGAATATAAAATTTAGCATGAGTAAGGAATTCATCCCATCCCACTTAAGTCCCACTCCAAAAAACAAATGTTCATTATTGTAAAATAACCTTGATATCCACAATCTATATGTATAAGTTGTTGTGTGCGTTTGTGTTCGAAATATAGGTTGCAATAAAACTTCGGAGAAAAAAAAAAAGGACCTAAACATAACTTTTATATAAAAGCCAAAATTTTAATATTCAAAAAATCATAAAGATATTATATCATGTTATTCAGAAAGAATTAATTTTCAAAATTTAAGTAAATGTATAAGATTAATTGAAGAATTAATTTTCAGAATTTAAGTGAATGTATAAGCTTAATTTCTTTAATTAAAAAAATGTATGGAACAGGTTGATTTAGTCGGAGGGTATTACGACGCCGGCGACAACGTTAAATTTGGGTTTCCAATGGCGTTCACCGTGACAATGCTGGCCTGGAGCGTGGTGCAATTCGGGCCTCAACTTGAGGCCCGGAATGAGTTGTCGAACGCCCTGACTGCAATCAAATGGGGAACTGATTATATGATCAAAGCCCATCCTAAGCCGAACGTGCTATATGGGCAAGTCGGAGATGGCGGTTCGGATCACTCGTGCTGGCAGAGGCCCGAAGACATGACCACGCCCAGGCCCGTTTACAAGATAGACGAGCAGAATCCGGGCTCTGACCTTGCTGCTGAATCTGCAGCTGCTTTTGCAGCTGCCTCCATTGCTTTCCAAAGATCACAACTGCCTGGTTATTCGTCTACCCTTCTTAACCATGCAAAACAGGCAACCCACGGCTCTTTCTCTCTAATTTTAGCAACCAACATTTTAGTGACGAAACATTTGATCTCAAACTGTTTTGACCATTCTTATACTTCGCTCATTTTAATTGTATAACTAAAATTAAGACATGATAGTTAAAATCATTTACTAAATTTCCATAAACCTAAACTTACTACGAATTTGGAGTTTTAACATTCATAAGTTAATTGCAATACAGCTGTTTGATTTTGGTGCAAAGTATACTGGCCAGTACCAAAACAGTATTCCTACGGTTGGACAATTCTATTCAAGCAGTGGATACGAGGTATTATTACAGCATTGCATCGATTCATTTTAATGTGTCGCCAATTCATAAACTCATGATGCAATTTTCCTCCATTGTATAGGACGAACTGCTGTGGGCTGCAGCCTGGTTAGCACTGGCCACTAAGCAAGAAACCTACTTACAGTTCATTGCCAATTCTTCTAATTCGGGCAGCTCAAGACCAATGTTTTCCTGGGACGACAAGTACGTCGGCGCCCAAGTTCTTCTCTCCATGGTATGTAAGCATTTTCCCCAGAAACATTGTTCTTATTCAATATAAGACCTCTAAATTAGAAGTTACTATAAAAAAATTTCTTAAAATTAAAGGTTATTGATTGAATCGAGGAAAGTTGATTGGCATAAATTGAAATAAACTTACTACAAATTCGTGCTAGGATGAAATTATTTTGTTACTCAGTATTTCTACGCTGAAAATAGAAACTCTTTTTTTTTTTTCAATGTACAAATTAAATAAATTTCAGAGTGTATTAGAGGGGAAAATCTCTGGAAATGAGAACATGGATCAGCTGAAGAGCAACGCTGAGCAGTTCATTTGCAACTGCATCAATTTGGGAAGCTCCAGCGTCCCGAGGACATCCGGTGGGCTTCTCTGGTTTCAACAATGGGACAATCTTCAGTATGTTACGAGCGCATCGTTTGTGGCTGCCGCCTATGCCGACACTCTTGCCGCCACCAACACCACCATCCAGTGCCGTTCTGGGCCCGCTGGGCACGGAGACCTGATCAAATTTGCTCGATCACAGGTGCGCATATATATTATACACTTACATTACTCCCTAAAAGAATGCATTGACTAAGGTCATTTAAAATTGGGTTATAAATATTTGCTCCAAGAAAAAATATAGGGAAATTTTCATATTATATCTGCTAATTAAAATTAAATCCAAGCATGTGTAGTAATATTGTATGACCTTTTATAGGTGGATTACATACTGGGCTTAAACCCGAAGAGAATGAGTTACATGGTCGGGTTCGGGTCGAACTATCCTAAAAGAGTTCATCATAGAGGAGCATCAATCGTGTCGATAAAGAAGGATAACAGCCCTGTGAGCTGCCAAGGAGGGTTTGATGAGTGGTTCCACAGAGACGCAGAAAACCCTAATATTGTGGAAGGAGCAGTGGTAGGAGGCCCAGATTTTCAAGACCAGTATACAGATATGAGGGAAAATTACCAGCAGGCAGAGCCTACTACTGTTACTGTTGCACCACTTGTAGGGGTTTTAGCACGTCTTGCCCAGACTCTTTAATTTTCTTTCTTCATAGAAAAAGAAAGAAAGATAATGAACATAATGTAGGCATTATTTGTTGCTAAGTTTACAGTGGAGAAGAAGTATAAATCTACGTATAACAGTAGTAATTTTGGTAAAATTAGTTCCAATGCAAATGCATTTTCTTTAATTTTAAAATTATTTGTTGCTTCTTTTTATTATTTTCTGCATATAAAGAGTGGTAGGGACCTTTATCTTAATTAACAGTGAATTCTGATGCAAATTAAAATAATTAACATGCAATCATAAACCACTATTCAGGGAATCTATTACATTGGGTATCAGATACAAATTATATTAAAAAGGTATGGAAATTTTATTTTTGTTTCACCGGTTTCAAATTTAAAATTTTGAGTATTTAATCATACACGACTGAAATTTTATTTGAACGGCGAGCTCTTGATGACTCATAGAAAACTTTGATCAAATTATAAGATACTAAACAATATCGCTTGTATCTAATTAAGTGTTGAATTTATATTAAACTCTACATACAAATTGCAATAATGTGGTTATAATTTGATGAATTAGCATTGCTGTAAAATTGACCGTAAAATAAAAATGCAATGCTCAATTATGATACAAAATGAAATTTTAAACCCAATTTAATACCAATACTATAATTTAATGTCCATTAATGCTATTTAATTTATTAGGCAAGTCGATCTAGACTATATAATATGGGAACACTAGAAAAATTGAGTGTTTGATGTGGCAGCAACCCTAAAATTAAATTCAGTAGGCTGCCAGGTCTAAGTCATAACTCCTACGGATTTCAAACTGAATCTTGTGATCACATTTTGACATACTCTTGTTCGATAATTGTATATTTTGCTATGAGCACATCAAACGTGACACCTAGATAAATAATATGATTACAAACACATTCAAATATCGATTTTACGACCATATATTCACCAAATTTTTTTTTTTTTTTTTTGACACAATCATGTATACAATCATATTTTTGGGAACATATGGAGTAATGATAGCATAGCCAATTTATTGAAGATTGAAGTCATATTGGTAAATTATATCATATCATAATCAAAAGGTAAAACTTTAATCTCTTACAGATTAATTAGTAACCTTGTTTAATTATTTCAAAGTAAAATTTTAAATCTATACGAAGTAAATTAAACTAATAATCAATTATTGATCGTAATCTCAGACAAAGATTACATTGGAATACTAGGATTCGGGGTAGCAAATGCAGTAAATGTCGGATCCTTTTCCAGCATGGCCATGTCTTCTTCACCAAGCAGCACCCATAACTCTATCTCACCAACAGTTTTGCCTTCTAAAAATAGAAACTGATGTTTTCTCCGCCCCTCTTCCGCCGCGTCCCCCATGTGCGCCACCCAAGCGGGACTTCCCCATCCAAAATCCAAATCATACAGTCCCATATTACACCAGCTAGTGAACTTGTACTCCTTCAATTCTTCATGATCACTTCTGCTGATCATCCCCTGCCATTCGCTTATATCATGAATCGCTTTTTCGGGTTCCAATTCGCTCAGGCTCTCACTGTTCAAACCTTGCAGAGCTTCTCTCAGCATCTCCGCATAATCAGACAGCTTCATTTTTGGTTCTGAGGGACTATAGAACGCAGCCACAAACCATATATAGTTTCCCCAAGCTTTATCAGGTAAAGGTGGATTCAATCTCCTTCTTACGTTTACTGCGTGCGAAATCATCAGCGATGGAGGCTCCCTCGCGGCTCTCGATTCTAGACCCGCCATGAGGCTTTCCGTTATGAAGCCTGTCAGAGCTTCTATACGGGACGGCTTGGGGACGGCGTCGCTTGCAGCTTTGGCTCTCAGGGTGGCTATGGAAGAAGCATCAAACACAAATCTTCTGGTGAGAGAATTAGTTCCTTTATAAAAGTTGTAGTTCGTGCAGTTGGATTCGTAATCCCCTGGGAATGAGGGCAATGCAGGGAACATCGAAGATCCTAGGGCTAAATCCTCATGTTTCACCTCTCTATCACCTTTGAACCCGCGAAATATATCAGCCCATGTCTTAAGAAAAGACGCCATTGCTGTGAAATCAGTGATTCTGTGGAACATACAAACACCAATCACCAGCCCACCGCAATCAAGAACGGTTGCTTGTACGGACAGTTGGATTTCCAAACCGTCTTTCAGTACGTTAGTCAGGAGTGGGAGGAATTTGTTCAGGGAATTGAGGTCGGGTTTTTGAAGGAGTTTGGATAAAGTGAAACCAGCGGTAGCCTCTGTATATGAAACCCCTTCGTCGTTGCAGTCGACGGTGACCAGGTTTTCGAGCCTGCCGGCAAGAGGGTAGAAGATTGTTAGGGTTTGGGAGAGGGATTTCTTGAGGTGTTGGTGAATTTCTGGAATGCATGAAGGGTCAAATTTGGTGTTGTAGAAAAGGGTGAGTGGAATGTAGAATGAAGGAACAATCTGATCGAAGAAGGAAAGCTTGAATTTTCTCAGGTGATGAGGGGTTGGGATGGAGGGTTTGATTATTTCTGTTGAGAGTATTTGGACATCCATGATGTTCATCGTTCTTCCTAACAACATATGCTGCCTCTTCAATTTCTGGACCTGTTTCTCGGATTTTATAGTGTGCATGTTGTGCATAATCAACCCTACCTTCATAAAATTAATTTAGAATGCTCGTAGGTTTTTATGTACGGTATTGTTTAAAAAGCTCAATGATACTGTTCATTTTAACTTCTCAAAACAACTCTTTTTTTTAAACATAGAGCTTAAAATATTTCGAGTTCTAGTTTATTTTGCGTCCCATAAATGATATAGTCGAGCTATGAAGGATTATTAAAATTAAAAAATATATTTTTTTTACTACTTAATAAATAAAATAGGTAAAGAAATTATTGAATTAAAAAAGGTGAGGATAAAAGGACATTTTTAATGTGAATTGTGGTCTGAATTAGCTAGTTTTGGGTATGTACATTCTACCTCTGTTCATTCATAGACGAATAAGCCATTAGTCTTTTCTACTGGTCACTATTTTGATTACCAAATCAAAAGATAAGTCAGTTTGTAGGAATCATTAAATCCTATATAGGATTGGTCTGATCTATCATAAAAATTCTTTGAAAAAAAAAATAGAACCAAATATTTTTATGTGGTGAAACAAAATATTTTTCGTTTTCTCAAATTCTTGTTTTTTTTTTTTTCATTTCAAAAGGGCTCCTGTTATTTGGTTTTGAAGGAGGCGAAAATCCTTTTAATCCGATACCAACGGGTATCATACTTCCCAAAACATCGTTCTCTTTCATTGCATTTCAATAATTAAACAATTTTACTTAATTTTGTGGACAGATTAGAGTTAATGGTTTAAGTTTGGAAAATCCACTTTAATAATTATTATTTTTTGTAGTATCAAATATATGACATTTTATTTTAATAAAATGTACTTTTGATAATGATCTTTAACTTTTGATTTTATTTTATTTATGTTCAATTTTGTTGTAATTTTTAAAAATCAGTCAAAATCTGCTAACATGAGACCTAATTTCACTTGCTATGTAAGCAGTCGAATAATTATTCATAAGTTTCTAACAAATTTTTAGAAATTCTGATAAAATCAAGTATAAATATGAGAACAATAAAAAATTAGAGGTCTATCTTAAAAATATTATGGTTTGAAACAATAATTTCAGAGTGAGGATAAATTAAAATAAATTTATAGTTCAGATATCTTTTGAATTTTTTAATTTCAAGGATATACAGATATATTAAATTTACAAAAAGATGTGAGAGAAAGGTAGGTTGCCCAATAAATGCAATTCAATGGTGTCAGTAGTTGGGTTGCCAGATTAATTATTTTGCTCAACTATCTATCAGCTGGGATTCAAATATTATTTTGAGATATTTTTCTTTAATATAAAGGAAAATACATATAATTAATAAAGTATTTATAAGCCACCCTATATCTTGATAGGAATTCGGACATGTAATTCTTTAGATTACCTCTTCATTTTTCTTCAATTAAGACTTTGATTCGGCTTAGGAAGCTGTAATTTTTGGTAGAAGGATAAATTTTTAAATAAATCAAGAAGAGATGGTCACGAAATCTCATGTTATATTATGTTATTATATTTTATATTTCACGATAATTATTATAGGTTAAGTAATATACTACGAGAATCTGAGCTGGAAAAGATGTAAGTTTCAATTGAAAAAATATTTAATTATTTAAGTTCTCCTCAAATTGAAAAGAAACCATAACACAACAAAGGAATAAAAATACCCAGATCAGCTTAAGCCATCTCCAGCAATGCACTGGAGAGGCGATAAAATTGACGCAGGCCATTGCTGGAGAGGTGATAAAATTGGCGCAAGCCTAAGCCTGTGCTAATTTTTTTTATCAAGTTTTTTTCATTTTATTTATATTATTGATATCGAATATTTTTTTTTAATTCTATTTAATCTTATTAAAAAAATAATTTTAAAATTAATTCAATTATGTGATAAATATTTTAATAATACTGTGTAATTTCAATAATAATAAAAAATAATATGAGATTTAAAAATTACACATAAAATTATAAATATGACTTTAGCTAATAACAATACATAAAATAATAAAAAACACTAAACATAAAAGTACAATGATTATAAAATTACAAAGAAGAGATAAAATTATACAACATTATTAAATACACAATTAATCATGTAAATACAAATGAAAGGTAAAAATAGCAATAATGCTTAAGAAGTCTTTAATTTTGCATTACTTTAATTTTAATTTTACATTTTATCTGTTTTAAACTTTTTGATTAATTTTACAATTAAAAAGTGAAACTATTATGTAAAAAATATATTAAATAAATTACATTATAAAAATTAAAATTAAAATAAATAAATTATAAAATAATTTTTTGAAATAATTTTTTATTAGCGAATAAAATAATATAAATTACTGAAGAATAAATACAATTGTTGCACCAATGTAGTGCGGAATCTACACTAGAATAATAGACTAGAGTAATGTTTGATTATAGTGGAGATGGTCAAACTCTGATTAGCGTTTCTTCATATTCTCAGATTGATTCTTTGTTGATGGCCACGTCTAATATTCTTAGTTTGAATTTGAATTTTGAGTGTGTTTCTCTCTCATCATCAATTTTTATGTTGTTTTCAAAAGAGTGTGGACCAGAATATATAGCAGTTGGCAAGAGTGTGCACCTCATGTTCGTGAATTTAAAGGGAGCTTGCATACATCATATAAAACGGAGAAGGAAGCTGTTGATGCATATAATTCATATTTTTGACCAACTACTGTTCAAACCTAAAGATAGCTCTGGAAGTTTTGAAGGTGATTTTTATATGGATTCAAGTGATGAGGCTGAGAGCAGTGCAAAACATAGTGATTTAAGATCTCCTTGTACGAAGAAAATTTGCATCTGTAGAAGCTTGAAAATTTTCTTTGTTGGTTGTATGATTGTTTGATTGCTGGAATTTTATTTATGTTTTTAAAGTGATTTTTTTTTTTTTTTTAAGTGATTGCTGGTTTGTATTGAAACTTTTTTCTATTTAGTTTGTTTTGAAGATCAATTTACCTCTAGTTCAAAATGTCATATAAAGGTTTAGATATAAGATTTTTAGTCCATTCTAAAAAAAAAAAAAACTTAAACTTAATTCAAATAGTGTAAGGCTATATCGAAAATAATTTATACAATTTAAAAATAAAATTCTATTAATTAATTTACTTTAATAATAGTGTAAAGTTATATCCAAAATGATTTAATGTTCTTAATATATTTTAATTTTCTTATTTTTTTGTCATTTCGCTTTTGTTCTGACTCAATATTTAATTCCTAATTGTGAGTAGTAAAAAAGAGGGACTAGAAATTTGTCGAAGTCGATTATAAAAAATAAAAAAATAATTAAAAAAAGATAGAAATCATTAAAACAAAAGAGAGAACATGCACTAGAGCACCAAAAGTATGCTCATTAAAACAATTATTTGCAACATTAAAATAAATTAGAGTGCACCAAAGCTGGAGTCCGGAAAGACGTCAACAGCCACTTTTTTCGGACTAGTAGCACTTGACGTCGGTTTTTGGGCGATAGATTGCAGAGCTTCAAGAAAAATATCATAGACTTTAACTAGTGGTTCTCCTTCGAGGATCATGTTTCTTAGTTCTTCATCATCACAAACTTTCACCAGCCCATGGAGCAGCTCCGTCAGCTCTTTCTTCGTAAGATCGTGATGATTCCTTGTGTTCAAATAGAGAGCCTCAAGACTTCTTGGGGATGGTGGAACGCTCCACTCTTTGGAGACATGAGATTTTGTTGGTGTATTAGTCATTTGGATTAAGAAGAAGGACAAAGTATGGAAAATGGTGACCTACATGAACATTATTATATTAACAATTTATAATGAAGATACCACAACCTTTTCAATTTATGTGTACGATTATTCAAGCAAATATGCAGCTCACGATTTAATGAGTTAAATCTGCCATATAGTAATGATTAAAGTAATTTTGTAGATTTTTAGGGTGGTTGCAATGGAAGGTCATGGAGCTGGGTTTTAATTTCTTTTCTTTTGTTTGTTCGACATAATTTAGTTTTGCTTCTTCTTTCTGTTGTACAATTGTTTTCCCATTTTTTTGTCAAGTATATTATATGATAATCTATACAATAACAGTATATTATATGATAATATATATCATATGAGTATATTAAATGATAATCTATATAATAAGAGTATATAAGATAATCTATATAATATGAGTATATTATATGATAATCTATATAATAAGACTATATTACATGATACTCAATATATATCTATATTACGTGATAGTCTATAGAATAAGAGTATATTACATGATATTCTATAGAATATGAGTATATTACATGATATTCTATAGAATATGAGTATATTATATGATAATCTATATAATAAGAGTATATTAAATGATAATCTATATAATAAGAGTACATCATATGATAATCTATATAATGAGACTATATTATATGATACTCTATATAATAAGACTATATTATATGAAAATTTATATAAATGAGTATATTATATGATACTCTATATAATAAGAGTATATTATATGATAGTCTATATAATAAGAGTGTAATTATATTATACGATAGTATATATAATAAGATTATATTACATGATAATCTATAGAATAAGAGTATATTATATAATAATTTATATAATATGAGTATATTATATGATAATCTATATAATAAGACTACACTACATGATAGTCTATAGAATAAGAGTATATTATATGATAATCTATATAATAAGTGAATATTATATGATAAACTATTATTCGAGTATACTATATGATAATCTATTATTAGAGTATATTATATGATAATCTAGATAATAAGAGTATATTAAATGATAATCTATATAATAAGAGTACATCATATGACAATCTATATAATATTAGTACATCATATGGTAATCTATATAATATGAGTAGATAATATGATAGTCTATATAATAAGAGTATATTATATGATATTCTATATAATAAGAGTATTTTATATGATAGTCTATATAATAAGACTATATTATGTGATAGTCTAATAAGACTATATTATATGATAATCTAAGAGTATATTTTATAATAATCTATATAATAAGAGTATGTTACTTGATAATATATATAATAAGAGTATATTATCATCATTTAATAAGAGTACATCATATGATAATCTAGATAATTAGAGTACATTATATGATAATCTATATAATTAGAGTACATCATATGATAATCTATATAATAAGAGTACATCATATGATAATCTATATAATATGAGTATATTATATGATAATCTATATAATAAGAGTACAATATATGATAATCTATATAATACGACTATATTATATGATAGTCTATATAATAAGTGAATATTATATGCTAATCTATATAATAAGTGAATATTAAATGATATTATATAGAATAAGACTATATTATATAATAATCTATAGAATAAGAGTATATTATATGATAATTTATATAATAATAGTATATTACATAATAATCTATATAATAAGTGAATATTATATGATAATCTATATAATAAGAATATACTATAATATTTTATTTTAATTGTTTTATGTTTAAATATTTTTATTAAAATGTATATTAATGTTTTTTGATAATTCATTCAATTAATTTTTTTTTCAAGAATAAAAAACGTAGAATAATTATTTTATTCAAGATTTTGCATACAATTACAGAAAAAAATTAATTAGATGCATTCAATAATTTATAGATTCATGAATTTAAAAAATAAAAATAAAAAACGTTTAACTAATTAATTACGTTCATTCATTTGGGATTGGGAGGATGAATTAACCCTTCGTTTACTGTGCAAATGACTGTTTACAATCATTTTGACTCTCCATTTACCGTGACAACAGTTGCATGGGAACGTTAAACATCACACCAAATGTACTTACCATGTCCTCCAAGATTGATCAAATCTTTTCCGTCATCAACTTATGTGATAAACTCGTCACTTACGGTACCTGCTCATATCACAAGAATTGTTCTCGTTCTTCTTCTTATCCGTATTTTCTCTCTCTGAACCCTAATCGCAAAAGAAATGGTTGATATCGAACACACATATTAGCGTGATCAAAGGTAATGGTTGGAGGATGAGAAGAGAACGTTACTACGTGTGCTGATTCGTTACAATAGAAGAATGGATGTTTCGAATGCTATCATCCTGCTAGGATTATTGTTATTGCTGCTCAGCTTCTGTCTGAAAGATTTGGGCATGAAATGCATGCAAAGGATGTTGTCAAAGAAATCCAGGAGTGGAAAAATAGATACAGTTCCTTCCACTGGAATCTTGCAAAGGTTGTGCGCAATGCCGATAGTTGTGGCCGTCGAGGACTTGTCGTTGTGTAGGTAGGAGCAAACTCCACTACATCAAATGTATATGCTTTATAAATTTTTCTTATATATTTTCCTTCATGTTTTCTAACAGCCCATTGATGTTCATTTGCTCAATTTGATATTCTCTTCTAGATGAGTGAAATGGACACATGGGACTATAAATGGATATTTTATAGTCTAACTCCTGATGAGGGTGGATGGGGGATGCCCATGGGACCGATCAGAGGAAGGAGGTTTTCCTGGTAGATTAGGGTTTATTTTATTGTTTGTTGTCTTTATTTTTCTTTTCTTTTTTCCTTTTTTTCTTTTTTTTTTGTTGAAGAAATTATTTAAATATTAATATTTTGAACAACACCTTTTTTCTGTTTATGTTAGATAATATGCTTTATTTTACAGTATATATTTGGCACATCTCAATTTTTTTATTTGTTTTTTGTTTTGTTTTTTTTTTTGCAAAAAAGACACATAATATGGGATTGATTATTCAAACAACATTATATTGTTCTTGAAGAAATAATGTTAACATTGTTGTTTTTAAAAAAGATAATCAGCCTATTGCTCGGTGTGTAGGGTCAAAAAAAGTATCGAAATTAAATTTTATTCAAACAACTTATTGTTCTTGGAAAATAATGTTAATATTGTTGCTTTGAAAAAAATACCCAACTTCATTATCAAGTGAATATCTCTCTTAATTACTCAGCCATATTAATAAATCTCCACTTGACAACACACAGCTCCTTACAATACATTTAGTCTGATTCAAAAATAGTAGAAGTATGCAAACATAAATGAGAAAAAAAATTAAAATTGTTACCATTAAAGTACTATGAAATAAAATACTGGAATTGGACTTCAGTGTGTAGGGTCATTGAGATCAATATTAATGCATCCTCTCCCATAATTTGTGGAGACCGAGCTTGTCCTTCCTCGTCCAGAATATCCCTCCCACGCCTTCCTCTTGTACCTCTTCGACCACGACTTACTTCAGTAGCTGAAACATAACGATTGATTCTGAGCCTTCCATGAGCGCGACCAACTTCTGGATTTAATATTGCGGTACCTCCAAACAATTGATCATCATTTGTCCTTGCCGATACGCTAATAGCGTCTCCCATGTTAAGCAAATCATTCTTTAATTCAATCAACTTTTTTTTCATTAAAACCATCTTCCCCACAATACCCATGGCAGCATCAGTACACTCTTGGAAAATTCGTTCCACTTCTTGGAACTTTTTATAATCATCTGTCATGTGTGAATAATCTCCAGCAAAAAATATACTAGAATGTCGTCTATACACGTCCTTCCTCCATCTACCCAACAAATACCTTTCATTAATAGACAAGATATATTTCTTGCCCATTACTCTAAAAATATGACAACAAGGAATCCCCCTGAATTCAAATTTCTTGCAATTGCAAAATATATTCACCAGTAGGCCTATACTCCACATTATCCGTGAACTCCTTCACAAAGAAGTCATTAAATATGTTTCTCTCAAGCATCTTGTATTTTTCAACTACAAGATTTTCTTCAATTTCTTCGTCGATAATATGGCAATATAACATACACGTGATTTCATCTTGAACTTTCCAGAACATATATTATTTGTATATGCCCTTCGGAATTGTCTCTCCCAAGGAAATTTTGTCAAACACTTGATCACTTTGCTTTTGGATTTATAATCAGCAATGAACTCTTTATGAATCTTATCCGTCGTTGCTATCCCATACTGTTCCACAAATTACTTCAATGTACACCTCGAGTGAATTTATTCATCAAAATAAGCATGCATCCTCTTACTTCTTTGAGTTGAAACCATACCAGCCCAGAAAATGTGATTCAAATAAACAGGCACCCAACTTTCTTTTTCCTTTAACATATCTTGAAGTCAATCATTACTTTCAAATCGATGATTTACCAAGAATTCAACCCACTTCAACTCAAATGTCTCAATTGTAATACTATCATAAACTATACATTTGAATTCAATAATGGCTTTGTTGAATTCCGGAAGCCCCTTGAACTTTTGAGGTAGCTTAGACAAGATGTGCCACAAGCAATATCGATGGATCGTGTTAGGCATCAATAACCTAATGGCTATTTTTATGCTCTCACATTGATCTGTAATTACACATGTAGAATGAATGCCACCCATTGCTTCCAACCAGTTCAAAAAAAGCCACTTGAAATATGCAGCGTCTTCGTGTGTAACCAACGCACATCCTAACAAGATTGATTGGCCATGTTGATTTACGCCAACCATTGTTGCAAAAGGCATCTTATATCTATTCACGAGGTACGTTGTATCAAAGCTCAACACATCGTGCAATTCTTCATACGCTGCTTTGCTTTGAGGATAAATCCACAACACATTACGTAACATGCCCTCGTCATCAATATCCATCAAGTGGAAGAAGTTCATATCCTTTTGTTGCAACCTCAAGAACAACTTATGAATAGCTTTTCCATCTCTACATCTAAGTCTCAACCTCCTTCGATTTTCTATGTTGTTCCTACAACCTTTAGGAAGACACCCTAAATTAATAGGGCCACCAGCTTGAACTTCAGGTAATCTTACGTTCTTACAATGCCTTATTCCTGCAATGTCGTTTGCTTCTAATTGTCGTTTCATGTTCACCGACATACTTCTGTGAGCTAGCATTAAAACCGACATATCTAAACAGAGTTCATGGTTGTGTTCTGCTACTATTTTTGAAACAATTCAAGTTCCATTATCTTGCTTGATGGCATTAATCTGAGCAGGACAACCTATTCTTTTGCATTTTTTGAGCTTTTGTTTGTCGAGCCCTATAACATATCATAAGCGAGTATTTGTAATCTAAATCAACAACTTTATGATTTGTTCTCTTTGTAACATAAAAACATTTATGCTTGGCATGGGCCTGGTAAGCTCTAAACAACATGTCAGTGTCCGAATAAATCATACCTCGTTGAGGACCAGCTCAATATTATTCAACAATTACATGTTGTTGATTTCAGAATCCGCTATGTTGGTTTCACCTCTCGACGTACTTCGTGTATGGTTCGACGAATCATCATGGTTGGATATACTTTGGTCACTATCGAAACCAAAAATCTCATGCATAATAGATGATCTAATTGTGCTAATATTTGGATTGTCCATTGAATTAACTTTCTAAAATAAAGGTTTGAAATGGATTGTTGAGTTTTCAGTTTAATCTACCTATTTCATGTGCTGAAGTATATTCATAATTATTACATCTTGAAATACGTAGGTGTGAGGCTTAAAAAGCATGCCGTGGGAAATCGAAAAAGAATGAGAGAAATATCCGAGAGGAAAATGTTATGGAACTAAATTTACTAAAGGGTGTAAGAGTAATTTTATAAATACAATTATTTTTTAAATTTAAATTTATTCAATTCTGGCCGATGACGCGTCCCGAAAGAAATCTAGTAGTCCCTCCAACTCAATCATTATTTAATCTTGTTTTGTGTGCCCTCTTTATTTTTCTTATTTTGTGTGCCACGAGTATTTATTTATAGGATAGGTAAGGGGCATATAGTATTTTGCACTAATCCAAAATAGATCCCCACTTGGAAACGTGGGAATTTGAATTTTGAATTCAATTGGGAATAGAAATGGCCAATTCCATGAATTCAGGTTTCAGTTTTGAATTTCACACTTGAAATTGTTGACTTAAAATTAAAATTATGGTTTTGAACTAAAATTAGAGATTTTGAAACTTGACAGTTTCAAATCAAAATCCGATCAACATTAAACCAAATTATTGAATACCACTTCTGACCAAGAACATGTCTAGTTGGGAATTGTCTGCTCTTCTTAAATTATAAGGTTTTAAGGTGCAAAATTAGAACCCGTAGTAAACTAATAATCATAATCCGAGAATTGTTCCCTCTTCTAAAATTTTGGTGGAATTGCGATTTCACAGTCTGAACTTCCAAAGGACCTTCTGGATAAGATAGGCAAATACCTCGACCATGAAATTAATGTTGTGGGCTTCCGTGCCGTCTGTGGTTCATGGCGACAGAAAGCAAGAAGAGCCAAGTTTGTAGTTGGTCAAGATTGAACGATCATGGAAAACTTCGCATGCTGAATCCAGTCAGTGAGTATGAGATAAAGATTCTGCGTCGAACCTGGATGCCCAAGGTGTTGAACACACTTTGGATTTTCGTGTTTCTGGGGTATGTAGAGCTTATTATCTTGGGGATGTTGATAATTCCAAACCTAAAGTTACGTGGATTATGGATGTGCGAAGAAAGTTTTTCTTTCCGCGGACGGCAAGAGTGATTATTATGTAATAATTGCACTTGATGATGATCTCGGAACCTTGTGGTATATGAAATGGAGTTATGTTCCAGGAATATACAGTCAGTGATGTCATAAACTATAAGGGTACTGGTTTGATTGGGAGGGAACTACTTTTAAACTATAAGGACAGCTTTATTGGATTGATTGGGAGGAAACTACTTTGTCACTTGATTTGATATTTGAGTCGAAGTTAGTTACTGGTAATCTGCACCATGTTGCTTTGCGTTGACACTTGGTGGAGATGTATAACGACGAGATGGCTTTGGTTCAGAAAGTGACGGATGAACATAGAAGACGGCTATAAGGGATGGAATCGAAATCGAACCAGCATATTGAAATGACGGTAAGGACTATTCTAATGAAGATACTATATTTGAAATTTTCATTGCCAATAAAAAAGTTAAACGTAGATTGATAGGATTTCTGGGGGATAGCATTGGTGTGTGATGCAAGTAAGCTCCATATTTCTTGTAATCCATTATCTGTCGTTTTATATGCCAAACGGCTTAATATATCTTCCTGGAATGACTGCTATATAAATCTAATTTTTTTGCATCTCAGCTACCTTTATTAGTGCACGAATGCACAATCCCAGATTTAATCTTGCGTAAAAACACATCTCTGTATCAGATACAAGATACGGAGGTTATTTACTTTGATCTATTTTCTCAACATTCATGGCCTGGTAGGAGACTTCTAACTGATCTAAAAAAAAAAGTTCCTCGGTCAGATTTTGTGTGCATCATTTACGTTTTTCGAGCCGCTTATTACTGCATAAGAACACTACCTGAGGCTGAGGCACGTAATCTAGGATCCCCTGTTCTAGATTTATGTTCTATCTTCTATTTGCAATACTTACACTAGACATTGGCATGGTTCCACCAGTTCTGGTTTTTGTTCCCGAACCGCAGGTTCTTGAAGTCCGGAGGGGTGGAATCGAAACCGAATGACACGGTTCTGGTTTCGGTTCTGGGTTCCTTCTTTTTTTTTTTTTTTTTTTTACAAATTCACACTTGGAACTGCCGGTTTGTAGTCAAAATCGGCGTTTTGAATGATGTTATAAAGTAACATACACCTCTTTGTAACCAAAAAACAGTTCGGGGTGACAATAAGGTGGGCAGGATGAGTATGTACTTGTAGACCCAACTAGTTCCATTCTTTGATGGGATAGTCCATTGTGAACTACTGGATGGGTCGGATTCTAAGTTGAATTTCTATTTATGCAATATTACTACATTATCTTACTTTTAAAGACTTTTCAAAGATTTTAAATAAAAAATAAATAAATGATATTGAAAGTATTTTTTTAAATTTGTTTTCACCTTTTAAATTTTTTATGTGAATTGTCTATTAAAATATATAGTAAAAATATAAGAATATAAGAACCGAACAGGACAGAAGAAAAAAGGAATCCAAACTATAAAATAGTATCATAATAAATCAAATCAAACATAGGGTGTCCAATAATAAATAAATTAATTGAATCTTAATATTCAATTTGATTCGATTTATTTGCATCTCTAATGATAGAGGACTTGATGGGCTTTTTTGCCCAAATTTCACAACACGACTACAACATGCTCTTTTTTAGGGTTTGTCACTACATTCAAAATGAGTATAGACATTAATAATTGTGTTGTTTGAATTATGAAAGTTTTCAATGGATCAAAAGAATAAAAAAAAATTATCGAGGGTGAATAAATTTTAAAGTGTAAGTAAATAAAAGCAGTGTAATAATTTAAGATCTCCGTTCTCTTCTATGGTGTGCATCAGTTGTAGATGAATCTCATTTCAAACATGTGAATAATCGGATCGGGTGGAAACATAAACCCAACACAATTATTTTTTTTAATTGCATTATAATATAAAGTTCTTACATCTTGTTTTTGGACTAAGGACGTACTGCTACACATATACATACATAAGTCTATCTAATGTCGGCTTTTACACAATACATCACAACAAGAACCGGAAAACAATCAAATGATGTCAAAGTTAGATATGCCCTACTTAATTGCTCTTTCTATGTACGTACATGCTATATTTCGGCATTGCAATTTGCAGAGTTTCTATTTCAATTATTACTCCTATGTAATCTTATTTAATATAAATTTGTAATATAATAGTTATCTCACTTTTTAAAAAAAAAATTAATCAAAAATGAAAAGAAAAACAAGTAAAACTGAATAAAGTTAATGCAAACAAAATTTTAAAGATGAATATGGACATTATTGTTGGTCTTCATCGACGTAAGTTCTTCTGATATAAGGAACAACAAATTATGCAGACAAACATAAGCATCAAAACATAGTAATATATTTAACATGTTTGGAGATTTTTCTACAAATCTTGAAGGTTTTGGAGCTAGTATTACAAATTACTAGAAAAAATGTTGTATATTGTTCGCTCTTTCATTTTATCTAAAAATGATCGCAAATATATGAGGTTAATTATAGTAAATTATGGTGAGAACATGTATGTATTTAATTACTCGTTTATATTATTATATTTGATCTAAAAACTCGAACTTTGATGATAGATGAGTTAATTGAAAATAATAAATAAATAATACAAATAAATAAATAATTCAGATTCAAGAAAGATACGCCTCTAGAGATTTGATGAAGATGAATTACAGGTATATATACTCTTGTGGATCACTTCTTTTAATGTATCAACTCATATTTAATTCCTATATTCTTACAGAAATCACTAATATAAAATATCACAATGTTATCTAACTCTCAATCCCCAATTGTTCTTAGGATTTAGTCTCCTCACAATACTTATCAATCTCTCTAGCAAGTTCATGTTATGCATTCTTAATTCGTTAATCAATTACTCCATCTTGGGTGGTATTAAATAGCCTACACATATGTAATTATTCGCCACATAATTTCCTACGACAATTATATCAAGGAAGTATAAATGAATAAAGCAAACGAATAATATCATAAAAGCAAATCATATGAATCCATGGTTAAAAGGAACAAGAGAATAAGTGTAAATTGTGCTTTGAAAAAAGACGATAAATACAAATCCTGATCCTCAAAATATCCTTTGCAACAAGAGAATAAGTGCAAATGATGATCCCAAAATCTGCTTTGAAACAAGAGGATAAGTACAAACCGTGATATGTCGGTTTTTCTATCAAAACTTCAACAAACTCGTGAAGCAACAAAAATATAAAAAGTTATTTTAAATTTGTCACTTAGGTACGTGCAATCTTTTAAAAATTATGCATAGTGACTCCGACATTCACGTAAACCCTATATTTATCATATATTTTTTTGTTTATTCATATTTTTATCAATAATATTGTAGTGTTTTTTAAATATATTAATGAAATACATCATTTTTTTATAATTTTTGAATACGTATATTAAACTAATTTTAAAATTAATTTAATTAAATTAATTGTGATACAAAAAAATATATAATATTAGATACTCGAACATACTCAATAATACAAAATAATAATAATAATAAATAAATAAAACTAAAACACACACATGTATATACTGGGTGGTAGATTGCCCCAAGGACGCAGGATCGAGTCCTGGCAGCCGCAATGTGGGAGTTTTATCCCTCCAATGTGGGGGATCCTGGCAGCCGCAATGTGGGAGTTTTATCCCTCCAATGTGGGGGATAGCTCCTTGTGGGCACCAGGCACTGTTCCTCCCACCTAATGGGCCACTGAGTTACCATGATTTAATTTCTCCACCAATCTCTGTCGGACCGGGGGATGGGGGCCCTGGGGGCGAGGGATTTCGCCTTTTGCCCCAAGGGAGCAGGGCATACTTTTATCTGCGCCAAGAGCCGCAAAAGCTGGCCAGCATCATTGCTGCGCTGGACTGTGAAATCAAGATGCTCTGATGAAAAATATTTTTCTGATTCATACATATATTTCGGTGTAATCGCTAGGTTGTTCAACTATATATATTTAGATATTTGTCAAAGAAATAATAGATTTTTTTATTAATTTTTGTATGTATTTTAGATTATTAAAAAATAAATTTGCACATTATATCAACGATTTCAGTCCAATAAACTATAAATCGAAAAATTACGATGAAAAAATTGCTGTACAAAAAAGTTCAAGACCCCAAAATTTACCAGCAAAAGGAATACAGAATGAACTAGTAGAAAGTAACGAACAAAACTTGAATCCATCTATGCCGTGGTTGGTGGCGGCGGCAGCGGCGGCACTCTGAAGCGGCAAACTGGGCAGCTAGGACTAGTCCTCAACCATCTCCTGATGCAATCGCTGTGAAATACATGCAAACAAGGCAGCCCCACGAATGGTTTAAAGTTTTGAATACAGTAGGAAAAATCTTCCAAGCAGATGCAGCAACTATCCCCCGCCTCGGAAGCAAAATTGTCTTGTACCCGTACCCGGATGTCCAAATTCACGGCCATGCGGCCGGAAAGGAGTCGGGTCCTCCTTAGAGTTCTAGCGGTTTCATACCATGTGAACTCTTTTAGCTGGTCACGCTGGTACTCCGTAATCCAAAGAGGCACTCTGCTCAGAACGTCGTCGATGGCTTCCCTTGTCTGAAAATAGGTTGATGTTTGATCATCGCTGTTCAAAACTAGGGCAGCATCTTGCATGGATAGATACTTTTCTTGTTTTGAATTTTCGAATTCGAAAAAGAATTTGAAGTGGATAGGACAAAATTCTCCGAAGGAGTAAGTGGAAACATTCTGCCGGATCACTTCCAAGTTCAAGTAGTGATATTCGTATTCTTCACCGCGTTCGTCTTCTTCGTCCTCTTCATCTTCGTCTTCGTCTTCATCTTGATCGTCATCATACTCATATTCATTATTATCATCCATCTTCAAGATTTCAAAGAAATTTTTTTGCAGACTATTGGCAGAGTTATGTAATCCCTGCGGGAGAGGTTACGAATTCTTTGTTAATGAAAAAAGTATGAACCTGTGTTGGGATTTTATATGAGTTAGGAAGTCTCCTACCATGGTTTGAATTTGGTTTCCTAATCCACGTCTAACTATCAAACTCTATCTCTCCCCACTTCTCTCGTCTAACTAACGATTTTATATTATTAATTAATTGTGATTCTTATGAAAAATAAGATCCCACCATTTTTGTATATATCTTCTGCACAAATTTATATGCATGAGGCTCAAATGTGATTTTTATTTTGCATTTATATATATATATATATACACACATATATATATATATATTGTGATTTTTTATTATGAAAAATATATTATTTATTACTAAAATATTAGCAAAAAATAATTATTATATTTAATATTTAAATTTAGAGTTTTCATCGCTAATGGAATATTATGAAATTTAAATCATTAATATATTTTGTTATAAATATTTTTTATGCCAGTAAATTTGATAAAGATATTAATATATTTTATTTATATACCAATAAATCTTTTGCAAATATGAATATTATTTTATATTTTAAAAGATTCAAATATTTCAAACATATCTTGCCCAAATCTAAATTTTATTGAATAAAGTCAATAAATTTATTTTTTTCAAATTATAAAATAATATTAGTGACATAAAATCATGTATAACAAAATATATTAATTATTTAAATCAGTGATATTTCATGAGCAATTGAAATCCAAATTTTGTGCAAATTTAATATTATAAGTATGATGTAATATATATATAATATAAAATGTTATTGTTTTTATTTTTTCGTTCAATGGCACTTCTAATTTTTTTAAGGTATAATATTGTAGATGTGAGATATGTTTAACAAAATCTTAGGCTCATTTTAGATATATCTAATAATTTTGTTAAAATATTTGTGCTTATAATTTTTAAATAAAAAATATGTATCCAGTGATCCGATTTGAGAGTGACTACAAATAAACATATGTGATTTAATTTTGTTAATAATGAAAAACACTATTTCAAATTAATATTCATGCAGATACAAAAATCACTAATTTTATCATTGTTAAAAAAATCAATTTCTTTGGATAATGAAGATGGACTCTATGAATATTAGATTTGTAATAGATTTAGTATATCTAAAAACATAAAAAATCCAAATTTTATATAAATTATACTCAAATATGAAAACTATAAATTTAGGTTTTACATATAATTATTATTTTTACTAATATTTTTAGTAATAAATAATATATTTTATAATAATAAAAACATTCGAAAATAACTTTCGTGCATCGCACGAGGTCTCATACTAATATTAATTATCTACTTTTAAAAAATATGTGGAAGATATTAACTTTTTTCTTACATATTAACTTTTTTCTTACTATTCGATATTCAAATATTTAAATAAATACATATTAATTTAAATATTAAATTTTGTACAAAATATTTACAATAAAATAATTTTTAATCAATGTTACGGACCAACTTCGAACCAATATAGCCTTTGGGTGTCCGTCCATTGGATCGATCGGACCTACTATTCAACTAGGAAAAAAAACAAAAGCCTTTTTTATTATCTTTTATGTTACCATAAAATAGTTTTTTTCCAATTTTCTTAAGATTTAAGTTTTTTTATTTTTTAATTAGAAAAATCAGTTAGCCAGTTGGATCAATTATAATTGTTTATACCAATTTTAATTAGTTCAACTGCAAAAATAATTTTATTAATGTTCTGGACCGTTCACGCACTAGTTCTCAATTTAACCCATTGAACCATCCAATTCAGTCCAATTCTGGAAACAATATTTTAAATAACCTAAATACTATGTTGTTATTAGAAAATTAAAGTCCAATATTATTCTGATTTTAGCAAACATGTTAATATAATTGGTGAGATGTAGCTAATGAGTTATTAAATTTACTAATTTGATTATTATGGTATAGTAAACTTATTTTATTATAAATTTTAAACATTGTGTAAATTTCAGGGACCTATCATTGTATTACATAAGAAAAAGGGATGCCATAAGTTTTTAATAATTTGAATCATCAAATTTTTAATAAATCATCAATTTATTTAGATAATTATATAAATATATTACGTTTTCTAATACAGGTACTTGGAAATTACTTAAACAAGTTCGAAAAATTTATTTCAGAATTTAAAAATTATTTTAAAAGATAAAAAATTCTGAATATTACATTAAAAAAATTTGAAAATTATTTAATAATATTGAAAGTTTTTTAAAAGTACAAAAATGTTTTTTACTCAAATATTTTACTATAAGCATTAACAAAAATAAAAGGCTGTATTATAAAATAAAATATAATTACTTATAATGGTAAATAAAATGTGATAATTTATAGTGTAATTAGCAATACAGTATAAAAATGTATATTTTTGCGATTATTATGATTTTTTATATAAATCAAAATAATATTTAGTTACTAAGAATAATTTTCTGAATTTTTCTAATTAATAGATTTTTCAAATGTTTAGGAAAAAATCAAAATTTACTTTAATTTTTAGAAAAACAATTATGAAAATTTTCTATTTACCTAAATAATTTAACAGTTTCATTTAAAAACCATATTTATTTATATATTTAATATTTTATTTATTTCAGATTTTTAAACTTATGATTATTTAAATAATTCAAACATTTTAATAAAAGAATTTTTCGATCTTGCAAAAAATCTTTAGATTTTAAAAATGGTTTATAGATTTTTCAAATAATATTTAGATTTTTTCAAAATAATTTTCAAATTTGTATGTATAATATTTCAGGCCCAGTGACGTTTTTATCAAACATAGTCACCGGGCGTGACGTTTTACCCTATTTTGTGAATGATTTTCAATTCCACCCTATTTTATAAATTATTTTTCTATCACATTATTTCGGTAAATAACACATGCATTCACTGTGTCAAGAGGTGTTGAGCTCCAAAATTATTTCATCAATTTTCAAGGATTATTTGCCCAAATAATGCAGAAAAAAATATTTCATAAAATAGAATGTATTTAGAAATCGTTCCCAAAATAGGGTAAAACTATACGTCCGATGACGATGTTTGGTAAAAACGTCATTAATTTTGAAAATAAAAACATCACGCCGAGTGACGTTTTTATTTTCAAAAAAAAAAAATTATATATATATATATATATATATATATATATATGCCTCATGTGATGCATCACATATATTCTCATATATATATATATATACATATATATGGCCCTATATATGTGTGTGTATATATATGCAAGTATATATATATAAAGATATATAATTTGTATATATAATTTGTATGTATAATTTCGTATATATATATATTTATAATTTGTCTTTATGAATTTTTTATATTATTTAATAAATAATATTTATATTATTAGAATTAATTTTTTTTATATTTACTTAAACTAAATAAAATACAATATTAAATATATTTAAATATGTTTTATTATATAAATATATATTTATTTCAATAATATAATTAAAACCAATAAAAATTATGCATTTAAAAAATTCATATTATAAAAAAAATCATATTAAAGAAATTAAGCAATATTTAATAATATTTGAAATATTTATATTACTAATTATTTGAATAATTTAAATAACTATATATATATAAATCTAATAATAATTAAAAAATACAATATAACGTCAAGCCCACTGAAATTTTAAACGTCAATGGGCTTGACGTTTTTTTTTATAATCTATAATTTTATATTATATATATTATTTATATTTAATATATATATATATATATAAATTATAAGTTATTTATTCTACGTATATATTTAATTGTTTTCTAATATAAATATTTTATTAGAAATATATGTATATATGTATATATATTTTTCTATTTAAATATATATCTTATATAATTATAAATAATAAAATTTTATATTGTTATTTAAGATAATAAAATCATATCACAAATAATTTTTAAAAATTAAAGAATATTTATTAATAATTATTATATTTTTATTTTAAGTATTATTTGAATATTTTAAAATATATATATATATATTTATTAATACATAAATATATTAAAATATATATACATATGTACATAAATATAAAGAAACAAAAAAAAAAAAGATATAACACTGAAGTTTTAAAGAAGCGTTAGTGGGCCTGACATTTCTTTTAATATTTTAATTTTTTTATTTATATATATATATATGTATATTCCTTAATTTTATATTCTATATTATATATATATTTAATATATATAAATATATATGTATATATTATTTCTTATTTATTTTTTGTAAAATATATATGGTTATCGTTTATATTTTTTTCTTATATAAATATTTATTTAGAAATATATGTATATATTTTATCGATATAAATATAAATTATATAATTGTAAATAATTAAAATTTTATTTTTATTTAAGATAATTAAATCATATTATAAATAAATTTCTATAAATTATTTATTAATAATTATTATATTTTTATTTTAAGTATAATTTGAATATTTTAAATAAAAAATATATACAAATATAAATAAACATATTTTATATATATATATGTTAAAAATTTTAAAAAAATATAACGTTTGTGGCTGACGTTTCTTGTATTTATTTTTTCAATATATATATATATATATATATATATATATATATATATATATATATTATTTATATTATAAATATATATATATATATATATATTATTTCTTATCAATGATTTGCCAATTCTTGATGAAAATAAGCCTTATTTATATTGTTTTGTCTAAATCACATATTGTCCCGCACTAACTACTGGTAAATATTTTTTAGAAGAACTATAGCAAGGTGTGTATATTATTTATTTAAAGTTTTTTTATTTTTTTATAAATTTTCATGCAGTCAATGTCTAAGGAGATGATCAAGCTCTTACCTAAGAGTGAAGTACCAGTTGTTTTATATTGTTTGGGAAAGTCATGGACAATGCAACACCATAGAAACCTAAAAAAACCACAAAATTTGATAATGCAAGTTGGGGGCGCTTTGTGAAAGACATGGAATTGAATTTGAGTGATTTATGTATTTTATAATTGGTTAAAAATACTCGAACAAAATCACTTTTAAAATTAATTTGGTCAGGCTGAGCGCTTCATTATTGTCTCCACACGTATAAGGTACAAGTGGTGATTCATGTGGTTAATTGTGTCTATGTGAAAAATTGCTAATAAGGGTTTTATTTTGTTTGTTTAAGTTTTTTTAGGACAACTTTCTTCGGTATAATAATTTATTGTTGTTTTATGTTTATGTTATTGTGTAATAATAAAATGAATTTATTATAATTTTCCATAATATTGATATTTAAATATATTTCTTGGTATTCAATAAGACCAAGAAATAAATAATATATATAAAGATTATCTAAGGTGAATTGACGATGTTAAAAACAAATATATAGATTACAAACGGCGATTACAACACCTAGCACCTTAATCTATACATATATTATAACACTCAATAAATAACACCCTAATACTATTACAATAGTCACGAAAATTCAACATCTGAAATGGAAATTGTAGCTACACCAAATTATTTTTTCTTCGCCGTGGATTTCTTCATACTTGAGGAAGATGGTCCACTCACAACATCATTATCTTCAAACTTGAAAAGCTTATCTAGTTGGTGGAAGAATGGCTCGCCATCAAATACGTATGCAATTGTATTTATCATTTTGGGATCGCGATCCTATAAATATAAGAATAATTAGCATAACTGTAAATTGGATATTTAAAATCAAGAAAATGAATGGTTGGTTAACTTTTTCAGAAAATTACCCATAAACGCCAATGATCGGTGTAGTTGTTATAAGCTGTCGTTCACCAACCATAGAATTCCAGCCGTGATTGCCATTTTTTAAAACGTGTAATGACGGAATTGTAGCATATCAACGCAGCTTTTCACATCAGCAGAACTGAATTTACGCTCTTTGAATTGGTTCTTCAAAATATTTCTTACGTTTAGTAAGCAGTTGCTATTATTGTTAGCAATTTTCCAATCACCTCTTCGACGTTCTTTACAAGAGTATTCACAAGCACTGTCTCTAACCATATATGTATGTATGTATATATATATATATATATATTTTAAATAAAACTATAGTGGATTGACCTTTTTATTTTCAAAATTAAAATGTCATACCCGATGATTTTTTTATCAAATATCGTCATCAGGCGTGACGATTTACCTTATTTGGGGAAGAATTTTTAAATTCACTCTATTTTACGAAATTATTTTTTTTGCATAATTTTAGTAAATAACCCCAATTTTCAAACGTAAAATTACCTTGGCCATAGAATTGAAAAATTATAAAATAAATAATATAATTCCTAAAAAGATAAAGATAATGTATTTATTTGCAATTAACCCGATTTAATAATGCATCCGCGGTAATTTACCCAAAACCTAAAATGTAGGAGTCTCGAATCAAATGTTGAAGAAATTGTGATGGATTGAACAAAGGGTTCTTCTTCTGCAACCTTTTCTCCTCTTACGGTTCGCCTCAATTTATCAACGATGGGAAGTAACATTCAAATTAGAATTCCATGGACTGACCTCCCCCAAGATCTTCTAGATAAGATCGCTAAATGCCTGGATACTGAAATTGACATCCTCCGCTTCCGCGCCGTCTGCAATTCATGGCGCTCTTCTACAACGCCCTTTAAGAAATTCGCCATTGAAGCTGTGAAGCTTCCTTTCCCATTTGACCCCTGGACAACTTTTTACTTCACTGAACACGATGGCGCGTACTTCAGTCTTATTGAGAGAACTGTTTATAACGTCGAGTTGCCCGGCGACAACAAACAAGAAGAGCCCAATTTCTGGTTGGTGAAGACTGAACGATCCAGCGATGGTAAACTTCGCATTTTGAATCCGCTCAGTCATTGTCCGGTCAAGATTCCGCCCGAAACCCATATGCCCAAGGTGCTCAACACTTTGGATTATCGCGTTACTGAGGTATGCAAGGCTTATACCCTGAGGTATGTGAATCCTTTGAAACCTAATACGAATTCTGGGTATGGATATGCTAAGAAAGTTCTTCTCTCCGCGGGCGGCAACAGTGACGAGTACGCTGTAATGGTACTTGGTAACAATAATAAGTTGTGGTATACCAAGTCGGGTGATGAGAAGTGGACTATGGTGTGTCCTTTTCCTCAGCGTTTTAGATTTCATGATATTGTGTGTTATAAGGGTCAGGTCCATGGGATTGATAGGTGGGGAAGTACTTGGGCATTTGATTTGAATTTTGGGATGACCAGAGTTAGTTCTAATATACACAATAATGCGTTGAAAAGATACTTGGTGGAGTTGTACGGTGGCGAGTTGTTTTTGGTTGAGGAAATGAATAAAAGACGCCCCAGACTCACTGATGAACGTCCACTTGAGTTACATAGGAATCCTGCTAGGAAACCGGATGTGAATATCATAATTTACGCTCTGGATAAAAATAAAAAAGAATGGGTTATAACGAAAGCAGTGAATGATTTTGTTATTGTTGTGAGTGATGATTGTTCATATGCTGTTTCTACCAAGGAATTCAAGGGTTGCAAGGGGACTCGTGTTTTTTATCCACAGTGGCGCATCTTTACTGATTGTGAAGACGTTGACCCTGATTATGCTGATTTCATAGGTGCTATGTATACATCTTCTGAGTGTTATTGCAGTGATTGCTATAGATCTTATGGTCATGCTGCACTTGGAAATTCCATTGCCAGTGATGAAGTTAAACTCAGGTTCAGAGGATTTCACGTTGATACCGTTGGTGTGTGCAACTGTGAAAGTGGTGAAACGGGGTCAGTGCCAATGTTTCCTGAATATGCAGACATATTATGGCCACCCCCGTCTTGGCTCTGCCGCACTTAATGCTTCTTCCCAATGCATGTAAGTCTGAACCATTTTTTTTTTAATCCAGAATCTGTCTTAGTATTTTTCAAATGGCTTAAGTGACCTTCCTGCTCTGATTGATGTGAAACATTTATACATCTGAACTATCATTGTTATTATATGATGCTGACCTAGTTTTAGAAGTGCCTTAAGTTTATCATTATGATAATAGAGATACCCAGCCTCCCAGATTTTAGCTTGTAAATAAAAGATAAACGTTTGAATCAGATTCATGATATTCAACTTTCATTTATTCTTTCAATATGCAAGGCTGATGGGATGTAGTCTTTGGCTTTGGAGTGTGATATTTTCATTTTCCATATCTTGTGAGCTCATATAAACTTTAAACAAGTACAACATTGAATGCTATTATCAACTGGTGGGATCATGTCTATGTCGGGCTGTTTGCTAGCAGTTCTTAGTTCACCAAGTCATGCAGAATTAGCTTCTATAAAATCCTGTTAACAGAGCAATAAAAAAGCTAGGTAATGCAATGCACAGTTACTTGGTCCCTCACTTCTGATATGCAGCTTCTCTAGAATCTTTACATAATGACATCATATTATGAAGACTTTTTAAAGGGACTTCACCACAGGAAGAACAAACTAGGTAACTGTGGATAAGGGAGATAGTAGTATCGGATTAATTGTGGGTGTGGTTGGTCATTCAATTTGAATAAGCCTCTGAAAAACTTGCTTTACTTTTGTGGTTCTACATAGTAGGTACGAGAATTGAATTAGTTAACGGAGAACGTGATATGTAGCTGGTTTTTGGTCAAAGGTTCTCAGCAATGGCAATTCTAGCATTAATCCATATTAGGAAATCTGAGTGGAAAAAATAAATTTCAATGAAATGAAAAACAAGAAAATAAGTTTTAAAAAAAAAAAAAAATATATATATATATATATATTAAATGGTTACCTTTTTTTCTGTTGTGAAGGTTCCTAAACTTGCTTGGTTAGTCCATGTCCCTTTCAAAGTAGAAGGTGACAGTTTATTGTTTACTAGCTGTAATTCTACAGATGCTTCACCTGCTGAAATGCTGAAAGATATCAAGAACATATACTGAAACTTTAGATGAGCTTGATGACAATCCAAGTTTCTGTTGGTGTGCTTTATAATCAAATAACCCACCTTAAATATGATGCCACCCGAGTTTCTCATATAGTTATTTAAGATGAAAAAGAAAAGTCTAAGATCTGTTCTCTTCTCTCATGTGCATAAGAATTACAAGTTTCATAGTTGTGTCTTGTTTCTATTCATGTCGGTAAGGTGATTTCAGTACATTCGTGTGTGTGTGCAGGTGGTGCACTGAAGATGTGATTAACCTTTTATCACTATTATTCGTTAAGAAGTGGTCACTTTCTATTGATTTTTCAAGTCACAGCTCTGAGCGAAAGGTTTTTGAATTTAGATCTTCAGATTAAAGAAGTTTTCTAGAACTGATAAATTTTCTGCTTCTCAATTGTTTGGTATCAGTAGTGCACTGTGCATGGACTTAAAGTTAAAACAGGAAACTAAGTATACTTGATTATGTGGTGAACAGGGTGTGTTTTTTCACTATGTTATTTAACAATTGAGGATTTTCTTACTTCTTGTATTTATAAAGCAACTAAGTTTTACTCAGAGTTCCTACCTAAGGATGGTAGTACTAACCTGTGGAGACCGGCCCTGATCTGGGGTTTTTGGTGCAGATCGGACCTGACCCGTTCTCAGAATGGAGCAGGCCGGACATGGGACCTACTCTTTACATGCCCCACGCGCGCGCGCACACACACACACACACACACATATATATATATATATATGCATGTTTATATGCAAGTATAAATAGTTAAATGCTATTCGACTCTAATTTTATTATTTTAATTAAGAGATTTTTATTGAGATTCTGAACTTTTTTTCCCTTAAATTTTTTTGTTCAAATTTAATAAATAATTATCATAGTAATCGTAATGTTTATGCTTTTTAGATTTTCTATGTTTATTTTTAATGCATAATTTATGGCTAGTCTTTTTATTTTAAAAAACAATAGATTTTTTTTAAAATAAAATAAATGAGAAAAACAAAAAAAAAAAGAAAAAGGGTAGGGTGGGTCGGACCCGCCCCCACAGGATGGGACATGGGACAAGTTTTAGTGTCATGTGGCGGCATACATGTTAGGGCGAGCCCATAGTGAAGAAGATCGGGTGGATCATGGGTCCTTAAGTACATGTCATAAACCGATCTATTGTCATTCCTATTCCTACAACTGTATTATATGAACTTAGGCAGTGCGTGCTCTTCCTGCGGGAACTCTTGATTATGTGGTCTTGCATTGTTGTATTATCCATTTGTACAACAGCTTTCCGATCCATGTTACTGATCATTGTTTGACGAAGTGGACATAGACCAGCTTCGATCTAATATATGTTTTGATGCTAGAGATTCATTTTTTTTGTATTTGATAAAAACAGGCTACTTGGTCTACATTAAAATATAATTTATTCTGCTATTTAGACCATAACAATAGAAAGTTTACCCTTTTGAAAAAAGGAAAAAAAAATTATAATAAGGATCAGAATCTTGCTTATGGATACGTTCATGATTCAACAATGCCCGTTCATGATCAACAATATCAATTGCAACGAGATCTTGTACGACAACCTCCTTGCTGACGACATTGTTGGCCCTCCTCAATCGCGTCCCTCCTTCCCCTGTCATCTTATCTGAAATTGGGATTGAACTTCTCTCTTGCGGTTCCTTTCACATTTTGATTTATTACAATCGGAAGTAAATGATATCTTCGACTGAATTGGAGCACGTGTTCTCATGAAATTACTGTGATTTTATTTGTTTAGAGAAACTCAAGATCAGTTCCTGAAGATGATATTGGAAGAATGCATGGGTGCTTGTTGATTTTATTTTATTTTATTTATTTATTTATTTATTTATTTATTTTTGGGTGAAGGCGTGGCTACGGAGAAGATGCAGAAAGGACGCAAGTGTTCTGGTGGAGAATGTGAATTTGCAAATAAATGATATGTTAAAAATTTTATATTACGATATTTTTGTTTAAAAAATAAAAATTGAGATTTATTTAGAGATTTTGTCTTGTGGATAGCTGTACCCAGAGAAAATTTAAAAGGTTGTACAAATCTTTCACATTAAAAAAAATAAAAAAATTGAAAAAAACTCTTTTATTAGCCAAAACAACATGATATATTTTTATAAATAATATATGATAAAATTATATTAATATTATTATACAAGTTCATATAACAACTATTTGTGTTAAGTATATTTATATAAATACTATGCAATTTGATTTTCGTATTATGTTATATTATATTGCTATTTTTTTTAAATGTATCTTTATTAAATAATAAATTGTATCACTTTTCGAACTAAATTTTAGAGTGTCATCAATGAATACAAGATTTTCAAGTACTAATTTATTAAGGTGGAGCAATAAATTATAATATTATATAAATTAATGGTATAATTTTTTTTACAAAAAATATTTGTATTTTAGATCAAATTCATAAATTACTTATTCAAACCCAACATATATATCAAAATAAAAATAAATATTTCAATTCATAAGAAACTATATTCTATCCATTAAAAAAAATTATACTTTACATATAATTATTTATTTTAAAACATGCAATATTCGTATCAAATTAAAAATCACGAAAATTTTGATATATGATAAGTCAAAAATGGATTTAAAAAGAAAATTTTATTTAAGTTTTTAAATTTAATAAAAAAATAAAAGTAGAAGAGAAATGAAAAATATACATATCGATAAATAATTGAGATATTTGTAAAGAAAAGTGAAATTTTTTCATAATTCTTTGACTATTCTTCTTTTATACAAAAGAGGGTTATAATTTATTTTTTAAATTTATTTGATTGAATAAATTTACAAAATTTTACGGAACGACACGTGCCAAAAAAACTATTCTTCCTTTACAATAAATAAACAATTAATACACATACAATTAATACACATAAATTAAGATAAATGAAAAAATAATACGAAAGTGCAGTTATAGAAGGAGTGGAGTAGTATTAGATTTATAAATTGTGGATGGGTCTCCCCACAACAACCAATAAGATCTCATTACTCAGAACCCTAAAGTTATAAATTAAAGTTAAAAAAGAAGAAAAACATCGCTGTCAATGGGTCTCCTTTTCAACTGAAAAGATGAAATGTGTCGTCTTAGGAATGGATACGCTGAAAGGATCTTAAAATTAATTTAAAATTATATAAGAATTTACCAAATAACCAATAGCCAATAGCATTCAAACATCTTCAATCTTTCTAGAGAATTCCTCGCTCTGTCTTCCAAATTTATAGAACAAACTTTTACAGAACCTCTATATATAACCCTCCACCAAACTAAGAATATTATAAACCACACCAGTGGCCACACAACCCTATTATTATTATTATTATTATTATTATTATTATTATTATTATCCATCTTCTCCATTTTTTTATTTTTTCTTTTTGGGAAGAGAGGCTGGAGGGTTTTGTCTGGAACCCTGAAATATCAGGTTTGATCTCATAGAAATTAACTTATTTTATTTTATATGATTATTCAATTTTTGAGGAAATTAATTTGTGTTTACAAATTAAATGTACATGCGGCATAAAATTATTTTTTCTGCACATACTGTGTGTATAGACTGAATAATATTGATTTCATTATGGATCTGTAATGGTGGTTCTTATTTTATGTTTTCTTTGTTTTTGTTGAATATTTTTATAATTTTAGAACAGTTTGAGATTTAATCTGCATACGCTTCACTGTCTTGTTGATGGGATTCATTAGTGCCCACTCAATTCGTAACCATGAAGCAAAAAACACTTCAAACTACCCTACTTTTTTGTGCTTTTCTGCAGCACCATTTTCTACTGAAGAGAAGTTTTTGGGTGGTTGAGAATATTTTACTATTACTTTTGCTTCTATAATCCTCAGCAGACAGATCTGGCAGAAAATTAATTGGATTGTTCTTATTGAATATAAAATTCAATAAGTGAAGCAGCTTAACCTCAATCCATGTACATTTAATTTCCAAAACAATTATAGTATGATACCCAAGCTAAGGACTGATTTTAATTGAGATTGACTAGAATAAATGTGTTTTTAATAATAATAATAATAATAATAATAATAATAATAAGAAGAAGAAGAAGAAGAAGAATATTGTTATTGTTGTTCTGAAAGGGGTTATGGGTTTTAGTTTCCAGATAAAGTGGCCCAATTAGAGTTTTAATCTAAAAAATTAGTTTTTATTTGTCATAAAATAATGCAAAAAATAATAATGAAAAATGGATCCAATCATATTTGTTGTATGTTTAATTCAATGTATTTGATTTGGGCTTAAATGGGCCTTGTTATAGTAAATGGGCCGGGTCTAATACTCCCTTGTTCTTAAAGACATAAAGAAATTTTGTTTGTCAAGAGTTAATTTTCTTATTTTTTTATTAATTTAATAAAAGTATATTTTTTAAAATATATATACATTAATACATTTTTATTTATTTACTTATATAATATTTATGAAATAAAATTTTTATTAATTTATTATAATAAATAGATGTGATATTTATATTTAAAATTTTCTTTTTTTTTTAGTCCAAAGAAATGAACAATCATGAAAAGTCATTAAAAACAAATTATGTCTAATAAGTCGTCGGAGAGAGACGAAAAATCATGAAATTTCCTATAATAAAATATTCATAGAGCAGAATTTTTTTGGGAAATAACGAATCGATTTGGATTGCAAAATTATTTTTGTAATTATAAGTTCAAATATAATTAATAGTTTTAAATTAAAATTTCATAGTTGGATAAGAATTAGTTCATTAACTATTGCTATAATGATAAATTATAACTCTTATATGACATTATAACTCCATTATAAATTATGATGCCATTAGAGGTACATCATCAAATTCAATTAATTAATTCTAATGAATTAATTATGATTCGATAGATTTTTGTTATACATCATAATAATTTATTAATATATTTTCTTTCACTTAAATGATGAGAGTAGATTCTTAATTTAATTGGACTTTATTAAATATTCCCCATATTTGTTTCATACTTCAATAACCTTTAGATTATTTTCTATTATTTTATCATATTTTATAATTATAAATGCTTCATTACCTTAAATAAATCATTTAATTTGGAAATTATGCTGACCATGAGACAAATCTAAACTGTGCGGTGAAATCGCATACAACAAGACTTCAAATTAATTATTTAATTTATCTATTTTATTCAAATTTTTTATTTCTTAAAATCCATATATTTCAACACATATATTATGAATATTCTTCGGAATTTCTGAAAAATCATACTGAATGCAATTATTAATAATTATATTGAAAAAAATCGAGAAAATTGAGCAACAAATCCTATTTTATTGCTCAATTAGTTTAAGCTTTAGTGATCATTCAATATAAAATAGAATAAAGTCAAACAGAACATTCTTGGTACAAATCTCATATCGTCAACTTATTTAAAGCTTTCTCTCTCATACAAAACTTATGTTTAACAATTCTCGTTTCTAGCTTTTTTAAAATTTCAAAACATAATAATATAAATATATAAAAAAGGAAAAAAAAATTCAAATCATAATATTCAGTATGAATTGGCAAAAGAAGACGGCAGTATGAGGGTGGAAAGGCAAACAGCGCCGCCGCACCGACCCATTCCATTTTGCGCCGGTGCAGCCGCGATTCCTTCAATTTCCGCCGACCACTCAACCATGGGTTTTGACTTTTGACTCAGTGAATGACCAATTCGGCCCATTATATAGTTTGATACTTTGATTAAGCCGCTAAATTCGATTTCATAAATTTTCAAGTTTTTTTCCTCTTTTATTTTTAATTATATTCCATAACTCTCAATTTCCGGCGATTTATATGACTTTTTAATTAATGCTGGAAAGTTCGTTTATAATATATTGGGCTTTCAAAAATTAAAAAATTTACAAAGATAATATTTATTTTTATCATAATTTTATATACGTAGTCATTCTAATCAGAAATCGAATTTAAGTCAATCTAAAAGTTAACATACTTCCAAACATTTGTAAGTCTGTTCATAATTAATCAAAGATTAATCACCTTTCTTAATATACAATAGTGCTAAAATAGATTAATGTTAAATGATTTCATAAATCATTATTGCTCAATGCTACTTTCCTTAATTTTGTTTATAACTTATTTTGACCCGGCGTAGTGGTATGTTTGATTAAACTTAAACTGACTTTGAATGCGACAGATTGTTAAGACATTAAACCAAATTCATTATCAATCTTAATTAACAAAATATAAAGTATGGTGTAAATGTATTTATTTATTAAAAAAGACCCGAGCAAAATAGGAATTTTAATTATGATCCAATTAATTAGGTCTTGTTTGAATTTATTGTGCCCCGGCTCAAGCCTAAGGTGCCCGACTCATTGGCCCATATCTCAAATGTGTCGGCCTGACCAATAAAGGTAATTAGTCCTATTAGAGTTCAAGTTTGGCTCAAAAGCAATCCGCTTAACCTTATGATCAATTTATCTCCATGCATAGCCATCCTAACCATATTTGTTTAGGTCACCTCTTGAAGACCCAACATGCCCAAGCTAGCCTATAAGGGGTCGTTGATTCTTCTTCTCTTTTCTTTACATTCGGCATGGTGCTCACTGAACCTCAATAATATCTGACAAGTCGAGTCTTATGTCGGGCAGAAAAATCGTTTGGTCTAAATCTATTAAGAGGGTATTATAAAAGTTTAAAGGGTCTAAATTTATTTAAACTATATATAAAGTTATTAATAAAAGTCAATATAAATAGAATTATATATATATATATATATATATATATATATATATATAAATGTATTTCAAATTCACCACAATCTTGTGAATTAATTTGAAATGAAATTTATAAATTTCAAATCAATGTCAATCCAAACAAATTATGTCCAAATGCAAATGGAGCCTGAGATCATTTCCAGCCGTCTCCATCAATTTAATGCAAATTCTTAACCTGCATTAGCGTAATATATGCCCTTATTCTCCATTGTTGTGCAGTTTTTCGCATTACAAAAATATTTTATAACATTTGTTATAATTATTTTTTAATATTTATTTTTATTACTTTATATTCATTAAACACATTATTATAATCTTATTTAATATAATTTTTATATAATAGTTTTATTTTT
This sequence comes from Caryopteris x clandonensis, assembly GCA_028749325.2. Taxonomy (NCBI): domain Eukaryota; kingdom Viridiplantae; phylum Streptophyta; class Magnoliopsida; order Lamiales; family Lamiaceae; genus Caryopteris; species Caryopteris x clandonensis. The sequence continues at coordinate 821,611 of JAPYKT020000027.1, read as the reverse complement.
TTATTTGTAAAATTAATTAAAGTTAATAACAAAATAAATGTAAAATTGAATAAAAGTGAAGTGAAATTAAAAATGAAATTCACAATAATAGAAAACAAAAAAACATATGTCACGTGATTTTATGTGTTTTTTGTAATTTATAATTATTATTGCTGTAATTTTATATTTCATGTGTTTTTGTATTTTTTTGTTGTATTTATAATTTCATGTATAGTAAAATATCATTATACCTTTTTATTGTTATTAAAAGTTTTTTTTATCATGTATAACTAGTATTTTTTTCACTTGATTCATGATTTATAATATAATAATTATTATAAAAATAATAATATATTTTTTAAAATAAAATACATAATTATATAAAATATATTTTGATAAAAATTGTTTAAAATAAAAATATCAACAATATTAAAATATATTAAATATTAAAATATACCACAAGTAATGTATGAAAATAGTATTTTATATTTAAAAAATTATATTTTATTATTATATATGCAATATGAATATCAAATTATAGATCATTAAAAATAATTAATTTGATATATTTTTCACAAAAAATGAAGTTGAGAATTGAGATGAAAAACTTATAAGACTTTAAAAATTGGAGTAAAAAGCAAATAAAAAAAATATGATTAGTTATAACAGTTTTTAAAAATAAAAAATATATTTTAGACAAAAAAAATACTATTTTTGTAATTTAATTTAACTATCTTGCTTTAATATAGTTAAGGCTTGTTTGCTTTATTTGATAGGATAATATATGATAAATAATAGTAGGATATTTAATTCAATATTATTTTATGAATTATAAAAATTTAGGAATTCATACAAACTTGTGACATAAATGTATAATTGAATAATATATTGGTAAATTAGGGTAGTGAATAATTATTAACAAATTTAAGTTCATATTTGTTAAGCACAATAAAATTAAATATAATATTAGAATATTCCTAAAAGATTATGAATTCATTAATTTTAGTATAATTTTTTAGTACATTCTCATAGCACATATTGATAAACTTTTTATTACATTCTTATGCATTCAATCTATAATATTTTACCTTCTTCGTTCTTATTTTTAGGATTCAAACTATATTGACAAATTAATTATATCTAAGAGTATAATTGAAGTGTTTATTTATACTTTATCCGTGTATATATAGAGAGAGAGCCGGTTTCAACAATGTAAACGAATGAGTTCTCATGATTAATAGAAATAGACAAAAATTTGAGATAAAATATAGTGGGTTAACTAGAGTAGAAGATAGACACAAGGGTAATTTTTATTTTAATAAAATAGCATAATATATTACACCCATAAATAGGATTCACTATCATAAATTTAAAAATTATATATACTGAACGTCTGAACCTTCCTCTTTACAGAGTTGAACGCCTGAATAAAAAATTTATCATTTAAAATAAATATCAAAATTCATTAAAATCATTTAAAATAAATATCAAAATTCATGGGATTGTTTCTACTTTCCACCTGTAGAATAGGTCATATTTTGTCTGCTTCTAGTTTGTACCCGACGGTATAATACTAATTATCTACTTTCCACTACAAATAGAAATTACTTTGAGGAGCAGAAATTATATAATAATTTGTTCTCAGTATAAACAGCGGAATTTGCGTGTTTGACCATTGACACCATGTAGTCATTAAAAGCCTTCTCCCCCTCCGTTGACCGCTCCATTTCACGCAACATTTTCCCTTACCCAGCCCCATTCCCAGACGCGTCTTCTTCACTGCTCTTCCTTTTTTTTTTTTTTTTTTTATATGAATATTCAAACACAACCCGAAACCCTAAATCATAAACTTCCTCCATCCCGAAAATAAAGAGTCTCGTTTTAATGATAGTGATTTGTGATTCTAAGTGTAGTAGAAAAATAAAATCAGCAACCAAAATAAAAATATATAAGTGAAAATTTATAACTTATAACAAAAAATACATTCATTTGATTGATAAAAAATTTAAAATTGTATATTACTTAAACATAACTTTTTTTGTGGAACAAAATAACTGTATTTTAAACTAATAGAATATTTTTCTTTAAACCAAAAGAAAATTACAGATAAAAAGTAACATAACTATCTTATCTTTTACTATTGTAATGGTTGGGGTTTAAACTTTTAAACAAACTTTATTAATAAATTACGAGATTTGTATTTGATTATGAAAAATGTTCATATTACATGAAATACATGTATTTACTATAATTAATCTTACATTGCCTTTTGAAAAAAATATAATACTTTATTTAAGTTTAAGAAAACAATGTACGATTTTTTATTACTTTAATGATCGTGAATTTTTCTAATAACTTTTATAGATAAAGCATGTAGAATAGTGTATTTCTTCATCCAAATAATTTATATTACTTGAAATATACATTTACTTAGAAATGACCACCAAACATTAAGATTGTGTCTTAATGTGTTCATCATTGACGAGTCAAAATTAAAAAGCATATATTTTTATATGGGAAAAATAATTAAATTATACAATATTTTGACATTTTATTTGTTGAACATATAATCACAGTAGGTAAGTGAATATTTCAATATTTATATCTACAATAAATAATAGTAATATTTACCATCCACACTTATATTTGATCAATATTTAAAATTTACTATAACAAAAAGTCAGAAGTAAAAGAATATTAAATTTATAATCTGAATATGATTGCTGTTATATCTCGTGGTTTCCTTCTTCATTATTTTCTACCTTCCATAAAATAAAATTTTACCAAAATACAAAATCTTTAATTATATTCGATAATATTTAGACCTTAGATCAAGTAATACAGTAAAAAAATTATTCATTATTTGATCAATAGTTTTTAATATTCAAAATTCACTGTAATAATCATCAAGGATTATCACAATTTGAATAATCCTAGAAACTTTAAAATATTGTCAGAATTTGAATAATTTAATTGTAATATCTTTATTAACAAAATCAACAATATATTTCCTATTAGGGGGAAAAAAACAAACTAAAAGAATGTGAACGAGTTATTACAATCTCCCTGAGGAGGAGCGTGAAGATTATAAAGGCCTCAAAATCTGCAACACCTGAACGACGACGCCGTATTGGGCGCCCACCACTCTATATATAGCCCCAATTATCGCAGCTCGAAATTCATTTCACTGTAATAGAAGAAAAAAAGAGCAGCAAAATCAAGAACAACTTTAAATTATAAGATATCACAACAAATAAAAGAAAAAATCATGCCTTGTGCTGTAGCAGCAGTAAGCTCCCCTATATTCACGCCGTCGCCGAGAAAGATGTCACCGGTTTTCTGCAAGCCCGCGGCGGCTCCGCCCCCTCTGTCGCTCTCTTCGCCGTCATCGCTTGCGCTCAAGCAATTAGCGAAGCCGTTAAATCATGTAGATGAGGCGGTTGTAGGACCTTCGCAGGTGTCGGCGATTTTGAAGAGGAAAAGACCGGCGAGGATTGATATTCCGGTGACGAGTTTAATGTTTGAAGATTCTAAAACGAAATCGGATTTGGATAGGTCGAGTGAGGTGGTGTTCGAAGGGGAGGGGTACTCTGTGTACTCTAAAAGAGGGAGGAGAGGTGGCGTTTTGGAGGATCGGCACGCTGCCGTTCTAAACCTTCAGGGGGATTCTAAACAGGTTTGTTATTACATCTTATTAGAAACTTATTTAGGTTTCTTTCTGGAGGTGATTTGGAGCTGTTTTTTATTGGTTTATTGCCATCCCATCAGATGCGTGATTGACTAGATGATTGTTAATGGAGCTTTTTTTAAGTTTCAACTATTGAAGATTCATTAATTTGGTATTTCAGATCAAAAATTATAAAATAATAAGTAATTTCTCAGTTTGTGTATCAACTATTTTACAATTAGTCACACCATGAACAGATTATAGTTACTAATAGCACCATTGATTCGTGTCAGTGTTAATTTCTTATGATAGAGATAGTATGGATCAATTCATAAAAAGTGTTAAAAACTAGCATAGACGATGGAAGTTCGATATAATTGGATCAGAAAGATAATATATATAAGCAGTGGTATCTGGTTTTTTATTCTCCATAAGTTCATGATGATCGTTATATTCTAAATTCTAAAATTCTGTATCAATTGTGATTTCAGGCTTTCTTTGGTGTATTTGATGGTCATGGAGGAGCAGGAGCTGCCGAATTTGCTTCAACAAATTTAGAGAAAAACATCATGGAGGAAGTGTCAAAAAGAAATGAAGAGATAGAAGAGGCGGTGAAGGAGGGGTACCTCACCACAGATTCTGAGTTTCTGAAGAAAGAAATCCGTGGTGGGACTTGTTGTGTGACAGCATTGATTCACAAAGGAGATCTCGTGGTCTCCAATACTGGTGATTGTCGTGCTGTTATGAGTCGAGGAGGGGTCGCTGAAGCCCTTACAGTTGATCATAGGCCTTCGTTGGATGAGGAAAGGGAGAGAATTGAGAGTCTGGTAAGCATCATCTCTATTTCTTCTTTGTGATGAGATTGACTAAACAGTTTGGAAATATTTTGATTTTATGAATTATGTATTGCTAAAGTTTATTTAAATTTCTGTTATGTAGGGTGGGTATGTGGATTGTTGCCATGGTGTTTGGAGAGTTCATGGATCTCTTGCTGTATCAAGAGCGATTGGAGATCGTCATCTTAAACAATGGGTGACAGCTGAACCGGCTACCAAAGTATTCAAGATTAGACCAGAATGCGAGTTTTTAATCCTTGCCTCTGATGGACTATGGGATTATGTAAGCTTCTCTCTCTTTATCTCCCTCCCTCCCTCTCTAAATTGATGTCTGATTGCTAAATTCTTTCGTATTTCTCTTTGCAGGTTAGTAATCAAGAAGCGGTGGATGCAGTCCGATCACTGTGTGCTGGCATTGAGAAGCCAGAGACATTCTCTGCTTGCAAGAAGCTCGTTGACTTGTCACTAACAAGAGGATCTCTTGATGATATAAGCATTATGGTTATTCAATTAACTCAATTCATTCAGTGAATACTATGAGGAATGATTTCATTGGTAGCGATTTTTGCTGGTATACATCTCTTGAAGCTTGAGGAGTTTGATTTCTGATAAGCCCTTTATATCAGAGATCTTAGGTTGTGCGTTGAGATGAAAGCCGAAGTTTGTGCCTATCAGTGATAACTAGTAAAACAATTGTAACCTGAAGATCATCTTAGATTAACTTTTTGTTCTTGTATATGTGGCCATTTCATCTGCCATAAGAGAAGGGATTTTGCCAGCAGCAAGAGGGTAGATAACATCTTAGGCTTGTATATTTTTACTCCATAAACTAACTAAATTTAATTCTTGAAAAGGTTGAACCCGATTTTTCGTTTAATGTATTAGAATTAGGGGTGAGGAAGGATTCGAACCCCGTCTTTTGGTACAGATAGAGAAGAAAAGGAACCTCGTTACAGGCATTGTTTTCCTATTGTTTATTCAGATTACATTGTGCATTATGCACTGGCCAGGTGTGCATTAATTGATGGTGAAGAAAGCTGACCGTAATCACCCTGAATTTGAAAACGTGTTAACTGAGTAGGACTTTCATTTTATGGTCATATTTAAACAAAAAAGGATGGAATGGAATCTATGCATGAGGTGGTTCAACTGGTCCACATGGTCCGGTCTGGCAGCTGCTTACTCGTTCTTGTGGAGGGGCATGAACTGGAAGATGGACTTTTGGATTATACAATTTTGGAGTCTGAAACCATGTTTCTTGCGTATTGTTTGGGATTATTTGGAAATTCTCACATTTTCTTTAGTAATTTGTACAAGTTACGAAATTAATCGTATAAGATCTTATATTTAATGTTATAATTTAAATTCACTAAAATATATGTGTGGAATGACACTACTTCAAAATAAATAATATGTATTGGATAGGTTAAAATATAAAATAAAAGATAAAATAAAATTAAAAAATCTGAATTGTTTTTTATTTGGTGTATTTAATTATTCCTACCGGTATATTTCATATTTATTTGAAGACGGTTTTCTATATATAAATAATAAAGGATATGATCATTTTGGATAAAATGATCTATAAATATTATTAAATAAGATGATGTGATCATTAATAGGGGTGGCAATTTTTCTGGATGAACCATCTTCATTAGAAATTGATTTAATTGGATTGAAATTTTCCAAATGATTTGTAGATGGGGACAGGTGAGGAACCCCCATTTTCTTAGTAGTGATGATGTGGCGAAAATGGTATTTCATCGCCTAATTTCAATCTTTGTATCCATCCTAATTTAGTTGAAATGAGGATTTCAATCCATGTTTATACGCACACATATACATTTATTTCTTTCAATGTCATATGAACCATAATTACAAGATATGAAAAAATATCTGATCAGAGAATGAGTTGGTGAGTATATAATTTGTTCTTTTGACGTTATTTTAATACGTTTTTTTCTTTTTACTTTAGATTATAGTGGTTTAATTTTATGATGGATTTTAGTGATTTATGGTTATATTTTAAGATTATATGATGTTCTTAATGCTATTTTATTAATGTGTTGATTTAAATTTAAATAAATTAAATTTAAATTTAAATTTAAATAAATGGAGAATCTCGAATAGTCGAATCTCGTCAACAAATCAATTTTCTCTCTATATTTATGTCTTACTTAGTTGTTTCATTAATTATTATTCATATTTACTTTTAATTATTGTATATTATTTTAATTCTATATTTACCATAAGCTTGTAAAATATGTTACATATAGAGAGCTTGTAAAATAAATCAATGAATGTCCTCAATAAATGTGAGGTTGTTTAGAATTGGGCATAAACACATATTTTATTATATTTAAAATATAATAAAAAATGTGCCTCTAAATTTCACTTTTTACAATCCATATAAAAGATGGTCTAACCAAATTTCAAATCTTATGGAATAAACTATGAAAATATACATTATCATAAATTTACGGTAGAAAAACCAAAAAATCCATCAGTAAAATTTACATAAAAACATGTATAGACACACACACTCACCCAAAAATAATATGAGAAAAACTCACAAACACATGTATAATATAGACAACTAAAAACCAGAAAAGGTTAGCCGAGAGAACTGGAAATATAATACAACAAGAATGAAACAAAGTGGAAAAAATAAGAAGTTTATATTTCATCTATTTAGTGCAAGTGAAAGAATAGAACTAATTCAAAAAAGTGATCAAGGTCTTACATGAAGAGAGAGAGAGAGGGAGAGAGAGTTTATTTGTATTTATTCCTCTAGAAATTTTCATTACTTTAGTGCAAATTATACACCATTTTAGCGTAAAATTTACACACTCTCTCCAACAGTTTGCACTATTTTCTCTACTAAAAAATAATATTACACAATAATCTTTATTTTCTTTATTTTTAATATTTATTTTTATTACTAAATATTTCTTAAAATTATTATATATGTAATTTTATTTAACATTAAATTTTGAGATAATATTTATTTTACTTATATTCTTAAACTATCATGTTCAAAAAATATATATGTAAAATTGAATGTCATATTATGCAATTATATTTAAATTTGTATATAATATTTAAAATCTCATATACTTATTTAAATTATATTTTTATTATTATTTAAATTACACATCATATGAGTTTAAAAAACTTGATTTAATTTCAGTTTGGATAATTGAGATAAAAAAATTACATTATTAAATATTAAAAAAAAAGATATAATCATATAAAAAAGAAAAAGAAAAAAAAGTAGCACAATAAAAAATCTACGCTAAAAGTAGTGTAAAAATTTCAAAAACTTCAAATTGGTGCAGAGAATATAGTATTGCTAGAGGATGAAAACTAATGCTAAATGCCAAAGTAGCTTTTTGTTGGAAAAGCTCTAATAACACTTGTCAAATTTACTTCGTTCCATCAAAATAGGTACACTGTGTCTCATTTAGAATTTCCTCTAAACATTAAAAAAGAGCTTGCTATCAAATCTGAAATTCAGTTCAAATTTTATGGAAGGAAATGGTGTATCTCCATCAAAATTTTAAAAATATTATCCAAAGCATAATCCGCCTAAAAATTGTGGAAGTAAGTATATTGATTCTTTGATTGGTACAATTTTGATAATTATTAAGCATGCACATTAAGTTATACAATAAAAATTAGTATCTTCTCCTTCATTGGTACACATACTTTTGTATTTTTACCTCAATATAAAGACCCCTTAAAATAAAGTGTAATACTAACTAAAAATAATTAATCTCAAGAATGAATTTTTATTTCATTCAATAACTTATTTGACCATACACAAACATCTGCATGTTTGAATGTGTATATTTTAATTATTAAATCAAAAATTTTAAATTTCTCTTTGTAGATATTCTTGTAGTGCCATTTGATATCCAAACTAAATAAAAGAAAGCAAAAAGAAAAAAGAAAAAAGAAGCCAATATCGTAACTCAGAAATCATAATTATTATAAGAAAATAAAAGCTTTTAAAGTTAACTAATGATGAAAAATAGGTAGGATAAGACATTATTCTATGTCCCCATACAAACTCATTTGAATCGCACACATCACATTTATGTCCTGTAATATTATTTCTTCAAGATATTATATATAGTAATTTTAATGAAAATGTTCGCGCCATGATATTTGCAACTTTTAAAGAAAAAAATCAAAACTAACAAATATTTTCGAGTAATTAAACTTGGATATTTTAGTACATACTCAATATTTAACTAAAAAGTTATTGTATTTTTCAAAGTTAAAAAAATTATTTTAATATATGTAATATATGAATAAAATTGAATATTGTGAAAAAATAATTAATTTGATATATAATGCATAAAAAATAGATTAGGAAAGAAAAATTATTGGTAATTTAACAAATTCTCAAAAATATTTTTAGGAAAATAAAATTTATCTAATAAAAAATGACATATTATTTTTTAAAGTTATTTTTATTTTTAGAAACTGAAAATAAATGGAAAAATAATATAGATAGGTCTGGGTATAAGATAATAATTGGACGTGACAACGGTTAAAACAATTTAAAGCAAAGGTTAAGTAGTTAGAAATCACAGAAATACCAACCGGACCGGAGACGATAGCATTCTCCAACAAAAGAAACACATTCTCTCTCCTATGTTTCAGATCTCTCGCCAAAAATTCCATTTTACATAAATATGCATAAAACAAATAAATACTCTTCTTAGTGTAGTTTCCCTTTCTAAAGTGACCCCTCCCGTCTACTCCTTTCCTCCCCTCTCTCGCTCTAGATCTCTGTTTCTGATTCCTGGAGGGTTCAAGGGTTTCTCTTCTGTTGCTCCAGATCGCGGCAGTGCCTGCTGATACGCTCTCCTTTTCGTCTCTCGATTTCATCCTTCCTTCCCCAGATCCGGAGTTCTGAACCTAAGGCTTTCATTCATCGCCTGTCGCCATGGCGGCCGCAAACGCTCCGATCACCATGAAAGAAGCGCTCACGGTATTCATTTGATTATTATTCAACTCAATTTCTCACTTTCAATTCATTACCAGCTCTTTGACTATTCATTTGAAATGGATTGATTCAATTGGGCTGAATTGTCACTTTACTTGATGTGCTGACGGTGTTGGTAATTGGGGGAAGTTAAGCAATTACTGTTTCGGATTTGATTAGTCTTTTCTGGGTTAATTTCAGATCTATTGATTCTGTTCTGAGGCTTTTGTGATTTGAGTTGGTTTTAGTTTCATTGATATTTTTTTTTTGTGTGATGGGGTGATTGCAGTTGACTAGCATAGGGATCAATCCGCAGTTCATTACTTTCACAAATGTGACCATGGAATCTGATAAGTATATATGTGTTCGGGAGACGGCACCTCAAAATAGTGTGGTAATTATTGATATGAACATGCCAAATCAACCATTGAGGCGTCCTATTACTGCAGATTCTGCTCTTATGAATCCAAATAGCAGAATTTTGGCACTGAAAGGTGATTTTTCTTCTTGGACCTTTCAGACTCTTAATTTTTTTACTGCCTCATATCTCAGTTCAGAAGTATATATGAATTATTAAAATAATTTTTATATAGAGTGTGCATTGTGTGTGTGTTTTATGAGTTATTTAATAAATTAGAGAGTTATTTGTAGGTGTAGTTTGCGGTACTAGTGAATTCAGGATTATCAGAAGAATGTATTTTAGTTTGTCCATCAGAGAGTTTCTGGCTGCCTTTTAAGTTTAGACATAAATAGTCTTTTTTTTTTATGGGCAACCTCACATTTTCTATGAAACTGACTTGGAATCTTGCAATGAAAATACCAATTATAAATACAGACTAGGAGAAGTACTATCAAAGTAGAACTTTTGGATGATAGGACAATAGCTGCAGATATCGATAGGGAATTGGGAATGTAGGGGAGAATGAACTTAGATAGGCACTGAAGATGGCGGCTCTGTCCTATTTATGCTTAACCTTGCTGCAGACTATATTATTTGGATTTTTTTGGTCCCCAGTGGCCATTATGGTATTTATGAGAATTTTCAAGGCTTTTATAAAGGCAAACCGTGACAGATGTTAAAAAGGGAAGTAAGATTTCAGAGTCAGGATTCTAGAGTGAGTGCCATGTTGATGATATGTGTTAAAGTCTGCTGCGCTTTATTATTCTGTGGAAATGTATCTCCTATTAAAATAAATAAAGTTATTGATTTGAGAAACAAGAGTAATCACATGAGTTTGTTTCCGTTAAATCATGTTGAGTTTGTTAATAAGTGTTCTAGCTCTGCTCATATTCGAGGAATATAGTGACATAAAATGGGTGATAATTAACTTCTTTATCTGTATATACACATGTGTGTGTGTAAAAATTAGCATTCCTTTGTTTTCATTTGGTCTCTAGATACTGAAAATATTTGTTTCCTTCATGAAGCTCAACTTCCTGGAACCACACAAGATCACTTGCAAATATTTAACATTGAGGCAAAAGCAAAACTGAAGTCACATCAGATGCCTGAGCAGGCAAGATTTTATTATCCATTGAAATTATTGCTTTTTTGTATAGAATTTGTCTCATCTCAGTTGTGCTTAGTGTCTTGATTTATATAAATATTCTGCTTTTGGACAGGTTGTATTCTGGAAGTGGATTACTCCTAAAATGTTGGGTTTAGTTACACAATCCACAGTATATCACTGGTCAATTGAAGGTGTGATTCTGATCTGATTCTACATCATTTATGATCTTGTTCATTATATCTTTTTGTTTTCTTTTGTCTTAATGATTTTCTGCTTTTCTGAGTAGGTGATTCTGAACCTGTAAAGATGTTCGATAGAGCTGCCAATTTAGCAAACAATCAAATCATCAATTATAAATGTGATCCATCTGAAAAGTGGTTGGTTTTGATTGGGATTGCTCCTGGTTCTGCTGAGGTGCGTGATTGGTAATTCTTTTCCTTTTTGAGAGAGAATGCAGTAACATGAAATTATCATGAGTAAGGTAGAAAAAAATAATTGTGTTGCCCTACTGTTTTTCCCATTTGGCTCTTCTCATTAACATCAAAACTGTTAACGCTTACTAGATGTTGTTCTTGCTTTGCTGTATGATTTCACTGCAATGTGTTGCAACTTGCATAGTATTGTTCTTCTGTACATGGATTTATTGCTGTGTAATTTTTTTTTTTGGCCTATTCATATAAAGGTATAGTTTCTAGAGGAATATGGTGTGCTGTGAAACTCGTAGTTTCTTAAATATACAGTAGAATGCAATTCTAATTTATTTCTGCAAGACTGCGCCTTATCCTGCTGATCTATTCCCTAAATTCTGTATTATCTGATGGATGTAATCGGTATGTACCTGTATGTGCTTTTAGCTTCTGCATCATTTATTCTATTGAATTCATTTGAACACTTGCTAAATGGCCAATCACAAGGCTTGTAATGCTGCAGTCAAGTGGTATTCTGTTGTTTACATACCAGAAAGCAGTAGTAGCAATATGATGATTCTCTTGCTTATTATTTTTGGGACTTTGCACATAGGTAAAATTGAGTACACCTTTCTTGTTGAAAATCATAGCTCTGAACTGATGGAAAATTAAGTTGGAATAACATCTAGTTATATGAAGTTAGTTTTAGTGGTGGCTTCCTGACATAATTTCTTGACTTCCTGTGACATGTGGTGATATGTTGGTTTAATTTTATCTTGAGCTAATGCATTAGCTTTTATTGGAATAGACTTACTTTTTCTCCTTTGCTATCCTTGCTGTTTTATTCCTTTTGGTTTGTGCTCAACTGTCAACATATCAAGTGGAGCAAACTATCTGGAAATTATTATTATAAGTATTATATATATATATATATATACACACATTTTTTTTTACTGTTTTATTCACAACAATCATACTGAGATAGTTCCTTCCTTAGCGTCCCCAACTTGTCAAAGGAAGTATGCAGCTCTTTTCTGTTGATCAGCAACGGAGTCAAGCACTTGAAGCACATGCTGCAGCGTTTGCCTCTATCAGAGTTGGACTTCCGTTCTCTTAGACTTTTCATACACTAAATGCTGGTTTTGTTAGCAGATTTCTTATGATGTCTTTTTATATACCGTGAGCAGGTACCGGGGAATGATAAGGATTCCATTCTTATTTCGTTTGCGACAAAGACCTCTAATGCTGGGCAGACTACATCTAAATTGCATGTTATTGAGCTTGGTGCTCAGCCAGGTGATTTGTCTTCTGTTTTTTACTCTCTATCTTCAGTTTATTTTGTTGGAAAGTTGGTTGGATGCTAATGTATTAAAGGTGTTTTATGATTGTTGCAACTTCTCTTTTTATGCTTATTCTTAGCTTATGACTGGCAATATTTTCAGGAAAACCATCTTTCACAAAAAAGCAGGCAGATCTGTTCTTCCCTCCAGATTTTGCTGATGATTTTCCTGTGGCCATGCAGGTAATTCTTCTTGGAGTACTTTCCTTTTTCTCTCTGTGTGAATTATCATTATTTGGGCATTCTGATTGCATTCAGTGTGGTATTTCAGTTTTGATTGTATGCCATGAAATAGTCTTGTATATATGCTAATTATGCTATTCAGCACTTCAATTTTGTTTTACATATGCCCATTGTTTTCTTGCAGATATCCCACAAGTATGGTCTCATATATGTGATCACAAAGCTTGGCCTGCTATTTGTATATGACCTTGAAACTGCCACAGCTGTATACAGAAATAGAATCAGCCCCGATCCTATTTTTCTAACGTCTGAAGCTTCATCTGTTGGAGGTTTCTATGCAATTAATAGGCGTGGTCAAGTTTTACTTGCTACAGTAAATGAATCAACTATAGTCCCTTTCGTCAGTGGGCAAGTATGTCTTAACAGATTTCGCATTTCATGTCATCTTTACAAAAAAATTGTATATCTAACAAAATGATCTTAAATGATTAATGACAGTTGAACAATCTGGAACTTGCTGTCAATCTTGCTAAACGAGGAAATCTTCCTGGTGCAGAGAATTTGGTAAGTAAATCGTGGTTCTGCATGCTTTAATTTTCATGACATATGTTTATGATTTGAAATTGTGAGGCAATATTTAATTTGCCACATATTGATGCTTGTGAGCGTGGATTTCTTTTTTGGATTCATTTATGGTGTATAACAACCGAGGAATAGCTCAGCTACATTTCTGAAACACTAAAATATAGCAACTGTATTTGTTGTGTTAGTGTCTTGATCTTTCAGCTGTGTATAGTCTAATTTCCTCTATGCATCTCCGTGTATGATTTTCTGCTCCTGACTAGACTTTCCCAGCCATTGCTTTTTGTTGACATTATTTTTTCTTTGTTTTAAATGTTATACCATCTATTGACATATAGTGACTTGTGCTGATAATTTTTTTGAACCTTTTCCCCCCTCATATTCGCAGGTTGTTCAGCGCTTTCAAGAATTGTTTGCTCAGACGAAGTATAAAGAGGCTGCTGAACTTGCTGCAGAATCTCCACAAGGCATCCTCCGGACACCTGATACTGTTGCCAAATTTCAGGTACGCCAATGTCCATTACCTATGAAATGTTTTTTCAAGGCCAAGTGTGCATTGGCGGAAGTGCAGATTTATATGGACGCCATTTTCCATTTGAATTTAACCGCAGCTGGAATTTTACATGTTTCCTTGGGTGATTTGAGAATTCTTAAACATATCCTGTGTTATTCAGAGTGTTCCTGTACAAGCTGGGCAGACACCACCACTGTTGCAGTACTTTGGAACACTGTTAACTAAAGGAAAGCTCAATGCATTCGAGTCTTTGGAGTTATCTCGTCTTGTGGTCAACCAGAACAAGAAGAACCTGTTGGAGAACTGGTTGGCTGAAGACAAGTTGGAATGCAGTGAGGAGCTTGGAGACCTTGTCAAGGTTAGATTTCTCAAATAAGTTGTCCACTCTTTAAATTTTTTCAGTTTGTTTTTATGTGAATGTTTTCATCTTTTTCTGCATATTACAAACTTGCTTCATGTATTTTTGTAGACTGTGGACAACGACCTTGCACTGAAAATATTTATCAAAGCCAGAGCAACACCAAAAGTTGTGGCAGCTTTTGCTGAGCGTCGAGAGTTTGACAAAATCTTGATATACTCAAAGCAGGTCATTGGCTCAAGAATATTGCTGAAATTTTTCTCACCTTTAATTGATTTAGAAGACTTGTGTTGTCTTAGGAACTGTACTCTCTTTTTTATTCTTGATGTCCTATCTCCATTGTGTTTTACACTCCAATGAAGATATTTTTACCTTGAAACAGGTTGGGTATACACCTGACTATCTTTTCCTTCTGCAAACAATTCTTCGGTCAGATCCTCAGGTATGCTTGGATCAATTACACAAATTCAATTTTTTTTTTTGTTATAATATTAATACACACACACACACACAAACAGAGTTTATTTTCAGTAACTTTCCTTAATGACTTATAATGCGTGTTGTTTGGAATTATGCTTTTTAATTTCATGTGCCTGCAGGGAGCTGTTAATTTTGCTCTTATGATGTCTCAAATGGAGGGAGGTTGTCCTGTGGATTACAATACCATTACTGATCTATTTCTTCAGGTCTATATTTCTCAATTGTTCAGTAAAACAATATTGCTTGCATAACCAACCCCTTTCTATGTTCTATGTATACCAAAATTTTCTGTGATATTTAGTTTGGCAATACATTTCATGACCAATTATTCTTTACTCCAGAGGAACATGATCCGTGAAGCAACAGCATTCTTGTTGGATGTATTGAAACCAAATTTGCCAGAGCATGCCTTCCTGCAAACAAAGGTCAATCATTATTAATATTAATACTGTTTTAAATCAATGTCCGTCTTCTTCCTCTTGTTCACAATTTGGCATTAACACTTTCCTCTGTAATTTAGGTCCTGGAGATAAATCTTGTGACCTTTCCAAATGTTGCTGATGCTATTTTGGCAAATGGCATGTTTAGTCACTATGACAGGCCACGCATTGCACAACTCTGTGAAAAAGCTGGTCTTTACATACGAGCACTTCAGGTTTGATCATCTACTCATTCATGGATATCTATGAAGTAACTACAGTATACATTTTCAGATATCTCAATCTGTTCGCTTGTATTTGCAGCATTACTCAGAGTTGCCTGACATCAAGCGTGTCATTGTGAATACTCATGCAATTGAGCCACAGGTTACTAAATTTATCCGCTTTCTCTACTGTTCCTTAATTGGTATCTCGACTCTCTCTAGCTCTTAATGACTAGTCATTTAGGCACTTGTGGAGTTCTTTGGGACACTTTCCAAGGAATGGGCTCTGGAGTGTATGAAGGATCTTTTACTGGTCAATTTAAGAGGAAATCTTCAGATAATTGTTCAGGTATGAAATGGTGTTACAAATGTGGTCATGTATGTTTTGGTTCCATTTAAAAGAGTCGATTTCCTTGAGCAATTGTAGAAGTGTGCTAAAACATTCCTCTCAAGAATCAAGCACTTGAAATACTTAATCAAATTGTTTATAGTTTTGAGCAATGGTTTTCTTCTTATGCTAGGTTGCTAAAGAATATTGTGAACATCTGGGAGTTGAAACATGCATTAAGCTCTTCGAGCAGTTCAAGTCTTATGAAGGATTGTATTTCTTCTTAGGATCATATCTGAGCTCCAGGTAATCTATCCATGAAGGATTGAACTTCTAGCTTTCATTAGATGGACTTTTTCACTCATAACGTAATTGGTGTTTTGTGAACTGATTATTTATGTCTGGCAGTGAGGATCCTGAGATTCACTTCAAGTATATTGAAGCAGCTGCCAAGACTGGACAAATTAAAGAGGTTGAGCGTGTTACAAGAGAGTCAGAGTTCTATAATCCTGAAAAGACTAAGAACTTTTTAATGGAAGCAAAACTACCCGATGCACGACCATTGATCAATGTGTGTGACCGCTTTGGTTTTGTGCCTGACCTCACACATTACTTGTACTCTAACAACATGCTTCGCTATATTGAAGGATACGTGCAGAAGGTTTGCATATTTATCTGATATTTTCTTTTGGATAAAGAACTTTGTTCTTCATGCAAGTTAATCTTTGTTCTCTCTTCGAGTAGGTCAATCCAGGAAATGCTCCATTAGTTGTTGGACAGCTCTTGGATGATGAGTGTCCTGAAGATTTCATTAAAGGCCTCATCCTTTCTGTCCGTTCTCTGCTTCCAGTTGAACCTCTGGTGGAGGAGTGTGAGAAAAGGTACCTTATCTACTTTCTCATAAATTTTCTTTGAGGCATTTCTGTGATATCCTTACACGTGACCTGTGATGGTGTTCAGGAATCGGCTTCGCCTGCTTACTCAGTTTTTGGAGCATCTAGTGAGTGAAGGAAGCCAGGATGTGCATGTTCACAATGCTTTGGGTAAAATAATCATTGATAGCAACAACAATCCCGAGCACTTCCTCACCACCAACCCATACTATGATTCTCGTGTTGTGGGGAAGTACTGCGAGAAGCGTGATCCGACGCTTGCTGTTGTTGCATATCGGAGGGGGCAATGTGATGATGAACTTATTAATGTGACAAACAAGAACTCTTTGTTCAAACTGCAAGCTAGGTTTGTGATAGTGTGAATTTAGTGAGTGATTTGTTACATTCACGCCTGCTCGAGAAACTTGATTCACTCTCTTTCGTGTTCTCAGGTATGTCGTTGAGAGAATGGACGGTGATCTCTGGTTGAAAGTTCTTGATCCTGAAAATGAATTCAGAAGGCTGCTCATTGATCAAGTTGTATCGACTGCTTTGCCTGAAAGCAAAAGCCCAGAGCAAGTGTCTGCTGCTGTTAAAGCTTTTATGACTGCTGATCTTCCTCATGAGCTGATAGAACTCCTTGAAAAGATTGTGCTTCAAAACTCGGCATTCAATGGAAACTATAATCTGCAAAATTTACTTATCTTGACCGCAATCAAGGCTGACCCATCAAGGGTTATGGACTACATCAATAGGCTTGATAACTTTGATGGACCAGGTGTTGGTGAAGTGGCTGTGGGTGCTGAATTGTATGAAGAAGCTTATGCTATTTACAAGAAGTTCAATTTGAATGTCCAGGCTGTTAATGTGTTGCTGGACAACATTCGCGACGTTAACCGAGCTGTAGAATTTGCATACCGTGTTGAAGAAGATGCTGTTTGGAGTCAGGTGGCTAAAGCTCAGCTTCGGGAAGGATTAGTGAGCGATGCGATAGAATCATTTATACGTGCTGATGATGCCACCCAATTTTTGGAAGTAATCCGAGCTGCAGAAGATGCTGATGTTTATCACGACCTGGTGAAGTATCTTCTAATGGTCAGGCAGAAAGCGAAGGAGCCCAAAGTGGATAGCGAGCTCATTTATGCATATGCCAAGATTGATCGGCTGGGCGACATTGAAGAATTTATTCTCATGCCAAACGTTGCCAATTTGCCTAGTGTTGGTGATCGTTTGTATGACGAAGCGTTGTATGAGGCTGCAAAGATAATTTTTGCTTTTACTTCTAACTGGAGCAAGCTGGCGGTCACCTTAGTTAAGTTGAAACAGTTCCAAGGTGCTGTTGATGCAGCTCGGAAAGCTAATAGTGCAAAGACATGGAAAGAAGTCTGCTTTGCCTGTGTTGATGCTGAGGAGTTCCGCTTGGCTCAGATTTGTGGTCTCAATATCATTGTACAGGTACTATTGTGATGCATTTTGATAGAAGGGATCTTCCAGTTTTTCAATCAGAGATCTGTGAACTTTTTAGTTTTTTATTTCTATATCACATAACCGTTCATTCTTTTAGGTGGATGACCTGGAAGAGGTTAGCGAATATTACCAGAACAGAGGATGCTTCAATGAGCTTATATCTCTTATGGAGAGTGGCCTTGGATTGGATCGTGCTCATATGGGTATTTTTACAGAGCTGGGTGTCCTATATGCCAGATATCGCCATGAGAAGCTCATGGAGCACATTAAATTGTTCTCTACCCGTCTCAATATTCCCAAGCTGATCCGAGCATGTGATGAACAACAGCACTGGCAAGAACTTACCTTCTTGTACATTCAGTATGATGAGTTTGATAATGCTGCAACAACTGTCATGAATCATTCCCCAGAAGCTTGGGATCACATGCAATTCAAAGATATTATTGTGAAAGTTGCCAATGTGGAGCTATATTACAAAGCTGTGCATTTCTATTTACAAGAGCACCCTGATCTCATAAATGACGTTCTGAATGTCCTTGCTCTTCGTGTGGATCACACTCGTGTTGTGGACATAATGAGAAAGGTTCACACTTTTTGCTTGATGAACAATTTGCCTTCAGACTTCAGAATTATTTGTTTTCAAACCTGAGTTTCAATTTTTTTTATTAACATTTCCTTTTGTTTGATTTAGGCGGGCCATCTGCGTCTTGTGAAGCCATATATGGTGGCAGTTCAGAGCAATAATGTGTCTGCAGTGAATGAAGCTCTCAATGAGATCTATGTAGAGGAAGAGGATTATGACAGATTACGTGAATCTATTGACTTGCATGATAATTTTGATCAGATTGGCCTTGCTCAAAGGGTAAGTTATCATTTTGCCACATGCTCTCATGTTTTGTTTATTAGAGGGTTATATATGTATACACACTTTATTTTGTGATTGATCAGATTGAGAAACATGAGCTCCTTGAGATGAGGCGTGTTGCAGCCTACATTTACAAGAAGGCAGGTAGATGGAAGCAGTCAATTGCATTGTCAAAGAAAGATAATCTTTACAAAGATGCAATGGAGACAGCTTCGCAATCTGGTGATCGTGAACTTGCTGAGGAGTTGCTTGTCTACTTCATTGAACAGGTATTATTCATTATTACATTACATATATGATCTTTCATCTCTAAAATTCCAATTTCTAGAAAATTTGCTCAATCTTTTGTTTTTTGTTCTGTATTTGGTTTTCTAATGATGCATAGAGCTTGCATGTAAACATGCTCTCTATGATAATATTGATTTTTAGTATCAACAATTTCTTGTTTATATTTGGAACACTGGTATTCTGACTATTGATTCTATGTTTTGTAGGGGAAGAAGGAGTGCTTTGCTTCATGCCTGTTTGTCTGTTACGATTTGATTCGTGCAGATGTTGCGCTTGAACTCGCCTGGGTTAATAACATGATTGACTTTGCCTTCCCTTATCTGTTACAGGTTACTATGCTTGGCTATTTCCTTGTCAATGTTTCCAGTACATTTCTTAGGTTGCCCTCAAAATATGAAAGTTCTACGTAAAGCTGAGTGTATTTAATGCATTTTGTGGTTGCTAGTCTCATATTTAACCATGTTGTCATTTTCTCTTGTGCAGTTTATCCGTGAGTATACTGGAAAAGTTGATGAGCTAATCAAGTACAAAATTGAGACCATGAATGAAGAGAAGGCTAAAGAGAATGAAGAGAAAGATATCATAAAGCAACAGGTATTTATTTAAACAATTTTGTTTTTGTCATGCAAGGAGTCGGTTGTTATTGTGGTCTGTTTTGATTTAGCAGAGCTTGTTTTAATTGGAAGTAGATCTCTAGTATTATACAATTTTTGGCAGAACCTTTCCATTTTGATTGGGGATAAAATGTAAGTTTTAGCCTAATTTTATACATAAATAAAATAAAAATAAATATGAAAGAGGTACCAGAGGGTGGGAGGGAGAACCAACTTGATGAAGATTGTTTTCTTACTTACACATTAACTTCGGGTGTAATTTTTGTAAATTCTGCCCTTTTGAATGTTTAAAGAAGCTTAGGACATTTTTGCATGCTTTGAAAACTACTACCACCTGATGCCGAAGATACTCATTTGATTGGTTATTTATGCAGAATATGTATGCCCAATTGTTGCCTCTTGCCTTGCCGGCCCCACCGATGCCAGGGATGGGAGGTCCTGGTATGGGAGGGGGTTTCGCCGCACCCCCACCCATGGGCAGTATGGGGATGGGAATGCCTCCAATGCCTCCTTACGGAATGCCATCAATGGGGTCCTATTAAGGCCTCAATAATTATGTGGAGACCCCAGTGAAAAGGAGGAGTGCTGATGGTTCAGGCTTCACGTATTTTTGTGTTTTCCAGTGCCTTGTTTAATACCTCTTTTATTTCTAGTAGCTGAAGGGATATATGTGGAGTCTTAGTTGGAGAAAAGAAAATAATATGATTTGGTGATATTGTGTGGAGTCATAGTAGGGGTGTGGATATATATATGGTTCTTTGTAATATTCTTTGGTAGCTGAGGCATTTTTTGCAGCGTTAGGCATCAATTTGAGGTCTACATATTTGTATTCTAATGGAGTTGTTCGATATTTTCTGACTAATTTTCGCCGACATTTTGAAGTCTATTTAATGCCTCGATTGTCTTTTCAGTTTCTCTTGGAAAATTTTCAAAATC
Organism: Caryopteris x clandonensis; assembly: GCA_028749325.2. Taxonomy (NCBI): domain Eukaryota; kingdom Viridiplantae; phylum Streptophyta; class Magnoliopsida; order Lamiales; family Lamiaceae; genus Caryopteris; species Caryopteris x clandonensis. The sequence goes on along the minus strand of JAPYKT020000027.1, from coordinate 800,746 downwards.
ATTTTTATATCCCTACCATTAAGTCTTGCATGTACCGTCTTTTTTATTTATTTATTTTACTTGTCTCAAATTGAATTTAGTTGGTTTGTGAGATGTTATCGCCGGGGAACAAAGAAACGCACATGTAATCTTCTTTTCCATTATTTTATTTTTTGTTCCTCTATTATGGAAAAAAAATTAAATATTTTTGCCTGTTATTTTAGGCAGGTTGGTTCGTGGTTTAGTTATGGAATTTATCTTTTGCTGTTCATTGTTAAGATCCAAGTTAGGCGATGCACATGGTATGGGGTTGTGTGGGGGAATGCATTCTCCTTCATCTCCTCCTCCCCATTATTTCTCCTCGTTCCCATTTCATCCCGTCTAATCTCCAATGGTGATTAAGGTGAGGAATTATTTTTGTAATGGGGGCATTAACAGAGATCCGTTTGATAAAAATAATCGCAAATACTAGTAATTGACATTTTAAAATTAACATAATAAAAAATTATTATAATTAAATTAATTACTATATATATTTGAGGTCAAAATGAGATGTTATCTCATACCTTTTCTGTTTTTGCCATGAACTTACGCTCCATTAGAAGCAGATTCCTGAGAATCCCCAAGGGGTTCTTTCAGTAACGATTGGGGTTTCTGATTTCTGCTCCATTAGGGACAGATCCTGAAGATCTCCAATAAAGTTTTTGTGCATCACTAATAATTTTTAATTTTTATTTTAGAGCATGTAGCTTACTCGTGAGTCATGTTTGATAGTTCACGGTCCAGGCCTTCACTTTTTTAGTAGCACACTCGTGAAACTTCTAAATGTGATACACTAAATTCTTGTTTAACAAATTGACATCATTAAAATTTGTCCCTTTCAATGAGCATCATTTTGGATACTTACTATATTTAAATCTTTCATTGTCCCAAAAGAATTCTGATAACACAAATAACTCTTTTTTTTGGAACTAGGAGTATGACACTTGAGCAATGTTAATCGGAGATATTTTCAAGTATAAGTAAAATGCGTCCGCATGGACATCTCAGTTGGTTCCTGGATGGCAGATTGCCCCAAGGACGCAGGATCGAGTCCTGGCAGCCGCAGTGTGGGAATTTTATCCCTCCAATGTGGGGGATAGCTCCTTGTGGGCACCAGATACTGTTCCTCCCACCTAGTGGGCCGCTCGCCTTTTGTCCCAAGTATAAGTAAAATGCAAAATTTGATATCAAACTAATAATTAAAAATCTGAAGGTTAAAAAGATTCACATATATTTGGATGGTTTTACCAACTCGAGAATACAGGCCTGAATTGCCTATACTTTATATATATATATATATATATATGATTTTGATACCAATCATACTGTACTGAGATAGGTGAATTATAGCTAAATCTAACGGTGGCCATCCCCACTTTGATCCTGCTTTAGCGAAATTCCTTCTTTTTGGTGAAATTCAGAAGATTATACAGAACATACTTCACTGAGAAGCCTTCCACTCATTGAACATTGAATTAGCTAAATCGTCCCTCCAAGACGACCAGACTTGAGACTCAACACCACTCACTAAACTTCTCTGTTCGTCCCCAGTTGTGTACATGTTTTCTTCAAGCTTTTGCTCGAGAGGATCCTCGGGCGTCTCAGTACGGATAAAATTGTGGAGCAGAACACAAGCCATGATAATATGGTTTTGCACCTTGATTGAGTAATGTGAACTGCTCCTTAGAACTTCCCAACGCAGTTTTAGAAGCCTAAAGGCTCTCTCTATGACACTGCAGGCACATACATGTTGTAAATTGAAGAATTCTTCCTTGCCTTGGGGAGTTGAAGAGGCATCTCCCTGCTCTTGAAGGTGGTACCTTGAACCTCTATAAGGAGTCAAAATGCCCTTTCCAATTGTATATGCATTATCACAAAGATAATAATTCCCTGTTAAATTTAAGAGCGTAAGACCATAAAATTTCATCCTTAAATCTACTTGACTATTGAACCAGGGAACAAATGGCATGCTTCAAGTAAACATAAGATTACCATCTGGCACTTTTAGGCCATTTCTCCGGCCCAAAGCATCAAGCAACACTCTATTATCGGCAGCTGAACCCTCCCAGCCAGGCAACACATAAATAAATTTCATGTCTTGATTGCATACTCCGAGCACATTGACAGCTATGTCCCCTTTTCTAGTTCTATATCGTGCCTTCTCAGATTCAGGCACCTTCACATTGATAAAAGTACAATCTAGCGCCCCTAGACAACCCTATTCATAGGACAATTTGGAAATAAATTAAGTTCATAAAATTAAAAAGTTACTTCCAGCCACAACACAATTTTTTTTTTTTTTTTTGAAGTTGTTACATACCTTAAACCATTTCCAAATTTCAATGGTGCAATCTTCTGGCACAGGCTCTGGGGTTACAAGGAGCAAAGGGTAGAGCTTTAAGAGTTTGTTTAAAACTTCATGAAAGTACTTACTGACTGTGTGTCCAGATCTAATAAAGTCTTGTCTTACAATTCGATTTTTTCTATGAGGTCCCAGTACAGAAAGGAACATTGCAACTTTCTCATGAATACTCACATGCCTGGTCCCGGAAAGTCCACCTTCATTCTCTAACAGATAGCATAACCTCAAGAAAGCATTTCTAGACATCCTCAAGTTCTCAAAACAGTCAATGTCACTAATATTTATAATCCTTTGCAAATTAGCAACTTGGGCAGGTATCCTACTAACCATGTTATACTTTACCAATTCTCTACTTTGCCTACGATTGTGTCGGCGGACATAAGCACAACGTGCACGGACGAACAGTTGTAGAAAAGAAACTGTTCCCAGCGCAATCTCCTGCAATGCCATACAGGCCTCCGCTTTCTCCATCGTAGCATCCATGAGCGGTGTGTCACTGTAATGAATATGCCATCATGAAGTGTTTACAGATGTCCTGAACATATAATGCTAAAACAATTAAGGCAATGCCAGAAGCATACAACATTCCAATTTGATAACCAATTAATATATCATCCCCAAGTGTTCACATCAAGAGTCAAAATAAAATCCCTGACTAATAATTTGCATGGTAATGCAGACTAAATTACCACAATAGAGATAACACGTTCAAAACTAGTGTATAGTTCTGTGATATATAAAAAGTCATTTCAAAGGTATTCTCTGCATCCAATGTGTTTTTTTATCAGAACACATATCAAATTCCCATTCAAGTAAAGCACTTAAAACACAAAACCATTCAAAGAAAAGCGTATACAATTTTCAGAAAGTATTAGATTATCAAATCCAATTAGCTATATTAGCAAATCCCAGTTATTGGTTGGATTAGCTAGAATTTCAAATCCAACAATTTCATTTACAACTAACTGCGAAAGGATTTGGTTGGCTTTCCTTTCATTTCAAATCATTCAATCCAAATGCAACCTTATAGACTTTGAGAGTTACTACACACAAAAAGTCAAGTTTTACTTCGAGTTTCACTTAAAAAACCAATAATCTGATCGGAAGAACAAGCTAACTTAAAACATCATTAGTATGTTCAACCAGTTTGAAAAACAGTCTCATACAAACATTCTACCGAACATGTAACAAGCACAACCTTCTAAAATTCTTTACGAAATCCATCTCTCGTCCAAAAAATGACCAATAATCTAAAAGTAAAAATGCAATTCGAGGTGACAGCTACTCAAAGTGTCCGGCTTTAGAAGATTAAAAATATTTATGGTTGAAGCTGAAATACATTCCACAAACCAACCACGCGAGCAGTTACGAACAACTTTGTTTCTCTTTCCGTTGCTGCTTGCGTCGGATCTGGAGAAGTAATAATCCTGAATTCGGAAATTCTAGGAGGTTTTGGAGCGATGACATGAAAACTCAGAGCGAAAATGAATTGGTTGAAAATACTTCTTGCGTTTTAGCGTGAAGGACCATCTCCAACTCCAACTGCAACAGTACCTCCGAATTTTAAGTTTTTGAGTAAACTCGTTTCCAATTTATTTTACTACAATTCTATAATTTTATACTTTTATTTATATTATATTTAATTTAATTATTACCATTTATTTATTATTGAACCTATTTTTTTTCATCTTGTTTACTAATAAATACTATTAATTGAAAAAGATTCAAATATAATATTATTCACTTTATATGATAATTATATATAAGTGTTGACAGTTTTATATTAATAAGAATATTAAATTATTGTCCCCAAGTTTTGTATGTAATATGCACTTCGAGTTTCTATGTTTTTCTCATTTAATTATTATAATTTTAAAATTATTGTATTTGTGTGGTTCTAATGTGAAAATTTTATTTTTTATGTATAAGCATTTTGTTTTTGGTGTTTTATCATATTTTCATTAATTTCTTTACTAATACTAATTTTTTTCAAACAAATTCTAATTTAATTTCTAATGACATCTAAATTTAATTAAATAAGACTAGACTTACTAATACATGTATTATGTTTCTTGCATTGTCTTTTGTATGTATTCCAAATAAGAAATGTTGAAGTTTGAATTTTTGAATGAAATTACTATTTTGTCGATTTTTTCCATTTGGAATGTACAGGTGGAGTTTAGAAGATTAGATACCAAGTCAAATTCCCACAAACAAGAAATGCACTTGGAGATCAAGTCAAAATCTATCAAAATCTATCATTATGGGAAGGTAGTTAGCTGGGAACATGGAGTAAATGTAACAGTAGTTACAAGAACGTGCCTCAGTGAGGAATGAGAGAAAAACTGCCAGAACCCATTTACAAATATGAAGAAGAATGGAGAAAGAAATACACGCTGAACAAGATTATATTTTCTATATAGCAGAAACTTGTGTTACCAAAAAAATTGCATTCACTCATACTCCAACATTCTGTACTGATGTGCAACAGATTATTTTGGTCTTGTTGTATTCGAATCTGAGAGAGTGTTAGTGAGTGAATATTGTTTCTCTGGGAGCTTACTTTCTTAGTTATTTTAGTCGGCTAGAAATTCATCTTGAATTTCAAGTACGTTAAGGATCGTAGAAGGTTCATTCAATTCTTTTTGTAATTCACCAAAAAATAGTGAATTCCTTTCGCCCTGTCGGCTTCACAAGTCATTCTTGACTTGTGAAAATTTACTATATGTGTCGTTTTATTATTCCGCTGTTGTTTCCATCGGTGCCACTCTTTCAATTGGTATCAGAGCCATCATTTGATACATTAAGTGAGGTTTCTGCTGTGGTACTCTATCCAATGGATATCTTCAATCTACCGCAGCCAATACTTCTCTCAAAAGTAAACTATGATTATTGGAAGTATCGAACCAGATAGATGATAAAATCAGTTGACTTTCGAGCGTAGTCTGTTGTTACCGACGGATGGTCACCTCCAAAGAAAGTTGATCAAAATGGAGATACTATCATAAAACCTCAATAAGAATGGACAGTTGAGGAGATTGCTCAAAAGAACTATCATGAAAAGGCGATGAACATAATTATGGGAAATTGGATCTACACATGTACAGACTCATGAAAGCATGCTTTACTACTAAGGAAGCTTGGGATACTCTTGAAAGACATTGTGAAGGAAGTAACATTGTAAGAGAAAGGAAACTACAAATGGTCCAAGACAAATTCGAAAGTCTAAAAATAGAAGAACATGAAACGATTTCTATCTACTATGATCATGTCATGGATCTGTCAAATGAATCAGCTTCTCTTGGAGGACAAATCAACAACAGAACTCTGGTAAACAAAGTCATTCGTACACTCCCATCGAGATATAATCCCAAAGTATGTGCAGTTGAAGAATCTCACAACTTGAATACCTTGGAGTTAGACACTCTGATTGGTCTTCTGAGAACGTACGAGATGAACATGGATAATCAAGAGAGACTCTAGAACAAAGGACCAAAATCGACAACCTTCACTTCTAAGACAAAGGAAGATGAAATCGAAGATGACGATGAAGATGGAGAAGCAGAACCTATCGGACCAGATAAAAACTTAAGTGTTGCTCTTCTCACAAACCGATACAACAGTCTTACCAAAAGATTCAACAATAAGAAAAAAAACTAAAAAATGCGAGTTGCAGAATCAACAGAATGCTCCTCCAAAAGGTTTTTTGAATTGGCTGGTTTAAAAGGAAGTTCTGTCAGAAAATCAACATCCAATCAATTTAAAAATCATTCTCGAAACCTTGATGATGTCCAATGTCGAGCCTGCAAAGAATTTGGACATTACACCAATGAGTGTGCAAATGTTCTTCACAGACATGGAAAATCTGTGTGGATATCTCTCAGTGAGGAAGAAATTGATGAAATGCATCCGATAGAAGAGGAATCCAAAACCGCTGCCCTACTCACTTCCATTCAGGAATATTCTGATGATGAAGAATTACTCACACATTCAAGTTCAAACACCATGTCTAATAGGTATGATTTTTTCAAGGACTCATATTTTAGTTATTTTAATGGATGTATTAATGATGCAGAATCAAATAATGGAGAAGATGATGACTAGATACTCGAAAAAATTCAAGCGATTCAAGATGAACTTCTCAAAAATGTGGAGTTAAAACATCAAGAATCAGAAAGTCTGAACTAAGAAAACGAAGAACTCAAGAAGATCATTACAAAGTTGGAAGTTTCACTTACAAAGAAGAATGGTGAATTAAGTAAACTCGAGATCGAACTTCAAATTGTGAATGAAACATTCAGAAAATTGAATAAAGGTACCTCTAAACTTGATGAAATTCTGGCCGTAAGAAGCATAGAAAATTCTGGAATTGGATATCACAATAGCGCTGCTGCTGCTATGTCATTTAATAAAATTTTGGATCAAAATCCCATTGTTTTTGTTAAAGAAAGTGGCAAAGCCTTGTCAACAACATATAAAGAAAAAATCAAAAGAAAAAGGAAGTTTGCCTGTCATTATTGTTTCAAGCCTAGACGTATACGACCTTACTGTCAAAAACTGAAATCTGATTTGTCACTGAAATAGATGTTACCATGAACATTGCACAACATTCGTAACAACATCATGAATCAAAAAAACACATCAATCTGTCAAAAACTAAAGTGTGTATGTAGATCGAATTTAACCTGTAATGTTGTGTTTACTGCTAAAAAAACTAACGATTCAGAGTCTTCGTACTTTGATAGTGGGTGTTCAAGACATATGACAGGTTCAAGAAATTATCTCACAAACTATGAATCATTCCAAGGAGCTACAATGAGATATGATGGAGGAACACGAGGAAAAATAATAGAAAAAGGAACACTTTGTGTTGCTGGATTTCCTAAGCTTCAAAATGTTCTACATGTGGATGTACTTATGGCTAACTTGATTAGTATAAGTCAATTATGTGATGACGACCTTCAAGTAAAATTCAATAAGGATAAATGTGAAGTATTTGACTCAGCAAATGTATGTGTAATGACAGGTAAAATATCAAATGACAATTGTTATCTTGCTGGAAAAAGCGTGTCATGCAACACTGCCCAAATAAGTGAAACAATTCTTTGGCATCAAAAGTTGGGACATGCAAATCTCAAAAATATAGACAAATTGATAAGATGTGAGGCAGTAAACAGTTTACCCAAACTGAAAAAAGGTAAACAAATTGTGTGCGGAGAATGTCAGAAAGGTAAACAACCTAGAACTTCTTATGAACATGTGAAATACATTGGAACTACTCACAATTTCAAACTAATTCATATGGAACTTATGGGTCCAATTGAGATTGAAAGTTTAGGTGGCAAAAGATTCTCATATGTCTTAGTGGATGATTTTTCGTGGTACACCTGGACAAACTTTCTTAGAGAAAAATTAGAAACATTTGATGCGTAAATTACATGCTAGGTTCAAAAATGTGAATGTTTCATATATATCACGTATAAGATCAGATCATAGAAGAGAATTTGAGAACTCCTTATTCTCTTATTTTTGTGAAAAAAAAAAGGTATAATGCATGACTTTTCGGCACCTAAAACACCATAACGGAATGGAGTAGCTGAGCGAAAAAATCGAACCTTACAAGAGATGGCTCATGTGATGATTAGCTTAAAAAATCTTGCTAAGAGATTTTAGGCTGAAGTCTTAAATACTGTTTGTCACATCTCCAACCGTGTCTACCTAAGACCTGGCACGCACATGACTCCATATGAAGTCTTAAATGGGCGTAAGCCAAACTAGAAATATTTTCATGTTTTTGGATGTGTGTGTTATATTTTGAATGACCGAGATACTCTTACAAAGTTTGACAAAAAGTGACAAAGAAATATTTCTTGGATACGGTTTAAATAGTCACATATATCGTGTATTTAATCTAAGGATTAAGACAATCTAAGAATTTGCAAATGTTATATTTGATGATTTCACTGATTTGACAGGAAAAATTGAAGAAGATAATGTTGATACTTATATGGATATGCAGAATTCCAGACAAGTCAAACAAACTAAGCAAAGGCAGACTCTGAATGCTTAACAAAATGTGGAACCACATATTGAACCAACATTTCATTCTGACCTAGAACCAGAAACTAATTCAGAAGTTACAGAAGATTCAACTGTTCAGCAAACTGAAAGAAGAGATCCACCAGGAAGGATAAGGAAGAACCACCCGATCATACAGGTCATTGGTAATGTACATGAAGGCATTACAACGCGACGAAAAGAATTTGTAAATTATAGAGATATGGTAAAAATTGTTTGCTTGTCCTCTATATTTAACGAAGTAAATTCGTATTGTTTCTTGTCTTTGACTGAACCAAAAAATATTTCTGAAGCATTATGAGATAATTTTTGAATTGATGCAATGCATGAAGAATTAAATCAATCACCAGAAATGATATTTGGTATTTAGTTCCCAGACCTAAATATATAAATGTCATAGGAACAAAATGGATTTTCAAAAATAAGTCGGATGAATCTAGAAACATAATTAGAAATAAAGCAAGGTTAGTAGCTCAAGGCTATACATTGGTATAAGGAGTCGATTTTGATGAAACATTCGCACTGGTAGCAAGAATTGAATCGATTAGGTTGCTTCTAGCACTTGCATGTCACATAAAAAATTACACTTCACCAAATGGATTTTAAAACTGCTTTTCTAAATGGAAACCTAAAAGAAGAAGTTTATGTGGAACAACCAAAAGGTTTTGAAAATCTATCCAAACCAAATCATATATATAGAGTGAAGAGAGCCTTGTATGGATTGAAACAAGCACCTAGAGCAGTCAAGAGAATTATCAGGTATGTTGCTGGAACAATCAACTTAGGTATTTGGTACACTAAGGACACAAATACAATCTTGATATGATTTAGTGATTTTGATTGGGCAGGAGATATTGATGACAGAAAAAGTACTAGTGAAGAATTTTTATATATAGGAAATAACCTAGTCTCCTAGCACAGTCGAAAACATAATTGTGTGTCTCTCTCTACTGTTGAACTTGAATATGTAGCAGTTGGAAGTTGCTGCACACAATTATTGTGGCTTAAACAGATGCTGGAAGACTACGGTTATCCAAGTGATACTCTTGCCATCTTTTGCGACAACTCTAGTGCCATTAACATCTCTAAAAGTCATGTTCAACACTCACGCACTAAACACATAGATATACGACATCAGTTCATTTGAGATTTGGTAGAAAAAGAGCTTATTCGGTTAGAATACATAAATACTGAAAATCAAATAGCAGATATAGTCACCAAAGCTCTTGATTTTGAGAGATTCTCCAGTCTCAGGAAATCTCTTGGCCTTTGTGTCATATGAAGAAACATTAGTCTGTATATAGTCTATGTATATATTTCTCTATTTTGTGTTTCATTAGTAGTCTGTGTGAACTCTCTGCTTGGCATCGAAAAAAAAGGGAAAATATCGATGATGCTGGGCAATTAGTAACTTAGGGCACGGCGCTCGGTACAACGATGCTTTCTTATCAAACATTGTTCATGCTGAGAAGTTTAAGATTTGATTTAAGAATACTCATCAACTAAAGTAACTTGAGGGGCACGACGCTCGCTACGAAGATGCTATCTAATAAAATATTGATGAGTTGAATAATTTTTGAAATACTTGAGTAACTAGGGGCACGACGTTCGCAGTGACGATGTTCTCTACGTCAAAAGAGTGTTTTTAAATTATTCTTCTAACCTCACATCATAAAGTTCTTGGAGGGCATGGTGTTCGCTGCAACAATGCTACCTTGAAAAATATGATGCAAAACCAAAATTCTTACTTGATATCTTAAATCTGTATAAAAAAATGCCTTCGTGAGTTAAATTGTTTCTCATTCTTTCTTCGTCCTATACAAGGGAAAATCTGCTGTTTTAAAAATCAGTATTTAATATTCAACCTGATTTTCCTCTTTTTCTTATTTTTTTCGGTTGAATATGCCGTGTGCTTTATGGGTTAGTGGGAGTCAGATGAACTGATGACAGTTGAGATTTTCATGCCACTACAATATCACGGTGCACCATCCAATGCGGGATTTTATCTATCAAATCTCTGAGTTATAGTTATTCAACTCACTTTCTCCCTTACACTGCACAAAGACCCTCACCTTCCCCATTCACTCTTTCTCTCCCTCACACTAACAATTTCTCTCTCATCCTCTCTCCCATGGCCAACGAGATATCCCGATGGATTCTTGCCCAAATACTTGAGCTGCTCGCCCAAGTCGTTACAACCACCTCTTCTACTGTCGACCCAGCTCCCTCCGTTTCCACTGCCGAGCCATCTGCTGCGCCTCCGACACCAACTCCACCAACTGCAGTCGATGAAGGCACGATCCCTCCCAAGGATCTACCTGCGGCATCGCCACAATCGCCTCCTGTCACAAACCCACATGCCGGCAACCATCACGACTCCGCCTTGCCCGTTGCTGACAACAAAGTTGTGCAGATCTCACCCACTAAATGGACCACCAGGAACAACCAATCTCCGGTCGATGCACCACTCTCTAAAGCTGAAGCCCTCGGGAACGACCAATCTCTGGTCGATGCGCCACTCTCTGAAACAGACGCTGCTCAACCTGTTGAAACAGGCTCTTTGCCACCTCCATCTGCTGACCAACCATTCCAGGAGTCTCCAATAGGGCTTGGTTTGTCTTCTCCACAGGGGGTTACGCCGTCCTCTCCATTATCGAATGAAACAAGTCCACCGACGGTTGACCACACCCCCATTGATGTGGTGTTTTCTCCTTCATTGATACAAGTTTTTCTAGGGGACCCAGACTACCCCGTTGACGTAAGCGACCTTTCGGATATAGCCTCTGTTGGTAAGGCCAAACATAAATTGGGAGAACCCACTTTTCCAAGGCGGCGTTCCTCACGTTTGTCAGCTAAAAGAACACACAGCACTCCACTGAGCAAAGTAGCAAAGTCCGCCTCTTCCTCTCGCCCTAAGCCACATCGGTCACCATTGAGTCTAGCTCTTAACTCTAATAAATTCATTGATGACTTTTTGGATGATGAAATTGACATTGACTTCATTCCCAAAACTACCAGTATTGAGGAATCTGATGATGACTCCCCACCTTCGGAACCATAGTCTGTCATATCCTGTGTCTCGCATCGAAAAAAACATATGATACGGACACCAACTCCTCACCAATCCTCATCTCCGGCTACGGAATTAGCCCCCACTACAACACCGCATCCGTCATCAGATTCTCCGGTACAATCACCCTCCACTGTTCAAGTATCACCGAAAAACTCACCTACTTCGCCTGAATCTAGTCCTGATCCTACCCATTGGGAAGTCTTTAAGAGTCAACACAGTCTAGTTGAGAGAAAGATTGACCTTACAAATTTTTGAAAATATAATCTGGATCTGTTCTTGCAGGGTTGTAACATCTGGATCTGTTCTTGCAGGGTTGTAACATTCTTACTGCTTTGTCATATGCTGAATGTTTCGTAGAAGAGGTTGTCCAGGAATGTTACTATCGCATGAAATCAAACTTTAGTGATAAATCCTCTTCAAATTTTGGAAAGGTGTTTGTTCAGGGATGACCGTTTTTTATAACCCCTGACCTTATTAATACTGAACTTGGGCTTTCTAATGTTCCACATCTAAGTTGGTCCGAGGACCTTGATGAAGTAGCCCGACTTATCACCAAAAATCTAGTCATGAAATGAAATATTCCATTTTCAGCTTCCCGGTTATCCTCTTTTTTTTCTGTTCTCCATAAGTTGATGGTATTCAATTGGTATCGCTCGAGAAACACCAGCATTGTTACCATGGAGCAAGTCATTCTATTGTATTATCTTGGCCTGGGCCATTCCTTCAATTTGGAGACCCTCATTTTTTAGCGAATTGCCGAAACTGGTCGCAAGAAAGCATGATTTCTGCCATTTCCTTCCCTCATATATTCCTTGCTGTGCTGTTAAGGTTTCCTGCCCAACCTAGCCGATGTTCTTACTAAGCCCCCCAGGCTCGTAGTTACGCATCCTGGGTTCTTACAAGGCGATCGCAGATGTGACATTTCCTGGATATCTGACAATCCATCTGCCTCCTTCGGTCCAACCTCTTTAGCTGTTCGTCATATTTATGTTCCTCATGCAGTGCTAGCCCAACAGGTCATGCTTTGGACGATCAAAATCAGCGCCTCATTGCTATTCGAGATGCCCTTTCTTCCAAATAGAGGGAGATGGTGGAGTGAAGATGATGCTGAAGGTGGAGATGATGTTGAAGCTGACGATGCTCTCGAAGAACATGAGTAGCTGCTGTTGTGCTCTTGTTGTGCTGCTGTGGGCTGTGCCGTTCTGCTATACTGATGAATTGGTTTTGCTGGTCTTTTGGTTTGGTCTGCTTATTTGGTGATGTTCTGATGTTGTGACTAATTTTACATTTTGTCTTTTAATAAACAGCTCTGGACCTGTATAAGACATATTTGCTTTCTAATATGCTGATAATTGCTATGCCCTGCCTTGATGATGATGCCCTTTTGAATGAACTATATTTGTCTTGTATTGCTGTGATAACCATATGATTTTTTGTGAACTATGTTGTTGAATGCATTCTATTAAGAGGGAGCTTGCAGGAAGGGGGAGTCTTGAAGAAAGGGGGAGTCGTTCATGACTCATCATAAAAGATATGATGGATACAATGTGAAATTTGACTTGTTATATGTAATGTCGTGGATTCAATTTTTTTTTTTATCAGGTATTGAAAATTGGGAAGAAAGGCAAAAAGGGGAAGATTGTTGAAGTTTGAATTTTTGAATGAAATTGCTATTTTGTCGGTTCCTTCTGTTTGGAATGTACAGGTGGAGTCTAGAAGAGTAGAAACCAAGTCAAATTCCCACAAACAAATAATGCAGTTGGAGACCAAGTCAAAATCTATCATTGTGGGAAGGTGGTTAGCTTGGAACATGGAGTAATGGTAACAGCAGTTACAAGAACGTGCCTTTGTGAGGAATGGGAGAAAAACTGCCAGAAACTTGTGTTACCAAGATGGTTGCATTCACTCTTACTCCAACATTCTGTACTTGATGCAGCGGTGCGTATAGATTAGCGAAGAACATAAGATATGAACGAGAGGATCAATCTGATACTACGTATACTAATTGAATCGCTCATGCCAAAAGAATAATATCCCTGTATTATTTCATAAAAATCATCTCCCCCCAATAATCAATGTTCGTAGGGTTTAAATATTAGATGAATATTCAAGCCAAAATAAAAGAAAGCCCAATAGCTTTGGGCCACATAAACAAAGTACGAATAAATACGATAAATAATTAAACCCGTAATTTAGTTGGGTCTAATTTCTCCAAATAACGAAGCGTAGCTTCGTCTCCATCATTCTCCTCCTCTTCAAAATGATTCGCCCTCGAATCGAAACCAGCTTCGTCTCCAGAGGAGTTGTCACCTACAAAAGGAACCAAATGCTTGACGTTGAAGACGTCGGATGTGCGAATGTGCCCCGGAAGGCGAAGGCGATAAGCATTCGGGTTAATCTTCTCCACTATCTCAACGGGACCGATCTTGCGGGACTTCAGCTTATTATACTCATGTAGGGGAAAACGATCCTTGGTGAGGACCGCCCACACAAAATCACCCATGTCAAACTGAACATCACGACGCTTCTTATCTGCAGCAGCTTTGTACCTAGAGTTGGCGGTCTCCAAACGGGAATGAGTAGTAGCATGAACCTGCTGAAGCTCTGTGATGAGGTCAACAGCACGGACATCAGCAGAAGGAGTAGAAGACAAGGTAAGAATGTCCACAGGAGCACGAGGAACCAAGCCATACACCACATAGAAAGGACTGAACCCGGTACTGCGATTCAAAGCCTGATTATGAGCAAACTCTGCAATACACAACTTAGCATCCCACGACTTCAAATGATCTCCCACCAAGCAACGCAGCAAGTTACCCAACGAACGATTAACCACCTCAGTTTGCCCATCAGTCTGAGGGTGGTAAGCACTGCTGAAATTCAACTAAGTGTTGGCCATACGCCACAAAGAACGCTAAAAATGGCCAAGAAAACGGGAATCCCGGTCCGAAACAATGGACAAAGGTAAGCCATGCATACGAAAGACATCACGAAAGAATAAGGTGGCAACATGAACAGCATCAGAAGTACGTTTGCATGGAATGAAATGCACCATCTTAGAGAATCGATCAACAACAACAAAGATCGAATCATTACCTCGTTGGGTGCGAGGAAGCCCCAAGACAAAGTCCATGCTAATAGTAGCCCAAGGAATTGTAGGGACAGGTAAAGGGCGATACAATCCAGCATTAGTAGCAGTGCCCTTAGAAACCTGACAAACCCGACATCTAGCAACAAAGCGAGTAACATCACGACGAACAGTAGGCCAAAAGAAACGATGCCCCACCAGCTCAATGGAGCGATCACGGCCCACATGGCCCACACCGTGAACCTCATAAATAATCCTCAACCGCAGACTGCAAGTAGGAATACACAAACGAACACCCCGAAACAAAAACCCAGCCACGAAAGCATAATCCTCAAAAACGTCACCAATCAATAGAGATATAATAGGGCCGAAGAAAGGATCAGAGGCGTATAGATCACGAAAAGTATCAAACCCAATTACCTCAACTCGCATGTCAGTCAACAAGGAGTGAGGACGACTCAGAGCATCAACAACTTTATTGTCCGACCCAGCACGATGACGAACAATAAATGTAAACTGCTGAAGAAAAGAAGACCATTTGGCATGACGGAAAGACAGAGAATCCTGAGTAGCCAAGTGTTTGAGGGCTTCATGATCAGTATAGAGTACGAACTCACGCTGGAACAAATAATGTCGCCAATGTCGAACAGCACGAACCATAGCATAGAACTCAATATCGTAAGTATTGTATCTAGAACAAGCACCCGTCACCTTCTCACTGAAGAAAGCCACAGGACGACCTACCTGTGTCAAAACAGCTCCAATCCCCACCTTCGAAGCATCAGAACATAACTCGAAAGGGGTAGAAAAGTCAGGGAGCACCAAGAGGGGCGCGCTAGTGAGTCGCAGCTTGATCTCCTGGAAGGCCGCCTCTGCCTGAGGAGACCAAGTAAATGACTTACCGTGCATAGAATCGGTAAGCGGTGCCATGATGGTACTAAAGTGTCGAATAAACCGATGATAGAAAGAAGCCAGGCCATGAAAACTACGAATCTCAGTAATAGTGGTGGGAGTAGGCCAATCTCGTATAGCAGCTATCTTCGAGTCATCAACCCCAATACCGGCTGCAGAAATCTGGTAGCCCAAGAACAGGACATAATCAGTGAAGAATGAACACTTCGAAGGAGAAGCATAAAAGTGTTCAGCTCTAAGAATCAACAGAACAGCCCGAAGATGGTCGAAATGCTCAGCCTCAGACTTGCTGTAAATCAGAATATCATCAAAGTAGACCACCACACAAGTCCCAATGAGAGGACGAAGAGATTGGTTCATAACTCGCATGAACGTACTAGGAGCATTGGACAACCCAAAAGGCATAACCAGCCACTCAAAGAGGCCTTCACGAGTCTTGAAGGCGGTTTTCCACTCATCCCCTGGTCTGATTCTGATCTGATGATAGCCACTCCTCAAATCCAGCTGACTAAAAATCACTGCACCAGATAACTGGTCAAGGAGATCGTCAAGGCGAGGAATTGGAAAACTGCAACGCACAGTAATCTTGTTGATAGCCCTGCTATCAACACACATACGCCACTCTCCAGATTTCTTCGGAATAAGCAATGCAGGGACTGCACAAGGACTCAAACTCTGACGAATAAGCCCTTTACTGAGTAAATCCTCCACCTGTTTACGCAGTTCCTCATGTTCGACCGGGCTCATACGGTAATGAGGACGGTTGGGCAGTGAAGCACCCGGAATCAGGTCAATCTGATGTTGGATATCTTGAAGAGGGGGCAATCCCTCAGGTAAAGCATCAGGAAAGACATCTGCAAACTTAGATATAATCGGGGAAACTACAGCAGGAATCTCAGTAGAAACAGACATATCATGAGCAAGCAACATTACAGCAAAAGGAGCAAGAGACATCTCATGAAGAAAATCAGCGTGCTGTAAGCAAACTATTTTAGCATAGGGCACAGGGGGTGACGGATTGGGCACCGTGGGCAATAATACAATTTTTACACTCGAAAAAACAAAACTGTATGTATTTCTGCGGCCATCATGAATAACAGATCGATCAAATTGCCACGGCCTACCCAACAAGACATGACATGCATCCATAGGGACAATATCACACCAAATATCATCAACAGATTTCTCGCCCACAGAAAATTTGACCAAAGCACGTCGATCAACAGTCACATTCGTTCCCTTTTGCAACCAAGATAAATTATACGGATGTGGGTGTAATTCAGAGACAAGACACAATTTTTCCACAGCAGCCTTAGAAATCACATTTTCACACGACCCCGAATCTATAAAAAAGTGCACACTCTATAACGAATGGTGCAGGTGGAATAAAATAAATTATGCCTTTGTACCTCTTCAGTTGGGCCTTTTGGAGTAAGACATAATCTGCTCACAATTAAATTCTGGCCCACATCTCCATAAACCAATAATTCAGGGAGTGAGTCCTCCACATATTCATCAAAAAGAGGGGCCTCTGTATTACCCACGTCTTCATCATCTTCAAGCAATAAACCCGAACGGGCTCCGCGCTTGGGGCAATTTGACATACGGTGGCTGGTTTCACTGCATGAGAAGCAGGGCCCACGGGCTGGACCAGACGGCGCTGATGTAATCTGGGCGCGAGGAGGTGCCGCAGTTGGCGGTGCGCGACTGCCAGATGGGGGAAAGTCGGTGGCGGACGACGGTTGCTGCGGGCGGTTCTGAGAGGGACCGAAGGACGGTGAGGAGCGCCGCGCAAGTTGTCGCTCTAGAGCGACGGCACGTTGGTGTGCCTCGAACACAGACGCCGGTGAGAGAAGGTTCAAGGTGTCCTGATAAGGGAGGCGAAGCCCTCCGATATATCGAGAAATCAGATGCTCCTCCGATTCGGCCAAATCAGTGCGCGATAGGAGTTGATAAAATTCCTCAGTGTAGGAATCAACAGTGCGTGTCCCCTGGCGAAGGTTCTGCAATCGCTGATAAAGAGTGCGAGTGTAATTGAAGGGAAGAAATTCGGAACGGAGGTGTTTGACGAATTTATCCCACGATGTAATCTGGGCTTTACCACGGCGGACTTGGGAGGCCTTGTGTTGGTGCCACCACTATGCGGCGCGTCCCCGAAACCGCATCGCAACAAGGGGAACACGACGTTCCGGTGGGACGTTTTTGAAGTCCAGAACCTCTTCAACCGCAATCATCCAATTGAGAAACTCATCGGGTTGGAGGCTGCCATTAAATTCGGGAAGATCAAGTTTAAAACTGTTCTCCCACTTTTGTGAATGATCATCACGATGTTGTACGCGAACTCCCAAGGTCGCGAATGGATTATCGACTGTGACCTCGTCATCGGATGAAAGATCCGTCGGATTAAATGGCGGCTGTTGTTGAACAGGTGGAGCGCGAGGGGCGCGCACGGGTTGTGCCGCGGGCTGAGCCGGGGCAGCGGTGGCTTGCGCCTGCAACAATTGGACAACCGTGCCCAATTGGTGTGTCAATTCATCCAATCTGTCTGCGAGTGCATCACAATTCGGTTCGCGTCTCGACGGCATTTCGAATCGTACGGCTGGCAGCTTTGATACCAACTAATGCAGCGGTGCGTATAGATTAGCAAAGAACACAAGATATGAACGAGAGGATCAATCTGATACTACGTATACTAATTGAATCGCTCATGCCAAAAGGATAATATCCCTGTATTATTTCATAAAAAGCATCTCCCCCCAATAATCAATGTTCGTAGGGTTTAAATACTAGATAAATATTCAAGCCAAAATAAAAGAAAGCCCAATAGCTTTGGGCCATATAAACAAAGTACGAATAAATACGATAAATAATTAAACCCGTAATTTAGTTGGGTCTAATTTCTCCAAATAACGAAGCGCAGCTTCGTCTCCACCAGTACTGATGTGCAGCAGATTATTCTAGTCTTATTGTTTCTCTATGAGTTTACTTTCTTAGTTATCTTAGTCGGCTTGAAGTTCATTAAGGATCGTAGAAGGTCATTCAATTTTTTTTTTTGTAATTCACCATAAATCAGTGAATTTCTTTCGCCATGTCGGCTTCACAAATCATTCTTGACTTGTAAAAATTTACTATCTGTGTCGTTTTTATTATTCCGATGTTGTTTCCATCGGTACCACTATTTCAAGAAATTTGTTTATTTCAATCCGCAATAAAATATAGATACACATGTGTCTTTAATAATACATAATCGAATAATTTTTTTAAAAAAACAATCTTAATTAAGAAATTGTAATATATATATATATATATATATATATATATATATATATATATATATAACATGACTTTTTTTTTTCACATGAACATCGTTTCCTAATAAAAGTAATTTGTTATCTATTATTTAGAATAAAGTAATTTGTTATCTATTATTTAGGATATATTTGTGTGCAAATTACTATTTTTGATAAATCTTAATTACTAAAATATTTGATTTGATTCATCCTTCCATAAATTATGGATATCATGTTTATCAATATTTGTATCTTTATCAGTTAAAATAGATTGAAAAAAGGTCATTTTCTATCTAACTCTTTCGCGTACAATAATTTGATTTTTGAATAATAGGTACATTTTCATTTGTCTATTTCATTTTATATTATGTAAATTATATATTTTTATTCAGCAAAATTAAAATTAGATTTTTTAAATATTTTTTTAAATTCAATAATATTGTTGAATATATATGATTTAATGATTTCATTTACTGTATATATATAACTTAAGTATATATTTATATTACAAAATATAATAAAAAATAACTTATATGCATCTCACAAGTCTCACGCTAGTTATATGCTATATTAAACTTGCTTAAAATAGTGTTTATGAATTGTTATCATACTAAAAATCACATCATCATTATTTTTTAAGTTGAACTGGACATTTATCTAGTCTAATTAAGTGTTGGACATACTTAATTCCCATCCATTTTTTTTAAGTAAAGCTCAATATAAAACTCGACTAAATATTGATGACTTTTAATCAAAGCACAAATAATTTATCTTAAAACATAATTCATATATGAAACACGAAATTGATATTAATTCATAAATAATTATGTCCAAGTAAAAAAAAATGGCATGCACTCCGATCTATAATAGTATTATTTGTTTATTTAAAAAGTACTATTAAATCACATTATTTGTTATCTTAAAATTATATTACCTATTACTCTAAAAAAATTATTATTATCTTTTGAATAATATCACTTATTTATTTATAATATATTATTAATTTATATAAAAAGTATTTTCTGAAACATACAATTTGGACCTGATACACAAAAACTAGTCTTGGGTGACTCGCCTCTACGTCCAACATATTAAAATCAATTTAATCAATAATAAATAGTTTATTCTTTTTCTGTTCATAGTTTCTACTTTCTACCTGTAAAAGAGGTAATATTTTGTGTATAATAGTAGCAATCTAGTGTCCACTACTGGAAAGTACAAATAGAAATTCCTTTTGAAGAGAAGAAATTATAAAAAAAATTCTGAGTAAAAACAGCGGGATTTGCGTGTTTGACCAGACACGAATTGAAAGCCGTCTCCCCCTCAGTTGACCGATCCACTGCACGCAACACTTTCACTCATCACAGCTCCAAATTCATTTCACTGAAATAGGATAAAAAAGGAGCAGGAAGATCAAGAACAAATTTCAATTATAAGGTATAGCAAAAAAAATTTAAGGGAAAAAGCATGCATTGTGCTGTTGCAGCAGTAAGCTCCCCTATATTCACGCCGTCGCCGAGAAAGATGTCACCGGTTTTCTGCAATCCGCCGCTGTCGCTCTCTTCTCCGTCTCCGCAAAAACGATTAGCAAAGCCGTTAAGTCATGGAGATGGGGAGGTAGTAGGACCTTCGCAGGTGTCGGCGATTTTGAAGAGGAAAAGGCCGGCGAGGATTGATATTCCGGTGGCGAGTTTGAGGTTTGAAGATGCTAACACGAAATCGGATTTGGAAAGGTCGAGTGAGGTGGTGTTTGAAGGGGAGGGGTACTCTGTGTACTCTAAAAGAGGGAGAAGAGGTGGTGTTTTGGAGGATCAGCACGCTGCCGTTCTAAACCTTCAAGGGGATTCTAAACAGGTTTCTATTGTTTTTAAATTTTGTTTATGTTTCTTTCTAGAGGTGATTTTGAGTTGTTTTTTTTATTGGTTTATTGCTATGCCATCAGATTCGTAATTGGATTGATGGTTGTTAATGGAGCTTCAAGTTTCAACTATTGAAAATTCATTGTTTTGGTATTTCAGCCGAAAACTCATAAAATAATTAGTAAATTTTTCAGTTTGTACTATTTGTTAGAATTACCCACGCCATGAAAAGATGAAATTGAGTAATTGTAACATTGATTGATGCCGGTGTTAATTTCTTATGATAGAGATAATAAGGATCAATTAATAGATATTGAATAGACGGTGGAAGTTCGATATAATTGGATCAGAAAGAGAAAGCTAGAAGCAGTGGTGGTATCTAGTTTTATATTCTCTTAAACTTCATCATGAACCAAATTCTGAATTCTGCATGAATTGTGAATTTCAGGCTTTCTTTGGTGTATTTGATGGTCATGGAGGAGCAGGAGCTGCAGAATTTGCTTCAAAATATTTAGAGAAAAGCATCATGGATGAAGTGTCGAAAAGAAATAAAAAGATAGAAGACGCAGTGAAGGAGGGGTACCTCACCACAGATTCTGAGTTTTTGAAGAAAGGAATTCGAGGTGGGACTTGTTGTGTGACAACATTGATTCAGAAAGGAGACCTCGTGGTCTCCAATACTGGTGACTGTCGTGCTGTTATGAGTCGAGGAGGGGTGGCTGAAGCCCTTACAGTTGATCACAGGCCTTCGTTGGATGAGGAAAGGGAGAGAATTGAGAGTCTGGTAAGCATTGTCTGTATTTCTTCTTTATGATGAGATTGATTGAACTGGAAAGATTTTGATTTTATGAATTATGTGTTGCTAATTTTATTTAATATATCTGTTTTGAAGGGTGGGTATGTGGATTGTTGCCATGGTGTTTGGAGAGTTCATGGATCTCTTGCTGTATCAAGAGCCATCGGAGATCGTCATCTTAAACAATGGGTGACAGCTGAACCAGCTACCAAAGTATTCAAGATTAGACCTGAATGCGAGTTTTTAATCCTTGCCTCTGATGGGCTATGGGATTATGTAAGCTTCTCTCTCTCTATCTCCCTCCCTCTAAATTCATGTTTGATTTCTAAACCCTTTTGTATTTCACTTTTGCAGGTTAGTAATCAGGAAGCGGTGGATATAATCCGATCACTGTGTGTTGGCATTGAAAAGCCAGAGACAATCTCTGCTTGCAAGAAGCTCGTTGAATTGTCGCTAACAAGAGGATCTCTTGATGATATAAGCATTATGGTTATTCAATTAACTCAGTTCATTCAATGAATAATGTGAGAAATAACGTCATTGGTAGCCATTTTTGCTGGAATACATCTCTTGGAGCTTGAGGAGTTCCATTTCTGATAAACCCATCATATTGGAGGTCTTAGTTGTGCATTGAGATGAAAACTGAAGCTTATGCCTATCAATGATAACAAGTAAATTCAAGTATACATCATTGAAGATCGTCGTCTTTCTTGTATATGTTGGCATTTCATCTGCCATAAGAGAAGGGATTTTACCAGCAGCAAGAGGGTAGATAACATCTCATGCTTGTATATTATCACTCCATATTCTAACTGAACAGATTTGGCATAACAAAAGTCGGTCAATGTAGCATTTGTTGCCAGCCTTGCTCTCAGCTTTCTGAATTTGATTCTTGTAGAATTTGGAACATTTTTTTACCTGTCAAAATTAGGGGCGAGGAAGGATTCGAACTCCCCGACTTTTCTTAATGATAGAGAAGACAAGGTACCTTGTTACAGTAACCACCCTGACTTTGAAAACGTGTTAACTGAGTAGGAATTTCATTTTATGGTCATATTTAAACAAAAAGGATGGAATGGAATCTGTCCGTTGGTGGTTTAATTGTTCCACATGGTCCTCTCTGGCAGCAGCTCACTCGTTCTTGGGGAGGGGCATAAACTAGAAGATGTATTTTTGTATTATACATTGCGGAGTCTGAAAGCATGTTTCTTGTGTATTATTTGGAAATCCTCACATTTTCTTTACTAATTTGTAAAAGTTTAGAGATTTTCTATTATATTTTTTATGTTTTATTAAATATTTCAATTTTATTAAAGCACACGTGTGTATAGAAAAATATTGTTTATAAAAACATGATGTGTGTATTTGTGATGTTGGACCATGATATGAATATAAATTCGACCATTGGAATAGTAGTGTATTTTATTATTTCTACCTTTATATTTCACATTTATTTGAAAGGTGGTTTTCGACGTTTTGAGAAATAATGACAAGATCATTAGGCCTTCAAAGATAGTGGATAAGATGATCAAATCAAACTGTATCATCTTAACTCGAAGCATATAATGTGGTCGAATTACATTACACACCTTTTTTTTTGCATTTGATAGTATTTTCACTGTTAAAATGGTACCTTGGTCGAATTTGTGTGATGAACAATTTAGAATATATTTTAAAATTATAATAAAATATATCCATAATATAATTTTGAGTTAATTACTATTAAAATGAATGTTTAAAAATATTAAAAATATTTAATTATTTGATTGATAAAGATGCATAAAAAATATAGTTTTTATAAAAATATATTTTTTCTTTTTTTTTTTAATTATTTTCTGAATTTCCTTGTAATATTCATAATTGTGTTTAATTTTTTGAATGTATTGTAAATATGTTTCCAGAATTTAGTTTTGAATTTTATTTCTTATTTTTTGATTCATTTATAATTTTAGTAGTTATTTTGTGATTTTCAGAATTTATTTTAGTTTTTTATTTATTCATAATTTTTAGAATTTTCTATTATTTCCATAATTTACTAAAATGTCTTCTTATAACTCATGTGTGACTCACATATTTGATTTTGGTCAGATATTTCGTTGGTGCGTAGTTGAAGATAACAAATTCTACTTTTTATATAGTTGAGCTACCAACTAGTAACAATTTTAATTTAAATTCGTTAATAGTTTAGCGATCAAATTGTCATTTTCCCTTAAAAAATGTTACCCAAGCATGCACCAACCTACAAAAATTGAGATAAGTGTTCTAACCTTTTAATCGAAGCAAATTCAACCATTATTAAGTGTGTGCATTAAGCCTTAAGATAAAAATTAATATCTTCTTCTTAGTACATTGCTAGTTAATGCACATATTCTCATATTGTTTGACTGGATATAAAGACTTGTTTAGGCTGGACATAAAGGCTTCTTAAAATAAAACATCATACAAATTAAAAAAAATGATCAAACGTAAAAATAATTTTTTTTGTTCAATTACTTTTTTGGCCATAATCAAACACTTGCATATATATATATATATATATATATATATATATATATATTATATTTGAATTAATACATAAAAAAAAATTAAACCCTCTCTACGTAGCTTTTTTTTTTTATCATAGTGCCATTTGATATCCAAACTAAATTTAGAAAAAGAAAAAAAAAAGCCAAAGAAAATTTGCCAATATCGGAACTTAAAAATCATAATTATTATAAAAAAAATAAAATCTTTTAAAGTTAGCTAATGATGAAAAATTGGTAGGAGAAGACATTATTGTATGTCCCCATAGAAAACCCATTTGAAATCGCGCGCATCACATTTAAGCCACATCATTTCGTTTATCGAAAATATTATTTATAAGGATTCTCTACATAGTAATGGCCTGTACTCTCCGTAATTACTCTTTATTTTATTTATTTATTTTATTTTAGATGTGTATATTCATTATATAGTAATTATTAAAATACTAATTATGCTTCGATGTTAAGTGAGTTTTTTTTAAGACAAGTTTACAATTATTTTATAAATACTGTTTTGAGGACTGTACGAAATTAATTAAATTGATCAAACTAAATCAAATCAGCTCGATCCACACGGTTTAGATTGTTTATGAGAATTGGTTTTAATTCTGATGAATCAATTATTATTATTATTATTATTATTATATTTCTGTATGGATATTTTTTAATTATTAATTGGCTTAGATAAGAGTTAAAGTATATAAAAACCAGCTTTGTTGGTTCGTGTAAAAATATGTTTTGTGTTAACCAACCAAACTGAAGCATGAACAATACTAATTGTTTTTCTTATATTTTTATTTTATATTTGTTTCAATGTATCTTTTTTGGGTGATAAATATGTTTCATCTTCTAAACTTTTTGCTTAGGGTTTCTTCCTATTTTGATAGAAGGGGAATTAACAATTGTTACCTAACATTTGCTGCAAACTATATATATTTATAAAATTTCGATCATAGTGTGTTTTTAGAGGTATTTTAGGTAAAAAAAAATGTTAGTCAACCCTTCACTACTGTTAATATATCACCCAAACTTGAAAAATTATTATCGTACTGTATTTGTTTGAACAATATCAAATCAGAGTGAACTGTTACGCATGATCTTTACATACATAATGTCAGACTATTACATGAATTATCTTGAGTTAATTTTCTTTCAAGAGAGTGTTTTGTTGATCTTATTAGATTCTTGATACATCTTATAAGATGCTCAAGACCGTATTAGTTTCTAAAAAAAATTTGACAAACTTTAAAAAATAATATCTTATTTTATCTCAAAATAAAATATTATAAGTTTTTTTAATTTTATTTTATAATAAATTTCATAAATATAGAATTATGATTTTAGTTTTAAAATAGGATCTTATTATGTCAATTACATAGTCATACTAAAATGTTGTAGGCTTGCTAATCTCATTTTATCCAAACACTTAAAAAACTTATATTTATAACAATAAATTTTTTGTTTGCATAAAAATAAATAATATTTATTTGTAAAAATTTAAATAAATCCTATAAATGCAAAGTTTCACTGAAATTTCTAACTTTTTCTTATTAGTTAGACTTCTTTAGATTTGGAGCAGATTCAACCACATCTTCTTATGCGTTATTTTGATTTTGATATCGTTAATTCAAGTGATTAAAACCTTAATTTTAATTGAAATATCGACTAAAAAAACTTTCATGAAGCACATTTAAAATTTTAAAAAATATTGTCGAAATTATAGAGAACACCATTTAATTTGCTCGTCTATGATTTTGAACATATGGAGCATACAAACATGATCCCTTGATCTCAGATCGAACCCGTTGAAACAATTCAATGAGGCAACGGTTAAAACAATTTAGAGCAATGCTTAAGTAGTTAAACATTGCAGAAAATACCAACCGGAGACGATAGCATTCCCCACCACTCGCCCACACTCTCACAAAAGAAACACATTCTCTCTCCTATGTTTCAGATCTCTCCCAAATAATTTTCGACTCCAAAATTCCATTTATATAAATATGCATAAAAACAAATAAATACTCTTCTTAGTGTAGTTTCTCCCTTTAAAGTGACCCCTCCCGTCTACTCCTTTCCTCCTCTCGCTCTAGATCTCTGTTTCGGATTCCTGGAGGGTTCAAGGGTTTCTCTTCTGTTGCTCCAGATCGCGGCAGCGCTTGTTGATACGCTCTCCTTTCGTCTCTCGATTTCATCGTTCCTTTACCAGATCCGGAGTTCCGAACCTAAGGCTTTGATTCATCACCTGCCGCCATGGCGGCCGCAAACGCTCCGATCACCATGAAAGAAGCGCTCACGGTATTCATTTGTTTATTATTCAGCTCAATTTCTCACTTTCAATTCATTACCAGCTCTTTGACTATTCATTTGAAATGAATTGATTCAATTGGGCTGAATTGTCACTTTACTTGATGTGCTGACAGTGTTGGTAATTGCGGGAAGTTAAGCAGTTATAGTTTCTGATTTGATTAGTCTTCTTGAGTTTAATTTCAGATCTATTGATTCTGTTCTGAGGCTTTTGTGATTTGAGTTGGTTTTAGTTAAACTGATATTTTTGCTCGTGTGATGTGGTGATTGCAGTTGACCAGCATAGGGATCAATCCGCAGTTCATTACTTTCACAAATGTGACCATGGAGTCTGATAAGTACATATGTGTTCGGGAGACGGCACCTCAGAATAGTGTGGTAATTATTGATATGAACATGCCAATGCAGCCGTTGAGGCGTCCTATTACTGCAGATTCTGCTCTTATGAATCCAAATAGTAGAATATTGGCACTGAAAGGTAATATTTTTTCTTGGACCTTTCAGACTCTTGATTTTTTAATGCTACGAAGTACTTATGAAATATTAAAATAATTTTTATACAGAGTGTGCATTGTTTTTTTGTGTGTGTTTTATGAGTTAGTTAATAAATAAAGAGTTATTTGTAGGTGTAGATTGCGGTACTAGCGAATTCAGGATTATTAAAGAATATATTTTAGTTTGTCCATCAGAGAGTTTCTGGCTGCCTTTTAAGTTTAGACATAATTAGGCTTTTTTTGGGCAACCTCACATTTTCTATGAAACTGACTTGGAATCTTGCGATGGAAGTACCAATTATAAATGCAGACTAGGAGAAGTACTATCAAATTACGACTTTTCGATGATAGGACAAGAGCTGCAGATGTAAGGAGGATGAACTTAGATAGGCACTGAAGATGTTGGCTCTGTCCTAGTCATGTTTAACCTTACTGCAGACCATTTGGAGTTTTTTTGTTCCATAGTAACCATGATGGTTATTTTGAGAATTTTCAAGGCCTTCATTAGGGCAAACCTTGACAGATGTTAAAGAGGGAAGCAGGGATTCAGATTCAGGATTCTAGTGTCAAGGTCATATCCATGATTTGTGTGAAAGTCTCCTGCACATTATTATTCTGTGGAAATATTTCTCCAACTGCAATTAATAAATTTATTGATTTGAGAAACACGTGTAATCACTTGAGTTTGTTTCCGTTTTAAATATTATTGTGCTGATCTAAGTTACTAAAATTGTTAGTAAGTGTTGTATTGCCGCACATGTTCAGATTGACATATAAGGTGTGATATTAACTTCTTTATTTATATGTACATATTTGTGTGCGTGTGTAAATTAGCATGCTGTTGTTTTCAGTTGGGCTCTAGATACTGAAAATATTTGTTTCCTTCGTGAAGCTCAACTTCCTGGAACCACACAAGATCACTTGCAAATATTTAACATTGAGGCAAAAGCAAAATTGAAGTCACACCAGATGCCTGAGCAGGCAAGATTCTATTATCCATTGAATTTATTGCTGTTTTGTGTAGAATTTTTCTTATCTCGGTTGTGGTTAGTGTCTTGATTTATCTAAATATTCTTCTTTTGGAAAGGTTGTTTTCTGGAAGTGGATCACTCCTAAGATGTTGGGTTTAGTTACACAATCCTCAGTATATCACTGGTCAATTGAAGGTGATATTCTGATTCTACATCATGTTATCATCTTGTTTATTATATCTCTGTGTTTTCTTGTATTAACGATTTTTTTCTGCCTTTCCGAGTAGGTGATTCTGAACCCGTGAAGATGTTCGACAGAGCTGCTAATTTAGCAAACAATCAAATCATCAATTATAAATGTGATCCATCTGAAAAGTGGTTGGTTTTGATTGGGATTGCTCCTGGTTCTGCTGAGGTGCGTGATTGGTAATTGTTTTCCTTTTAGAAAGAGAACGCAGTCATATGAAATTAACATGAGTAAGGTACAACAAAAATAGTTGTGCGACCTATCTATTTTTCCATTTGGATCCTCTCATTAACATCAAAACTGTTTACATTTCCAAGATTTGTTCTTCCTTTGCTTTATGATTTAACTGCAATGTGTTGCAACTTGCATATATTGTTTCTGTAAATGGATTTATTGCTGTGAAATTCTTTCTTTCTTTATTTTTTATTTTTAATTTTTTTTCCTATTTATACAAGGCTATAGTATTCTAGAGGAACATGACTTGCTGTACAACTTGTAGGTTCTTAAATACACTGTAGAATGCAATCCTAATTCATTTCAGTAAGACTGTGTCTTATCTTGCTGATTTCTTCCACATTGGCCTTCTAATCCCACTTTATCTGATTGCTGTAATCCTGATGTCCCTGTATGTCGTTTTAGTTTCTACATCATTTCTTCTATTGTATTAAAATGAATAATTACTAAATGGCCAATTATAAGGCTTGTGGTGCCACAGTTGAGCGGTATTCAATTGTATACAAACCAGAAAGCAGTATTAGCAATATAAGGACTTCTTTACTTAATATGTCTAGGACTTTGCACATAGGTATATCAAATACATCCTTAATATTGGAAATCATAGTTCTGATGGCAAATTAAGTTGGAATAACATCTAAATTTACTCTTTTGTGTACAGCAGTTATGGATTTCGAAGAGTATATTCTATTGATAGATTAAAAAAAAAAAAAAAAAAGTCAGGGATGGAATTTAGAAGGAAAAATGATGTCGTGGTAGAGTCATGCAAATGTTTTTCACTGGTGTGCAATTCACTTTGCTGTTTCTCTGCCACCTTCTTAGGTTTTTTAGTATACAGATATCTGAAATGTATCTTTGATCCAAAACTAGTTTTACTGTCCCATTTTGTAGATCCTCTGAATTTTAAAGTGCTTACGCACCCAGACTTACTATTTAGGTTAATATGTGCTTTATACTTCTGATGTTATATCTATTTTTTTTTTTTGGTGGTGGATTTCTTTCTGACATAATTTCTTGACTTCTTGTGACATGTGGTGATATGTTGATTTAATGTTTTCCTGAGCTAATTTATTAGCTTTTGTTGGAATGGTTCCATATTTTCTCCTTTGCTATCCCTGCTGTTTTATTCCTTTTGGACTGTGTTCAACTGTCAACATTTCAAGAGGAGGAAACTATCTGGAAACTATTATTATTATTATTATTATTATTATTAGTGTTATTTTTTTTTTGGTGTTCTATTCACAACAATCATACTGAGATCGTTCCTTCTTTAGCGCCCTCAACTGGTCAAAGGAAGTATGCAGCTCTTTTCTGTCGATCAGCAACGGAGTCAAGCACTTGAAGCACATGCTGCAGCGTTTGCCTCTATCAGAGTTAGACTTCCTTTCTCTTAGATTTTTCATACAATAAATGCTGATTTTGTGAGCTGCTTTCTTATGATGTCTTTTTGTATACTGTGAGTAGGTACCAGGGAATGATAAGGATTCAATTCTTATCTCTTTTGCGACAAAGACCTCTAATGCTGGACAGACTACATCTAAATTGCATGTTATTGAGCTTGGCGCTCAGCCAGGTGATTTTATCTCCCATTTTTTCCACTCTCTATCTTTAGTTTATTTTGTTGGAAAATTGGTTGGATAGTAATGAATTAAAAATGTTGTATGATTGTTGCAACTTTTATTTTTTATGCTTATTTCATAGCTTACTACTGGCAACATGTTTCAGGAAAACCATCCTTTACGAAAAAGCAGGCAGATCTGTTCTTCCCTCCAGATTTTGCTGATGATTTTCCTGTAGCTATGCAGGTACTACTTCTTGGAGTACTTTCCTTTTTATCTGTGTGTGAATTATCATTATTTTGGCATTCTGATTGCATTTAGTGCGCTATTTACAATTTTTATTGTACCCCATGAATATAGTCTTTTATATGTGCTAATCATGAGCAATTCATTTCTGTTTTACATGTCCATTGTTTTCTTGCAGATATCCCACAAGTATGGTCTCATATATGTGATCACAAAGCTTGGCCTGCTATTTGTTTATGACCTTGAAACTGCCACGGCTGTATACAGAAATAGAATCAGCCCAGATCCTATTTTTCTAACGTCAGAAGCTTCATCTGTTGGAGGCTTCTATGCAATTAATAGGCGTGGGCAAGTTTTACTTGCTACAGTAAATGAATCAACTATAGTCCCTTTTGTCAGTGGGCAAGTATGTCGATCAACTTTTGCAATGCATGCCATCTTTAAAAGAAAATTGTACATTTCAAAAAAATTAATCTTCAATGGTTAATGACAGTTGAACAATCTGGAGCTTGCCGTCAATCTTGCCAAACGAGGAAATCTTCCTGGTGCTGAGAATTTGGTAAGTAAATTATGTTTTATCATGCTTTTATTTTCTTGATGTAAGTTTATGACTTGAAAATTGTGAGGCAATATCTAGTGGGCCACAGATTGATGCTTGTGAGTGCTGGTTTCTTTGTTGAATTCATTTATGGTGTATAAATGAATTGAGCTAGGCTTTTCTACTTGGGAATAGCTCGGCTATACTTCTTTGTTGTATTCGTTGGTTTAGTGTCTTGATAAGCCTTTCAGCTACATTGAATATTTTCCGCTATGCATCTCCATGCATGATTTTCCGGACTTTCCCAGCGTTTTCTTTTTTGTCGACATTTTTTTCTTTGTTTCAAATGTCATATCATCTATTTACACTATACTCAATTGTTTGGATAATATTTATGGTCCTTGTTCCCCCCCACATATTCTCAGGTTGTTCAGCGCTTCCAAGAATTGTTTGCTCAGACAAAGTATAAAGAGGCTGCTGAGCTTGCTGCAGAATCTCCACAAGGCATACTCCGGACACCTGACACTGTTGCCAAATTTCAGGTACTCCTTGTCCATTACTTATCAAGCGTTTTTCCAGTGCCAAGCATGCATTGGCGGAATTGTAGATTTATATGGATGCAATTTTCCATGTGAAGTTAACTGCTGCTGGAATTTTGCATGTTTCCTTGGGAGATTTGAGGATTCTTATGCACATCCTGTTTTATTCAGAGTGTACCTGTACAAGCTGGGCAGACACCGCCACTGTTACAGTACTTTGGAACATTGTTAACCAAAGGAAAGCTCAATGCATTTGAGTCTTTAGAGTTATCTCGTCTTGTGGTCAACCAGAACAAGAAAAACCTATTGGAGAACTGGTTGGCTGAAGACAAATTGGAATGCAGTGAGGAACTTGGAGACCTTGTCAAGGTTAGATTTCTCAAATAAGTTATCCACTCTTTAATTTTTTCAGTTTGTTTTTATGTGAATGATTAAACTTGCCTCATTTCATTTTGTAGACTGTGGACAACGACCTTGCACTGAAAATATTTATCAAAGCCAGAGCTACACCAAAAGTTGTGGCCGCTTTTGCCGAGCGTCGAGAGTTTGACAAAATCTTGATATACTCAAAGCAGGTCATTGGCACAAATATTGCTGAAATTTCTCATTACCTTAAATTGATTTAGAAGACTCATGCATTTATTATTCATGGTGTTCTATGTCCATTGTGTAATACACTCTATTGAACATATTTTCACCTTGAAACAGGTTGGGTATACCCCTGACTATCTTTTCCTTCTGCAAACCATTCTTCGGTCAGATCCTCAGGTATGCTTGGATGAACGAGACCAAGTTATTTTCAGCAACTTTCCTTATTGACTTACAATGCTAGGGATCTATCATTTGGAATTATGGTTTTTAATTTTGCTGCCTGCAGGGAGCTGTTAATTTTGCTCTTATGATGTCTCAAATGGAGGGAGGTTGTCCTGTAGATTACAATACCATTACGGACCTCTTTCTTCAGGTATATACTTCTCAATTATTCAATAAAACCATATGGCTTGCATAACCAACTGCTTTTCTATGTGTCTCTGTTTTATGTTTGAAAACGTGTTTTCTATACCAATTTTTTTTGGTGGTATTTAGTTTGGTAATACATGTCATGACCAATCATTCTTTGCACCAGAGGAACATGATCCGTGAAGCAACAGCATTCTTGTTGGATGTTTTGAAACCAAATTTGCCAGAGCATGCCTTCCTGCAAACTAAGGTCAATCATTAATATTAGTCCTGTTCTAAATCAACGTTTGTCTTCTTCTTCTTCTTACCACTTTCCTCTGTAATTTAGGTCCTGGAGATAAATCTTGTGACCTTTCCAAATGTTGCTGATGCTATTTTGGCAAATGGCATGTTTAGTCACTATGACAGGCCACGCATTGCACAGCTCTGTGAAAAAGCTGGTCTTTACATACGAGCACTTCAGGTTTGATCGTCTACTCATTTATGGATATCTATGAAGTAACTGCAGTATACATTTTCAGATATCTCAATATGTTCACTTGTATTTGCAGCATTACTCAGAGTTGCCTGACATCAAGCGTGTCATTGTGAATACACATGCAATTGAGCCACAGGTTACTAAATTCTAGATCTTTCTTTACTGTTCCTTGGTTGGTATCTCAACTCTCTCCAGTTCTTAACGAATTATTCATTTTAGGCACTTGTGGAGTTCTTTGGGACGCTTTCTAAGGAATGGGCTCTGGAGTGTATGAAGGATCTTTTACTGGTCAATTTAAGAGGAAATCTTCAGATAATTGTTCAGGTAATGGTGTTACAAATGCAGTTATGTTTTTGTGCCATTTAAAACGGTTGATTTCCTTGAG
The DNA here is from genome assembly GCA_028749325.2 of Caryopteris x clandonensis. Classification (NCBI taxonomy): domain Eukaryota; kingdom Viridiplantae; phylum Streptophyta; class Magnoliopsida; order Lamiales; family Lamiaceae; genus Caryopteris; species Caryopteris x clandonensis. The sequence goes on along the minus strand of JAPYKT020000027.1, from coordinate 767,787 downwards.
CAATTGTAAAACTTTGCTAAAACATTCCTCTCAAGAATCATGCTCTTGAAGTATGGAATCATATTGCTTACAACTTTGAGTAAGGGGTTTCTTCTTATGCTGTGTTATTGCTACTTTATGTAGGTTGCTAAAGAATATTGTGAACATCTGGGAGTTGACACATGCATTAAGCTCTTTGAGCAGTTCAAGTCTTACGAAGGACTGTATTTCTTTTTAGGATCATATCTGAGCTCCAGGTGATCTATCACTGAAGTATTGAAATCCTAGCTTTCATTAACTGGACTTTTCTCTCATAACGTGATTGCTAGTTTGTGTACTAATTATTCATCTCTGGCAGTGAGGATCCTGAGATTCACTTCAAGTATATTGAAGCAGCTGCCAAGACTGGACAAATTAAAGAGGTTGAGCGTGTAACAAGAGAATCAGAGTTCTATAATCCTGAAAAGACCAAGAACTTTTTAATGGAAGCAAAACTGCCTGATGCAAGGCCATTAATCAATGTGTGTGACCGCTTTGGTTTTGTGCCTGACCTCACACATTATTTGTACTCTAACAACATGCTTCGCTATATAGAAGGATACGTGCAGAAGGTGTGTACATTTGTTGGATATTTTCTTTTGGATAAAAAAAAAATTTGTTCTCATGCATGTTAATATTTGCTCTCTCTCGGTGTAGGTCAATCCTGGAAATGCTCCATTAGTTGTTGGACAGCTCTTAGATGATGAGTGTCCTGAAGATTTCATTAAAGGCCTCATCCTTTCTGTCCGTTCTCTGCTTCCAGTTGAACCTCTGGTGGCGGAGTGTGAGAAAAGGTACCTTATCTACTTTCTCATAAATTTTCTTTGAGGCGCCTCTTTCTTTGATATCTTTAAACATGACCTATGATGTGTTTCAGGAATCGGCTTCGCCTGCTTACTCAGTTTTTGGAGCATCTAGTGAGTGAAGGAAGCCAGGATGTGCATGTTCACAATGCTTTGGGTAAAATAATCATTGATAGCAACAACAATCCAGAGCACTTCCTCACCACCAACCCATACTATGATTCTCGTGTTGTGGGGAAGTACTGCGAGAAGCGTGATCCGACGCTTGCTGTTGTTGCATATCGGAGGGGGCAATGTGATGATGAACTTATTAATGTGACAAACAAGAACTCTTTGTTCAAGCTGCAAGCTAGGTTTGTGACAGTCTGGATTTAGTGAGTGATTTGTTACGTCCACATCTGCTAGAGAAACTTGATTCACTCTCTTTTCATTTTCTCAGGTATGTCGTTGAGAGAATGGATGGTGATCTCTGGTTGAAAGTTCTTGATCCTGAAAATGAATTCAGAAGGTTGCTCATTGATCAAGTTGTATCGACTGCTTTGCCTGAAAGCAAAAGCCCAGAGCAAGTGTCTGCTGCTGTTAAAGCTTTTATGACTGCTGATCTTCCTCATGAGCTGATAGAACTCCTTGAAAAGATTGTGCTTCAAAACTCGGCATTCAATGGAAACTATAATCTGCAAAATTTACTTATCTTGACCGCAATCAAGGCTGACCCATCAAGGGTTATGGACTACATCAATAGGCTTGATAACTTTGATGGACCAGGTGTTGGTGAAGTGGCTGTGGGAGCTGAATTGTATGAAGAAGCTTATGCTATTTACAAGAAGTTCAATTTGAATGTCCAGGCTGTTAATGTGTTGCTGGACAACATTCGCGACATTAACCGAGCTGTAGAATTTGCATACCGTGTTGAAGAAGATGCTGTTTGGAGTCAGGTGGCTAAAGCTCAGCTTCGGGAAGGATTAGTGAGCGATGCGATAGAATCATTTATACGTGCTGATGATGCCACCCAATTTTTGGAAGTAATCAGAGCTGCAGAAGATGCTGATGTTTATCACGACCTGGTGAAGTATCTTCTAATGGTCAGGCAGAAAGCGAAGGAGCCCAAAGTGGATAGCGAGCTCATTTATGCATATGCCAAGATTGATCGGCTGGGCGACATTGAAGAATTTATTCTCATGCCAAACGTTGCCAATTTGCCTAGTGTTGGTGATCGTTTGTATGACGAAGCGTTGTATGAGGCTGCAAAGATAATTTTTGCTTTTACTTCTAACTGGAGCAAGTTGGCAGTTACCTTAGTTAAGTTGAAACAGTTCCAAGGTGCTGTTGATGCAGCTCGGAAAGCTAATAGTGCAAAGACATGGAAAGAAGTCTGCTTTGCCTGTGTTGATGCTGAGGAGTTCCGCTTGGCTCAGATTTGTGGTCTCAATATCATTGTACAGGTACTATTGTGATGCATTTTGATAGAAGGGATCTTCCAGTTTTTCAATCAGAGATCTGTAAACTTTTAAGTTTTTTATTATTTATATCACATAATCGTTCATTCTTTTAGGTGGATGACCTGGAAGAGGTTAGCGAATATTACCAGAACCGAGGATGCTTCAATGAGCTTATATCTCTTATGGAGAGTGGCCTTGGATTGGAACGTGCACATATGGGTATTTTTACCGAGCTGGGTGTCCTATATGCCAGATACCGCCATGAGAAGCTCATGGAGCACATCAAATTGTTCTCTACCCGTCTCAATATTCCCAAGCTGATCCGAGCATGTGATGAACAACAGCACTGGCAAGAGCTTACCTACTTGTACATTCAGTATGATGAGTTTGATAATGCTGCAACAACTGTCATGAATCATTCCCCAGAAGCTTGGGATCACATGCAATTCAAAGATATTATTGTGAAAGTTGCCAACGTGGAGCTATATTACAAAGCTGTGCATTTCTATTTACAAGAACACCCTGATCTCATCAATGATGTTCTGAATGTCCTTGCTCTTCGTGTGGATCACACTCGTGTTGTGGACATAATGAGAAAGGTTCACACTTTTTGCTTGATGTATTATTTTCCTTCCCACTTCAGAATTATTTGTTTTCAAATCTGAGTTCCAATTTTTTGGTATTTAACATTTCATTTTGTTTGATTTAGGCGGGCCATCTGCGTCTTGTGAAGCCATATATGGTGGCAGTTCAGAGCAATAATGTCTCTGCAGTGAATGAAGCTCTCAATGAGATCTATGTAGAGGAAGAGGATTACGACAGATTACGTGAATCAATTGACTTGCATGATAATTTTGATCAGATTGGTCTTGCTCAAAGGGTAAGTTATCATTTTGCCTCATGCTCTCTTGTTTGATCTATTAAAGGTTTATATATACACACACTTTCTTTTGTGCTTGAGCAGATTGAGAAACATGAGCTTCTTGAGATGAGGCGTGTTGCAGCCTACATTTACAAGAAGGCAGGTAGATGGAAGCAGTCAATTGCATTGTCGAAGAAAGATAATCTTTACAAAGATGCAATGGAGACAGCTTCACAGTCTGGTGATCGTGAACTTGCTGAAGAGTTGCTTGTCTACTTCATTGACCAGGTATGATTTATAATGGTATATATGATCTTTCATCTTGAAGATTCCATTTTTTCTTGAAAATTTGCTCCATCTTTTGTTTTTGTGCTGTTTTTTCCTCCCCCCTTTCTGTTGTTGGTTTGCTTATGATGCACGGAGCTTGCATGTGAACATACTCTCTAGATAGTATTGATATGTAATATTATCAGTTTTATTGTGGATATCTGGGACCTCGATATTCTGACTGTTGATTCTGTGTTTTGTAGGGGAAGAAGGAGTGCTTTGCTTCATGCCTTTTTGTCTGTTACGATTTGATTCGTGCAGATGTTGCTCTTGAACTCGCCTGGGTTAATAACATGATTGACTTTGCCTTCCCTTATCTGTTACAGGTTATTAATCATACCTTCTTCCTTGTCAATGTTCCATGTACATTCCTTAGGTTGCTCTCAACATATGAAAGTGCTACGGAAAGCTGAGTGTACTTAATGCATTTTCTTGTTGCTTGCCTCATATTTAACCATGCTCTGCCATTTTCCCTTTTTTGCAGTTTATCCGGGAGTATACTGGAAAAGTTGATGAGCTAATCAAGTACAAGATTGAGACTATGAATGAAGAGAAGGCTAAAGAAAATGAAGAGAAAGATATCATAAAGCAACAGGTATTTATTTGAATGATTTTGTTTTATCATGCAAGGAGTCAGTTGTTATTGTGGTCTGTTTTTAATTAGCAGAGCTTGTTATAATTGGAACTATGTCTTTAGTATTATACAATGTGAGGCTGAATCTTCTCATTTTGATTGGGGATAATCTGTAAGTTTTTGCCTAATTTTATCATAAAATAAAATAAATATGGGGGAGAGAAAGAGAGAGAGCTGGAGAACCAACCAGATGAAGATTGTTTTCTTACTTATTTGCAAACTTCAAGTGTAATTTTTGTAAATTCTGCCCTTTTGAAGTGTAATGAAGTGGGACATTTTTACATGCTTTGAAAACCTCTACCTCCTAATGCTGAAGATGACCCGTGTCATTGGTTAACTATGCAGAATATGTATGCCCAGCTGTTGCCTCTTGCTCTGCCGGCCCCACCTATGCCAGGGATGGGAGGTCCCGGTGTGGGAGGAGGTTTTGCCCCACCCCCGCCCATGGGCGGTATGGGGATGGGAATGCCTCCAATGCCACCTTATGGAATGCCATCAATGGGGTCCTACTAAGGTCTCGATAATTATGCAGAGACCCCTGTGAAAAGGAGGAGAATGCCGATGGTTCAGGCTTCACATATTTTTGTGTTTTCCGGTGCCTTAGTTTAATACCTCTTGCTTTTCTAGTAGTTGAAGGGATATATGTGGAGTCTTAGTTGGAGAAAAGAGAATAATATGATTTGGTGATTTTGTGTGGAGTCATAGTAGGGGTGTTGATATATGGTTCTTTGTAATATTCTTTGGTAGCTGAGGCATTTTTTTGCAGCGATAGTCATCAACTTGAGGTCTACATATTTGTATTCTAATGGAGTTGTTCGATATCTTCTGACTAATTTTCGCTGACAGTTTAAATCTATTTAATGCCTCAATTGTCTTTTGTTTTGCCTATTTTTCTTAGGCAGGTTGGTACCTGGTTTTTTTGCTTCATTATTTAGGGTCTTAGTGTTGGTTTTGAGATTAGGGCATGCATAATTTTTTTCGTGAATTCTGGTGTAGGTCTGATAGTTCATTGTCTAGGCATTTGATATTTTAGAACGACACTTGTGAAACTTAAGAAAGCGAGACTGTAAATTCTTGCATAAAGGTTCTGCGCTTCTACATTTTGGCATTATTTAGAAATTACCCTTTCAATGAACATACTTTTGGATATTGACTATATTTAATAGTTATTCTATCCCAATAAGAGTTTCGATTTATACATACAACTGATACAAGACTTTTTTTTTGGAATTAATGGAGTATATTATTCGAGGAACATTATTTTCTATATTTTTGAGCATCTATAAAATGCAATAAGAAAGATTTCTTTGATTGATACACAAAATATAGAGTTGAAAGAAAAAAACATATTTGATTTTTAACATTTTAGTGAAAAATAAAAAGTATTAAAAAAATATATAAACACATGCTAATGATTTATTGAAACATATATTAAAAAAATCTTATAGTTCTTTCTTTATATTATAAAAGAATAATATGTCAATAAAAACTCGACACCCACTACCTTAGAAGATGCAATGTTACTTACTCAAGACAAAATATGATTCAAAATTTTAAATGCAACAAGATAGCTAATGAATATAACTAATATAGGATAAATTATAAATATAAAGTAAAGGCAAAACATTTAGGGGCGGGTATTGAACTCTGAAAATGATCTCATTAATATTCCCTAGAAAAAAATGTATAGAACTGCAAGAATAAAAAAAATGTATGCAATGTTTCTAAACACACCAGAAAATTTACTTTCTACGACACATTAATTTTATTTATAAATTAAACATAATACAAATAACATAAATATCCTTATTTAAAATATTTAAAAAATACATAAATTCTAATTTTTTAATATATAAATAAATATTTATTTCATCTACACAAAAAGCCATAATATTTCTATTGTTGTTCTATTTTGACTAGAAATAATAAAAACACATGCAAAAGTTTAATATTTTGTAAGAAATCAATAACAGACGACACAAATACAAAAAATATAAATATTTTATAGGTTTTGGATGTTTAAATTCTATTTTTTTCGTTGATATATTATAATCGCACTACGTTCGATCAAACAGGGTCGAACACAAAATAAGGCGTTCGGTCAATGTTGGCTGAACACTCAACATAGCGTTCGGCCAACGTTGGCCGAACACCTAACAAAGCGTTTGGCTTGACCGAACACGCAGCACAACGTTCAGCCAACGTTATCCGAATACCCAACACAATTTTCAGCCAACTAGGGCCGAACACTAGTTATCATTTTTTAATACATTTCATTTATACAAATTGTTTAAATTATATAAACATAATGATAATTGATCTTCTTCATTTTAGGTTGTTAGAAATTTTTTATTCTATTATTTTATCAAGTGAGAAGGTGAATATGTTGATGAAAAGAGAGGAAGAAGGGGATGGAGAGGGTGCAATGAAAAGAGAGGAAGAATGGGATGGAGGGGGTTGTAGCCTTGCAGGCGTGGGGAGAGGGGGGAGAGGTTGCAGGTGTGGGGTTTGTTTGCGGTTATTCATATCCTCAAAATTTTTAAATACACCTTATAATAATTATGATAAAATTAGATATAAATAAATTGACTAAAATATTCTTATATTTTTATTTTTTTATGAGTGAGACTATTCATACCCTGAAATCTCTAAACATACACTGAAGTCTAAATATACCCCATTAAAAATTAATAATTCATTTTTTTACTAAATATACCTCATTTTTACCCCTTAAATCCTTCTCACTAAAAAAAAACATAAAATAAATCAGCATCCTAACTTGAGTGCCGAACCCTCCTTGATTCCGAGCAATTTCTCTATCTACTCTAAATTTCTGCACCTCTTCTCTTCTCTACACAGAAATCCAAAAAAAAAAAAAAATTCCTCTTTGTTTCTCATATCAGTAACAACAAGAAGGGAGAAAAAAAATTCTTGCTGAAATTGAAAAATGATACAAATTTATGTTCAGCACCAAAATATGGCGGCGCCTGTGGCCATGGAATGATAGCCCCTGGTGGAGCAACGGACAGCCTATCACAGGCAACTTTGCCGTATGTAGGTGACTTAAATTTCAATGTAACGGACTTCATTGAGTTGCTGATTAAGACAATCAGGCGTGCCCACATACAGCGAGCATATATATATGCTCGCTGTATGTGGGCACGTCTAATGGTCTTAATCAGCAATCCGTCATATTGAAATCTAAGTCACACACGTTGTCTATGATTGGGTCATTCCATTGGCGCAAGACGTCGCCACATTCTGGTGCAGAACTTAAATTTGTGCCATTTTCAATTTCAGCAAGAATTCTTTTCATTTTTTCTTGTTGTTACTGATCAGAGAAACTAATAGGAATTTTTTTTCTTTCTTTTCCTTTCTTCTTGTTGTTACTGATTATGTAAGTTAGATACAGTTTTTTTTCTGAAAAAACAAAGAGCTTTTTAACTTTGATTTGTCAATTTGTGTTGAAAATTACGGAGAGTTGGACATTCAAATGGGATGGTGATTTATTTTTTATTTTTTTATTTTTAGTGAGAAGGGTATAAGAGGTAAAATAAGGTACCTTTAATAAAAAAAGAGAATTATTAATTTTTAATGGGTATATCTAGACTTTGGGGTATATTTAGAGATTCCGTCGTATGAATAGCCGCATCCAATTTAATTAGTAATAATTTTTTAAAAGATATAATAGAAAATTGATGTGGTGTATTAAGTAATTTTAGAATTTTAAATATATTTTATGTGGCGTGTTTAGAAAAAATAGTATGATAAATAATTTTTGTGGTGTATATAGATACACCAAATTATAAATTATAATATAATACGATTAAATTGCAAATTTGACAAAGTGAGTATTTATTTGCCAAAAAAAAATAAATCTGATGATCCTTATATTATTGATTAATGTCACATTTTCCAATCTTCTTTTCATAATTTATAAAAATATAATGCGTCGCTAATCGGCTGAATTTCAGTTGCCCTTCAATGGCTCCACTTTGCATCTTGACTTTGTCTCTCGCAACCCTAATATTGGCGTTTATCATCAGAATCGCCTCCGTCGTTGTTTATCACCGGAAAAATCGGAGGAATTCCGTCGCATTCTTTCATCCATACACAAACGACGGTGGTGGGGGCGAGCGAGTGCTGTGGTGCGCCGTCAAAGCTGTTCAAGAAGAGTCACCTCATCTCGAATGTGTTATCTACACCGGCGATGCTGTCGCTTCTCCCAACTCCCTTGCCGCTAGGGCGATCGATCGTTTTGGAGTCAAACTGGTTCGCCCTCCGAAGGTACATTCAGTCTGTAAACATTGTTTACGCATACAAGTACTCGTTTTATAATTTATATTTATTTGGATCTTTTAGAGGCAATTTGATTGACACTTATGGCTTATGTGCTTTTTTGCAATGCTTTAATTATGAATTACTTATTAGTTCATGCGGCTGCATAAGTGAACTTAAATGATAATGCTCTTTTTCAAATTAGGGAATCATAAAGTCTCATTCTTTCGTTTGTAATTCCTTACAATCTTGGTGGAGAAGGGTGTGGACTGGTGATGGCAATTTATGAATCTTTGTTTATATGTGAATACAGTTGGAACTGTAAAAAAATTGTCATGGACTATTTGTTTCATGTTAATGGAATTTCCATTCTCATCATAATGCAACGATGCTTCGTTTTTTGAATTTTCTCTCTCACTGTAAAGTGTTGCCTAGACAGCGTCAGAGGTTTACCTGGTGTTTGGCTTACTGAAAATATTTTTCAGCACTTTGTGAGGTTATCTGCTTCTGCTCTCTGCTGCTGCAATTTGATAACTAGCAGCAAAATAAGTTAGCAATTTGATAACTAGCAGCAAAATAAGTTATCTTTTTGCGGAGTGGACAGCAAAATAATGCAACGATGCTTCGTTTTTTGAAATTTCTCTCTCACTGTAAAGTGGTGCCTAGACAGCGTCAGAGGTTTACCCGGTGTTTGGCTTACTGAAAATATTTTTCAGCACTTTATGAGGTTATCTGCTTCTGCTCTCTGCTGCTGCAATTTGATAACTAGCAGCAAAATAAGTTAGCAATTTGATAACTAGCAGCAAAATTATTTATCTTTTTGCGGAGTGGACAGTTTTTCTGGAGGAGGATGTCGGTTTTGTTCTTCATTTTTTCTTATATGATCTGAGGCTTTCAAAGTTTCTATTAGAAAGCTGCAACTGTATATTGCTTAATTTTTTTTGGTTATGCTTTGCTTTGGCAGGTGGTGCATCTGTGCAAGAGGAAATGGGTTGAAGAAACTACATATCCTCGATTCACTATGATTGGTCAGAGCCTTGGTTCAGTTTACCTTTCATGGGAAGCTCTATGCTCGTTTACTCCCATGTATTATTTTGATACCAGTGGATATGCATTTACATACCCTGTTGCACGGATGTTTGGGTGTAAAGTTATTTGCTACACGCATTACCCAACAATTAGTTTAGACATGCTATCACGGGTTCATGAACGGAGTTCTATGTATAACAATGATGCTTTGATTGCTAAGAGGTATTTAGCTCTTTGTTTAATTTCGATCTCATTTTCATATTTTCAGCAATTCTGGAGTTGACATATTTTTTCCAGGTTTTCATGTTAAAAATGGAAATATGTTTAGATTAATTTCGATTTAGTGTTGACTGTGGTGAGAATAAAAAAAAATGTGTTGCGATTTTTCTGTATGAAAAAAGGGTTAAAGGTTTGTTGGTTTAGAAAATCGATTTTGGTAGGTCTACTTATATTTTCATGTCTGACCAAAATCATTTGTAAATAGAAGTATGTTGCATTGAAACAACAAACAAGAATTGCACTTTTTGGAGTTATAAGTGGTAAAGATCAAATGATGCCCATTGAAAAAGAATATTTGCTTGAAACACCAAAATAATGACGTACAAACTGGCACTATATTCCTCTTGTGAGGGTTTCTCCCTAACAAGAATGCCTTTGTTTCAAGATTCTTTGATATCTTCCTGTAGCTGAAAAGTTGGAGATTATATGAAGATTTTCTATTGCTTACCCCCTACAACTTTGTTATCTGCCCAGACATCCTGATAAAATTGATATGTAATACAGATATTCTCGTTTTCAAAAATCTGATGTGATTTTGACACAAGATGTCTATGTCATGTAGATAAAAACTCCTATAACTTTTGCTTTAGTTTCTATATCTTCATGAAACTAATAGAACTTTTTCTCTGCCAGTGTCTTCTTCTCTCAGTGCAAAATTATCTATTATAAGCTTTTTAGCTGGCTATATGGAATTGTGGGCTCTCATGCTCATCTTGCAATGGTTAATTCTTCATGGACAGAGTCTCATATTCAGAAGCTTTGGGAAATTCCAGCTCGCATTAAGAGGGTGTACCCTCCTTGTGACACATCTGGTCTTCAGGTTAATCTTGTGCCTTGTCTTCTATATCTTGTTTGCAGCTCCTTTGAGTTATTAATGCCTACTGTTCATCATGTTCTTCATATTAAGCTTATTTACTGAGTTACTGGTGTCTTCTTTGATTTTGATTATGGAGTAGAAGTTGAAATGTTATTAGTATATAAAGGGCAGGTGAAATTTGGGAGGTAAGAATATTGTGAAAGAAACAATGCGAAGAAGGAATTTATGAAAATGGTGCCCTCAACTTTTTCTTATGTGCTAGGCATTGACATATGGAGGATCAAAGGAATAGGAATAAATTTAATGTAATGCAGAACCTTCTTTTCTTTTCTTATTTGCATGTTACCACTTGTTCTGGGCCTGTCAGTCTTGATTTATTAAATAAAGATTTTAGTCTGCTTGTGAATACTGATTATGGCTCAAAACAGGTGCTTCCATTAGAAAGGTCAACGGAGCCAATAAAGATCATTTCTGTGGCTCAATTTCGTCCAGAGAAGGTGGGCATTTTATAAGATCAAGGTATCCTTACTTACGGGATCATTTCATTTTTTGATGCTATCGGATATTTGGTGAAATTTAAGTTAATCTTGATTCTCTTTCTCCACAGGCACATCCGCTTCAACTTGAGGCGTTTGCTGTTGCAATCAATAATTTGGATGCAGATGTGCCAAGACCAAAACTCCAGTTTGTTGGTAGCTGCAGGAATGAAGCTGACGAGAAGAGGCTGCAACACTTGAATGATCAAGCCAATGAGCTTAAATTGGCTGGTGATGTGGAGTTCCACAAAAATGTGACCTACAGGTTTGCAGAACTCTCTCTCTCTCTCTCTCACTTGTAGAATCATATATTTTATCTACTGATCACAACTTGTCTATGAGCACTGCTGAGAGTAAACGTGCAGTCTAAATACTTCCCCTCACCATATTCTAGTAAATATGTTCATATTCATAGGCTTGCCTTCTCCATAATGATAGCGACTCTAAAAGCTGTATGGCTTGGTTTCACTAACCCCCTTGTCTCGTATCTTCAGCGAGCTGGTGAGTCTCTTGGCTGGTGCTACTGCAGGGATTCATTCCATGATAGATGAGCACTTTGGCATCAGTGTGGTGGAATACATGGCTGCTGGTGCCATACCTATTGGTTTGTACCTTTTATTAAAAAAAAAAAAAAAAAAATTATTTATATATTATAAATCTTTGTTTTTGCCCTTTTCTGGAAAAAAAGAAAGAATATTTTTGCCCATGTACTTTGTCTTATTAACTTATGCGGCATATACTTTGATTTCTTTATTTTTGTGCCCTCTATTCTTTTTTTATTTCTGCATTTTATCCCATTTTTATGATGTAATGTCTCAAAATGTTGCCTTGATGACGTGTTTTTTTAAACCTCTCCCTCTCTCTCTCTCTCCCTCTCCCTCTCCAGCACATAACTCTGCTGGCCCTAAGATGGACATTGTGTTACCTGAAGATGGAAAGCGAACTGGTTTTCTCGCTCATAATGTGCAAGAATATGCAGATGCCATCCTTGATATTATTAGAATGCCAGTGTCTGAGCGGCTTGAGATGGCTGCAGCCGCGAGGAAACGAGCATTGCAGTTCTCAGAACAAAGATTCTATGAGGATTTTAAGTCTGCAATTCGACCAGTAATGTCAAGGACATCTTGATGACAAAATTATCATATGAACCCTTGATTCATACACACAGGTGAAGGTAAAATTTGTTAAACGCGGAGACAAGTTTCAGTTCACAAGTTCTAAAAACACTTTCTGACTGTAGTGATGAGATCTGGATTTTTCTTGTCTTTTACTTTCACACTTTCAATGTAGTTTAAAATATCTCATGTATTATTGCGCTAGAATCTATCAATTTTAAGAATGTCTATTGCATGTCCTGAAAATTATATTAATATCCAATTAAAAATAAAAGACAAAATCATAGTAACTCTACAAAACAAAAATAAAAATTTACAATAGTTGCTTAAGACAAATAAAGGACAATTATAATATCCACAATGTTACATCGATCATCATGCAAATTAAATTGTAAAATAATTACTATATAGTTGAGTAGAAAATTTGAAGGAAAGAATACTCCAAATAAAGTATCAAACTCGAAGGCAAAATAAATGTACATAATATTTATCGAAACAGACGTAATTCGAATTTAATACCTCAACTAGTGATTAATTGCTTGAAACTAGCAAGACAATACCACAGAATAATTAAATTAGAACGCTTAAAAGCATAGTTTCAGAAAAAGGCATCGGCAGAGCACGATTTTGTAATATAATATTAACATTAAATAGACCCAATATCTAATTATGTTTAGAGAAATTTATTTCTTTGTTGTTGTTGTTGTTTTGTGAGATATGCATTTCCCATCTCATGGAACTTTAATATTATGCTATTCATCCACATTGGTCTGGATTGGAGTTTATTGAGTAATTGAGTTTATTACAGTAATAACATCAATTTTAGTTTATATTATGGGAAGCACTTCGGATCCTTTGTACTGCTTACCGTGTCCCATTGGTGTCCCACAGATACAATTAATCAACAATCTATGTAAATAATTGTTATCGGCTAATTCAAGCCGACCCGCAACATCATTCTCCTCTATTACTATTACTTTCCATCAACTCTGTTAAAATGTCACTTCCATCTTTCTTAAATCTCCCAAAACTCCAAATTGAAGGCTCCCACCAACTTGTGTTAATGCTACTGTTCGACAGCAACCTCGTTTCTGGATTTAACCATCTCATATTGCTGTCCTAATTTTCCCCTTCAGTCTTCCACAAATTTCTCATCTTGATTGATCATTATTAACTCTCGTGGATCCCAAGCGCGGCGACATGCGAATCTAAATACGAAAAGGATTAGATTTGTAAGTCCGTAGACAGACTCTGGAAACGTGAGGCTGCTTGAAGCAAGCTCTTCAGGCATTAAAAATATGTCTGATCGAACATCGGAGTTCATCCCTCGTGTCATCAGCCAACAACCGACCATTATCCTTGCACTTAAAGAGCTCCATAGTTGAAAAGAGAGAGAAGTGAAGGAGAAGGTGACCCCTTATGGGCCACTAAGAAACACACTATGGTTGTAGGGTGGGCCCCTTCCTCTACTAGCTCTCGATTGTGCTACAGTCTTACATATCATTTTATCAGGCTGTACCAGTTGGTATTTGGGGCTAAAGTAAAAATAATTATTTATTATCGGCGTAAATGATATGTAGTTACTTTATAAAAATATATGTTTTTTAAATATTTTTTGTAGCTCACAAATATCTTATAACTTAAAAAATATATAAATTTCGAGATACGTTATCCACTTAAAACTTATCAGTTAAATAATTTAACAAGTTTAAAACTCATGTTGTTTGAGAACTATTGGATGAGTTTTGAGATATTGTATCTTAAAACTTATCCAATATATCTCGAAGGTTATGAGTTTTAAAATATGTTGAAGAGATTTAAAATTTACATACGAGTTTGAGATATGCTACTATCTTCGAAAAGAAAAACATTCTTTTATAAAATTGAATAACAACACATATGTGTAAGTTGTAATGATAAAATAAAATAAAAGATCTTGATTGTAGATTGAGGGGTTCGATCAATGATCGAATCAAGCTTGAAAAACCCACCTTTTATGGTGGAATTACAACTGACAATTGTGGAAAGGGACCTACAAGGAAGACTTATGGGTGATTGTTATTGAAGGCATCTTGTTGTGTTGTGTAGGACAATCATTTTCAGCCGGAATTTGGTTTGTGTTCGAGGGAAAGAGATCACAATATATATAGTGTCATGATTGAGGTGAGATGTGAGATGGAAGAACTACGGTTCAATCTTCCACACTCTTTATCTTCTTTTACTTTGTGTCTACCACTAATTCTTCTATCAAAGTTTATATCTTTTTCATAATTGGGAATATATATAAGCTTATCTTGATTCTGTGCTATCTAACATGATAAATTTATTAAAAATCAATCGAAACTCAACTAGTTAAGTCTCTTATTACCTAGAATAGTAATTTTGAGTCGAATCATATCGATTCAATTTCTATCGAGACTTATACTAAAAAATACATGCATAATTTGTAATCTTAGGGCAAAAGACGAAATCCCTCGCCCTCAGGGCCCCCACCCCCCGGTCCGACAGAGATTGGTGGTAACTCAACCACGACTCGATCCTGCGTCCTTGGGGCAATCTGCCACCCAGGAACCAACTGAGCTGTCCATGCGGACGCATAATTTGTAATCTGAATCTACGTGAGCTATCCCATATTACAAGAATGAAATAAGAGAGTCTAGCTTACAAGTCTAGCTAGTCTCCTTGACATATTATGTATGTTTCAATGTGTGGACTACCAAATTTTTAAATTTAATGTATAATCTCATATATATATATATATATATATATATATATAATTTTACAAGTTATGAGTATTGTAAAAGTATCAAAATCACAAGATTAACCTCATTTTTTGGGGGGGAAATTTTCAAATTCTTTGGCTTTTTTTTTTTTTTTTTTGTTCCCTTTTCATTTTTTTTGGGCCTAATAGTGACATGAGTGGTGGGACATTAGTTGAGATTGGTCTTATTGTTACTTAATTTCACGTGCGACTAAAAAATTAAATTTCATATTTAATGGTTTTAAAATAGGAAGGTTCTCACCCACAAATACGAGATGCTGACACTACTGTATATATTTAATGCAGCGACACTTGCACTGATCCTTCCTATCTTTTATACTTAATGTTGTGCAAATATATATATGTACATATCTTTTTTAAATCTTAATTGCCTATTTATACATTCTTGGGTACATGCTTTTTTAAACTTATGATCTATACTCCAGAATATCTTAAGTATCAGCTCATAATAATTTAATTGTACTCGGAAATATTACTCCAATCGGGTAGAATTAAATTCATTTAGGTAGTCTTTGTTGGGTTAGAGAAATTGATTTATTGAAAATTTATGAATTTAGCTGAGCTAATTGACTATATTTAATTTGATGTTGACATATCTATGCATGAGCTTATGAATTTAATCCAACCCAGATCTTTGTATTTGGAAGAAGATCCTAAAGACATAATCTAAGTCAAGATATCAATCTTTCCATACAAGAATGGGAGTCCTAATCTCTTCACGCCTAAATAGATACAGATACAAGAAACATGGTTTGAAGTGACTACCAGATGAGTCCAACAACAGTTGCATATACTTCTCATCTGACCAGTGAAAAGTTATCACACATCACACATCCAACTATCCACTGTTGCCTGTACTATAAAGACAAGCAGACAACAATATATAATTCACTCTCTCTCTCTCTCTCTCTCTCTCTCTCTCTCTTGATGAGTGAGACTGTTTCTTGAAAATGGAGAATTGTGTGTGGGCTGAAGAGTGCGGGTCCTTGAATTGCAGCCCAAGTGAAATGCATAGCGATGGTGCTTTAATGATTCCATGGCTTCCTTCTGGTGAACAGACGGTGGCGGCAGAGGCAGAGGCGCTGCAATACGGTTACTCTCAACCCGCTTCCATCGGGCTGGCAGAGGACAGAAATGCCAGTGCTTCTAGAAGCCACAGTGAAGCAGAGAAGAGGCGCAGGGACAGGATAAATGCCCAGCTTGCTGCTCTTAGGAAGCTGATCCCAAAGTCTGACAAGGTTCTCTCTCTCTCACACAGTCTGACACACTGGATCCTCCCATTTAATCAAGAAATACTCTCTCTCCCTCTCTCTCTCTCAGCACACAGAAAAATGGTTGATATTTGGTTGAAATGTCAATTAATGATTGATAATTATGGTTATGCAGATGGACAAGGCAGCTCTACTTGGACATGTAGTGAATCAAGTCAAAGAAGAAAGCAAAAGAGCTAAAGAAGCAACCAAATTCTCGACAATCCCAGCCGAAACGGACCAAGTCATAATTGATCACTTAAATGCAGAAGAATCAACATCACATAACATCTACATGAAGGCTTCCATTTGCTGCGAAGATCGGCCAGAGTTTTTCGCCGAGCTGAACAGTGCACTCAGGGGCCTTGGTCTCACCATCGTCGAAGCTGAGGTCACCACCTTGGGGGGCAGAATGAGGACTAATTTTATTGTGTGTGGAAAGGAACAAAGCTCTTGCACTACACCACTCCAGCAGTCGCTTAAATTGGCATTGAGTCGGATCGTAATATCGTCAGGATCGTCGAGTTATAGTGCTAGGAGTAAGAGACAGAGGTTCTTCTATCCTGATTTGCACTGAATGACTGATCTTGGATTTTCTTGCTGGTTGTTAAGAAAAAGAAATTGGGATATTCTTGGTGATTGTTGTTTAGACAAGATGGATTGTTACGAGTTGTCCAATATATGTACATACATATATATAGCTCTCTCTCTCTCTCTCTCTCTCTCTCTCTCCCCTCCCCTCCCTCCCTGAGTGATGATCCTACCTTCTGTTTTTTTCACTATTCTCTTGGGTAGAGCTCCACCGACATCAGGATTCTCTCTCTCTCTCTCTCTCCACAATTTCTTTGTGGCTAGACTCTCTCCACAATTTCTTGGCTAGACTTCAAAGGGTCACCGACATCAAGATTCTCTCTCTCTCCCACCCCCAACTTGTAGGTACCCAGCCAAGGACATAATCGTTTAACCTTTTGAAAATAGAGAAGAATAAAAAGTTGGGAGAAGAATCTAATTCATTGAACGAACTTTTGTTCTTGAGATCTTCCTGGGAATATATGAGAGAAAATTGTGACCAACACCTTGGTAACAGGCAGTTTTCAGAAATGAAAAGAAGGCGATGAAAGGATTTTTCTTGTTAGATTTGTCTTCTAGATTTCTAGTCTCTCTTGTAATGCACGTTGACTTTTACAGGATGTCAACACGAGGAAGTGTCTGTTTAATGTAAGATGTATTGCACGTCCCCAGGGATGAGATATTGACAGAATGTAAGAAGCGAATCAGATCCTAACAGAGATTCTTTATCCCAAATGGTGTTCATTTTATATTTCAACTCCATCAAAACATATCATGTATTTGTTTATGATGTTATTCTGATATTATTTTGTATAATTAACGTGTATTGATTGAGTTAGTATCGCAGATGGAATACAACACTAACTATGTATGTGAGTAATATTCAAACATTACATCTATAATCATTCATTATACCATATATTACTACAACATATATGATTTGATATCTATTGTAGAAAGTTCACTCCTGAATTCTACAACCAACACAAAAGTATTCAATCAATTCTAAGCATAACTAATTAAATCTTTTTATCAAGATGGATCATATTCAAGCTCTACATCATCATCCCCAAAGTTCATCCCCACTACATGCAGGGTCGATGGTAGTTGGTTGGGTACCATTCATAGACAATGTGAGACAATAGGGTCAGCTACAAGCAAACCATCCATACTATAGTTGGTTATTACAGGCCTAACAACAGCGATGACATTTTAATGTTGTTAAGCTGCCACTGACACAACACCAACACTCCTTTATCAGGACTCGTGACTGAACTTAGTAACAGGACGAGTTTAATCAATCTCTATATATTTATTTCAAATAAAAACACATTCATATTAACACTACTCCAAAGGATGATAACACTAACACAACTAATATGTAATAAAGAATGAACTTCAAAATTGCCTGGTCTGCACATGAAGGCCTGGCCAGAGTGTCAAAGTTCACAGAAACTCTAACATCATTCGGGCAGAATTTGGTATAAAAAACTAACCTAGGAAACCTGCGATCCACAATCATGCCTCATTAGAGATTCAATAATGATAATAACTCAGAAATACAAACAAGCCAGCAAAATAAAGGTAAATTCTCAACTCAGTTTCACTCGTCTGTGAGTGATTTAATAATCTAGCACCTGTGTCGCTTATATTCAATATATTCCACAACTTCCAGATCTCCAATTATACCACTGAAATTGACCCCATTTTTCAATACAAAAAGAAGCATCTTTACAGAACTTACAAGATCTTTTGAGTATTTAGGGGAAGTTTTAGCATCTATTGTGCGACCTGCCAGAAAGAGCAGGGGCCCTTCCAGTCCAGGGTACACGAGTAATGTACGCTATTAGGACAAACTTATGTTCATTGTCTTTAAACAAATCTACGAGGGAAAATATCCTAAAGGTTGTGTCCTTTAGATACCTGCCCCAAGTGAATTTGATCAATGCAGAGGGAATATATACATGTGCACGCATATAATTACAGTGAACAATGTGCATGCCATCAGAAGGTTTCCATAAGGCTGCAAAGAGCTGCACGTGTTTCTGAATTTTAACATATAGCAAATAAACAGAGAACTGAAAGTGACTTTAAAATGAAAATGACAATAGTTGTTACAAGCCTCAAATATTTACCATGGAGCTAAATAATATAAAAGTTCCTAGAATTCGAGTACAATTTTATATACATCAACACCCATCAATCAAATTGGATAATATATTGTGCTACCTCATTATTTTTTACTTCAGATATTTTGAGTATAAGTAGAATACTAGCTTAAGAAGGATAAAGAACAACAAAAATCACTAAAATGCACAATATATAAGTCAATTTCATTATCTGTGAACAGTCCTTTAATCCTTATACTGAAAAAAAATAAGATATGATAAAAGCTCCCGTCTAGTGCAAGAATAATGTTTCTGTCAACAGCTATGGCCATCAACAAACTCTTACAAAATTTTCCTTATGATCATAAACATACTCAACTATCAATTTGCAGTCCGATGGAGCAATGAATAGTTGCTTCGCCAGTGAAAGTTAGAGAATACCTTTCACTACTCCAGAACAAACCAATTGAACCTTACTCCACCTTCCAATTAAGCTCTATTTTGTCCTGCCATGCGAGGAAAATCAACTTCCTGTCCCGATATTGGATGTGAACGTCCCATCTGCTCAGTCATCCGAGGCTGACTTGTCTGTTCTCCAAACTGATTTGCATTAGATATCTGTGGCCTTACATTGTTAGGCCTATAAGGTGAAGGACTTGAAAACCTGTTCAAAATATCCTCGATTTCTTGCCTTCGCCCTAGTCTCTCAGAAACACCCAACATGTATTCTTTAAGTGAAGCAGTTGCTCCAATAGCTTGAGTCATCATCTCTGTTAGCAAATTGACAGTTGCATCAAAATTACCTCCCTCAACAAGACCCCTTATCACAATCTCATAGGTTCTTGCATCAGGTTTTGGATCTTTGTCAGCCATTTTCAACAAAATTGGCACACAGTCAGAAGCTTTTCCCTTCTCAATCATGAACTCAAACCACTTATTGGCATAAGGAGGGATAACCCTCAAACCCGCCTCCACCATTTTTGAATACTTCTCAATCATATTGTCAACTCTGTCTACTTTAATGTACGCATCAATCAATGTTCTATACGTATTAACATCAGGGTACAGTGACTTGGCACATAACTGCTTATAGTACTGCTCTGCTTCATCCATCATTTCATGCTCACACAGCCTCATTATCATATTGTTAAAACCAGCTACATCCATCTGAAAAGGCTTCGACTTGACACCCTTACCAGACCTCTTGAAAGCCTCCATTGCCTCTTCAATTTTCCCTTCCTTAAAGCATTCATTCACCATCATATTGAAAGTGTCTGAATTCACTGCTTGGAAAGTGGGAGGCGTGTGATCATCCAACATCGCATCGAACAAATCCCACGCTTCTTCCTTCTTCCCATGCCTCAATAGCGTCTCCAACAACACATTTCGAGTTGCAGGCACCATTCTGTAATTCCTAGCCATCAAATCCTTGTAAGAGTGCATTGCCTCCCTTGGCTTCCCCTGGTTAAAGAACCAATCCATGAATGTTGCATTCACCACCCCATCATAAACCGTGCAGCGCTCCTTCAACTCGTCAAACAATTCATTGGCCTTGTCTAAGTTGCCCAAATTCAAGAAACCAAGAATCACGTTATTGAAAACCAAAGAATCAGCACCATGACCCTTATTCAGCATTTCACGAAGCAAACCCACAGCATCTTCAATGCGTCCAGCATCGATAAGCCCCTTTGTTAGGTGGCGATAGGTGACAGCAGACGGGCTAAAGGGGGCATTTTCGAGTATGTGTTGGTAAACTTTCAGTGCATCCTCTATCTCATTTAACTCACAGTGAGAGACAATAAGGTTATTATACGAAACAATATTCGGTATAATATTGAACTGGCGGAAAAAGTACTGAAACAGGGCTTTGGCATCATTGTAGCGCTTCGCACGATACATAGCTGCTATAATGGCATTGCAAGTGAAGACAGTCGGGCGAACGACCTGGAACACAGATTGGCGGGCGGCATAGGAGGCGGCGTCGAGGTCGCCAGCCCGGATAAGAGACTGGACACGGTTGTGTAGGTTGAGGCGTGGGCCCACAAGAGATGATGTCGAGTCAGGGAGGTTGTTGGGGATGTTGGATTTGGGGGGAGGGTTTTGAGGGTTCGGGCGGAGGGCATAAAGAGGGGGCTCTATCCGGAGTCTTCGCTTGCGACGGCGGCGTTCAGCAGCAGCTTCCTCCGCCGAGGAAAATCCATATGAGCGCTGGGGGACAAAGGAATTTGAAGGAGCAGCGGCGGGAGTCGGGAAGTGGGAGTGGTCGGCGGCGGAGGGGGAGGGGGAGAACTGCGGGTTTTGAGCGTTGGGGGAGTAGAATTGATTGGGAGGGGGAGCATTAGGGTATGGAGGATTATAAGGAGGGTTAGGGGGGTGGTGATTAGGGGCGGTGTAGAAGTGATTGGGAGTGGAGGTGTTGGAGTATGGAGGAGGACTGGCCGGGGTATATGGTGAGTTGGGAAGGGGACCATTATTAGGCGCCGGGGAGGGAGTGGAAGGGAGAGGGGAATGGAAGGGATAGGGGTTGTAGGTCGAGTATCGGCGAACAGAGCGGAGGAGGCGGCAGAGGGACATGGCGATGACGGTGGCGGTGGCGGTGGCGGAGCAAACAGCTGAAAATGTGTCTAAGTGGAACAAATAGTGGAGAAACCCTGAGAAGAGGAAAGTGCTGTTTCTAGGTTAGGCACTTCTGGAAGTTTAATTGCTCTATAAACTAAAATTGCTAACATGTTAAGCACTTTTATGGCACAAAGCATATATTAATTTGTTTTTTCAACTTATTGGTGTTCTTTTTTTTTTTTTTTCTTTTTTTTTTTTTAAATGGTAATAAATTTTCTTGTAATATTTCTGGATAATGGACAGGCTAATATGTGACAACTTTAACCCGTCTCACAGATGATATTTTGTTCGATTTAGTTTGTACTGCAACCTGTAGTATAGGGCAAGGTGAGTTTGAATACCTCTTTTACTTTATCGCCTTCATTTTATATTATTATATTCTTAATATATATTAAATTTATATGTATAAAATATACATAAATATAATATATCAATGCATCTTGTGTACTTAATATATATAAATAACAACAATTCAACTTTATTAATAATTTATTTTCTATTTTTTTCATGTTAAAATTTAAAAAATAATATTATAAATTAATATTACTATAATAAAAGTTCGATTAAGAAAAGAACACCCTATCCCATTATGCAACCTGCGGCAAACCATCCTACCCCATCCCATTCTGTAATTGAGAGCGGATCGCCCCGTCCCGCCCCATCCACTCCATTGAAGAATTAGACGATTTAACTTTAATAATAGTATAAAAGATAACTAGTTAATTATATATATATATATATATATATATATATATATATATATATATATGATCATAGCAATTAGCAAATAATGTAAAGAGGAAGAATTTATGTTGCAATACTTTGTGATTCATTAATCTTCAAATGAATTTGCTTCATCCACGCAGAATATAATATTTTTTTAACTAACAATTATAAGTATATACCTTTTAACCATATAAAATATTATATTTTATTAAACAAATATAACTTTTATTGACAAAATAATGTAGTTAAAATATATTTTTTTTCAGCAAATAATCGGCGAAAAGTACTCGGGCTTCTTTATTGTGGCCCAAGTAGCAGTTCATGCCAAAACTTAAATCCAATGATATCCCAATCTCCAACCAAAGCAAACCTCTCTCAGTCGACCAAAGCCACCTGTTTTTCCGAAGCAGGTTGCCTGAATGTAGAATTACAATTCGGCAAAGATATAGATGTAAGGAAAAATAAAAAAACAAATTGGGCCGGCTAGCTTATCCAGCCCATATACACCGAACGGGCTGATATGCTCAATTCAAATGACCTTTTAAGTATGGTGGGCCGGACTTGACAACTCTAGATTAGCAATGACAATGTAGCAGAATGCCTTTTTGAAAATTTAGGCCCACCTTAATTTTAAATAAAGCGGAGCAATCATTTTGAATTAATTTTTTTAACATAATATTAAAATAAAAATATTATCAAAATTTTTAATATAGAATTAAGATTTTTAATTAAAAATAAAATAGAAAATATGTTTATAAATTTATATTCACCTTTTAAAAATATGAATATAAATTAAAATTCTTAATTACTATATGATATTGTATTATATCTATATACATAGCATATACCCACGTGTGCATATTTTTGAATATATTTATAGATTTATATATATAGTATAATATTATTTCAACCATAAAAATACATTTTTATTTAAATTTAAAAATATATAAGTAAAAAATCAAAATACAAAGTAAAAAAATCAAAATTACAAAATATTTTTTATCCCTGCTTATATATTTAAAATTTTAGTTATAACTATAAAATAAAAAATTCCATTACAAAGTCAAAAAAATCAAAATTGTAAAATTATTTTGCATATATCTACAGTACATTATAATATAAAAAATATAATATATAAAGTTAAAAACAACAATTATTTTTGGAAAAGGTGGCACAAGTCGTGCATTAGGTTGAGAATGAGAGAATATGTGAGTAGAGGTTTGGAGTCAGTGTGATATGATGCCCATACACTGAACATTGAGTTCCAGATCTACTCTGTGAAAATTATAAATACAGTACCACCTGCATTCTGACCACTTCATCAATTCCAAACTACTATATTTACTTACTATACATTTTTTGTCTTCCCCAAATGAAATGCACTCTTCAATAAATGCACAATATTAATATATTCTAAATATTTTACCTCGTTAGTACTAAATTGTTATATACACAAAAACTTTTGTGCATCGAATTTACCATTCAATTCGATTTACAATATTTTTTATTTATTAAAAATATACTACTACTGAAAGAAGGTAATAATATTTTATAAATAAATAAATAATATTTTTCAGTTAAATAAATAATATCTTTAAATTGAATGTACGTTAAAGAGACTTATTCGACAGATGTGTAGCGATATATTTAGATTGAATTATTAAAATATAAAAATAGTGGATCTCATGGGTCCACAAGCATCCATTTGCCATTCCGAATCCAATAGATTCATAATTTGTGGTGTAGCTTAATTTATAATGTCAGTGCTTCTTTTTTTTGTCTGGAAAAACAAATAATAATATGCATAAGCTGTCATTTAATTTTTAACTGAGGGGACTTAATTGTATTATAGCTCTTAACTAATAGGTAATTTAAGGCAAGTATTGTACATTGAATTCCCTACAATCAATGGTGAGTGAGATAATTTTGCTATAATTAATTAATTCGAATGTTTTTATTATATTTTATGCATTATCTCATATTTCAATTTTTTCAATATATTATATGGTTATTAATGATGTCATTATATACATATAATATACATTAAATTGAAATAAAAAATTAAAACACAAAACATAATAGAGGACCTCAAATAATTATTAATATGACCACAAAACCTCATATATTATTCAAGAGGCTGTTTTTAGCAACGAATGTTCATATTATCGAGTCTTCTGATTAAAATTATATAACCACTCCCATAATTATAGGATATATTAAATTTCAGTCATCTCTTAATTAAAATTCGCAATTTAGGCCTATAACAATATTTATTTTATTGATTTAATCACAATTAGGGGAGATTGAGAATATTACCTAAATTTTTCTCGTGCGCCTCACGTGCCTTGTCTAAATCCTCAGCCAAATTTGTCTAACATGGCATTAAAATTAGTAAATACTCCAACAATTATGGGGTCATTGAATAAATATTCTAATCGATGATGTTCCAAATTTTGGCCACATCAAACAAGTGTAGCCGGAAAAAGATTTTAAACAAGGCACGTGACGTACATGAGTAAACTTTCAACAAATATTTTAATTTTTCCAGAATAAAGACTAACTCAATGAAATTAAAATTATTATGAAACTTAATTATAAATTTCTGTTTAAATACAACTGAAATTGCTATTGGCCTACAGCGACTACTTTTACGGTTTACTCTTGGATTAATTTGTTATCTCAATTGTTCTTTTAAGTAGTGACATATGAATAATTTCCATTTTTTAAGCTATCTAAATCTATCATCTTGGCACTACAGACTGCAGTAACAATTATTTGGCATTTATTATTGCTTTACAAAAAAAAATTAATTAATTCAAGTTGCTAAACGAATCAATTGTACGAACTTTACAGCTAGTCAAACTCGGCTCCCACAACCAACTTATGATATCATAAGTCATTTCAAGAATATATTATACCGACACATTTAAAGAAAAAAAAAATAGTAAAAAGCTCCGATTATTCATACCCCAAAATCTCTAAATATACCCCATAATAATTATAATAAAAATAAATATTAATAAATTAACTAAAATATTCTTATATATTAATATATTTTTAATGGGCTCCTATTCTGAAATATTTTCTTCTCCATGTTTCTTCAATACAGAGAAGTTGAAATGCAGATTTATGACTTTCCTGATATTGGACTTCAAATCTGTAACTTTTTTTTCTTCATGTTTCTTATTGCAGATTTATGGCTTTCTTGAAATTCGGCTCCAAATTTGAAACATTTCACCGTGAAGGCCAAACTTGATAGGGAACATATACTTAACACTATTATTTAAATGATTTTTTCCCTAAATTTGATTTTGTTAAAAACTTTGTGTATAAGGGTTATTATATATATATATATACATATATACTTGATGTATGTATACGCCTGATGGTTTTAATCAGCAACTCAATGGAGTCCGTCACATTGAAATCTAAGTCACCCACATACAGGCGCCGCCACTTTTTGGTGCTGAACCTAAATTTGTTACTGATTTGAGAAACAAAGAGGTTTTGTTAGGTTTCTGGATAGAAGAAAGGATGTGCAGAAATTTATGGTAGATAGAGTAATTGCAGAGGAAAAAATATTAGAATTTTTTTCTGGGAAAGCAGAGAGGTTTTTGTCAATTTGTGTTGGAAATTACGGTGGGTTGGCAGTCAGATTGGTATGCTGATTTATTTCTTTTTTTTTTTTTAGTGAGAAGGGTATAAGAGGTAAAAATGGGATATATTTAATAATAAACATGAGAATTATTAATTTTTAATAGGGTATATTTAAACTTTGGAATATGTTTAAAGATTTCGAGGATATGAATAGTCCCATCCAAAATTGACCTGAGAAAATGTAAATTTTTTATTACATTTACAATACTATATTGGAAAATAAAACAATTATAATGCCCCCTTGATATATTATTAAACTTTAATTTAATCTATCATAAGTGAAGTTTGGAAAGCTAATTTGTGACCCTTTAGGGCCCATTTGTTCATCATGAGTTGCTCCTTGAAATTTTCATACTTAAAGTGAGCTTATTTTATTAAGATATACTACATGCAATTTTTTTTAATAAGTTTTTGTGATCGATCCTCTAATCTATTATTAGTCTATTAAGATCAGGACAACGCATGTATTTTCAAAAGATATTTTCAGACGTAGTTTCGTAAAGCATACTTCTTTATTTTTATGTAAGTTTACTTTTTTTATTCTTTATGCCGTTATTAAATAAAATTTCGATCTTCAATCGTATATTATAACGTTACGCCTGTACATAATTTACGTACAATAATATATTTAATGTATATATATATATATACTTTTACTCGTTTATATAAAAAAATTAGGAAAAATATGATAAAAAGTGAGTTTAGTCGGCCCCAAATCACCAAAATATTGTTGTTATGAAAAGATGTAATCCCTCTCTGTAGCTTGTGGGGTCCAATAAGTGCAATTTAATTTTTTGTTTGAGAAATGAGAAAAAGACAAGAGTCATTACAAGCTGTAGAAAGAATAATATATGGGCAATGTGCAATCGCAATTAACCAACCCCAATGGTGATAAGTGCAATGTATAGTCAAGAAGGTGGGCAAAAAGTAGGTAACATTAACCAAATGAACAAATGCAAGTTACAAGGCACATGCACAACTTTAACATCACCAAAATTAGTAGGTGAAAAGCGTCGCAAAATACAACTCAAATTCAGCCGATTCCACCCAATCAACATAATTATTTGCCACGTGGATCAGTAATAATAATAATAATAATAATTACTCATTTTTTATATGTTCTTAAAGTGTTTTTTTTTTTAATTTCTTAAAGTATATTTGTTTAGAAATAATTTTCAAATATTAATTTTTTTTTCAAAAGAGCCTTACAAGTATTATTTGTATCTTTATATTATTTAAAAATAGTATTTTAAAGTCATTTCATGATTAATATAGTATTTTGTATTTAAATTAAAAATGGATATATTTCATTAGAACTTACATTCCAACATGTTATTGACTAAAATTAAATAATCCTAAAATATTTATTGTTCCCAAATATTCTTCTCTAAAACTTTTGTTTGGATTCATATTCTTGTACAATTCTCCTTTGTTAAGGATAATAATACCATAAGATAATATTAGACCGATCTTCAACAGAACCTAGACTCTTATACATACAATTTTAAAGCAAATTAGTTATTTTGAATATTTAAGATATTTTTCGTTACCAGGGACCAAAAGATATGATTTTTGTAATAGTTTAGGGACGAATTAATTTTTTTTGAAAACATTAGGCACTAATTGAAATAAAGAATTATCTTTTTAAGTTTATCAGTCCTTTTTTCGCCAATATTAGCGACTTAGGTTCAAGAATATATTCTCACTCTGAATGAAATTGCATCCTCTAGAGTACTTTGCTGTGAATTTCGAAAAGAAAATGGCACAACATAAAAAGTGAATAAAAAATAAAAATTACAGATCCACACATTTTTTATATTCATACGTTATGTTCTCTCCTAACTCGAGATCCATTTTTGTCATGTTATGGTTGTGGATGAATGGTATAAAAGAATAAAAAAGGTTCATGGAGCGACCGTGCTTACCATCTTGGTCTAATTAGGTCAACTGCTTTATATTAATTGGTATTGATTTTAGTCAACTTAAAGTCGTTAAATGCTAAAGGCAAAATATGAGAACTGCGAGTTACAACTAAATGTGAGAAGGAAAAGCCTCCTTAAATGAAGTATAAGTGCGTAGTGGCCCTTTCCTCCAAATAATGTATTACAAGACATAACCATTGCACCTTAATCTGAATGGTGGTGGTTTGCTGACCTACCGGTTTGAGACAACTTCATGGATAGTGTGTTTGTACTATGTTACACATTGAAAGTGATATATTCTTTGTTTTTATTGTAGCTGAGTGATGACGTAGAGATTTTTTGATGAACTCTTAACCGAGATAACTTTATGTATTTAATATAATATTTACGTGTTCAATTTAATTTACTTGACCTAAATTAATAATTCCTTAAGTATGGATATGGCGGCCCCTATATATGAGCTCTATTGAAGGTGGACTGACTTTAGACTATATATGATCTTAAATGAACCGAATTTTTCTTTCTGAACAACTTGATCAAAACAAAGTTCGAGCCACTAGGGCGAGTCGTTTGGGGTTTGGCCAAAGGTACAAGATCTTCCAAGACATAAAATGTTAGATTGTATTAAATTTATCTAATATTAATTTAATCAAAACTTATCTTTGACCTATAATTTTTTTTCCTTTTAAAAACAAAAACTTGAAAATATAAAATAGCAAGCTTCAATTAAAATTGAATTATTTATTGGGGAAGAAAATTTCAGAATGTTTCCAAAGAATTTACATGAAGTAAATTTCAAATATTATTTATTGAGGAAGAAAATTTTCAGAATAATTTTAAACATCGCAAAAACCTTAATTTAAAAAAACTTCAAATCCACGTTGTAGATATCAAATTCATTAAATAAACCTATTTTCACTAATTTTCAGATTTTTTAATAATAATTTCCTAATTCTTAAAATAATTTTTATATATTTAGATTAATTTTTCAGCTTAATAATTTTTTGAAAATGAGTTGAATACCCTTAATATATTCAATTTGAGTTGAAAAATGGCAATCAAACAAACCCCTATACTTTTGAGTTCAGTTCAATTGAAGCAAATTAATACCATAGTGAAAAAATCGTGTAGCATCTTTTCTCTATAGAAATTGGAGCGGCCAATAAAGATAAGCTCCAGATAATGAGATAGGTTATGTTACGTGATATAAGTGGGAAAACTGAAAAAAATAATTCCATAATTCTTAGGTTTTGTTCAAAATGATCCCATTTATTTTTAAATTAACAAAAATTGACCCATATTTATTAAGTCGTCATATAATATGAAACCCAAATTTTATAAAATTCGATTGATTACAATAATGGGGCTGATCAGATTTGATGTTTATGTGCATAAAAGTGCCACTTCTGCATTATAAAATGAGGTAAAATGTCACATCATTTCTGTAACGCTGCGATTCTCTATTTCTTATACTAATGGGACACTTTTTTAAATAAAAATATAATTTCACTAATTTGGTCAGCTATGTCAGCTTAAGCTATCGAATTTTATAGATTATTCTTTTTGAAATTAGATGTAAAATAACTTAATAGATATAAATTATTTTTTACCAATTTAAAAATAGATAGTACCATATTTTTCACCAACTTAGTAAATTATTAGGAGTTGTTTGTTTTGGAATGTAGGTGTCCGTAGCACATCTAAATGCATATATTAAAAAAAGTTACATTCAGATGAATAATAAAAAAATTATATTTGTATTGAAATGTAGTAAGATAGAATGAAAACGATAGATTTTACATCAAATAATAAGATATCACATCAATCACAGCCATTAAAATTTGAATGAAAAAAATATTTATTTTCATTTACAGTCTAAAACAAATAAATATGTGAGTTCAGCTCCTCTTTAAATATTTGAGTTCAACTCATCTTTTACTCGAGTACTCTAACCCAAGACAAACAATCCCTGACGGATTCTTTTGGAATGATATAAGTAGTCAAAGAAGGTGAAGTGAGTCGGCCCAGTGGCAGTGACTCAATTTGTTGTTGGAAACCTTTCCGTACTTGTGAACAAGTTTCTAGAACACGGAACTTTATGTCTAATCCCATACAAAATTAATTGGTCAATTTAACGTAAAGTTTACATTTCTTCATTTTAATTATTGTCATATCTATTTTTCTTTACAAACAACAATACTCAATTCTAATCCAATATTGTGAGGGAGAACAACTTTTTCCGTTTGATTTAAAAAAAAAAAGAATATTTTATACTAATATAATAATGAAGTTATCTAATTTTTTTATTCTTAATTTTAGAAATTAATTTCTTTTTAAAAAAATAATGTGTTAGCCTTTTATTGATTAAATTTTAATTTTCATCATTTCACGATAATCTTATTTTCGATATGTTGAAAATCTAATTTTATATATAATATACCAAATTAATTGTCTTATAAAGATCTTTAATTTTGCGCTTATATCGCATAAATTAAAAATAATATTAGATTTGAAAAATACTTTTATTTTTTGTTGATTATTTGAATTAGATTTAATTATTTATTGTGTATTGAATGATTTGTACTAAATTTAAACAAAAACTAAAAATATTAACAAACATTTTAAAAACTTTATTAAATAATTTAATTTATAATACAACTAATCAATTTACTATAAAAATAATAATTTTATTTTTATATGAATTATATTTTTTTAACTATCTTTACCAGTAATATAATAAAATATTTTAAATACTTTTAATATTTATTCTTAATATTAATTTTCTTAAAACTATATTATATTTTTTTTATCATTATTATTGTAAACATATTACATACCTTATGAAATAATAGTTTAATAAAATCATAATTTATACTCGTTTGATATGCCCTCTTATAAGTTTGTTTTACATCCTTTTTTACAAGATTAAAACACTCGATCTAAATATATTCATAAAATTGTTTAATCGTTTAAGAATAAGCTCTAATAATGTTGGAATTAAAAATAAAATACAATTTACAATAATTTATTTGAGTGGGTGTTTTGTTAGTATTGAGAATACATGTGTACTTTTCCCTTTTATTATTTAATAAATATGTTCGTTAATTTTTTTTGTTTTTTAGGTCATGATTTGGTATCCAACACTTTATATTTCTCAATTTTTGTAATTTTAATAGGTGACAAAATAAAATGTTGGTCAAGTTTTATCACAAAAGTGAGTAACTATATTTTATTTTCTCTAATTTTCAATAAAAGTCAACGTACCTATAATTTCTTATCTTATCAACGGTAGGCACATTGTCTTATCAGTAGTAGGCACATTAGGTAGATAGACGAACATCATGAATTACATACTATTAGTAATAAAAATAATTAGTATAAATTTAGTATGTCTTTATTTATAAATAATATTTTTGTGTAACGAAAAACTATAGAAATGGAATTAAATAAAATTTATATAAAGTCAGATATTCTAATTTATCCAAAGGACGAAGAGGAAAACAGGAAAGACTATTCTGACTAAACTAATTAACTACTTATTAAAAGAGAAAAAAGTAATTCCAATGATTAAATTAACTGTTTCCAATTCCAACGATGATTCTCCTTTCTTTTAATGCAAAAATGCAGAATCAAAGGAGTCCCATACAATATGTACAGTCAAAACAGTATATCCCAATTTCAGGGAGGCAAAAAGAGATTGGAAACATAAAAAAAAAAAAAAAAAAAATCAAGAACAGAGGAGAAGAAGGCCGAGTCAAACGGGCGAGTCGACTCGGATGGAAGCACGACAGAGCGGGCAGCTGGACTCAGTAGTGAGCCACTTATCCACACACTCCGAATGAAAACAATGGTGGCATCGCGGCAGCACTTTGACCTTATCTCCATCCCCAAACATTCCAAGGCATATGCAGCACTCGACGTCGCTAAACGCACCGCCCTCGGATTCCGAGTTCCTGTGCAGCACAATGGGCAAGCAGTTAATCGTAGCAGTGTCGAGTCCCCGCGGCCGGGGCGGCGGCCCGTGGGCCAATTGGGCGCTGGAAGTGGAAGTGGGCAGCCGCGGAGGGTCGAAGCGGCAGACCCACCTGGCGTAGAGGAAGAGCAGCGCCACCAGTAGGATGATGGAGAAGAGGATAATGATGAAGAAGAGCGTCCGGCCGCGGATTTGGAAATTGCTGTCGTCGAATTCGGCGTAGTGCCATCGGAATGGCTGCGGCGTTTCTTGCTGATAAGACATGTGATTGGCTGATTGTTCTGCGCGGCGGAGCAAGTGATCCTGGCGGCGGCGGAGGGAATTATGGAATTGGACTGGATTGGATCTGTGGATCGAAGAGACAGAGATAAGCTCTTCGATACAGTTGAGTTCCACTTGCTTAAGTAGCTGTAGTTTTACCTGCAAAAGTTGGGGCAAACGGATGTTTCATAATTGTAAGAAAGGGGACCAACACTCGCAGTTGGAAGCGCGTGCGGTTGAGAATTAGATCATAAACGCGATGATCAACGTTCGAAGGAATTATGGGAGTCCAGCTGGAATTTTTTTTTATGTAATAATAGAAATTACGTGTTACTTTAAAGCAGACGACAAATAAAGACAAAATAAATAACTTTATCCAAAGATATTTCTTCTGAAAAATTAGGAGCTAGTCTTTTCCACTGGATATTTATCAATTTTACAGACTATATATATACATACATAAAATATCTGTTCTAAAAGACTTGCGATATTGAAACCTATTACTCTATTATTACTTCCCAAACCTATTACTCTATTATTACTTCCATAACCAAAATATCTTACATTTTGGTTCGACTAATGTTGGAAGAAGAAAATCCTTTTCAACTTTTTTTACTTTTAAAATAATTCATAAATAAAATAATAAAATATTTTCTTTGTATGAAATAAATACTCCCTCCTATCTACAATAAGTGTGTTTTAGAAATTTTTACAAATATTAAAAAATAAATTAAGTGTCTATTCTACCCTTAATTACTGAACAAGAAATATTAATAATTAGTGGTAAAATGATACATAATGTGTACATTTACAAGAAAAGTTAAGGGTAAATTAGAAAAATAACATTAATTCCTACCTTAAAAGTTGTAAAACGTCACTTATTGTGCAAAAAATTAAAACTACTAATTGTAGATAGGAGTGAGTATTATTTTAAAAATGTTGACATATGTAAAGTAACTCATGTACCCCTATTAATGAAAAAGATATATTAATGGTTAGTAGAAAAATAATATCTTATAATTATATTTTAAAAAATATTAAGGATAAATTAGGAAACGTTTCTAGTCACCCTCAAAATTATAAATGTCATTCATTATGGAAAAAATGGAAGATTCTAAAATGCCACTTGATTTGAATGAAAGGGAGTGTGATATAAAAAAAATATTATAAAATATTCTCTATAATTATTGCCACTCAAATTAGATTTTTTTATTCTTTATTACTTACCTATTTTTGTCCTCCATCTTTTTTCCTGACGATCAGATTAAGAATGACATTTCGAGTTGAATATTTTTCTATATTTTAAATTAAAATAATATTTTTCTCCTATAAAGTACAGCAAAGACAAAAAAAAAAAAAAAAAAAAAAAAAAAGGTAATTAACCGAGTTGCATATTCTCCTATATTTTAAATGAAGGCACCAATTGATTTGATGACAGCCCATCGACTTGTGTTGGTGCGTCAAGTGCCTCTCCTTCTGTCTTAGATGAGAATGCAAGTAATTCTTGTTATACTTGATAAATTTTCCATTCTTATCGGACATAATAATACTATTTTCATACCCATTCTTTACCTTAAAACCCATCAACCAAGACTGGATTTTTATATACTTTTCCATCTTTATTGATATTTTTAATCGTAACTTTATAGTAAAAGAATTTGTATATGTACACTGTGGTAGTTCATCTACTAGAGTCACTTGAAATTCTAACAATTTTTTTTTTTTTTTTTTTTTTTGGGCTAGCATCTTCTTATGTCTTATTTCTAATTTTCTTTTATATATTTCCAAATTTGTTTGAAAATGAAGCAGCAGCTAAGTCTTCTAGTACAGATTTGATTAAGCTATCGCAGACTTCCGGCCCATTAGATAAGGATTTTTAAGGCCCAATAAAGAGCACAATCAATTTGCAGGCCCATTGATAGTGATGTGGGACTATCTAGGGATATTTATACAAACTAATATTTTTCTCTATAATTTATAATATAATAATACAATAAATTATTATAAAAATAGTCATACAAATTTTTAAAATAAAATAAATAATTGTATAAAATATATTTTGATAAAAATTGTTTAAAATAAAAATATCTAACAATATAAAAATATATTAATTATTAAAATATACGGCAATTAATGTATGAAATACTATTTTATATTAGAAATTTAATATTTTAATATTATATATGCAACATGGATAAAAAATTGTATATAATGAAAAAATATTTAGTTTGATATATTTTTCATAAAAAATATAGTTGAGATGTAAACATTATAAGTTTATAAAAATTAGAGTAAAAAAACAAATAAAAAGAAAAAGAATCTAATTGGTTATCATAGTTTTTAAAAATAGAAAATTCATTTTAGGTGAAAAATGACATTTATGTAAATTAGTTTAACTGTCCTACTTATGTATTACTTATTTTTTGCATTTCATTTTATATGTATATACTATAATAGAGATCCCTAATTTTGCATTTTTTTTTCTTAGTTTGGTCAAATGAATGAATGTAGTGTTATTTATAAATAATTAATTTCACTATGTGCTTTTATTTATTTTAATTAATAGTTCAATCGCATTTTACCCTTATATATTTTGTGATAAAGACTATATAGATATATAATTATGTAAAAATGCCCCTAAATATTGTGTGATAAAGACTATATAGATTTATAAGTATGTAAAATTATGACAGTAGAATGAATTTTTAAAAATATCATTTTTCCGTTCAAATCACATTTTTATTTTTAGAAAGTATGATGTATAATCAGAATTGTTATTTTTTTTTCTTTTTCGCTATAATTTTTAAAGACTTGTAACTTTTTAATCTCAACTTCAATTTTTATTAAAAATATATTAAATTAATCACTTTTTTATGATTTTCAATTTGATATCATATTGTATATATACAAATAAAATATTAATTTTTAGATATAAATTTTTTTCAGAAATTAATTATGAGATACTTTATTTTTAACAATTTGTATTAAAATATATTTGATGTAATTATATATTTTATTTTTAAAAATATATTATTATTTTTATAATAACTTATTATATTATTATTTTATAAATCGTACAACATACAAAAAAAATATTAGTTAATGTTAAAATTCTACCGAGACAACTAAGAATAGTGGATACTCTTTTCTATTAAATCTTTATTATAATTTTTTGTTTCTATTCTCAAAGTGCCCGTGCTAATATTTAGATTTTCTAATCGTCTAACCTTTCAATCATATCAGCTTATACTAATCCTGAAAAAAAAAAGATTTGTTTAATCAACACTCAACCAATCGGGTAAGTTTTTTTAGTAAAAAAATTATCCTATAAACTTATAGATCATTTACATAAGGTTTATATGAACAAATTCAATCGTAAACCTTACACAATCAATTATACAAATATATATATATATATATATATATATATATATATATATATATATATATATATATATATATATATATATATATAACATTATAAACCAATCAAATAAGATAAGATTTTAAAATGACCATAAAATTATCTTTAATATCATGTAAATTATAAGATTTAGTGATTTCACACATGGAAAGTTGTAATAATTTCATATAATAATTAACATTAAACAACAATTGTCGCACCATCCAAATATTCTTTTGAATTCGATCGTGTACCTGCAATAACATATAGGAGAGGCTCTCGCAGAAAATCTAACACTTAATTTAGATCCAATCGATTTAATTTTATATATTTATATTAGAGATAGATCACATAAATGATAAGGGAGCAATAAAAGAAAAAATGAAGAGAAGGATTACTTTCTACTTTAGTTGTATGTACAAGTAAGTTTGGGATATCTCACACGAAGGAGCTATGGAATTTTAAATAATTTCAATAAAATAGCCTAATAATCAATTGAACACACACCATCATAAGTTGAATGTCGAAACCAACGTGATATTTATCATCGTTGTAAGTTTAAAACACGAAAAAGATTAGGCAAACTATGATCATACGTTCTTAATTCCATCTTTTATAATTCATAATAATAAGGTCAGGTTCATGATGTTAAAAAAATAATAAATAAAAGATAAAATCGTTTTAATTGCAATGTATCTTGAAAAAAATACAGCCCGCCTCGACTACTTAAGCAGGAATCAATCTCATTTAGATTGAGTTTAATTCTTGCTAAACAGAAAAGATATCTTGTTCTTGATAAAATTGAAATACGGTCATCTACTACATTTTTGCGTAATTTTTAAAATATAAATACAATCTGAAATATCGATAAACAACATAATTTTACGAAAATGAAAAAGTAAAATTTATTTTCGGAATATATAAAATTGTGAAACCGAATTTTAGAAATAATGCGATTTACGTAGCTGGTCAAAAGTCTAGTAATAAGGCATTCAAATATCATTTCCAATGCACAATATGTAAATAAGAGGGTAGATTAAGTTCTAAATGGTATGAATATCAGTGCAAAATTAAGAATATAATATTTTCTTATTTTAATTTTTCGCAACTCGGAAATGTAAACTGGATTTTGGAACTAATTTATATGTGTTATAGTTACAAAAAAAAAAAAAAAAAAAAAAAAGTCAGCGGTTGTCGGTTGACTCTTCATATTTATCTTTATCATTAAGCGTAAACAAATAGAATAACTAATAATAATAATAATAATAATAATAATAATAATAATAATAATAATTATTATTATTATTATTATTATTATTATGATTATGATGATGGTATATATTCTTTTGTTGAAGAAAGAAAATTCTATCAAATAAATTTGCCAATAAACTATAAATATAGAGCGGACAATATCTTTTTCATAAAATAATTTTTTTCATATAAAATTTTGTATTTTATTTTATATTTTAATTTATATTCTAATTTTACTAGATAGAATACCCTACATATATAAAATAACATTATTAATGAATACTATAAATATATATTTTAAATTGAACCATTTCAGAAAATGAAATAGACAATTTAATCTAAAATCTTATATCTCCGACAAAAAAATACGAAATACAATATTAATTATTGAGAATATATTTATTTTATATCTAATTAGTGAAATAGATTAAATCATTTTGAAATCACGATTTAAGTTAATATAAATAAATTTGGAATATTTGATGTCTTAGTTAATTACATTTAAAAGTAATGAATAAAGTTATGATTCTCAAGTTCAATTCAAACTCTTCATTTCTTTTTTAAGAA
This sequence comes from Caryopteris x clandonensis, assembly GCA_028749325.2. Classification (NCBI taxonomy): domain Eukaryota; kingdom Viridiplantae; phylum Streptophyta; class Magnoliopsida; order Lamiales; family Lamiaceae; genus Caryopteris; species Caryopteris x clandonensis. The sequence goes on along the minus strand of JAPYKT020000027.1, from coordinate 730,561 downwards.
ATCATGAATTTATTTTATTTTCATATTTTTTAGTCTGACAACATTTATTCAAAGTTTTATATTACATTTTGGAATTAGGTTTTTTATTCACACACGTCATAAATTATTACTGCACACACCCATAAATTATTATATACTGCACACTCATAAATTATTACTGCAAATGTACACCAGATTTGTAATGTGTGACAGTATGTAATGCCATAACCGTTCGATCGTTACTCCAGATTTATATTATATACATTTTGATAATTACTATACACGGCATAAATAGTATTACCAATTAACAAATACATATAAATATATATATTAACTTAAAGATAATAAAATAAAAATAGAATACCTAATGTAACGAAAAATCTGAACATTATAAGCAAATAAAAATGATATCATATGTACATATATACATAAATAATACATAACTACGCAAAATACAAAAGGAAATGCATATATATATATATATATATATATATATATATATTATGATAAAATAATATTCGTACGTATATGTACTTTTCTATAAACATTCTCATTTCAAACAAATAAATATGTAAGAATTATAATAGGATATTTTCAGTTAACTAAACTCGTGAAATTTACGTTAAATAGGTTCAAAACTCTGCAATTACACCACGAAAACTCGTATTTTATTTTATTTTATTTCACTAATACATAGTTTCTATACAACATTAAAATACACTTAAATTAAACATATACTAATAAAGCTTAAATATAAGATAAAACATCAAATATAATAAATAATTTTTTTTCTATTTTAAAAATATTCTATTTAATATTTCAACTCCAATGCTACCCATCAAACACATAAAATAATATCATTACAACATGTGAAATAAAAGAAAATGTCATTTATAATAAAAATTATCAACCTCCACCAGAATATCTATCATCATTTTCCCCCCAAAAAAGAAAAATGAACACTATAATTGAGAACATGGAAATTTATTAGATTTTTCATAAACAAAATATCCTAATCAAACTGAAATGTGTGTACAGATTAAAGTTGCCTAAATTTCCAATATTTAAGGAAGAAGACGCGAAGGAATAAGACAGAAATTAAGAACACTGTATGTACATATAAAACTAATTTCCTCTTGTGTCTTATTTACTTTTACAACTCATAATCAAAGAAAAGCTCTAATTAAGACAAGGATACGTAGTTTAAGAAACAAGTGCAATAAAAATCAAGAATCCAATATCAGTTATAAACAACAACCTTTTTTTCTGAACTCTAAGTCTCCTCTGTTCTCCATTAACTTGATCTGCATATGTGAGAAATACCGTGAATAATTAATTCTTCTCGAAAATATTCATGCAACTTACCTGAAAAAAACCAGCTCATATATTGATTGTATCTCAAATCTTTATGATCATCATCTTCAAAGATGTCCATATTGCAGTTCTTTGAGCAGTGAATGTTGAATATAACTCCAACACAATCTTATGTAGTACTTCTGTCATTGATCAAACAGAAGAATTGATCGTTGACAGGAATTCTTACACGGTCCTATATAATTGCATGCGAGAAAGATTTTTTTTTCCTTTTATGGAAATGTATAAACCCTTTCATATATTATCAAAATAGAAACGGATCTCCGAGGTCCCAAATGCTTGTCGGAGGGTATTCATCTTCACTAGGCAGCGATGGCCAAAAGGGCGAGGTAACGTATCCATTCAGAGCAGCCGCCGGGTCGGAAAGTGTCGGCGCCGCCACAGGATCGGTTGATGCTATCGACAAACTCGAACCCACGAGTGAATTGATTTCATCGTACCCAACCGGCAGTAATTGCTGTAAATCATGATTCTGTTGCTGCTGCTGCTGATAATCGCAGGTACTAGGGTTTGGATAGGAAGAGGTTGTGTCTGAGGTTGCCCTAATTGTGGGGTCAGTCTCAACGCTCAAATCATTCGTTCCGTACGGTTGTTGCACCATGCCCATCTGTTGTGGCTGCAAATGGGGCACGGTGCTGGGGAATTGTACGGTAGGGTACAGCCCGTACTGCGCATAGTTCGCCACAGCCACGGGCGGAATCTGGGGCGGCGGAGTAGAATATGCGAGGCCAAACCCAGAGGGCCGAGGGAGTAAAGGGCGGAGGGTTTGCGTTGAAGACGAGGAGGAGGAGCTCGACCGGGACGACGACTGAGACGAACCGCCGTTACTGGCGGCGTCAGCGCCGGAGGGTTGGAGATTGAGCTGGGCCTTGGAGCCGTAAAGAATAATTGCGGCACGGTCATAAGCACGGGCGGCGTCCTCCGCCGTGGCGAAAGTGCCCAGCCACCGCCGTGTCCGCTTCCTTGGCTCGCGGATCTCCGCCACCCACTTCCCCCAGCTCCGCTGCCGCACCCCTCTATACCTAAACTTGCTGTTATCAGGCCCACCTTTGCCTTTACCTTTCTTGGTACCGGTGCTGCTATTCCCGGCCCTGGGGATGGCGGCGGCGCTGTCGCTACTGGTGGTGGTGGAGAATGATGGGATTGGAAGATAGTCGTGATTATTGTTGGCGACGTCGTCTTGGGGAGGGTGATGATTAGGGTCTGAAATTGCAGCACCGCTCATGGTGAGTGGTTGGGGAGAGAGGTGGGGAATTAAAATTAAAGAAAAGCTTCAGAGAGAGAGAGGGGGAAGATGGTGGGGAAGAGTGTGGTGGTTTATTGCCTCGTTCTGTGTTTACCCAATTGAGAAGACTGGGTGTGGAGGCCTCTGTTCAAAGAGCTTCGACTGTAAATGGTGGAGGAGGGCGGTGGTCATGTGGACACAAACCAGACGTATGTGTGCGCGTATAGATACATGTATTTATATATGTATCAGAATAAGTATATATGTGTCACCGTAGACGTATACGCATAAATCCAACCTATTTATATAGGATTCGGTGGGCGACATTGCTCTCCTGCGAAGATACAAATTGGAATATCGAGACAGCCTACATTTTATCTTTTTCTTCAATTTAAATGTCAGGGGACAAGGTAAACAACTTACCCATGAAGCTTTGGTAATGCTTAATAATCTTTAAAATACCACTTATTTATTTTTTTCATTTTGGTTTAACGAAGGAAATACAACGTATGACAGATATAATTACAGAAGGAAATATAAAAATACCTTTTAACATAACAAGAATTATGTAGTGCTACAAGGATACCGATATGTACCTATTGTAAGAATTTAACAACTTTTAATTAAATCAATCGTGTATAATTGGAATTATGTAGCAGCCTGTAAATAGTAAATATTTGTAAAGAATGAGATTTTTTTTTGTGAGATGCCGTATTCATAATTTATGAAAGCAGATAAATAATAATTAAGATATATAAAAAATAGTGATTTGCACACAAATATATCTTAGACAACATATTATTTTTTATTAAAAAACATATTTAGGCAGAAACAAAAATAAAAAAAATCATTTTATTTCTATATATACTGATAAATATACAATTGATTAGAAATTATGCTATGTCGGCCCCACAAATTTCTTCATATATTATTAATTGGTGACAAATTAAACTTTTTGTAATTAATATTAAGTTGTTCAAAAGTTATTAATAAAAATTAATTTAATTTTTTGATCAATATTATGTTCAACACAGATCAAATATTCACTTATAAAAAGATCGTTATTTTCAATAATATTAAAGGTAATGGTAAACTTATATTCATAAGTTACATATATATATATATATATATAAATATACATGTGTGGACTCTTAAGCACATGTATAGTTTTTAAATTATAATTAGTCTTGCTGTTTAATTAATTTTTAATTTGATACGAATATTAAAAATAGTTAGAAATTATGATATATTGCACAAAAATTTTCATCGATTATTAATTGGTATTAAATTTAATACCTTCTATTTAATATAAATTCAGGAAGTTAAAAAATTATTAATTAATTTTTTTTTTTTTGGATAGATTTTTATGTATTGGTTGACTAAATTGAAGCCGAGGATATTTTTTTTTTCAATTTTTCTTTTAGATAGTGTCAAGAACATTTTTGGTGTCTACATAAAATTACCAAAATCCTTGAAAACAATGTCTGTAATTTTATTATAAATAGAGAGCCACTGCCCAAAGAATATTACTAACAAGCTGTTGAAGCAAAAGAGATGAAATCATATTTTTAATGCTATTTTTGTTTTCAATTGAATAATCCATTGTTCAGGTAACATATAGTTAAATCAAATAATTTTTATTAAAAATTGTGAATCTAATAATTAAAATTCATCAAATAATTCTTATTAAAAATTATAAATCTAATAATTGAAATTCATTATGGCTAGTAACCTGTAGCACCACACACGCCCTCTTAATCTAAATATAGATAAGGCAAGAACAGATGCCACCATTCTACAACTCCTGCTGGTTATTCTTTCTCATCTCGTAGTTGTCAGTATCAAAAACTTTAATTTATGCATGCCCCTTAATGAATTTTACTTTTATTTAATATATAATTTTTAGATTTACAATTTTTTATAGTAATTTTTAACTTTTAATTTTGTTTAATTTTATTAAAATTTCAAAAGATCATCGTAAATTAAGGGTGCGCTGGTCGGACCGCTTATATGGCAACCACTTGGTAACCAAGTTTATTATGTAATTAAAAAACAAACCATTGTAAATTATTTGGTAAGTTTATCATATAATTTATCAAGGTGGAATCAATAATTAACATTATTGTGAATAACAAAAAAATACAATAATTATCATATTAAAAAATATATAATTATTTAGGATAAATTATTCATATTCAAATTTGTTTTCATTTTGTTTATCCTTCAGTATTTATTTTCATTAAATAAGTGATATTATATATAAGAATAATAAGAACGTCACCTTAGGTGACGTTTTTTTAAAACGTCACTTAAGGTGACGTTTATTCATATATATATTTTTTTCGGATATATATATATATTTATATATTATTATATATATATTATTTATTTTCAAAATATGAATTAATAATTAAAATTATTCTTTAATTTAAATAATTTTTTTATTATCTTAAATAAAATTATAACATTTTACTTTTTAAAATTATAATTTAATATATATTTTTATATATTTACTTAATAAATAAAAATATTTATATATACATATTCAAAATATATATTTTGATTATAAATATATATTTTATAAATATATATATATATATATATATATATATATATCTAGATATAATATATATATTATAAAAATTAAATAAAAAACGTCACCTTAGGTGACGTTTTTTTAAAACGTCACTTAAGGTGACTTTTATTCATATTTATATATTATTATTATTATTATATATATTATTTATTTTCAAAATATGAACTAATAATTAAAAATTATTATTTAATTTAATTATTTTTTATTATCTTAAATAAAATTATAAAATTTTACTTTTTAAAATTATAATTTAATATATATTTTTATATATTTACTTAATAAATAAAAATATATATACATATCCAAAATATATATTTTATAAATATATATATCTAGATATAATATATATTATAAAAATAAAATATAATAAATATATATATTCAGATTTAGAATATAAAAAGATATTTTATAAATATATACATATATATATTTTTTAATAAAAATATATATTTAAAATATATAAATATATATATTTCTATATACAGGTTATATATATATATATGTGTCAGCGAGTGTGTGTATATATATAATATATATGCATGTGTGTATATATATAATATATATGCATGTATGTATGTATGCATGTAGTGTGTGTATATATAAAAAACAAAACGATAAAAACGTCACCTAAGGTGAGGTTTTTTTTGTTGAATATTTAAATCGTCACCGCAGGTGACGTTTTACCTATTTTTAAAAACTGTTCCAAAACTTGCCTATTTCGTAATTTTTTTTTTGGCATTATTTTGAAAAAAAAAAAAAAAAACCCCATTTTGTTGCCTTTGTTGTCCTCTATTTCTCTAATGTTACTGGATTTAGTGTTGTTGTAAGCCATCTTCTCAGTCCTTCATTTTTTGCATTCTCTATTGAAAAAATGATCATAAATCCATCAATATTTATTTTAGCATATTGATGTTTGGTAGAAATTTTAAAGCCCTGCAATTCCTTTTTCCATCCCCAAACAGTTTTGTGGAAAACATATTTCTTTTAAATTTGTTACTTTGAAACAAACTTAAAATTGACACCATTATTGATTTCAATAATTACGAAGCTTTAGTTATGAATTACAGATAAAAAAAAAAAAAAAAAAGAGTAAATCTTGTCTTAACCTTTTTGGTTGTTGTACACGCCACTTTGGATTTATTTAATTACTCGTTTTTAAAAAAAAAAAATTATTAATGTTATTTTAACATTTTCATTTTTAGGTTATCATTTAGTATATAAATTACGGTATTCGCCTTTGTAAATTATTGGTACAAAAAATAGATACGGAGAAGAAAAAAATACACTATATATTATTAGATGTTCGACTATTAATACTATATATACAATTTTGACACTAGGGCTTCACATTTTTTGCATTGAAGTGTTACATATGATACTAACTTTTAACATCGCCTGTACAATAGTAGATGTCTACAATACCAAAAAAGTTTAGCATTGAAAAATATGTTCTTTCCTTGTTGTAGTGCAAGGGAGGACTCAAAAAGGTTATTTTTAGTAATGATGTGTAAAAAATTTCTTCCATATTTTTTCTTCTTTTTAATTTTTTTAATAGTTGTGCCCACATTATCAGATTAGTTGCAATGTTATCAATTCACCTTATGAGATATTTAACAAATTAATAAATAAAATATCAGAGAACAATAATGAAAATTAATAAAATTATAGGATAAATATTAGATTAGGTCTAAGTTAAAGAATAAAAATACAAGTTTCCTTGGTTGGAATTTTATTGACTTTTCATAAAAGTAAAAACTCACAACAAAACAATAATTCTACTCTCTGTCATATCAAGTACTAATTTTCTTCTATATTTGTATATTTGTGAGACAATATTTACTTTTAGAGGGTGCTACTGAATTTCAAGATTTAAGAATTTAATAATAATAATAATACTAATAATAATAATAATAATAATAAGGTGAATTGATAACATTGCAACTTATTAAATGAACAGAACTTGTAAATAAAAACTTGAAATTTATGCAGAGCTTGCTTTGTTATTTGAAATATGATACAAGAAAAATAGATAGGTAGAGGAAAATTGACAAACCAACTTTTATTATCATCAAAAGATGGATATGAATAAACTATATAAATTATTATTAAAAGTATTAATAAGTTTAAAATTTAATAATTTTTTAATATATAATAGATATTATATTAAATATTTATATTATAAATATAGAATTAAAATATAATAGTAAATAACAAATTCTAGCAAATTGTATATAAAATATTATCCGTGCAAATAATTAATTATAATATTATTTAATTTGACTTATATATTTTAGCTGCTTCGTAAATGATTAATTGATTCAGATATCGAGATTACTTCGTGAATAAGATAACCTTTTGGAATGGATTCTTGAAACTGAAGCTCTTTGATATTTATTGAGTAATAATTTCTCTGTTGCGTTTTCAATATCATTCAAACATGGAAGGGTCTTACTCCATATTTATTGCCTTGAGCTTTTCATATGCTCCCACCATTTCACAATAAATATTATTTTATTTTTTTTTAATCTCAAATAAGTATTACAATAAAAATAATTAATATATATTTATAATTAATAAATAATATTTTCAAAACTTTTAATTAATGGTTTGAAAATTTTGTTAATCTTGATTGTTTTATGCATTTTGGTTATTTGAGGATGGAGGGATCCAAATTTTAGTTAAAAACATAACGAAAGTTAATTTGTTTAATCTTTTTCAATTCTTGTAATAAGATGTTTCGATTATATTGTGCCAACATAATTGATAGCGATGATGTCAACTCAATCAGAACAATAGCATACGAGATTCAAATATTTACGTACAATAATCACATCTTAATTTTTACAATATTTTTAAAAATCACATTACGAGTAATGTTATTATGTGACTAATACTTAATTTTCATTTTTACTACTTAATTAGGGATTGTTTGTTTTGTAAGTACCTGTGGCGCATCCGGATGAGTGTATATAAAGAGTTTACATTCAGGTTAATAGTAAAAAATTATGTTTGTATTGAAATAGAGTAAAGTAGAATTAGAAGTATAGATGTTACATCAATAGTGAGAAAAAAAATAAATATCAAATAATGTGATTTCATATTAATCACGATCATTAGTGTTTGCATGGGGAAGATGGGCGATCCCTAAAACAAACAAACATTTAAGTTGGATCATCTCTATTTTTATCCATGATCCCAACTCAATACAAATAAACCCTTAAAATATGTTAAAATATAATTAAAAAAAATCCACAGGACTATAAAAAATAAGCTTTTCTTTTGAAAAAAAAGAAGAAACACTTATATGTGTTTCTTAAGAATTAGGATAAGATTAATGAAAGGGTCAGTGCAGATCTATTTTGGCGCCATTTATAATAAAGGATGGAGCCAATTCTAGTTATAAAATAAACTAATAATTATGTAAATGTAACATATATATATATATATATTAGCAGCAGACTGGTTTCCCAATTCGGGAAACCAAACATAGTCTTGCTTTTTAATGTTCCAACTGGACAAGGACCTTACCACTTTACTGTTCCAATGCCATGTCTGTCTTTCACATGCTTCTTTGCTGCTACAGTTCCTCTTTCTCCAATTTTTGCATCCTAAAATTTTATAGGATAAAGTCGTAATTTGATATAAAATATTATTTATTTAAAAATAGTAATATTTTTTAAATAAATAAATAATATTATAAATTAAGTACAAAATGCATCTACCACACGAAAAATTTAATCTTGCTTTCGGAACTTTTGAAATCTTTAAATTTAAATAGATTATAGAAATTAGGTATTTTCCTCGTATAGTAGACCTATTTGGGTAGTTAGAATTTAGAAATAAAATTTGAATTTAACAGCATAAACAGTATCTCTCTTTTAAAATTTTAATTTATGTTAGGCTTCCAGCGTTGTGTGTTGATTTAGAAAGAAGTATTGTCATGTTGTACGGAAATGACATTTTATTTTATTTTAGAAGGCAACATAAACAATTTGGCTGCCCTTAAATAATAAATTTGTAAAGTTATATATTGATGGAGCTGTCAAATAAAAATTTTGATTATATAAAAGCTGGTGGTACGTACTATAATTTGGAAATGCACGACTAATAAAATATATATATATATATATGTATAATTACAAATTAATTAAAATAAATGTAATACTTTTATTTCTTAAAATAGAAAAATTGAACTTATCGAATTACGTTTTTTTATAAAATAAATGATTATTTACTAATCAGACTATAATAAATACCTAAATCCAAGCTATGTAATAAATTAGAAATAATTTAATTGTTTAGATTGAATAATTTATTTAAATATATGTAACAGTGATGTAAATTTAAAATCTGTAAAAAAAATTAATTTAATATATTATATGTAAAATACATATTAAATCAAACTAATCCATTTTTTCAGGATAATGAGTTTTATATTTACATTACATATATACAAATAAAATCTTATTTAAATATAAAATATTTTTTCTTAGGCTAATTGTAATAGATTTTGACATTATAAATATTTTTATATAAATAAAATTATGATATACTTTTATTTAAATAAAATATTATTAATTTTTTATATATATTTATGCATTTTATTAAAAAATTAATATTTTTTTATAATTTATTAATTTATTTCATAAGAGTAGCAATCTCTCCCACATCACGTTATGCAACAAAATGACAAATAATATCAAATAATTATATAACTATTAATAATAATTTTATTATGTTATTGCAAATATTACAAATTGTGTAACGCACGATATAAATATTATTTATATTTAAATAAACATATAATCTATGTATATAACAATAAACTAATTGTTTCTGTATTTATTATTATCATTTTTCCAACCCACTTTTCTTTTCACAAATGAAAAGAATTTTTAGGAAATATTGTTATATTGTTAACCAATAAGTATTTATTTTAATTTTTTTATATTTTTATCTGTTAATATTGGTAATGTTACTAATTTTATTAAAACTAATAAAAAATCATGTATCTTCATAATTACCTGATTTTAACAAATCAATTATGAATTTGTGTAAGATTCGATGCTATATATAATAATAAAAAATGTTCACATTGATCTACCAATTTTTTTTTCAATTTTCTTGATTTCAAAAGAAAATACTATATATTTGATAATTTGATGATTGTATTTTATAAATAAAATTAATTAATGTTCACATATGATTTTATATATAATATTTATATCCTTATTATAATCATGATGCATATATAAATTATTGAATATAATTATATATTTTTTTAAATATTAATTTTATATATTGCTAAAATTTAATAATATTATACTATAACAATATGTCCGTGTATCGCACCAGAGAATATACTAATATATATAATAACAAATTGATTGTTTCTATATATGTTGTTATCATTTTTCCAGCCTATTTTCTTTCCACAAATGGAAAGACAAACTTTTAGGAAATATTATTATATTGCTAACCAATAAGCATTCATTTTAATTTTTTATATTTTTATTTGTTAATGTTGATAATGTTACTAATTTTATCAAAACTAATAAAAAAATTATATGTCTCCATAATTACTTAATTTTAACAAATCAATTATGAATTTGTGGTAAATTTGATAATAATAATAATAATAATAATAATAATAATAATAAATATACACATTGATATACCAGACTTTATTCAATTTTCTTGATTTAAAAAAAATACTATATTTGGTAATTTGATGATTGTATTTTATAAATAAAAATTAATTAATGTTTACTTATGATTTTATATACAATAATTATAACTTTATTATAATCAGGGTACATATATAAATTATTGAACATAAATATATATATATATATTTAAAAATATTAATTATATATATTTTTAAATTTTAATAATATTATATTATAATAATATATTCATGTATTACACGGGAGACCAGCTATAATTTAAAGGAAACTTTATTCTGTTATGTATTACTTTTTTTGTTATGATTAGTTAGATGATTGTCGAATCTTTTTATTTCTTTCTTGCAATAGCTAATGTGATATAGAGATACAAAATTTATGCATACGCATTACAGATTATATTCATGGATTCTAATTTAGGTTGAAGGCCGGTTCCAATTATAATATATAAAAAGGTACTGTTATTTGAACTCCAAATTTCTAAATATATCTTATTTACAATTTATTTTTATTTTTATTTATTAAATATTTTATTCTCTACAATTATACCCTATTAATTAAAAAAATAAAATATTTGTCTTCCTCCATTTCATTTTCATGGCTATAATATAAAAAAGTTTCACACTAAAGAATGAAACTAACGACTTTTCCCTTCCCCCAAAATTTTTATCTTCCTCCCCCAATTTTTTTGAATCACATATGAGACCCCACCTCACCCCCTTCTCATGCACATGAAACAAAAAACGTAACTGAATAAAGAAATCACTTTGCAAAAACGTCACCATAAATGACATAAACAATGGCAATACATAACCTCACGTGCCGAGAACATTCACTCCAATTCAAAACTTCCAAGACTTCACTCCAAAAAATTTAGAAAACAAAAATATAATTTAGAGGAATGAGGATTTTGATATATATATATATATACACACACACATTGTGTGTGTGTGTGTGTGTATATGAAGTAGTCGGTGAAATGCAAATTTGAGTAAAAAAAAAAAAAGAGCAATGATCACTTCTTGAAATGAATTTTCGATTGCAGCTGTAATAATGCAAATCTGGGAAAGTAGACAATCATCAATTCTTCAACGGAATTTTTGATTGCAGGCGTAATTGTTTTTAGGGTAAAATATTATTCCCATCCAAACTATTGTCATTTTTTGAGTTTATCATATATTAACTATTTTTTTTGTGATTAACATATGAACTATTCTAAATTTTGTCAATTACCATCTCAATAGCACTACTAATAAATATTTCATCTTATTGCTTCATATGATTGACATGTCATTTCATAAAATAAAATGGTCTTTTATAAAGAATTTTTAAATTTTCACAAGTTTGATATACATTTCTCGATCCATTGCTTTAATCGATGCTTTCAGGAAATTTATTATTTTTTCCTCACAACACAGTTACTTCAATAAAAAAATGAAATTGCATTTTATATAAATCATTGAACTGAAAAACTTATTGGACAAGTTACCCAAAAATTTTAATTGGTTGACGAATCCGACATAATTGTATGTTCCTTGAATAACTAGGCCATAATTATGATTTTTTCTTGAAATATATTTCTAAATATAAATTTTTTACTGTTTAAATATTGTGATGGTCAACAAATAGCGATATCTATTTGTTAAAAGAGCGAGTTTCCTGTGAAACGGTTGCATGTGTGACATGATTTAAAGTTAAACAAGTAATACTTTATATCGTGTCACACGTGCAACCATTTCATAAGAGTTTTTGCGTTGTTAAAATAATTTTGAGTTAGTTTTTATATATTGAAAATCATATATTTTGGTGAAATATTTTATTTTCAAACATAAAAAAATAATCCATTTTTAACACAAAAAGGATGATTAATTATAGTAAAAAAATATTATTAGTATCTATTTGTCGATCTTATTATGGGGTGAAAGATGATTTAATTTTATAAAACTCACTTGTTAAACATTTAATGGAATTAACAATAAGTACTTTGATGATGATTGATTTAGATGGTAATTGACAAATTTTAGATGGAAAATAAAAATTTACCCTTGTTTTTATACATGCATAATGAAATTTGAAAAAATAGCCAATCATCATTTCCTTGACCGAATTTTCGATTGCAGTCATGATTATTTTGATATATTTATGTATGAAGCAGTCATCAATCCATAAAATCACGATGGTGCTTGCGCATGAATTCTTTTGGAAGATATTAAAATATAATTTTATTTTATTTAATTAAAAGGATATAATCGTTCAAAATAGAGTATTTAATAAAAGAAGCTAAAAATTAAATTTATGCAGGATATATTAAAAAAAATTGTGAATGCTTAATAGCCACACACATATAAAAAATATGTGAATTCTAGCAAACACAATATGAATTATTTAAAAACATATGCATACTACGTTTTGATTATGATCATTTTTAAACAACAGATAATAATTCTTTTGAATTGTTTAAAAATATTACTTATATTGAAAAATTACACTTTTCGTTAAAATAGTATTACTTTGGCCGAAACAAAAATATATTTAACTTTTTTAATAATCAAATAAACAAAATACTTTTACAAAAAGTAATTATTTTTTAAATAGTAGAAAAATATTTGTTTTTAATCAAATCACCCAGCTTGGGTTATTTTCAGTACGAAAGTGAGTTTCATATGATGCACGTACTGAAAATAAAGTTTAAGAAAATGGCCCACAGCTTACAGAGGTCCAGTTATTGTAGAAGCCCAGCCCAATTCTAGTAGATAAATGATTTTGTTGGGCCGCTACGGGAAGGGCCATTTAATTAATAGTAAAATAGAATTTTATTTTCCCATTGTAGCTTCATTTTCAAATCCCTCTTGTCAAATTTGTGTTTTGTTTTTCAAAACATATTAATTTTTTATTTTTGTTGAGCTGTCAAAACAGATACATTTTCTTAATGATATGGAATCTGGTATTGTATTTTTGTTCATTCATATTTGTTCCCAAGAAATTCATTTAATAGATATTTAAAAGTATTTGGGTGGAAATGAAAAGGCTAAGAGAAAAAAAGAAAATACATAAGAATTTATTCAGTCTAAAAAATAAGTTTTGTTATATATATATATATATATATATATATATATTTAGTTAGAACAAAACACTAAATTAAATTTGTAGTGTAGAGAATCTCCATTGCATTCAAGCATATATGTTTTTCAACAAATATAAGTATTGGTCAACAGCAGTCAACGGTACATCCAAGTTGACTTTAACAGCAGTCGACGCAGTGGGGACCGGCAATAGCATGCAGTACCTATCGCAGCAGACCGGTCCCACCTGAACCGGCCTCCCAAGTCCAAAGTCAACTCTCTGCAGTCCAAGCCTTGACCATTGCGACATGATCAACACCCCCACAGAGTCCACACTGGCTCGATCCTGACTCACTGATTCCACCACCTCTCTCACGTACCCATCTCCCACTCTTTCTTTAGCTCTCACCACCAGTTCCGCCGCGTGTCCCAGATCCTTCCCGATCAAGTCCCCAACGCACGTTTGCGCGCATCCTAAAACGAAGGCGTTACCGTAGTACCCACTCGGCAGACTCGGGCTGACTCGTTCCCTTATGTTTACGCTGAAGACGAGTTTTACTATCTGGTGGGATGGCAAGCTCAGTGCTGTCGCCCAGCTTCTCCAAACGTGAGCTGCAAGAACTTCAAACGATGTATGCGTAGACCTGGTTAGCTTCTTTAACTCGTTCAACATATTTTTGTCAAAAATGGTGGAAGTGGGGATAAGTGATTCTTGAACGTAACGAGCGGTGAACCCACAATAGTCCGGTACACTTCCGAATTCCGGATGGCTCGATGAGTTATTGTGACTCAGCCGGACTGGCATTGGGTCTAAAAGATGACGACTCCAGACTGGTTTAGGCTTCAACTCGTCAGACCCGCGCTTGCCAAGAGCCAACTCGGCAAACGAGTTGAGGAAGTCGCCGCTGCCAACGCCGTCGCACAGGCAGTGATTGAACCCGGCTGCCAGCACAGCACCTCCATCTGACAGCCACGTCAGCTGAACCACTAGAGGTGGGGCCCCCTTAAGAACATCCGCCACGTGTAGGGACAAGAACTTCCTCCACTGCGCTCCCCGCTTTGGGGCTCCGTCGAAATCGGAGACCATAGAGTCTGAAACTGCGTCTACGAAAACCGCGCCCTGAGCACGGCAGACGACCTCCAGGCCCGAACCGTCGGCCCGCGGTCTCACTCTCCCGGCCAGTGGATAGTAAGGGACCAAGGCCCGGGCCAAAGCCGACCTAACGCCGTCTGTGACGGTAGCTTTATCAAGTGCGTGGCTTGGTCCGTACACGAGCAAATATTCGAAGGTGAAGCGCAAGAAAAGCTGAGAGTCTAAGGCAGAGAGTTGGAGAATGTGATTTGGAGTTGGGTCGGAAGGAGTGATCAAAACTGCTTGCTTAACATGCACCGCGGCTGACATTTTTAAGAATCTTGAGCGACTGGAATTGCTGTTAATACAGGGTGATATATACATACATGCGTATGTATATGTATATAGGGGTAGGGTGGGTGGGAAATGGAGAAAAATAGAGTTTGAACGGGAGTGCATTATTGCGCCATAAAAAGAGACAGAAAAGGGGGCGGCTTATGAGAGTGATGTGGGTTAAATGTGTATCTGTTAGTTTCTTTGCTGCTGCTTTTTCTCTGGTGCACGCTCTACTGTAAAAGATATGTACAAGATTCTCCTGGCCTGACTTTATGGGAAAAGATGGATTAATATGTTTAATTTAATATATAACCATTTTTTCCATCATGTATTAATAAAAATATTGTTGTTATTGTTATTATTGCTATTGTTATTATTTTTGTTTTTGTTATTATTGTTATTATTATTTGTATCTTTGATGAATTTATAAACGAGCTATTAATAAATGAGAACTAATATTTAATTTATGTTGGTTTATATTCAAATAAATACATATAAACAAACTTCAATGCTGATATTTTGTGTACACTGTTATAGTTCCTTTTTAATTATCCTGAAATTTCGTGAATTTAGTAATGGGTTGAAAAATGAGTGCAGAAATATAATGTGAATTGACATTTATAGGAAGTGTGGCACATGCAAGGATCTTATTATATATATTCTTATCAATCAACTCACACCTTCACCAATTTTTCTTTAGTTTGCCCGCTATTCAAGGCAATGTGGACTTCGGACCGCCCTATTTTGTACTGTCCAACATCCATTTGATTTCTACAGTATCAGCCCCTTTGTTCTGATTAAGGTTCAGTTTATTGGGTTGGGTTTCCGATCCACGGAGATCACAATATCAAACTTAAATAAAGTTTGTGTATTGACTCAAACAATTGAAAGAGACTAGAGTTCGCTTAGTATATTAAATTTGATAGAAAATCAACCAGGAATCGACCTGAAATTTGAACAACATATACTCTAAATGATAGTGATCGGATTTTGATGCTCCTAAAGTTGGAAATCAGCGATGAACAGTAGGATTTTTTGGAGAGATATTTCAACTCTGATTCATTAACAAGATTAAATTATATTGAATCTTGTGGTTGAATATGTTACACCGGATTATAAAACTTGGTGTACTACTATATTTGATTATAATGGAGATTTTAGGTAGACTACGATTCCGTGGTTTTTACTCTTCATATTTGGGAGGTTTTCTACATTAAAACTGCTAATATTTATGGTGTTATCGATGATTTAGTTGATTTGTTCTTATAATTCTGCATAATTGATATTGATTATTTTATTTGATATTATTTTTTTATCAAATTTATACAAAAAATAGATAATTATTATTTTCAATATCTAATCGATTGATTAATTTTTAAATTATTTATATGTGTGTATCCCGACACAACTAACAATCTATTAAATGTGGTCGGTCATTAATAGTGCTTCTAAAAAAAGTATAAAGCATACAAAATAAGTGATATGTATGCAATAACTCATGATCTTTAATGAAATATTAATGAATTATGAAACGTCATGTGTAGTACTGTCCTGATCCATGAATTCAAAATATTAAAAGTCGGACAGATTTTAGGAACTAAAGAGGCAAGTTTTATGAAATAAAGGGACTTTTATGAATTTTTCCTTTTTTTATTAAAGACTAAGAAATATTTTACAAACAATACAAGTGTAATGAGTTTAAATCAACATAAGTTCAATATCAATTATCATTGATTTTGCACGTTTTTTGTTTGTTTGACTAATCGCAAGTCAAAGTATTTGATGGTTAGGACAAGTGCTCTATTTGAAATCTTCAAACATATCCACGTCATCATTTCAACTCATCCACGTCATCATTTCAACTCATCATAATCTTTTTGTATATTTTAATCATTGATGTTTATTTTCTTAGTAAATTACAAAGTTAGTTTAATAACTATAGGACTTTGCAACTCTAGAACATTGCAATTTTAATTCTGTTCAAATGTAACTTTGCAATTATGTCTCAGAACACTTTTATTTTTGCAAACTTAGTCCTAATTTTGAAAAAAATTTAGAAATTTTATCGGAATTTAACATGTCCATTTTACGTGCTTTTTTGGAAAAAAAAATTTTATGCGACTTTTAAATCTTTACACAATCTGCAACAAAAAAAATTAAATAATTGTCTTCTTAAATGAATAACCTGTAAGAAATCAAATGTAAATGAGTTAGGATTTTTTTTTATCACTTACGGGTAGTTCCTCTGAAGAAGACAATCATTTTTTTTAAAGTATTTTAAATTCTTTTTGTTTATGCGGCATGTTCTTTTATTGTGTGTGTGTGTTTTCTTTTTTCGAAGGTCGTTTGAAAATTAAAAGCCACATGAGAAAAGTTTCATCGAAAAAGTCACATAAGATGCATATGTTAAATTTCGAAAAAAAATTCAATTTCCATCAAAATTAGGATTGAATTTGCAAATTAAAATTATTATGGAACATAATTACGAATTTATATTTAAAAAAACGTCCTATAATTATGAGACTAATTTTGCAATTCGCTCAAATCAAAAAAGAGATTTTGTAAATACAACCTCTTTCATATACAAGAAGAAATAGAAAATATGATATAAAGTAGGGTGAAACTTTAAATTGGAATATTGATTACATACGTAGGTGCTGTGTAGGGAGGCCTATTTAGCTAAAGATATATGAATATTTAAATATAGTGTCCGAAATTATCTGTTCAGGCAAAGAGGATGTTGGAATATTACATCGTATTGTTCTGTCTGAAAAATGTATGAAGAAAAGGAATATTAATTATCTAGGCATTGTCTGTTTGTTCCAGGGAAGGCCTATGTTCATTACTCATAATCTACTGGGAATATACATGCTTTAAAGATCATATCTTTGTTCATTAAATGTATGGAAAGGCATTCCTTGTGTAAAGATTATAGTTGTTCTAATATGAGTATATTAAATGAATCAGATTTTGATAGATCGTGTAAATAAAATTTGTTAACTTTCAACTTACCATCAGTACTTGAGGGAATTAGAACACATACAGATTACTTAACGATATAACTATGAATATATGTTCAAAAAAAAAAAAAAAAGGAGATACTTTGTATGAGATTAGCAAAATTTGACTTGACTCGTATTCGATAAAACACACAAGGATCCACTTCATTTTGACAAATCCACTAAAAAAAAGCAAATGATTCCAATCCCTGTTTTGTGTGCACAACGCTAATTTTAGGAGCACGATGTTACATGTGCACAAGCAGGCAAATATAATAATTCGATGGGGCAAACGTATTCCTTATTTTAGAGGATTCACAATATTTAGTGGATTGGGTCGGGTTGATCATATTCCACAGATCCAAATTCATGGAATGGGAACTATACTTCCCAAAAAAATGTAAGTTATCTGCATAAAAAATAACGAATATTTGTTTTTCCCATTAAAATTCATATTTCTGGCTAATATACAATATTATTTTTGAAGTGAATCTCTTGTACAACAGGTGCACGTGCAACAATTAAAATATTTTTTGTTTAATTATAAAGTATTACTTGTTTAATTATAAAGTATCACTATTTTCTAAGATAACGAATCAAAAGTAATACATTTTAAGAAACAATTAAAATTTACATTTCTAGCTAATATGCAATATTATTTCTGGAGTGAGTCTCTTGTATATCAGGTGCACGTGCAACACGATTTAAAGTATTACTTGTTTAACTATAAAAAATCACTATTTTTAGGTAATTAATAAAAAATAATACATTTTAAGAAACAAGTAATACTTTATAGCTACACAAGTAATATTTTAAATCGTGTTCCACGTGCACACGATGCACATAAATTTTTACATTATTTCTATGATATAATTTAGACGCCTTATAATATACTATTTTTATCATTTCAATTATTTTATATTTGCATTGTTCAAATCAAATTATCATAATACTTTAATAGTTACAAATATCCAATAATTGTTGAAGATACGCAGCCGATTTTGACTGCTACCATATTATATGGAGAATCATTCTTTTTCTACCAGCTTCATTTACACTATTATGATTAAATCTTGAATAATAAAAACAGCTGTTGGAATAGAAATAACTATTGGCCAAGAAAAGCTTAAGGTTGTCTTATATTAGAATAACTATAGACTTATCTAAGTGTTAAATTAAAGATAAAAATAATTTATTTTATATTTTATATATAAATGAAGGATACAAATACAAAATTATTTGTTTTTTTTTAAATATTGGAAAAGATTTAAAAGAAAAAATCAATAAAAAATACCACATATCATATCTCTAAAGTTATGCGCAAAAGCAACAATAGTAACCTACACCCCACTTGTGCGTGTCAATCAGCCTAAAATAATCTAACATCCCTATGAACAAAAAACTGAATGAGAATATAAGCCTATGGGACTAATAAGATATTATCTTACTTTAGAACAGATAAATATAATAGTAGTAGTAATAATAATAATAATAATAATAATAATAATAATAATAATAATAACAATAACAACAAAACATGCATTCTGTTTAATTAGTGTGAGGGGCGATGTTTGAGGAATAAAATCTCGTGCCATCATCAAGATCTTTATGTTTAAAATTTGTGCTATTATTAGGTCAAATCTACATTGCATGAGAATAAAGTAGATATGGTTGTCTTATGAAACCCATCATCTTGTTTTCGTAAGGAGGAAAAAAAAAATGAACATGCAGAGTTGAATCTTTTAAGAGCCCTTTTATGTCATAGACAAGATTCTTTCATCTAGATTTCACAAGATTTACTTTATTAAATAAAAAACAAGTTGATTTCTAATCCGTAAACTTCACAGGATTTGCTTTACTGATTAAACCAAATCCTTTGTTTTGTCACTCCACATTATTCACTTCTCCCTATATACTTCATCTCATATTTTGTTATATTTATAGATATGAATAGGGTTGTCAGTTTTACCCGTCAGATCAGATTACCCAACGAATAATCGAATAATAGAATTAGATATCATCCAACAAAAACATGATTGGATGCGGATAGGATATATGTTTAACTATTTATCTATGAACAAACCCTATTATGCGATTGGTATTACCCATACCTGCCCAAATAAAAATTTAAAATAACAAAATAGGGTACAGATAAAAAATTATAGGCTTAATCATGCCCGACCCTATTCATATACATCTCTACATATGAAACACGACACACATGTAGTGCATGTGAGAGAGAGAGAGAGACAGACAGAGACAGACAGAGAGACCAAAGTCAAACTGAGGGTGGTGGGGAGCATACATAGTAACTGACGTAATGTTTTTAACAGTAAAAGCATAATATATTGAAAGTGGAAGTGAAAGGAATGAAGATGATGAGATAAGAACAGCAATGAAAGGATGAGAGAGAGAGAGAGACTTTTTACAATTTGTAGATTGGATGAGAGACTACTTTTAAATTTATATGGATCTTTATGTTTTAAGATTATTCCTCAACCTATATCACCAAAGCCTGTTCATCAATTCTTTTTCGTTTTGTTTGCCCTACTTGGATTTGGTAAATATTATATATTCACATCTTTTCGCAAAAGCAGCAAACAATGAAGCAAAACAAAGTACGTGTAATTTTAGATTTCATGAGCTTCCACGTTGTACTACGAATTTTATAAAGTTTATAACTTTTGTTAGTTATTTAAGTTCTTTTTTGTTATTTTAAAAATCCGGATATTATTATAAAAAAAATAAAAAAATTCCTTTGATATGATAAGGATTAGGACCTACACAAATCGAATCGGTTTGAGCAGTGTTTGATAACATGGCGTGAATATTTAAAGGCTAATGTACGTGGTATGATTTTTAAGGTTAGCCACTTTGTGGATAAGGGTATCAAATGTAGAAGATACATTTGAGACTAAAGGAAAAGATAATTAAGTTTTTTTTTTCTTTTACTTTTGGAATTTATTATCTTCTGTTACTTAAGAGTTATACAATTAATGGACAATGTCTAAATTTACACTCTTCCATATCTTTTTCCATAAAGAATTTGACATAGAACATTAAGTTTTGATCATCTGTTTGATTATCAAATTTGATCCTCTGTGATAGGTTGAGCTGGGGTCTGTATAGTTTGGTATAAGAGCTGAGATTGAAGGCTAACGTTCGATTATCTTTGATCATATTTATTAATAAAAATATTCTTTGTTACTGTTTATCGATTATTGTTCATTCCTACTGTTCGTTGTATTGTTCATATTTTCTACTCATGTATACGATTTGTGTGTGCATATTTTGAGTCAATAACTACCACCTGAATGGATGACCTATCGTGTTGAAAATATACTTGATTGGGCCAATACAGATTGAACAGGAAATATTAATTGTGAGAGCCCAAGTCAAGAATCCTAAAAAAGGCCCAAGACAAAAGGTCCAATAAGGAGTCCCAGCTCTAAAAATATTCTATACGAATGTTTTAACCATTAGTCAACAGCACATCATGTTGATCCTCGGCTGAACTTCTCATGTCCAGCAGTTTACAAGAAAACTAAAAAAATGAAATAATCAACGGCACATCTAAGATAATAGAATACAAATATTATTCATGACATGTATGTGAAATTAACAAGAATATCTATTTTATCCAAGTACTATAAGTAAAAGAAGAAATTATGTCAATATTTGGTGCTTCAAGCATCCTACAATAAAATATTAGACAAGGAACATGTCACTAAACGTTGGAAAAGTTATCTTTTGTCCTCCTTTTCATAACACTTTCACTTCATGTTAATAACCATAATAAAACAAATAACCTCATGATCTCATCAAATCTAAGTGTAAAGATGCTTTTGCTATAAGATTAAGGCCCACGTCAAGAATATTATTATTATTATTTTTTTATCCTGCCTTGTTGTTCTGGGGATGAGTATATGTACAGGAATGTCTAAAATGAATACCATGTTGAGCAAGAAAAGGTGAAAGAGACCGAATTCACCACCCCAATCTGTTTGGAATTATTTTATTTTGATTTGAAACTGAGTTTCAACCATTGCTTCGAAAAGAAGAAATTTGGATTATAGTTGTTAAAAAATCCAGATAAACCTGGTGAAATCTTCAACAAAGTGTTTAAAACCATAATATGAAGACAAAGGAGTTGGTCCCCAAATATACGAATTAGCCAGCTCGGAAGAAGAAGATTTTGTAGTAGAAAACTCATATGATGAAGTTTGCCAAGCTTCACAGAATTGCAAAGCAGCAAGAGAAACAGATAAATTTGTTGTGGTACAAAAGCATGTATAGAACTGCAAGGATCTCCTAACTTCTTGTGCCATATAGAGTCATTATTACAGGAAAATGCAAGATTAGAAAGTTGGATTAAAGGAACAGAACTAGATTGAGGACAAGAAAGGCTTGAACTGTCTTGAAATGAACTCTTGTTGAATTGACAGAAGAATGTAGAAGGGTGGCCAGAAGATGAAAGAGGAATATGCTTGAGCTTTGAGAAATTGATATGGTAAAGTCCATCTTTAAGATGCCCTGTGAGCAGAATCTTGTGGCTGTTATTGTCCTTAACATATCAACAAGAATCATGGAATTCAATATACACAGAATTGAGAAATACACAGCAGGTTTTTTGTTGTATCAGGAACACAGAGAATGTTCTTTTAAGAGCAATTGAGCTAGAAGAATGAGGACTAGACAAGAAGGAATTTCAGCATGAGTAGAAGCCATATGTGCCTCATATTGTCCAGAATTCACAGAAGAAGTATTATCACAACCAGAAACACTGATGTCAAATCCATTGAAACACTTTGCAGCTGTGTGATTTGTCTTCCCACAGATTTGACATTGAGGTTTGTCGCTCTTAGTCTACCAAAATTATTGAAACCACCTCTAGAGTATTTTGGTTAAAATTTCTAGAATACTTTCTAAACACCTTATGAACATATGGAATTGAAATAGAAGAATCAACAACAGGTGTGTGGTTTTGTTTTAACCTCATCTCATGTGTTTGAAGTAGAAAGTGAACCTCCAGATAAAGGAATCGAATCCACTCTGGTAGTGAGATTAATAAAAACAGATTCATATTCAGGTCCTAATCTAGAGAGAATATACAAAACAAGGGCATCATCAGATATTCATCAATAGAAAATATCCTTTTTTAACAGTAATTGCATAGCTTTAGCCTTAGATTTTGCTCGAAACAATGTTTCAGGCGTACTCCACAAATCAACAGAAATCACTCAACGGCTGACATATCCTAATATGCATTCTGAAATTGAAGATAAAATTCAACTGTAAGGGAACTTATCTTAACGCCTCCAGACCTTATAGGCAGGATAGGCTCTGGCTCTGGTGCAGAGGAAGACTCACCATCGGACTGTTGCAGAAAATGCGGAGGTGTCGGAGATGAACCAAGAAGAAATTCGGGAAAGCCAAGAGTTCTTACGGTAGAAGGAATTTGTGCACCAAAAAGTGTAGTTGGATCGATATAAAGGATGAGTAAATGTGTCCAACGTGCGTAGAGTAACAGAACCGATCGAAGAAGTAGCCGCCATACGATAAGAAAGCTGCAGATTCCGGCGAGAAAAAATCCGCCAGATCGGAGATCGGAAGCGGTTATTCACCGGCCCTCGGTACCAGGATAACATCACCCATATTTTTTCTTCAATTTTCACTGCACTGCACAAATAAGATTACTGACGTTCCCTGAGAATCAATGTTTTGGATCTCTTTCCAGATTAACGCCTGGTTGTTTCGATCGGTTTAATTTTGTTAGTGATAATCCATGTTTATTACGTACAATTTATATGGTACAATAAAAATGCAACAGTAATTATGGCAAGGCACAAACATTTATACATCTGAAAAGATTTATGATTCCCCCCTTTTTTTTTTTTTTATTGTTACACATGCTTCGAGTATTGATTTTTTTAATAATATTTAATTAGCAGCAACTAATTTACAGTTATTTTAGTTATATGTTATAAAATTTTGTAAAATAGTATGATTGTGTAATTTAAATAGTAAGAAACATGTACTATGATGTTTAAATATTGCACATCAAATTATAAATATTATATAAAAGTAATAAAATATATAAAATATAAGAACATAAAATTATAATAAAGATAAATATAAATGTATTTATCAAAAGTGATAAAATCAGTCAAACAAACAATTGCTTGAACACAAATGAACGTACTCATTTTCAGGTTCTTGTTCGATATAGACAAATTAGAAATACAAATACCTCATTTTGCTAGGCCTGTAAATAAACCATGTCAAACCGAGTGTAAGTTTATTTATGTTAGTGTTTGTTAATTTTAAAATTTTGTGTTTATGTTTGTATTCGTTTGTTAAATATTAAGTTTGTTCTCCAACACATTTGTGAATAAATTCGTGAACATTGTTTTTGGTAAGTAAAATCAATCAACCAACAATTCTTAAAACATAACAATTATTAACCTTTAAACAAACTATCTGAGATAAGGAGCCACATGAGGGACGAATGCTCTACAAGCGACGTGGCGGCAGACGACGTATGAACGACTCCTTTGGTGGGCGATAGGCGGTCGACGAATTAGAGAGGGCGAGAAAGAGTGAATCATTGTGAGTAGCGGTCGTGAATGCCCAGGAGTGACTTGTGGTCGAGTAACGACTTGTGATGTGCAAAATGGGGATAGGGTTTTTGTGATAGGTGAGAAGAAATTAGTGGGAAATTGAATTATAAAAATTGTATATAATAATATAGTAGTTATAATTAAATACGTTGTTATTTATATTTACTTATATTTGATGGCGAATGAGTGTAAAGCAAGCATATTTATCAATTATTAATAAACGAGTTATTTAATGTTAATGATTAATTCGTTCGTTAAGGAGTGTTTTCCAAAACTTTTTTTTCATGTATTTATCTAAAGGAAAAAAAATTATTTCAAAGTATTTAGGAATGCAAATTTTGCTTTAATAGTCATTCAGAAAAAAAATCTACAAGCAACAATTAGATCGTTATATGCTTATGAGATTTTTGTGAGCGCTCCAACTTCTGAAAATCACTTATTTTGTTAGAAAATCCTAAAACACTACACACTTCTTTTATTAAGGGATTTTTTTTAAAAAAATCTCTAATTTTAATTACTTTAATGAATAAATCATAAGTGTACTTCTTTTATTAAGGGTATATAAAGCATTAAATTAATTATGCATGTAAATTGAGAATTAATTAATATGTGTGTTAAAAACAATTACTCTATTTTGAAAAACTGTGAAACTTTAATTGAAAATAAAATAAAAAGACAACAATTATCTACGGCCACCCGCGGAGCCACGTCGGCATGAGCCGCACTCCACTCACAGCGCGAGGTGCAGCTTACGTGGCGCAATTAGTTTTTTTTTTCTCAAGAAATGTGGGCCCTTCTGCATAAGCCGTTTTTGCCACGTCACACACAGCCCAACTCTCACTATGGAGAGATTATATCTCCAATAAGCTGTAGAAATAATTCGCCATTATTAGTGCACTTATGATCCTTTGTGTTTTTGAGTCCAATCCTCGACCTTCCAAAGTTGGGATAGGTGTATTTAAGTGTGCGGTATAAATAATTTTGGAATTTATTTTTATTTTTTGTCCCATTAAAATTATGGTTGATTCAGTTTTGATCTTTTAAGTATTTATTTTTGTTTCTTAATTTATTTTTTTATATTTTTGGTAAAATAATTTTAATATAAATCAAATTAAAATAGTGGAATCAAAAATAAAATTGAAAGCTCAAAATACAATTGAATTGATCATAATATAACGAGACAAAAAGTAATTAGTTTTCCAATAATATATCAATGTCGAATATATTTTTTTATCAACACCAGTTACATTGGAGTTAATGTGTTTTATATCATATTTTATATACATAATTTTGTGTAAATGTCTCATAGAAAACATAAGAGTTGCAATACACCTGACGTAATATAAAATAGGCTAAAGGGCTCCTAATCCATCCTTCATCTCAGTCCCTCTAATTGCATATGCTCATGAGACTTACCTTGATTGTTGCTATATAATATTATATTTTTATTTTATCTTAATTTTTATTTTATTAGTACACGTACAATGTTAGCTCTGAAAGTACATGAATGTTAGATGCTGGTAAAAGAAAATGCAATAACACACAAACTACATTATCATAGTTGATTGTAAATAAACTATCATTTCATCATTTATAGGATCAATTATTGTCATTTTTGAAATGAAATTCAACATCCAAATTGTTAACAAACTAGATTATATTAAATAAATATAACACCACCAAATAGAAAAAGGAAAAATTAGAAGAAAAAAGGCTAAAACTTTAAAGTTATAGGTAATAGGTGTCCCTCAAAGTGTCCATGCATTGGTAAACATTTGATGAACATAATGAGTTGGTTGAATTGTCTAATCCCCATCCAAATTCTCAAAAGATAGATCTACATAACATAGTATAATCACTCAAAGTTGAACACAAACACAAACTTTACGCACTACATATGTAATTCAACTCAAACATTTGCACTACACATTAAGTAATCCAAAAAAGATACATCATTTTCCCTTCAATTCAAGCTCAACTAAACACACAGACACAATAGAGAGAGAGAGAGAGAGAGAGAGAGAGAGAGAGAGAGAGATTCTATTATGGAAATTGGAATTGGCTAAACTGGTCGAAGGGCAAGGTACCATGGTCGAAAATATCGGCCATCCCACTACTCGATTCTGGGATGTCCACGAGAGGAGCCATATGGAGATGATCATCTAAAAACGAAGAGGGCTGTTGCGGCTCGGCGTAGCAAGCTAGACGGGCTCGTGCAAGAATCAGATCATGTTGTAGCTCCACCATCTTGTGCTGCAACGACGCGATCGCGCCAATGCAGCCATAGACGGGGTCCTGGAGCCTCACCTCCGCCTCGAAGACGAGGGAATTCACAGTGTCCTCTCGCTGCTCCTCCGGAACCTCGTTGAGGATCTTGCTCACGTTGCTGGCTCCGAAGACTTTATGAACCTTCGCGAACTTTTTGGGCTCGTCAGACCGGAAATACGGGGCGAATTGACAGTTAGGGGTGCACCTTCGCTTCAAGAACTTGCAGGCTGCGCAGGAAGAGCTTGAACGAGGTTCTTGACTCTTCATAATGTTCTCTCTTTTTATCTTTGGATTTCATACTTATGTCTATTGTCAACATTTATAGCCTTAGCTAGGGCAGTTTAAAAACGTGTTATACATTCATAATTTTTTTTAAAAATAAATAATAATAATAATAATAATAATAATAATAATAATAATAATAATAATAATAATAATAATAATAATAATTTTTAAAAAATAATAATAATAAAGCTATATATATATGCCTTATTAAGAACTAGTAAGAAATTGTAATCATAAGGTTTTCGATTTGAGTTCTGTGTGTGAGTGCTGTTCCTTTATTGGTGTTGATATATATATATATATATATATATATATATATATATATATATATATATATATTTCTTTCTATGAATAATTAAATATCAAAATAAATTAAAAAATAGTAATTCATTTTCTTGTATGAAAATTGAAATTGATCGTGGATTGTAAGTTTGACAATTTGGTCCAATTGAACATCTATACCAATATATATTGCAGAATATTTCAATTTGTGTCCGTTAATTTTTACTCTTTCTAATGTATTATGACTTTAAATTCTATGATTTTTTTAATAATAATCTCTTAACCTTTGATTTTATCCAAACTTTCAAAGTTTCGAGATTTGCTGATGTGACGATCGAATTATCTATTTCAAAAGTGAAATTAAGCATAAATTGGACAAAAATTCAAGATTCAGAGAACATTATAAAAGATTTGAAGTTTAGAGATTATATATTGAACATGGTCAAAATTAACGAGTATAAAATAAATAAAATTACATATATATTATTTATTAATTAAAGGAAAAGTTAGTCACCCCTTATGATTAAAATTCCTCTATCCAAAGTAGCACCTATGAATGATGAAAATGTCTTAATCAAGTATGATGGTATATGATAGTTCAACAACAAAGTAGACGAGACAATTGTGGCTTCATGGGAATATATATGGGGCCTATCTAGACTCATCAACAAAGTTAGATGAGATGTTTCACATATGAATTGATTCAAGAAAAGTAATTTCACAAATAAAGAAAACCCTAGTTCTATTTTGATTCATGCACAACATGGAAACCTCAAGCCTAGCACACACTATTTTCCAACATTTTCAAACTTCACTCCGTCATCAAAATATAAAGATCTATTTCTTAATAAACGTCACAATTAAGCAAGATACATTAATTCTTACTCAATATAAAAACAAAAACACTTAAAAATAGAAACCTGCCATGTATCATTTCTAAAAATTTATAATAATTTTTACTTAAAAAATATAGTAAAAACTAGGACGGACCACGACCCATTTCAAGAATAAGACCGAATTTTGTTGTTTAAGTACCTACTGCTGCTCCATTGCCATCACTGGTCGCAAAGGAACATATTTTTTAAAAGAACAATATTTTGTTGTTGGCACAGTCATTAGAAAATAGAAATATTAATTTGTGTTATAATTAAACAATAACTGATCATGTTTTTATGGCGGTTAAAATATTAGCACGTGCCTATTTTGCTTCAAGTTGTCAGTACACAGCAATAGAAAGAAAACTAATTAAAAATAATTTGAGTGGGGCCAAACGCATGTAAGGTTAATAATATATGAATTTATAAAAATATTTGAGTCGGGCCAAACACAAATTTATGCATGATTATTACATCTTTGGTTGCTTCAATTCTAGATAATTAAATAATCACGTACGCCTCTAACTCATGCCTTTCACAAAGCGCTCTACATCTAAATGAAATAGATAATTCAAGCCGTATTATTTCATGTCCCTACATAATAAAATACGGGATCAAAATTTGAGCATTATATACATATAAATATATAATTTTTTTGATAAAGATACGGCTGAAATATTCATCAGAATTATTATGATTAATAATATATAAATTTATAAAAATATAAAATATCGATAAATTATTCCTGAGTAAAAATACAACTTATATTAATAATATTTTAATACAAAGTAGTACCACAATTAGTTTCAACTGAAAATTTTATACAATTTTAATTTTTTTAACTTAATAAATATTTGCACTCAACAATAAAGCTAACATACAAAAATAGAGATAATAGAATAGAAACATAATAGTTTAATTGTACTTAATTATTCATTTTTTATGAAACGATGTAATTTATCATATTTATCATTATCCTAAGTAATTTTTTAATTTATTTATAGAGTTGAGATTGTTAATTGGAATAATAACATGACTTGTCACCAAGCACCCAAATTGGGTCACCAAAACCAAATGAATCACAAAAATCATTAGTCAACACTCCATTTTGGAGTTTTAGAGTATTTGACATATATTGCAGATTCCATTAACACATCACTATTGTTTTAAGTCAAACAATGTTGGGAATATTCAAGTTTTATTAAAGTAAAGCAAATGTCATTATTATTTCAGTATATGTGTGTGTGTATATATATATATATATATATATTTTTTTTTTTTTTTTTGTGTAGTTTTAAATTGTTGGATCTTGTATAATGATAATATATGGATGGCATCATTGACTTAGCTTCTGTGGAAATTAATAATTATTCCACCTCCAATTTTTATTTTTCAAAAGTGAAACTTTTATTTAAATAATTATTTTGACATTTTCCCAAATAAAAATCAATTTTTGTGGAGGAGATGTGGAGAGGAAAATTCATCCATTGAAAAGAAAGTACAAACTGGAAAAGCTTACAATTTAAATCAAACAAAAAAGGCCTACCCAGTGGGTATAGGTTTGTATAATATAATGTATCAAATCTAGGCGCAATAGGCCAGTCCATGACTGTATCCATTTCTACGTACATTTATAAATGATTGCATTGTATTCAATATTTAAAGAAATTACCAAGTTAACCCGCATCCGATGCATAGCTTCAAATGAAGTACATAAGATATTTTTAATATTTTACAAACTTAGTCGAACAACCTATAATTCTATAAATATTCTATATTCTATTGTGCGGTTTCAGAGTCTGCACTTAACGAATATTATTTTAATCAAGACTATTATTTTTTTACTTGAACTGATTATCTTTATATTTTATTTTTTTTGAAAATATAAATGAAATCTTTAAGTTACATTGTGTTATTTTGTTCATTATAAAATTAATGTTTTATGAAAAAAATAATTTAAATTTATAGAAGAAAAGTTAATGCAAAACCATTTATTATGGAAAACTCCAACAAATTAAGAGCAAACCTTTTGATCTCTTAAAAGGAGTAGGAAAAAGAATATGGCAAGATACTAGTTAAGCAAGGAACAAATGAAATATTTACATTTGTGTTATATCGTAAGTACATGAGTTCTATGTTTCTGATGATTATGAACCGACGACTTACTCATTTGTTCTTTACAAAATAAATCGATTTACATAAATACAAAAGAAAAATTGATTCGAAACCATTTACTAAGGAAAACTCCAACAATTTAAGAGGAAAGCTTAGAATCTCTTAAAAGAAAAAATAATAAATAATAAAATTAGGGAAAATGGGAAGATACTAGTTTAGGATAGAACAAAAGAAAAAGAACAAGGAGCATTTACATATTTTACCTTTAAAAGACAAAAGAAAAAAGGTGGGCAAAAACGGAACGGGAAAAATTGTCACTTCAACAAGACGGGGTGAGTGACAACCAAAAGAAAAAGATAATGGCTCCTCTCACTCCAAACGCCCACCCAGACCCACTTGATGAGAGATCATCATTGTCGTTTCCCAACCCAACAAAGGAAAACGGAGGCCACCACCCCCAGCCGTGTCACCTCTAACACACACTCCCACTGTTCTTCAATTCACTGATACATATTTGTATAATGCTACTTTGTATTTTTTCTCAATTTTGTCAGAAGTTAACTGTGTGAAACCAAGGTAGGCCACTGCCCCCGTCCAATCTAACACTTTCTTAATATGTCACAGTGTTTAAATTTTGTTGTCTTGGGTATCAACGACTGTATTACCGTTTTACCCTCATAAAATGACCAACAGGATAGGGTATCGTGCCTCCGCCTTCACTGCTTGCCCCAATATCACCTCCCAACCGTCCATCTCAAGGACAATCCTGTACAATTGAGGACATTAATTCCAAACAACTAGCGATGTACTATTAGACAACACACATGCATTAAGTAGTCTTCGAACATAAGGCCTAAAAGTCTAGGTACCTCCTCCTTATTACTAGTAGAGCTGTTAAGACGGGGCGGGCTACTAAAATCTCAACCCAATCCACCAATGGATTACGAGTTTGACAGGCCAACATCGTCCACCTTCATATATATATAATTATATATATATATATATGTTCTTGTAAAAAAATCATAACTAATGATTTTTCATACTCATGATAAATTATATTTTTAATTGAAAAATTATTTTTATTTAAATATAATAAACTATATTATGATTTCATTCTCTTAATCATATTATTTTTAATATTTGTACTTATATGAATTTATATTGTAAAACTATCTTAAATCTATTTATGAATGATTATAATTTGATTAATAAATTATATATACATACATGTCAAATATATGTAATTAAAAAAAATAGAGTATACTTAATTATAACATTGTGTTATCTGGGTGTTAGATTTAATTAGCTTTTAAATTTAAAATAAAAAAATTTTAAAAGCCCACGGGCCAGGCCGTCCCAACTCGCTCGATCCGCGGCCTGTCAGTTAACGAGCTGTTAAATTCCAAATCCAACCCTCTTGTAATTTATATTTTTGTGGGTTATGTGTAAAATACAATATTACTATAAAAGTACATATTACAAGACTGAAATCAGAAAATAAATAAATAAATAAAAATCAGCTGCTCACCAGTGACTATTCTGCTTTTATTTTGTTTCCTATTTTTGGGATGCAACTACAGTGCCAGAGTTGTAGGCTCAGTAGGTTTATATGGAATCTCACAAACTGCTAAAATTTTTCTTCTTATAGTTCACGAAATGCCAGAAAGAGAGCATACTGCAAATTGGAGGTCTCCTTGTGTTCTCACTTTCACAAACCTAATTATATTAAAAATTTATCAACGACAAACAAAATACACCCAC
Source organism: Caryopteris x clandonensis (assembly GCA_028749325.2). Lineage (NCBI taxonomy): Eukaryota > Viridiplantae > Streptophyta > Magnoliopsida > Lamiales > Lamiaceae > Caryopteris > Caryopteris x clandonensis. The sequence continues at coordinate 698,028 of JAPYKT020000027.1, read as the reverse complement.
TTTGTTGAGTTTCAAATTTATTAATTTAATTTCCCCTATTATTTTGGATTTATCGTTGGAATTATTCATTTTGGTATCGTAATATTTTGTTGGTATTTCATTCTAAATTATATATATATGACAAAAATAATTCATCTGATTATCAGTTACTAAATATATTTTAAAATAAATTTTCTGGTCATTCATCCATTTTGATAAAATATCTAAAATCACCCCATACTCTACGTTTTAAACTTTTTAGTTTAGATGAATGTTACGCATCACAAAATACATATAGAAAGAAAGTAAATTTTGGGTTAAGAGTGATTCTCTTTTGTCTCGTTTACATGTAAGAAGGTTTGTATAACGAGCCATCTAATTTGGATCCACAAAAAATCTGCACGGATTATTGGCGGAAACGAACACCATTTTAATCATTTTAAGGTGGAACGATCGAGATCTTGGCTGAATAATCCTTACACAAATTTATTTCATATTCTTAATGGAATCAGATATTTCAACCATTGGGATGGGTGGAATGAAACAGAATTGGTGACTCTGTACATTCAATTAAAATTTTGATTTGAGGAGAGGATAAGGAGAAGAATTTTTAATAAGCCTAAACCACTTTAAAATACAGAGAAAATATTTGAGATTTGAGGCCCACCAAAGCTCGCCCATTGTGCCTTGGCTGAAATATTTGAGTTTTGAGGCTTTGTTGTCTCTAATAATGTGCCACTATAATAATGGATTATAGATTTTTTTTTTTAGGGTGGATTGAATTGAATTAAAATATAGAGTAAAGGTCAAAATTTTAATAAGATGGTACTTTGAATTTATTTAAAATATCTTATAATCTCTAAATAATTATAAGTATTTTTAATATAAAAAGAAAAACTATAATAAATTATTTTGGAGAATATAAGATTATCTTATTTGGCAGAGCAAATTGCAAAATTAGTCCTATAACTATAAGACGTTTGCAATTTTAATCCTATTCAAATGTAAATTTACAATTATGTCCATAACAATTTTAAATTTGTAAATTTAGTTTTAATTTTGATGGAAATTGAATATTTTTCGAAATTTGACATATGCATCTCATGTGACTTTTTCCGGCGAAAATTTTCTGATATGGCTTTAATTTCCACAAAACCTCCAAAAGAAAAAAAACACAATAAAAGAATATGCCACATAAACAAAAAGAATTTAAAATATTTTAAAAGAAAATAGTTGTCTTCTTTAGAGAAACTTATCAAAAATCCGAGCTCATTTACATTTGATTACTTGCAGGTTGTTCATTTAAGAATATAATTATATAATTTTTTTATGTTGCTTTGTGTATGTGTGTGTGTGAGTTTTTTTTTTCTTTTTGTTGCAGATTGTGTGAAAATTTAAAAGCCACGTAAAAAGGTTTTTCGAAAAAAAGCATGTAAAACGGATATGTCAAATTCCGACAAAATTTTTAATTTTTACCAAAATTTCTAAAATTATTCCAAAATTAGGACTAAATTCGCAAAATTAAAAGTGTTATGGGATATAATTACAAATTTATATTTAAACAAAACTAAAATTGCAAACGTCCTATAGTTATGGGACTAATTTTGATAAAAGATGATGTGGCTTCTAGGAGATTAGTGATGACAATATAGTGTAATTAAAACAATAAAATATAAAGGAATATTTGAACAAAAGATTTTATTTCATAAATAAGCTAAATGTTACTTATTTTGGGATGATATAAGTGTTTGATTTTGAAAATTTTCAAAAACTTTTAAGAAATTTATACACGTGTACATCTTATTAAGAAGGTTATAAACTCAACCAAATGCCTTCTAAATAGGACACGCTTTTAAATTATAAAAAATGGTGCAATGCACCAGGTGTATTATAAAAAAGACCTATTTTCCCAAGGTCATAATATGCACTTCTATTTACTATAATTAAGAAATAACCATTAAATCAAATATCAATGTAATTCTTTGAAAATTTAGTTATTTCTAATTCTTTTATATTAATAAATGGGCCTGACGGGATATAACAGGTCCAAAATGTTGGATTGGGCTTTGAATATGGAAAGAGTATGCCAATTAAGCCATGGTACTAAAATTTGGGTGCAATGATTACATAATTGAAAATAACTTGTAATTATTATCATTCTTGTCATCTTCCTCATAACCAATTTTTTGATTTATTTTTTATTTTTGCCATAATTGCATCGAACTTTTAATATTGTGCGTTGCACAGTATATTAATATAAAATTTAATTAAAAAATATATATATAATTTATTAATATATTTTAAGTATTTTTTGTACTAAATTTTAAATGTAAGCAACATATTTATATTGAAAATATTATTATTAGTCTATAACTATATAAATGAATAAGTTTAATAATTTATATTATTTTAATATAATATATTATAATAAAAATGAATTGAATAATACATATCATTGATAACATGTGCAATTGTGTTATATTTTCTTTTAAATATACCCTATAATATAATATAAATAAGTAAATTATTTATTAAATCTAACAATTTAACATGCATAATTTGCGTAAATTAAATATATATATATATATATATATATATAATTAAATAACCAATTTATTGAAACAATAAAGTGATTATACATTTCGAAAAACTTCATGAAACACTACATTTTTGTTGAATTTTTTTAATATTATCCTCAGAAGGAACTAGAATCTTCGAAATACTTTTACTTGTAACTTTAGATTCGGCCACATACAAAAGTCCAGAATCTTGCGCTTCCTGTAACTCCCGAAAATATTGTCGCCATTGTAGTGAAAAAAAAACTAATTCACCATTAGTGAGCCCATTATCATCCACAAATTCATTCCAGCCCATTTTAATAACCCATGCATTCCTAAAAATTATAGCAGAAACAATCCACACAATACAACTTAAACATCTTAATACACAAAGAGAAGGCAAACTCCACGACACAGACTTCATAAAAAGTTTAGGAATAACCTCAAATATAAATAATGATAATTCAAAAAATAAAATAAGTTACCCATATTCATTAATTGTACTATATTGATCAACAGTTAACCAAAATTTCATTATTCACATCAAGATTGATGATTGTGTAGAACATTCTTTGTGGACACAGATTCGATAGATCAAACCTAAAATTGCCCAAAGGTTTGGAAATTCCTTCAAAATAAACAAAATATTTTGTTAGCAATATAAAGCATATATTGATGCTATATTAAAAAATTAAATGACATATATTATTTTACCATCGGGATGAAATGAAGCGGATACAAAATTGGATTGCATTGCAACATAATTCTTAAAGTAACTACTATCTGAAAAACCATAAAAGAAAAAGGGAGATATCCATCATATCTACAAAGTAAAAACTCTCCGTTGATCAAAGAGTTATCATAATAAAATTTATTCCATCATTGTCCAAAGAAAGTGTCATTAGAATCTTTACGAATGAATATGGATCATTCAGCACCATAATATCCCTTTAAATAACACTTTGATGGCAAGGATCCACCTAAACTTGACATGAACTGTTTAGGAAAAATCTAAAATACAATAAATTTTGATCAATAATATAATAAAATATAATTTATTACATTATATTTCATATTTAATAAATTTATTCACTAACCATATCTTTGCCACTCGGTTGACATCTAAATATAACCTCAAAATGATGAGCCCAAGCTTGGCATAAAGGTTTGGAAGAATGAATCAACATCTGAAAAATAACGAATGAGAATTTCATATACAAAATATATCGTTTGATAACTAAAATTAACATAAAACATACCTTCGTATGACGATGCGCCTATGTTGATAAAAAAAATTTAAAAGATAAAAAGAATTAACTTTTGTATCCTTGAAGTTATATTGCCATTTGTCATGGAAAAGAGGGGAATATCTTTTAACATTTACGTGCTTGTATTTCTAACTGGGTGGCCAAATCATGGTGAGATTGAAATGACTGCTATTGGGATTGTGAAGATTCCAAAATTACCAAAATTAGGCGTGAGACTATAATTACATTACTAAAATTATTAAGTCAAACTATCCTAATTATAACATAATTAAGGGATTTATTAGTAAATATATAAACATTAATTTTGATCTTATATTAATTATTTTAAATTATTAAAATTATATCTATATACTAAATTCAAAAAAATTCTTATACAATATTAATAATAGTATTCAAAATTGAAATTTTTTTATTAAGAAAATCAATTTCAAATATCTTCGCATCTATTAAATGGATAATTTTTCCTTAAGAAATTAAAATTTATACAATATATTACATTTAATAAATAATTTCAAATATTTAATTTTATAATTTAATAAAATAACATTACATGCGGTCAAAATGTGATTAATCACAGACTAATCCCTCATTGCAGTTAAAATATTCCTCTGTATTTGCGTTGATTTATTCATCAATTATAACTTAATTAATGACTGCATGAGACTACTACATAATGGTACAATTATGACCACGTTGATGTACGTAGGGTTCCATTGTTATTAACTACGCTCAATATTGCGGACAAAATGAATCCTAGAATTTTTCGATTACTTGCAAATATAAAATCCTATAAAATATTGCGGACAAATTACATACCATTTCATAAAAAATAATCCTACAAATTTAGGAACAATAACTATATTTAAAAATATGGTTTAAAAAATTAATTAAAAATCATGCAAAAAAAATTGACATTGAATATTTCCTGGAAAAAAACATTTAAGGAAAGTTTGACCTATTAATTAAGTAAGCAATATTTATGATTGAATGCAAATAATTAACTCATTGTTTAACTTAAATATAAATTTAATTTTAAATTTGTCCACTTAGATGCTGCCATGTGTACTTTCAGATTTAGTAATGATTTTAGGCGGAAAAATGCAATGGTTTCTAATTATTTACTGTTTCTGCTATTTTATAAATATATATATATATATATATATATATATATATATATGTGTGTGTGTGTGTGTGTGTGTGTTTAATGTACAATTTTGAATGATTTGGCTAAAATTACATCTAAACACAACTTTTTAACTTTTTTTTTTCTTTTCCTCATTAAGTCTTTCTAAAATCTATAATTTTCTTCTAAAGAATTTATTCTCTATCAATAATAAATAAAGAAGTGTAAAAGATAGAAAATAAAATATCAAATTACTAAATATAATATTTTTCGAGCTAAATAAGAAGTCTTCAAGTGCGCTCGCAAGCCAACCAATTATATAAACTTGAGCTTGATTGGTTTATTCAAACAACCAATATATCAAATAATTATACGAGATACATCATCATCAAATTGTCATCACATGTCTCTCATACAAGCACTGCATCAATTGAACATCTGAAAATGCAAATTTGAGGGTATAAATAATTTAAGTCAAGCATCAAACATATCATAACCGAGTCCATATATTTATTTGTGGATAAATATATGGACCTAACTAACAATGGCCTCATGTGAGTCGGACTCTTAATACCAATGTGATATTGTCCATACTTATAAACGCACAAGTCGAGATCATTCTTATGTTTGGATGTCCTAGGAGCTAGTTAGGACATAAGTATAGGAAGCACTTTGTCTTGAAAATATTTGGCATATATCTTGTTAGTTGCTTGTGTTGGATGAACAGCATCCCAGAACAGATACTTGGACGGATTTCGGCAGAGTGCAGAGTTTGCATTGCACATTGGTCCCGTCTCCAATGCACCAGTTCCACAGCATCCTTCATGTGTTCTCTCAAACCCTAAAACAATTTGGGACACATCAACATTCTATCAATGGAGGAATTAGATAAACTGGAAATAATGAGAAACTGACATTTTTTCATAATAAAAGATTTTTTTGTCTGCCTGAAAAATTAATGTTTGGCCCTTTCTACTTTTCATTAGTTATTAAAATGGTTTCCGTCCCTACTGATTACCCCGACACCCGCAAAGCTAACTTATAAGGCTCGCATGTTTTTTTGGTATTGTTCGTAAGACTTGAAGTAAAAACATACCGTTGAATTCTTTTTTCAATAAAAACAGAATTATGATAAATTTACCATCTGTTTTGATATATATATATATATATATATATATATAGAGAGAGAGAGAGAGAGAGAGAGAGAGAGAGAGAGAGAGAGAGAGAGTTGTAGCTTACTATATTTAGTAGAGTTGCGAATAATGTCCATTATGGGATTGTAGGTACCCCCATAAACAATTCTGGATCTACGCAGGGTTGCTGTCAACCTGGTTATGAGGGATTGAAGCTTCTTGTTGTAGGCCTGGGCATCGGCGTTCTGGGCGGCGGAGCACTCCCGCTTAACTACCATACCTTCCGAATTCATGCTGTTCATCGTCACCATCAGCGGTAGGCACCCCACCGGCGGCATGCCCATCACTGCCAATCTTGCTGCACCCAGGCTCACCAATCTCTGCACACACACACACACAAATGTATTCTTACTATAACTTGTGTAATTCAATACACAAAAGGGCTTTTCAAATAAATTAATTTTGATGATGTGGCCCCGCAGCTTGACTCCCACTGCCATGTAGGATCCCACATAATCAAACGTATGTGTTTATTGAAAATACTCATATTTATGGTACATTGCATTTTTTTTATTTTTTAAGCTCTCTAATAATCATATTTATGGCACATTGAATTGTACTTTCTTTTAACTACCTAAAATGTGTCCACCATGACATGGGGTGCCGGGGTGCCGACCGCATCATCAAAATTCACAATCAGTTTTTTTTTTTTTTTTTTTTAAATTGTTCGAATTTGATTTTTTTATATAAAATTTAAATTTTTTTTGTTGGATAATTGCACTTATACATCATATGATCGCATCACACAGGAGATTTACATTTTTCTAGTGAATGTGTGGCCACATGATCAATTGTAATATACGTTTCATGTCATATTATTAATAGGGTGACATGTCCACATCATTTACTGTGCAAGAAAAATAAAAATTCCCAATTCGACGTAGTCATGTATAAAGCACGTGCAAATTTCCAAAAAAAATTCAAATTTTAGCTAAACAATGAACATATTTACAAAATTAAATAAGTAAAAAATGAAATTGTAAAACCAAAATAATAGAAGATTGATTTTAGAACCACCCATAAATTACAGAACTAGTTTTGCAATTTTCCCACAAAAATCGTATATAAAAATACATTGTATATCACATTGTGAAATTCATAAATTTATACATTAAATTATAATTTTAAAAAAATATATATTCAATTGTAGAATCAATTGCAAATCGTGTTTTATTTTGTACTTCATATGTAATTGTCATCATCTTGATCTTAGTGATATGATTAATTATGTATGATATATAATTAATTTTAATTACCTTTTATCTTTTACTTCTTATTTCATACACTCCACTTAGATTTTAGGGATATGACTCTTTTAATATTCTTGACATAAAGACAGAAAATTCAGTCCCCCCTGTCCAAAGTAATTAAAAATAAGAAGACAAAAAATCAAACGCACCTTAACAATGGTCTCAAGATTTCTAAGGAGCAAGTCATGGTACTCCGCCACACTGCGCATCGACCCCATCGGCATCATGTACAAATTGTACATCACATCATTAGTTCCGACATTGATTACGAACAACGAATTCTCAATAATCTGGCCCGCCTTCTCCTGCCCCACCAGTCCCCGGATCCTGTCAAACGCCTCCTGAAAGTGCCTCAGCTGCATTGTCATCGTCAGCGAGCCGCTAGGAATCGCCGTCAGATCATCGAGGCCCGCACACCCTGAGGCGAAGCTGACGCCGGTGAGCAGGGCTTCGTTGGTGGTGGTTGTGTCCGAGTAGGCCGGGAGGAGGTTCTTTATGCCCAAGGCGGAGATCACGAAATCCAGGGCCAGCTTTCCGTCGGAAAATCTGCCGGTGGGGACCTTGTTCCGTAAGCTCATTCCGTAAGGGCGGTGGTTGCAGCGGCACATGGTGGGGCGATTATTGTTGTTGCCGGCATCGAGCGTGGAATCTCCAAATGCAAAAATGGCGCTTATGTTCCATCTTTTGGGTGCATTGGCTTGGGTGGGTACGGACAGAAGGGTTATGAGAGTGAGAAGCAGGAGGTACTTGTCGGAATTCATCCCGTTGATGTAGTTACAGTTTTTTTAGTTGTACTAACAATTGTGCCGAATTACGTGTGCATGTGTGTGTGTATATATACAGAGAGAGAGAGGGAGGGAGGGAGAGAGAGAGGGAGGGAGAGATACAGCCATGCATGCATGTGTGGTAAGAGCTTGGGGTGCCGAGGGTTTTGTTGAGTGGTTATTTGACTTTGTATGTGATTTATAATGGGCTTTCGGTTAACTTTTTATTGATTGACAGTTTCAAACAAGGACATATGTCTCTTGATTGTAAATTAACACTGTTTCAATGGAAGGATTGACAAGTGTTTATATTTGAATTATTTTGAGTATATAGTTTTGATGAATTTTCTAAACTTATCTTCTAATAATAATTATTTGGCCCTTAGTTCTTTAAGTATCTATCGGATAATTCTATCACGACTGATATCGTTGGAAGAATGTGCTTGATGCAACGAGGGGCATATATATTTGCATTGCAAGGAAGAACTTTTTACATTTGAGATGGAAGTTAGTGATAGATTTCGATTATTAAACAACAATGAAATATAAATAGATTAGTAATGGAAAGTGGCATAAATACTTTTACATTATAAGTAATAGGATCAATTCTTGACTTAGTCTTCTTTGTATTTTTGGTATATATTTTTATTGTAATTTTCCTTGTATAGTTCCTATTGTTTAGGTCAATTTGTTGTAACTCCCATTCTTAAATATCAGTTTCACGATCACCACAATCATTGGGTGATTTTCTAAATCTCCTTACATGGTATCAGCCTCTCGGTCCTCTTCTTTTTTTTTCGGCCATAGCTGACTTCCGCTGCCCATCTCGACGGACTCGTCTCCTCTGTTGTGCCACCGAAATCGTCCCCTCCGTTCGTGGCTCGCACCAGACGGTCCCCTCTGGTGTTGTTCTTCCTGTCTTCTTCCTTCTCCCTCACCTTCACCGCATCTTTTGTTCAATGGCTGCCCCGACTGATCCGTTGCCGGTTACCGCCATGATCAACATGGTCTCTGCTATAAAACTGACCAGTACCAACTATCTCCCATGGCGTCGTCAGATCGAGCATATGGCCGATTGCTTTGATCTGATGGGTCATCTCGACGGCTTTGCTCCACCATCGTCCAAGTTTCTTCCTTCAACCGCTACCGGTGCTGCTGCTACTACATCCTCTAATCCGGAGTACACGTCATGGAAAATGAAGGATCGGAAGTTACTCAGTGTGATGTATACGTCTCTATCTGAAGATGCGGCGAATGAGGTTCTCGACTCTCAGACGTCGAGAGATACATGGCTTACTCTTGAAGCCGTCTTCTCCTCGCCTTCTCGCCAACATCAACTTCGTGAGCAGCTTCTCTCTTTACGCCGTGGTGACTCCTCCGTTGAGGACTATGGTAAGAAATTCAAACTCATCTGTGATCAATTGAATGCTATTGGTTGTCCTGTGTCTAAATCGGATAAGAGTCATTGGTTTTTACGGGGTTTGGGTATTCAATTTGCGAGTTTTGCGGATACACGTATGGCTTTTTCTCCTGTTCCTGTTTTTCGTGATTTATTGAGTCAGGCCATACAATATGATTTAATGCTTCGGGCCATGGAGAATTCTTCTCCTTAGGCAGCCTTCACGGCCGATCAACGTGGTGGTCGTGGTGGTCGCCAACAGCCTGCCGGCCAGCAGCATGGTGGCCAACCGCCGTCTGACAGGTCCACCAGTGGCGGCCAGCAGGCTGGTCGTGGTCAGTCTTTGGGTTCTCGTGGTGGCTCGAATAATAGGGGTCGTCGTCCGTATGTTCCCTGTTGCCAAATATGTCGAGGGGAGCATTATGCCGACAAATGCCCGCAATTTCTCAATGCTAGACAGGCTACATCTTCTGCAAACTTGGCACAGGCATTTCATACTTCCTGCAATGTCTCGGATCCCACACCAGATTGGTATCTTGACTCAGGCGCTTCGGCTCATATGACCAATCAAACTGCTGCTCTTGACTCCTACAAATCTTATACTGGTAATGGTTCTATAATTGTTGGTAATGGCAATGCTTTGACTATCTCTCATATTGGGTCTAGTAAACTATCTGCAGATGTTCAGTTATTGGATGTTTTAGTGGTGCCCCACATCACTAAAAATCTTCTCTCCATTAGTAAATTGACGTCCGACTTTTCTGTTGATGTGATATTCTCTGACAAATTTTTTGCCATTCAGAACCGAGTGACGAGGCAAATTCTGGCTCAAGGCAGGTGTGAACAGGGTCTTTATTTACTTAATAAAGGTGTTCCGGCTTTGGTGGCTGCTATCCGGAACAAGCAGTTGACTGCGAGTTTTCATTTATGGCACTTACGACTAGGGCATGTCCCATTTTCTGTCATTTCTTTTTTGAATAAATGTGGTCACTTGTCTGTTACTTCAGTTTTGCCTCATCCACAACTTTGCTCTTCTTGTCAATTGGCAAAGAGCAAACGCCTTTCTTTTCAATTAAATGAGAAACGTGCTGATAATGTTTTAGACTTGATACATTGTGATCTATGGGGTCCTGCACCTATTTCTACTTCTGATGGATTCAGATATTATGTTGCATTTGTTGATGATTTCTCTCGTTTCTGTTGGATTTATCTGTTGCATGCCAAATCTGAGTTCTATGGTGTTCTAGTGAAATTTCATACTTTTGTTTGCACTCAGTTTAATCGAAAAGTTAAGGTTTTTCAAAGTGATGGAGGTACTGAGTTTGTCAATACTAAAGTTCGTGAATTTATGCACTTAAATGGAATTCTTCATCGCTTATCTTGCCCTTATACACCTCAGCAAAATGGTAGGGCTGAGCGTAAACACCGGTATATTGTCAAGACAGGCTTATCTATGTTGTTTCATGCTCATGCTCCTGCTTCGCTTTGGTTTGATGCCTTTACCACGGCAGTTTACATAATCAACAGGCTTCCTTCTTCTGTGTTGCATGATTCATCTCCTTTTCAATTATTGTTTGGCCACGTTCCAAATTTTGGGAATTTCAAGCCTTTTGGGTGTCGGGTTTACCCATATCTTCGGGATTATGCCTCTCACAAATTGGAGCCTCGGAGTCGGCCGTGTATTTTTATTGGCTATAGTAGCATCTACAAGGGATTTCGCTGCTTTGATCCTTCCTCGTCTAGGGTTTTCACGACACGCCATGCTTAATTTGATGAGCTTTGTTTTCCTTTTTCTCAAGAATCGTCTTCTACTCAGCTTTCAGATTTGGTTGTTTCGACGTTTCTTGAGACATCGGGTGCTTCGCCCATCACTCAGCCATCTGCGTCTGTCGATCACCCTCCTGTTTCTGATCGTACCGATGCGCCTAGTTCGGCGCCTATTCTGGCAGATCCTGATGATTCCCTGTCATTTGTTCCACCTGCACCAGATGCTCCAGCTGCCCCTACACAACCTCCTCCTCCGGATCTTTCTCTTGATCCTGTTGTGCCCCAGCAACCTCACGTGCCGCCTCCTGCTCCTCCACAGCATCATATGATTACTCGAGCTCGAGCAGGCATTTTTAAACCCCGATATCCGCTTGATTTAGCTTCTACCTCTTTGCTCTCGGCTCTTATTGCTACATCTGAGCCTCGTGGTTTTAAGAGTGCTGCTAAACACCCAGAATGGCTTGCAGCCATGCAAGAAGAGATTGATGCCCTTCGTTCGAACCACACATGGGACTTAGTACCTCGTCCTTCTGGTACTAATATTGTCGACTCAAAATGGGTCTTCCGTATGAAGTTTCATGCTGATGGATCAATTGAGAGACACAAAGCTCGTCTTGTGTCTCAAGGCTTCACTCAGATTCCCGGTACTGACTTTTATCACACATTCAGTCCGGTTGTTAAGGCTGCAACTGTCCGTATTATTTTGGCTCTTTCCGTTCAGCATGGCTGGCCACTGCATCAGCTTGATGTCAAGAACGCCTTTCTAAATGGTGTTCTCGATCAACCGGTTTTTATGGCACAACCTCCAGGTTTTGTAGACCCAAGATTCCCTTATCATGTTTGCCGTTTGAAGAAAGCACTATATGGTCTTCATCAAGCTCCGCTTGCCTGGTTCCAGAGATTCAGCTCATATCTCACCAGTCTTGGCTTTCTTCAGAGTCGTTGTGATTTCTCTCTGTTTCACTTTCATCGGGGTACTTCTGTTCTTTATCTATTACTTTATGTCGATGATATTATTATTACAGGTAACGATGCTTCGTTATTACGTAATTTTATTTCTCGAACGCATCAAGAGTTTGCCATTAAGGATCTGGGACGCCTAAGTTATTTTCTTGGGCTTGAGGTTTCCTATACTTCTGATGGCTTGTTTGTTGGACAAGCCAAGTACGCCCATGATATTCTACAACGAGCTAATCTGTTGGAGTCCAAGCCAGTCTCCACACCTTTGGCAGCAGGGGAATCTTTTGTTAGTGATGGTGTTCCTTTTCATAACCCTACATTATATAGGTCTCTTGTTGGTGCACTCCAATACTTGACCATCACTCGGCCTGATCTTTCCTATGCCGTCAACTCTGTCAGTCAGTTTCTTCAGGCCTCTACTGATGATCACTTCTTGGCCGTTAAACGCATTCTTCGTTATGTTAAGAATACTTTGCACTTTGGCCTATCATTTGCTAAGCACTCTGACTCTTCAATTCTTGGGTATTCTGATGCGGACTGGGCTCGTTGCACAGACACACGGCGCTCTACGTATGGGTATTCGATCTTTCTTGGAGGTAATCTTGTCTCCTGGAGTGCCAAGAAACAATCATCGGTTGCCCGTTCTAGTTGTGAATCTGAGTATAGAGCCATGGCAAATGCAGCTTCAGAATTGGTTTGGGTGACACATCTTCTGCGCGAGCTTCGTTCCAGTTCGCTCTCTCGGCCTATTCTCTTGTGTGATAATAAGAGCGCTATTTTCTTAAGTCAGAATCCGGTGGCTCACAAACGAGCTAAGCACATTGATCTGGATTATCATTTTGTTCGTGAGCTCGTCTCTTCAGGAAAATTGGTCACCGATTTTGTGCCGTCTCATCTTCAGTTAGCTGATATTTTCACAAAGAGTCTTCCTCGCCCTGCTTTCGAATTTCTTCGGTCCAAGCTTTGCGTGTGTCCTAATCCCACGCAGCGCTTGACGGGGGGTAATAGGATCAATTCTTGACTTAGTCTTCTTTGTATTTTTGGTATATATTTTTATTGTAATTTTCCTTGTATAGTTCCTATTGTTTAGGTCAATTTGTTGTAACTCCCATTCTTAAATATCAGTTTCACGATCACCACAATCATTGGGTGATTTTCTAAATCTCCTTACAATAAGTATCTGATTGATGACGAATTAGCAACTAAATATTACAGACGGACATACTTTCTTTTTATTTTTGTAGGTAATCTGGTCTCTAATTTCAAATAAAATACTAAAATTATTTGGCATTTAATTCTTTAATTATCATAGGATAATTCTATCTCACGCAACGTTGATGTAATAAGCGAGTATTTCAGATCTAGTTTATGAAATGATGAAGACTATTTATGTTTGATTTATGGTAAGGTCAATCGTATTGAGTCAATGGAGCCATTCTTAGTTTGTTTTGGTTGATGGTCGTATTGTTATGAATATTTTCATAGACTTTGTTACTTAATCCTCATCATAAGAATTATCTAAGGTTAAATTTCAATAATTTTAATTGAATTGATTTTAAAAATTTTGTATTTAAAAACTCACTTATTTCAAATTTTATTTCGGATATTCAAATTTGAAATGAGTGAAATTGAATTCTTGAATTGATTTCTGTCTTGTTTGAAGAATATAGTGTGTGTGAGTATTGTATACAGTGCGTATGCCTCATGTGTGTGTATGTCTAATTGTATGATTATATATATATACAAAATATTTGAGGATGAATTTAAAAATAATTTAATTATAGAAAGAATTTAAAATTAAAAAAATTAACTAAATTCACTTATATTTTTTTCGCAAACTATTTGTAAATATTAAATTTATCCTCCAAATCTACTTCAACTTCCTCCTTCCAAATGGAGCCTATAGTAGCGGTAGAAAAATTAAATGCATGAAGACGATTAACTAAAAACATAATTTCTTTATAACCGATTTGCACCAGTGGTCTAGTGGTAGAATAGTACCCTGCCACGGTACAGACCCGGGTTCGATTCCCGGCTGGTGCATTATTATTGCTGCTTTTTCATTTTAGTCTTTTTCGATGGATATTTCTGGAGGTAATTTATTTTAATTATTGGGATCCCAGATCTCAAATGCATAAATGTTGCTATAGTGAGTTTTTTTTTTCTAAATTCATTCATCCTCAAAAAATAATATTTTAAAAATATTTTTTTATTCTGAAAATGAGTCATGTTTTAACAGTTCGTGTCTTATTTTATTAGTTAAAGTTAAAAAAAGAAAAAATATTTTACAAACAAGTTAGATAGATTGAATAAATCAAATCACTTAATAAGAAAGATCATATAAATGCAATGTATAATTTTTGTGAAGTTGTAATTTTATCAAATTAACCCAAAAATAAAGAAAAATTTGTACTATTGAGAAATATATATATATATAAATATATATATATATATATATATATATATAAATTTTTTTTTGGAGGGTATATAGAGTAATTTTTAAGTAATTATAAAAGAATATGAAATAGTTATTGACAAGGTAAAAATTATTGACAAATTATTCGAAAATTCTAATCAGTATATTCTTGTTTGTAAATATAAAAGATATTGTGAAGATATTGTTGGAAGAAGATCACGACTGAACAAGAAGAGAATCAAAAGGAAAGTCACGGCTGAACATGAGGAGAATCAAGAGGAAAATTCGGGGAACATATCTTTGAAAGATACGGAAAAGATACAAGATATGCATATCAAGATTACTTCTGCAAAGATATGCATATCACAGCCGAAAAAGAAGAGATACCGGCAGATCTCTTAAAGGGTAAGGCATGAGTATAAATACGACCTCAAGCCAAAGAAGAGAAGATATCTCTGACATATTTATCAATTACCTTCATAAGGGCAGAGTCAAGCAGAGAGACAGGTGAAGAAGCTGTTATATTCGGGAGAATACAACAGCCTAACAAGAACTCAAGGGCGACCTGATAGTGAACCTCACAGAGTCTGCATTACTTCATAATTCACCACACGTTGATTTCAGGAGATTTCAACATCTTACAAATGGGAGTTTGTATTCAAATCCATCTAGGGGATTAGATAGTCAAGTAAGTGATTAGAAGATTAAGTTACACAGGTAGACTAGTATTTAAGGGGAGTCAAATACTTGTAAGTTCTATTGTAACATTTGTGAGAACAAATATGTCTTCTAATAAAATTACTTGAGAATAAGAAGGGATTTCTTCCTCGTTTAAAATCAAAATTTATTATAAGCTTCCGCAATTTCATTTACAGTTCGAACTACTATTGAACTATTACACACAAGCACATATTCTGATCTAACAATTGGCACCAGAGCAGGTTCTAGTTTTTTTTTTCTAAACAAGTAGATCCAGGGACAGACACATGGGATCATATGAAGGGACCTCACTACGCCCACCCTTGCTTGATGGACAAAACTATCCGTTCTGAAAATCTATGATGATTATCTATCTAAGATCTAAACGATGTGGAGAAGCAATCCAAACTAAGTGGACGTGGCCAAGGATGCAGGATGGAACGGACATAACAAAGGTTGTAGACAAACCAAGGACACTATGGAAGGAGGACGAGAAGTGTGCCGAAGATGCAAATTATATAGCATTGTATGTTATTCTTGCTTCGGTTGATGCAATGAGACATAAGCTGATTATACACTGCCAAACCGCCAAAGATGCTTGGGATGCACTACCTTGGCAGGTAGCAGTTCAACAAATGTCCGAACTCTGGAGAGAACATCAGAAAAGGTGGAAACAAACCTTCAAATACTAAGCAGGTAAATCGAAAGGATTCTGACCAATGTAGAGAGTGCAGAGGATATGGACACTATCAAGCAGAATGCCCAAATTTCCTAAGAAAAAATAAAGCACTAAAATCCACCTGGAGTGAATCTGAATCTGAAGGAGAAAAAAAAAACTGACAAAAAAAAAAACAGAATACCCCAGTAACTTTGCCATCTATACATCATCAAAGGACTTGGTATGTCTCACGTCTGTTGTGCGACCTGATGAGGAACTAGAATACACTGAGGAACCTGATTTTGAAGTTCCAACTCTGGAAGATCTGGAGAGAATGTATCTTGACGTATCTGCCAGATGTACCGTAGCTACAGATGTTATTCGAAGACTGGAGAATCAAGTGAAGGAATACAAAAGCAAAGGTGCACTCGACACAGAGAATCAGGAACTCGGTCAAGTGAAACGAGAACTGTAAATCACAAGGGAAATAAATGAAAGATTGAGTGATGAACTGACTATGTCTCAAAAGAACGTGAGGAATCTCGAACATCAGGTCCAACTTTACGAGATGGAAATTGAGTCACTCAGAGTCAACTCAAAAACAGCACGAAAAACTACAACAAGCAATCACCAGTTAAACTCCTTATTATCCAATAAACTAACGGATTATGTCTCAAAATTATAGGTTAAGGATCATGAGTTAACTGAATTACGAGCTGAGCTGGACAAAGCAGTGTGAACCATACAAGGACTAAACAGAGGAAAGCCAAATTTGATGAAATCCTAGCGTATGGGAGGCCACAAAGTAATAAAACAGGAATAGGGTATACTGAAGAAAGAACATCAGGGTCAATAATCTTTGTACTAGTATCACTTCCTACATTCAAACAAGAAAGATCCAATGTTACAAGACAGCTAAGAAAACAGGACACAAAAGGTATGAGAAAATTTATTCCTATTTGCCATTACTGTGATGCACCTCGGCACATCCGACCAAAATGCTACAGAATGAAACTTGATCTACAATCAGGTAATATTTCAACTTGGAATATGTATGGTGTTCCTGTGAAAAATCATATGCCACCAGACAATATGAAAGTAAGAAAGTTCAAAAACAGAAAACCAAATGTCAAAAGAATATGGGTGGTTAAGAACAACATGTGTCTTACTTCGTCAGTAGTCTCACTTGGGGCGAACAGTACTGGAACATGGTTCTTTGACAGCGGGTGCTCACGACATATGACTGGTAATGCAGCATACTTATCAGATCTCATCCCAATAAAAGGAGAGTCAGTGACTTTTGGAGATGGTAAGAGTGAGCGTGTCATTGGGCAAGGGACTCTCAATATAAATGGCATGCCTAAATTGTCTAATGTGTTTCTTGTTGAAAATTTTAAGGCAAACCTTTTAAGCATTAGCCAAATCTGTGATCAAGGACTTCAAGAAAATTTCACTCATGACAAATGCTTGGTAGTAAACAAAAATAATGAATGTATACTCACTAGAACACGATCCACTAACAACTATTATCTTCTTGACAGGAGTCACGAATGCTATAATGTCAACTCAGGAGCAACAGAAATATGGCATCAAAAATTGTGACATATAGGATACAACCACCTCATTGTCTTGTCAAAATCACAATGTGTACGAGGATTGCCTAAACTTTCAGGTAAAAATCAGGGAATATGTGGACCATGTCAACTTGGCAAACAGGTAAAAAGCTCACATAAGGTAACACAAGAAATTTGCACAAAACAGATCATAGCCGTGCTGCATATGGACTTGATAGGTCCAGTTCAAACCGAAAGTGCTGGAGGTAAGAGATATATTTTTGTTTGCGTTGATGACTTTTCAAGATATGCATGGGTAAGATTTCTTCGTGATAAGTCAGATACTTTTGATGAATTTGAAAAATTAATACAACTGATAGAAAATGAGAAACATGATTCTGTTGTTCGAATACGAAGACCTCATTGTCTTGTCAAAATCACAATGTGTACGTGGATTGCCTAAACTTTCAGGTAAAAATCAGGGAATATGTGGACCATGTCAACTTGGCAAACAGGTAAAAAGCTCACATAAGATAACACAAGAAATTTGCACAAAACAGATCATAGCCTTGCTGCATATGGACTTGATAGGTCCAGTTCAAACCGAAAGTGCTGGAGGTAAGAGATATATTTTTGTTTGCGTTGATGACTTTTCAAGATATACATGGGTAAGATTTCTTCGTGATAAGTCAGATACTTTTGATGAATTTGAAAAATTAATACAACTGATAGAAAATGAGAAACATGATTCTGTTGTTCGAATACGAAGTGACCATGGTAGAGAATTTGAGAATACTGCATTCACTGACTTTTATGCCTCTCGAGGTATAGCTCATGAATTCTCTGCACCTAAAACACCACAACAAAATGGAGTAGTAGAAAGAAAAAATCGTACATTGCAAGAAATGGCTAGAGCCATGATGATAGGCAAGGATGTAGCCAAAAAATGGTGGGCTGAAGCAATAAACACAGCATGCTATGTTACGAACATGGTGTACCTTAGAAAAGGAATGAGAATGACCTCAAATCAAATCTGGAAAGGCAAAACCCCTAATTTGAGTCACTTCCATGTGTTCGGTTGTAAGTGTTATGTATACAATGATAGACAACAATTAGGCAAATTTGATGCCAAAGGTGATGTTAGTATATTCCTAGGATATTTGACCAACAGTAGAGCCTACCGTGTCTATAATCTGAGAACTCAAACACTCATTGAAAGCACTAAGTTTGTATTTGATGATTCTTTGGTAAGACAGGAAGTCTACTTGGAAGAAACAGGTTCTTCAGCTGGACGACCAATGGGAAACCAGAATGGTGAGAACACTACAGAAACTGACCAGGAACCACCAATTGAAAACAGTGGTAGAACTGAACCTTCAACGAAGATTCAGAAAGAACATCCCAAGGAACTCATTATTGGAGAACTCAATGTGGGGATAAGACACGATGTAAACCAAAACCTGACTATCGGAAAATGGAGGGACTGGTTCACCATGCTTGCTACACCTCTGTGGTCGAGCCCAAAAATGTCAAAGAGGCCCTCAAGGACCGACAACTGGATACTAGCAATGCATGAAGAATTTGAGCAGTTTGCTAGAAATAACGTTTGGACACTTGTATCAAGACCTGACAGTGCGAACATCATCGGAACCAAATGGATTTTCAAGAACAAAACTGATGAACAAGGTAACGTCACTCGAAATAAAGCTTGACTCGTGGCCCAAGGATACACACAGGTAGAAGGAATTGACTTTGAAGAAACATTCGCTCCAGTTGCACGACTGAAGTCAGTAAGAATTCTTCTCTCTTTTTCATGTCTTAACAAATTTATTCTTTATCAAATGGATGTAAAAAGTGCATTCTTGAATGGGTTCTTGAAAGATGAAGCGCATGTCGAACAACCAAAAGGGTTTGAAGACCCACACTTTCCAAACCATGTCCACAAACTGAAAAAAGCTCTGTATGGGTTGAAGCAAGCTCCAAGAGCATGGTATGAAAGAATGACAAAGTTTCTGGTCGCTCAAGGATACAAACGGGGAGGAGTCGATCAAACCCTGTTCATCCAGTGGTCGAACAACGATATTATTATTGCACAAATCTATGTAGATGACATTGTATTTGGATCTATATCCAAACATAAAGTGAATGACTTCGTCAAGGTAATGTTATGAGAATTTGAAATGAGCATGGTTGGTGAACTTTCCTACTTTCTTGGCCTACAGGTCAAACAAAGCAAAAGTGGAATTATGATACATCAAGAAAATTACGCCAAGAACCTGGTAAAGAAATTTGGACTTGAAGGGTGCAAAGTTGCACATACAGCCATGGGCACAAATACCAAATTATCCAAGGACGAAAGTGGAATAAGTGTTGACCCAACTCTCTACAGAAGCATGATTGGAAGTCTCCTGTACCTTATCGCTAGTCGACCTGATATAAGATTTAGTGTTGTACTATGTGCTAGATACCAATCGAATGCTAAGGAGTCTCACCTTAAGGTTGTGAAAAGAATCATACGATATGTGGTAGGTACCACCAACTACGGATTAAAATACTCCTTTGAGACTAAACATTTTCTTGCAGGATACTGTGATACTGACTGGGCTGGTGATGTGGATGATAGAAAAAGAACTTCAGGAGGATGTTTCTTTATTGGGAACAATCTTGTATTGTGGCTCAGTAAAAAGCAAAATAGCATTTCCTTATCAACAGCAGAAGCTGAATACATAGCTGCAGGGAGCTCATGCTCTCAACTAGTATGGATGATGCACATGTTATGCGACTATGGTATGAACTTGACTTCTATGACTCTATTCTGTGACAATCTGAGTGCAATTAATATGTCTAAAAATCCTGTGCAACACTCCAGAACTAAACATATAGACATTAGACATCATTACATCCGAGAGTTGGTTGAAGATGGAGTCATTACCCTTGAACATGTACCTACCATAAGTCAACTGGCTGATATTTTCACAAAGGCCCTAGATGCTCAAAAATTCATATCCCTGAGAAAATCACTAGGGATATGTTGTACTGTATAAATGTTGTACAAAAAAAAAAGGATGGAAGTCTCGGATTGTCTAAAATAACAAAAAGTCTCGCACAAGTTTAAAATTATTTTTGTTTTGAACTTTGAATCCATTATTTCTTCTCCCAGTATAAGGAAAAGAGCTACGACCTTGAAATGATGCTGTGGAATGCTGTCGTCAATATGATAGAGCACCAAGCACAGAAAATGACAAGTCAGTGAAAGCTTCCTTAATAATGTTCACCTCGAAGTTGCACCAAATATAGGGGTTACAAGGTTCTGAGCTCGTCACACAAGGTTTTCCCAGTGTGGTACTTTATTGTATGATTTGCAAGCTACTACACAAGGATTCAGCAGAAGGAGTAATAAGGAAAAATCATATAATTCACTTAGCAATAAAAAGGGGGTGAACATATACTGGAAAAGAGGACTTGCGAATTTTTTCTTAGCGCATCTTCAAACTTAATTACCTGACTGAGACTTATGTTTAGATGATGATCTGTGATTTCATTCCTCTGCATAAATTAAAAAAAAAAAAAAAAAAAAGCAGCCTCTCTATTTTTTTGGGTTTATATACATTTTTTTTGCAAAAAGAATCGGTTGATTATCCAGTCGTAACTTTGGTTATGGAACACGTGTACCATGGGAACGTGGTCTTTCCCTCTTCACACTACCGGACGTGAGATCATGTTTTAATGCCCCTTGTTTACTGTGGAAAGTGGGAGCCGAAAAGGGTATATATAACCTACACAAAATCTTGAGATTGTGACAAGAATTGAGGCGTCAGCCCCCATTTCAATCATTGTCAGTCCTTTTGAATGACCGTGATTGTCCCCTCCCCAGTTCGCCTTTACTCCTCTCGTCTCTGTGTTTTCTTCTCAACATCTCTCTATAGCTCTTTCCATGGCGGACCAAGGAGACACTCCGAGCGGACGTCGCCCAAGTTGGATCTTCGTCCCGTTTTTGGACCCCGAACCGCTAGAGACAGTCCCTCCGCCTAATTTTTATAAGCAGCCACCAGTCGACCAAAGTGATGAACAGGATCCTCTCAGTCCGCCGTCGCCTGCCTGTGACAACGCTCCACCGACTGCAACCGCTTCACCAAGCATTCCGCGAATGAATACAACCACTCCGCCTCCAAATGTCTCTGCTACACACGAAGGGGAGCGCTCTCCCATGGCAGAATCTCCACTTCCTTCCCATGATCCTCCCACCAAGTTGGCCTCACAGTCAACCTCGAAGTCCAAGACACAACATAGGGTGAAACCCTCTGAAAAAACTACCATCCCTCCACCACGAAGACGTTATCTAATTGATGAAATGACTTCCGAAGAGGATGCTCAAAGATCTCCACCCTGACGCTCTCACCGCCGAAAACGTCCTTCTTCTGCCGCCTATACCGGGTCTTTCCCAGGGCGACTCCATAATGAAAATGGCACGATGGTCTGAGGTAAGGCTTTCTCCAAATCCTTCTACACAAAGGCCGCATCTGACTGGTGCAAGCTGTTTTCTGGTATGGACTTTTGGCCGGAACAAAATCTTGATCTTAAGCGTTTTGCTAAAACTCCTATTATGGAATTTATCAAACGGTCCAGATTAGAAGTAACTGTGACGAATTTGGGCAGATTCTATGGATCTATTGTGCATGAAATTTACTCTAACCTGGTCACAGGCATACAGGATCCTGAATCTCCTCGATTCGAGAAAGTCTTTGTTCGAAACAAAATTTTTAATTTTAGTGCTAAAGCTATTAACGATTTCTTGGAGTTGAATGGGATGGACGAAGAAGAGGACATGGAGGTTAACCTTGGGGAGGTTGCCGAATTCTTGAGCGACGGAAAGCTTACCAGATGGACAAAGCATGGCATTTCTTCCTCAATCCTGACGCACGAGGCAAACTGGTTGCACAAGATAAGGAGATAGAATTGGACACCCACGTCCAATAAATCTCACTTGACCTCGGTCCAGTGTCAGTTTATTTTCAAAGTGATGAACACCATCCCTGTTGATTTTGGGAGAATCGCATTCGAGGCTATAATGAGTTTTGCGGAGAAGCCTGATTCTCGCAAAAAACTCCCCTTCCCTACGCTCATCTGGTGCCTCTTGTCCCATCAGGGCGTCCAGGCTTAGCCCACTGATGTTCTTCACAAAGCCGCCCTGCCACTGAACATGGCCTCGAGGGAGGCCAATATTGCTTATAGGCCACGCTCCATTACGCCTACTCTTCGTCCCTCAGAAGTCTCTTCCTACACCAGCAACTAGAGATTCTCGATACTCTAGCTGCAGAGGTAGCTGCTCAAAAGCTTTATTTTACTAACATTCTTAAATCTCTGGATGTTCCCCCACAGGGCGGACCGTACAGGGGTCCGAATTCTTTGGCGAGCAGTTCGAAAAAGGGGGAGACCATCTCAAAGGGTAGACAACCATCTGTTATGGATAACGGGAAAAAGAAAATGAAAAGTGATTGGTGATTAGTTTATACATCTTTTTGGAGAGTTTTTGGTGTAATTTTAATGATCAATATCCCTTCAACACCTATATTTTCGAGCTAATTCAAGTTGTTGCATGATTGTAGGAGAATATTCAACTTTGGAGCAAAAAAAGGGGTAAAATATCCGAAAAAATCTAGCAGGGATTTACTGGAGGACGGGCGGTATGGCTATACCGACCAGTTGGGCCTGAACAGAATATTTTTAGCGGCCCAAGATCAATTTAAAGGCCCAATTCCACCACAAATATAGGTTCCTACAGGATTTGACAGCAGGATATCAGTTAAACTTGTAACTATGGGCTTCATTAACATTGAAACATAGTTTTTTTAGTTTTAGATTTGTATATATAGTTGAACTAGAGTTTCATTAGAATCATACTTTACATCATCACACTTACCCTACTTCAAGAAACCAAGCAGGCAACTGTTCTCCTCTCCAAGAAGCAGACCGGTGTTATCTTTCTATCTTCTTATTTTGGTTTCTTAATTCTATTATGGGTTGTAGCTAAACTCTTTTATTCCGGTAACAATTAAAGAAACTTTAGTTATTCTATTTTATGAGATCAAATATGTTCGTATACTTTATTTTATGCGAGTATCTGTGATTCTCCGTGTTTACTGTGGTTAATTATTTCGGATCTATTGGGTAGTTCGAAATATTCATTAGATCGGAATTAATTAGTAGCCAATTAAATCGGCCATCCGTAATTGTGGTTTAGATTTAATTAGTGGTACATTGATTCTTCAGAATCAAGGGAAGATCAGTCTTAATTCGATAATCCTGCGTCAGAGTTTATTGATTTTGAATTGGGTCTCTCTAATTATTAATGCTGTCGGCTCATTAAATCCATAGAGCTTCTCTAGGGTTGTCAGTCGATTAGGGAAATAATTGGTGAAGTGTCTTCCTAATTATCGAGAAATTAAGGAGAGATTAGACCGCGTCAGAAACGTCTTCGGTGGTTATAACTAATTTATTTGCATGAATTAAAGTCAATTTTGCATCGATAATTGAATAGTTAGCTAGAGTGGAATTAATTGAAACCCGAAATATTTTACATATTTGATACAAATTCTTTTCTTAATTTTCGCTATTCAATTTCATTCTCAAACTACAAATCTTTGCTAGTGATTTTCGTGATTATTGGAAGATCAAAAGATTAGAAAAAATCCTTGCCAGTTCTTTGGGAGACGATCTTGCTTGCTGCGGTTCTGGTTCAGTATGGGCATACCGACTACTGGTTGGATTATTTTTGGTGGAGAAACGATGCTACCAAATTTTGGCGCCGTTGCCGGGGACTGGTTTTAAGCATTGATTATTCTAATCTACTGGTTTGACAATTTTTTATTTTTTTTCAATTTTATGCCCCGTTCTTCACGTACAGAAAAATTGATTTTTGATCTGGAAGTGGAGAAAACTGCCAAGAACTTGAAGAAAAAAGCCAAGGAAGCTATTATTTCAGAAAATATGGCTAATAATGAAGAAACAGGACTCTTACCAAGCTTATAAAGAAATTGGGTCGTCACCACAATAATCGACCGATTTGCATTGTGCTGCCACATATTGCACAAAATGTGGTTTTATCCAAGTGATGCCCAAGTTCAGTGATCTACCCGAAGAGAGTGCACACAAATATCTTGCTGAATTTGACTTAGTTTGCTCCACTCTACGGCCTCAAGGTTTTTCTGAAAATAATTTGAGATTACTAACTTTTTCTCATATATTGCAGGGAAAGGCTAGAGACTGGTTGTTTGACCTTCCATCGGGCTCCATTTGGACTTGGAATGAATTGGAGGAGCAGTTCTTGCGAAAATTCTTTCCAGAATCAAGGGCTCCCAATTTAAGAATGGCTATCAGCAGCATTAAACAAAAATCAAGAGAGAACCTTACTGATTATTGAGAGAGATTTCAGCAGCTATGTAGGAAATGTCCCGACCATGGATTTTCTGAATATTAATTGCTAACTAATTATTTTTATCATGGTATGTGTTCATTTGACAGAAAAATCATTGATGCAGCTTGTGGAGGATCCTTAACCAACAAGACATTGGCCGAAGCAAAACAACTCATTGTGGATATGGTTTCTAATGGCCAACAATATGAAGATGAGGATGATGATAGATACCGACCTGTGGAAGGAGCTGAAGGAATAGAAAGTTCAAGTATCAGTGATAGGATTGATGCTCTCACCTCTTTAGTTAAAGGACTTGTTGTCGCTCAAACTCAAAAAATTATATGTGAAATTTGTTCGAAAAATAGTCATACTAGTGATTTTTGTCCTATGTTGCAGAATTCTCAACCCGAACAAGTATGCTATGGATCGGGGGATGCCCAATACGATGCACAAAAGAATAAGAGGAATGATCCATTCTCAAACACATATAACCCAGGCTGGAGAAATCACCAAAATTTCAATTGGAAACAACAAAATCCGAAGGTACCTAGGAATCTGCCGTTTAGACAGCCGCAGGACGGTCATTATGGGCATACTGACCGATCAGAACCCAGCATGAATGATATTTTGAAGACTCTTGCACACAGCAGCGAAATTGTTAAAAATATGGTGCAAAGTCAGCAAGCTTTCCAACAGGAGACACAAGCTGCCTTGGGCAGTATGGGCACACAAATCACCCAACTTGCCACTCAAGTGAACAAGATACAAGCAAATCAAGGCAAACTTCCATCCCAAGCTGAGATAAATCCTAAGGAGAATGTTAGTGCTGTAACTTTGAGAAGGAGAAAGGAGCTGGTCGAGCAAGAGGTTAGGAAGAAAGAGAAAGAGGCGAAAGACAAGGTTGAAAATCAAACAAAGAAAGTTGTTGAGGAGGCACAACAACCGGATCAACCTCTTCCTCCTAAGGTAATCGTGAATTCTAAAATTTCTAATTCTCAATCTATTATGGCAGCCCCTTTTCCTTCCAAGTTGGTTCGAAACAAGAAAGATGATGATGAGAAAGAAATTCTTGAGTTGTTCAAAAAGGTAGAAATTAACTTGCCCTTGATTGATGCCATTAAGCAAGTGCCCAGGTACGCAAAATTCTTGAAAGAATTATGTGCTAAAAAGATGAGATATGGGAAAGATGCAAAAATCAATGTTAGTGAAAATGTTTCAGCTGTTATTCAAAGAAAATTACCGGAAAAATGTAGGGATCTTGGCATGTTTACTATTCCCTGCATCATTGGTAGTAAGAAAGTTGAGAGAGCTATGCTAGATTTAGGTGATTCCATCAATGTTATGCCACTCTCTATGTATAAGGAGCTACAGTTAGGAGATATGAAGGAAACTCATGTGATAATTCAATTAGCTGATAGGTCTAATACATATCCTGAAGGTGTGGTGGAAGATGTTTTGGTGAAAGTTAATGATTTAATTTTTCCGGTGGATTTTTACATTATTGATATGGATGATACCCTTTCTGCACATAGACCTTTAATTCTTTTAGGAAGGCGATTCATGAAAACTGTTAGAACTAAAATTGATGTTGATAAGGGCATTCTTAACTTCGAATTTGATGGTGATACTGTTACATTTAATATTTTTGAAGCTATGAAGCATGTTGAGGATCGTGAAGGTTTGTATATGATTGATGTTGTTGACTCCTTAATTGACGATTTTGTAGAAAATCATTTTAGGGAAGACAAATTGGAGCAGGTACTGCTTAATGGGACAAATGGAACAGTAGCAGCAACTGAAGAAGATGAAGAAATTCGTGATGTTATGATGCAGCTGTGTTTCACCAGTGAATTTCCCACTCGGCATCTGTCGAGCAGAATGCCCATACCGACCAGTTCAGAACCTATTTTACCATCTGTAGCGAAAGCTCCAGTGCTGGAACTAGAGATACTGCCCCAGCATCTGAAATACGCATTCTTAGGTGAGAAGGAGTCGCTGCCCGTCATCATTAGCAATGAGCTTTGCAAGGAACAAGAGGAAAGGTTGATCGAGCTCTTAAAGAAGCATAAAACGGCAATTGGGTGGACTTTAGCCGACATAAAAGGCATCAGCCCCTCTATATTCATGCATCGAATTCTACTTGAACCCAATTGTAAACCTTCTAGAGACCCACAAAGAAAATTGAATCCTGTCATGAAAGAGGTTGTGCTTAAGGAAATTCTTATATTGTTAGAGTTAGGGATTATTTATCCAATTTCTGATAGTGTTTGGGTTAGTCCTGTTCATGTGGTCCCTAAAAAGTCTGGATTTCAGTTGGTAAAAAATGAAAATAATGAATTAATCCCAATGAGACTTCAAACTGGTTGGCGTATTTGCATAGGCTTTAGGAAATTGAATGATGCTACTAGGAAAGATCATTTTCCATTGCCTTTTATTGATGAGATGCTTGAAAGATTGGCTGGGAAATCATTCTTTTGTTTTCTTGATGGTTATTCGGGATATTTTCAAATTTTTGTGACACAAGAGGACCAAGAAAAAACAACTTTCACTTGTCCATTTGGAACTTTTGCTTGCTGTCGTATGCCTTTTGGTTTATATAATGCTCCTGGCACTTTTCAAAGATGTATGATGAGTGTTTTTTCTGATTTGATCGAAATTGAATTGAGATTTTTATGGATGATTTTACTATTCATGGTGCAAATTTTGATCATTGTTTGAGTAATTTGGAACAAGTTTTGGAGAGGTGTGTTGACACTAGCCTTGTGTTAAATTTTGAAAAATGTCATTTCATGGTAAAACAAGGTATAGTACTTGGACATGTTATATCTGAAAATGGGATAGAAGTGGATAAGGCAAAGATTGATATGATTGTGAAATTACCTTACCCGTGTAACGAAAAAGATATTCGAACTCTCTTAGGCCATGCAGGTTTCTATAGACGTTTCATTCAGGATTTTTTGAAGATTGCATAGCCCCTAACCAAGTTGTTGCAAAAAGAGGTGCCATTTGTCTTTGATGAAAAGTGCAAGGAGGCCTTCGATCTCTTGAAGAGCAAGTTGACTTCTACTCCTATAATCCAACCACCAAAATGGGGAATGCCGTTTGAGATCATGTGTGATGCAAGTGATTTCGTCGTTGGAGCTGTGATAGGGCAAAAGAACGGGAAAGAAAGCCATGTGATATATTATGCTTCAAAGATACTCAACCCTGCCCAATGCAATTACATGACGACGGAAAAGGAGCTACTTGCTATTGTTTGTGCTTGTGAAAAATTTAGATCTTATCTTATTGGTTCTAAAGTTGTTGTTTATTCTGACCATGCAGCTTTAAAGTATTTGCTCTCCAAGAAGGAATCCAAACCATTTCTCATCCGCTGGATACTGTTGCTACAGGAATTTGACTTGGAGATCAAAGATAAAAAAGGGGTGGAAAATAAAGTTGCTGACCATTTGAGCAGACTGAAAACAGAGTCAGACAGTATGCCCATACCGGACGATTTTCCCGATGAGCTGTTACTAGCAGCTAAAGGTACGATCCCTTGGTACGCCGATTTAGTTAATTATTTAACCACTAATTTTTCCAAAAGGGACTGAAACAGCTAGAACGAATAAGTTGAAGAGCCAAGCAAAATATTTCAGATGGGACAACCCTTATTTGTGGAAGACTTGTGCCGACCAAGTGATACGGAGATGTGTTCCTGAAAATGAAGTTCCATCCATTCTGAATTTTTGTCATGCCCATGCGTGTGGTGGTCATTTTGGACCAAGAAGGACAGCCCGTAAGGTTCTTGATTCCGGTTTTTATTGGGAAACCATTTTTAAGGATGCTTATTTTTTCTGCAAAAACTGTGATCGCTGTCAAAGAACAGGTAACATCTCATCTCGTAATGAAATGCCCCAAACCTTTATTTTGGTGTGTGAAATTTTGATGTGTGGGGGATGGACTTTATGGGTCCATTCCCAAGTTCGTTTGGAAATTCTTACATCTTATTGGCCGTTGATGATGTGTCCAAGTGGATTGAGGTAAAGGCTACTCACACCAATGATTCTAAGGTGGTTGCAGGTTTTCTTAAGACTAACATTTTTAATAGGTTCGGTGTGCCACGTGCCATTATAAGTGATTAAGGAACACAGTTTTGCAATCGAACGTTAGAGGCTCTTCTTAAGAGATACATGGTTCACCATCGAGTTACTACTGCAAACCACCCCCAATCGAATGGACAAGCTGAGGTGTCCAACCGGGAGATTAAAAATATTCTAGAAAAAATAGTAAATCCGAACCGAAAAGACTGGAGTCTTCGACTGGATGATGCGGTATGGGCATACCGCACGGCTTACAAGTCACCCATCGGGATGTCTCCTTACCGTCTGATTTTTGGGAAGCAATTCCATTTACAAGTTGAATTGCAGCATAAGGTATTTTGGGCAGTAAAACAATGTTGTCTTGACCAAGATTTTGTTGGTCAAGAAAGGAAACTTCAATTGCAAGAGTTAGAGGAGATTCGATTGGAAGCCTACGATAGTGCCAACCTCTACAAGGAACGCACCAAATTCCTCCATGACAAATATATTCGAAGAAAATCCTTTGAAGTTGGACAGAAAGTTCTCTTATTCAATTCCCAACTTCGAATCATGCCGGGTAAACTAAAATCCCGTTGGATGGGACCCTTTGAAGTAATAAATGTAAGCTCTCATGGAGCTGTCGAGATTCAAAGTTTGAGTACTTCCAAGGTGTTGAAGGTGAATGGACAATTGTTGAAACCTTACTACGGGGGAATGGAAACAGCTACCATCGATGGAATGACCTTGGCAGCCCCCGAGATACTCTCATGATCAACCACCTGATACGTCGAACCTAAGACGTTAAACAAGGGCGCTTCTTGGGAGGCAACCCAAGCTCTTTGATTTTTAACTTCTTAGTTTTTTTATTTTTTTATTAGTCAATTAAAAAATAATAATAAAAAATAAAGTTGTGCAAAGTTATAAGCCTGTAGTGTTAATTTCATTTCATTTTGGTATGGTTGGCAGAGTAGTTACAGCTGTGGAACAAGCGGTCCGCAGGATGTCCCGTTCTTCGAAGCCTTGACATCCTATCCAGGGGAGTTTTCGTTCCTTTTTCCTTTTGTTAGTTCTTGTTTGGTTTTAATTTTTGTCGTATATTTTCCTTTTCCACAGTAAGGACACTATAGTTTCCAAAGTGTGGGGGGGAGTATACGTGTTTTGTCTAAAAAAAAAACAATAGTCTTGGTTGAGTCGTTGGCAGCATGGAAATGGTCAATATGAAAGGTTGGTTTGTGGGATTGTTTGGTTGTTGTTCTTTTGTGGTGAAATTGTAACTATGCTTGCATGTATTCTAGGATGACAAAATTTGCATAATTGATCACATGATTACAGCTTTATATATTGTGAGAATTGAGCCTGATAAGCATGATTTTATATCTAAAAATTGCTCAATTTATTTCTAAATGAGTGTATCGAACTTGTATGCTGGATTTTCTGTTTGTCCGGTTGCCATAGTTGAAACCCTTTTGAGATTCTTGCATGAAAGTGATTAAGGCATTTAGGATTAACCCAGTTTTGGCCAGAATATATTATGCGAAGCCTACATATCCATTAGTGAGCTTATTGAGCCTTAACCGTGCTTTATCGATTACAGCCACTAAACTATTAATCCATAACCTGTTTTAGCCTGCTTTTGTCCCATGGAAGTATGCGAGTATGTTAGAATAGGTTGAAAATGAAAACTCCTACACTTACAAAGTGCTATGCGCTGAAATGCTGATTCTTGTGAATATATGTTCTTGATTTGTGAATAGCACACTGCTGCCTGCCGAGACATAAAAAAGTCACGACACCCAGTCCCTTGTCTGTTGAAAAAAAAAATTGAAATCAGCAGTTTCTGGAGTAACAGTGCTCCAGTTATTGTTAAAAAAAACAGAATTAAGGGTTGTGGATGTTAATTGTTTGATGTTGGTGATGCCTTGTTCGATTGAAAATTAGTTTTTTTTAGGAGTGCCTCGAATATTTTGATATGCTCGTATATTTTCATAATTTTAACCGTTCTATCCTTCATCCTACCTTTTTCCCTAGCCCCATTACAACCCTGCAAAGACCTTTTGATTTGTGCATTTATCTCATATTTCGGGTAGAGACGGTGACATAAGGGCAAACATGTGTTTGATAGTATCAAGTTGCGATTTGAGTGAATGAAAATTGTCCTTATTTCTTATTTGAGGGAATTGGAGTGAAACTTGGAAGGGCAGGATTATTTATACATAAACTTGACTTGAATGAAGAGCTAATGCACATTTTTGCCACAAGAGAATGGTTGGTGGTTTGTGGACGATCATGCCTTGATTATTGTCCGTTGAAATGCTGCCAATGATTGTTTTGTCTTTTGAGTATTGAGTAGAGTTTTCTTTCTTTGAGTTATGCTCGAGGGCGAGCATTGTTTAAGTGTGGGGGGATTTTATTGGTGATTATTTTATACATCTTTTTGGAGAGTTTTTGGTGTAATTTTAATGATCAATATCCCTTCAACACCTATATTTTCGAGCTAATTCAAGTTGTTACACGATTGTAGGAGAATATTCAACTTTGGCGAAAACAAAAGGGCAAAATATCCGGAAAAATCTAGCAGGGATTTACTGGAGGACGGGCAGTATGGTCATACCGACCAGTTGTGCCTGAACATAATATTTTTTAGTGGCCCATGATCAATTTAAAGGCCCAATTCCACCACACATATGGGTTCCTATGGGATTTGACAGCAGGATATCAGTTAAACTTGTAACTATGGACTTCATTAACATTGAAACATAGCCTTTTTAGTTTTAGATTTGTATATATAGTTGAACTAGGGTTTCATTAGAATCATATTTTACATCATCACACTTACCCTACTTCAAGAAACCAAGAAGGCAGTCGTTCTCCTCTCCAAGAAGCAGCCCGATTTTATCTTTCTATCTTCTTATTTTGGTTTCTTGATTCTATTATGGGTTGTAGCTAAACTCTTTTATTCCGGTAACAATTAAGGAAACTTTAGCTATTCTATTTTATGAGATCAAATCTGTTCGTATACTTTATTTTATGCGAGTATCTGTGATTCTCTGTGTTTACTGTGGTTAATTGTTTCGGATCTATTGGGTAGTTCGAAATATTCATTAGACCGGAATTAATTAGTAGCCAATTAAATCGGCCATCCGTAATTGTGGTTTGGATTTAATTAGTGGTACATTGATTCTTCATAATCAAGGGAAGATCAGTCTTAATTCGATAATCCTGCGTCAGAGTTTATTGATTTTGAATTGGGTCTCTCTAATTATTAATGCTGTAGGCTCATTAAATCCGTAGAGCGTCTCTAGGGTTGTCAGTCGATTAGGAAAATAATTGGTGAAGCGTCTTCCTAATTATCGAGAAATTAAGGAGAGATAAGACCACGTCAGAAGCGTCTTCGGTGGTTATAACTAATTTATTTGCATGAATTAAAGTCAATTTTGCATCGATGATTGAAATAGTTAGCTAGAGTAGAATTAATTGGAACCCGAAATATTTTACATATCTGATACAAATCCTTTTCTTAATTTTCGCTATTCAATTTCATTCTCAAACTACAAATCTTTGCTACTGATTTTCGTGATTATTGGCAGATCGAAAGATTAGAAAAAATCCTCGCCAGTCCTTTGGGAGACGATCTTGCTTGCTGCTGTTCTGGTTCAGTATGGGCATACCAACCACTGGTCGGATTATTTTTGGTGGAGAAACAATGATACCAAAAATCAAGCCCACAAAGAGGAAGAGTGCTGCTAAAGAAACGGAGGTGGATGACAGTGAAGAAGAAGAGAGTGGGAAAGTGGGAAAGTGGGAGTAGTTCTGATTAATTCTGGGATGGTTTATGACTGTTTGAACAATTATTTCTGGCCTGTAATCGATTAAAACAATGTTCGTGTTTGATGGAATGGTAGCTAGGATCTTAAAAACAATATATGTAGATTAGGCTAATTTTGACTATTTGGACAGGGTTTGATCTTGCTGCCCTATGCCTGAATTTGATGGATGATATTTTGCTGCTAAATGTGAACATTTCCTCATCATATATACTTCTCTAGTTTCTTCTTGCAGGTAGCAGGTTGGAGATGGTCCTTGAATTTTCGAACATGTCAAAGGGGAAGATTGACAAGGTAAAAATTATTGACAAATTATTCGAAAATTCTAATTAGTATATTCTTGTTTGTAGATATAAAAGATATTGTGAAGATATTGTTGGAAGAAGATCACGGCTGAACAAGAGGAGAATCAAAAAAAAAAGTCACGGCTGAACATGAGGAGTATCAAGAGGAAAATTCGGGGAACATATCTTTGAAAGATACGAAAGAGATACAAGATATGCATATCAAGATTACTTCTTCAAAAATACGCATATCACAGCCGAAAAAGAAGAGATATCGGCAGATGTCTTAAAGGGCAAGGCATGAGTATAAATACGACCTCAAGCCAAAAAAGAGAAGATATCTCTGACATATTTATCAATTACCTTCATAAGGGCAGAGTCAAGCAGAGAGGCTGGTGAAGAAGCTGTTATATTCGGGAGAATACAACAACCTAACAAGAATTCAATGGCGACCTGAAAGTGAACCTCACAGAGTCTGCATTACTTCGTTAATTCACCACACGTTGATTTCGGGATATTTCAACATCTTACAAATGGGAGTTTGTATTCAAATCCATCTAGGGGACTAGATGGTCAAATAAGTGATTAGAAGATTAAGTTACACGGGTAGACTAGTATTTAGGGGGAGTCAAATACTTGTAAGTTCTATTGTAACATTTGTGGGAACAAATATGTCTTCTAATAAAATTACTTGAGAGGAAGAAGGGATTTCTTTCTCGTTTAAAATCAAAGTTTATTATAAGCTTCCGCAATTTCATTTACAGTTCGAACTAGTATTGAACTATTACACACGCAGACATATTCATATCTAACAGTTATATCCATGAATATGAGTTCCCTTGAAAACGGAAAAACTCAGAATAATTCATGCTTCACAAATATTATTTAAAAAGCACAAATTGTATATAAATCAAACCAAAAGTTATATTCAAAAACTCTCATATAATTGCTTCAAAAACTCTCATATAATTGCTTCTTCCACACGCACATACATTATACGTAAAGCAAAAATTTCATAATTATAGGATATTTGCAAGTTTAATTTCATCCAAATTGAAATTGGAAATTAAATTTCATAACAATTTTATTCAAAATTTAGTCCTATTTTTGAAAAAAAAAAAAAAAAACAAATAGAATTTTGCCGAAATTTCTATCATGTGTCTCACGTACTTTATCTGAACCCTTTTTCCAAACAAACTAATATGATGGCCCCGAAATTGCCACACTACCAGTGAAAGCAAAAATAGAAAATGCCACATAATATAAAATAAATAAATTAATTAATCATTAAAATATAAAACAAAAACTCACAACACACCCTACTGATGTAATTGACATCGGACTGTCTTTTTCTTTCTCCATCTTTAATTCAACTAAAGTTTTTTATTTTTTATTTTTGTATTGGAGAAGAATTTAGGATAAATATCATCTCTTTATTCTTGAGTTTCATTTACAAATGTGATTGGGTTTAAGTTTTATTTTATGTAGATTTCTTTTCTTTTTTATTTTAGATAGTATGGCAATTTCCGCATCACACTAGACAACTTTGGCCGAGAAAAGGGCACAGAAGAGGTACATGAGTGAAATTCCAGCAGAAATTTCCAATTTTTCTAAAAAAGTAGGACTAAATTCGTAAAAATAAATTTGTTTGTGGAACTTAATTGTGAATTTCAATCTGGAAGAAACTCAAATTGTAGATACTAGTTTTACAATTTGCTCTCATATACTTAAATGTGTCAAACTTGAGGGACGAAACATACTTTGTCATGCTCAGAATTTTATGCAATTAAAAATCTCAATATAATAAGTTTTTATCTAAATATCATCAAATTTCATAACATTTAGTTCAAAATTAGGAATGTGTGAGTGATCAAACCAAAATAAATCTCAAACTCACGAATCTAGCCTAGGCGAGCGCCCCAGCAAATTTGTTGTGTGCATTCAAAACATAGTAATTTATTGGCAAATATTTATTTCTTTTTGGGATAAAATATATTACTTTTTTCTCGAAAAACATTTAAGGTCCAAAGCATACGTGTGCATAACCAATGTTAGATTTGCATGTTTTTTCGGTAATAATACATGGTTTTTTTCATTGTTTTTGGTAAGATCGACTTGTTGCATTTAATTGGATCCATGCATTTGGTGTATTATATATATTTTTCTGCAAAATTAAATTGTTGGATTTCAAATCAATGCCTATGCAAACAAACGAATTTCTTATTATGAATTTTAAAATCATACTCAAATCTTTCAATTTAAATGGAGCCTCATTCGAAATTACTTGTGTGTGGAAGGATGGATTCGAAATCCAAAGTGCAAATTAATGGGTTTCAAGCATCTTTATATTTGAAAAACACTAATCTTATTAATTATTTGGATTCTTATTTTGGTGTTTTAATTTATTGCATATTTTAGCTTTATTAATATATACTATATATCAATTAATGATGTAATTTTATACATTTCGAATATAATAATAAAATTAAATATAAGATCAAACATATATATATATATATATATATATATATAGGATTTTTTTTGTGTAAATGGACTCATTTCTCATGGTGAAGTAATTTTGGATTAACTAACCTCAATTCTAAAACTTATCAATAGAATTTATTTATTGTATTTTCTTTGCGTATATAAATATAGAAGTTGAAAACAAATTTTAGCAAACACATTTGTAGTACTATATATTGGCTTTACTTCGATTTCTAAGATTGTAAATGCCAAATTAATTGGCAATTTTAAAGTAGTAAATGAAAAAAATATTATCTTCAATTTTTTGGAGTAAAACCATCATCTCTTTTATCAAGGGCAAATTTATTTGTCAATACTCTTGATATTCCATTCTCAAAGAACTAATTATTAAATACTATATTTCATTTTTCAACCCAAAATAAATTCACTACTACATTTATTTCAGTAAATTTTATTAATAAAATGATCTGGTAACTCTCGAATTTAAAAAGAAATTATGACAAAAAAAAAACATATTATTAACAAGCTAGGCCAGTTCCAAAGCTATATATAGATCATAGTATTATTTTAATTCTGAAAAAAACAAAAATCCGAAATTCTAGAGACAAAGATCAGCATTCTTTAATTTCTTTAACATTTCTGCAACTTCCGATGCAAAGATTCATCGATTAATTGAATATTATTCTTCGTTTTAGATGAGAACAATTAATTAATTAGTCTGTCCATTAAAAGAAATATTTATCCCTGCATACAAATCAAGAACACCAAACAAATAAATTGACAATTAATCATGAGTATAATTACCTTGATAATGCATGATCTGTGCATTGGCATTGACAATTGCTACCTGGAAATCTCACTCAGAAATTGTCTCATTCACAAACTCAGATCCAAAGTACTACTTGCAGCCCTCTCATTTTGAATTTCTTTGGAGGGTGAACACAAGGATAGAGATAACCTACTATCAACCTCATCCTTCAAGATTGCTTTCATCTTCTTCTCGTTTTCCTGAGTCATCGTCTTCAACGATAAACTGAGATCAAGATTCACCTCGGATGAGAGCTTTCTTTTCAAATTGGTGCCCCCTTTTTGGGCTACCGGTGTTTCTTCGTGCGGATGACGAGAGCGGTGCGTATGGATGGCATTTTCTTGGGCTCTATCTTGAGGTTTGGTTGCTAAATACTGGCTTGTGGAGCTTATTGCTGTTTCAGTTTGCCAGAATCTGTGGCCCATGAACTTGTTTTGATCACTTTCAAGAAATTTCAAGCAAGATTGCCTATTTGAGTATAATTCAGAAACCCTTGATGATAAGTATCCATTGTTGATCTCATGTGTTGCTGAGGGCTCGTATAGCCCGTTTCGGGCCGTGTTTGATGCTGCTGCCCAGCTGCTGGGAGTATTGTTTATTGAACTGCCCCAAAGGGCATCTCTATATCTGCAAAATTGAAAAACAAAAATGGAAAGAAAAGGAATAAATAAATTAGGGTTTACAATTAAGTGGTCTAGAGAGAGAATGGCCATAAATTCTTGGAACTTTTTTGGAGTTGTAAAGTACTAACTTTTCACATACCTCAGGCTGGAAATTGGTGTTTGATTGAAAGTTCGTAGCATTGGAAGCTGGCTGAGGTTATAAATATGGCGATCTCCAGCATCCAGTAGAAGTCTGTGTTGAGAAATAACTGCAATAATATATGATTTCAAATTAGAATTAATTCAATTATTACAAAATCCAGGGAGAGAAACCCTAGTTTTCTAACTCATTTCATTAATACAGTACGTACCTTGATTGGGATCGTCAATCTTCTTGCTTCTGTACATCTAATTAAACAAAATTAACACAATTTCGTTAAATTTAAGGTCTCAAACTAAATCTGAAAATAATTTTATTTTTTATTTTTTTGCTAATTAATTGTTACTGCCTTTTCAAAATACCTGAAGATGGCTTTTGACATGAGCAATATTAAGGCCTTTAACGTTCATTAATTGAAGCACCAGCTTAGGCGTTGCCTCTGCACCAGAATAAAGAAGAAGAAAGAAAAACCCCCATACATATTGATCAAATCTTGCTTAATAAAAATCAGAGATTGTGATAATATACGAATTAGGTTAATTTAAAAAGAAAAAGAAAAAAGAAAATTCTGAGTGGCTCACTTTCTTCTCCTCCCAGTCTTTCAACGGCATGAACGAAGCAGAGATGGAGCTCCGGGGTCCACCGGAGCCGGGGAGTCTTGGACCGGATATACGGCCTCACGGATCC